>CM062805.1:749557015-750842015 GCA_031772625.1 Pinus tabuliformis | reverse complement strand
TTGTTTTACAACTGCTGCCTTTAAATTTGTATTTTCTCTTTGTGCTCTTGTCTTTGTTTTACTGACACCTGGAAAACTACATCATGTTCCTGCCTTTTTGTGTTTCTACCTGAAATTTTCATTCATTTCACTCAAGAAGTTTGAGAAACGTATCCCATTTCTCATCAGCTGGACATGAGAATTTAATTACCTTCCTATAGGCTTCATCCACTTCAGTATACTTCTCAAAAGTTGGCTTGGTAATAAATAGATGATGAACATCATGCAAGATAAAAAAAACATACTTTAAACCTTTCATAAAAGATTTACCACTGATGATCCATTTTACCTTAGCAAATTTTGACTTATCTATTGCTATGTCATGTAATTTATATAGGTAATTTTCTAGTGGAATCAATTGGCCACAAGAATCTCTTAAGGATGGAAATCCTTTTTTCTGGAGGATAGGAAAAAAATGTGTGGAACTTTTTAATTTGAGCTTCCAAGTTCTTACATTTATTTCCCAGCTGCAATATTATGTTTCTCTTTGTTAGTACTTTTATGACCTCTAGGAATCTATCTGTCCTCTCTTCAATTCCCATATATTCAAGCTCATCTTTGATTTTTGAGTTTATCACTTTCATAATCCTTTGTGCTTCTCCTGGTTTATGGTCCAATTCTTCTTTGATTTTTGTTATGGTTTCTTTTGCTTTTTATACCAATTTCACCTGATCAAAAATTATCAACAACGTAAACTTTGAAATGGGAACTATAAACTCAAAATGAGAACTTTGCCCAAAAAACCCCGAAAAAACATGAAAAACAGTGCTAAAAACGAAAAGTGTGTACACTAGAACGATGGTTTTTTTTTTAGGGTCAATTTTGAACATGTTTTAAAAATGGCAGTGAGAACGAATTTTTTGTGCAAAAATTGTGCAAAAACTAGCCTGAAAATGAAAATTGCTAATAATGGAATGATGGATTTTTTTTTAGGGTTAATTTTCAACATTTAAAAAAATGTCAGTAAAATTGAATTCTTATGTGCAAAAATTGTGCAAAAAACACCCTCAAAATGAAAAGTGTTAATGCTCGAATAACACTTTTTGTTTTAGGTAAATTTTCAACATTTTGAAATAATGGTGTAAAAGATTTTGTTATGACTTTGAAAAACATCAAAATTTCAAAAAAATAATGAAAACATAAAATTAAAAATTAAAACAATGAAAAAAAAACACAAAAAAAAGTTGAAAAAAAAAAACCAAAAAGTAAATAAAAATATATATTAAAAAAAAAACAATCATAAAAATGTAAAAAAAAAAACAAAATTAACTTATAAAATATAAGAATTAAAAAATTAAAAAAATTTAAAGAAATAAATAATAAGAAAAACATATTTTCAAAAAAACAACATTTTTTTTAATGTGGCAAACCATAAAAAAATTTCGAAAAAATAAAATTAAATTAAAAAAAAAGCTATAAAATTAAGTAAAAATAGGAAATTTAAAAAAAAACATTAAGAAAAACTAAAAATATATATATATATATTAAAAACAAACTAGATTAAAAAAATGGAAAAATAACAAAAAAAATTAAAAAATTACAAAAATTAAGATTAAAAACATTTTCAAAAAACTCTAAAAAACAAAAATATTTTGAAATTAAAAATAAAATAAAAACCCGAAAAACAATTAAAATTTTAGAAAAATACATATTTTCAAATTAAAAATCATTTTCAAAAAAACATTAAAATTAAAAAAAGCTAAATATATTTTTGATATTTTTTAAAATAACATTTAAAATATTTAAAATATATATATAATTAAAAAAAAAAAAATTAAAATATATATATATATACAATAAACATGTTTAACAAAAAAAAATTATTAAAAAAAAAACAATTTTATCGGCCACCACCCCCACGGGCAGCCGGGCGGTGGCTATTCGATTCCGAGAATCGAATAGCCACTTCCTGGCCACCCCCACGGGCGGTTGGGCGGTGGCTATCCGATTCTCGAAATCAGATAGCCACCACTCAGCCGCCTGTGGGGGTGGCCGGGTGGTGGTTATCTGATTCTCAGAATCAGATATCCACCGCTTGACCGCCCGTAGGTGCAGCCAAGTGATGGTTATCCAATTCTGAGAATCAGATATCCACCTCAAGGGCGGTCAGGGGGTGGTTATCCGATTCCGAGAATCGGATAGCCACCGCCTGACTGTCGGTGGGGGTGGTTATCTGATTCTCAGAATCGAATAGCCATCGCTTGACCACCCGTGGGGGTGGCTATCCGATTCTCGGAATCGAATAGCCATCGCCTGGATGCCCATGGGGGTGGTTATCCAATTCTCGGAATTGAATAGCCATCGCCCGAATGCCCGTGGGGGTGGTTATCTAATTCTCGGAATCGGATAGCCACCACCCAGCCACACGTGGCTATCTGATTCTCAGAATCAGATAGCCATTGCCCTGCCACCCCTACGGGTGGCTGATCGGTGGCTATATGATTCTCGGAATCAGATAGCCACCGCCCAGCCACCCGTGGGGGTGGCCGAGCGGTGGCTATCTGATTCTCAGAATCAGATGGCCACCGCTCGACTGCTCGTGGGGGTGGCCGGGTGGTGGCTATTCGATTCCGAGAATCGGATAGCCACCCCCATGGGCAGTCGGGTGGTGGTTATTCAATTCCGATTACGGGAACTGATACTGTTATGCGTTCAATATTTGTAATATGTGATTTTCGCATTAATTTTTAAGTTAATCATTATTTTTTGAAAAAAAAAAGTGATTATTATTATTTTTTGACATGAAATTCATTAAAAAAACTATTATTTAACCATTTTTAGTTAAAATTTTCATATAAATATTGTGATTTTGACATGTCAATTCTAGAAAAAAATTATCAAAACGTGTAGTTTTTTAGTTATATTTATGTTAAAAATGGTTATTTTTATGTCCATTGTTAAAAAATATTGTTTTTTAGAAACAATTATTTCATGTGGATTGAAAAATTAATTAAGGATGTATAAATATGTAGAATATCGAAAATTCAAAATATCGACCTTCTAATTTAAAAATGCAAAACAATAAAAACCTCACTACAAAAAAATTAAAATTAAAATAAAAACAAGAAAATATGAAGAAAATGACCACTTCAAAAATTATTAAATTTACAAAATATTAATTTACATTTCATACATTAGAAAATTTAAAGTCAAAAAATAGGTATTTTAAAAAAAGGGTCTGATGCAGAATTACCACTTTTTTAAATCAGCATGAAAATCACTACCATTCTAAAACGCAATGTACATAAAAAAAAATTAAAGTGCCAAAAACTATGTTCTAAAAAAAACATGTGTGTTCTGCATCACCCCTTTTCAAAATCAAGTCACTTTTTTGCTATCTTTACGAAACGGGTAACAGTGTCAGTTCTTGCTTCAAAGTTTACATTGTTTATCTCAATGGATCTCCACAACTCTGAAATGGTTGAATTAATGTATATCCATATTTTCTATTTTTCTTCAGATAATGTTTATGCACTGATTGATTCATCAATGTACTTTTTAGGTTGTTTAGTTAGCTTGAAATTCTTCTGAACCTCTGAGATATATCCATTATCCGCCTTAAGTTTACTTTCTTCCATTCTCTGCAGTGATGCCATCAATTTATCTATTTTAAAAAAATTTAAGGACATATCTCCCATAGAATTTGGTAACTTTTCAGTGGCTTCTTCACCGGTTGATTCTATTTGCACTATAGAAGTTCTTGCACTGATTTGTTGTTCCTTTTTTAAGAGATTTTCCAAATCTACCTCCATTTTTTTAATCTAAATATTTTGTTTAACAATCATCCTCGGCATATTTTCTTTTTCCTTTTCTAATTTCCCCACTTCCTGAGTTTGGGGATGCTCTGTTGTTAGTAATTTTAGTTTATTTCTTAGTGATTGGATGTCGGTATTCCTATTTTTAATGATTTCTTCAGTAGCATTAACATCATTAGGATACAATCCTAATTGTATTACCAAATATTATAATCCTTTTATTCGAGTATCTTTAGTTAGCGAAGACATATTTTATAGCTTAAGATGTGAATGGATATTGTTTAAAGAAGCTTGAAATTTTGAGGTTGCCATGGAAAAACTTGTCAATGAGGAATATATCAACTCCCCTGTTTTTTTATGAAGATCAATTTGATTTATTGGATGAATCTACTTTGTATCAAAAGAAAATACATAAGTATTGTAATCCTCTGCACTTTCAGGGACTGGAGCCTTTGGCTCAATAAATGCTAATTTAAATTGCCCTCTGTTAGGGTCAAGTACAAATAGTAATCTAGTTTGAGTAGTGAAATATTGTTTCCAAAACTCAGAATAGGTTGAAGTTTTCAATGCTTTGTTTTTCGTCTTCATTTCTCTGAGTCTTGCAAAAATACTATGTTGTTCTAAAGAAGGATAAGTGGGGGAATCTAGAACTGTATCTTCATCTTATTGTAGCTAATACACAGGCTTGCTTGATAACACCAATGTAGTAGATTCCTCTGGATTTCTAATTTCTAAAGTTTCCTCTTCTACATTCATTTTTTTCTCCTTTTAAAAACTTTAAATTCCATTGGTATAAAGCATGAACATGTAGGATAAATACTCTCAATTAGCATTTTTAATTCTTTCTCCCTTAATCTTGGGGTCTCTAGAGTTGTCTGATTGGAAATTGTTAAAAATAGCAACAAAAAAGTCCAATTTAATTTGTCCTTGAATTAAATTGTAAATTAAATCGATATTTTATTCTCATAGCAACTTGTAATAGTTAACTAAGTTAAATTGACTTATTTGGCTTAGGAAATTCAAGTTGGAAGTCTATCTACAGTCATGTGGAGTGATTCCTAAATTTTAGGGGCCCATGTTGAGTCCTTTTGAGTTGTAATTAATTAACTCAGTCTAACTGAGTTGTAATTAATTAACTCAGTCTAACTGAGTTATAGTCAGTTAAACTAGTTCTAATTGTTGGAGGAACTAGTATGAGGTGTAGTGGGGACGGGCACCAATGCATCCTCAGCTCCACCCTAGATAATTGAATATTCACTCATAAATAACTCATCCATGTCATTTTAGAGGAATACCTCTTTGAGATTACAGTTTAGGGACAGTGTACTATCAGTTGTATAATTTTCCAAGTTGTACAGATGGTGCATGAAATTAGTTGAGGGAATATGGATGGATTGCGTAGTTATGGAGTGAGGATTTCCTAATTAAATACAGGCTAATTCTCTCAGGAATTGCGCAAGGAAGTAGGGGCTTGGCAGGTAGAAAAATTGGCTAAGTGTTGGCTTGAGCTGTGTTGTGAGGTATAGAGATAGATTGTACTTATGTAGGAATTGTTCATGTTGAACAAGCATTGTATTTTATTCTCAAATCTACTCATTAATGCAATATAGATAGTCAGGGTTTTTAGCATTTTCTTTCCCCAGAGAAATATTGTGTTATGTGTGGTTGATATTCTTCCTTTTATGCTTATTGTTTTCATCGATCAATTTTGGTTTTTGCTGAAGAGTAGAGTAGATTCTTGTCTTGTGTTTTATCATATCACATAATTTGTTGAATCTACAGTAAAAATATACATGGTATTAGAGATGAAGATAGTATAAAAGAGGAGAATTTGAGTTTGTTGTGCAAGTGAAATCAAATTTGCAAGTTCATACTCCAGAGTCAAAATATGTCATTCTACGGTTTGAGACTTGAGTATGCCCTAGAGAGAATCTTGAATTACATATCTAGGAAGGACAGGATGGAGGCAATGTTGGAAGACAATGGCCTCAAGGAATTCATAGATCATGATATTCTGAAGCCTCCCGCATCTAATGTTAAAGATCTGGCTGAATGGAGAAAGTTTGTGGCAAAAGAGAGAAGGATTATCCTGGAAGGAGTTCAAGATCACATTGTCTCGAATCTCCATGGTAAGAACACTTCATTTGCAATGTGGAAGGCATTGACAAACCTATTTCAAAATAACAATGACCATAGGAAGTTGGCACTGAAGGAAAAACCCAGAAAGATCAAGATGGAAAAGGGAAACTCAATTCTGAAGTACTTTACCAAGTTCACTCAATTTTGGGATGAGCTTGGAAGTGTTGGGATTACTGTTGTTGAATATGATCTAGTGAGACTAGCACTTCTAGAACTTCCCAAGAGTTGGCAAAGTTACCAAGACTCTATTAATGGGAGGGAGAAGCTACTAGAGTGGGAGTAGTTCTAGTCTAACTTGGTACAGGAAGAGATTTGGTGGAGCACCAGAGATGGATCCTCATCAAAGCATGATGATGAGGAGAATTGTGCCTTAGTGGATAAGGAAAAGAAGGGGAAGGGGAAGTCATGCCATTCCAAATTAGATTCTTATCAGTGCAGAAAGAAAAAGGACATGTTGAAATTCAAGTGCTTTCACCCTCACGAGCTAGGACATTTTTCCACAAAATATCCACTCAAGAAGGTCGGTAAGAAGCCCTCAGGAGGAGCGGCAGGTGAGGCTATTGCTTCAAAATTCAAACTGGACTTTACCCTTATTTCTTGTATGGTGTCATTGATGATGCGTAGTTTGTGGTACTTGGAAAATGGAGCTTCTTTCCACATGACCGGTAACAAAGAGCTCTTCAGTAACTTGGAGGAGAAGGATCTCCAGATGCATATCGAGATGGGTGATGATGGGAGGTATAGCGCTACCAGGACTGGTACAGTTACTTTTCATATGGAGTTAGGTTCTCGCCTCACTTTGCGAGATGTTATGTATATTCCTGGTTTGAAGAAGAACTTGGTATATGTTTCCATGTTGGAGGATAGAGGCTATGATGTGATATTTAGTAAGGGAAAGGTGTTCCTTCATCACATAGCCACATGATAGGTGAAGAGGATAGGGGTTTGAGTGAATATTTTCTACAATTTGGAGGTAGAATATTGTGTTTCCTTGAGCATGAAAGTAGAGAAGGTGCAAAGCTAAGACATCAGTGATTTGTGGCATAGGAGGTTGGGTCACTTGCACCATGGCACTTTGAAGATCATGTAGCAAAATTATACCAGTCTTCCCAAGGGTACACTAAAGCAGGTATACACATGCAAAAGGCATAGATTAGGAAAGTACACCAAATCTTCCTTTCATAAAGACAGTTGAGAACAAGTGATCCTCAATCAAGTTCACTCATATGTGTGTGGACCGTTCTCGACAGCATCCATGGGCAAGCACAGGTATTATGTTATATTTTTTGATGATTTTTCTCGTAAGTGTCAAATCTTCTTCATGTAGAAGAAAGATAATGGTAGGAAAGTTAAATCTCTCAAGAGTGATAATGGTGGAGAGTACGTGTTAAATGAGTTCAAAAACCTATGTGCATCAGAAAGAATTCGAAAGGAGTTGATAGCACCTCATAAACCATAGCAAAATGGGGTGGCTGAAAGGAAGAACATAAACACTGTAGGAGGGGTATGGACGATGTTGCATGATCAGGGCCTAACATTACACTTGTCGGTTGAATCATGCAACACAGTTATTTATTTTCATAACAGATTCCCTCACCGAATTCTTGGGATGAGCACACTGGAAGAGGATTTTTCAAGGAAGAAACTAGATGTGGGACACTTACGGATTTTTGGTTCATCAGTCTACTTCCATGTAAGCACAGAAAAATCTTGAGCCAACAACTAAGTTGGGGATATTTGTGGGGTACACTGATACACCTCACAACTATTGGGTGTAACTGTCGACCAACAGGATGACAGTGGTTCATAGAGATGTAAAATTCGATGAAGAAAAGGCCATGAGATGTTCCCTTGAGAGGGATCTTCAACTACATTTGGTTAAGGAGCTTCGAGCTCCAAAGGAGGAACCTCGGGATGATGTGGAGAAGCCACATGCAAAGGATCAGGAAGTGAAGACATCCACTCTTGCAGAGTCTTCCAGAGATGGGCGAAAGCGCACCAAAGAGGCGAACAAATTATTGCATGATGCTAGAGAGAATGTGGGAGCACCCACATCACAATGTAGGAAGAGGAGGTCACCGGAGAGGTACACTGGCTACATGACTCTGATAAGAGGATGTGTAGGGTCTAAGCCATCCTCTTTTGAGGAAGCAGTGCCGCAGCCAATTTGGCTTGATGCCATGGTTGAGAAGTATGACTCCCTTGTTAGGAACAGTTTTTGGGATGTGGTCCCAAGACCGACAGATAAGTTAGTGGTGAGTTCCAGATGGATTTACAAGGTAAAGAAAGTAATGGATGGTAGTGTGGAGAAACACAAGGCTAGGCTTGTGGCCAAAGGGTTTTCTCTGGTGGAGGGGATTGATTACGATAAGACTTTTTCTCATGTTGCAAGGTACGCATTAATCATATTCATTCTAACACTGTTAGTGCAAATGGGATGGAAGATAGATCAAATGGATGTAAATATAGCATTCCTCAATGGCATGATTGAGGAAGAGGTGTAAATTGAGCAGCCTGAATGATTTTATACCTTCAACAGAGAATCCCATGTGTGTCAATTCAAGTGACCATTGTATGGACTTAAACAAGCACCCTGTGCTTGGTACACCAGGATCGATAGTTATTTCACTAAGTTGGGCTTCACCAAAGGTGAAGCATATGTGAACCTTTACCATATTGTGGTTGAAATTAAATTGTTGATTATTGTTTTATATGTCGAAGATTTGATTCTTACAAGTGATGATAATATGATCAAGCATTACAAAGAGGATCTTGCAAGAGATTTCGAAATGAAGGACTCGGGGCTCATGCACTACCTTTTGGGTATGGAGTATGGCAAGGTGATGAGGAACTTTTTGTCTCTCCGGGAAAGTATGCCAACGAGAAACTCAAAAGGCTCCACATGGAGATCAGTAAACCCATGGAGACTCATTTAGCAAGTAACTAGAGGAAGGAGGAAGCTACTTCTAGTGAAGTAGTGGAGGCTACTTTTTGCAAGCATCTTATGGGCTCACTCATGTATTTGGTGAACAAATGACTGGAAATGTCTTATGCATTTAACCAGCTTAGTCAAGTGATGGTTAAGCTGACCAAGATATATTGGAAGGCAGCTAAACATGTGTTGAGATACCTCAAACGCATTACTCATTATGGTCTATGGTATAGACAGACAGAGGGAGTGAATATCCAAGGCTTCACGGATCCCATCTGATAAGAAGAGCATATCAGGTGGGGTCTTCAGTATTGGGTCAGTAGTTGTTTCTTGGTACAGTAGGAAACAGAGATCATTTGCACTAACTTCAGAAGAAGTAGAGTACATGGATACCAGTCAAGCAGCTTGTGAGGCTATCTGGATGAGGAAGATTCTTCTTGGTTTGTTTGTTTAGCAGATAGATCCAACTGTAATTTACTGTGACAATCAGAGTTGTATCAAACTCTCTGAGAATCTAGTTTTTCATGATCGATCCAAGCATATTGATATATGGTATCATCCTCTTCAAGATTGTGTGTAGAGGATAATTATGTTATTGGAGTACATTGCCACAAATTAGTAGGATACAAATATTTTGACAAAGGCCTTGTCAAAATGAAAATTTTAGTTTCACAGAGATAGGGTCGGGGTAGTAGATAATCCCTTTATTGTGTTGAGAAATGAAAACAAAAAATTCCAGTTTAATTTGTCCTTGAATTAAAATGTGAATTAAAATTGAATTATATTCTCATATGTTATAGACATTTTTTGGCACTGCAACCCCAATCAAACATGTCCATAAACCAAGGACTCCTAAGTCCCTAAAAGTGTTGTTCCATCCCCTAAAAGAACAAGGTCAGCTAATTACATCATCTCCCAGAAGTTCTACATGAAAAACTACTCAGAATTAGTCAAAGCGGGACCATCTCACCTGCTCCATGGTCAAAGTGCGATGCATCCCACCTAAATGCACACAGGAGGTGCGATGCATACTGAAAAGCCCTTCTATGGGGTTAAATGGGCGAGAGTGGACAAATGGCAGAGTCAATTTGTGAGGTGGATGATCATGGAATCTTCCAGAAACTTCTCCTGTGACACTTGCCTCTCTGAATTCGCCCAGGGATGAGTAAGAGATCATCAAGTGGAATCAAGAACTATCAGAGAGAGGACACTAATCAAATCTCAGAAGCTGACTCACCTCCCTGCAATCATCTATATATGGATCCCTCATCCCAGAGATCCAGGGAGGCTAGAATTTTGTATCTTGTAAGGAAGTGCTGCTGGTTTCTTGGTGTAACATCATAGTGTTGGGTGATCTAAGCTTTTCATGAGGTGAAGAAGGGCTTTCTTGCTGAGAGGATGACACTGGGTCAGAACAATTGGTTGTAATCCTCTTTTCTATTCTTGATATTAATAAAGCTATTCAAGTTTTCCTCCACATTCTTGTATGATTGATGATATATGCATTTGTGTGGTCAATATATATATATGGTCCTATATTGTTTGTGATAGTAGATCTCTGTTATTGGATAGTGTTATGCTGCTTTGATTCCACAGGTGCTCTTTGAAGCTGGGTAGACGAGGAAGCGAGTGGCAAAGATCTATCAGAAGGGAGAGGAATCAAGCAAGGAACCAAGCGCAAGATAGAGGTTAGTCTCCTTTGTTCCCCTCTTGTCTACTTCTCATAAAGGAAAACGAAAGTAGTTTTAGTTTTTTTGTTTCTAAGATAGCTACCAGTCTTAGTGGGACTAGTAGCTCTGCATAGACACTAGATTTCCCAATAACAAAATGGCGACTCCACTGGGGAGCGAATAGCTTGTTTGCTTTTCTATACTTGTTTGTTTTATAAACTTACAGACGGAGCCTGAAGTCAAGCCAGCTAGCCTTCGAACTGCATTTGCTATGCAAGTGCAAAGTATATCAATGTTGCTTCAGTCTATCTCCGAGTTTTGTTTATAAGCTGAACAATTTATTTGTAAACATCTTAATTGCCTTTGTGGTGGCTCTAGTAACTTCCTTAGATCTACCCCTATGATTTATTTACTGATTATCACTTGCTCAGCCTAAATCCCTGAACTGTGCTACAAATTGTGATCAAGAACTGGATCAAAAGTCTCGCACTGTACCATCGCACCCTCTCTTCAAGGATATCAGTATGCATCGCACTTCCCGAGTGCAGTAGGTGGGATGCATGCTGGAATCCCTGTGTAACAGGTGCGATGGTCAGAGAAGGCTAATTGTGCCTCCAGACTTTGGTTTTTCTTCACTCTTTTCAGCTCTATTCAGGAGTTTTGCTATCTGTAGTCAGTATACCTCTGTGGAAACCCCCTTCCTTGCCATTATTCTGCCTCCATTGTGCAAAGAATTGTGAATGTTTTTATGTATTGTGAGCCATTTTCAGTTCTCTTTTACAAAGAAGTAGCGTAATTGAACTGTCGTTTCTTGATTTGGAAGTGTCGCAAGTGTCGTTTTCAATAATATAAGAGAATCTGATTGTTCTTGATAGTCGATTACACTGTTATTTGAATTAGTAGTTTTTCAAGTGTCGAAAGCAATTTTTCTATTCCAAATCTCAAAGTGTCGTCATTGTCTTCATTTTGTCTTAAAAAGAAGCTTGTTAGTAATGTCACTTTGAAAAATAATTCAGATTTGCGCTTAGCTTTCTTTTTATCATTCACACATTAAGAAGGATGAAAGCAAATACATGCATGTGCATTTGCATTTAGACTGTTTTTTGGTTTGATTTAGGACAGTGCATATAGTGTGTGCTCTCTGCTCTATGTTAAAAGAATATCATCTCTCTTTCTTTAGTAGCGAGGATTTTCATTGCAAAAAGAAGATTAAACGATTGTTTATCATCTTAGATTGCATTTTAGGAATTGTATATCTACATCACACGGTGAACCTGAAAGGAAAATTTCTTAAACAAGATCAACTGTAAAATAAATTTAATGAATCTAAAAACGCTTTGGAACCTAACGCACAACATTTAGAAGTCTAGGCTAGAGACGTATTTTGGCGTCGTAAAGCATGGTAAATGTTGTTTTCATTGCTGGTTGGGTGATTCCTCCACTTTGAGACGACAAGTGCCAGTACGAACTTGTGCTCCCACGTACCGTCAAGTATATATTGGGAGACCACAATAGGCAATATCCTTTATCCATAGGAAGTCGTGTCTGCCGCCCTATCGATCACAATGCACTGAACACAACATTCGGGAAGATTGACTGCCATACCGTAAAAAGTATTCTGCAGTTTTGCAATTGGTTTGGTAATCCCTTTGTCTAGACTTCCAGAGTAGTCTCATTCATTCCTTTCCAGACTCCTTAAAGGAAAAGGTCCATCTGAGCACTTGTCACTTCAAGGTCATTAAAAATCGAAGGCAACTAGAGTCATCTTTTGTTTTTTCTCGACTCTTAAAAATTGAAAAAACAAGTTGTGTCAAAGCGTCTAAAATTCATTTAATTCGGAAACATATTTCACCTTGATTTTAGTTGATCGAGTAATCCGCAATCGTGGAAGAAAGTCAATTGAAAACTCGTCGTTCGCGGGGCTTACGAGTCAACCGCCTTTGTCTCGAGAATCAAAACTGTTACGAACGAAGCAAACTCATTTAACCGGTTCAAAATCCCCTGGTAAAGCTGGAACAAGTGTTCCGACACCATCGTAGACTCCGGTTACTCCAAACATTTCTAGTATTCCTACCTTTATAGAAGAAGTTCTGCAGCTGCCAAGGGATAGTAGAGTTGATCCTAGTGTGAAGGTAAACGCTTGTATTACTAAACCAGCTCCATCTACAGCTGATTCGAAAGGTGTTATTCCCCAAACATCTGTCGCTGCAAAATCTATACCTTCTTCGAAACCAGAAATATTTTATGGACCTGACGGTCTACCTCTTCCACCTGGTCTGATTTCTATAGAAGAGATTGTGGAGGATCCTCCATCTAGTACTCCATCGAAATTTGGAGTCAGGATCACCCTATATCCTTCTTCATCATAAATTAGTCTACCGTTATTGGAAGCTCCTGTAGAATCGCTAGGAAATCTTTTGGATAGACTAGAAATGTCTGAACAACCGTCGACATCTAGGATTGTGTCATCTAACACAGCGACGACAGAACTTCCTGCTGTCACTCCAACAATGTTCGCTAGCATACCATTTGTCCCAACAAGCTCTCAATCACTAGATGGGGCCTACTCAGGGGCTATTTTGACAGTATGGTCCGTTCCCGTTTGTTCATCTGGAATAATATCCAGGAGCTATTATGTTGAGTCTCAGCAAATTGATCCTTCACGGTGTCAATTTGGCCAGTCCAGTCCTCAAGGGCAAATCATTCCTTTGAGTACCGGACTACTGCCGTATGGGGGGCAATATACACTTTCATTGTCTCCTCCGGGAGAACAACCATACGAGAGTTCACAACAAAATTCAGATTATGCTGGAATTACATTTAGCGGTTGGGTGCCAATACTGCCTCAACAACCAGGAGTTGTATACTCGATGCAACAATGTTTACCTATGTCAAATATACCAACTACGCCGGCTATTTTGACAGTGTCGCAAGTACAAGTGTTGCCTATTGTATGCCAACCTCAGGTTTCTTAGGTCGTAATGCAACAGCCTCCTATCCCTGCGACTCAACCACAATCGCCAACTAGTGGAATAACACAGGCCCAAACGGGTACAATTACCCCTCATCTTGGTCAAACAGCCAATATTGGACAACAACACATGGCTTCACAACCATGGCTGGTGCAATATCAACAACCGCAATTCCAACAAGTTTACCAAGGATCTGAGCAACAAGTCTTCGCAAATAATGGGTAGCCGGATATTCAAAACGGTCAAAATCAACCGTTCTATAATGGTTATGCCCATCAACCTTAACAAAGTTACCAGCATCAAATGCATTATGCTGGTATGCAAAGACGAACTGCTCAGGCAATTCCATCTTATCCTGGGTATGCTTCGCCAAACCTGAATCAACAGTTACCCTTCGTGGCGACTTTAGAGTTACTGGATCTAAATCGGCTAACGAACAATCCAATTGCTTACGCCCCTTGGTGGCCAGCGATTCCGCATAAACTTCCGTCAGATATTCCTAAATTTAATGGAAATCCGGGTGAAGACCCGTCGAATCATGTGATGACCTTTCATCTGTGGTGCTCATCAAACACCCTAAACGATGATTCGATTAGGCTTCGCCTTTTTCAGAGAACGTTAACTGGTCCAGCAGCAAAATGGTATATCGAATTACCTAGAGCTTCGTTTGATAACTTCAGTACCCTAGCCACAACCTTTTTAACCCATTTTCGGTTACCCATAAGATACGAAACAGGAATAGAACTTCTTACCAATTTTAAGCAAATGACGGCCACTCACATATCTGATCATATTCATGAGTGGCGACGTTGTCGTAGAATGGTAAAAACGTATGTTCCTGATCAGATTTTAGCTAAATGGTTTATTAAGTCATTATTACCTTCCATTACAAAAGATGTGGCAAAGGGAGGAGTCGTCACTGAAGAGCAAGTTATTGCTCGTGTGCAATATTTAGACTTGATTTATACTCAGTCTGGTACACTCTATGATAAAATCCCTGATGCTCCCAGACCAGAATTTTCCGTTCCTCCTCCTCCTAAATCGAACAATGACTCTCATGCTAGCGATGGCGTGATTGGTACGACAGACACGAAATCAACAAAGGCTACATCTAAAAAGGCCCATAATATTAAAAGTCAAAATGCAAATGAGGAACTTCTCACCTCGGAAGTAAATGTCGTCTCAACTGACAAAGTCAAAGAAACCAAGCAACCAGGAGGCAAGAAGAAAAACAAAGGGAAGAAGAAGAAACAGGAGGAATCATCACCTGAAAAATCTTCTACAAACCCTTCTGGAGATAAGAAACCAAATCGTCCATGTCTTATATGTGATGAGGATCATTGGATAAGAGATTGTCCATATAAAGCTGAGATTAAAAAATTCTTCAAGAATTCAAAAACCTCGGTGGTATTAACTGATCCGTTTCCAAATCCAGGAACAAATCTGGTTGCCAGTGACGATGCTTCCCCATCCCAAGTACTAATGTAGTTGGTTTCGAAGCAACAAAATGATGCTTTGATAACGACAAGGAATAAAGATTATGGGAATCCACAGCTATCGAACAACAAGGATAAAGATCAACCTAGTAGTTCGACGACAACTTCGACAGAAGTTGGTGCCACCCATCATTCCAGAGCTAACCATAAAACCGCCAAAAGGAGTAGTACACAAGTCGACATTTAATCCTTGTGCCAGAGCAGCACAACATTATAATATAGTGGAAGATCTGGCCCAATCGCCATCCGCTATGTTGACACTTGAGGTACTGCAAAATTGCCCCTCCCAAAAGCAGGCTTTATTATCAGCAATAGGTGGGATTGACCCAAAGGATTCTAATCTTGTCTCCTTTAATCACAAAGGATATGATCCTCAGTTACCAGCTCAACTAGCTTTCCTCATTCAAGTGAAAGCCCTCAACAAAACTTCATCGAACAATTATTCATGAGGGGGCGTCTACATGTATTATGTCGATGAGTTGTTGGAAAAATTTAGGATCTCCAACCTTGTCGTGATCTTCGATGACATTAAAAGCATTTGATGGATGAACATATATCCCATATGGGATTTTAAGTAACTTGCAAGTTGAACTGGGGGGGAAAACAATACAAATAGATGTTGAAGTAATCGATAGAAACCTCGATTACAACATCCTACTGGGAAGGCCCTGGATATATGCTATGGCTGTGGTTGTGTCGACCTACTTCAGGAAGATTGCATTTCCCTTTCAAGGAGGAATTACAATCGTCGACCAACAAACATTTCTCCCCAACAGTTCCCAAGTTACGAGAAGCATTCCGATGATCCATGGAAGCCCCCATTAGCTTCAAAATATCGGAGTAGGCCTACTAAAAGACCCTATATTAATGGGGACTTTTGTCCTCCCACCTCCAATCAATCTGGCAGAAGTGTCGACAGTAGGAACCTGCAATATGATATCTTCTATTCAAAAGATCTCAGAAAATGATATTAGCATGGATCATCTGCAGGTATTGCCTCCAAGCCTAATAGAAATATTGTAGCAATCAATGTTTTTGGCATGGGAGGCAAACCCAAATCAACGCTCATCAAGTGTTTGGATAGATAGGTCTAAGGAATATGGCACCCCTTCAGATCCTTGGTCGCAAGTACATTACACAAACAAAGGAATTGTTTAGTCAATGATAATTGACAGGGCGCCATGGGAAGATTACCCCCATCGTTCCCATCTTCCAGATTGTTAAGAAGATACTCCTGATGACCTTCATCATCCTTCAATTTTTGATTTCCTATCAAATACTTTAAACACGGTGAATTCCAAGCGAAACTTGTCCAATATCGAAGGAACTATCGCCATAAATATCTCGACCAAAACAGATGTTGTAGAGAATATTTATGTTGGCAAATGTTGTTCTCCTTCAAAACTGGAAATATACAAAGTTATTTTTCACAAATTCAGAGATGTCTTTGCTTGGTCATATGATGAAATTCCAGGCATTGACTCGAGTATAGTTGAACACGAAATAAAGATGTATCCAGATGTCAAACCAGTACGACAATGGCTACGGCGGGTGCACCCCAAAAAGCCACTACCATGAAGGCAGAAGTTGAAAAACTTCTCCATGCTGGTTTTATTTACCCGGTTCCTCTAATCGATTGGGTATTGAACATTGTTCTGTAATGAAAAAAAAAGGAACAATTAGAGTGTGCGTCGATTATAGGGATGTAAATCAAACTTGTCCAAAAGACAACTACCCTACACCCTTTATTGACCAGATAATTGATGAATGCGCCGAATGTGAAATCTTTTCATTTATGGATGGATTCTCTGGGTATAATCAAATAAATATCCGCCCACAGGACCAGTCAAAGACTTCATTTATTTGTCTGTGGGGCACATTTGCATATCACAAGTTACCCTTTGGTTTAAAGAACGCAGGGGCAACATTTTAGAGGGCAATGAATTATGCCTTCCATGACATCAAAAACATCGTTCAACCATATCTCGACGATCTTCCGGCTCATTCGCGAAAGCGGACCGATCATTCGTAGCATTTGAGAGTGATATTTTTATGTTGCCAACACTACAAGATACAACTCAATCCACACAAATGTGTGTTCTGTGTCAGTTCTAGTCGTTTGCTTGGCTTTGTAGTCTCAAAGGACGTGATTCGTCTCAACCCATGTAAGGTTCAGGCAATCATAAATTTTCCTCCACCTTCAAATTTGCTTTAGATTCAGAAACTCCAAGGGAAAGCAAACTTTCTGAGGAGGTTCATTCCAAATTACGCCGAACTTGCTAAAGGTTATACACATCTATTGAAAAAAGAAGTACCCTTCGTCTAGGATCAAGTCGCGCAAGCTTCCTTTGATGCTTTAAAGGAATCCCTAATAAAAGCATCATTAATGTACGCTCCTGATTATCAAAAAGACTTTAACCTATATCTGGCTGCAGCAAATACAACCATCGCAATGGTTTTAGTTCAAGAAGACAATGGAATTGAACATCCTATATATTATTTGTTAGAGCCAAGATGCACAGCAGACAAAAAACATATACACAGCTAGTAAATCATGCACAGGAGACACAACAATTTAACGTGGTTCACCCAACCAATCTGGGCTATGTCCACCAAACATAGGCATCGGAAATTCTTTATTAGCAAACAGGAGATTAAAAAATAATCAATTTCCTCACAAACTCTCACAACTCTAAAACAATCTGTATGGATACCTATTTTATAGCTAGGAGAATCTAACTGCCTCATAAATCCTCTCACATCAAATATAGGATGCATTAACTCTTCCCAACAACCTGGAGCTAATCTAGCAACAAATTCCTATTTTTGTCACACACTGAGATTTTTGCCTATTTTAATGAAATAGAAAATCTCAACAATCTCCACCTTGACAACAATTAGCCTGATGCCCTGTTTGTTTATTATTTTATCTTTTCTGCAAGCCAAGAGAAGCCAAACACCAACGTATCTTCTCTAACAAAACTGGTTTCGTGAACATGTCTGCACAATTCTCCTTTGTATGCACCTTTTCAAGAGAGACTCCCCTTTCAGAGATAACCTGTCTTACAAAATGGTACTTGGTCGGTATATGCTTTGATTTACTATGATAGGCTGGATTCTTAGCCAAATGTATTGCACTTCGACTGGCACAAAATAACTTGATGTTGTCCTGCAGCCTACCAAACTCACCAAACAAACCTTTCAACCAAATCGCTTCTTTGCAAGCATGAGAAGCAGCAATGTATTCTGCTTCAGTAGTGGATAAAGCAACAATGTTCTGTAGCTTTGACATCCAGCTGATAGCTCCACCTGCAAGAGTAAAGACATACCCTGATGTTGACCTTCTCTTATCCAAATCACCTGCAAAATCGGAATCAACATATCCGCAAACAAATTCACTACTCTTATTGTAAGTGATACAATAACTACTTGTGCCTCTCAAATACCGAAGCACCCATTTCACTGCTGACCAGTGTTCTTTACCCAGATTTGCCATATACATGCTGACAACCCAAACTGCATGTGAAATATTTGGTCACGTACACACCATCACATACATTAAACACCCTACTACATTAGCATATGGAATTCGAGACATAAATTCCTTTTCTTCATCTGAATTAGGACAAAAACTCGAAGAAAGCTTGAAATGGGAAGCGAAAGGGACTGACACAGGCTTCACATTATTCATACCAAACCTCAAAAGTATTTTCTCAATATACTTTTGTTGTGATAGCCATAGATTACCATTGCTCCTGTCTCTGAAAATCTCCATGCCCAAAATCTGTCTTGTTGCTCCTAGATCTTTCATATCAAATGTCCTTGCCATCTGATCCTTCAACCTGTTGATTTCTTCTATGCTTTTTCTTGCTAAAAGCATATCGTCAACATACAATACCAAGATAATGAATATGCCATTATTTAACTATTTAAAATAAACACAATGATCATATTCACTTCTAACATATTTCTGACTCAACATGAAAGAATCAAACTTCTTATACCACTGCCGAGGCGACTGCTTCAGGCCATATAATGACTTCTTGAGCATACAGACAAATTTCTCATTGCGATGCTGAACAAACCCTTCCGGTTGTTCCATATAAATTTCCTCATCTAAGTCTCCATGTAGAAATGCAGTCTTAACATCTAACTGCTGCAACTCTACATCAAGCAAAGCCACTAATGCTAACACAATTCTAATTGAAACAATTTTAACCATTGGTGAAAAAATCTCATGAAAGTCAATGTCGGCTTTCTAAGAAAACCCTTTTGCAACCAGCCTTGCTTTGTACCTGTCTTCTGTATCATTCACACCCCGTTTCAGCTTGAAAACCCATTTACACCCCACAGCTTTCTTGTCTTTCGGAAGCTCAACCAGATCCCATGTGCCATTCTTACCTAAGGCCATCATTTCGTCCTTCATGGCTGCTTTCCACTTGTCACTTTTCGAACCTTCTATTGCTTCCTGAGAGCACAGAGGTTCATCGTCATTAGTAGTAAATGCAACAGAAGTGACATAATCATCATACCTTCTCGGTGGTCGTTTGATTCTTGTCGACCTCCTTAAGGATGTTTCTGGCGCTTCCTCGATTGGCTGACTACCATCTGTAGGAACTTCTTGACGATCAGTATCTGAGACCTGTTCATGATCTATACTTGAACCCTGTTCATGTTCTGATTCTGAAACATGTTCATGACTAGTATCTGAACTATGGTCATCATGACTATCATTAGAAATGCTATCAAACTGAATGTGATGAAAGTCAGATACATCATCTTGTTTCAATCTACTATCTAAATCTAACTGTACAAGAGAGGATTCATTAAACTTTACATCTCTGTTGATGATGATTTTGAGGGTAGTAGGATCCCACAATCTATATCCCTTTGTTCCAACACCATACCCAACAAAGATATACCTTTTAGACTTTGGATCTAATTTAGTTCGCTGATGTTTAGGCACTAGAGCATATGCATCACAACCAAACACTCTGAGTTTAGAATAGTCACAAGGGTGTCCTTTCCATACCTCTTGAGGAATCTTGTAGCCTATCGCCATCGATGGAGATTGGTTTATCACATAACAAGCTGTTGCCACTGCTTCCGTCCACAACTCCTTTTGTAACCCAGCGTTACTCAGCATACTCCTTGCTCTCTCTAGAAGAGTCCTATTCATGCGTTCAGCAACTCCATTTTGCTGAGGAGTATAAACCGTGGTCTTATGTCTCTCGATCCCTGCATCCTTACAATAGCTGTCAAACTCCTTGGAAGTAAACTCACCACCATTGTCAGTTCTTAAACATTTTATTGTTCTACCAGTGTTGTTTTCTACCAATGCTCTAAACTGCTTGAAAACTTAAAAAACATCAGACTTCCTTTTCAACATGTAGACCCACACTTTCCTAGAAAAGTCATCAATAAATGATACAAAATAAGACGAGCCACCATATGAGGTTGTAGGGGCTAGTCCCCAAACATCTGAATGGATATAATCAAGTATGCCTTTACTAGTATGTTTGCCTGTTTTAAATTTTTGCTTACTTTGTTTTCCAAACAGACAATGCTTACAGAAATCTAACCTTCCATACTTTAGATTTGGAAGTAACTTGCGATCAGCCAAAATTTTTAACCCTCTTTCACTCATATGTCCCAATCTTTGATGTCATAAGTGAATGGAACTACTGTCATGTTCAGACACCGTAGACACATAATCTGACCCTGTACTTCCTTCTAACTGAAATAGATTTCCTACCTTCTTAGCTTTCATAACTAGTAAAATACCTTTGTAAATTTTCATTACTCCACCTTGAATTACAGTTTTATATCCATTTGAATCAAGTGCTCCTAATGAAATCAAATTTTTCCTTAAATCTGGTACATGCCTCACATCAGTTAACATTTTAGTTGTCCCATCAAACATTTTCAGTTGTATACTCCCAATCCCCACAATATTACATGTTACATCATTACCCATGTACACAACACCATCATCAATTGATTTATATGTCTTAAACCTGTCTTTATGAATACACATGTGGTTTGATGCCCCGGAATCTAACAACCAATGTTTACCATGATTTGACACATTAACTGATAATACTTCATCACTCATACCTGAACCTGATGCTGAACCTGTACCTGTCGTATTTGCCTCCTTCTTCTGTGTTGAAGAATTTGCTTTAGAAGTTTGTTGCTGTCGCTTCCAGCAGTCCTTCTTTAAATGCCCTGATTTGCCACAAAACCAACACTTTAGCTTACTCTTCTTCCCTTTCAACTTTGAACATGATTCGCTCAGCCTACTGGAGCGTCTTTCTTTCGAACGACCTCTAACCATCATAGCTTCCGATGTAGAGGTTTCTGAATGCGACCTTCTCCTTGTTTCTTCCGATAATAAGGATGCAACTACATCATCAAACTCAATAGTTTCTGATGAACTAAGACTTATAGAAGTAACAAAATGATCCCATGACTCGGGCAACGAGCACAATAAAGTAATAGCTTTATCCTCGGATTGAATTTTTACTTCTATACTTTGTAATTGCACAAGAAGAGTAATAAAAGCATTTAAATGATCAGCAATCGATGTACCTTCCTTCATTCGCAAACTGTACAACTGTCACTTCAGGAGAATCCTATTGGTTAAGGATTTGGTCATGTACAGTTTCTCCAGTTTCGTCCACAAACCAGTAGCTGTTGTCTCCGACACGATATTAAATAGGACATCATCAGCCAGACACAGTCGAATAGCACTTATTTCTCTTTCATCCATCTCGGCCCACTCATTATCTGTGATGTTGTAAGGCTGTTTGGATTTGCCCAACAACGCCTTTGCCACACCATGTTGGACAAGCAAATCGTACATCTTCACCTTCCAGATCTCGAAGTTATTTTTGCCATTAAACTTCTCAATTTCAAACCGGGCACTCTGAGTTTTCGCCATCTTGTATCAACCAAAAAAAAAAACACAATAATCTCCAAAAAACACCAACTGTTAAATACCATCAATTAATGTATATAAACAACTGCCTATGCCTTATAGCCTTTGCTTTCAAAAAACAGAATTTTTTTTTTCTTTGTTGTGCACTGATGGTTGGAAATGCGTTGAAGATTCTTTATTTGGAAGAGTTTGGACTTGGGATGAGTAAAAAATGAAACAAGTTGCAATATAGTATTGAAAATGACATATAAGCTAACCTGTAACAGTGCACTCATGACCATAGTTGGTCTTAATGACAACCCGCCATGACATATACACACAACAATGCACTGAGAACTTCAAGTTGCAACACCTAACAAAATGAAAGGCTGCAATCGTTCACCGAGGAAGTTGAGATCCGGCGTGGACATGTGAATGGGCAGTTGCGACTCTATAAAACCTTTTCTGCGTCCCAAGGTACAGAAGAATCCACTCCACACAGGTCCACGCATTAACACGCAGGTTTGAATAATTGTAATTCGTTCTTTAAAATATTCGACTGCTACATCCACCTTGCAGCGCCACTCTCACACATTGCGCCATCGAGAGAGATACCACCATGATCGCTCCGCACGGGCATAGCACGCAGGTCCACGGCACGGGCTTAGCATACGCAGGTCCAGCACATCGACTTCTCTCCGCCTTACGCTGATCCCGCAGTGTAATTTCACAGCAGTCCACATTGGACCACTCGGCCTCAAGCTCTCCTCCTCAGGCTGGTTCGCTAGTCAAAAACTCAGATTGAACAGTTGAAATCTTGAATGAGCACTGTAAAGTCCGCTCCACGCAGCAAGAAACACCGACAACAATACATCTATATGCACAGCAGTTCAACTTAGCCAGCAATTATACGCACCGATTCAACGCACCGCACCAGCAACACCAACAATACAATGCACCAGCAATGCAACGCACTCCAGTTCTACGCACCAGCACTCCAACATTGCTCTGATACCATTTGTTAGAGCCAAGATGCATAGCAGACAAAAAACATATACACAGCTAGTAAATCATGCACAGGAGACACAGCAATTTAACGTGGTTCACCCAACCAATCTGGGCTACGTCCACCAAACATAGGCATCGGCAATTCTTTATTAGCAAACAGGAGATTACAAAATAATCAATTTCCTCACAAACTCTCACAACTCTAAAACAATCCGTATGGATACCTGTTTTATAGCTAGGAGAATCTAACTGCCTCATAAATCCTCTCACATCAAATATAGGATGCATTAACTCTTCCCAACAACCTGGAGCTAATCTAGCAACAAATTCCTATTGTTGTCACACACTGAGATTTTTGCCTATTTTAATGAAACAGAAAATCTCAACATTATTTGAGTAGAAACTTAAATGATACAAAAAGAAAGTATTCCTACGTTGAAAAGCTAGCTCTCGCAGCTGTTCAATCAATACAAAGATTTCAACACTATGTCCTCTTTCAAAAAACTACCATTTTGTCAGATTGCAACCCCATGACTTATATCTTGTCGCGATAGTTGCTGGGGGGAAAATATTCAAAATGGATAGCAATTCTTCAAGAGTTTGATCTGGAATTTGTAAAATCCAAATCGAAGAAATCCTTGGTTTTCGCGGAATTACTATGCGATCTCTCGTCGTCGTCCAACGACGAAACATCCGAAGAAACCATCGTGGATGAATATTTGTTTCTGATATCTTCAAGCAATCCGTGGTATGGGGATATAATCATCTATCTCCAAACCCAAAAATATAGGTCTAATACCTCTCACTCGGAACAAAGACGTATTCGATACCAATCAAAAGACTACATAATCATCGGTGGTACACTTTAACGTCATGGTGTTGATATAGTTCTGAGGAGGTGCCTCACCCATGAGGAGGCCGAAAACGTCCTGAATGATTGCCATTCAGGCGCGTGTGGGAGGCATCAATCTGGTTATGCTACGGTGCAAAACATTTTACAAGCAGGATACTTCTGGCCAACCATGTTTAAAGATTGCATAACCGCAGTCAGAAGTTTCCATGCATGTCAAATTTTCGATAGCAAAACCAGAAGACCACCCACACCCATGCAACCAGTAGTTAATGTTGGGCCATTCACCAAATGGGGCATAGATTTCATGACATGTAACCCCACCTTGACCGGGGTGCATGGGTATATCATAGTCGCAGTAGACTATTTTACCAAATGGGTCGAGGCGATGCCTACATTAAACAACATTGGCGAAACGGCTGCCCTTTTCTTTTTCAATCATGTAGTCACTAGATTCGGTGTTCCACAGGCCATAGTCACAGATCATGGATCGCATTTTCGCAATCACATGATGGTTGAATTGGCTGCCAAATTGGGGTTGTCCCACGACAACTCTACTCCATATTACCCGTAGGGCAATGGACAAGTTGAAGAAATCAACAAGGTCCTGAAGCGGATGCTGCAAAGGATGATTGGATTCCACAAAAGGAGTTGGCACCTGATCTTGTACTCAGCCTTGTGGGCCTACCGAACATCGATAAGGAATGCAATCAGGTTTACACCCTTTCAACTGGTGTATGGCCTAGAAGCAATCTTACCAGTTCAGTGTGAAATCTCATCCCTCAAACTCGCAGTCGACCTTCTCCCCGGAACTTCAGAAGAGGAGGCTCGTTTCTTGGAACTAATCCAATTGGATGAAACCTGTTGTGATGCTGCTTTGGCTAACGAAGCCCATAAGAAACGAGTCAAGGTGCAATTCAACAAGAATTTCAAACCCCGTGCCTTCTCAGAAGGTGACTTGGTCTTACTTTACGACTAGGAATCCGATAAATTGGGAGCAGGTAAATTCAAGTCTTTGTGGATGGGCCCCTATATTGTTAAATGTGTATTAGCAAAAGGGGCCTACGAGATAGTGGATTATGATGGGATTCCACTGGCGCAACCCCGTAATGGGTTGTATCTTAAGCGTTACTACGCATGATTCAGTGTAGTAACCCATATGCTTTTGTTAAATTTTTGTTTTCGCTAAGGGTAATTGTTTTGGTCAGGGAATCCATTTTTTACATTTGTTATAGATGTCGAACCTATTGGAATCATTTGTTGGACGAAGCGAGTCATAGTTCGCGGAACCTATCTTCTACAGCTTGGGCCATTTTTGATCCAAGCGGCGAGTTAGTAAGTTTCAGAGGGGTATGTATTGGTCAGTCAAAAAATAACATCACTGAATATAGCGTGTTGATAGAACTCCTCTCTGATGCCATCACACATGGCATACGCCGACTTGTCGTCAGGCTAGACTCACAACTCATCATCCTACAACTCACTGGTATCTACTCCGTCTGAAATCCAGCTATCTATCGCATGTTCCTAAGGGTCAAGATTTTGGAAAGACAATTTGATTCTACAATATCATCATATTTCCAGAAACTTAAACACATTAATAGACTCATTGGCAAATTATGTGTTAGATAGACATTTGCAACATTTATAAAAAGAAGCATTTCATCCATATTTGCATCAGGATCATGTAACTTAACCAAAATAAAACTCCGAAAATCAAAAATATATATATAACTGTTTGTGGTTTACACATAATGTTCTGTAACCAAGACAAAATTGGTCAGATGACCCAAAAGTCAAAATTCTAGGGGGCACCCTAATCTAATGGCGCTGATGATAACAAGTCACCACCGGTGCAATCATGCGTAAAAGCCGAGTCCATCGACTTGGCATGCCAGTAGTATGTCGTTGCAGCCTAAGAGGCAGCTCGCAGATCCTCACATCTGGAATACCAAGAGTGATACCCTCAACCTAATCCTGAAATGCTGAAAGGGTCTCGGCCACATCGAGGTCACGAAGGATAGCCCTCCCCACATCCTCTCCTACCAGAGCGGCAGCTGGCACTCTCGGATGTACTGCTGGTCGAACTGGTACAATGTCTACATGAGCACATGAGTTTTGATTAGTCTTGAGTAAAGAAAATATAAGAACATTATGAAAAGCAATAAACAGGAATTTTGTCAGAGAATATACCTATGGCACCCCACTGCTCACCAGCCGGCAGTGCCAAATCCGGATCACCCCAGAAATCCATACCAGCATATGGACACTTAGAAAAAACCATCTGTTGATGGTTGAACCACTCAAATAAGGTATCAAAGAAAGAAATCCGGGACTGACCCGCATGTCGGGCCATGAATTCAACCCATCTCTGCATCCGTGGCTCAGTCGGTGGAGGTAAACCAAGTGGAATATATTGTGGCTGCATCAGTGGGATCTTTTCCAAGGCAAAAGCGGTCAAAATAGAACCATAACCAAAGTTCTTCAATCTTCCTTTTTTTACCTTGGTCAGTTGTTCTTTCATCATAGAGAGTATTGCATCACACCAGTTGAACACCTTTGGTTCAAGGCATTCCAAGGCATACGGCATATAAGACCTGTTGGCCACATGAAGAGCCGCACTACCAGCCAGTCTAGCAAAACTGAACAGAATGGTCCTCAAGGACCTGTCAGTGATGTCTCAGATATTGATCTTGTCATCCTTACTCAGCTGAGATCCCTCTCTGCAATACCTGCGAATGTAATCTCTCACGGATTCACCCCCACGGGCAGAACTTGATAATGAGATAGGGGCACCACGCCTCGATAAACCGGTCAAAAAATAGATGTCCACGATAGTCAAGGGGATGGATTTTCCCCTAATCTGGAACACTTGGTCAGTAGGATCCCATGCATCGAGAAAATATTGCAACAAGTTGATTTTTTGCCTCATGCTAGAGATGCGAAAAAGCTTCAGCAGGCCATAGTTCTGCAGTACAGTTACTGTACCCGGATCATGTAAAGCAAGCATGTCCTCTTCTTCATGTTCACGTTCTCACCATGTAACAGGCATTTTGCTCTGATGAATCTCTGAAAGAAAACAAGAGAAGAGTCAGGATCCTGATTTGGTGAAAAGCAAGCAAAAAATTCCATGAAAAACTGTGCACAAGTTTCCCTGCTTGTGCCCATCGCACCCCCAGCAGTGTACTGGGTGGGATGCCTGCTAATTGGCAAATGGCCAGGCCAATATGCATCGCACTTTTCAATGTAGGAAAGGTGCGATGGAGCCAGGGCGAATTCTTCAAACCCCAGGGGCTCAGAAAAACCAGGAAACATGCTCAGAATTCAAAAATGAAAGAATGAAACTGAAGAGCTCAGGTTTAGCTCTTACCTGGTCTAGACGGCACCAAGAATCATCCACAGAATCTCCCAGAATCAGCTAGTGAAAATCAAGGGGGAAAGAACCTCCAAAGCTCCAACAAACCAAAGTTCAAATGAAATGGTAAAATGAGAGGTAAAACCACTTTTAGATTACTTTTCACGTAATTCAAGTAAAATATTAGTGTTTTGACTCATTTTTCAAGCATATATTATTCGTTTCTAACTAGTTTGATGAAGCAAATGAGTAGGCAGTACAACCTTTGAAGGAACAAAGTTGTCAATGGTAAAATCAAGGTAATCAATGACCATTGTATCGAGCAGTTTTTATGTGGAGTTCAAGCTCGTTAAAAATTAAACATAAGCAATGAGCAAATGTTTCCCCCAGAGTTTAAGCTCATTCATTAAAAAATGAACCAATTTCCAGTAAATAACCATCGTGAATGCATTATCATCAAATTTTGAGCCTTGGTCGTGTTCTTATCATCACCTCCACTCTGTTTTGGCCGATCATTCACCTCCATTTGATTGTTTACCCCTTTTGAGGAACAGCTGCGAAGAGTGATCCTGTTAGCCATCCTTGTGACACTGCCGTGATTGGAAAATTCCAAACCTTACCTGGAATTAGCTGCTACCTGAATTTATCACTCGTTCCTCGAAAAACGAGTCTCCTTTAAGCTCTTTTCATCTGACTCGTAAAATATGAAAAGATTACAGAGTAATTGGCCTCTCCAGCTCGTTAAAGTGACCGGAAGTGCTATCCCTCCTTTAGATTTTAATCTTTTTGGACCTGAGGGATTATTACACAAAAATATCGAGCGCTTGTTTTGTTCGGCTCGTTAAAATTACCAAAAATTCATCCCTTTTGTATCATTTTATACTTTTTTGAACTTAAGGGATTATATGATGAAAAAGGATTGTTGGAGTTTTCTTTACGTCCCTTTCAGACTCTCTAAAATTTAAAAGGACCGAGTTATCTTTGTCGTTAAACTCGTTAAAACATAGCGATGGGTTTGCCTGAAGGGAAAATTATAGAACAAGCATATGTTATCCTCCTCACGCTTGACAAAAATAAAGAGGTACTCGTCAGCAATGACTGGGGAAAAATTGGGAATAAAACTTGAAGAAACTTTATTGGTAGCAAGTCGCTCTTGAACATGACACTTTCACTCCGCATCTGAGTCGGGTTGGGTTGTTCTGTTCACTGGTCATATCACCATTGGTCCATCACGCCATCCACATTTGGGGTTAACGCTACCAATCCATCATGTCAGTGTCGACGATATGTTCAAGAGAAGTCGCTCAGAGAATTCACCTGTGTCTCATCCACTGCAATACATTTACGCTCCATTCTTTCATGACCGCCACCCTGAACCTTATATCATCAGATCGTTTTCACCTCCATTAAAATCATTTGCTCCATTCCGTGTCGTAGATGTGGGATTCATTAAGGCCCTCCTATGACGGATCACTTCTTGTCAACATCAGCTCATTATCCAGGAAGTCGATCTAGGAACAACCCTTTCAGTACTTTGAAGCTTGCATGCCTCAATGGCAAGTTTCTCACTTCCGGCGACAGGTTTACATCAATGGCCTTCGACCGAAAGATTTTGCGTGGTGTTCAACACCAAGTCCCTTTTTCACACCACATGAATTGTATTGTCGTACCTTGAGGGTCATCATCATTATCGGTGATTCCTCTCGTGCCTGTTAATAGCTTACATCACTCGATACTAATCAGGCGATGTCTTTCCATGTTCGACTCAAGAACATCTCTCACATGGATCGACTTGTACTTTGAGTGAAGATCGAACGAGATTGAAGACCCCGGATCTAGTTTCATCCATCCAGGCTGCGATATATATTCAGGAAAATAAAGACATCAAATGTACATCATTGCTGCACAGATAATCATCCAATCTAAGGGATGATGGCTCTACCAGAATCAACAGTCTGCACAAAGGTAATTGTCTGTCTTATGTACATGAAAATGAATTTATAAAGCTGAGCATGGGAATGCTCGCCTCAGCTAGATCATGAAAATATTATGAAGATAATGTATTGTATCGTATATTATTATAGGTCGCCTTCTAGCTCAAAAAAAACTTCGGATCCTCATGATAAAGAATTTCGCCCGACATCAAACGATTAACGACCTCATGCTTTAAGGGGCAACTGTTATAGACATTTTTTGGCACTGCAACCCCAATCAAACATGTCCATAAACCAAGGACTCCTAAGTCCCTAAAAGTGTTGTTCCATCCCCTAAAAGAACAAGGTCAGCTGATTACATCATCTCCCAGAAGTTCTCCATGAAAAACTACTCAGAACTGGTCAAAGCTGGACCATCTCACCTGCTCCATGGTCAAAGTGCGATGCATCCCACCTAAATACACACGGGAGGTGCTATGCATACTGAAAATCCCTTCTATGGGGTGCGATGGGCGAGAGTGGACAAATGACAGAGTCAATTTGCGAGGTGTATGATCATGGAATCTACGAGAAACTTCTCCTGTGAGACTTGCCTCTCTGAATTCGCCCAGGGATGAGTAAGAGATCATCAAGTGGTATCATGAACTATCAGAGAGAGGACACTAATCAAATCTGAGAAGCTGACTCACCTCCCTGAAATCATCTATATATGGATCCCTCATCCCAGAGATCCAGGGAGGCTGGAATTTTGTATATTGTAAGGAAGTGCTACTGGTTTCTTGGTGTAACATCATAGTGTTGGGTGATCTAAGCTTTTCATGAGGTGAAGAAGGGCTTTCTTGCTGAGAGGATGACACTGGGTCAGAACAATTTGTTGTAATCCTCTTTGCTATTCTTGATATTAATAAATCTATTCAAGTTTTCCTCCACATTCATGTATGATTGATGATATATGCATTTGTGTGGTCAATATATATCTGGTCCTATATTGTTTGTGATAGTAGATCTCTATTCTTGGATAGCGTTATGCTACTTTGATTCCACAGGTGCTCTTTGAAGCTGGGCAGACGAGGAAGCGAGGGGCAAAGATCTATCAGAAGGGAGAGGAATCAAGCAAAGAACCAAGCGCAAGATAGAGGTTGGTCTCCTTTGTTCCCCTCTTATCTACTTCTCATAAAGGAAAGCAAAAGTAGTTTTAGTTTGTTTATTTCTAAGATAGCTACCAGTCTTAGTGGGACTAGTAGCTCTGCATAGACACTAGATTTCCCGATAACAAAATGGTGACTCCACTGGGGAGAAAATAGCCTGTTTGCTTTTCTAGACTTGTTTGTTTTATAAACTTATAGACGGAGCCTGAAGTCAAGCCAGCTAGCCTTCGAACTGCATTTGCTATGAAATTGAAAATTAGATCAATGCTGCTTCAATCTATCTCTGGGTTTTGTTTATAAACTAAACAATTTATTTGTAAACATCTTAATTGCCCTTGTGGTGGCTCTAGTAACCTCCTTAGATCTATCGCTGTGATTTATTTACTGATTATCACTTGCTCGGCCTAAATCCCTTAACTATGCTGCAAACTGTGATCAAGAATTGGATCAAAAGTCTCGCACTGTACCATTGCACCCTCTCTTCAAGGATATCAGTATGCATCACACTTCCCGAGTGCAGTAGGTGGGATGCATATTTGAATCCCTGTGTAACAGGTGAGATGGTCATAGAAGGCTAATTTTGCCTCTAGACTTTGGTTTTTCTTCACTCTTTTCAGCTCTATTCAGGAGTTTTGTTGTCTGTAGTTAGTATACCTCTGTGGAAACCCCCTTCCTTGCCATTATTCCGCCTACATTGTGCAAAGAACTGTAAATGTTTTTATGTATTGTGAGCCATTTTCAGTTCTCTTTTACAAAGAAGTAGCGTAATTGAACTGTCGTTTCTTGATTTGGAAGTGTCACAAGTGTCGTTTTCAGTCATAGAAGAGAATCCAATTGTTCTTGATAGTCGATTACACTGTTACTCTTGTATTTGATTTGAATTAGTAGTTTTTCAAGTGTCGAAAGCAAGTTTTCCATTCCAAATCGCAAAGTGTCTTCATTGTCTTCATTTTGTCTTAAAAAGAAGCTTGTTAGTAATGTCGCTTTGAAAAATAATTCAGATTTGCGCTTAGCTTTCTTTTTATCATTCACACATTAAGAAGGATGAAAACAAATACATGCATGTGCATTTGCGTTTAGACTGTTTGTTGGTTTGATTTAGGACAGTGCATATAGTGTGTGCTCTCTGCTCTATGTTGAAAGAATATCATCTCTCCTTCTTTAGTAGCTAGGATTTTCATTGCAAAAAGAAGATTAAACGATTGTTTATCATCTTAGATTGCATTTTAGGAATTGTATATCTACATCATGCGGTGAACTTGAAAGGAAAACTTCTTAATCAAGATCAACTGTAAAATAAATTTAATGAATCTAAAAATGCTTTGGAACCTAACGCACAACATTTAGAAGTCTAGGCTAGAGACGTATTCTGGCGTCATAGAGCATGGTAACTGTTGTTTTCATTGCTGGTTGGGTGATTCCTCCACTTTGAGACGAAAAGTGCCAGTACGGACTTGTGCTCCCACATACCATCGAGTATATATTGGGAGACCATAATAGGCTATATCCTTTATCCATAGGAAGCCGTGTCTACCGCCCTATCGATCGCAATGCACTGAACACAGCATTCGGGAAGATTGACTGTCATACCGTAAAAAGTATTCTGCAGTTTTGCGATTGGTTTGGTAATCCCTCTGTCTAGACTTCCAGAGTAGTCTCTTTGGTTCCTTTTCAGACTCCTTAAAGGAAAAGGTCCATCTGAGCACCTGTCACTTCAAGCTCATTAAAAATCGAAGGTGACTAGAGTCATCTTTTGTTTTTTCTCGACTCTTAAAAATTGAAAAAACAAGTTGTGTCAAAGCGTTCAAAATTCATTTAATTCGGAAATGTATTTCACCTTAATTTTTAGTTGATCGAGTAATCCGCAATCGTGGAAGAAATTCAATTGAAACCCCGTCGTTCGCGGAGGCTTACAATTCAACCGTCTTTGTCTCCAGAATCAAAACTGTTACGGACGAAGCGAAATTGTTTAACCGGTTCAAAATTCCCTGGTAAAGTTGGAACAAGTGTTCCGACACCATCGGAGACTCCGATTACTCCAAACATTTCTGGTATCCCTACATTTATAGAAGAAGTTCCGCAGCCACCAAAGGACAGTAGAGCTGATCCTAGTGTGAAGGTAAATGCTTGTATTATTGAACCAGCTCCATCTACAACTGATTCGTAAGGTGTTATTCCCCAAACATCTGTCGTTGCATTATCTCTACCTTCTTCGACACCGGAAATATTTTATGGACCTGACGGTCTACCTCTTCCACCTGGTGTGATTGCTATAGAAGAGATTGTGGAGGATCCTCCATCTAGTACTCCATCAAAATTTGGAGTCGGGATCTCCCTACATCCTTCTTCATCAAAAATTAGTCTACCGTTATCGCAAGCTCTTGTAGAATAGCTAGGAAATATTTTGGATAGACTAGAAATGTCTAAACAACTATCGACATCTAGGACTGTGTCATCTAACACAGCGACGGTATAACTTCCTGCTGTCACTCCAACAATGTTCGCCGGCATACCATTTGTCCCAACTAGCTCTCAATCGCTAGATGGGGTCTACTCAAGGGCTATTTCGACAGTATGGTCCGTTCCTGTTTGTTCATCCGGAATAATATCTGGGAGCTCTTATGTTGAGTCTCAGAAAATTGATCCTTCACAGTGTCAATTTGGCCAGTCCGGTCCTCAAGGGAAAATCATTCCTTTGAGTACCGGATTACCACCGTATGGGGGACAATATACCCTTTCATTGCCTCCTCCGAGAGAACAACCATACGAGAGTTCACAACAAAATTCAGGTTATGCTGGAATTACATCTAGCGATTGGGTGCCAATACTGCCTCAAAAACCAAGAGTTGTATACTCGATGCAACAATGTTTACCTATGTCAAATATACCAACTACGCCGGCTATTGTGACGGTGTCGTAAGTACAAGCATTGCCTGTTGTATTCCAACCTCAGGTTTCTTAGGTCGTAATGCAATAGCCTCTTATCCCTGCGACTCAACCACAATCGCCAACTAGTGGAATGACACAGGCCCAAACGGGTACAATTACCCCTCATCTTGGTCAAACAGCCAATATTGGACAACAGCACATGGCTTCACAACCATGGCTGGTGCAATATCAACAACCGCAATTCCAACAAGTTTACCAAGGATCTGAGCAACAAGTCTTTGCAAATAATGGGCAGCCGTATATTCAAAATGGTCAAAATCAACCGTTCTATAATGGTTATGCCCATCAACCTTAACAAAGTTACCAGCATCAAATGCATTATGCTGGTATGCAAAGACGAACTGCTCAGGCAATTCCATCTTATCCTGGGTATGCTTCACCAAACCTGAATCAACAGTTACCCTTCGTGGCAACTTTAGAGTTACCGAATCTAAATCAGCTAATGAACGATCCAATTACTTACGCCCCTTGGTGGCTAGCGATTCCGCATAAACTTCCGTCAGATCATCCTAAATTTAATGGAAATCTGGGTGAAGAGCCATTGAATCATGTGATGACCTTTCATCTGTGGTGCTCATCAAACACCCTAAACGATGATTCGATTAGGCTTCGCCTTTTTCAGAGAACGTTAACTGGTCCAACAGCAAAATGGTATATCGAATTACCTAGAGCCTCGTTTGATAACTTCAATACCCTAGCCACAACCTTTTTAACCCATTTTCAGTTACCCATAAGGTACGAAATGGGAACAGAACTTCTTACCAATTTTAAGCAAACGACGGCCACTCACATATCCGATCATATTCATGAGTGGCGACGTCGTCGTAGAATGGTAAAAACGTACGTTCCTGATCAACTTTTATTTGAATGGTTTATTAAGTCATTATTACCTTCCATTATAGAAGATTTGGCAAAGGGAGGAGTCATCACTGAAGAGTAAGTTATTGCTCGTGCGCAATATTTAGACTTGATTTATACTCAGTCTGGCATGCTCTACGATAAAATCCCTGATGCTCCGAGACTGGAATTTTCCATTCCTCCTCCTCCTAAATCGAACAATGACTCTCATGCCAGCGATGGCGTGATTGGTATGACAGACACAAAATCAACAAAGGCTACATCTAAAAAGGCCCGTAAGATTTCTAGTCAAAATGCAAATGAGGAACTTCTCGCCTCAAAAGTAAATGCCATCTCAACTGACAAAGGCAAAGAAACAAAGCAACCAGGAGGCAAGAAGAAAAAAAAAGGGAAGAAGAAGAAATAGGAGGAATCATCACCTGAAAAATCTTTTGCAAACCCTTCTGGAGATAAGAAACCAAATTGTCCATGTCTTATATGTGATGAGGATCATTGGATAAGAGATTGTCCATATAAAGCTGAGATTAAAAAATTCTTTAAGAATTCAAAAACCTCGGTGGTATTAACTGATCCGTTTCCAAATCCAGGAACAAATCTGGTTGCTAGTGACAATGCTTCCCCGTCACAAGTACTGATGTTGTCGGTTTCGAAGCAGCAAAATGATGCTTTGATAACGACAAGGAATAAATATTACGAGAATCCACAGCTATCGAACAACAAGGATAAAGATCAACCTAGTAGTTCAACGACAACTTCGATAGAAGTTTTGCCACCCATCATTCCAGAGCTAACCATAAAACCGCCAAAGGGAGTAGTACACAAGTCGACATTTAATCCTGGTGCTAGAGCAGCACAACATTATAATATAGTGGAAGATCTGGCCCAATCGCCATCCGCTATGTCGACACTTGAGGTACTGCAAAATTTCCCCTCCCAAAAGCAGGCTTTATTATCAGCAATAGGTGGGATTGACCCAAAGGATTCTAATCTTGTGTCCTTTAATCATAAAGGATATGATCCTCAATTACTAGCTCAACTAGCTTTCCTCATTCAAGTGAAAGCCCTCAACAAAACTGTTCATCGAACAATTATTGATGAGGGGGTGTCTACATGTATTATGTTGATGAGTTGCTGGAAAACTTTAGGATCTCCAACCTTGTCGCGATCTTCGACGACATTAAAAGCATTTGATGAACGAACATATATCCCATATGGGATTTTAAGTAACTTTCAAGTTGAACTGGGGGGAAAAACAGTAGAAATAGATGTTGAAGTAATCGACGGAAACCTCGATTACAACATCCTACTGGGAAGGCCCTGGATATATGCTATGGCTGCAGTTGTGTCGACCTACTTTAGGAAGATTGCATTTCCCTTTCAAGGAGGAATTATAATCGTCGAACAACAAACATTTCTCCCCAATAGTTCCCAAGTTACGGGAAGCATTCCAATGATCCATGGAAGCCCCCATTCGCTTCAAAATATCGGAGTAGGCCTACTAAAAGACCCTATATTAATGGAGACTTTTTCCCTCCCACCTCTAATCAATCTGGCGGAAGTGGCGACGGTAGGAACCTGCAATATGATATCTTCTATTCAAAATATCTCAAAAAACGATATTAGCATGGATCATTAGCAAGTATTGCCTCCGAGCCCAATAGAAATATTGTAGCAATCAATTTTTTTGGCATGGGAGGAAAACCCAAATCAACGCTCATCAAGCGTTTTGATAGATAGGTCTAGGGAATATGGCACCCCTTCAGATCCTTGGTCGCAAGTACATTACATAGACGAAGGAATTGTTCAGTCAATGATAATTGACAGGGCATCATGGGAAGATTACCCCCATCATTCCCATCTTCCGGATTGTCAAGAAGATACTCCTGATGACCTTCATAATCCTTCAGTTTTTTATTTCCTATCAAATACTGTAAACACGGTGGATTCCAAGTGAAACTTGTCCAATATCGAAGAGACTATCGTAATAAATATCTCGACCAAAACAGATGTTGTAGAGAATATTTATGTTGGCAAATGTTGTTCTCCTTCAGAACTGGAAATATACAGAGTTCTTTTTCACGAATTCAGAGATGTCTTTGCTTGGTCATATGATGAAATGCGAGGCATTGACTCGAGTATAGTTGAAAACGAAATAAAGATGTATCCAGATGTCAAACCAGTACGACAACGGCTACGGTAGGTGCACACCAAGAAAGTCGGTGCCATCAAGGCAGAAGTTGAAAAACTTCTCCATGCTGGATTTATTTACCCGGTTCCTCTAACCGATTGGGTATCGAAAATTGTTCTTGTAATGGAAAAACAAGGAACAATTAGAGTGTGCGTCGATTATAGGCATGTAAATCAAGCTTGTCCAAAAGACAACTACCCTACACCCTTTATTGACCAGATAATTGATGAATGCACCGTATGTGAAATATTTTCATTTATGGATGGATTCTCCGGGTATAATCAAATAAATATCCACCCACAGGACTAGTCAAAGACTACATTTATTTGTCCATGGGGCACATTTCCATATCACCAGTTACCCTTTGGCTTAAAGAACGCAGGGGAAACATTTCAGAGGGCAATGAATTATGCCTTCCATGACATCAAAAACATCGTTCAACCATATCTCGACGATCTTCTGGCTCATTTGCGAAAGCGGACCGATCATCCGCACATTTGAGAGTGATATTTTTACATTGCCGACACTACAAGATACGACTCAATCCACACAAATGTGTGTTCTGTGTTAGTTCTGGTCGTTTTCTTGGTTTTGTAGTCTCAAAGGACGGGATTCGACTCGACCCATGTAAGGTTCAGGCAATCATAAATTTGCCTCCACCTTCAAATTTGCTTCAGATTCAGAAACTCCAAGGGAAAGCAAACTTTCTGAGGAGGTTAATTCCAAATTACGCTGAACTTGCTAAAGGTTATACACGTCTATTGAAAAAAGAAATACCCTTCGTCTGGGATCAGGTCGCGCAAGCTTCCTTTGATGCTTTAAAGGAATCCCTAATAAAAGCATCATTAATGTACGCTCCTGATTATCAAAAAGACTTTAACCTATATCTGGCTGCAACAGATACAACCATCGCAATGGTTTTAGTTCAAGAAGACAATGGAATTGAACATCCTATATATTATTTGAGTAGAAAATTAAATGATACAGAAAGCAAGTATTCCTACGTTGAAAAGCTGGCTCTCGCAGCTGTTCAAGCAATACAGAGATTTTGAAACTATGTCCTCTTTCGAAAAACTACCATTTTGTCAGATTGCAACCCCATGACTTATATCTTGTCGCGACAGTTGCTGGGGGAAAAATATTCAAAATGGATAGCAATTCTTCAAGAGTTTGATCTGGAATTTGTAAAATCCAAATCGAAGAAATCCCTGGTTTTCGCGGAATTACTATGCGATCTCCCATCGTCGTCCAACGATGAAACATCCTAAGAAACCATCGTGGATGAATCTTTGTTTCTGATACCTTCAAGCAATCCGTGGTATGGGGATAATCATCTATCTCCAAACACAAAAATATAGGTCTAATACCTCTCGCTCGGAACAAAGACGTATTCGATACCAATCAAAAGACTACATAATCGTCGGTGGTACACTTTACCGTCGTGGTGTTGATACAGTTCTGAGGAGGTGCCTCACCCATGAGGAGGCCGAAAAAGTCCTGAATGATTGCCATTCAGGTGCGTGTGGGGAGCATCAATCTGGTTACGCTATGGCGCAAAAGATTTTACGAGCAGGATACTTCTGGCCAACCATGTTTAAAGATTGCATAACCGCAGTCAAAAGTTGCAATGCTTGTCAAATTTTCGATAGCAAAACCAGAAGACCACCCACACCCATGCAACCAGTAGTTGCTGTTGGGCCATTCACCAAATGGGGCATAGATTTCATGACATGTAACCCCACCTCGATTGGGGGGCATGGGTATATCATAGTCGCGGTAGACTATTTTACCAAATGGGTCGAGGCGATGCCTACATTAAACAACACCGGCGAAACGACTGCCCTTTTCTTTTTCAATCATGTAGTCGCCAGATTCGGCATTCCACAGGCCATAGTCACAGATCATGGATCGCATTTTCGCAATCACATGATGGTTGAATTGGCTGCCAAATTGGGGTTGTCCCATGACAGCTCTACTCCATATTACCTGCAGGCCAATGGAGAAGTTGAAGCAATCAACAAGGTCCTGAAGCGGATGCTGCAAAGGATGATTGGAGTCCACAAAAGGAGTTGCCACTTGATCCTATACTCAGCCTTGTGGGCCTACCAAACATCGGCAAGGAATGCAACTAGGTTTACACCCTTTCAACTGGTGTATGGCCTAGTAGCAATCTTACCAGTTCAGTGTGAAATCTCGTCCCTCAAACTCGCAGTCGACCTTCTCCCTGGAACATCAGAAGAAGAGGCTCGTTTCTTGGAACTAATCCAATTGGATGAAACCCGTCGTGATGCCGCTTTGGCTAACAAAGCCCATAAGAAACGAGTCAAGGCACAGTTTGACAAGAATGTCAAACCCCGTGTCTTCTCAGAAGGTGACTTGGTCTTACTTTACGACCAGGAATCTGATAAATTGGGAGCAGGTAAATTCAAGTCTTTGTGGATGGGCCCCTATATTGTTAAATGTGTATTAGCAAAAGGGGCCTATGAGTTAGTGGATTATGATGGGATTCCACTGGAACAACCCTGTAAGGGGTTGTATCTTAAGCGTTACTACGCATGATTCAGTGTAGTAACCCTTATGCTTTTGTTAAATTTTTGTTTTCGCTAAGGGTAATTGTTTTGGTCAGGTAATCCATTTTTTACATTTGTTGTAGATTTCAAACCTATTGGAATCATTTTTTGGATATGCCGATGGAGCGAGTCGTAGTTCGCGGAACCTATCTTCTGCGGCCTGGGCCATTTTTGATCCAAGCGGCAAGTTAGTAAGTTTCAAAGGGGTATGTATTGGTCGGTCAACAAATAACATCACTGAATATAACACGTTGATAGAACTCCTCTCTAATGCCATCACACATGGCATAGGCCGACTTGTCGTCAGGATAGACTCACAACTCATCATCCTACAACTCACTGGTATCTACTCCGTCCGAAATCCAGCTATCTATCACATGTTCCTAAGGGATAAGATTTTGGAAAGACAATTTGATTCGATTCAATATCAGCATATTTCCAGAAACTTAAACACATTAACAGACTCATTGGCAAATTATGTGTTAGATAGACATTTGCAACATTTATAAAAGAAGCATTTCATCAATATTTGCATCAGGATCATGTAACTTAACCAAAATAAAACTCCGAAAATCAAAAATATATATATAACTATTTGTGGTTTACACATAATGTTCTGTAACCAAGACAAAATTGGTTAGATGACCCAAAACTCAAAATTCTAGGGGGCACCCTAGTCTAATGGTGCTGAGGATAACAAGTCACCACCTGTGCAATCATGCGTAAAAGCCGAGTCCATCGACTTGGCACGCCAGTAGTATGTCGCTACAGCCTAAGAGGCAGCTCGTCGGTCCTCACATCCGGAATACCAAGAGTGAGACCCTTGACCTGATCCTACAATGCTGAAAGAGTCTCGGCCACATCAAGGTCGTGAAGGATAGCCCTCCCCATAGCCTCTCCTGCCGAAGCGGCAGCTGGCGCTCTCGGACGTACTGCTGGTCGGACTGGTCCAATGTCTACATGAGCGCATGAGTTTAGATTAGTCTTGAGTAAAGAAAATATAAGAACATTATGAAAAGTAATAAACAGGAATTTTGTCAGAGAATTTACCTATGGCACCCCAATGCTCACTAGCCGACAGTGCCAAATCCGGATCACCCCGGAAATCCATACCAGCATATGGACACTCGGAAAAAACCATCTGCTGATGGTTGAACCACTCAAAGAAGGTATCAAAGAAAGAAATCCAGGACTGACCCACATGTCGGACCATGAATTCAACCCATCTCTGCATCCATGGCTCAGTCGGTGGAGGTAAACCAAGTGGAATATACTGTGGCTGCATCAATGGGATCTTTTCCAAGGCAAAAGTGGTAAAAATAGAACCATAACCAAAGTTCTTCAATCTTCCTTTTTTTACCTTGGTCAGTTGATCTTTCATCACAGAGAGTATTGCATCACACCAGTTGAACACCTTTGGTTCAAGGCATTCCAAGGCATACGGCATATAAGACCTGTTGGCCACATGAAGAGCCGCACTACCAGCCAGTCTAGCAAAAGTGAACAGAATGGTCCTCAACGACCTGTCAATGATGTCTCGGATATTGATCTTGCCATCCTTACTCGGCTGAGATCCCTCTCTACAATACTGGCGAATGTAATCTTTCACAGATTCACCCCCACGGGCCGAACCTGATAATGAGATAGGGGCACCACGCCTCGATAAACCGGTCAAAAAATAGATGTCCACGACAGTCAAGGGGATGGATTTGTCCGTAATCTGGAACACCTGGTCGGTAGGATCCCATGAATCGAGAAAATATTTCAACAAGTTGATTTGTCACCTCACGCTAGAGATGCAAAAAAATTTCAGCAGGCCACAGTTCCGTAGTGCAGTTACCGTACCCGAATCATGTAAAGTAAGCATGTCCTCTTCTTCAAGCTCACGTTCTCGCCATGTAACAGGCATTTTGCTCCGATGAATCTCTAAAAGAAAACAAGAGAAGAGTCAGGATCCTGATTTGGTGAAAAACAAGCAAAAAATTCCATGAAAACTTGTGCACAAGTTTCCCTCCTTGCGCCCATCGCACCCTAGCAGTGTACTGGGTGGGATGCATGCTGAGTGGCCAATGGCCAGGCCAGTATGCGTCGCACTTTTCGATGTAGGAAAGGTGCGATGGAGCCAGGGCGAATTCTTCAAACCCCAGGGGCTCAAAAAAACCAAGAAACATGCTCAGAATTCAAAAAGGAAAGAATAAAATTGAAGAGCTCAGGTTTAGCTCTTACCTGGTCCAGATAGCACCAAGAATTTTCCACAGAATCTCCTGGAATCAGCTAGTGAAAATCAAGGGGGAAAGCACCTCCAAAGCTCCAACAAACCAAAGTTCAAATTAAATGGTAAAATGAGAGGTAAAAGCCACTTCTAAATTACTTTTCAAGTAATTCAAGTAAAATATTAGTGTTTTGACTCATTTTTCAAGCATATATTATTCGTTTCTAACTAGTTTGATGAAGCAAATGAGTAGGCAGTACAACCTTTGAAAGAACAAAGTTGTCAATGGTAAAATCAAGGTAATCACTGACCATTGTATCGAGCAGTTTTTATGTGGAGTTCAAACTAGTTAAAAATTAAACATAAGCAATGAGCAAATGTTTCCCCCAGAGTTTAAGCTCATTCATTAAAAAATGAACCAATTTCCAGTAAATAACCATTGTGAATGCATTATCATCAAACTTTGAGCCTTGGTTGTGTTCTCATCATCACCTCCACTCTGTTTTGGCCGATCATTCACCTCCATTTGATTGTTTCCCCTTTTTGAGGAACAGCTGCGAAGAGTGATCCTGTTAGCCATCCTTGTGACACTGTCGTGATTGGAAAATTCCAAACCTTACCTGGAATTAGCTGCTACCCAAATTTATCACTCGTTCCTCGAAAAATGAATCTCCTTTAAGATCTTTTCATCTGACTCATAAAATATGAAAAGATTGCTGAGTAATTGGCCTCTCCAACTCGTTAAAGTGACCAGAAGTGCTATCCCTCCTTTAGATTTTAATCTTTTTGGACCTGAGGGATTATTACACAAAAATATCGAGCGCTTGTTTTGTTCGGATCGTTAAAATTACCGAAAATTCATCCCTTTTGTATCATTTTATTTCGGACTTAAGGGATTATATGACGAAAAAGGATTGTTGGAGTTTTCTTTACATCCCTTTCAGACTCTCTAAAAGTGAAAAGGACCGAGTTATCTTTTTCGTTAAACTCGTTAAAACCGAATAGCGACAAACTTGTCCATACAGACAAGAACGAGTTTCACTATCACTAGGCTTGTTAAAACATAGTGATGGGTTTGCCCGAAGGGAAAATTATAGAACAAGAATATGTTATCCTCCTCAAGCTTGAAAAAAATAAAGAGGTATTGGTCAGCAATGACTGGGGAAAAATTGGGAAGAAAACTTGAAGAAACTTTATTGGTAGCAAGTCGCTCTTGAACATGACACTTTCACTCCGCATCCGAGTCGGGTTGGGTTGTTCCATTCACTGGTCATATCACCATTGGTCCATCACACCATCCACATTTGGGGTTAACACTACCAATCCATCATGTTAGTGGCGTCGATATGTTCAAGAAAAGTCGCTCAAAGAATTCACCCGTGTCTCATCCACTGCAATACATTTACGCTCCATTCTTTCATGACCGCCACCCTCAACCTTATATCATCAGATCATTTTCACCTCCATTAAAATCATTTGCTCCATTTCGTGTCGTAGATGTGGGATTCATTAAGGCCCTCCTATGACATATCGCTTCTTGTCGACATCAGCTCATTATCCAGGAAAGTCGATCTAGGAACAACCCTTTCAGTACTTTGAAGCTTGCATGCCTCAATGGCAAGTTTCTCACTTCCGGCGACAGGTTTACATCAATGGCCTTCGACCGAAAGATTTTGCATGGTGTTCGACACCAAGTCCCTTTTTCACACCACATGAATTGTACTGTCGTACCTTGAGGGTCATCATCATTATCGGTGATTCCTCTCATGCCTGTTAATAGCTTACATCACTGGCTGGTAATCAGGTGATGTCTTTCCATGTTCGACTCCAGAACATCTCTCACATGGATCGACTTGTACTTTGAGTGAATATTGAACGAGATTGAAGACCCCGGATCTAGTTTCATCCATCCAGGCTGCAATATATATTCAGGAAAATAAAGACATCAAATGTACATCATTGCGGCATAGATAATCATCCAATCTAAGGGATGATGGCTCTACCAGAATCATCAGTTTGCACACAGGCGATTGTCTATCTTATGTACATGAAGATGAATTTATAAAGCTGAGCATGGGAATGCCCGCCTCAACTAGATCATGAAAATATTATGAAGATAATGTATTTTATTGTATCTTATTACAGGTCGCCTTCTAGCTCGAAAAAACTTTGGATCCTCCTGATAAAGCATTTCACCCGACATCAAAAGATTAACGACCTCATGCTTTAGGGGGCAACTGTTATAGACATTTTTGGGCACTGCAACCCCAATCAAACATCTCCATAAACCAAGGACTCCTAAGTCCCTAAAAGTGTTGTTCCATCCCCTAAAAGAACAAGGTCAGTTGATTACATCATCTCCCAAAAGTTCTCCATGAAAAACTACTCAGAACTGGTCAAAGCTGGACCATCTCACCTGCTCCATGGTCAAAGTGTGATGCATCCCACCTAAATGCACACGTGAGGTGCGATGCATACTGAAAAGCCCTTCTATGGGGTGTGATGGGCGAGAGTGGACAAATGGCAGAGTCAATTTGTGAGATGGATGATCATGGAATCTTCTAGAAACTTCTCCTGTGACACTTTCCTCTCTGAATTCGCCCAGGGATGAGTAAGAGATCATCAAGTGGAATCAAGAACTATCAAAGAGAGGACACTAATCAAATCTCAGAAGCTGACTCACCTCCCTGCAATCATCTATATATGGATCCCTCATCCCAGAGATCCAGGGAGGCTGGAATTTTGTATCTTGTAAGGAAGTGCTACTGGTTTCTTGGTGTAACATCATAGTGTTGGGTGATCTAAGCTTTTCGTTAGGTGAAGAAGGGCTTTCTTGCTGAGAGGATGACACTAGGTCAGAACAATTGGTTGTAATCCTCTTTGTTATTCTTGATATTAATAAATCTATTCAAGTTTTCCTCCACATTCTTGTATGATTGATGATATATGCATTTGTGTGGTCAATATATATCTGGTCCTATATTGTTTGTGATAGTAGATATCTGTTCTTGGATAGTTTTATGCTGCTTTGATTCCACAGGTTCTCTTTGAAGCTGGGTAGACGAGGAAGCGAGCGGCAAAGATCTATCAAAAAGGAGAGGAATCAAGCAAGGAACCAAGCGCAAGACAGAGGTTGGTCTCCTTTGTTCCCCTCTTATATACTTCTCATAAAGGAAAACGAAAGTAGTTTTAGTTTGTTTGTTTCTAAGATAGCTACCAATCTTAGTGGGACTAGCAGCTCTGCATAGACACTAGATTTCCCAATAACATCATAGCAACTTGTAAATAGTTAATTAAGTTTAATTAACTTAATTAGCTTAGTAATTTAGATTTGGAAATCTTGCTGTAGTAATGTATATGTTCTCCCTAATTTTTAGGGATCCAAGATGATTTTACTGATTTATTCTCAGTTAAATTAGTTTTAACTATTTGTAGAACTAATAGTCAGTTGGTTCATCAGTGCATCCACAAGTGTTACTCCAGTTAACTGAATATTCCCTCATTAGAAACTTATGCATGTCATTTCAGAGAAAGACCCAGTTGAGACTAGAGTGCAAGGATAGTGTACTATCAGTTGTATGATTTACTGAGTTTTAAATATCATGCATGCAATTAGAGAAGGACCTATGTTTGGGTTGCATAGTTTTGGAAGCATGAAATCCCCTTAAATACAGGCTATTCATCCTACGAATTGCATATGGAAATGGGGGCTTGGCAGGCAGCGAAAATTGGCTAAGTGTTGGCTAATAGCGGGCTTATGAGGTAGAGAGTTGAGCATAATTGTGCGTAATTGTTCTAGTGAGAACAAGCTTTGTATCTTCACTCATATTTCTGATTTAATGCAATACAGATAGACGAGGTTTTGATTTGTGGCTTTTCCCGGGAAAAATTATCATATTATGTGCCATTGATTTATCTTCTTCTTGTTCATATTGTTTTCATCGATCTATTGGCTTCTACTAGTTGAAAGTAGAATTAGATTGTTGTCTTGTGCTTTAGTAAATTACATGAGCTTGTGAATATATAGGAAATTTTACATGTTATATAAGTTGAATTCAATATACTACAGGAGATTTTGAAGTTTTTAGTTTTGGATTATAGGTGAAATTCGAATTTGCAATACATACTTCAGGATCGTCAAATGGCATTCTATGGCTTGCAGCTCAAGTATGCCTTGGAAGGCAGCTCAAATTATATAGCTTGGAGGGATAGAATGGAGGTTGTGTTGGAGAATAATGGATTGAATGAATTCATTGATCAAGACATTCCTAAGCCAGCAGCATCAGATGCACAGAATCTAGCCAAATGGAAGAAGTGTGTGGCGAAGGCAAGTCAGATAAACCTTGAGGGAGATCGAGACCACTTTGTCTCAAGTCTCCATGGTAAGGAAACTATGTATTCTATGTGGAAAGAATTGATGGACTTGTATCAGAATAGTAGTGACCAAAGGAAATTGGCACTGAAGGACAAACTGCAAAAAATCAAAATGGAGAAAGGCGAGACTATTCCAAAATACTTGACCAAGTTCACTCAATGTCATGATGAACTTGGAAGTGTTGGAATCACGATTGCCAAGGATGATATGGTGAGCCTTGATCTTCTAGGACTCCTAAAGAGTTGGCATAGTTATTAGGACTCTGTTAATGGTCGAGAGAAGCTGCCAAATTAGAAATGACTATGGTCAGATTTGATGCAAGAGGAGATAAGGAGGAACACTGTGGATGGCTCTCCATCAAAGACTGATGATGAAGAAAATTGTGCCTGGGCGATTAAGGAAAGAATGGGAAAGGGAAAGCTTCCCATTCCGAATCAGATTCTTGTCATGGAGGCAAGAACAAAGACATGATGAAATTCAAATGCTTTCATTGTCACGAGCTGGGCCATTTTTCTACAAATTGTCCACTCAAGTGTTGGAAATAATACTAAGAGGGGGGTGAATCAATATTATCTAATCAATAATTTTCTTTTCTTAAACAGATTTATATATGCTACTTCTGTAAAGTGAACTAGTGTGTACACGCAACTATGATTAGAGAAACCAGCGTACACCTAGAAAACTTGTGATTTAGACAATTTATCATGTGTTGATCTTTAACTAGTGCATCAGTAACTTATTAAAAAAAGCAATAAAATTAGAATAAACCATCACACATAAGCAACACACATGAACACCAATATTTAAGGTGGAAACCCAATGTGGGTGAAAACCACCTGCTGCTGTAGTCTATGTCTTCTTTTAATAATAAGAAAATATGTTTACAATATTGTATTGGTGCAGACTCATACTAGTACGCAGACACCCACCTACATAAGGCTACAACCTTCTCTCATTTTCCAACTTCTACTGGAAGGGAGCTGCAACCCCATAGTTCTTGTACTAGCCAATGTGATTACTAGTACATAGGCACCGGCCTACAGAAGGCTAATAACTTCTCTCCTTCTCAAGGGACCATGTTTCATGAATTTTCAGACTAGATTCTCCTAGTACACAACACTACACATGAAAGCCTCGTTTCATCAAATTTTCATATTGGACCCTTCAGGAACTTTGAAACTCAAACTACATCAATCAACAATCAGTTAATCTAAACAATCATATCACTCTCACCAGAACATTGTGCTGAACCCAAAAACCTACATCATCATTTAGAACCAAGTGAAACCTCAAAAATCATGCATCAGAATGTATATGCTACTTTAATGAACCCAAACTACGTGTATACGCTACTTCCTGTAATCAAACCTGCGTATACCTTCAGGACTACTGAAACATAAAATTTCTGAATCAAGTTTGTAACAACTAGCAGTATGTTGACCATCTACTGTCTATTTACAAAGCTTTACACAGGAAGTAGAAGATATCACCCTTCTCACTTATTCAATCAATCAATCAGATACCAAACTCCTTATGCATTTAGTTTTACATTCAGATCTAAGAAGACTTCATTGACAAATGGTAGTAAAAGAACAAAATTGATCAAATATATCAATCAGATCTGAAGAAGAGGCTTTTCTTTTGTAGATGATATTTTGAAGAGTAGAACCTACGTGTACACACGCTTTTGTAGAGATGAACCAGTGTACATATATGAAAATATTAACTCATAACTTCATTGCACTTCCAGACTTCAGACAAACCTAGATCATGACATTTAAAGAATAAAACAGGTGTACATAATCATATCTAGCCCAACCAATATCAGATCATTCAATAATAAGTCATTTCAAGTCTCATGATCCTGATCCAACATTGAATTCAAGGTGTGAAAAGTATGTCAGATCAAATCACAAACATAGCCCCTGCAACATAAAATATACTTCAAATAGAAGTATTCCTTAGAAACCCATACACTTGCACACTTGGCCTTATGATCTTCTCCTCCTTATATAGCTTTAGGCCCTTTGTCAATACCTTGGACCAAAACCACTTAGGACCAATACCTTGGACCAAATACCTAGGGTCAATACCTCAGACCAAATACCTTGGACCCAAAATACCTTGGACAAAATACCTCGGACCAAAACCTTGGTTTTCCAGCATGTACACTCTTTTCCTCCTTTGGGAATGTGTGTATATGTATACGCTCTTTTTGTTCTGTGGACCGGCGTGTATACGTCGTTTTGACTAAGTGGACCTGTGTGTACTTCTTAAACTTCTTTTCATCAGCCTCTTCCTTTACCTTCTTTATTCTGATCAGTAGACCATAGTTCCATCTTCATGTTCTTTTGTACCATTTCCCTATTACCTTTGAATATACCTATTGTACTGTGAGTTTCATTTTACCAAAACTGAATTTACTTGTGAGTAAGTTTCCATCAAGAACAACACTTTTATCATAATGCCAACAATCTCCCCCTTTTGACTTGATGGCAACCATGAAGGTGTTGATTACTGCATGTTGAGCCTCAAACCTGCATCTTCCTATACACCCTCTCAGCCTTCTTTTTCCCACTTACTTCATCCATCAAGCTGTTAAATCATTGCATTATAGTCTAAAAAGAGCTTCTGACATGGTTTTCTAACTATGCTTATGACTATTGTTTGGTTTAAATTTTTGTTTAGGCAGTTGCGGAAACTTGTCAGTTTCCGCAGCCAGCATAGGTTTCCACAGCCAGCACAGGATTCCACAGCTATTTTGTTAAAACCTATGCTACAGGTGTCCTATAAAGAAATGAGCCACATGGGCAAGCTACAGGTGACGAGTACATGGAACATGTCCCTTCAAATCTGCCAAATCATCCATAGAAGGTCACGGTCAACAAGGGTCAAAGGCAAAGCCAACCAAGGAATTTAGCGGTGGCATGTCTCTGTTTGGAGCACATGAAAGTTTACGTGGCCCAGTTCTCAGCCCACGGAGACATCGGCACACCTGGAGATCATCCCCGTAACCCGAATCCAACAGCTACCACTCCGAAGATTTAATAGGCATGATAACAGTTACGCTAGATCTCGGCTGAGGAGATCTACGTGTCTTTGGCAACGCAGTTGATAGCATAGGATTCAGTTAGTCAGTTTCAGCACTTTTTCATTATAAATAACGCATTGATGAACGTTGTAAGGAAGCTTTTTGGAATGTAATTTTTGAACTGTTTCTATTGTCACCCCACTGTACTCTATTTTATATATGTTTCTGCTGCTTTAAGGCATGAGAAGACTACTTTCTTGAGCTCGTTCTTGTGACTGCTCGTTGATTGACTGAGGTGGCAGAGGGCCCCTGCGCACTAAAGCCCTGTATAGTTGTCATTTGATTTTATTATGTTTCTGTTTTTATAATTACTAGCTTGTATATAACATGTTGTTTTGATGTTTTTAATTCGCTGTTGTTTACATTTTCACTTCTGTTTTCTTATAGCGGTCAGCTGATCAACGTTTTTCTGCAGGTTTTCTTAGGCAGCCGGGGCAAATTTTCATCTTTTTGATAACTATTGACATATGAGATCATCTTGTCCTTCCTGCTAATTTCCATTTTCTGAAGTTTAATTCCAGCACTGTCCTTTTTCAAGTTGTGATTTGCTTATTTCTTTTTCTACTACTTAGACATCATACTACTCATTTGTTTATGGTTTCTTTCTATAGTCAAGTGACTCTATTAGTAAGGAATCAGAATATTACTTATTGTAGTGTGATTTAGTTATCATATTGCTTAAACTTGTTCATGATTGCTTCCCACAAGGTAGATTGAGCTGAAGGGTAAAGGATCTGAAGAGTTGAAGTAGTGTGATTAGTTTCCTTTATGCAGTTTAATTTCTTGCCACTTAGTTATCATATTGCTTAGACTTATTCATGATTGCTTCCCATAAGGTAGATTGAGCTGAAGGGTAAAGGATCTGAAGAGTTGAAGTAGTGTGATTAGTTTCCTTTATGCAATTTAATTTCTTGCCATTTAGATATCATATTACTTGACTTGTTCATGATTGCTTCCCACAAGGTAGATTGAGCTGAAGGGTAAAGGATCTGAAGAGTTGAAGTAGTGTGAAATAGTTGCTTTGTTTTTAGTTTGAGTTGCTTTAAGTTCAGTTTTTATTTTCTTTTCATTCAGCAGCAAGGATACTGGGCCATTGTCATTAGTTCACTGTTTGATACATTTACTTCCTCTTAAGAATTGATTTCATTACAGTTGTTTTAAAGCTTTCTTTTTGATCACTTTTAAGTTTGGGGAAATCACCGTAGAAATCACCATCACCATCCACACTTAACTTTCATTTTCGCTATCACACATTAGGAAAAGATAAATCCAAAAACAAACTAAAAAAAAACTCAAAAATGATAAAAGACTAAGGAAATGGTTATCTAGTACATATAGCACACTTCACTTCGTCAGTTTACGAATCCCGGATTGACATTTTAAATAGAAATTTAGAATACACTAAATTGACCAAACACTGCAAGCAGTAGAAATTGTTAGAGATAACAAGCAACACCAAAATACTCTCCCCCTTTGACATCAAGGGCAAAGGATGGACCAAGCAACTTTCCTCCTTTGATATACATTATGGTGTCCATGCTCCCCCTGAGTACATGCCGAGTCTACAGATATATGATTCAAAGGAATAACATCTATAACTCAACTAAGTGAGTATGACCTCCTTATGACCAATGACTCATACATATATCAATCACCCAACCAAGTGGGGATATACCAAATGTTTATACATGACAGAAATACAACAAATATTACATCATCCATCCCATGCAAAGTGGGGGTACAAATTACATCATTTGTCCAATAGGACTCATTCAAATATATAAGAAGTCATATCACACCCTAGACCTTTACATGATTTAAACAAAAAATTATATAAATATCTGAAGCCATAGCTGGACTCAGCAACCATAATGCCAACAATGCAGAATGTGTGTGAAAGCTAATGCCCCCCCTGAGCCTGTGCTACCTAGGCATTGTCAACAAGTCATTCATCAAGGCATTTTTTTCAGTTATATAAAAATCAATGAGCAAAGCGTATCGTCAGACTGTAATCATCAACATTAGACAGAGCACCCATATCAGAGTTTGACCCACTTTTTTTCTGTCAGAAAAACATATACACTCCTTCATCCATAGAAACCCACATGTATACATGACTAAACTTCATGAAACCCATGTATGATAACCTTCCTTTAAAAAACTAGATTTAACAGCGGGATGATGCAGCAACTACTCCCAGCTTTTGTCTGAGATATTCAAATGTTTCTCTAGGTAGTTGTTTAGTGAATATATCAGCAACCTGTTCTTTGGAGGGAACATATTCGAATTTTCCCTTTTGTTCAAGCACTTGTTCTCATAGAAAATGGTACTTGATGGTTATGTGCTTCATCTTGGAGTGCATGACTGGATTTTTTGAAATACTGATGGCACTTGTATTATCACATAGAATGGAGATGGATGGAGTACATGTGATCTGAATGTCTTTCAATGTTTTCATCATCCAAAGTATTTGTGTGCAACAATATGCAGCAGCCACATATTCTACTTCAGTAGTAGATAAGGCAATCGAACTTTGTTTCTTGTTGAACCATGACACTAACCAAGAACCCATATAGAATGCACCTCCACTAGTGATCTTTTGATCATCAACACTTCCTTCCGAATCTGCATCTGTATATGCATGAAGAGTAAGGCCTGTATATTTAGTATACCATAGTCCAAAGTCTTGAGTTCCTTGAAGATATTTGAAGATTCTTTTGACTGCCTGGAGATGTGATTCGTTTGGATTTGCTTAGAACCTTCCAACAATTCCTACTGCATGCATGATGTCAAGTCCGGTACCTGTTAGATAAAGTAGACTTCCAATCATAGATTTATAAGTTGGTCGGTTTACTGTTGGCGATTCATCGTTAGAGCTGAGACTACATCCTGTTACCATTGGAGTACATACTGGTTTAGAATCTTCCATTCCGTACTTCTTCAAGATCTGCTTGAGATATTTGGTTTGTGAAAGAAAGATACCATCTTTTGTTTGTTGAACTTGTAGACCAAGAAAATAATTAAGTTCACCAAGTAAGGACATTTCAAATTCTTGCTGCATTATTGAAGAAAAATTCTGACTCATGGATTCTTCATTGCTACCAAAAATGATATCATCAACATAAACAACAATAATTAGCAATTTATCATTTTCAATCTTTGTGTATAAATTTCTATCTGCAGAAGCTTTTGTAAAACCTTGTTGTTGTAGATATTTGCTATGATGGTAATACCAATCCCTTGGAGCCTGTTTTAGACCGTAGAGATATTTTTTGAGCTTGCATATGAGTTTTGCATCATTTCCAAGAATGAATCCTTCTGGTTGTTCAATATACACTTCTTCTTCTAAATCTCCATTAAGGAAGGCTAATTTTACATCCATTTGATATACTTTGAATTTTCAAAAACTAGAAAGAGAAAGAAACATTCTTATGGCTTCAAGTCTGGCAACAGGTGCAAAAGTTTCTTCAAAATCTATACCTTCTTGTTAAGCATACCCTTTACAAACAAGTCTAGCCTTATTTCTAATAACTTCTCCATTTTCATTCAACTTGTTCTTAAATATCCATTTTGTTCCTATAATATTTTTATCATGAGGTCAAGGAACTAATTCCCAAGTATCATTCTTTTCAATTTGGTCAAGTTCTTCATCCATGGCCTTGACTCAACATTCATATTTGCGGGCTTCATTTACATTATGAGGTTCGGTGAAGGACAGTAATGCTAGATAGCTTGAGGTCCCTGTAAGATTTCTTCTTGTCTGTATACTAGCCCCCTTTTCTCCTAGAATTTGAGATTCTGGTTTATTCTTCTGAACATGCCTGGAAGGAGTCTTTTCCCTGTCTATTATATCTTCTTCTTCCGGTGCTTCATTGGTTTCTTCTTCTATATCATTTTGATTTGATGCGGGAAAGCATTCCCCAACTTCCTCACTGTCATAAATCTCTGTTGATTTCATCTATTCCAGATTTCTCCATGCTTCATCAACTACAACATCAATGCTTTCAATAATTTTTTGAAGTCTTTTATTATAACATTTGTACCATTTACTTATGGAAGAATAACCAAGGAGAATACCTTCGTCTACTCTAGGTTCAAACTTACCAAGTTTTTCATCAGTGATTTTGATAAAACATTTGCTTCCAAAAACTCTAAAGTGTTTTAAAGTAGGAGGCTTACCCTACCAAAGTTCATGTGGAGTTTGATTGCTATTTACCCGAACATTCGCTTTGTTGAGAATAGTCGCGGCAGCAAATGCAGCTTCACCCCAGAAGGTTACAGGAGTTCCAGATTCATCTAGCATAGCTCAAGCCATTTGTTGAATTGTTCTATTCATCCTTTCTACCACACCATTTTACTGAGGAGTTCTTTCGGTGGAGAATTGCCTTTTTATTCCATGTTTTTCACAAAAGTCAAATAATTCATCTGATATGAATTCTCCCCCTCAATCAGATCTGAGACATTTGATTTTTCGATCTGATTCATTTTCAACTAAAGCTTTGAAGGCTTTAAACTTTTCAAATGCTTCATATTTATGTTTTAGAAGACCTATCCAACACATCCTGGAAAAATCATCAATAAACAAAATAAAATATTCTTCTCCACGAGGTGACTTTTTCCTTGTTGGTCCACATAAATCAGTATGGATGAGTTCAATAGGCTTACTTTCTGACCCTTCCTTTTCAATGAAGTGAGCTCTAGTTTTCTTACCGATTTGGAATGGTTTGCATATGGTATTTTCTGGGATGCTGATATCTGGAAGATCACGAACTGCCTTGAGCCTGCATGCTTTTCTTATTTGAGAAAGGATTAGATGTCCCAATCTTCTATGCCACAGCTAGTTTTCGTCTATTTTTCTTAGATAGCATTATTGTTGTCCTCCTTTGAGTATGTATAAGTTGTTTGGAGTTCTTGTACTTTTGATCACGGTCTTTCCTGTATCAATTTCACGAACGACACATCTGTTTGATCAAAACACCACTTCATTTCCTTGATCACACGTTTGACTGACACTCAACACGTTATGCTTTAAACCATCTACATACATGACATTCCCAACTTTAACCTTTTCTTTCAAGAAAACAAAACCTTTACCTTTAATGATAGCTGGAGTGTCATTTCCAAATCTGACATTCTTTTCCTTTTCTAAAGCATTATATGAATGAAGTTTCTCTTTATGAACTGTGATGTGTTTGGAGCATCCACTATCGATGTACCACTAATTTTCTTGTCCTTCTGCATACAAATCTATACCACATCTTTCTGATTGATATTCCTTCCTTCTCCATATATTGGGATTTAATGGTGTTTTCTCCTTTTGAAATGTTGGCCGAAATTTGCTCTTGCATTCAGATTATCCATGACCAAAGTTGTTACAAATCAAACATTCTATTTCATTTTCAAGAGGAGAAAAGTTATTATAGGAACTTTTCTTGATTCCTGTTGCACTTCTTTGATTTCATGCTTCTCTAGTCATGATGGTTTTGTAAGCAACACATTGAGCAGCCTTGTGTCCAAAGTTATGACATGAAAAACATTGCCCATTAAAGAAGTTTATGTGATCATAGAATCTTTTGACATTGTTTACCTGTTGGTTGTGGCTTCTACTGATATTCATCCTTGGAGTAAATTGAGTATGATTTACCTGATGAGTAGTTTTAGGCCTTTGCTGACAATTGACATACTATTCACTTGTCTTTGTTACATCAAGATAGCTTCTAGTGGAGGTTGATGGCTTCTGTGATTGAGATGAGTCTTCAGTATATCCAAGACCTGTATTTATCATAGGAGAACGCATAACTTTGATAATTTCATTTAAAGTTTTTGATCCTTTAGAAAATCTAAGCTTGAGAGATTTTGTCTTCTCAAGATCTTTTCTTAGACCCACAATTTCACATTCTAGATTTTCATTGTGCTTTTCTCTTTCAGCAAGTTGGTGTGTCAACGTATCTATGATCATATTCTTTTCTTCTAAACATATTTTGAGTTTAGTGATTTCTTCAAGAAAATATTCCTCTTCTAATGCATCCAGAGAATCATCATTATCATAGGCCATGAGAAGTCTATAATCTTGTTTAGTTTCATCTTCATCACTATTAGAGAAACCATCATTGTCTTCATGCGTATAGTAACTCCTTCTATTCACAACTTGTTTTCTATTGCCTTTTGCATGTTCCTTCCATTTTTCATATTTATCTTTATGAGGACATTTGGAAATATAGTGACCAACTCTACCACAAGCAAAGAATTTGAAATGTAGCTTACCTCAAAATCTTCTAAAACCTCGTTGAATCTTCTTGACAAAATTTACCTCATCTTCTTCTTTAGAAATGTGTCCTGATTCATGGTGCTTTTCCTTTTCTTTTCCTTTTGTTGATGCTTTAAATGTGGCTTCTCTCATATCTGATGGACCTCCTTTTCTCATTTCAAAGGCAATTAGGATTCCATGGAGTTGAGTCATTGTAATAGTTTGAAGATCCTATTTTTCTTCTATGGCAGACACTTTTGACTCAAATTTAGAAGACAAAGATCTCAAAATTTTCTCCACTAGTGTAACTTCCTTTATCTCTTCACCCAGATTCTTCATACAATTAACAATCTCATTTATACATAAGAAATAACTAGCGACACTCTCATCACTATGCATCTTAAGAGTTTCATACTGAATTCTAAGAGTTTGAAGCTTAGCACGTTTTACCTGAGAGTCTCCTTCGTAGCTTTGAATGATTTTGTCCCATATTTATTTTTTTGTCTTGAGTTGCATGACTTTGACAAATTTTGATTCTGAAAGACTTCCCAATAATGTATTGATGGCTTTGGCATTGGTTTCGTATAATTTCTTACCTGCAGAGTCTGTAGGAATTGTTGCTGGAAATTGTTATCCTCCTTCTACAATTTCTGAAACATCTGCTCCAAGCAATTGTAGATAAGCTCTGGTTCTTATTTTCCAATATACTAAGTTGCTCCCATTGAACATTGGTGTTCTAATGGATCCAATGCCTTTGTGATTATTCATCTTTAAAGATCTTCCTTCAAGCGATCAAGCTTCTTTAGAAGGACCTGCTCTGATACCAATTGTTGGAAATAATACTGAGAGGGGGATGAATTAGTATTATCTGATCAATAATTTTATTTTCTCAAATAGATTTATATACACTACTTCTGTAAAGTGAACTAGCCTGTACACACAACTATGATTAGAGAAACAAGCATACACCCAAACAACTTTTTATTTAGACAATTTATCATGTGTTGATCTTTAACTAACGCATCAGTAACTTATTAAACAGAGCAATAAAAATAGAATAAACCATCACACATAAGCGACACACATGAACACCAAGATTTATGGTGGAAACCCAATGTGGGTGAAAACCACCTGCTACTGACATCTCTGTCTTATTTTAATAATAATAAAATATGTTTACAATCTTGTATCGGTACAGACTCATACCAGTACGTAGGTGCCCACCTACAGAAGGCTACAACCTTCTCTCATTTTCCAACTTCTATTGGAAGGGAGTTGCAACCCCCTAGCTCTTGTACTAGCCAATGTGATTACTAGTACGTAGGCACCGGCCTACGAAAGGCTACAACATTCTCTCTTCCTCCAGGGACCACATTTCATAAATTTTCAGACTAGATGCTTCTAGTACATAACACTACACATGAAGGCCTTGTTTCATCAAATTTTCATACTGGACCCTTCATGAACTTTAAAACTCAAACTGCATCAATCAACAATCAGTTAATCTAAATAATCAGATTAATGTCACCAGAACACTGTTATGAACCCAAAAACCTGCATCATCATTCAGAACCAGGTGTAACCTCAAAAATCATGCATCAGAATGTATATGCTACTTTACTAAACCCAACCTACGTGTATACGCTACTTCCTGTAATCAAACTTACATATACCTTCAAGACTACTGAAACATAAGATTTCTGAATCAAGTCTATAACAACTAGAAGTATTTTGACCATCTACTATATATTTACAGAACTTTACACAGGGAGTAGCAGAGATCACCCTTCTCACTTATTCAATCAATCAATCAGATACCAAACTCCTTATGCATTCAGTTTTACATTCAGATCTAAGAAGACTTCATTGACAGACAGCAGTAAAACAAAAAAATTGATCAGATAGATCAGTCATATCTGAAGAAGAGGATTTTCTCTTGTATATGCTATTTTGAAGAGTAGAACCTATGTGTACATGTGCTTTTGTAGAGACGAACTAGCGTACAGATCTGCAAATATTAACTCATAACTTCGTTGCACTTCTGGACTTCAGACAAACTTAGATCATGACATTTAAAGAATAAAACAGGTGTACATAATTAGAGCTATCCCAAACAATATCAGATCATTCAATAATAAGTCATTTCAGGTCTCATAATCCTGATCCAACATTGAATTCAAGGTGCACAAACTATTTCAAATCAAATCACAAACATATCCCCTGCAACATAAAATATACTTCGGATAGAAGTATTCCTTAGAAACCCATACACTTGCACACTTGGCCTTATGATCTTCTCCTCCTTATATAGCTTTAGGCCTTTTGTCAATACCTTGGACCAAAACCACCTAGGACCAATACCTTGGACCAAATACGTAGGGTCAATACCTTGGACCAATACCTTGAACCCAAAATACCTTGGACAAAATACCTCGGACCAAAACCTTGGTTTTCTAGCATGTATGCTGTTTTCCTCCTATGGGAGTGTGTGTAAAAGTATATGCTCTTTTTGTTCTGTGGACTAGCGTGTATATGTTGTTTTTACTAAGTGGACCTATGTATACTTCTTAAACTGCTTTTCATCAACCTTTTCCTTGACATTCTTTATTCTGATCAGTAGACCATAGTTCCATCTTCCTGTTCTTATGTACCATTGCCCTACTACCTCTAAATATACCTGTTGTACTATGAGTTGTCTTTTACCAAAACTGAATTGACCTTTGAGTGAGTTTCCATAAATAACAAAACTTGTATCATAATGCCAACATCAAGAACTCCAAGAAGAAGTCCTCGAGAGGAGCAGGGGGTGAGGCTTTGGCCCCTTAATTCAAAATAGACTTTTATCTCATTGCATGCATGGTTTCATCAATGATGGGAAGTGTATGGTACTTAGACAGTGGAGCTTCATTCCACATGACTAGCAAAAAGGATTTATTCACTGACCTGGAGGAGAAAGATATCCAGATACATATTAAGATGAGTGATGATGGGAGGTATCGTGCTACTACATTTGGCATGGTTACTTTTCAGAGGGAGCATGGGACTCCACTCACCTTGAAGAATTTTATGCATGTTCCCGGGTTGAAGAAGAACTTGGTATCTATTTCCATGCTTGAGGATAAATGCTATGATGTGATATTCTCGAAAGGAAAGGCTTTCCTTCAACACGTAGACACGAGTCAGGTAAAGAAGATAGGGATTCGGGTGAAGAATCTCTATAAGTTGGAGGTAGAGGATTGTGTTTCTTTGAGCATGAAAGCAGAGATGGTGCAGAGCCAAGACGTTAGAAAGTTGTGGTAGAGGCGATTGGGTCACTTGCATCATGGGGATTTGAAGATCATGTAGCAGATCTCCACCAGTTTTCCCAAAGGTACACTAGAGCAATTTGATACATGCAAGGCATGTACTTTGGGTAAATACACTAAGTATTCCTTTCACGACAGAGACAGTCGAGCAGAGGCTATTCTAGATCGAGTCCATTCAGATGTGTGTGGACCATTCTCGATGGCATCCATGGCCAAACATAGGTATTATGTTATATTTTTTGATGACTTTTCTCGAAAATGTTGGATATTTTTCATGCAGAAAAAGGATCAAACCTTCACAAAGTTTTGTGAGTTTAAATTATTGGTGGAGAAAGACTCGGGTAAGAAGGTTAAAACTCTATGAAATGATAACAGTGGTGAGTATTTCTCAAATGAGTTTAAGAACTTCTATGCAACGGAAGGGATTAAATGGGGGTTGATAGCACCCCAAAACCCTCAGTAGAATGGGGTGGCCGAGAGGAAGAACAGAAGCATAGTAGGGGCAGTGAGGGCGATGTTACATGATCAGGGTCTCCCACTACACTTGTGGGATGAGGCATGCAACAGAGTGGTTTATGTTCAGAACCATAACCCGCATCGAATACTTGGGTTGAAGACACCAGAGGAGGCTTATTCCGGTAAGAGGCAATATGTTGGTTACTTCAGGATTTTGGGTCATCTATATATTACCATGTGGCCAAGGATGCACAGAAGAAGATTGAGCCAAAAATAGAGTTCAGGATATTTTTGGGGTACATTGATACACCTCACAACTATCGAGTGTACGTATCGACCAGCAGGATGACAGTGGTTCACAGGGATGTCAGATTTGATAAGGAGAAGGCCATGTGAGTTTCCCTTGAGAGGGAGCTTCAGCTACATGCATTTGAGGATATTTTAGCTCCTAAGGTTGAGGAGCCTTAGATTGATGTGGAGCAACCACATGTAGAGGATCCAGGAGTGGAGACATCCACTCAGGCAGAGTCTTCCAAAGATGGGAGAAAGTGCATTAGAGAGGCAGCTAGATTGTTGTCAGATGCTAGAGGGAATGTGGGAGCATTCACATCACAGTGCAGACAAAGGAGGTCCCCTAATAGGTACACTAGATACATGGCTCTTATGAGCAAATGTGTTGTGATAGAGCCATATTCCTTTGAGGAAGCAGTGCAGCAGATGAATTGGGTTGATGCCATGGTGGAGAAGTATGACTCCATAGTTCGTAACAGTATTTGGGATGTGGTCCCAAGACCGGAGGATAAGTCTGTAGTGAGCTCCCATTGGATTTACAAGGTAATTAAAACTGCATATGATAGTGTGGAGAAGCATAAGGCTAGATTTATAGCCCGTGGCTTTTCACAGGTAGAGGGGATTCACTTTGATGAGACCTTTTCTTCTGTTGCAAGGTACTCATGGATCAGATCTATATTGGCACTATCAATGTAGATGGGTTGGAAGATACATCATATGGATCTCAAGACAACCTTCCTTAATGGAACAATTGAGGAAGAGGTGTACATAGAGCAACCTAAAGGTTTTGAAACCTTCGACCGTGAGTCACATACGTGCCATCTAAATGTTAGAAAATTATATATTACGGAGCAATGGAACACATAAAAAATTGCAGAAATATAAACACAAAAAACGCATAAAACAAGAGAGACACAGATATATGTGGTTCACCCAATTTGGGCTACATCCACGGAGAAACAGCCAGTCCTTCTTTTATTATATTATCCAGTAAACTGAAGAGATACAACCTACAACAGACCTGTTGTAACACCCTCTTCGCTCTCAATCTCTTCTCTCTTCCTCACTTAGAATCCATATATCCATAGACACAATACAATTCCCTCATATATAGTGAGGGGTTTCCTTCTAGGGAAAAAAACCCTAAATTAAACATAACTTCTACCGTCAGATCATTCACCTAATGAACAACCCAAATTGACTAGGAATTACTAGACTTTTACAAGGCAATTTTACATCTATTTTTAGCTTCTGAGGCGCTACCCCCAAACCCCCCTGGGGGACCGCTGGCCCCCAGACCCCCCAACCGGGGGGGGATTTACCCCCCCCGGACCCCCGAGGGGTGTACAGTCTTCTTGGGGTATACATTCGGCTGAAACCTTTGAATACAAAAGATAATCAGGATCCACACCCAACAATCTCCCACTTGGAGACTGATTATAGCAACTCCACCGTTGCTTCATTTGATAGATAATGACTCCACTTTGGACCTAGCTGTTTCTCATCTTCTTCATCATACTTGAAGACCAATTGAAACTGAGCAGATTCTCAGTTTCTCCCTAGTTACAACTTTTGTTAACATATCTGCAGGATTCTGGCTGGTGTGTATCTTTTCCAGCTTCAATTGTCCATCTTCCAATGCTAACCGTATGAAATGGTACTTGAGCTGTATATGTTTAACCTTGGAATGAAATGCAAAGTTCTTTTCAAGATGTATGGCACTTTGGCTGTCACTATATAACCTGCATAACTCCTGCTTCTTGCCCAATTCATCCAGAAACCTTTGTAACCAAATCATTTCTTTACTAGCCTCTGTAGCAGCAACATACTCTACTTCTGTTGTTGAAAGTGCAACAACACTTTGGATTTTTGAAACCCAACTGACAGTTGTTCCACCTACAGCAAATACATACCCTATTGTGCTCCTCATGTTATCTCTATCACCTGACATATCTGCATCAACATATCCCTATAGAGAAATGTTTGAACCACCAAATCATAATGCTTGATTTGTGGTACCTCTCAAATACCTGAGAATCCACTTCACCGCCATCCAATGTTCTTTTCCTAGATTGTTCATATACCTACTTACAACTCCCACTGCATGTGCAATATCATGCCTTGTGCAAACCATTGCATACATTAAGCTTCCAACTGCTGATGCATATGGAACTTTAGACATATGAGCCATTTCTTCCTGAGTCTTGATACACACCTCCTTACTCAATTTGAAATGGCTAGCCAAAGGTATACTAATTGGTTTTGCATTCTGCATATTAAACCTTTTCAATACCTTTTCTATGTACTCACTTTGAGACAATGTTAATTTGCGATTCTTCCTGTCTCTAGTTATTCTCATACTAAGGATTTGTTTTGCAGCACCCAAATCCTTCATTGAAAATGAGTTTGCCAATTTCCTTTTGAGCACATTTATTTCCTGCATGTTAGAACCTGCAACAAGCATGTTATCTACATACAATAACAATATAATATAGCTGCCATCATTTTTCCTTTTGAGATAAACACAATGGTCAGAGTGACATCTAGTATAACCTTGTTCAGACAAAAACCTGTCAAATTTTAGATACCACTGCCTTGGAGCTTGTTTTAAGCCATACAAGCTCTTCTTCAACCTGCACACTAGTTTCTCCTTCCCTTTTACCTCATATCCTTGTGGATGCTACATATATATCTCTTCCTCCAAATCCCCATGGAGAAAGGTTGTCTTTACATCTAACTGCTCAAGATGCAAATCTTCAGCTGCTACTAGACTTAAAATAGTTCTAATTGAAGTCATTTTAACAACAAGAGAAAATATTTCATCAAAATAAATACCTTTGTTCTATGCAAACCCCTTCACCACAAGTCTAGCTTTGTACCTATGTTTTCCTCCATCTTCTTCCTTCAGCTTGTAAACCCATTTATTCTGCAATGATGTTTTACCTATAGGCAACCTGACTAAGTCCCAAGTCTGGTTATGTGCTAAGGAGTCCATCTCTTCTTTCATGGCTTGCTCCCACTTCTTCCTGGTTTCTACCTGCACTGCTTCTTCATAACATTTTGGTTCACCAGAATCAGTCAACAATACATAATATAATGAAGGAGAGTATCGTTGAGGGGGTCTACTTATCCTGGTAGATCTTCTAACACCACTTTCAAGTGTTTGAAGTGCTTGTTGCTATTGTGGTATTTGTTCTGGCTATTTATCATTATGATTTTCAGGCACCATCACTTTTCCTATGATACCGTTGTTAGTGTCAGTCTTTCCAGCCTTCCTCCAGTGATCAAATATGCTCTTACAAAGTGATTTTGAAGTGTCAAGGTCAAATTTTGTCATTTCAGTGAGTCTTCAAACAAAATTTGGTCACTAGGCATTAGGTCTAGGCTTTCCCCAAATGTCAGTCCATGTCATCATTCAGCTGAGCCTATCATCATTCAGAGGGTTGTCATTATCATGTCAGTGTCTAATGAGTCTTTTTACACCTTATTCATGCTTCAGTTGTGCCTTGGCAAGGTCATTTCCCTCTCCTAGGGTTTTGAAGGCAATTTCTCTTGGATGGTAAAATCACCGGAAAAACTTGTTTCCTGATGTTCATACACCTTCCCCTATCCTTAAAGTACCTTACCAAACACTTCCCATCCCTTAGATCCGCCAAATTCCTCATTTTTGCGCAAACCCTAGTTTCTAGCTACAACCTGGCAATTTTCTAGGTTTGGCCTGTGATTTGCCCTTTTCGACCCCTTCCCCTCACTCAATCTCTAAGATTCCACTTTACCCTGCTTCCTAACATCCCTCCCCACTCCCAAAAATTTCCCCAAGAATTTAGAAGCCCTCTATCCCCTTCATTTCGCTCCATTTCGACAAAATCCCTTGTTTCACACATCGGGACAAGTTGCACTCAAATGATGTTTCAGAGCAATAAAAGATGAATTTTGGAAAACTGAGAGAGGTTTTTGTCCAAAACATGCCAAAGAATAAAAACCTCTTTCACTTTTTGCACAGGTGTCATGGTTTTAGAGAAATGTCAAAATTACAGTCGCCGGATCCAAGGAGTTTGGCCAAGGCACAAAAACGGAAAAAGAAGACCAACCCGCTCCGTATCTTGGCTGAGGCCTCTCTCACTCACCATGATACTCATTAGCATCCTCCTAGCATCAAACTCAAGAAATTTTGAGAGTTTTGAAGCATTTTTGGCATTTTTGGGAATTTTACAGGTTTTGGCCATTTGACTGGTCTCACCCCGCGCGCGACCATACATGGGGGCAACTCAGAACGGGGAAAACTTTGCATTTTTGGAATTTTCATGCAAAAATACACTTTCCTATGGATTGGTTTCAGATTTTATGGAGATTTGGGCTTCCAAAAGCTCAAAATACATGCAATTTTTGACTTTCTGCCCCTATTTTGAGTTGCAGAAAGCTGTCTTGGGAGAAATGACTTTTGAGGGGTAAAATCAACTCTAAATTCAGAAATTCCAGTGGGGTTGGAAAGTAGACTCGCAGACCTTTCCAACGAGCTATCTTGCACCTGATTTGGACACCGGGAAGGCCCTCAAACAGAGCTGTGAATGTGCGTGACCAGTCAGAGTGATGTGCGCGACCTGTCAGGGAAATTTGCCTGTTTTGACCAGTTCGGCCAGCAAAACACTGTTTTCATCTTGGTTGACTTTTGAGGCATGTAAATGATGGATTTTTGTGTAATTTTCATGGCACTTAGATACTTTTACTCTCCTTGAACACTTCTAGAAGATTCTTTGATGTAAATGGTAAATATTTAATGCATGGATAGGTTTCCTAAGTTTTCGAGGCAAGTTGTTTTGACTGCCTATTATCTAGTGCTCAGTTTAGAATTAGTTGAAACAGCTCCTAGGAAGCTGAGCTCGACCCCTAGAGGTGGGGAAAGGAGTTAGATCATCTATATTATGCCTTCTCTTTCTCATTTTCATGGTTGGACTTTTGAGGGAGAAGCTCCTATTGTATATTTTACTTGTATCTTTGCAATTTGAGGAAAAGGAAGACCAGGGTTTTGCAGACATCATTGGGATTCTTGTGGACTCTTGTGTTGATGGTGTGTTCTCTTATTGTAATTGTAAGTGTGTTTATGTGTTCCATCTCTTTCTTTACTGCAGCTTATTAAACAAATGAAGTGATAAAGTTTGAATTCATGCTTGCCATGCTCAGCTTTCAAATTTGTTTAATGTTTATGTTTTCCACTGTCTAGAGAGGATTCAAAGTCATTGTTTGCCCTCTTTAGCTTCTCTTTTTTCTTCCTTAATCATCCATCTCAGCTAAAGGCATCAGCACAAACTCCTACCTTGCCCCAAAGACCCACCTGCAAAACCTGAGCTCAATCCCCGCACCCTGAATTGCACTCCCTCCAATTTGCCACCAAAAAACCCCAAAAACCCCCAAATCAACCTTTTAATCAGTTTACTAGCCTAATATCAGTGTCACTGTATTGGTCATCTCTGTCCATTGAATATCTTACTGAGATTGACCGGAGAGAGCCTTCTCATACCCCGTAGGGCTAGCTACGAGGTGAAATGGTTTGATGTTGCCTTGAAGGTTTACCTTCCTCAGCCTAGGGTGAAATCTCAAGCGCTAACAATCGTCAAGCACTGTGTATTCTCTATTTTCTTTTCCTTGTTTGTTTTCCTGCAACTGATTCTTATACAAGACCTTTTCATTGAATATTAAATCTCTGCACCTAATGATTTTGTGATTTTCATAATCATATAAGCGATAACCAAAATCATTAACACCATATCCAATAAAGGTACAATTCTTTGATTTTGCCTCAAGATTTGTTCTATTTTCTTTATTAATGTGGACAAAGGCTTCACAACCAAAAGTCTTTAAAAATGAGTAGTTTAACTTTTTACTTGTCCATGCCTCCTCTGGAATACCACCATCCAAGGAACTTGAAGGCCCTCTATTTATTAGATAAACAATAGTATCTACAACATCTACCCAAAATTGTAAAGGAAATCCTGCATGCAATCTCATGCACCTTGCACGCTCCATGATTGTCCTGTTCATCCTTTCTGACACACCATTTTCTTGTGGTGTTCCTAGAACTGTCTTCTCTCTACGAATTCCATTCTCTGAACAGTACCTATCAAACTCTTTGCTGCAATATTCACCTCCATTATCTGATCTAAGACACTTCAACCTTTTCCCTGTCTCATTTTCAACCAAAGCTTTCCATTTCTTGAAAGTATCAAAAACATCAGATTTATTTCAAATACAATAAATCTAGGTTTTTCTGGTTTCATCATCAATAAAAGTAACATAATAACAAGAGCCACCAAGAGATGATACCTGAGCAGTTCCCCATACATCTGTATGCACAAGCTCTAATTTTTCGATCTTCTTTTCTTTCCCAACTCTAAGGAATCTGACTCTCTTCTGTTTTCCATAAACACAATTCTCACAGAATTTGAAATCAACATGCTTCAAACCTGGCAACAAATTTCTTGAGTGAAGAATCTGAATCCCCTTCTCACTCATGTGTCCAATCCTATGATGCCATAATGCTACATTTGCTCCTTTGGAAGTTAAATCATTAACAGAGTTAGAAATACCATTGCATAAATACAATGTACCAACCTTTTCACCTTTTGCTATTACCAGGGCTCCTTTGGTGACCTTCCAAGCTTTATCTGTGAAAGTTGTCACATAACCTTCACTACCTAACTGCCCTGTTGAAATTAGATTTTTCTTCATATCTAGAACATGCCTTGCCTCCTTCAGTAGCCATTGGTTTCCATTCTGCTATTTTACAAGAACATTACCCATTCCAACAATTTTACAGGGTTTATCATCACCCAAATGGACTTGTCCAAAATCTCCTTGAACATAGTCATGAAAATGTTTCTTATCAGGTGTGGCATGGAATGAGGCCCCTGAATCTACCACCCAGGAATCAATAATATTTTATAATGAAAGAATCAAAGCATCTTGCAACACATCACCTGTTACAATCTCTTCATGATTAGCTTCTTGCTACGCGTCTCCTTTTTTTCCCTTCCGAGAATTGCAGTCTTTCTTCAGGAGTCCTTTCTTCCCGCATTTCTAGCACACTATCCCTAATCTGGACTTGGATCTGACTTTCCTTGATTTACTGCGATATCCTGAGCTCTTTACTCTTTCCATTTTCCTTCCCCTAGACTATGCACTCAAAGCATTACCTGATGTCTCACTGGAGCTTTTCCGTTGCATTTCCTCGCTAAGGATTGCACTGACAACATCATCAAACTTTAAAGTACTAGATCCAGAGACAGAGTTACTAATGGCCATAACTAAACCATTCCAACTTTCTAGCAATGAGCACAGAAATAACAGAGCCCTAACTTCATCATCAAAATTTACCCCTACAGAACTTAACTGACTTGTAACTATATTAAAATCATTTAAATGGTCTACAACAGATCCACCTTGTGACATCTTCATATTAAATAAACGCTTCATAAAAAATACCTTATTTGAGGCCGAGGGTCTTTCATATAGTTTGGCCAATGCTGACATTAAACTCTGTGTTGTCATTTCCTTTGAAATATTAAATGCTATTGACACCGCTAGGCACAACTGTATTGTTCCAAGTGCCTTTCTGTCCAGAATATCCCATTCTATGTCTGTCATACTCGTCGGCTTCTTTGTCTTTCCACTCAATGGCAGGTACAAATATCTCTGATACAGATAATCTTCCATCTGCATCTTCCACAGCTGGTAGTTTTGGCCATTGAATTTTTCAAACCTAAACCTACCATCTTCCGCCATTTCTCCCACTCAAACTAGGAACCCTTTTCTCCTGCGAGTTTATCCACCAAATAGACCTTCGGCTCTGATACCAATTGTTAGAAAATTATATATTACAGAGCAATGGAACACATAAAATATTGTAGAAATATAAACACAGAAAATGTATAAACAAGAGAGACACAGATATACATGGTTCACCGAGTTTGGGCTACATCCACAGAGAAATAGCCAATCCTTCTTTTATTATATTATCCAGTAAACTGAAGAGATACAACCTACAGCAAATCTGCTGTAACACCCTCTTCGCTCTCAATCTCCTCTCTCTTCCTCACTCAGAATCCAAATATCCATAGACATAATACAATTCCCTCATATATAGTGAGGGGTTGCCTTCTAGGGCAAAAAACCCTAAACTAAACATAACTTCTACCGTCAGATCATCCGCCTAATGAACAGCCCAGATTGACTAGAAATTACTAGACTTTTACAAGGAAATTTTACATCTGTTTTTAGCTTCGGGGGTGCTGCCCCCGGGGACCGCTGGCCCCTAGACCCCCCAGCCGAGGGGGGGGATTTACCCCCCCAGACCCTCACGGGGGGACAAGCCCCCCCCCACATGGAGGGGTGTACAGTCTTCCTGGGGTATACATCCGGCTGAAACCTTTGAAGACAAAAGATAATCAGGCTCCACACCCAACACTCAATAAAGTGTTGTATGGGCTGAAGAAAGTACCATGTGCTTGGTACACCAGGATAAACAGATACTTCACTAGGTTGGGCTTCACGAAGAGTGAAGCGGATGTACCACATAATGGTGGAAGGTAAACTATTGACCATTGTACTTTATGTTGATGGTCTCATACTGACAGGTGATGATTAGCTTATCAAATATTTCAAGGAGGACCTTGCAAGAGAGTTTGAGATGAAGGACTTGGGGCCCATGCATTACTTTCTGGGCATGGAAGTATGGAAGGGTGATGGGGAGTTGTTTGTGTCTCAAGGAAAGTATACCAATGAGATACTCAGGAGGTTCACATGGAGAGTTGCAAGCCTATGGAAACTCCTCTAGCTGGTAACTAGAGGAAGGAGGATGCTACCTCAGGAGAGGTAGTGAAAGCTATTGTTTATAGGTAGCTTGTGGGTTCACTCATGTACTTGGTGAACACACAACCAGATTTATGTTATGCAATTAACCATCTTAGTCAAGCGATGCTTAGGCCTACCAAGTTGTATTGGAAGGTGGAAAAGCATGTATTGAGATACCTTAGGGGAACTACTCAATACAGATTACGGTTTAGATGAACAGAGGGAGTGAATCTTCAAGGCTTCACCGATGTAGATTGGGCAGGGAGTCCATCCAATAGGAAAATAACATCAGGAGGTATTTTTAATATTAGGTTAGTAGTGATTTCTTGGTATAGCAGGAAACAAAGATCAGTTGCACTCAGTATGACAAAGTCAGAGTATATGGTTGCAAGTCAGGCAGCATGTGAGACCATCTGGATGAGGAAGATCCAAGTTGGTCTATTTGGTTAGCAAATGGATCTGATAGTGATTTACTGCAATAATCAAAGTTGTATCAAGTCTCTGAAAATCTAGTTTTTCATGATAGGTCCAAGCACATTGATATCTGATATCATCATCTATGGATTGTGTATTGAGGCGGATCATGTTTTTAGAGTGCATCCCCATGGAGGATCAAGATGCTGAGATTTTGAAAAAGGCATTGTCAAGATGTAAATTCAAGTTTCACAGAGACAGGATCGGGGTAGCAGATAAACTGTGAATTAAAATCAAATTATATTTGAAACTTGTAAATAGTTAATTAAGTTTAATTAACTTAATTATCTTAGGAATTTTGATTTAGAAGTCTTTATGTAGTCATGTATATATTCTCCCTAAGTTTTAGGGGTCCACGATGAGTGTACTTAGTTATGGTCAGTTAAATTAGTTCTAACTATTTGTAGAACTAATAGAGGACTAATAGTTAGTTGGTGCACTGGTGCATCCACATGTGTTACTCCAGTTAACTAAAGACCCCCTCATGAGAAACTCGTCCATGTCAGTTCATAGAAAGACCCAGTTGAGACTAGAGTGCAGGGAGAGCGTACTATCAGTTGTATGATTTACTAAGTTGTAAATATCATGCATGAAATTAGAGAAGGACCTATGTTTGGATTGCTCAGTTTTGGAAGCATGAATTCCCTTTAAATATGGGTTATTCATCCTAGGAAATGCGCAAGGAAATAGGGGCTTGGCAGGCAATGGAAATTGGGTAAGTGTTGGATAATAGTGAGCTTGTGAGGTAGAGAGTTGAGCATACTTGTGTGGAATTGTTTTAATGAGAACAAGCTTTGTATATTCACTCATATTTCTTATTTAATGCAATATAGATAGGTGGGGTTTTGAGTTGTGGCTTTCCCCGGGAAAACTTATTGTGTTATGTGCCATTGATTTATCTTCCTCTTGTTCATATTGTTTTCATTTATCTATTGGCTTCCACTGGTTGAAAGTAGAAGTAGATTCTTGTCCTGTGCTTTAGTAAATTGCATGATCTTGTGAATCTACAAGAAATTCTACATCTTGTTGAGAGGGAGTGTTAAAAATAGGAACAAGAAATTCCAACTTAATTTATCCTTGAATTAAATTGTGAATTAAATAGAAATTCTATTCTCATAGAAACTTGTAATAGTTAACTAAGTTAAATTGACTTAGTTGGCTTAGGAAATTCGAGTTGGAAGTCTATCTAGAGTCATGTAGAGTGATCCCTAAATTTTAGGGGCTCAGGTTGAGTTATTTTGAGTTGTAATTAATTAACTCAGTCTAACTAAGTTATAGTCAGTTAAACTAGTTCTAACTATTGGAGGAACTAGTAGGAGGTTTAGTAGTGGGGACGAGCATCAATGCATCCTCAGTGCCACACTAGTTAACTGAAGATTCACTCATAAATAAATCATGTATGTCAGTTCAGAGGAAGACCCAGTTGATATTAAAGTTCAGGGATAGTGTACTATTAGTTGTATAATTTTCTGAGTTGTACAGATGGTGCATGCAATCAGTTGAGGGCATATGGATGGATTGCACAGTGATGGAGTGAGGATTTCCCAATTAAATACAAGATAATTCTCTAAGGAATTGCGTAAGGAAGTAGGGGCTTGGCAGGCAACATAACTGGCTAAGTGTTGCCTTGAGTTGGCTTGTGAGGCAGGGAGATAGATTGCACTTGTGCAGAAATTATTCGAGTTGAACAAGCATTGTATTTTCTTCTCAGATCTTCTGGTTAATGCAATATAGATAGTCGGGGTTTTTAGCAGTTTCTTTCCCCGGAGAAATATTGTGTTATGTGTGATTGATATTCTTCCTTTTTTTGCTTATTGTTTTCATTGATAAATTTTGGTTTCCACTAAAGAGTAGAGTAAATTACTATCTTGTGTTTTAGCATATCACATAAGTTGTTGAATCTACAGCAAAAATCTCCAGAAATTTTCCCTCAACCTCTTGCAAGGTGTTTTCCTCCCATGCCTCCTGGTTTTCATACTACTCAATTTCGGGTTTTGATATATGGGTATAAGGACCTAACTTTGGTTCAACTCTGATCGAGGAAATTACTCCCAGAGGGTCATAAGGCCAATTGAAAGTCAGCTTGAATTTCATTTGTTTCAATAAATTGTCAACTTCCTTTTCTATTTCTTTGGTATTAACTATAAATGGACCCACTTGTGCTTTCAACTTAAATTGAGCTTTCCACTTCCTAGACACAAAATTATCTCATCCATGTTCATCCTTTCCCTAATAAATTCAAGGGAAAAAATTTTGCTAGGCACGAAAACTAGTAGTTTGTATGGGGGGAATTCACAACCATAAACTTGAATTTATGTAAAATTTTGGTAAAGATACCAAACTCCTACTTATCCTTTTGAATTTTGTGGAGATCCTTGCAACTGCATCACTACTAAGGAGACACAATGACATATATAAAAGTTGAACCATAAAATCACTGAAAGAATATTCCTCTAAATTTTTGCTTACCAACAAAGTCCAGTGGATAACAAACTGTGGTCTTCCCTGTGAATCCAGCTTTTGCAATGGAATTTTAAACCTGTTTGAATGGTGGTACAGTAATAGATATACCAAAATCGATGTATGCTTAAAATACCCTTCAGCATTAAATTTTAGAAATTGTTTATGGATAACATCTGATAAAAACTAGCTAAAATTAAAAAGGAATGGGAGTTTTTTGCCAAATGAGAACACTAACAGAAATCCTAAAATCGCTTCATTCACCCATTGATCATTTTGGTACCCTAAGAGAGAACAAACGATGGAAGCAACTTGTCTGGACATTTCTAGAAATGTGGCAGAATAATATGGTGAATTGGTTTGAGGTAATTCTGAATTTTCAGGTAGGAAGGACCTGAAAATATGAGCTCGCTACTGAGAGGTAAGTTTTTGATAAATCTCCATCAAATATTTAGCTGAAAAGGAATGAATATAACTCTTATGGTTTATCTACAAAGCTTGACAAATTGAATCTAGGGTTACGGAAAACAAAATCTCATTGTTTCTAGCAACTATGGGCCTTTGATTCGGTAGATATCAGTTTCCACACCAGGTGATGAATTAGTGGAGGTGATGAATTTGAGGGAAACCAAATTAGGCCAACATGGACTCCCAAAAGTAAAATTCATCATTGGCATCCTTGAATTTCTGAAATTCCAAATTATGAAGCCCATAAAGATCAAATTCACACTGGGTCTCTGTAATTTAAATTGGGTATCAACCAGGGGAAACATTTAAATTGGGTACATGAGGTAAACTTAGGCTTTCAACAGTTACCTTATATTTCCCTTTTTGACTTGCCAGTTTGGAAAATAAAAGAACAAAGAATGTTTAAAGGAAAACACCCAGTGAATTTGTGACTAGTAGCACTGGTTAATTGCTGCAATTTGTTTATTTGGTGTCATTGAGTGATCTAGTGAAGAATAGCAGACTAAAGAACAATAAACTTGGTAGAAGTGATTTTTAATTTACAAAAGGGTTTAAATGGTTGTTTTTTAATAATCGTTATTGGCACATCCATAATTAATCACTAGAACGTTGGCGGGAGATAATTTAATAATTCAATGGTCAAATGTTAAATTATTAGGAAATGTAGTGGAGGTTATTATGGTGGAAATGGTGGCAGTAGGAAACAATGGCAGGAACACTGATGGAGGGTGGAGGCAGTTTACGGGGGGTTTAATGGAGGTAAGCAGTGTATGGAAGAGGGAGTCCCGCAATTGTTGGGAAGCTGACACATAGCATAAGTGGTAAATCTGATACCGTTTTACAGACCCCCCCCTTCATTAACCGTCGAGAGTGTGAGGGGTCCCACAATATTTTGTTGGCCGTTGATGTGAGAGGAAACAATCCGACGCATCCAAAGCTTCTCGGACTTTAATCTCTTTAGAGGGACTTTTATTTTAAATCAAAATTAATAATTATTTAAATGGAAAATTTGTGCCAAAATAAATCTAAAGTGACTTTTATCATAGCTCGCTCTTATTACAAAGTGCATAAGGAAATTAACTGTTCTTTTAACTATGCAATTTAAAATATAAACACATAGACAAAAAGAATTTGCAACATCATCTCCATCTAGGGACTGGTTCCCCCTATAGGATGTAGAGAACTTGCATAACCATGTGCCTTCTCCTTGGGCTATGGAGTCATTGTTGTAGAAAACCACACTTGCTCTTGGAAATATAAATAAAACTGGATATATATAATGATTATGAGAAATATTGGATGTAATTCTTTAAATAATTTCCATTGACTGGCAATTAGAAATATTCTCCCTCCAAATTCTGAAGAATGGAGGTGTTATTTCTTTTGACTTTTACAATACTAAAATGTCTAACCAAATATTGTCAAACTTTCCATGCTTTCGTTTTTCTTCTCTTCTTACATCCCATCTGAGAGCCAAGTCTCCCTATTTGAAATCCCTTTCTCTAGCTTTTCTATCAAAAAAAAAATTCATCTTGTCTTGATATTATAGAAGTTTGTGTAGTAATTCTTCTCTATCTTGATTTAGTTCAATGATTTGATCTATCATTTTTGAGAAACCATCATTGTCCTTCTATGAATCCTACAAAATCTTCATGACTCAAAATGCTAATTGAGTGGGGAAAATAGCTTGTGTTCCATAAAAAAGCTAAAAGGGAGATTTACCAAGAGACCTCTTAGGTGAAACTTTGTTTTCCCATACTGAATATTTCAAATGACTGTCCCAGTTTATTTTATGATCTTCTAACACCTTTTTGATGACTTTAATCATACTTTTGTTTGATGATTCTACTAACAAATTCCCTTGTGGATAATAAGGTGTAGAGTGATGTAATGAAATTTGATAGTTTTGACAAAATTCAATCATTTTGATGCTACTAAAAGCTTGAGCATTATCTGTAATTATTTGTCTTGGATAGTAAAATCTAGACGTAATATTTTCTTCAATAAATTTCATGAATACACAATCAATTGCATCCCTCACAAGAATAGACTCTACCCACTTTGTGAAGTAATCGGTTTTTGTAAGTATCCACCTATGTTTATTACTGGAAGAAGAAACTATTTCACCAATAAATTCTAGTCCCCATTGTAAGAAGGGAGGTTCAACTAAAACTGGAATGAGAGGGACGGTAGCTAAACTTTGTTTTCCTATAAAAATTTGACAAAGGATACAACTTCATACCTTTGAACTCACTTGTGCAAACAATTTTGGCCAATAAAATCATGCTCTGAGTATTTTGTGAGTTGTTACTTTCCAAGCATCGTGACCTCCACAAACTCCTTCATGGAACTATTCAATTACCCCTTCTATTTCACTTTCATTCAAACACAATAAAAGAATGTTCAATGGGTCCTTCCAATATATATTTTCATTTACTATACAATATTTCATTGCTCTGATCTTAAGAGATCTGCATTGATTCCTTGTGAATTCCATAGGGTATTCAAAATCATGGAGAAAATGTACAATGTCTTTATACCAATCTGATAATATAAAATATTCATCAATATGCAAAGGAAGTGGTACAGGTACTGAACTAGAAGAATGTTCTTGTGGATTCTTCTCCTCTGAAGAAGAAGAAGGTTCTTGTGGATTCTTCTCCTCTGAAGCAAAAGAAGGTTCTTGTGAATTCTTCTCCTCTAAAGCATCTGAAACCTACATGATTGAATTGATGCTAAAAAATTTACAATTTGATTCTCCCAATAGCTTAGCAAGACCTTGTCCCTTTACCATATTTCTTAGTTTGACATCCAAATCAAACTCCAAGATCTTGGCAATCCATCTCCCCATTTTCCCATATGTATTAAGTTGAGTCAAAACTACTTTTATTGCATTATTAGGTACAAAATAAATTATAGGAGAATGCAGAACATAAATTCTAAAAGCTTTCAAGACTTGTACTAAAGCATAAGCATGGTTTTCAATTATGTCATATTTCAGTTATTCATCCCTCATTACTTTGTTGAAGAAAGCAATTGGCTGCTCATGATGATCTTCATTTTTCTGCAATAAAACTATTGCAATTGTGGTGTTTGAAGAAAAAGAGAAAATGCTAAAGAGTTTTGAATAATCAGGACTAGCAAGTATTAGTGCTTATGAAATTACTTTCTTAATTTGAGAAAATGAAAATCTAGCTTGTGTACTCCATTCAACTTCATGATTTTTCTTAAGCATATCAGTAGTATATTTGACAATCCCGACATAATTTGGTATGAACCTATTGTAGCGGCTACAACCACCCTCCAAATTTTTGGCCTGCACCCAATTTTGGAGCTTCCCTTGAGAGTTTCACTTGATGACTGCACACACTCGAGTTCACTCCATGACCCTGTGTGAGTCTTTGCATATGCCTTGCTTGTTCATTTCATCCAAGTTTTTTCATGTTGGTATCGAAGTCATGCTTGTGACCATGTGCTAGTCATGCTCAAGGTCTTCGCTTCGTGTGTGCATGTTGTGTTTGCTATGAAAGCATTTGTCGCACTCACTATCGCACAAGTGTTGTCACGGTCGATCAACGATCAATCACAAGTGTCGCGCTTGTCCTTGACACCATCGATCAATCATGTTGAGCATGTGTGTCTGGATGGTTTTGGTTGTCTCGTCATCAAGTCATGTTGGTGTGTGTTTGCAAGGTCTCATGTGCATTTTTCACTCATTTACACACTTAGTCATTTTGTTGAAGTTTTGATGATCGGACTCCCATCTCACAGCCAGACCATCACTCTGTCATCGACTTAACTCACTGTCATCCAGAACAACGCAAAATCTTCAAGCAAGTCATTTCACGCTGCTCTGTTGACAAACATATCAATGATCCTTCAAGCTAGTCGATCAAAGGATTTGACCCGACATCCACCCCAACACTCATTCCCCTCAAAATTTGCACAAAATTTGCAGACCTTGTCCACTCCATTGGCTGGAAAAATTGCGTAGACAGGTCAGACAAACACCCAGTGCTCGTACCTCTCTCCCTCAAAAAATTGCACAGTTTTTCCAGCAAGCCCTCCCGACAGTCGACTGGCTACTCATCCAGAAAATTGCACAGTTTTTATGAGAAGGCCCTCTGTTGCCCAACAGTATGCTTAGCTTAGAAATTTTGCAGAGATTATCAGCAGGCCGGCCTCCCAACCTCAGTGTAGTCTCTGTCACCAGCAACTCCCAGCAGCAGATTGCCAGTTCCCTCCAGGAATTGCAAAGATTCTGCTACCAAGAACTTGGATAGATGACTGCCAGTTCCCTTTGGGAATTTCATAGTTTCTGCTACCAAAGACATGGCCAGCTGGCTACCAATTCCCCTTGGGAATTGTGTAGTTTCTGCTGTCAAGCTCCTAGCTAGGTCCTCAAAAAAATTGCGCAATTTTTGCCTGTTGATCCTCCATGAAACCCAACCTATTCCTCCATAAAATTGGCAAATTTTGTGGTCAAGCCCCGGTTGCCCACTCGTTCCAAAAAATGCGCAGATTCTATCTGCCTTGCCTTCCTACAGCCCATACTGTCCCTCCTAAAATTTGCGCAGTTTTTCCTTCTAGCCAAGCCAGACCTTGCGGACAGTCACTCGACTCAGATTGCCTATCTTCATCACCTAGTGACTCTTGCATAATTTTCATCAGCAATACCTGGAGCCATCATCCCACCTTGCAACCTTGTTGCTTCTCCCGGTCACCTGCATCCAAAATGATCATGTGTCATGGTAGACTAGGATGTTTTTGGATTTTATGTCGTCTCTTCATGAATGAATGCAGGTACAAGTATACTAACAAACATGGCATGATGACGAATGGGATGAACGAAGGGAGAAAATGCAAAAGGACAGGTCCACCAATGAATGAATGAATGATGCATGTGAAGAGATGTGCTCGCAAACGAATGATCATGCAAAGTTGTGTTCACAGATGGATGGACGAGCAAACATGCAAGATGTGCTCACAGACGAATGAATGGACAAACATGCACCTTTTGCGAGCAGACGAACCTGTCTAGCCTTCCAACATAAAAGCAAGGAGCAATGTGCCAAAGCAACATCAAGTGAACCAACAACCATCGAAGACTCTGCACACCTTCTCATGTGGAGGTGAAGCTATGACACACGATGAAGACATCCATCACCCAGCAACATTGCAACTCGACATGCACTCAGTAGTAGCACGAATGAAATAGCATTGTCATGTCGATTCATGTCATGAATCATGTCACCCACATCTCTATTATGGGCCATGTTGTCAAACAATGTAATGTAATGTGGAAGTCCAAGAGAACCACTTGTTTTACAAAGAGTCATGTAAAGTCAAAAAGTCATGGAAGTCAAATAGTCATGAGGGTAGTCGAACAACCACAAGGGTCAGTTTCACCCTTGGCTATAAATACCCCCTCATTTGTACATGAAAAGGACTATTTCACCTCAGCTCCTCCCACATAGCCAAGAGAGTCTGTAATCTTTCCTTTGAGGAGTAAGTAGTAGCTCCAACGCCCCTCACATGGGGTTAGTGATGTATGGTGTAATGATGTGTCTTGGAACTTTCACTTAATTCAGAAGCCTGCTAACAGCCCAGCACGTTTCACACATGTATTGTATCTGTTGTAAGACTGATCTTTAACATTTGTAATGCATGTTACTTGAACCTGCGTTTAACACTTGAACTAAGTCACTTGTTGTAATACGCATATGTTAATGAAAATGTGTTGTATATGTTGTTATCATTGTCTCGCCCATGTAGACTACTCTCCCGGACATCAGACAGGCCATTCGCATGGAACTTGCTATAACAACCATTGTACTCGCGCGGACTAATCTATTGAGTGCTATATGTGTTATCTTCCCTTGTGTGTTGTGACTATCACATCCATGTGGACTGTTCCACCAGAAGTTGTGCATGTCCTATTGTTTTGTGTGTTCCTAGAAGAGTTGAGACTTCTCCCAACTGACTTGGGACTCACTCCCACCCTCTCCCTCTATGGTGAAAGAACCATTGACACAAGTGACACTTACACTCACCAAGCACGCAAACCTCACTTCTCAAAACACAAAGGAGACCACTCTCCTGTGCTGACAAGTAAGAGTTGAGGCAAATATTTAAGACAATGGCAACTGGGCCATTGTACTAGATGGGAATCCTACACCAAACAGTGTGAGGTCTAGTTGAGACATTATACCGAGGAGATCCCTTGATGTTGGAAGGTCCACCACGTCAATATTTTGGTGCTAGAAGGAGGGCCAGATGACAAGTTGAGCCCATACATCTAGGTTGAATCTCTTACCCAATGAATAATACATTATTCATGCTCCCATGGTTTTTTTCTCATCTCTCCCTTAATCAATTATCAATCCCCGATGAGCTTCTCGGTCACTTGTACTTGTTAAAGTTTGATGGTGAGGATAGAACATCCGTAACCAAGCACATTTCTAATTTTCTTCATTTCTGTGAATCTCATGAAATTGATAGTGATGAGCTTGTTTGCGTACTCTTCTTCCTCACCCTTGAAGGTCATCCTAATCGATGGTGTCATACCCTGCCACCTACTTCCGTCCATTCCCTTCTCACTTTCCTCAAGGAGCTCCATCAAGCCTTCGATGAGTGTGACCACCAAGATGTCTATGAAATAATCTCTCATTTAAGAATGAAGCTTGGTGAATCAGTTGAGGACTTTGCTACCTGCTTCCTTCACCTATGTCACGAAATTCCTGAGTAGTTTGTGGACCTTGACTTCATGAGCCAAGAGCTGAAACACTTGGTTCATGTCTCCCGAAATGGTGAACTTCTTGATTTCCCTTCTTCCTCAACTCTTGTGAATCATGAGACACCTCATGTCTTGAAGAGGGTGCCCCCTCTCGGCAAATGCAAAACTAAGAAATTTGTACAGCAGGTCCCCCCTTGTAGCGGTTGCAAAGCTGAGAAATCTAGGTAGCATGTTCCCAATCCATCCGCTCAGCTATCTCTCGCCCCAATGGAGGAAATTCCATAATGGTTAGGAAAGCCTATGGCAAAAACTCATCCCTCCATTCCGTAAGAGGAAATCACCATTCCTAACCCAAGTCTTGAGTCTAATCTGCATCTCTATCATCCTCCATCATCTACAAGCCATGACTCCTTGCACCATGACTCGCTTGAGCGATCTACTTCACAAGCTAGCTACATGCACTCTCTTAATTCTCGAGTTGTTGGCTCAAGTTGCAGTCATGTGCAACGCGATCTCATCATACAAGTGGAGGAGCAGGATGGTGAAGACACAATCAATTCCTCTCAAAACATTAAGCTTCCATTCTTAATGGATCCTTGATCTACGAATCTTGGTGAAACATCATGCACAATCAATTCTTTCGATCAACCTCCAATCTTGGGTTGTCATCACTCCCACACTTTTGTATGTTATGATGAATGCCCAAGCACATCATATGACCTATTGTCATCTCGTGTACTCTCTAACTCAGATCTCGAATGCGCACTGGTCAAAGCATACATCCATATCGAATCTTCTTCTACACCTCACTTGCTTAAGTGTCTTATCATTCACAGCGCATCAACATGTGTCGGAGACACTCTGCATTATATTGCTCCTTCATATTTTGAGTTATATCCTCAATCAACACAAGGCAATGAGGTTGTCCATGATGAAAATAGTCTCAACACACAAGACTCTTCCCACTCGTCATCATCTTGTGTGTTGCATGAAGATAGCTCGTCAAGTCAGCTTGCTGAAAATTTTGATGAAGCCTGTGACAGAGATGGTTGTCATCCTAAGAGAAGTTTTGAAATCAATAACAACAGCCATCCTCAAGCCATGCATGATCTGGTTCACATCCCAAAATTCATTTTTTCAATTCTGGAAAGTTTTGGGACATGCTAGGGAGTCGAGGCACTTCAACGTCTATTGATGGTTATGTCAGGACCTCACGACTCTGGTAAGCCCATCAAACCAAATCAGATCTTGTTTCTCACACACAATCCATCTATCTACATGGTTGCACTTGACATGGATCCCCGTGTAAAGAATATTTATTATTCGGGGTATGATATTTCAAAATTTCATATTTTCACTAATGATCAAATCCTCGAGTCCGTTACAACATGTCCATCTTCATGCACCTATATTACATCCAATTCAGTTTGGGATTGTTTATCCCTCATCCAATCATGGGGCAGTGAAGTTGATCATCTCAAAGATTATCTCTATCTGAAATCACATTTATCAGATGTTATCTCTCATAATCAACTCCATGGTCTTTTTGCAAATTTTGCACGTCAAATCTGCCCACTCATCACACCAGCAATCTCCCTGTGTGATGACGAGCACACAACCTATCATGCGAATCAAGTTACTCTCATTTCGCCACACCCCAACCAGTTTCACACATTCATAGTGTTGGCATCCTTTCTACATTTCTGTGATGACCATGATGCCTGCGCACTTTTTCACCAGTTGCAAGTGGGTGTTCTATCATGCCTAGTGCACAACGAACTTGGTTCCCTCATTCAAAGCATTCACACGATTGTTCAAAAGGTTTCTTTGTTCATGTCAAACTGGGAATCCGACATCTCGACCGACTAGTCTGATTTCTCTTCTATCTTGGGTGGATGTCATGTAGTTTATCATTGTCCCAACAATACATCCAATGACAGTCGCTTTGTGCACTATGATCTTCACCATGTAACATCTTTCTTCTTATACTTCTATCAAGCAAGTGAGGCACTTCGGCCTACACTAATGGCTATGGCAGGCCCTCATTGTCTTGACATGACTAATCAAAATGACCATATATGTCTATCCGTATCAGATTCCCACCATGATCCCCTCTCTAGAATCAGGAATCCATATTCTCAAAGATCAAAAATATTTCAAAACAGTGATCATGAATTTTATGATCCAATCACTGAAAGGTTGGAACAATCTTACTTGGTGAGTCATGTTGCAGGTAACAAGCTTCAATCCTTCCTCGCACTCGCTGAGAAACTTGGTGCAGAACAACACAAACTCACAAGAGGCCTCCGATGTTTGTTGAAAAATGGTAGTCACGGAAGAGGTAAGCATGTGTGTTGGGTGGTTGTGACACATTCTTCCACCCACGGGCGAGACCTTCTCTCTCATGTGCAAGTTTTTCAAGTTTTTTCATTTTCTGTTGCACCCTATTTTTATTTGTTTTAATCGCTCATATCTTTGTGACTGTAGTTTGGGTACGCCTACAGTGGTTTCATTGGAAATTTCATTTAGGTAACCTCGACTGTTTAACGTAGGAGTAGGAGTAGTGTTTTCTTTTTCGCTTGTCTTTGCTTTCTAGTTCGCATGTGTGTTTGCTTGCTAACTTGGTTGCTTTGCTTTCTTGTTTTTGTTTTCACTTTTTTACTATTTTTGTTTTCGTTTGTTTGGTTTTTTTAATACTTATTATTTTTGTTTCTGGAAATAAGTGCTGCCAACTACTACGTTCTGGCTTTTGAATAGAGTATGTGACTGAAATTTGAAGAGACTTGTGACACTGAAGCACTTGGAAGTCTTGTGTACATCTTCTTTGTGCTTGGTTGTAACCTTCAGCCGATGAAGTCTTTACGGAAAATACAAACCGTCTACAAGGGAATTTTTGGTCCAAACATGAACCTATGTCCACAGTAGGAAGCCCCATGCCTATACTCAACCTTTTTCTCTGTGTGTTCAAGCTCATCCAACTAGTAGAAATGGAGGAGGGAATCTAAATGAAAAAACCTATGTCAGAGGTCTTACATGCTTCTCTAAATGAAAAACCTCTTTTTCTCTCAATAGTCGATATTCCTCTTCCGCCCCAAAAATAAATAAGTTCCTATGCACAGTCCTCTTGAAAAATACAAAGGCAAATGAAGAGAAAGGCTTCCTGCGCAGAGAGGTGAAGCATGCAACTCCACCGGGGTACTAACTAGGCTTGCTAGCAGTGGAGAAATGTGTTTGTTCCTATGTGACTCCGTCGCAGTACTGTCTAGGCCTACTGGCAGTGAAGCAACAGCAGAGATGAAAACTTATTCTCTGAAAATTTTCAACTCGTGAACTAAACTACCCTTCCCAGATTCGAAACACTATGATCAAGTTGAACTTTTGATTGTGTTTGACTAACTTGGCAAAAGGTGAACCATGCATGTCCATGGGGTAAGTGGGGAAGATGAAGTAACCTACGTAGTGATTCAATACTCCGCGAGAGACAAAGGCCCTGTGCTATCAATGAACCAAAATAGAGAAGTTGGGGTTCTACCAATGTGTCGCCAAGTGTTGTAGTGGCTACAACCACCCTCCAAAATTTTGGCCTGAACCCAATTTTGGAGCCTCCCTTGAGAGTTTCACTTGATGATAGCACACACTCAGGTTCACTCCATGAGCCTGTGTGAGTCTTTGCATCTGCCTTCATTGTTCATTTCATCCAATTTTTTGCATGCTGGTATCGAAGTCATGCTTGCAACAATGTTCTAGTCATGCTCAAGGTCTTCGCTTCATGTGTACATGTTGTGTTCGCTATGAAATAATATGTCGCACTCAAGCACGAAGTCACATTGATTGTCACACAAGCATTGTCATAGATGATCAATGATCAATCACAAGTGTCATTCTTGTTGCTCACACTGTCAGTCATTCATGTTGAGCATGTGTGCATGGATGCTCGGGTCATCTTGTCATCAAGTCATGTTGGTGTGTGTTTGCAAGATCTCATGTGCATCTTTCACTCATTTACACACTTAGTAATTTTGTTGAAGTTTCGATGACTGGACTCCCCTCTAACATCTCGACCATCACCCTGCCATTGACTCGATTGATTGTCATCCAGAATAGTGCAAAAGCATCAAGCAAGTCATTTCAAACTGCACTACCCGCAAGCATATCAATCAACCTTCAAGCTAGTCGATCAAATGATTTGACCTGGCAGCCACCCCATGACTCATTCCCCTCAAAATTTTTGCAGAAGTTGCAAACCTTTCCCGCTTCGCTCATTGGGAAAATTGCCCAGACAAACTGGACAAACATCTAGTTCCCATCCCTGTCTCCCTCAGAAAAGTGCACAGTTTCTCCAGCCATTCCTCCCAATAGTCAACTGGCTGCTCATCTAGAAAATTGCGTAGTTTTCATGAGCAGGCCCTCTACTGTCCAGCAATCTACTCAGCTCATAAATTGCGTAGAGATGATCAACAAGTCGGCCTCCTAACCTCAATGCAATTTCTCTTGCCAGTAGTAGACTGCTAGTTCCCTCCAGGAATTGCGTAGTTTCTGTTGCCAAGCACCTGGCCAGCTGCCTGCCAGTTCCCCTTGGGAATTGTTGAGTTTCTGCTACTAGTGACTCGGCCAATTGACTACCAGTTCCCCTTAGGAATTGTACAGTTTATGCTACCAGGCTCCCAACCAGTTCCTCCAAAAAACTGTGCAATTTCTACCTATTGATCCTCCATGCAGCCCAGCCTGTTCCTCCAGAAAATTGCGCAAATTTTGCTGTCAAGCCCCAGCTACCCACTCATTCCAGAAAATGCACAGATTTTGTTTTCCTTACCTTCCTACAACCCAAATCGACCCTCCCAAATTTTCACAGTTTTGCCTTCCAACCGAGCTAGACCTCGTGGATAGTCATTGTCGACTCAGATTACCCATCTTCATCACCCAGTGACTCTTACACAATTTTCATCAGTAGTACCCAGAGCCATCATCCCACCTCGCAACCTTGCTACTTCTCCCGCTCACTTACATTGAAAATGATCATGTGTCATGGTAGACTAGGAGATTTTTGGATTTGATGTTGTCTCTTCATGAATGACTACAGGTATAGGTATACAAACAAACATGGCGCAATGATGAACGAGATGAACGAAGGGAGCACATGTAGAAGGATAGGTCCACCAACAGACGAACAAACAATGCATGCGAAGATATGTGCTCGCGAACGGATGATCATGCAAATATGTGTTTGTTGACGGACGAAGAAGCAAACATGCAAGATGTTAGCTACCTATACCAATAGGTTTCATATTTCATGATTGGCAATGAAAAGGTCCAAATATGCTCTGCTTTGATGATGCAAAGATCACATATTTCCAAGAGAATACAATCTGTGGTTATAGCTTGATGTGGACTCAATTTTGATGGATGGTCCAACAGCCTAATCTAGATCATGCCATGTTTTAAATTTCCAGTTGTAGAATAGAGAAGGAAGTCTGTCCAAACTGTTTAATCTTGGCAGACAAGTAGCTCAGGTAGAGAAAGTAAGGCTCCCAACTGCTTAATCTAGGACCTTGGAAGCAATAAGGGTAGAATTAGATAGACAATCAAAAGGAAAAAGCCAAAGAAAAGAAAAGGCAAGTAAGGGTCTGCAAGCCTAAGTGCACCCTCCAAGAAGAAATAAAAAATGCTAGGCAAGTAGATGGGTAGGCAGATGGGGTTGCAGAAGTGTCATTCCTTATAATTGAAGGTATGCTAAACTATTTCACAAAAGCAGAATCAATGGATTGAGAAGTCCTTCTTCTCTATTAGGTTGCAGCAAAGCAAAGAAGCATGTCTAACTTCCCACTTATCCCCTTTCCCATTCATTACTAATATCCCCTCATCAGTTGTGGTTCATGGAAGAATATATGGTTTCATAGTGGTTCTTGTTCCTTCAAAAGCCACATTTCTTGTCTAAAATTCTTTTCATTTTGTTCTACTCCCTGAACTAAGTGGTTTTCAAACAAACTTAGTGGTATCTCCCCTCATCCACTCCTTTCATCCATATTAACCCCTAACTTTATTGTATAATTCCCCTATGTTACCCTTTCCCTATTATTATAACACCATGGTGTATAAACCCCAAACATTGTATAAATATCCCTCCCCTTGGCATTATAGCCATATGTTCTCTGTCAGGGATCAAAATGACATCTGGTCACTTTGATAAACCTAAGTCTAACCCCCCTCCCCTCTTCTGAATTCATTTTGCCCATTAAAACCTTCATTTGCTGAGAAAACCTTATAAAAGACCCATTTTTACCCATACCCGCTTTAAATTGCGAAATAACATCAAAACCCTCTTTTTTCCGCTTATCCAAAGTATCCGCCCACATTATTTTTATTCCAAAAATACATTGGAAAACATTGCAAACCACCATATCCCAAAGGTTTTCCGCCGGGCGCAGACCCCAAAAATATATTATTTTAATCCATTTTCCGCTGTCATATCAACCGCGCAACTCATCAACCCGTCAACCGTCCGATCGAGCGCTTTTGATCGGACGGCCATTATACATATCGGGTTGGGCCCGACGTCCGACATTTAGCACCCGAGAAACTGTCAGAGGGTGACGTTAGGCCTCTGCCACGCGTCGCCCTCACAATTTCTCGGGTTGCCCTCTGACAAAACCATTGCCGTATCGTAGGCGGTCTGAGAAAACCATTACCGCCTTTTTGCTTACCACCAGTTTCGCCGGGCCTACGTCATCCCCACGTCAGAGCCACGCCACTGCTACCCCGCCGCCGCATCAGCTCCGTCGTCCGCCCCCGCGCTGATATGTCTGCCACTTCATCATATCTGTGGACCAATCACAGCCCGCCACCTCACCCGGTGACGTCATGCTGACGTCATCCGACTTCGGTCCCACCTGATGACGTCATGCTGACGTCATCCCAAAAACGCGCCAATATGCCAAAAATCCATATATTGGCCAAAATTTCATGTTTTTCCCACTTTTGCCAAAAGAAACTGTCGTCATTTCTGCATGTTGTTTACATCCAAACCAGCGCCAACCTGCCAAATTTGATTCCGAAACCGTCGGCGCCTCCATTGTACCTGCAGTTGCAACCTGTTATCGGCCATTCGCAAGGTATTTCTCAAGTTAAATCCCTGTACCTGGTTTTAGCATATTTCTGCAAACAAACTGTTAAGAAGGCCTAAAAACATTGATTTCATCATCAATTACCCAGTGACCTGCACCTATTTCAAACTGATGGAACAATAAACCTTCTGCAGAGCCCGCATTTGATAAATTGACCTGAACTTGCAGCTAGTTCGCGCAGTCGTGAACTAGAAACCTCGACTGACTAAATTCACCATAGAAACACTCCTCTCAGTCCTGCTACTGTTTCAATCACTTCTTTAGACAGTATTTCAATTGTTGTTTGCTCAATTTACCCTCTATTCCTTGAAATTCACACTTCCATTATAAAGAAACTCCTCCGGGTTGCTCTGATCATTCAGAACCAGTTTACATACAAATCTGAAGCCTTATTAGCTATGGAGACACCAATAGCCCTGAATATCCAGCCTCTGAATGCCCCCCAAAGGGAGATAGCATGGAAAGCCCTGGGAGATGTAGATTATCAGATGTTAGATTGGTTTCCAATGGGTTCCAAGTTCAATATTCACATGCTAAATGAATTGAAAGCCCAACACCTTGGTGGAGCTGATATTTTAGGGATTTGGGACTCAAATTTGCCCATTTACAACCTCCCTCAAGTAAATTCCCTCCCAGACTTGATCCACAAGTGCCAGGAATGCTATGATCCTTGCCAGAGAGCTGTTCTCAGTCCTACAGGCTCAGTTTTGTTCTTTATCACCCCAGAAACCATAAATGAGATGCTGCATTTCCATACTGCAAGGCCATTGACCCCTCTTTCCATGTTGGATTTAATAAAGAAGGGGAGTAACTTGTCAAGTGCCCAGATTATCAAAATTAACCAGCGATTTGTACAGCCAAGCTCTGAAACTATGAGAACTCCTCCTATTGGATATCACTACTTGAATGACTTGGGCAGAATGCTAGTGGATTTGATCAGCTATGTCCTGGGCTTTAAAGGAATTGAGGATGTTGATGACACTATAATGGCAATGCTGTCCATGTTTTCTCCTGGAAAGCCTCCAGCTGTACACTATGACTATGCCACCTATATTGCAGAAAAGATCCATGAACAGCTAATGAATCTACCAAGGGAAAGGGTGTTCAGATACACCTCATACATCTACCACCTGTTCTTGTTTTATCAGCCAGACAGTTTCTCCATTCCCCTCAAGAAACTTAATGCCCAGGGGAATCCAAGGTCAGTTGTGTTTTGGACTCCAGTTTTCCATCATGTTTCTCAATCGCCATACACATACTGTGAATTTATAGACCTGTTCATTCACCCAGCTATGACATTGCTGTATGGTGTCCCTCCTCCAAGGTTAACCGATGACATGCAGAGAATTCTCCATCTCTCCAAATCCTACAGCATTGGTGATTGGTATTTTTACCAACACCACACAGTGATCAGAGTATATGGCTGTGAATTGGACCCTTACAGGCTGCCAAGATATGTCCCTATGAGACTGTTTGCCCTAGAATACTTCAGGCAGTTTGGATATGCTGACTACATCCATTTCCAAAGCAAAAACAAGAAGGTACAACTGAAGGTAAGGAGCCAGCTAGGCCCTTTTTTGTACAACAAAAGAGAGGAGGGATGGAAGGAGGCAGATATGATCCTAGCAGGCCTCAAATTGCAAACCAGTTTCAAATGGTCACCTTATGACCGTAATCATTTTATTTCCCTCAGGAGGATAAAACACAAATTGGGTAACTATTCACATGTTAGGCTGTCTCATATTGAAAAATATGCAAATTCTTTAGGCTGGAAAGAAGGCACTCTAGAAGAGCCAATCTCTAGAGACCAGATACTAGAGAGAGAGGCTAGGAATATGCAAAAAGAGGCTGACTTGGAAACTTGTGGACAGGTTTCCTTATCATATCAAAGGCAACTTGGAGCAGCTGCCTCTTCTTCAACAACACATCAGCAAGCTGCCATGGACACTCAACAGACAGGCAGCAAAGGCAAAGGAAAGCAGGTGGAACAAGAGCAACCACCTCCCATGACTGAAAACCAAACAGATAAAGAGATGGAACAGCAAGAAGAAGTGCAGCAGCAGGTAGAGCAACAGCAACAACAGGAATCACAGCAAAGAGAAGGGCAGCATGACAGAGAGCAGCCCACACAGCAAGAAGGGGCAGTTGAGGCCCCAATTCTCACTGAGCAGCAGGCTCAAAAATAGTACCTCCTAGGCAAGAAGCTGTTAATGAAACCTTAGTCCTCCAAACTCCACAAAAGGAGGACGTAAGCAGGAAAAGGGATAGAGAGACTCCCTTGACTACATCAACAAGTCATGGTGAGAAGAGGCACAGGATGAATCCCCTTTCAGAGGAAGAGATGCCTATAGGGCAATCTTTGGGTATGGGCCCGCCCAGTTTGGAGGCATCTGCAAGTTCCTTCCAACAGGAACAAGAGAGGACAGTGGGAGGAGAAGTCAGCTCCTCTAGCTAGCAGAGAGAGGGTGAACTGAGCATTAAATAGCAGTTCATTGAAATAAAGAAAAGGAATGAGCCCATAAAGATACAGCTATATAACCATTTGTTGAAAATGGCTCCCACCAACCAGCAGCGACTAATGTCTGCATATGATGTCCAGGAGGGCAAGATGATCATGATTCACCTCATACCAACTACTTTGCAGCCACAGTCCCCTTCAGATTACTTAAGGACCAATCTTGAGGTCCTGGCCAAGGACATCCACCCAATGGATAAAATTGAATTGCATAAACAAACAGGTGAGATGGTCTATGCTTCCTTGGCAGACAAGACATTGGATAACTACAGGCTAGAAAATAGCCTTAATAATACAGCTGCCCAACTTGAGTTGGAAAGGGCATCCTCACAAGCAAAGGACAACAGAATAAGGTCCTTAGAAGATATAATTATTGAGATTGGGCATGACCCCAAAGATATCAAGGGCATACAAGAAATATTAAAATTGAGGGATGCAGATATGGCAGCTTTAAGGAGAAAGATCAAACTCCCAGCCACAATTCACCCTCAAAAAGATGAAGTAGCTCAACAAAGGCATGATCAAGATGCCACAGCTTTGCTGGTGTCTCTCTACAAGCAGCTTATCCAGACACAAGAAAAGCTGGGAGAATCAGAGGCTGCACAGGCAGCGTTACAAGCAACTCTGAAACAAAGAGAAGAAGGTCGGACCTCCTAGCCTCCTCCTCAAATCATTAACCTTGAGGAAGCTACTCCAATTACTACTCCTCCTCCTCAACAGACTGAAAAAGCAGCACCATCTACTTCTGCACCACCAACAACAGAGCAGGCCCCTAGCTTGGATATGCAAAAGCTAAGAAATGAGATTCAGGCCCTGGAAGCTCAAATGACAGAACTGAATGAGACCAGGGAGAAATTGGCCAAAGTAAATGATAGATATGACAAATCCAAGCAGTCTGTGGCAGAAAAGGGCAGGGAGATAAAAGCCCTCAAAGACAGGATCAAAGAGCTAGAGAATGAGCTCAAATTAGATAAGGTTGTGGCTGAGCTTAAAATAGTGTTGTGGGCTAACATTGGCCAATCTATTAATGACCAATGGCAGTATATTGAAACAATCCATGAGCAGTTAGAGCTCATTCCAAAAGCACAGACTGAAATTCAGAGATCAAGCGTTGCTCTAAGCAACATGCCTGAAGTGGCCACCAGGATGATTAATGTGCTTAACAATAGAACAAGTACTCAGTTGGCTACCATGGGAATTTCAAACAGAACTGAGACCATTCAGTTAATCAAGAGGGTTCTTACACTGAGAAACTTGGTGCAGACATTAGAGAGAAGAACCCAGGACATGCAGACTGAGGTAAACAGGTTTATGGAGAAATTTCAGGTATTACAAAACAGAGGGCTCCCTAGCTTACTGAACAGCGCAGGGAGACTGTTCACACATGAGCAGTATGCCAAAAGGGTTAATGCATTTGCCACAAGTCAGATCAATGAGAAGCCCAGCACCTCAGAGGAAACAGGGCCAGCCACAGGACAGACTCTCTACAACAAAGTAGAAAGTTTATTTTTTATAATGAATGAAATTAAACACCTCTTTGAAGTGCCTCCCAATTTTTATAAATATACAGAGGCAGAGGAGACTATGGATGCAATTCTCAGGCATCAATTACCTACACAAGAATGGTGGACTAAGGCAATACAGATGATTTTATAAACAGGAAGCCATTCAATAAATTTTGTTCGTGGAAAATGCAAATTGTCATACACAGGACAGTTTAAAAGAATCAGCATGCGTTGAAGATTAAATCCGAGCCAACTCAGCAGAATTTACGGCCAACAAAGCAAGGTGAGAAGCTACAGGTGTCCAGGCCGAGAAAGCTACAGCAGAGCAGCTCCAAAAGCGCATTTCTCAGCATTAATGCAGATCACTCCAACCGACTCAGTGGCCTCCAAAGGCCAAAATATCTTCTGACAGGCATAAAGATGCATTTACTTTGTATTCAATGATGTAATAACTTTCTTATCTAAATATCTTGAAAAGTTGGTGAACATATTCATTTCTGAGATAACTTAGCACTCAGATATTTTGTACAACCGATTGTATATATTTGCCCCTCGCACAAGCTTGCAGGGTTGTTGTTGATTTCTCTTGAAGAAGTTCTTATGCTGTAATCCTTTCAGAGTTTAATAAAGAAAGTGATGGAATTTCTCAAAGTTCTGAAGTGTTGAATGAGTTCTGGTGTTTGTTGAAAACTGCAGGATTCCTGTGTACCTCATAATACAATAAGTTTTCTGTAACTCTCTTTGTTATGTGTTTCAATCTTTTACAATCCACATATGCTTCTAATTTCTAAGTATTTAGCAACAAAGAAAAAGAATAGCCTTCAGGATTTATTCATGCAATACCCTGAGCTCAATCTATGTTGTTAATGAATGTTTTCTTCAGCTATAGTCTTGATAAGTGTAATTCTTAATTGCTGCACTATCAGAATATATCTTTCACATTGACCTTTGTTTCAGGAATTCAAGTTTGCTCATGTGCAATATGTTTCACTTTCACATCACCAGCTTAATGGAGAATTCTTAATTGCTTTCTGTTGGCTGACCATACATCACCACTTAAGTTTAAATTTTGTTTGTTTGAGATACCCAATAGGCCCTGCAGTCTGAACATCATCACTCCAGCATTTCAAAACAGTTCACAGCTCTAGACTCCATTGCCCAATGATATACTACTGTCTGAAAGCTACATCTTAAGCACTGAAAGAAGTCCTTCAACCAAAACATAAACCAAAAACCTGAGCATAATAGCTAGCCTAAAAACACTATCAAAACAGAGACAAATTATAAAGAGAGAGCCCTCTCTGATTACAGTTTGGCTAGAAACTGTGATCCAAATATTGGTTAGTGGTTACCCCGGCCGTATTCCCTTGGGAGTCATAGGGAACAACCTGGGTGTTAACATAATTGGCGACTCCACTGGGGAGTTCCTCAAGATTTTCTAATTTCTGTTTATCTCTTGAAAGCTGCTCATTCCCTTTGCTGCTAGCTTTGGAAAATATACAGTAAGTTCAAAATCTTGTCTAGCCTCCGTAGACATAAAAATATCCTGCAAAATACCAAAAGGAAATTCAGAAGCTGGCTCCTAAAAGGGAAACCAGACACACTAGGTCAAACCCTGACCCAAATCCACCAGCAGTTTTTGAAAATCCAAATACAATTCCCAAAATAATCAGGAAACAGCAAAGGCAGGAAAATCCTAGTGATTTGAGTCCTGAGACAGCTCACCCTGAACCAGTTCCAACTCCTATCAAGGTTTTATTTCGTTCTACTCCTGTTTCCCCCAGTTCACCATCTAGATCTCAAAGCCCTCCTTACACATCTTCACCCACTGCACATATCCCCTTGAACAGTACCCTAGGTGCTGCTACACCTGTTACCCCTGTAGTACACACCGTCCCTTTTATCCCAGTTGCCCCTGTAAATCCCCCAAACCTTGTGAATATGGCTAACAGATATGCACCCTTGCAAATACCAGCTAATGCTTCAGCTCTACCCCAAGACTACCAAACCAAAATCTCATATTTTGACTCCACTGGCCCTTTGACAGCTGTTCAGCATGCCAAAAGGATGCAAGACCATTTTGAGACCTATGAAATAGATGATGACAGTGTGAGAATGAGGATGTTTGTTCAAAGCCTAACTGGGGATGTAAGAACTTGGTTTAGATCCCTGAATGCAAATTCCATCACAACTCCTGATGAGCTTTATCAAGCCTTTACTAGCAGATGGGAGAAGAAGAAGGATCCTCTGCACATACTTGGGGAATATGACACCATCAAAAGAGGTCCCCAAGAGACTGTTTTGGAGTATTGTGCAAGATTCAACAATGTATATAATGCAATCCCACAAAATTTAAGACCCCCTCCTGATTTAGCTTTGTACAAATTCCCTGATGGTTTTGACCCTGACATGGCCTATCAGTTAAAGGAAAGAGACCCTCAAACCCTTGCAGAGGCCCAAAAGGTTTCTGTCACAGTAGAAGCTAACCTGATTGCCAAAAGAAATAGAGCAAGGTTGGAAAAGAGAACCGCTTTCAAAGAGGAACCCTCTGCTTTTGATCAAAAGCTGGATGCAATACTCAATGGAATGAAAAGATTGGGTGATAGAGTGGAATCGGTTGAGAGAAAATCATCATGGGAAGCACCACAGAACAACCCTCCTAGGAATCCAAATTTTAGGAGAACTCAAAACCCAGGCATTGGCAAGCCCAGTGCTGACCAAGACATAAGACCCCCTTTCCAAGAAAATTATGCAGAGACTTCCACATCAACTGAACCCAATGAAGATTCTCAGATTAATCTAATGGGTCTAGATGGTGAAAGTCAAGTTTTCTTAACACAAGAAGATCATGAGGATGATGAAATCAAACTGTTCCAAACTAAATTAGGTGAATCCTTTGACTTTAAACAAGGCTATGACACTGCTGTTTATGAAGTCCATAAACAATACAAGCTAAGGAGCAGAACTGTGAATGTAAATCAGCCTGAAAAGATGAAGGATAATCAACAACCTAAAAGAGCCATAGTCACAGAGCCTAATGACAAAACAAATTCACCTGCAGAAGAAGTAATTATTGAAGAGATCACTGAACCATTGTCCTTAAAATAGCAGCCTATGGCTACTTCATCCTTCCACCCTAATTTAAATGCTACTCCTCAAGAGATGAGTAAAAAAGACAAGTCCCAAAATCAAGGTAAGAATCAAGAAGAAGATTTAGGGAATAAGGAAAGGACTGTTATCCATAACCCTAAGACCCAATCTGAAAAACCCTTTAACCTAGAAACTGAAATTGGCAAACTAAAGATAGCAATCCCTCTCTCAGAACTGGCCAAGCATGACATTTATAAACAACAGATCAAGAAGTCCCTTCAACTCACCAGCATCAAAGATGATGTCAATGTGTTGGATGACACCCCAGAATTACTGTTTGGCCCAGAAGTGGATGGAAAAACAGTAGTCACAGGGGTATTACCTTTTTATGTCAGCTTACATATTCATGATAAAATATTACATAATGCAATGTTTGACTCAGGTGCCTCTCACAATCTCATGCCAAAAGCAGTCATGGAGAGATTGAATCTGGATATAACAAGACCATACAAGGACCTGTTTTCCTTTGACTCCAGCCAAGTCAAGTGTTTAGGTCTCATAAAAGATTTATGTGTGTCTCTGGTTCAATACCCAAACAAAACAATTCTAATGGATGTTGTAGTTGCTGATATCCCACCTAAGTATGGGATGCTGTTATCAAGATCATGGGGAGCTAAACTCCAAGGTTCCCTACAATTAGACATGTCATATGCCACCATCTCTGTTTTTGGGCAACCAAAAAGACTATACAGAGAAACACTCATGAAATACATGGTCAGCAGTGAAGAAAAGCCTCAAAACTTTCCCATATATGCTGTCCATTCAAACATAGACTCATACATTCTCTTCAATGATAGCACAACTCTCTCAGAAAATGATGTTGAAACCGAGATACTCATACAAGAGGAGGACTCTAATGAAAGAACTATCACCCATGAAACAACAGTCAATCAATCACTAGACACTGCTGCTTCTCTAGTTGTCAAACATATTCAATCAAATGATGAGACTGTCCTAGAAGACAAGCCAGATGAAAAACCAGAACTTCAACTTACATTGCCAGCACATGAACAGATCATTAAATCTCCTTCACAACAAGATATTCTATGGTTCCTTGAATTTGATGGCTCAGTCAACAAATTAGGGGCAGGAGCTGGAGTTTGGGTACACAATAAAGAAAACAGTCATGCAGAAGGCAAAGCCTATAGATTAAACTTCAGATGTACAAATAACATGGCAGAATATGAAGCTCTTTTACTAGGCCTCAAGTTAGTAAAGTTCTTGCAAGCTGCCAGGGTTTCAATCATGGGTGATTCAGATTTAGTTATCCAACAAGTGAAGGGAAATTTTGTCACAAATGACAAAAGACTAAGGTCTTATAGGTCTGATGTTGCTGAAGTACTAAACTTTTTCTCTGAATTCCAAATCACTAAAATTCCTAGAACCCACAATCTGCATGCTCATAGTTTGGCCACATTTGCTAGTACTTGCAAATTACCATTGGAACCTAACAATTGTTTCACAGCTGAGATAAAACACAGACCCTCCATTCCAAACAATGTTAAAGATTGGCAAGTATTTGAGGATGATATGCAAATAAACAATTTTTTAACACTACAACAAGAATTTGCAGGATTAAATATTGACACTGACAGAGCAAGTCAATCACAAATACTTGAAAGAGCAAGTCAATCACAAATACTTGAAAAAGCAAGTCAATCACAAATACTTGAAAGAGCAAGTCAATCACAAATACTTGAAAAAGCAAGTCAATCACAAATACTTGAAAAAGCAAGTCAATCACAAATACTTGAAAGAGCAAGTCAATCACAAATACAGTTTAAACAGGTTATTCACCCAATATCACCTAGAATAGCAAAACAAATACTACATCCAACCATTTTCAACAAGGAAAACATTCAGCAAATTCAACCAATCAGTTGTGAAGAAGTGGCCAATACTGAAGCTGAAATCATGGAGCTAAAAGACAATTTTCTGCCAACAGGCCTAACTCCACTAGAGGACATCTTTGATTCAAATGATATTCCCAGAAAACCAAAAATGCAGCCCTTAAATGCAGCCATTGAAGAATGAAACATTGGTACCATTGACAAGCCCAAAATAATTAAATTCTCTGCATCTTTACCTCCTGATCAAAAGCCTAAATACATTGACCTCTTTAAAGAGTTCCACGATGTCTTTGCATGGAGTTATGAGGATCTAAAATCCTATGATACCTCTGTTATCCAGCATACTATCCCTCTCAAGCCTGATCAAAAACCCTTTAAACAAAAATTGAGGAGAATCAATCCTATGCTTCTCCCAGCAATGGAACAAGAGGTACAGAAAATGTTCAAGGCAGGCATCATAGCACCTATCAGATTCTCTGAGTGGATTTCAAACTTAGTTCCTACAAGAAAGAAAACTGGTGAAATAAGGCTGTGTGTGGATCTCAGGAACTTGAATCAAGTATCCCTCAAAGACAATTATCCCTTACCCAAGATGGATCACATTCTCCAAAGAGTGGTAGGGGCCTCAAGGATCTCGTTACTTGATGGATTCTCAGGTTTCAATCAAATCCTGGTACATCCTGATGATCAAGACAAAACATCATTTACAACCCCATGGGGAACTTTCAAATATGTAAAAATGCCTTTTGGATTGAAAAATGCAGGGGAAACATTTCAAAGAGCAATGGATATTGCTTTTGCAAAGGAGATTCATGACTTTTTAGTCATTTACTTAGATGACCTCACACCTTTTTCAAAATCTGACCGAGAACATTTAAAACACTTAAGGCAGATTTTCTTAACATGTAGGAAATATGGAATTTCCTTGAATCCCAAGAAGTCCCTATTTGGTTTGGAAGAGGGTAAGCTGTTAGGACATATCATTTCAAAGGATGGCATAAGAATTGATCCAGATAGGATACAAGCTATCTTACAAATGCCCCACCCAAGAAATATCAAAGAATTACAAGCATTCTTGGGAAAGATCAACTTTTTGAGAAGGTTTATCCCAAACTTAGCAGAACTAATCAGACTACTAAATAACATGCTAAAGAAAGATTCAAAAGTGAAATGGACAGTTGAAGCAAATCAAGGCTTTGAAGGTATAAAACTGGCCCTTACCCAAACCCCAGTCTTGACCAATCCTCAATTTGACAGAGAATTTATCATTTTCTCTTTTGCCTCCCAGCATACTATTGCTGCTGTTTTATTACAGAAAGATGACCAAGGAAATGAGAAGCCAATTGCTTTCTTTAGCAGAGCTCTTAGAGATGCTCCCCTAAAATACCAAATCATGGAGAAACAAGCTTATGCTTTGGTTAAGGCCATCAAAGACTTTAGGATCTACATCCTCTATTCACATGTTATAGCTTATGTACCAAGTCCTATTGTCAAAGACATTCTCACCCAAGAAAATTTAGAGGGCAGAAGAGGAAAGTGGATTGCCAACATTTTGGAATTTGATATTGAAATAAAACCTACAAAACTAATAAAAGGGCAAGGTTTGGCCAAACTAATGACAGAAGCAAACTTCCAAGCCTTAGACATCAACCAGCTGGACAGTGAACCAGAGCTGGCGACTCCAAAGATCAATGTAGCCTTTGAACAATCCCTTTGGTACTCTGATATATGTTATGTATTGCAAAACCTGTGTGCTCCCCCAGGATTGTCCAGAACTAAATGTAGGTTCTCAAAAATGAAAGCTTCTAAATTCTGTGTTATGGATGGAAATTTATTTTGGAAAAACCATGAAGGGATATTGCTAAACTTCCTAATTGAGAATGAAACTGACAATATCATAAAATAATTTCATGCAGGTGACTGTGGTGGACACTTGTACTGGAATTCCACTGTGGATAAAATACTAAGGGCTGGTTACTACTGGCCCACCATGTTCTCTGATGTCAAGAAATTCACAACCTCATGTCATAAATGTCAAGTGTTTGAGGGAAAGAGACAGTTACTGCCACTTCCCTTAAGGCTTGTTGCAACAGAGAGACCTTTCCAACAATGGGGCTTGGATTTCATTGGGGAAATTCCTCCCTCATCTTCAGGCCAACATAGATGGATCTTAACAGCCACAGACTACTTCACTAAGTGGATTGAAGCTGTTCCATGCAGACAAGCAAATGATTCAACAATCATTCAGTTTTTGGAGAATAACATATTGGCTAGATTTGGTTGTCCAGACAAAATAATAACAGAGAATGATGTTGCTTTAAGATCCAAGAAAATGGTGAATTTTTGCCACAAATTTCACATTACCTTAGGCCATTCTACTGCATACTATCCCCAAGGAAATGGCCTTGCTGAGTCATCAAATAAAAGCCTGGTAAACATTATAAAGAAGGTGCTGGAAGAAAACAAGAAGAATTGGCATAAGAAGCTGGTCAATGCCTTATGGGCAGATAGACTAACGACCAAGAGATCAATTGGGACCAGCCCATATGAGTTGGTGTATGGATTAGAAGCCAAGTTTCCTTCATCACTAGGGGTACCTGTTATGAAACTTCTTCAAGAAAGCCAAGCTGAACCAAATGATATGCAAAGAAGGATCAATCAAATCATATGTTTACAGCAAACTAGAGACCAAGTTTTCAGCAGAGTTCAAGTTCTACAAGAAAAATTAAGGAAGGCCTTTGACAGAAGAACTAAAGCAGAAGATTTCAACATTGGTGACAAAGTCCTCAAGTGGGATTCAAGAAGGGAAGATAAAGGAAAACATGGAAAATTTGATTCCCTTTGGAGAGGACCATTTGCTGTCCAAGCAGTACAAGGAAACAACACTTATTTCCTTAAAAGTCTTAATGAAACTGATTTGGATGAAGGTCCTGTGAATGGCAGGATGCTGAAGCACTATTTTGACTATCACCCATAAGTGCAGCCTGATGTTTCCATTGTACATATTCAAATGTATATATTACTCTCTGTAAGGATGTAAAAATGCAGTTTTTCAAGTTTATTAACTATCAGCAAAAGGTAAATAGGATCAGAGGTCTACCAAGAAGGGAAGTACACAATTTTGGCATTTCAAAGCAGCAAACTTCAAAATTTTGATAAAAGCAGTCAAGGGCCAAGGCAATCTGACCTGCTGTTCTTGGTCTTTCAAATGAAAAACCATCCCCATGTGGAGCCACTGTTAGCTACCTATACCAATAGGTTTCATATTTCATGATTGGCAATGAAAAGGTCCAAATATGCTCTGCTTTGATGATGCAAAGATCACATATTTCCAAGAGAATACAATCTGTGCTTATAGCTTGATATGGACTCAATTTTGATGGATGGTCCAACAGCCTAATCTGGATCATGCCATGTTTTAAATTTCTAGTTGTAGAATAGAGAAGGAAGTCTGTCCAAACTGTTTAATCTTGGCAGACAAGTAGCTCAGGTAGAGAAAGTAAGGCTCCCAACTGCTTAATCTGGGACCTTGGAAGCAATAAGGGTAGAATTAGATAGACAATCAAAAGGAAAAAGCCAAAGAAAAGAAAAGGCAAGTAAGGGTCTGCAAGCCTAAGTGCACCCTCCAAGAAGAAATAAAAAATGCTAGGCAAGTAGATGGGTAGGCAGATGGGGTTGCAGAAGTGTCATTCCTTATAATTGAAGGTATGCTAAACTATTTCACAAAAGCAGAATCAATGGATTGAGAAGTCCTTCTTCTCTATCAGGTTGCAGCAAAGCAAAGAAGCATGTCTAACTTCCCACTTATCCCCTTTCCCATTCATTACTAATATCCCCTCATCAGTTGTGGTTCATGGAAGAATATATGGTTTCATAGTGGTTCTTGTTCCTTCAAAAGCCACATTTCTTGTCTAAAATTCTTTTCATTTTGTTCTACTCCCTGAACTAAGTGGTTTTCAAACAAACTTAGTGGTATCTCCCCTCATCCACTCCTTTCATCCATATTAACCCCTAACTTTATTGTATAATTCCCCTATGTTACCCTTTCCCTATTATTATAACACCATGGTGTATAAACCCCAAACATTGTATAAATATCCCTCCCCTTGGCATTATAGCCATATGTTCTCTGTCAGGGATCAAAATGACATCTGGTCACTTTGATAAACCTAAGTCTAACCCCCCTCCCCTCTTCTGAATTCATTTTGCCCATTAAAACCTTCATTTGCTGAGAAAACCTTATAAAAGACCCATTTTTTACCCATACCCGCTTTAAATTGCGAAATAACATCAAAACCCTCTTTTTTCCACTTATCCAAAGTATCCGCCCGCATTATTTTTATTCCAAAAATACATTGGAAAACATTGCAAACCACCATATCCCAAAGGTTTTCCGCCGGGTGCAGACCCCAAAAATATATTATTTTAATCCATTTTCCGCTGTCATATCAACCGCGCAACTCATCAACCCGTCAACCGTCCGATTGAGCGCTTTTGATCGGACGGCCATCATACATATCGGGTTGGGCCCGACGTCCGACATTTAGCACCCGAGAAACTGTCAGAGGGTGACGTCAGGCCTCTGCCACGCGTCGCCCTCACAATTTCTCGGGTTGCCCTCTGACAAAACCATTGCCGTATCGTAGGCGGTCCGAGAAAACCATTACCGCCTTTTTGCTTACCACCAGTTTCGTCGGACCTACGTCATCCCCACGTCAGAGCCACGCCACTGCTACCCCGCCGCCGCATCAGCTCCGTCATCTGCCCCCGCGCTGATATGTCTGCCACTTCATCATATCCGTGGACCAATCACAGCCCGCCACCTCACCCGGTGACGTCATGCTGACGTCATCCGACTTCGGCCCCACCTGATGACGTCATGCTAACATCATCCCAAAAACGTGCCAATATGCCAAAAATCCATATATTGGCCAAAATTTCATGTTTTTCCCACTTTTGCCAAAAGAAACTGTCGTCATTTCTGCATGCTGTTTATGTCCAAACCAGCGCCAACCTGCCAAATTTGATTCCGAAACCGTCGGCGCCTCCATTGTACCTACAGTTGCAACCTGTTATCGGCCATTCGCAAGGTATTTCTCAAGTTAAATCCTTGTACCTGGTTTTAGCATATTTCTGCAAACAAACTGTTAAGAAGGCCTAAAAACACTGATTTCGCCATCAATTACCCAGTGACCTGCACCTATTTCAAACTGATGGAACAATAAACCTTCTACAGAGCCCGCATTTGATAAATTGACCTGAACTTGCAGCTAGTTCGCGCAGTCGTGAACTAGAAACCTCGACTGACTAAATTCACCATAGAAACACTCCTCTCAGTCCTGCTACTGTTTCAATCACTTCTTTAGACAGTATTTCAATTGTTGTTTGCTCAATTTACCCTCTATTTCTTGAAATTCACACTTCCATTGTAAAGAAACTCCTCCGGGTTGCTCTGATCATTCAGAACCAGTTTACATACAAATATGAAGCCTTATTAGCTATGGAGACACCAATAGCCCTGAATATCCAGCCTCTGAATGCCCCCCAAAGGGAGATAGCATGGAAAGCCCTGGGAGATGTAGATTATCAGATGTTAGATTGGTTTCCAATGGGTTCCAAGTTCAATATTCACATGCTAAATGAATTGAAAGCCCAACACCTTGGTGGAGCTGATATTTTAGGGATTTGGGACTCAAATTTGCCCATTTACAACCTCCCTCAAGTAAATGCCCTCCCAGACTTGATCCACAAGTGCCAGGAATGCTATGATCCTTGCCAGAGAGATGTTCTCAGTCCTACAGGCTCAGTTTTGTTCTTTATCACCCCAGAAACCATAAATGAGATGCTGCATTTCCATACTACAAGGCCATTGACCCCTCTTTCCATGTTGGATTTAATAAAGAAGGGGAGTAACTTGTCAAGTGCCCAGATTATCAAAATTAACCAGCGATTTGTACAGCCAAGCTCTGAAACTATGAGCACTCCTCCTATTGGATATCACTACTTGAATGACTTGGGCAGAATGCTAGTGGATTTGATCAGCTATGTCCTGGGCTTTAAAGGAATTGAGGATGTTGATGACACTATAATGGCAATGATGTCCATGTTTTCTCCTGGAAAGCCTCCAGCTGTACACTATGACTATGCCACCTATATTGCAGAAAAGATCCATGAACAGCTAATGAATCTACCAAGGGAAAGGGTGTTCAGATACACCTCATACATCTACCACCTGTTCTTGTTTTATCAGCCAGACAGTTTCTCCATTCCCCTCAAGAAACTTAATGCCCAGGGGAATCCAAGGTCAGTTGTGTTTTGGACTCCAATTTTCCATCATATTTCTCAATCGCCATACACATACTGTGAATTTATAGACCTGTTCATTCACCCAGCTATGACATTGCTGTATGGTGTCCCTCCTCCAAGGTAAACCGATGACATGCAGAGAATTCTCCATCTCTCCAAATCCTACATCATTGGTGATTGGTATTTTTACCAACACCACACAGTGATCAGAGTATATGGCTGTGAATTGGACCCTTACAGGCTGCCAAGATATGTCCCTATGAGACTGTTTGCCCTAGAATACTTCAGGCAGTTTGGATATGCTGACTACATCCATTTCCAAAGCAAAAACAAGAAGGTACAACTGAAGGTAAGGAGCCAGCTAGGCCCTTTTTTGTACAACAAAAGAGAGGAGGGATGGAAGGAGGCAGATATGATCCTAGCAGGCCTCAAATTGCAAACCAGTTTCAAATGGTCACCTTATGACCGTAATCATTTTATTTCCCTCAGGAGGATAAAACACAAATTGGGTAACTATTCACATGTTAGGCTGCCTCATATTGAAAAATATGCAAATTCTTTAGGCTGGAAAGAAGGCACTCTAGAAGAGCCAATCTCTAGAGACCAGATACTAGAGAGAGAGGCTAGGAATATGCAAAAAGAGGCTGACTTGGAAACTTGTGGACAGGTTTCCTTATCATATCAAAGGCAACTTGGAGCAGCTGCCTCTTCTTCAACAACACATCAGCAAGCTGCCATGGACACTCAACAGACAGGCAGCAAAGGCAAAGGAAAGCAGGTGGAACAAGAGCAACCACCTCCCATGACTGAAAACCAAACAGATAAAGAGATGGAACAGCAAGAAGAAGTGCAGTAGCAGGTAGAGCAACAACAACAACAGGAATCACAGCAAAGAGAAGGGCAGCATGATAGAGAGCAGCCCACACAGCAAGAAGGGGCAGTTGAGGCCCCAATTCTCACTGAGCAGCAGGCTCAAAACATAGTACCTCCTAGGCAAGAAGCTGTTAATGAAACCTCAGTCCTCCAAACTCCACAAAAGGAGGATGTAAGCAGGAAAAGGGATAGAGAGACTCCCTTGACTACATCAACAAGTCATGGTGAGAAGAGGCACAGGATGAATCCCCTTTCAGAGGAAGAGATGCCTATAGGGCAATCTTTGGGTATGGGCCCGCCCAGTTTGGAGGCATCTGCAAGTTCCTTCCAACAGGAACAAGAGAGGACAGTGGGAGGAGAAGTCAGCTCCTCTAGCCAGCAGAGAGAGGGTGAACTGAGCATTAAACAGCAGTTCATTGAAATAAGGAAAAGGAATGAAACCATAAAGATACAGCTATATAACCATTTGTTGAAAATGGCTCCCACCAACCAGCAGCGACTAATGTCTGCATATGATGTCCAGGAGGGCAAGATGATCATGAGTCACCTCATACCAACTGCTTTGCAGCCACAGTCCCCTTCAGATTACTTAAGGACCAATCTTGAGGTCCTGGCCAAGGACATCCACCCAATGGATAAAATTGAATTGCATAAACAAACAGGTGAGATGGTCTATGCTTCCTTGGCAGACAAGACATTGGATAACTACAGGCTAGAAAATAGCCTTAATAATACAGCTGCCCAACTTGAGTTGGAAAGGGCATCCTCACAAGCAAAGGACAACAGAATAAGGTCCTTAGAAGATATAATTATTGAGATTGGGCATGACCCCAAAGATATCAAGGGCATACAAGAAATATTAAAATTGAGGGATGCAGATATGGCAGCTTTAAGGAGAAAGATCAAACTCCCAGCCACAATTCACCCTCAAACAGATGAAGTAGCTCAACAAAGGCATGATCAAGATGCCACAGCTTTGCTGGTGTCTCTCTACAAGCAGCTTATCCAGACACAAGAAAAGCTGGGAGAATCAGAGGCTGCACAGGCAGCGTTACAAGCAACTCTGAAACAAAGAGAAGAAGGTCGGACCTCCCAGCCTCCTCCTCAAATCATTAACCTTGAGGAAGCTACTCCAATTACTACTCCTCCTCCTCAACAGACTGAAAAAGCAGCACCATCTACTTCTGCACCACCAACAACAGAGCAGGCCCCTAGCTTGGATATGCAAAAGCTAAGAAATGAGATTCAGGCCCTGGAAGCTCAAATGACAGAACTGAATGAGACCAGGGAGAAATTGGCCAAAGTAAATGATAGATATGACAAATCCAAGCAGTCTGTGGCAGAAAAAGGCAGGGAGATAAAAGCCCTCAAAGACAGGATCAAAGAGCTAGAGAATGAGCTCAAATTAGATAAGGTTGTGGCTGAGCTTAAAATAGTGCTATGGGCTAACATTGGCCAATCTATTAATGACCAATGGCAGTATATTGAAACAATCCATGAGCAGTTAGAGCTCATTCCAAAAGCACAGACTGAAATTCAGAGATCAAGGGCTGCTCTAAGCAACATGCCTGAAGTGGCCACCAGGATGATTAATGTGCTTAACAATAGAACAAGTACTCAGTTGGCTACCATGGGAATTTCAAACAGAACTAAGACCATTCAGTTAATCAAGAGGGTTCTTACACTGAGAAACTTGGTGCAGACATTAGAGAGAAGAACCCAGGACATGCAGACTTAGGTAAACAGGTTTATGGAGAAATTTCAGGTATTACAAAACAGAGGGCTCCCTAGCTTACTGAACAGCGCAGGGAGACAGTTCACACATGAGCAGTATGCCAAAAGGGTTAATGCATTTGCCACAATTCAGATCAATGAGAAGCCCAGCACCTCAGAGGAAACAGGGCCAGCCACAGGACAGACTCTCTACAACAGAGTAGAAAGTTTATTTTTTATAATGAATGAAATTAAACACCTCTTTGAAGTGCCTCCCAATTTTTATAAATATACAGAGGCAGAGGAGACTATGGATGCAATTCTCAGGCATCAATTACCTACACAAGAATGGTGGACTAAGGCAATACAGATGATTTTATAAACAGGAAGCCATTCAATAAATTTTGTTCGTGGAAAATGCAAATTGTCATACACAGGAAAGTTTAAAAGAATCAGCATGCGTTGAAGATTAAAGCTGAGCCAACTCAGCAGAATTTACGGCCAACAAAGAAAGGTGAGAAGCTACAGGTGTCCAGGCCGAGAAAGCTACAGCAGAGCAGCTCCAAAAGCGCATTTCTCAGCATTAATGCAGATCACTCCAACCGACTCAGTGGCCTCCAAAGGCCAAAATATCTTCTGACAGGCATAAAGATGCATTTACTTTGTATTCAATGATGTAATAACTTTCTTATCTAAATATCTTGAAAAGTTGGTGAACATATTCATTTCTGAGATAACTTAGCACTCAGATATTTTGTACAACCGATTGTATATATTTGCCCCTCGCACAAGCTTGCAGGGTTGTTGTTGATTTCTCTTGAAGAAGTTCTTATGCTGTAATCCTTTCAGAGTTTAATAAAGAAAGTGATGGAATTTCTCAAAGTTCTGAAGTGTTGAATGCGTTCTGGTGTTTGTTGAAACTGCAGGATTCCTGTGTACCTCATAATACAATAAGTTTTCTGTAACTCTCTTTGTTATGTGTTTCAATCTTTTACAATCCACATATGCTTCTAATTTCTAAGTATTTAGCAACAAAGAAAAAGAATAGCCTTCAGGATTTATTCATGCAATACCCTGAGCTCAATCTATGTTGTTAATGAATGTTTTCTTCAGCTATAATCTTGATAAGTGTAATTCTTAATTGCTGCACTATCAGAATATATCTTTCACAGTGACCTTTGTTTCAGGAATTCAAGTTTGCTCCTGTGCAATATGTTTCACTTTCACATCACCAGCTTAATGGAGAATTCTTAATTGCTTTCTGTTGGCTGACCATACATCACCACTTAAGTTTAAATTTTGTTTGTTTGAGATACCCAATAGGCCCTGCAGTCTGAACATCATCACTCCAGCATTTCAAAACAGTTCACAGCTCTAGACTCCATTGCCCAATGATATACTACTGTCTGAAAACTACATCTTAAGCACTGAAAGAAGTCCTTCAACCAAAACATAAACCAAAAACCTGAGCATAATAGCTAGCCTAAAAACACTATCAAAACAGAGACAAATTATAAAAAGAGAGCCCTCTCTGATTACAGTTTGGCTAGAAACTGTGATCCAAAGATTGGTTAGTGGTTACCCCGGCCGTATTCCCTTGGGAGTCATACGGAACAACCTGGGTGTTAACACAAGATGTGCTCACAGACAGACGAACAGATGAACATGCACCTTTCGCGAGCAGACGAACCTATCCAGCCTTCCAGCATACAAGCAAGGAGCAATGTGCCAAAGAAACATCAAGAGAACCAATGACCATCGAAGACTCTATGCACCTTGTCATGCAAATTTGAAGCTATGACACACCATGAATACATCCATCACCCAACAACATTGCAACTCAACATGCACTCCAGTAGCAGCACAGATGTACCAGCACTGTCATGTCGAGTCATGTCACCCACATCTCTATTATGGGCCATGTTGTCAAACAATGTAATGTAACATGGAAGTCCAAGAGACCCACTTGTTGTACAAAGAGTCATGTAAAGTCAAAAAGTCATGGAAGTCAAATAGTCATGAGGGTAGTCGAACAGCCACAAGGGTCAGTTTCACCCTTGGCTATAAATACCCCTTCATTTGTACATGCAAAGCACTTTTTCACCTCATCTCCTCCCACATAGCCAAGAGAGTCTGTAATCTTTCCTTTGAGGAGTAATTAGTGCCTCCAACGCCCCTCACATGGGGTTAGTGATGTATGGTGTAACGATGTGTCTTGGAACTTTCGCTTAATTCAGAAGCCTGCTAACAGGCCAGCATGTTTTCACACATGTATTATATATGTTGTAAGATTAATATTTAACACTTGTAATGCATGTTAAATGAACCTGTGTTTAATGCTTGAAATAATTCACTTGTTGTAATACACATATGTTAATGAAAATGTGTTGTATATGTTGTTAATGTTGTCTCGCCCGTATAGACTATGTTAGGTCCCTATAATACTAGTGATTCCCCCATTACTATTGTCATTGTATCCCATATTGTTATTTTTGTGCCCCTATTGTCTCCATATTGTTATTATTGTGCCCCATAGAATCCCTCTATTGTTATTTTTGTGCCTTTATATTATTATTGTTAGGTCATCTTGGTTATATTGTGACCCCTTAAACTCCTATATATAGAAAGGAGGTTTTGTCATTTGAATCATCCAAGAATTGTTCATTTGTGTAATGTAAAGGAGGTTTCCCCCTCGAAGAGGCTTATTTATAAGACGTTCATCTATCTTTTCTATCCTTTTGTTAGTTGGTTTCATAACATTTGGTATGAGAGCTTTGGATTCTAGGGTTTCGCTGCACCAAACAGGTCATCGTGGCATTTTCACTATAACTTTTTTTCGGTGATGTTTCAAAAGCTAAAAAATAAACTATTTCAGACAAAATCACGCTGAACCTCCAATCTAAATTTCATATTTTGTCTTGCTATCTTTTCAAAGATATGATCGAGGAAGTTAGGGTTTTTGTAAGCTCCAGAATTACATTCCAAACAAGTCATCTTGGGAAAATCGTCATAACTTTCGCTATGAGCATCAAATTGAATTTTCGTAATAAGTTACAAAAAGAGGATAGACTGTAGTTTTTTGGGGTGTCATTTTCAAAACCTAGGGTTGAAACAGTGACCCACGGAACATTGTACAATTTAGCTCTATTGAACCAGTCTATACTCAGGTCATCGTGGGAGATTTGGCATAACTCTTCATTGGAGGATCCAATCTTGATTCGACTTGCAAGGTTAGAAAGATTACTTTGAGGGTTACCACAAGAAGCAATTTCAAACCTGGGAGATCCAAAATTACAGAGATACATCAGATTCAATATCAAGCTCCTACAAAGTGAAAAAAGGTGTGTAGTTTTTTTAAAATTTTTGCATAAGCTTGGTTTGAAAAATTAGTTTGAAGGAATTCAAAGGGCATAGTGAAGCATTATTATCGGTAAAATGGAAACACCTAGTAAGCAACCTGAAATATCTAGCATGACTCATGAAGAAGAGGAAGAAATGCAACATGATATATCAAAATTACGAGACCAAGTGCAACAAATTTCACTCGCACAAAAAGTAATAGAAAATAAGATGGATGGTTTAAAGAAAGACGTAGAAGCTAAGATGGATGGTTTAAAGAAAGGCATAGAAGCTAAGATGGATGGTTTAAAGAAAGGCATAGAAGCTAATATGAATGATGTGGAAGCTAAGATGGACGGCGTGGAAGCTAAGATGGATGGCGTGGAAGCTGAGATGGATCGTGTGGAAGATAAGATGGATGATTTAAAGAAAGGCATGGAATATTTGCAGACAAATTTGAAGATAGATTTGACAAAGTTTCTACAAGAAATGCTTACTAATGGCGAAAGGGTAGGAAATGGAACTCATGATGAGAAAAAAATAAATGTTAATCATGATTTCATGGACTCTAAAATTGGATCTAAGAACCACCATATTCCAAAGATTGATATGAGGAAGTTTGATGGCAAGGAACCTAGAACATGGATGATACAGATGGAGAAATTTTTTGATCTCCATAATGTGCAAAACACACAAAAGGTACGCATTGCAACTTTATATTTGGAACCAAATCAGTTTGTATGGTATCGATGGCTTTGCTCTCGTAAACAAATTTTCACTTTGGCTATTTTTATGGATGAAATGATAGCACATTATGAGGATACAAAAAGCAACATTTTTTTTAGCCAATTGATAAATCTCAAACAAAAGGGTTCAATGATGGAGCACATTGAGGACTTCCAAAAATTGAATATAAGGGTAAAATATATTCTAGAGGAGCATAGGATTGATGTGTCCATAGGGACTTTAAAAGATAACATCCAACATGATTTTCGCCTTTGGGAACCAGATTCATTAGAGAAGGAGTTCAGGTTGGTAAGAAAAATGGAAAGCAAAATTATGGCAACAAGGAAGCCTACCACTCACAATCATAAAGATGGAAGTGTTACTGGCCCTAGCCATCCACAACCTACAAGATTGACACCACAACAATTGGAAGAAAAAAGAGCAAAAGGGCTTTGTTACAGTTGTGATAGAAAATACACTAAAGTTCATAAGTGTGCAGAGAAGAAATTATTTTACATAGATTGTGAAGAGGAGGAAGAAAAGGAATAAGAAATTTCAAAAGAAGAAGATATACACCAGGAACAAACCCTAGAAAAAGAAGAAATGAATCCAACCATATCTTGTAATGCATAGGCTAGAATTACCACTCCTCAAACTATCAAGATAGAAAGGCATATCAATAAGAAAAAGGTAATAGTGTTGATTGATTCGGGAAGTACCCATAATTTTATTCATTGTAAGATAGCTAAGGAATTGAATTTCTTCCTATATCCAGCACCAGAGTGTCAAGTGATGGTTGAAAGTGGAGGAACCATAAATTGCTCAGGAAAGTGCCATAATATCAAGCTATCCATGGGTGAATATGTATTGAATAGCCCAATGCTTTCCATTCCAATGGGTGGTGCTGATGTTGTACTAGGAGTCCAATGGCTACAATCCTTGGGTACAATAGCTTTTAATTTTCAAGAAATTTTCATGAAATTCTCTTCAGAAGGAAAGGAAGTTGAATTAAGGGGTATCGCAGGGAAATTGGGAAAGATAATCAGCTCTAATGGAATGGCAAATCTTCTAAAGGAAGAATAACGAGGCATAATTGCATAATTATGTTCACTAGAAGTTCCCACATCGAAATCATCCATTTCTCCAGATCTCCAAAAAGTCTTGGACAATCATTCCAAGGTATTTGAGGCTCCCAAAGGCCTCCCACCTATTTGTGATCATGATCATGCTATTAATTTGGTTCCAGGAGGTGTTCCTCCAAACATCAGGCCTTACAGATATCCCTATGTCCAAAAGAGTGAAATTGAATGTATGTTTGCAGAAATGATAGAGGCTGGTATAATTCAACCTATTCAAAGTTCTTTCTCTACTCCAGTAGTATTGGTTCACAAGAAGGATGGATCATGGCACATGTGTCCAGATTATAGGGAGCTCAACGAGCTCACTATTAAAGATAAATTTCCCATTCCTGTCATTGATGAATTATTGGATGAATTGCATGGATCAATTTACTTCACCAAGTTGGATCTTCGTTTAGGATATAATAAAATCATAATGAAGACTGAAGACATTCCAAAAACAGCATTTAGAACTCATGAGGGTCATTATTAATTTTTGGTCATGCCTTTTGGCCTTACTAATGCACCTTCTACATTTCAAGGTTTGATGAATTCCATTTTCAAACCCTTCCTTAGAAAATTTGGGTTAGTATTTCTTGATGATATACTAATCTATAGCATCTCTTGGAAGGATCATGTCCAACATGTTGAAATGGTGCTCAAACTATTGGAGGAGGAACAATTATATGCAAAAATCTCCAAATGTTTCTTTGGAGTACAAGAGGTGGAATATGGGTCATATTGTATCTCATGAAGGGGTTAAGGTAGACCCTAGCAAAATTAAAACCATTAAGGAATGGAAAATCCCCTCATCCATAAAGCATCTACGAGGATTTCTCGGGTTGACAGGGTATTATCGCAAGTTTGTTAAGAATTATGGGAGGATAGCAGCACCTCTAACACATTATTGAAGAAAGATGCATTTTCATGGACTCCAGAAGCAACAAAGGCCTTTGAAAATCTTAAAGAGTCAATGTGCCAAGCACCAGTATTAGCTACACCAAACTTCACAAAAACCTTTATTGTGGAATGTGATGCCTCAGGAAATGGAATTGGTGATGTTTTAATGCAAGAAGAAAGAGCCATTGCTTTCGAATTTTGTCCAATCAAAGGAAAGTATTTACACAAATCTATTTATGAGAAGGAAATGTTGGCAATACAACATGCACTTAAGAAATGGTGACCCTACCTAATGGGAAGACATTTCAAGGTAAAAACAGATCATGATAGTCTAAAATACATTTTAGAACAAAGATTATCTTTAGAAGAGCAGCAAAAATGGGTCACAAAGATGTTGGGTTATGACTTTGAAATCATCTACAAAAAAGGGAAGAAAAATTTTGTGGCAGATGCACTCTCAAGAAAGGAAGAGGATGTGGAAGCATTTCTTTGTGCCATTTCTATTATCCAACCAGATTGGATAAATGAAGCAAGGGATGAATAGAAGAATGATGAGGAAGTGTGGGCACTCATTCAAAAGATACAACATGATCCTAGTACATCTTATATATTTAGCTGGAAAAATGATTCGTTATGGTACAAGGATCAGTTATACCCATGTAAGAATTCCCAACTAAAACAAAATATTCTTAGGGAATTGCACACCTCTCCCTTAGGAGGGCACTCAGGATTTCTAAAAACCTACCACAGGGTTAAGAAGGATTTTTTTTGGGATGGCCTTAAATCAGATATTCAAAAGTTGGTGGCGAAATGTTTGGTTTGCCAACAAAATAAAGTTGAAACAATTATGACCCGAGGACTATTACAACCTTTATCCATTCCAAGCCAACATTGGGAGGAGGTTTCAATGGATTTTATCACAGGCTTACCCAAGTCTGAAGGAAAGAGTGTTATCATGGTGGTATTTGACAGACTTACCAAGTATGCACACTTTTGTGCATTATCTCATCCATTTAAAGTGATTATAGTTTCTACTACATTTATAGAAACAATTCAAAAGCTACATGGAAACCCAAATATTATTGTAAGTGACGGAGATCCCATTTTCACTAGAAATTTTTGGACAGAATTATTTTCTTAACTTGGTACTTAGTTAGCTCATAGCTCATCTTATCATCCTCAATCTGATGGGAAAACTAAGATAGTAAAAAAATGTTTGGAAGGATATCTTCGTTGCTTTGTATCTGATAAACGGGCACAATGGGTCAAATGGTTACCTCTGGTTGAATGGTGGTATAACACTTCCTTCCATACTGCAAAAAAAATGACCCCATTTATGGCACTTTATGGATATCATCCACCATCCATCACATCATATTTAAGAGAAAATTCTAAGGTTCAAGCAGTAGAAGATTACATCGAACATCAAAAACAAGTTCTCCAACTCTTAAAGGATAACCCCACCTTGGCGCAGAATAGAATGAAACAACAAGCAGATCAACATCGCAGCGAAAGAAGTTTTGATGTAGGTGATTGGGTATTCCTATGGCTACAACCATATAAAAAAATGTCCCTCAAGCAAGCTAATAAGAATAATAAATGATCACCAAAGTATTATGGTCTGTACAAGGTGTTGCAAAAGATAGGTACTATGGCATACAAATTGGAGCTTCCTGCAGCTTCCCGAGTGCACCTAGTTTTCCATGTTTCATGCTTAATGAAGGTTATAGGTGACAAGCTTCCAGTTCAAACAATATTGCCAGAACTTGATGAGGAAGGAAAAATCATATTGGAACCTGAAGCAGTCAAAGAAACAAGAACTCGAAAGCTACAAAATCGATCAATTTCAGAGTATCTCATCAAGTGGAAGAACTTACTCGTTGAAGATTCCACATAGGAGGATGAGAATTTTATACAGAAGCATCCATAACTACTCAAGCGTTGAGGACAACACTTTTTTGAAGGAGAGGGGCATGTTAGGTCCCTATAATACTAGTGATTCCCGCATTACTATTGTCGTTGTATCCCTTATTGTTATTGTTGTGCCCCTATTGTCCCCATATTGTTATTATTATGCCCCATAGAATCCTTGTATTGTTATTTTTGTGTTTTTATATTATTATTGTTAGGTCGGCTTGGTTATATTGTGACCCCTTAGACTCCTATATATAGAAATGAGGTTTTGTCATTTGAATCATCCAAGAATTGTTCATTTGTGTAATGTAAAGGAGGTTGCCTCCTCGAAGAGGCTTATTTCTAAGGCATTCATCTATCTTTTTGTGATTTGGTTTCATAACAGACTACTCTCCTAGACATTAGACAGACATTTCAGATGGAAATTTCTATAACAACCATTGTACTCATGCGGACTAATCTACTGAGTGTTATACGTGTTATCTTCCCTTGTGTGTTGTGACTGCCGCATCTGTGTGGACTGTTCCACCAGAAGCTGCACATGTCCTGTTGTGTTGTGTGTTCCTAGCAGAGTTGGGACTTCTCCCAACCGACTTGGGACTCACTCCCACCCTCTCCCTCTATAGTGAAAGAACCATTGACACAAGTGACACTTACACTCACCAGGCATGCAAACCTCACTTCTCAGAAGACAAAGCAAACCACTCTCCTATGCTAACAAGTAAGAGTTGAGGAAAATCTTTAAGATAATGGAAGTCGGGCCATTGTATTGGATGGGACTCCTATACCAAATACTGTGAGGTCTAGTTGGGACTTCATACCAAGGAGAACCCCTGATGGTTGCAGAAAACTTCTCAATAGTTTGCAAAAAATTATTCAACATGTGAGAAAGAAAACTCCTCAATAGTTTGCAGAAAATTATTCAACATGTGAGCAAGAAAACTCCTCAATAGTTTGCATAAAATTATTCAATTTCTCATCATCCTCAAATACTTTCCAATATCTTAAGTTACCAAGGATATGAGCAATGTACTTAACTTCAATTTCATATTGTAGTTGTAAGGAATTTGGAATTTTGAAAGTGCTTGGAGAAACTGCCAAGGAATCTGCATGCATGTTATATTCCCTTGGAATAGATGAAACATTAAAAGCTTGAAAATGATTCTCCACACAGTCCCATGCTTCATTTTTGTAAGCCCTTACTATAGCTTGTTTTGTTTGACAAATATTTCTGACATGTTTTACTATCAATTCTAAATCACCAAATACTGCCAAATTTTTCACGTTCATTTTCTTTGCTAACTCTAATCCCAAAATTAAAGCTTCATACTATACCACATTGTTAGTGAATTCAATATCTAACTTAAAGGATTGAGTAACGTTATTATTTTCAGTTGAAATCAAAACAATTATGGATCGAACACCATCTCTAGAGAAGGCTCCATCAAAATACAATTTCGAAAAACCACTCTTTGAAGATTGAGGAATATTTATAGTGTCTTAAATTCTATTTTGTGGATTTCACTGATCATTTTCATCCAAGATAAAAAAAAAACCCTAAATCTTTATCGATGGCATATATAGGATGATTTACTGCTTGATTAGAATTACATACAGTATTTATAGATCTCACTTCTTTATACAATATTAGATGTTCACCTCCATAAACAAGTGTGGTAGCGTAGGACATATCCATTTGTAAGCTTCCTCCAATCTTAGGATAACAAGATATTGATAATAGCATACCAAATTCAGGAGGAATGTTTATCATTATTGTATCCATTACTACATTGTTCACATGAATCCGGGAAAGGGTGATAACTAGATCTTTGATTAACCCCAGTCATGGCACCTTCTTTGAATCAAATGTATACAAGTCATGATAGGGCCTAGTGATGTACAACTGAAGTTGGTCCATAATAACTTTAGGCATGAAATTGTGAGAAACGCCAGAATCTATCACATGGTTGTACAAAAGAAAAACATGAACTTTTTGTGTGACAAAGAAAGGTGGAACACTTTCATCTACCACATCCAAACTAGGCCCAAAAACCACATAAGGATTCTCATCTTGTAGGTTAATCACATCCCCTTAAGTATCTACACTTGAAGATTGTATCCATTTGGAAACGTGTTACTTATAACCTGGATTTCTTGAAATTCTAGATAAATTAATTGGAAATTTAACCCTTTCTAATTCTTTTTCCACATTGAATATAGATGGCACAGATTTGTATGTAGTTGATTGGCCTTGTGTTTGGTTTTGAGGTTGAACATATGAAGTTTCAGCAGCTTTATCTTGTGGGACATCAAAGGTAACCTTTTTGGAGGTCTACTTGGGCCTGTCAGGGTCTCAAGTAATATCTTCTATTCAACTTATCAATCATAAATTCATAGAAAACTTGATATTTAGAAATTTCAGAAGATTCTTTATTTTGAACAAGAGGATGAATTTGATTGAGAGGTACAACAACATTTTCATATGGTTGATTAGAAAAACAATCGATACCATTGGTCACAACTGATATTACTTCTTCAGGGTCCTTATCATCAATCATTAATGGAGGTTGGATTTTCTCTTCATTAATTGGTCTCTCTCTTTGCAATATTTGTGGTTGAAAAGGTATCTTGTATTGTCTTGGAGGTATATTTACATTATGTTGTTCTACTCTCGGTTGAGATTCCATTCTTGAAATTTGATTGGAAAAATTTCTCAATAATGAAGTTATCTCATCAATTTTTTGTTCCTATTCTTTATTATTTGATGATGAACCACTTTCTTCTTTAACATTCAATTTCCTCTTTGGTTTTTCTCCCTTGGCCTTTTATTTACCTTATGCTTCCTTATTAGCTTCTACCTCAATTGCATTGATTTTCATATCTACTAAAGTTTCATATTTTCTTTATCTTAACATTAAAGCAAAATCATCATCAAATCCTTTAGAAAATATAACTTTAGCTACAGCAACTGGAGGCTTACAATCTGGTGGCATCTTATGCTAAATCTTGTTAAACCTTTTAATAAATTTTGCAATAGGTTCACCAGGATTCCTTTTTAAATCATCAAATTCTATCAGATAATAAACAGGATATTTTTTAATTCCCCATTGGTTTATGAAGATATTTGTTAATTTTGCCCATGAATTTATAAAATTTGCATCTAATTGTCTAAACCAAATTATTACATTTCCCTCTAGTGATTGAACAAACAGTCTCATATAAACATCTTCACGTTCTATGTTCATATTGTCCAAAAATTCAAGGAAGGTAGACAAATGATCCTATATTGGTGGTATTGTTTCTCCATTAAATCTGGGTAGATGTTTCAAGTATCCTTTAGTAAAGTCATGAATTTAATTTGTTGGTGGAAGTACTAGTGCTGCATACCGAGTTATCAAAATTGGTCTAAATCCAGCCATTTGTTATTATGGTAAATTTTTTTATCTAGGATATAAATATTTACTAAGAGATGAGTGATCTGAAATTGTTGGCTTTTTTATAAATTCGGGATGAACAATTAACTAATGAACTTTAGGAACTTTAGGAACAATCTTTTCTTGATATTCAAAATATAAAGAATTTATGTAGATTTTAAGTTCCTCTTCAGGCTTGGCAGAAGTACAAGGATAAGTATGTATGATAAAGGAAATAAAATAAACAGGTTTAAGTTCAGGTAACTCAAGTTGAGGATATGATTATGTGTTAGATGATCCCAAAAGGGGGACATGAAGCTCAAAGGATTCAAGTTGATGAACTAATAAAGTAGATTGCAGATCTACTCCCTTAGAAAGGAGTTCTAAGACTTTAGGTGGTAAATATGATAATTCAGTAAGGATTGGAATTGGTTGGAAATTCTCATAATGTGAAGTCATTTCAAGTGGAAGAGACATAGAAGTGGAAGCTTCAATTATAAGCCTAAGAGAAGCAATTCTCACAAGTATTTCTAGATCTGATAATGGAGTGGAAAGTTGAGGATTGGAGTGATATCTAGTATGCCTACGTGAAGCCATATTTAATTTATGAAGTTGTCAGGTGAAATATTTTAGCCTGTTAACCTTTTATTAACCATTAAGAGGAAATTCTTATCGCTGTCCCAGGGAAAAAAACTTTGAACTTTGTTCCCTGGCAATGGTGCCAATTTAATGGTGTACCTTTGAAGACAGTTCTAGGCTCGAGAACGGTGTCAAATAATCTAAGTGAGGGATTTAATTTAATTGGATGACCAATGAATCAAACCATTAACACTTGTACAATCCAAAAACTTTTGAGATTTTCAAAATGTTGATTTTCACTCCTAACAACATATAATCCTTCAATTGATTTTGAAATAGGAAAGGAGAAGATATATGATAATCAAAAATTCATCCTCAATACTTCATTAATGATATATAGTAGATGCGTGTAGAGAAATTTTTATATCCAAACACATATACATTCAAGAGATGATAGAAGGAAACAATTAAATGATGCATAGGTACTAATTTAAACTACCTATTCAATTAGCTAGTCTCAGCGATGATGATAAATTTGTAGTGGGTTGTCAAGGAAGTTAATATTTAACTTAGCCTTACCATAACACCTATGTTACCTTGAAAATATGATGAAAAAAGAAATGACTATACCAGAAAAACTCACATGAAAACAATTGTTGTTAAAATTGAAGTCAGAATCCTTTGATTATCTTCAAAAACTTCCAGAGAAGTACTATGATGTTTCTTGGCTATCACAAAGGTTCAAGCTCTCTTACTTTGAATTAAAATGCATATATAGAGTGTAATTCAAAAATATCTAATTTGATACAATCCTTTACAAAACAACAAAGTTTTATCCAAAATGATTTGGAAATATTTAATTAATACAATTCAAAAATAGAAACATGAAACTGATTCTTGAGAAACAAAACACTATTTGGGGATGTTGTTTTGCAACAGTTTCCTTGAAATTTGTATCTTCTCCCTTTCTTTTCTGTGCTGCTATTTGAAATTATGCATTCATTTCACTCAATAATTTTGAGGAGCTTATCCTATTTCTCATTAGTTGGACATTAAAATTTAATTACCTTCCTAGTGTCTTCATCCACTTCAGTATACTTCTCAAAAGTTTGCTTGGTAATAAATAGATGATGAGCCTCATGCAATACAAAAAAATCATACTCTAAACCTTCCAGAAAATCTTTACCACTTATGATCCCTTTTACCTTAGCAAATTTTGACTTATTTGTTGCTATGTCATGTAATTTATACTGGTAATTTCTAGTGGAATTAATTGGCCACGATAATCTCTTAAGGATGGAAGACCTTTTTCTAGAGGATAGAAAATTTTATGTGGAACTTTTTAATTTGAGCTTCCAAGTTCTGACATTTATTTTCCAACTGCAACATTAATTTTTTCTTTGTCAATACTTTTCTAACCTCTAGGACTGTGTTTGTCCTGTCTTCAATTCCCAAATCTTCAACCTCATCTTTGGTTTTTGAGTTCATTACTTTGATAATCCTTTGTGTTTCTCCTGGTTTATGGTAAAATTCTTCTTTGATTTATGTTATGGCCTCTTTTACTTTTTGTACCAGTTTCTCCTATTCAAAAATTGTCTCAATGGATGTCCACGGCTCTAAAATGGTTGAATTAACGTCTATACATATTTTTTCTTTTGCTTTATATAATTTTGTGCACTAATTGATTCATCCATGTACTTTTGAAGTTGTTTAGTTAGCTTAAAATTCCTCTGATCCTATGAAATATATGCATTATCCGCCTTAAGTTTACTTTCTTCTATTTTCTGCAATGATGCCTTCGATTTCTCTATTTCAAAATTTCTTCTTCGTTTCTCTGAATCTTGCAAAAATACTTTGTTGTTATAAAGAAGGAGACGCAGGGGAATCTAGAACTATTTCTTTAGCTTGTTATAGAGAATACACATGCTTTCTTGATAACACCATTCTACTAGATTCCTCTGGATTTCCGAAATCTGGATATTCCTCTTCTACATCCATTGTTTTTCTCCTTTTGAAAACTTTAAATTCCATTAGTCTAAAACTTAAACATGTAGGAGACATACTCTCACTTGGCCTTTTTAATTCTTTCTCCCTTAATATTGGGGTCTCTAGAGATGTCTTACTGAAAAATTTTCTCCTCAACCTCTTGCAAGGCGTTTTCCTCCCATACCTCATGATTTACATACTACTCAATTTTTTGTTTTGATATATGGGTGTAAGGAGCTGAATTTTGTTCAACTCTGATGGATGAAATTACTCCTAGAGGGTCATAAGGCTAGTTGAAACTCAGCTTGAATTTCATTTATTTCAATAAATTTTCAACTTCCTTTTATGTTGTTATGGTATTAACTATAAATGGAACCACTTATGCTTTCAACTTAAATTGATATTTCTTATTCCTACACACAAAACGAATTTCATCCATGTTCATTCTCTACCTAATAAATTCAAGAGCATAAATTCTCATATGCATGAAAACTGGAAGTTTTTATGGGGGAAATTCACAACCATAAACTCGAATTTATGTAAAATTTTGGTAAAGATACCAATCTCCTAGTTTTGATTGTTGCCTGACATGTCAAATCCTTTTGAATTCTGTGGATATCCTTGGATGCATCACTGCTAAGGAGACACAATGACATATATAAAAACTGATCTACAAAATCGCTAAAATAATATTCCTTTGATTTGTTTCTGACCAATGAAGTCCAGTGGATAATAGATGGTGGTCTACCATGTGAATCGAATTTTTGCAGTTTTAAACCTCTCTGATTAGTGGTACAAGAATAGATATACCAAAATTGACTAATGATTAAAATACCCTTCAGCACTAAATTTTATAAATTGTTGATGGATAACATCTGATAAAAACTGGCTAAAATTAAAAAGGACTGAGGGTTTTTTGCTAGATGAGAACATTGACATAAATCCTAAAATCACTTCATCCACCCATTGATCATTTTGGTACCCTAAGAGACAAAAAACCATGGAAAAAACTTGTATGGACATTTCTAGAAATATGGAAGAAGAATATGGTGTATTGGTTTGAGTTAATTCTAAATTTTTAGGTAGGAAGGACTCAAAAATATGAGCTTGTTGCTAAAAGGTAAGTTTATGATAAATTTCCATCAAAGAGTTAGCTAAAAAAGGATGAATATAACTCTAAGGTTATATCTGCAAATCTTGAAAATTTGACTCAGGGGATACGGAAAACAAAATCTCATTGTTTCGAGCAACTATGGCCCTTTGACACAGTAGATATCGGCTTTCGCACGAAGTGACGAATTCAAGGAAGTGATGGATTTGAGGGAAATATAATTGGGGCAACATGGACTCCCAAAAGTAAATTTTGTCACACACATCCTCAAATTTTTGAAATGCCCAATTATGAAGCTTATAAAGATCAAATTCACACTGGGTCTCTGTAATTTTAAAATGGGTATCCAGGGGAAACTCATTTAAATTTGATATAGGAGGTAAAATCAGGCTTTCAACAGTTAACTTAGATTTCCATTTTTGACTTTCCATTTTGGAAAATAAGAGAACAAAGAATGTTTAAAGGAAAATACCCGGTGAATTTGCAACTAGTAGCACTAGTTAACTACTGCAATTTTATGATTTGGTGTCACTGAGCGTTGTGGTGACGAATAGCATACTGAAGAACAATAAAGTTGCTAGAAGTGATTTTGAATTTACAATTAGGTTTAAATGGATTTGTTCGAATAATCGTTATTGGTGCATCCATAATTAATCACTAGAATGTTGATGGGACATAATTTAATAATTCAACGATCAAATGTTAAATTATCAAGCAATGTGGGAGAGGTTATTTTGGCATAAACGGAGGCGGTAAGAAAAAATGGAGGTAACATTTGCATAGAGTGGAGGCAGTTTGCGGGGGGTTAACGGTGGTAAGCAGTATATTGAGGAGGAGTTCCTGCAATTGTTGGTAAGTTGACAAATAACATAAATGGTAAAAGTCATACAATTTTGTGGACCCCCCCCTTCGTTAACCATTGGGAGTGTGGGGGGTCCTGCAATCTTTCGATGGTCGTTGATGTGAGCGGAAACTATCCGGTGCGTCCAAAGATGCTAGAACTTTAATCCCTTCAGTGGCACTTTTATTTTAAATAAAAATAATAATTATTTAAATGGAAAATTCATGCCAAAATAAATCTAAAGTGGCTTTTAACATAACTTTCTCTTATTACAAAGTGCAAAAGAAAATTAACTTCTTCTTTTTTAAAACTATTCAATTTAAAAGATAAATGCATAGACAAAAAGAAGTTACAACGGGACTTTAGTTCCTCAAAGGGATGTTGGTAGCTTCATTTCCACAAAATCTCAGCATTCGTGTTAAGTAAATCAAATAATGGATGAGTTATCTATGATAAACCTTCAATAAAGTGACAATAGCGATGAGCATGACCTAGGAAGCTTTGTACTTCTCTTTGTGTTTGTGGAACGGGTTGTTTGAGTATTACTGTAATATTTATTGGATCCACTTATATATGATGCCTTAATATAATTTTGTCAACCAACATCATCTCACACTTCTCATTTCTAAGCGAAAGATTATTTTCCTTACTCCATATTAAAGTTTTCTCCATATTATCAATGGCTTCATCAAATGCATTGCCATAAGTGTTAAAATCATCCATGTATATTTCCACACAATCATGGATAAACTTAGAAAATATACCTATTACCACTCTCTGGAAGGTGGTTGGAGCATTTACTAATCCAAATGGAAATACATGATAGGAAAATGTCCCCCATGGACACATAAATGGTGTTTTCTCCTATACCTATGAAGCGGATTGGATTTGATTGTAACCGTCTAAATCCATCGAGGAAATAAAAATGCTTCTTTCCTATGAATTTATCCAAGACTTGGTCGATGAATGTGAGAGGGGAATTATCCTTTTTTATTGCTTCATTTAGTTCTCTATAGTCCAAAAAAATCCTCCACTTAACATTCTTATTTTGGACTATTAATAGAGGGGATACCCATTGGCTATCAAAATAGGGTAAATAAAACTAGTTGTGAGAAACTTTTGTGGCTCCTATTTTACTATTTATATCAATGTGGTGTTCATTTTGCACTAGGTTCTTCTTCAACTGAGGACTCATGTTCGAGAGGTGAAGCATTTATCAAGGCTAGAGAGGCCTGAAAATCATGTTGCGTTATGTAGTTGAAATCATGTGTGTCATAGGATGAGGAGGAGGTAATAGAATCATTGTTTCATCATCCTTAGTTTCCTCCCTAATGGTGAGATATCGGTAAATAGTGAATACTTGATGAGTTACCTCTTCCTCATCACTATCTTCCCCACCAGCCAAATAATGTATTCCAATATCTACACTAGGTGTGATAGGAGGATATAAGGTCAATTGTTTAGTGGATGTGACATGGTATATTGTCAAAATTCTAGTTTTGCAACCAATATGTGCATCTGCAATGGCCATCCATGGGTGAACAAGGATTAGAGGGTATACCCTATAGCGGATTAAGGCTAAAGAACCATAAATTTGGTGGGATAATCCCATGAATTTGTAGATATTACTACATCCTATAGAATTCCTTCTTGTGACCTTGTGGAGTAAGTAAATATCCTCTGCGAACAGAGGTGATCCCTCTAGCCCTAGAGTGGGTCTAGCCACAAACATAACAACCTAATGAAAACTTCCTTAAACTAGAATCGAATAAGAGGGCCTACCTCTTAGAACGCTACTCCACCTAATGATGACCTCTCTCCTTTGCTCCAACTTCCTTTGAGTTCCTCTCCTTCAAATACCTGAAACAAATACACAAGAGACAACAGAAAACGTAATAGCATACAATCACATTCAATTTACTTAAAATTCAAGGAATCTTAAGCCATTAAATGTAACATGACACTCAATGTAGGAAATAAATCATTAGTTGTATTTATATAAAGCTCAAAAAGAGATATAACCAAAGCCTTAACGTTGCAAGTCTCCTCCAATGTATCCGTGTTCCAACACTACTTCTAACATCTCATGGTTAGCCTCAACAATGGTATTTTAATGCTTCTTCCCTTTAGTTCCAAACCAAACCAAGCACACTATTCTCCCTTTACACACATAAACTAGAAGGAAAAAAACTATAGATATCTTGTTGGTTATTCAAGCTCCAAAAAAGACTAGTTCAGCTTGGAAAAGGAGGATTTTATATAGCTTTGATGGAGGGGAGATGGTTCCTCTTATTATGGGAGAGGCCTTGTCTCTTGGGTTTGTTCCATCTTAATAGGGGAAAGGAGCCCAAACTAAATTCCTCAGCTCTATCCAGACCAACCATTTACCAGACTTCCGTTACGAAGATTCTAGACCTAGAAGATTCGACTCCATATTAAAAAACTTGCCAAAAGAGGATCAACGCAAGTGATGAAGGGCTCACTTGCACCCTACGGTGCTAGGCCTAGTTTTAAACCCTGCAAATCAACATGAGGAAGGAATTGAGGACTAGCACCAGTCTTGTAAACTGGGATAAAAGGAAGATTCTTGGGAAATGATGCAAAAGGGAAATGTTTTTCTCGTGAAGAGGGGCATAAGGGCAGTCTCTTCATGATGGGAAAGCATGTAAGGTTCACTATAGAGGTCCTCCAGGATCGAGGAATGCGGAGTACAGGGACAGTGACAAAATGTTGTGTAATACATGCCCCCTAAAGTGTGAAGGCTGAACTAGAGTGAGGGGTGAAATGCTTTACAAGTAGATGCGTGGAACCAGAGACATTGTCGGAGAACCTGCAAGAAAGAATAGATACATATACATCACTAAATATCTAATAAATGATACATGAATCGTGGTATGGATGCAGCCACCCAGAGAATGATCATGTAAATGGATCGAAGGCATGGGTGCAGCCATCCTATAAGGAGGATCATATCAAAACCAAGGTATGGTCGTAGCCATCCAATAATGAGAAGGATCACATATAACAACTCATGTTATGGTCATAACCATCCATCTGAAAGAGACATGTATATCAGCATGATCATGTCACATCGCCTTGCAACCTGGACTTTTGTAATCTGATCCTAGGGTCTTGTGCTCTAACACGAACTAATCAAATTACAAATTCTAACATGTGAATAAGTGTGTTGAAGTCGAACATGCTAGAAAGTCGCTTGATTACCGGTCAATGATGCGAACCGTTAACAAGCATGAGAGAAACCACCAATAATGACAATGGCTCTCAAGGTACTAGCAGCATAATTCACGAAATGTGAATAAAGGAACTAAAGTCGAACACCTGGGAAATCACCCAATTGAAAGCCAATGATGTGAACTTGTCGTCGAGTGCAAAGAACTTACCATTAGCACATGCAAGCTCTAAGGTACTAGAAGGGAGTCTCTCGGCCAACTTCCTGGATAATGAGCTGAAGTTGACAGGAAGTGACCTTGTTGAAGGAGGGCCATGACGTATCCCACATCATCGACATGAGACGAAGGAAGGTAAGGATTTTGGATGATACAGAGAATCAAGAATGAGTGTAACTGCAAAAGGATAACCCTTGAACATATTAGTGACACGACTCCAGAGTTTGGCATATTTTGGATCCATAGGATCAAAGGTCATGATGATGTGGCAGAGATCAAATGGAAAGGCAAAAAATGAATGGCCCGACCTAGGAAAGTCAATGATGAAGTTAGGATATCCCAACCTGACACGAAGCAGAAAGTGTCATGTTCAAGAGTGAGCTGCTGACACAACTGATATAATTTCTCATTTTCCCCCACCATTTCTGGCAGGTACCACAATTATTTTTAATCGCAAGCTTGAAGGGCATAGCATGTGCTTTCACTGTAAGTCCATCCTTCGGATGAATCTGACCTAGTAAGATTAGTGAGCCCTAGGAAGGAGAATCTCATGTCCATCATGGTGATGAATCCGATGTCATTTTAATGTTTTAACTAGTCCGACAGAGGTGTAACTTGATATCTTTTTCATTTTTAGAGAGTTTGAAAAAGATATGGAAAATAAAACTCCACATCGTCCCTTTTTGTACATTTGTGTCTCTTGAGCCCGAAAAGGTATAAAACGATACTTGAGAGAACTGCTTGACCATGCCAATCAAGGAGTACCTTTTTCATAAATATTTCATCCCAGCCCGAAAAAGGGGTAAATGTATATTGGATAAATGATGTTTCGCATCGTTTAACAAGTTCAAAATGACAAGAGGTCAGCAATAATTTTGTGATTTAAGAGTTGGAAAAGAGCTTGAAAGTGGACCCCCCATTTTTATTCTCTTTAATGAACCAAAACGGGAAAAATACTCAGTGATATTTTCATTTGAGTTTGTACAAGTCGAGAAAAGAGCTTAAAGATGACTCTAGTACCATCATCAGTAATCTGGCACTTGTTGTTACACAAGAGGCAAACGTATTATCCAATTTATGAGGTAAAAATAGAGGAAAAATTCTTTTAAAAGCCTAAAATATCATGAAAATGAATAAAAAGGGGAAAAAGTAAGTTATTGTTTACCATTTTACCTTTTTACCTTGGTGGAGCAATTTTTACCCATTTGTGCCCTAGATTTTTAGGAGCAGATTACGGCAAATCCAAGAGGTCGATCGACGATCTGTCAGTTGCAGCACGGAGCTAAGACCCTTAGCTTTATTTTCATGCTTGTTTTTTATGTTTTTAACCATTTTTTGGATTTCTGGAGGAGAACTTAGCAAAAAAAATTCGCCCTTGTTCGGCGTGAGATCTAGGGTCAGGATCACGCTGATCGAGGGTCATTAACATGACCATTTGCGCCATTGATGCTACTATTTTTAAAACAGTCACGCCAGCTCCAAGAGTAAGAAAAAATTGAATTTTTTCTTGATTTCTCTTCTTTGAATCCGAATTTCTAAAATCAAGGATGAACGTTGACTTGATTCTATGGTTTTTGAAGGAAAAATATAGCGAAAAATGGTCGACTGGAAAGAACGTGAGCCTGAGGCAATTGATTCATAGGCATTTGCAGATCCAAACTATTTAAATTCCCTGAGGAACTATGGGCTCCTCAAATTACACCTCACATCGAGTCTTTGGACTCAACCTAAGCTGCTGCAATATTTGATCAGTCTTTGGACATTAATATGGAAGTTTTTGTGATCCTGGATCAAGAACTGTAATTAGAAACTTCAGACATCTATTTCATCACCAGACTATCCCAAAGAAGGGAGCAAGTCAATATGTGTGGGGCTAGGACTATTGGGGCAAGTGTGAACATGTTGCTCGCAGAACATTGTCCAGAAGCGTTGAAATCAAAGAGTGTCAAGGTTGACATCATGACTGTCAATGACCTTGTGCTGAAAGTGCTTCTCTTGACCATAAACAGAGTGGCTAGGGCTCAGGCATTGCATGAGTCCAACAATTCCAAATTCCAATATGCCATAGACTGCATGACACCGACTATTTTCAACTGGGTGGAAACCATGAAGGTAAACATGAAGCACCAGTTACCCAAAGCCAGAGCAGGAAAACTGAGGCAATGCGGATATGGTTCTGTTCTAGTGACCTTTGTTTTGGAGTGCATCCCACTATTTCACTATCATCTTGTAGAGGTGAACCCCCCATTGTAGCAAGACCCACAGATGGTCCGTTAGAGTGAACTGATGCCCAGAACTGGCGAGGGGCAGCATATGTCATACTGTCCCGCCTTCTTTTCATGGTTGAGCAATCAGTTAATCGTGGTCGAGGATTGGCCTTATAGCGGTATAGACTTCCGTAGCGATCTTGATACGCCGCTCCCAGAGGGTGAAGATTACGATGATGGAGGTAAGCAAAACAATTTTAATTTTATGAACTTTTATTATTTTTTGAAATATATGCATTCGTGACATTTTGATTTTGTAAATGTAGATGTGGGCATTGCTTGACAGTTTCATATTTATCCTTATCAGGAAGGATTCAATAATGAGGAGGAGATCGCATGGAACCTTGAGGAATTGACCAGGGGTATCCTAGAGTATGCCCGGTTGGGTGACATCCCACGCTAGTATTAGTGGCACACAGTGGGGGTGTCTAACCAGATCTGTTGTTTACTGACTCAAGTAGTACAAGAAATAACATGTTATCATGATCACCATGCTGAGTAGTCCATAGTTTAGCATTTACAGTTTTGAGTCATGTTGAAGCCCCGAAAATCAGGTCTACAACAAGGGGGATACCCACTTGGTCCGCACCTTGGTTAGTAGCTCCTTTACCGTTTGGTATAGTTGGTCCGACTGGGGATATGGGACCAGTTTCCCAATTTGCGTGTGTGTGTATGATGGACTGATATTTCTCTTTCTAACAGTTTCTAAATGGAATACTTTTACTCTAACTCTAATCTAATAATATGGAAATTGTATTCTAATAAGCAGAAATATATAAATCTACACTAACCTGGGGTGTAACCTTTCTTTTATGCGATCTAAAATGATTTCAAATAACAACTGGTAATAAATATCATTCAACTGTTATGAGAAAAGAATTCAATAAAGATGAACCACTTCGTATAAAAAGTTAGACGAAACAGTTGTGAAAAAACATATCGCATAATAAGCTATTCATACATTAAGAATAAATAAATAGCTATCACCATAAAAAAGTGCCAAATGATAACTCAGGAATTCATACATCAATATATAAATAACTGAACATGAAAATCACTTTAACACAAGGGCAGAAATAGTTAAGAGATAGAAGTACCATTTATAACTAGTCCTACTCATGAGCTTCAAGCGATAATGATTTATCTCTTCTTGATCTAACATCCACTAAGAGTACAAAAGTGCAACATCAGTAGCAGATATCAAATGCAAATATCAATAAATCCTGTTCCATTCATTCATCAAAACCTCCTTAGAGGGTACAAAAGTGCATGTTCTGGGGATAAGTTTTTGACAAATTTCAGGACCCTTCTCTAAATGCATGAGAAGGGTTTAAATACTATTAGCCAAACCTAAAAATAACTTATTACAAAAATTTAGGATGTGGTTTAAATGACCGTCCTCATTTTAGGAAAATTAAACAAAATTAAAACTAAAATTGAATCTAAAATTAAAACTACTTTTGTATCTGGTCCTTGAAATCGCACGCATGCAGCATCTGTTTGAGAAGAGTCGGCTGGCCGACTTCCGATTTTAGTTGAGCTGAGAAAACAGAATCGACAAGAGCTGGCGCCATCTTTTCGGCTGATTTGATAATACACTTAAGAGTCATCCACTAGCTATGTGGCTTTACCAAGTATGCCCAGTAATAATCCCAGTTCAACTTGGTTAACCCTTGGATTGCTTCTGCCTTTTCTTGAGCCTTCAACTTCCAATCGCTCTCTATCGTTGCTTTCTTGCAATTTTCGGGGCTTGCAGGTAACTGAGCAATTATAAGCTTTCCTTTTCGAGAAATTTTTCTCAACAATGCGCATCGGAAACTGCCTTCGTTTCTTGATTCGGGTTTCCTTGATGTGTTTTTCGCCTTTTGCGCTTTTTTCTTTTATCAGATATAAAGTTAAAATTTTGTGAAAATAATGATTATGTAAGCTCTTGACCCTGAGTTTTAAACTGTCTATTTTTGATATCAACGTTGTCCAGTATCCACTTAACCATATCCATGTATGGGAGAATTTTGGGCCTTGCTGCTATCCGGTGCAAGAATGAGCAAGCTAACTCTGTGATGGATGCCTCATAAGAACTATGTGAGCCCGCAGTAGCAGTAACTTCCATTACTCTGGGATTCTTCTCCTCAAGCAGATTATACATGCCTTCCCACGTAGCAATTTCTGCGTCTCTGTTACAGGTCGTGTCTGTATACAAGGGCGCCATTTCTTTCTCTTCAGAGCTCGAAGCTTTGCTTTTCTTTCCCATAATATCCTGCGTATTGCTTTGTATCGTTCTTTGTTCTCCATTCTTGCAATTCACAAGTGAAGTGAAAATAATGACAAGGAAGGGTGATGGGAAAGTTTTAAATGCCGAAGATGCATAAAGTATACCACCTTACGTGAGATAATTTTTCGATAAGCACGAAACCATATTCCATTAATAACTGGAAACTACCTCATTTATTAGCATTAAAGCGCATAACCAGGTGTCAGTTTATGGAAAATACTTTTTGAATCACGAGCTCGAAAGATCTGCAATGAAGCGATTTTGCGATTTGCTTCACAATATCGCAGATCGCAACATCGCGAAATGATAACATCGCAGAGTTGATAGCTCGGTATATCGCATTATCGCATTGTCGCTGTATTGCGAAATCACAATATCGCAATATCGCAGATTGCAGGAACGTGATATATGACAATCTTCGTTATTTTGTTTTCTGTGAAATGCGATTTGCGATATGGGTCATCGCATATCGACAATTTAAGATGTTTCAATGTAATTTGTGCTTGATGTATGCGATGCGATATTTTATTATCGCGTATCACGATCTCGCAATGTTGGAATTCGGCTTATAAGGTGGTATCCTGTCATCTTTTTGCGATGCGATATTTCCTAAGGAAAGATTTTGTCTTACCTTATCATAAAACTTAGATTTTTTAGATTTTGCAAGGGGGTTTCCTAAGCTTATGTTGGTAAGTTTTTATTCGAAAAGGAAATTTAAGCACTAATTGATTTTTAAATTTTAGCTAAGGGTCCCCACTTATTTAGTATTAGGAATAACACTAAATAAGAAGGGGGGTTGTTGTTGGCCACAAAAATTGGCAATTCACTTGGAAGAACCAGTTATCTTTGCTGTTCTTTTGAATTTTCAAAACTTCCAAAATAGAAAATTTTCCAAAAAATTAAACTTTACTATAGAAAGACTAAATACATTATGCTTTTTGCCTATCAATGTTATTTCGTTTCTTCTTTTTTCCAACTTTGATTATTTACTGCCTCAAGCTAGTCCTTGTATCTACATCAGTCATTACTTGGTTTATAAAGATAAAAACAAAGTCTTCTCTGTAAATCAGTTTTAAATATGCTCATTTGTCGTAGGTAGAGCCTCTGTTGCCAGCAAGCGTTTATAGCTTCGACAGGGTTACCTATTATCTAGCAATGATCCTGTATCCTACTTAGAGAAATTTACAACTTTTCAAAGAAAAATCCATTTCCACACTTTTTTCTTTCATTTTATTTTTATTCTTAAAGAACAATGTCTTGGTTTGGTAGCCAATTCATGACACAGTCAGTCACTAATTTATAACTTTGCCGAACAAGCTGGCTCATGATGAGACCTCTTGTCTTTTGATTTTAACAATCTTGAGTCATTGCCCTGTTGTTGTATGCAGTATTGGCAAAGTCAGCAAGCTATAATATCTATGATCATGATAAGTCGGCTCGTGATGAGACCTCTTACTCTTTAAGTTAAAGTGTATCATTGGATCATTCTCTGAATGTTGTAGTTTTCTAGGTGGCGAGGAAGTCATTGTTTCCTTAAGACAGCTCTGGACGACAATGATAGAGTTTTTGGAAAGAGATTTTCTACAAAGAATCTTCATTTTGTTATTGATACCTTTCATTGGACTGAAATAAAACAATTTCTAACTAAAGGTGGCTTTTCATCAAAATTTATAAAGTCGAAACTAATATCATTTCTAGGCCTATAGTCTTTAACTGTATCTTTCAATAGTAATGATTAATTTTTTAGAAAGAATTCTATTTATACAAGTGAAAAAACAAAATCCAGAAGAGAATTTGTGTCCTTTTCGTGAATCTCAAATGTAACCATTTACAACCGATTTTATTATGGAAAGAAAAACAACTACTCTACAAAAATAGAAGAATGATCTTCTATGGAAAATATTTTTTAAGGATCTGACCATTAACAGGTAAAGAATCTCTTTTCCCTGTTAAATCTTGTAACATGAAAGTAGACGGACCTATGACTTCTATGATTTGAAAAGGACCAAGCCACATTCTTTGAAATTTTGTATGTTTCCCCTTTTCCTCATGAGACTTGTCCCATTTTAAAACTAGATCTCCCATCTGAAAGTCTTTTCTGGATATCATGTTTGAATCAAAAGAAGCCTTCACTAATGCTCGGTGATGGGCATGAGTTATCTTAGCCCATTCTCGTTGTTCTTATAACTTAATTAATTCCAGTTGACATAATTGTAAGGAAGAAGTTGGTGCTTCATCAATATACTGAACCAAGGCTAAAGAGGGAATTGCCAGATGTGTTGGAAGAACCACTTCTTTCCCATAAACTAAATTAAAGGGAGAAGTGCCGATGGAGGCTTTCTGCATTATTTGATCTGCCCATAAAGCATATATTAAAGACTTATGCCAATTTTTATGATTTTGGTCAATGGTTTGCTTAATGATCATAATTAAGTTTTTATTTGTAGATTCAGCTAACCCATTCCCTTGTGGGTAATAATTGGCAGAGTATTTAGGCTTGAAACCCCTTTTGAGTGCAAATTTAGTCATTGTATTACCAGAAAAATATGATGCATTATCAAACATTAATGCGGAAGGCAACCCAAACCTGGTGATTATGAACTGATCTATGAACTCGATGATATTTTCAGCGTTAGCCATCTTAAGTGGAACTGCTTCTACCCATTTAGTAAAGTAATCTGTTGCTGTAAGGATGTATCTATGATGTTTAGAAGAGTGAGGAACGATCTCACCTATTACATCCAATCCCCACTGATCGAAAGGTTGTTCAATGGTAACTGGTTGCAGTGGCAAGGATGGTTTCTTTTGTCACCCAGCAGCAGTTTGACAGACTTGACATTTCCTTACATAATTATGAGTGTCTTTGAATAATGTGGGCCAGTAATAGCCTGCGCGTAAGATTTTGTGAGCAGTTGCATCTCCGGCATAGTGTCCACCTGCTGGCCCATCGTGGAGTTCCTGCAAGACTTTTTCAGCTTCAGATTTCTCAAGACATCTAAGGAGAACAGAGTCATAATTTATTCTAAAAATAAAATCATTCACGAGTTTATATTGTTTGGATTTTAACCTTAGAGCTCTTTTCTTGGTATGATCGAGGTTTGAAGGAGCATATCCATTCTTTAGATAATAAATAATATCAACGTATAATGACTCAACATCATTTAGGCTTACCTCGTACACTTGTACCTCCGTAGATGGATTTTCAGACATTAGCGATGCTCCTGCCAGCATTTTGCAAAAGCTTTGACCTTTTACAATACTTGTTGGTTTGATTTCTACATCATATTCCTGTAAGGCAGTAACCCAATTGGCCCTTTTCTCACCCACATCCTTCTGTACTAGAAGATTTCTTACTGCTAGAAATGGTACTATGATCTTGGTATGTGTTTTGAGTAAAAAAGGTCTGAAATATTTAATTTCTTTAAAAACAGCATAAGCGTGCTTCTCCACATCTTAATAATTCAACTCAGCTCCTTGTAAATTCAAACTGAAAAAAGCAATTGGGGCTTCCGCCTTTTCTTGATTTTCTTGAGTGAGTATCGTAGCCTATGATCTATCCGAGGCAAATGTATACGATATAAAAGGATCGGAAAAATTTGGAGTTGCTAAAGATGGAGCATTGATAATTGCTTGTTTGATCAGATTGAATGCCTCATGTTCGTCTTGGCCCCATTTAAAATTTGCGTTCTTTTTAATCATTGCTTGTAAAGGAGATACGATTCTTGAAAAGTCTGGAACAAATCTCTTTACAAAGTTAATCTAGCCAAGGAAAGATTGCATGGCTTTCTTGTTGTGATGTAGGGGTACTATGGAAATTTCCTTGATTCTATCAGGATCTATGTGAATTCCAGATTTTTACACTATGAATCCTAGAAGTTTTCCTTCACTTAATGCGAAAAAGGATTTTTTCGGGTTAAGCGAAATCCCATACCTTAGACAATGTTGGAAGATTTGTTTTAAATCTCTGAGATGGTTGTTTCATTTCTTGGAATAAACAGTTATATCATCCAAATAGATTACCACTGATTTATTAACTAACCCCTTGAATGCGATGTCCATGGCTCTCTGAAATGTGGCACCCGCATTAATCAATCCAAATGGCATCTTTTGATATGCGTATGTACCCCATTTAGTTCTGAATGTAGTTTTTAATTGATCGTCGAGATGTACCAACACTTGATTGTATCCTGAGAATCCATCCAAGAATGACATTAATTCTGAGCCCGCAACTACCTACAGTATTTGTTCCATGGGAGGCAAAGGAAAATTATCCTTTTGGCAGGCCTTGTTAAGGTTTCGAAAGTCAATGCAGATTCTAATATCTCTGTTTTTCTTTCTAATATGTACCATATTGGAGACCCATTTAGAATGTCTAACTGGAAAGATTATTTTGGCTTTCAATAACTTATTAAGTTCAGTTTTGATCTGATTTTCTAAATTGGGATGGATCTTTCTCAACTTTTGTTGGACAGGTTTTTTAATATCGATCATTGGGATAGTATGTTGGATGATGGAGGCGTCGTATGTTTTGAGTTCATCGTAATTCCAAGCAAAGACACTTTTGTATTGTTTCAAGAGACGGATATACGCTAATTTTTCTTCAGGGGCTAGGCCAAGGTATAGGTTGATATTCTACGGTTTGGCATCAGTTCCTAGATTTACTAATTCATAATTCAAAGTTGAACTTTGGAGTTTTGAATTGGTAGATCTTTTGAATTGATCTTTCAAATCATAAAGGTCTTCTAATTTGACTACTGATTTAGGTATAGCATTGTTAGTACTATCCTGTTGCAATTGTTGGTCATGTTGGTCTTCGTCAATTATTTGATTGGTGTAGGATCCTTCAGATGTGAGGAAACTCACGATATCAGGATCGTCGTTGAAAATCCTCCAATTGGTAATGTTATCAGGAATAGATGGTCTAAAAATTAACTCAATTGAAAATCGGTCAGGGCTAAAATCTTCTGAAGGAATGAGCTTGGAAGCTACGTTGGCTAAGAGGTCTGCGCTAGCATTCTGGAGTCTGGGAATTGATGAAATATTAAATGCTATAAAGTGTTCAGTCAGATCTTGAACTAAAGATTGGTAATGCTTTAAATGACCTGATAAACAGTGTATAGTATTACATACCTGTCTGATTACAATTTCAGAATCTCCAAAAACTTGTAGGTATTTGACGTCTAGTCCGATTGCTTTGTATAACCCTTGGATTAAAGCCTCGTATTCTGCGGTATTGTTGGTGCAATCAAATTTGAGTCTGCAAGTTAGCATGTTTTTATCTCCCTTTGGACTCACTAACACGCATCCTGCTCCTGCTCCTTCGTTAGACTTAGAACCATCAAAAAATAGTTTCCAAAACAAATATTTATTTACAGGACTATCTATAAAATTAATGCATTTAGAACTATCTGTTTGAGAGAAATTTTCTACTTGAGATAAAACAGAATGTTCTAAGTAAGGTGAAGTATGAGCATTAAAATTTCCTAGGAAAGAATCTACTGAATAGCTGCCAATGATGTTAGAATTATATGCTACTAGTTCATTTTCTCCCTCGAGTTCTGTTACTATGTATTTCTGATGTTTTTCCCGCTCAACTTTTATCTGATTTGGTTTACCATTATAAGGGAGCCACATGTTCGACTAGTCAGTTGCAAAGTATCCATGAAGTTTTTTTGACCAATCTCTGCTAAGAATTAAGCCATAAAATACTGGAATATCAGCAACTAAAATGTTGATAACTTGACATACCTTTGGGTTGGATGACAGCCTTATGGTAACCTGATTTAATTCGCCAATCACTTTGACTTGCGATCGATCTAGATGAACTATGTGCACAGCAGATTTCTGTGGTTGAACATTCAATTTTGCACATATTGATCTTGGTAAAATATTCGATGAAGCTCCAGAATCTACTAAGCAATTATGCACATTTTTATTGAAAATTTCATAAGTAAGGAGAAATGGGGGATATGAGATCTCGATCTTCCTCCAATTAAGGCAATATTGTTTGGATCAACCTTATTCATCGCATTAGTTGGATGTCTTCCCATGTCATGGGAAGCTTGGGAGATTACAGCAGCTGGTAAAGGTGCAACTGGTACAGCATGTAATTCTTTCAAAAGTACTTTTCGCTGGTGCTTTAACTTGCTCAATTCAAAAAGATTAATATTGGCCCTAGTCTTTTTCATGTCTTCTATGATATTATACTCCATTTCATCCAAAACGATTAGCGTTTTAGATGGAGTTGATGTGTCTGTTTGGACTGGGCTGGTTTGAGTTGCTTTAGGTGATGTTTTCTTGGTTGCGACTTTATCCTTAGTCATCGAGCTTGCGCTCTTTGGCTTAGGTGTAGGTTGAGGAGGATCAAGTTGATTTCTGCTGCGAGTACTAACCGGGAATGCCTCTTGATCCTCTTCATCTGGGAGGATGAAATCCCACATACCTTGTAACTCTACAACTTCTTCTTCATCGGTATGTTCTTCAGTAGCGTTTTCCTCTTCTTCTTCTTCTGATTCAGCATTTGTAATTGCGTTAGGGGGTTTGGAATCGGTTGAAGGATTTCTTTTAAAAGGCTTGTATGGCTTTTTAGAAGAAGTTTCTGCTACTTGTTTCTTAATGTCGACCATCTCGTTAGACATGGTCTTCAAAACTTTTTGTAATCCTTCTAAATCGAATGGATCTTTTGATTGTTTTTTCTTGGGATCTTCTTTGAAAGAAACCTTCTTAGATTTTCATTCTTCTATCGCATTTTTCTTTTCTAGGGCCATAATACGTTTCTCTACTGCTATTGCTTCTTTCATATTTTCAACTAAGGTTGTTTTGTTAGCCCTACCAACAAAGATTGCTAAGTTTGATGGTAAAGCGGTGATGTACCATTCACTTCGCACTTCTTCGCTAGGCTGTGAAGCAGTAGGAATTTTGTTTAAGATTTTATTGAAACATAAATTGAAATCTTTGATAGGTTCTCTTGACTCAGCCTTAAGGTTAGACAAGTCATTGATCAGTGTCGCCGTAGATCTGTCATCACCGAACTTGGTCAGGAATTGTTCTTGGAAGATGTCCCAACTAGTAATAGATCCAGATGGTAATGATAAATACCATGATCTGGCTGTTCCTTGCAAAGTATAAGGAAAAAGTTGAACAACAGCATCTTCGTTAAAAACTCTATTGAGATTTATGGATAGCATAAAGTTATTTGTATGTTCTTCCGCTAGCATACCTGCCTTAGGATTAAACTTAGGCAACCATTTTTCAGGATGGGCTGGTAGCTAACTTAAGGGTGCAGGCATTAAGACTGCTCCTGGGTTATTCCATGGAGATTGGGCCATCGCTAAACTACTAACAGAGGAAAGTGCAGAAGATGATCCCTGCAGTTGAGAAGATGAGGATATTACGACTCCAATGGTTGAGAAGGAGTTGTGAAAGTTCCAGTAGGCTGATGGACAATGATCTGAAGTGGAGGAGTGGATGGTTGACTTCGCGGTGAAGAGGTTGAGATGGATGATGATGATGAAAGAGTCTCGCTATCGGACCCTTTAGGAGACTTCCTTGCTCTCTTCCTAGTAGGTAGAGGTAATTTGGTTGGCTGAACACCAAACTTTTAGCTCTTTAACTTGGTAAGAGGATGAGCAGCGTTATATTGCGAAGTCACGCTGCCTTGAGATTTATCATATTTTTGAGGAGATATAGAAATCGCTGAAGTTTGTGAATCAAAGATTCAACTTCAGGAGGTTCAATAGTAGATTGTTCTGAAATGTCAGGGTTCGTAGCAGTGGCTGTTGCTCCAACGACTTCTGACTCTGGATTTAAAGATTCTAAATGCAATGGAGAAGTCGGGGGAGATGGTGAGGGCGATTTACTCTTATAAAGGTATTTAGATTTAGATTTTCTTGTCATTCACAGTTCAAGCCCCGAAAATCGGGTCTACAACAAGGGGGATACCCACCCGGTCCGGACCTTGGTTAGCAGCTCCTTTTCCGTTTGGTATAGTGGGTCCGACTGGGGATATGGGACCAGTTTCCCAATTTGTGTGTGTGTGTATGATGGACTGATATTTCTCTTTCTAACAGTTTCTAAATGGAATACTTTTACTCTAACTCTAATCTAATAATATGGAAATTGTATTCTAATAAGCAGAAATATCTAAATCTACACTAACCCGGGGTGTAACCTTTCTTTTATGCGATCTAAAATGATTTCAAATAACAACTGGTAATAAAGATCATTCAACTGTTATGAGAAAAGAATTCAATAAAGATGAACCACTTCGTATAAAAAGTTAGACGAAACAGTTGTGAAAAACATATCGCATAATAAGCTATTCATACATTAAGCATAAATAAATAGCTATCACCGTAAAAAAGTGCCCAATGATAACTCAGGAATTCATACATCAACATATAAATAACTGAACATGAAAATCACTTTAACACAAGGGCAGAAATAGTTAAGAGATAGAAGTACCATTTATAACTAGTCCTACTCATGAGCTTCAAGCGATAATGATTTATCTCTTCTTGATCTAACATCCACTAAGAGTACAAAAGTGCAACATCAGTAGCAGATATCAAATGCAAATATCAATAAATCTTGTTCCATTCATTCATCAAAACCTCCTCAGAGGGTACAGAAGTGCATGTTCTGGGGATAAGGTTTTGACAAATTTCAGGACCCTTCTCTAAATGCATGAGAAGGGTTTAAATACTACTAACTAAATCTAAAAATAACTTATTACAAAAATGTAGGATGCGGTTTAAATGACCGTCCTCATTTTAGGAAAATAAAACAAAACTAAAACTAAAATTGAATCTAAAATTAAAACTACTTCTGTATCTAGTCCTTGAAATCACAGGCATGCAGCATCTGTTTGAGAAGAGTCGGTTGGCCGACTTCCGATTTTAGCTGAGCTGAGAAAACAGAATCGACAAGAGTTGGCGCCATCTTTTCAGCTGAATTGATAATACACTTAAGAGTCATCCACTGGCTATGTGGCTTTACCAAGTATGCCCAGTAATAATCCCAGTTCAACTTGGTTAACCCTTGGATTGCTTCTGCCTTTTCTTGAGCCTTCTACTTCCAATCGCTCTCTATCGTTGCTTTCTTGCAATTTTCAGGGCTTGCAGGTAACTGAGCAATTAGAAGCTTTCCTTTTCAAGAAATTTTTCTCAGCGATGCACATCGGAAACTGCCTCCATTTCTTGATCCGGGTTTCCTTGATGCGTTTTTCGCCTTTTGTGCTTTTTTCTTTTAGTCGATATAAAGTTCAAATTTTGTGAAAATAATGATTCTGTAAGCTCTTGACCCTGAGTTTTAAACTGTCTATTTCTGATATCAACGCTGTCCAATATCCACTTAACCATGTCCGTGTATGGGAGAATTTTGGGCCTTGCTGCTATCCGGTGCAAGAATGAGCAAGCTAACTCTATGATGGATGCCTCAGAAGAACTATGTGAGCCCACAGTAGCAGTAACTTCCATTACTCTGTGATTATTCTCCTCAAGCAGATTATATATGCCTTCCCACGTAGCAATTTTTGCGTCTCTATTACAGGTCGTGTCTGTATAGAAGGGCGCCATTTCTTTCTCTTCAGAGCTCGGAGCTTTGCTTTTCTTTCCCATAATATCTTGCGTATTGCTTTGTATCGTTCTCCATTCTCTGTTCCTGCAATTCACAAGTGAAGTGAAAATAATGACAAGGAAGGGTGATGGGAAAGTTTTAAATGCCAAAGATGCATAAAGTATACCACCTTATGTGAGATGATTTTTCGATAAGCACAAAACCATATTCCTTTAATAACTGGCAACTAACTCATTTATTAGCATTAAAGTGCATAACCAGGTGTCAGTTTATGGAAAATACTTTTTAAATCACGAGCCCGAAAGATCTGCGATGAAGCGATTTTGCAATTTGCTTCACAATATCGCAGATCACAACATCGTGAAATGATAACGTCGCAGAGTTGATAGCTCGGTATATCGCATTATAGCATTGTCGCTGTATCGCGAAATCGCATTATCGCATTATTGCAGATCACAGGAACGTGATATATGACAATCTTCATTATTATGTTTTCTGCGAAATGCGATTTGTGATATGGGTCATCACATATCAACAATTTAAGATGTTTCAATGTAAGTTGTGCTTGATGTATGCGATGCGATATTTTATTATCGCGTATCGCGATCTCGTAATGTTGGAATTCAGCTTATAAGGTGGTATCCTATCATCTTTTTGCGAAGCGATATTTCCTAAGGAAAGATTTTGTCTTACCTTATCATAAAACTTAGATTTTTTAGATTTTGCAAGGGGGTTTCCTAAGCTTATGTTGGTAAGCTTTTATTCGAAAAGGAAATTTAAGCACTAAATGATTTTTAAATTTTAGCTAAGGGTCCCCACTTATTTAGTATTAGGAATAACACTAAATAAGAAGGGGGGTTGTTGTTGGCCACAACAAGTCCTGCGAGCCATGGATGTACTGAACACATATATTATTTTTTGGGATTTTGATGTATGACACCCAAACATTATCGACATATATATATTCTATATTTCTTGCTTACTATGATACAAAAAAAAAAATTCACATGTTTTGTAAATGTTTGTCTAACACAAAATTAGCTAATGCATCTATCAATGTATTCATATGCCCAGGAATATGATGATATGTGATGTAACCAAAATTTCTTTCCAATAGACGAATACGCAAATACATTCTCAATATGTGAGGGTTTCTGACGGAATATTGCCCATTGAGTTGAAGAACAACAAGCTGTGAATCGATTTTAACAACCATTTCTCAAATGTCAAGAGCAATAGCTTCTGACAAGAGTTTGATGACTGTGCTATACTTAGCAATGTTATTAGTTGTTTGACGCAAAAAAATACCTTGAAGATCAATCAAATCACCATTAGGGGAGTAGATAGCCCATGCCACGGAAGATAGATTCTCGATACTACGGCAAGCACCATCAACGAAACCAACGTAAGGAGTCACAAACATCTACAAAGCAAGTGAAGACATAATAAGTAGGAAAGCTTCTTGAAAAAACACACCAAACCAAACCAACTTGCACAAAAATGAATAACACACTTATGTACAAAATTAGCCATGCAAGATGACTCAGGCATAATACTTCTTGAGATATAGCCCATTACAGGGCCTATCTAAGGGTTTCCCTCATAATCAATCAGCTCATAAGTCCCTTTTTGTAACACACATTTGACAATATAGGGCCCATGCCACATGGGTTCGAATTTACCTGCCCCCAACTTATCATTTGCTTGGTCATATAGCAGGACCAAATCGCCCTTAGAAAAAGCACAAGGAGAAACCAACTAATCAAAATGGGACTTAACCTGCTCTTTCTATGCTTCAATGACTAAAGCAGCAAGAGGACAAGTTTCATTTAGTTGTTCTAAATACAATAGGCACTCTTCTTGAGGCAAGGTTTCGAGGAGTAGTTCAACAGCCAACTTGAGTGAGGGAATTTCACACTCAATCGGTAAAGTTGCTTCCAAACCATAGAGGATCTGGAAAGTTGTGAATCTAGTTGCATCTTTGGTCGAGGTTCGATAAGCCCACAGAGCTAAAAAAAGAATGAGATGCTAATTTAACTCGTGCATCCCAATGGTGTGCTGAAGCATCATGACTAAGACCTTGTTTACAGCTTCAACTTGGTCATTTTCCTGAGGGTAATGCGGGGTTGAGCCATATTGACACAAGCCCAATGTAGAAGTCATCTCAGCCATCATGTAATCGCGAAAATGGGATCCATGGTCGGTGACAATGGCTTGAGACATTCCAAACTTGGAAATAACGTGATTGAATAGAAATTGAGTTGTCTTTTTACCGTCAGTTGAATATGTAGGCATTGCTTTGGCCCATTTGGTGAAATAATCCATAGAAACGATAATATAACCATGCCCCCCACCCGAACGAGGGTTACATGTCATATAGTCGATCCCCCATTTGGCAAAGGGACCAACAGTAATAACGGGGTGAAGGAGAGTAGGTGGGGCATGCATTTTGCACTGATAAATCTGGCACTCATGGCATTTGCGAACAGCAAGGATGAAATCCTTAAAGATGGAGGGCCAAAAGTAACGTGGAAGTAACCAACACGAAGTATCTTTTGAGCAGTGGCATAGCCAGATAGATGACTACCGCATGCGCTAGAATGATAGTCATTCAATACTCTTTCAGCTTCCTTGAGAGTCAAACATCGGCGAATAATTGAATCAACACCAACGGGGTATAAAGTATCTCCAATGATGTGGGAAGGTTGGGATTGATGCCGAATGCATTGACGATCATCCTTGGTCAATGCAAACTGGAAGGTAGAGGTTTGGAGATACATGATGATATCACCATACCAAGGGTCAAGGGTGCTAATCAGAAAAAGAGTCTCACCTGGAAGCTACACATTAGAACCAGCAGGAAGAGAAGTAGAGGGAAGAGAGAAAATCAACTCGGAAAATATAAGTGATTTCTTAGATTTGGTAGTAGTGAACACCAAATCAAATTCTTGGAGGATGAAAATCCACTTAGAATACTTGCCCCCCAATAATTGACGAATCATAATGTAATTCATGGGTTTACACTCAGAAATCACTGTTGTAGTGTGGAGGAGAATATAATGTTGAAAGTGTTGAATAGACTGAACAGTAACCAGAGCCAACTTCTCGACATGAGCATAATGCATCTCAGGATTGAGGAGATTGCAGCTGAGGTAGTAAATAACATGTTCATGGCCTTCGTCATCGTCTTGTACCAACACCATAGCAATGGTGCTAGAGGCTGTAGCTAGATAGAGAAAATAATCGCGATGGTAGTTCGGAGGATGCAACAAAGGAGCATTAATGAGGACAGCTTTTAGGTCATCGAAATATTTTTGGGCAGCCTCATCCCAAACGAATGGAATCCCTTGCTTAAGCAACCGGGTGAACCCTGAAGCTAGCTCAGCATAGTTAGGCATGAAACAACGAAGGAAATTCACTTTCCCTTGCAGACTCTATAGTTGATGCAATGAAGAGGGAGGGGTAGATTGACAATAGCCTCAACTTTAAGAGGATCAAGTCGAATCCCATCTTTCAAAATAATAAAACCAAGCAGGCGCCTGGATTCAACGCAGAAGACACATTTATGCGAATTTAGCTAAATGTTGTAGTGTCTAAAACAGAGAAAAATTTGGCGAAGATGGTCAGGATGGTCATGGAACTTACGTGAAAGAGAAGGAAGATCATCCAAATAAGGCTGAACGATGTTTTTAATGTCATGGAAAGCATATGACATCACTCTTTGAAAAGTTGTCCCAACATTCTTAAGGCAAAAAGGGAGATTTCTATACGCAAAAGTCCCCCATGGACAGATAAAGGCATTCATATCTTAATCATCCAGCACAATATTTACATGGTTGTAGCCAGAAGAACCGTCCATAAAGGAAAATATTTCACTGCCAGCACATTCATCGATGATCTGGTCTATAAAAGGAGTGGGGTAGTTATCCTTTGGACAGGAACAATTTAGGTCACGCTAATCAACACAGACCCAAATGGTGCCCTGCTTCTTTGTCACCGATACGATATTCAAAACCCAATCTGTCAAAGGGATTGGATAAATAAATCCAGCTTTGAGAAGTTTTTAAACTTCCCACTTAATGACAGCTACTTTTCTAGGGTGCACTGGACGAAGTCGTTGTCGAACGAGCTTCGTGTTAGGATAAGTTGGAATCTCATGCACGACTATACTTGGGTCAATGTCAGGCATTTCTTCATATTACCATGCAAAAACGTCTCAAAGTTCTTGAAAAAGACAAGTATAGAGCTTGATCTCATCAAGAGAACAAGTCACCCCAATATGAATGTTTTCAATGACACCAAGCTTGACAGAAATATCAATAGGCATCATTTGGGTAATATTACCCATGTTCCCTTCCGACCAAACTTCATGAGTCATGATCGATGTCTAAAGTGGTTGGGTCAGGAACTAAGAAGATAACTTCTCAATACAAGTAGACATGACCATCGGGCCAGGCAAGAATGAGGAACGATTATGAGTATCACTCCAAGGTACTTCCTTTAGAGACATGACTTTCATAATACTCTCATCAGTAAGAAAGGTCTTTGTTAAGGGATCGGGAGAATCCAAAGCACCAAGCCATGGGGATTGAGAATACGCATCGAGATATGTACTCGAAATAGAATGCTCAGTAGTTACCGAGGCTAAAGCCAAAACAATATCCACATAATTAATTTCGGTAGCGCTTAACGACATAACATCACCCCATGTATTAACAAGATCAAGAGAGGGAAGGACCCAAGGATCATACTTGACTGAGATCATTTTGATGGAGGCAACATGCGGAGGTGGGAGCAGAAATATACCCATCAAGGTGGGGTCTTCAAAAAGTCATGCCCCCACACTCCCATAAGGAGCACTACTGTGCTTTACATAGGGAACATTTCCATTTGAGGAATAAGAAGAGAAGAAAGACAAATGGTCAACTATGACAATTTTCCCTTGATGGGGAAAATGGAGCATGCAAAATACAGAAGAGGCCACAACATGCATAGCATGGGTCCAACTCCATCCGAGTAGAAGATTATAATTGAGATTCGCATCCACAATTTCTAATTCAACATGTATTGTCTTGCCTTCCAAGGTAATAGCAAGATTCGGAAGGACACCGAAAGGTCGAGAATCACGCCCATCGAAAGCTTCCAAAGTGTTAGGTGATTGGTTCAAGGTAGGAGAACCAATTTCCTTCCAACAAGAGACAGACATGATGCAGGTGGAAGCACCTTCATCAATGACGATCCTGTGAATTGTCTTCTCATTAATGATCACCTAGATGAGAAAGGAAATCTGATGATGTAAGAGTGGAACATGGTTTTCCAAATCAACACAAATAATATTGGAGTCAAATGGATCAATACCTCCAATAACTGACAGCAATGCTTTCCGCTGAGACGGGCAGCTTTGAAGGACCTCGAGAGCAGACATTGTTGATGGCGCTTGAGCCAAATATTCAACAATGTTATAATGTTGAGCGACTCGAGCGTTTGGATTATACGAGGACTTTTGCAGTACACCCCGAGAGGGTGGTCAAATAGCGGAATTTAGATTAGGTCGCTCTCTATGGAGAGGACCAGAGGAAGATGGGATAGAGGAGGAAGGGGCACCTTCTTTCTCTTTCCCTGTTGTCGAGGTAGGTGTATGATAATCTTTTGATATGGTAACCACATTGATAGGCGTACTAATCATGAACGCTTGGGAACCTGAAGAAGTGGATGAATGAGGTTGGTCTACCATTTGGGTCCACTGGGATGGAAAGGGCTCTTTTAGGACAACTAGGGTCCCTTTGAACAAACGACTAACTTCAAATTGTCAGGGACAATTTTTAGTGTAGTGATCCTCCTCACAAATGAGGCATGGATACTTGGGCTTCTATTGAGAAGCATCACCAGTAGATGACTTAGGAGGGCCCTGTTTCGGGGCATCGGATTTACCCTTACATTCACCCACCTTTAGAGGATTTTTCTGCTGTGGTAGACTGGACATCGTGAACCTCCGAGGTTTTACCAGGACCAGGTAAATTTCGAGAGGGATCATGGGAAGCAGTGTTTGAGACTGACTTCTGCTTGGAAGAAGACTTTGCAGGGGTCTGGGATACTGAACCAATTACTCCATAAACAGGAGATGTAGCCAGAGACTTTGATGTTTCCATATCAGATGATGGTCTGGGCGCATTGGGTAACATAGATTGTGAGTAGACGAGGTCTAGATATTGGGCACGCACAATGGATTGTTCTTTAGTGACACATCCACCCATGGCTGTGTCCTTAGCAATTTTGTTGAGGAATGAGTTGGTGAACCATTAGGTCAACAACTGATCAGCCATTTCAAACTTGATCAGGTGACGCAGATGCCTCCATTCATGGATGTGATTGGAGATATGGGTTGCAGTGTCTTTCTTAAGGGACGTAAGTAGATGGGTTCTAGTTTCATAGCGAACTGGAAGCTAAAAATGTGTGAGTAAAGCCATAGCAAGGGTGTTAAAGTCCTTGTAAGTACCTCGAGGAAATTCGATGTACCACTTGGATGTAGCACCTGTGAGGGTTCTCTGAAAAAGTTGAAGACGAATGGAATCATCGACATATGAATTAGAGGAGCACGAGAGGTGATATGTCATCATGTGGGCTTGTGGATCCTCTTTCACTTTTCCCTCAAGCTTCAGACAATCGCTGAGAATCTTGAACGGAACTGGAGGCCAGTATGGCAAATGAAGAATGGGATCATTCGTGAGTCTAGAAACATCTTGCAGCTCCAATGTGGCCAAGAAAGGAAATTGTGTATTAAAAGGCATTTGGGGCCTCTGATCAAGCCCAAATTGTAGAACCCATCCTTGTTGATAAGGATTTTGTCCCCATAGTGGAGGATTTTTTCCATATGGAATTTGATTTTTCCCCCACTGTAGGTTACCTTTGCCCGTAGGGAGGATTCTAACCTAGGTAGCTTTGATACTGTCGGGCCATAGGCTGTTGATAAGAAACATATGGGTTAAAAGGCTCTTGACCCTATTGGCCTTGGACAAATGATTTTGCACCTGCTGCCCCTAGAAATAAGGTTTTTGAACCTGCTACCCTTGGACATAAGGATTTTTCACCTGCTACCACTGGACATAAGGATTTTGAACATGTTTCCCTTGGACATAGGAATTTTGAGCCTACTGCTACAGGACTTGACCTTGGCCTTGCAACGGTTGACCCTGTTGATATGAGTACAAGGGTTGTTGTTGCCTGGGTTGACCTTGTTGCTATAAGGGTTGGCCTTGCTGCTATAAAGGTTGTCCCTACGGCTACAGAGGTTGACCTTGCGAAGGCATAGGTTGGGAAGCTTGGTGAACAAACTGCGCCCGTGGCTGCAAATTTTGATGCGACTTTTGTAAGGGTTTCCCCTGTGGTTGCTCCAATTGTCCTTACTGTTGCAGTGTCTACCCTTGCTACTGCAAAGGTGGCCCTTGTAGCTGTGAAGGTTTCCCTTGCTACTGCAAGGGTTTCCCTTACTACTGCAAGGGTTTCCCTTGCTACTGCAAGGGTTTCCCTTGCTACTGCAAGGGTTTCCCTTGCTGTGGAAAGGGTACTTGAACAGTTCCTGAAGCAATACCTTTAAAATTCCCAAATTGAATCTGGCCATATCCATCAGTTACGGTGGATGGACCAGGCTAAACATAGGGTCCAGCTTGAGTGAAGTAAGGCATATTTACCATCGCTTGTGAACCATATGGAACGTAAGGAGGTTTGAATGGACCATGAGCCACATATGGCTGCTAGTACTGGACGTTACCTGACCTAGACGGACCAGCAAGGTTCGACTATTGGTATTGGACATTACTCAATCTAGAAGGACCAGCAGGGTTAAAAATAGCACCAGAAGAGGGCTGGTTAATTCCAACCATATGATTTTGTAAGCCACTCACATTGGTTGCGCCAAACATCATGGAAATATTCGGGTTTTGCCCCCTAGGTGGTGGGACAGCCTGCCCACTTAGTGGAGGAGTTGATTATCTAGGTGGATGTTGGTGGCCACCCACCTATCCTTCTTGGACCCCCACAATTGTCTCTTTCAGTTTTTCAGTTTCCGTAATTGTAGCACAAGTTACTATTTTTAGCAGTTTTTCGTGTCCTAAACTTTCGAAGCCGTTTTGAGGCCCTAAATGACGTTTTTTGGGACCAATGTTGCTCTTCCCAAAGGTGTAGTGCTCGGATAGATCTTTCTAATGAGCTATTGTACATGTCAAACAAAGATCGGGTGCCATAGTTACACCCTGGGAAGTTGATGTACCAACTTACCCAAAACGGGGCCCACAATTTGGCGTTTCATCTTCTAGGGTTAGGTTTTGGGATGTTAATGGTTTTCCATTGTTTCTCAACAATAAATAGGCCTTTGAGCCTCATTGTAACATAGTTCAGAGGCATGTAGCCGCCACATCTCTTCTCAGAGATAAGCTACCATCGCCCTAGCTGGTTTATTTCCTTTTCTGTTTGTAAGCGTATTTTAATGTTTTACATCAATGAAATGAAGTATTGTTTCCACTGCATATCTGTGTTTATAGTTATCTCTGTAATTTATTGTGTTCCTATTTAAATCCTTATCAGTGGTATCAAAGGGGTCTATTTTTTTCTCTGTTTTTTTTGCATGTCTCCAACGAGGTCAGGATATAAGGAGTTAGGGCTTGAACTGGTCGAACCTTTGCAAGACCAGCCTCGCAAATCCTGACGACCTCCCATGGTGGATGAAAGAAAGATGAGGGGGTAGGAGATCCTATCAAAATCTTGCTCAAAGAAGCCCTCAAGAAACAAAGGAACACGATGATGGACAGCTTTGTGCAGATCCTTCAGCGACTACCCAGAGGTGATGCATTGGCTTCCAACAGCTACTTTGGAAATGCCACACCCTTTAACTTACAAGTTAATTTTGAAATCCCCATCTTCGAGAGTCAAATAGATGCAGATGTCATAGCTAAATGGTTAAATATACTAGAAGGGTATTTTTCTATTCATGAATTTTCGAGTTAGGAAGAGATTGTTTTCGCTCTTCTCAAAGCAGCCCCCGACATCAAGGATTGGTGGGAAACCTACTGCGAGAAGAAGGATGAAAGCATGGGCTCACTATTTTCAGCCGCACCCACTTGGAATTCATTCCAGGATGCCATCAAGGAGTAGTACTACCCTGTCAAAAACTATGAGGACAAATACATAAAGTGGACCATGTTGCAGCAGGTAAGGGACCAAGATGTGTCAGAGTCCACAAACATTTTCCATACCCTTCGCACACAGTTGGATATCAAGGATTCTAAGCTGCATTTGGTACTCAAATATTGTGGCTACATACACAAGTACATCCAGGAAGAGAAGGAGTTCCTGAACATCTCCTCGCTCGACACGACGTACCGATACGTTGTCAAAATCAAGCAGAAGTTCAAATAGAAGAAGCGAGACTTTGGATCTACAAATCCGAAGACCAAAGGACAAAGCCAAGGCAGGGTGACCCAAGGCAACTCATCGAAGCCACAAGAAAAGAACAACACCACAAAGTCAAGAAAGGACACAAGAAAGTGGTGCGAGTTCCATAAGAGCCCCACTCACAACACAAGTGAGTGTCGGACCAAGCAGTCATTGGTGGCCGAGTTGAAGGCTTCATAATTAGATGCATGTTTTGACCCTGAGTCAGAACCTGACAAGAGGAATGGCAAAGGGAAGAAGATCATTGATGTGGAGCCCAGCGCCACTGTTGCCACAGTCAATATCTAGAAGAATGAGCCCGAAGATCCAGAGGAGGGGGAGCGTCTTTTCCACTCACAGATGTGGGTGAATGGTTCACCACTGCAATTCATTGTTGACAGTGGGAGCCAAAAGAACCTCATTTCAGTAGAGGTCGTGAAGCAGTTGGGCCTACCAACTACACCACACCTACAGTCTACAGTATCGGGTGGCTTCACCAAGGACGAGATCTCCGAGTTTGCCAGCAGTGTCGCCTTCCTTACAACATCAAACCCTTCAAAGACGAGGTATTGTGTGATGTTACACCTCTGGATGTTTGTGATGTACTATTAGGCCGTCCATACTTGTGGAGGCGACATGATGTGTATGAGTCAAGGCCTCGTGCTGTCATTATTTCTTTGTGTAATTCATTATACATGATACCAGAGGTAGCCCCACCTACCTCCACCTCTTTGATCATTACCAAGAAAGGCAGCAAGCTCATCTCCCAGACTAGGAAATTCATTTTCTGTCTGGTTCGCTCCCAAAGTAAGGGAAGATCATCACCACATCCATGACCCCCGCAAAGGGTTCCTCCACGCAGCAATAGTAGCAAAGGGATATGATCATGACAGAACATAGGAAGAACTTCTCCTCACCCACAGGGGTACCACACAAGCTTCAGGTGAGCAACAAAGTCTAGTTACATCTACAGAAAGAATGCCTTACAAGAGCCCATCAGAAGCTCCAACCACACTGACATGGTCCTTACACCATTACCAAGGTTGTGGGAAATTATGCTTTGGAGCACAAGATTCCTCCATTCCTTCACCTACACTAAGTGTTCAATGTGTATCGCCCTCGACCATGCTTCCCACCATTACTGGGCACATCCGAGATTGCAGAACAACTCATCAAGGACCAAGTTCAGCAGATGGAGGAACTCAATGCAATGGGGACCATTGCTTCCTAAGGGAGGAGGAATGATCTAGGTGGATTTTGGTGGCTACCCACCTATCCCACTTGGACCCACACAACTGTCTCTTTCAGTTTTTCAATTTCCGTAATTGTAGCACAAGTTACTATTTTTAGCAGTTTTTCGAGTCCTGAGCATCCGGAGCCATTTTGAGGCCCTAAACGAAGTTTTTTTGGTAAATCTATGAGCAACATGGGTCCATAGATTGATGTTTCTCTTCCCAAAGTTTTAGTGCTCGGATAGATCTTTCTAACAAGCTATTGTACGCATCAAACGAAGATCGGGTGCCAAAGTTACGACCCCTGGAAGTAGATGTACCAACTTACCCAAAACAGGGCCCACAATTTGGTGTTTCATCTTCTAGGGTTAGGTTTTGGGATGTTAAGGGTTTTCCATTGTTTCTCAACAATAAATAGGCCTTCGAGCCTCATTGTAACACAGTTCAAAGGCATGTAGCCGCCACATCTCTTCTCAGAGATAAGCTACCATCACCCTAGCTAGTTTATTTCCATTTCTATTTGTAAGCATATTTCAGTATTTTACATTAATGAAATGAAGTATTATTTCCACTGCATATTTTTGTTTATGGTTATCTCTGTAATTTGTTGTGTTCCTATTTAAATCTGGATCAGTTGAAGAACTTACATAGACTTGACTCGAAACCTTCAATTGAACTGGAAGAGTAACTTGAAACAATGAAATGAGTGGATTCAGAACGGTGGGTTGCACCAGAACTGATGTGATTGAAAAATACACAATCGGCTGAGAGGTCAAGATTTGAACGAATGGACTTGACGTAGGCATAGCACCAGATGACCAAGTAGGGTTGTGATACAACGACAAAGCACTAGGAGTGCCTGACACCAACTGAGCCAGAGAGGTATAACCATGCGGCAATGAAGGCCTGCTATGCTTAGGGTAAATGTTGGTCAAACTTATTCCCATGTAAGGGAAACCTTCAGGAGGGAATTGATATCCATGTTCATCAACAATGTGAGGAGTTTATGTAGCAGAAACCTCCGAGTGAGCCACAGAGGAGACTTGGATATCGCCTTTTGATTCCATGGGTGGAAACAAACAACGATAGACAACTGAAGATGTTCGAGGGGATAATTCCAAATAAATACTTGGTCGATCATACAGACTGTATGGATGCTACGGTGATATCACAACGTGATCGAACAAAGGATTCGGAAATTAAATAACTAGTCCTTGCTAACCTTCAGGGGTCAGTGGACTCTCAGGAGTCTCGATAGGATTATCTGGAGATTCCGGGCCAGATTCATAAGGTGATCCAGTATCTAATGGTGGAGGATGAGATGAAAAAGATTGAATACTCATAACAATTCCAAGTTCAACACCCTGATCCTCGAGTGATTGCGGAAGTTCAGGAAAAGGCTCCTCAGATGATCTTTCAGACAGAGGAGAGGAAGAGGAACTAGGTGAACCTGATGGTTCAACAACGATGACTTTGTCTCAAATAACAAGAAGAGAGAGATTAATTTCAGGATTTTTAAAAAAATTATTAAAGGTACTCATGATGTGGTCCAAAATAAGATTGAGGAATGTTATGTGATCATGGCAACAATTTTTTAAGACGCTAAAATAGACTAGTGCTTTTTCATGTTTTAAGAGTCAAGAAAAAAAGAAAATATGGCTCTATCTCTTTCGGTTTGAAACGATCTCGAAAGGACAAGTGCTCGGTGATCTTTTAAATTTATGGAGTCAAAAAGATCAAAATGACTGCACAAGATAATCTAGGAAATAAGGTTTACCAGGTAACCATGAACTGCATAATACCTCCCAGCGAACTGAGAAGTACGGGCAGGCAATCTCTCTGAATGTTGTGTTTGATGTATCACATTTACAAGGTGGCAGACTCGACTTCCAATGGATAAAGGATTGCAAACCTAGTGAGGTCTCCCTTTATATATATGACGGGACAAGGAGCACAAGTTCGTACTAGCAATGTCTAGTGTCGAAGCGAATGACAGCTGCTAGGTTTAAAGACATAGAAACACGTCTCTAGCCTAGACCTTCTATATGTGAGCGTTAAGTTTCAAATGCGCCTTAGGTTAATTGAATACATTTTAAAGTTTATATTGAAATTATGTCTCAATTTTCAGGCCCTATCGGTGTGACTCGAAAATTTCCTATATGCAGCTAAATGAGACAAAACCATTTCAATTCAATGAATGTTTACACTAATGAAAGTAGAGAAACCAATCAATGCAACAGACGAGCAATTGAAAGCAAGATGACCTTTCCACTACTTTTCTTTTGAAAACAAAATAATGAAAGTTCTTTCGACTTCCTATCTTTCCTATCAAATGCACTTCAAATAGTCCTTTCAACAGTAAAGAGAATTCATTTCTTTTCAAATGAAAATGATGATGCAACTCCAGTTTGCAATGATGCTACCTAAAACATATTGATTCAGCAAACTAGAATGATATATTTTTCAATGGAATGATAAAATGAATTTTCGCACAAACATTTCAATGAAAAATTTTCAAAATAATCAACATCAATCAAATGCCAAGCACAAAGAGAGAATGCTTTCTAAACCAATGATGCAAAGACTCAACCAAAACAAGATGAGCAATGTAATCTATGCCTGAAAAGAGACGCTTAATCGAGAGAAGAACAAACGACGCTTTTCAAACTTTTTCAATTGAAATCAAAGTAATAAAGGGACTAAAAACAAAATGCATGGAGAAGCTAACCAACAACTTGACTTGCTGAGCACACAAATAATTGAATGGACAATGACCTAGATGCCCGAGGGTCACAAACTGTCCAAAGTCTCAAAAATTTAGTAGGGAAATTTCAAACCAAACAAGCATGCAAACCAAGCTAATGAAGCTTTCCAGTCAGGGAGAACACATGAAAAACAGGCTAAGAGGTTGAAATTAAGAGGGCAAGACACACTCTTTATGATTCAAGAGAAACCCTAATCTTCACCTACAGGAATCGGCGCAATTGCCTAACTGACAACAAGCACCACAAGGGGGGGCGACATGAATGTTTGAGAGCAATTCGCGCTGGTCGGCATGACTATCAGAAAATTAAACGCTCTGATCGAGAATTTTAAGGAAAAAAAAAAAAAATCAGAGGCCAAAACTAGACCTGCCACTGTAAATTTCATACTCATAGCAGTAAACCAGGCAAAGCATAGAAAACCAAAGGGAAAGGGTGATACTACAAAAGTTCACACAAACCATGAAATGAAAAAAACAATCAAAAGAGAGGGATGGTTCCCCAGTATGGTCGCCAATCTGTTAAGTAGGTAAATCTCCTCTGCGCATAGAGGTGATCCTTCTAGCCCTAGAGTGGGTCTTTCCATAAATAGAACAACCTAATGAAAACTTCCTTAAACTAGAATCGAATAAGGGGGCCTACCTATTAGAACGCTACTTTGCTTGATGATGACCTCGCTCCTTTTCTCCAGCTTCCTTTGAGTTCTTCTCCTTCAAATACCTGAAACAAATACACAAGAGATAATAGAAAACGTAATATCATACAATCGCATTCAATTTACTTAAAAATTCAAGGAACCCTAAGCCATTAAATGTAATATGACACTCAATGTAGGAAATAAATCATTAGTTGTATTGATATAAAGCTCAGAAAGAGATACAACCAAAGCCTTGACATTGTAGGTCTCCTTCGACGTATCCAGGTTCCAACACCACTTCTAACATCTCATGTTTAGCCTCAACAATGGGAGTTTAAGGCTTCTTCCCTTTAGTTCCAAACCAAATGAGACACATTATTCTCCCTTTACACACATAAACTAAAAGGAAAGAAACTATAGATATCTTGTTGGTTATTCAAGCTCCAAAAAAGACTAGTTCAACTTGCAAAAGGAGGAGTTTATATAGCTTTGATGGAGGGGATATAGTTCCTCTTATTATGGGAGAGGCATTATCTCTTGGGTTTGTTCCATCTTAATAGGGGAAAGGAGCCCAAACTAAATTCCTCGGATCTATCCAGCCCAACCATTTACCAAACTTCCGTTACAAAGCTTCTAGACCTAGAAGCTTCGACTCCATATTAAAAAAAATTCCAAAAGAGGATCGGCACGAGTGATGAAGGGCTCACTTGCACTATACGGTGCTAGGTCTAGTTCTAAACCCTGCAAATCGGCGCGAGGAAGGAATTGAGCACTAGTGTCGATCTTGTAAATTGGGATAAAAGGAATATTCTTGGGAAATGATGCAAAAGGGAAATATTATGCCCATGAAGAAGGACATAAGGGTAGTCTCTTCACGATGGGAAATCATGTAAGGTTCACTGTAGAGATCCTTCAGGATCTAGGAATGGGGAGTACATGGACAGTGACAAAATTTTCTGTAACAAGCCTGTTATCCAATTGAAGCACAATGGGGGTTTTTCTAAGGCCAAAGATTCCTAAGGCCTCCACAGTTTCCCAAGTCATAACATTAATGATGGCATCTAAGTAAATTAGTGTGTCTGGAATAAAAATATTATTGATCAATACATTAATGACTAGGCTACCAGGATTGGAATATTTTCTAGCAAGGATTCCCCTTGTCACAAGATTTGATAGTTTTCCCATAACGTGGATTGTTTGGGGATATTTCCCTCTTTGGTCGTGCCTCCTAAAATAGAGTTCCCTTTCCACTTTGGAGTAAATTGGAACATATTTAATAGCTTGAAAAAGTTGGATCTTGACATACACATTCTTGATCTCACCCAAGAAATCAAATTATGGTTGGGTTGTAGGATCTTATTGATTTAGTCTTTTAGGATTAGGTGGATCTTGAAGTTTAGAGCTTACATAGTCAATTCTTAAGGGTTTAGGAAATGACTCCTATTTGGGCTCTTCATTTCAAACCTTTCCATTAAGATCTTCAATATGCATGAGAGAATGCTCCTTAGTCAATGTCTTCCCAAGCCTAAGTTGAATGTTATGGTTGTCCATAGAAGATATGGACTAAGTCAAGTAGGTTGCAATACCAACATCTTGTGCTAGTTTAGTTGGCCAACCATTATTGGGTTTATATATGGGTTTTTCAGGTAATTATGTCATGGAAGGGAAGATGTGGATGCTTTCATTTGAAGAGAAGGAATGCATTGCATATGTGGTTGCATAAGGGCATGTTAAGGACCTCCATATTTAGGATTTATCAACCCTTTCTCCCAAAGCTACTAAGGGGGAGGAGGATAATCGATCCTTGGCTAATAATTTAAGCACCACTACTAATAGGATTACTACATGGAAGGGTTAGTCCAATAGGAATTAAAAATTTGAGATGTATCTTGGATCATACCTTGTGTATTTTGTGGCCATGGTCATTTTTGTGCAACAAAACAAAGTTGTTCCCACTCTTCTACTTCTTGATAGGCAAATTTCAGTCTAGGTAGAGACAGGAGACTACTCGTAGGATGCTCTTCACTACATATGGACAAAAATTCAAAGTGGTCTAATGGGAATTCCTTTAGTGGATACTTTCTTCTAAATTTTGGGAAGAATATTTCTAATGCTAGTTTTGCCTCCTCCTTATTCTTCTTGTCTTGCAAGGTACCTAGCTCGAAGATTAGTTTGCTTAATATATAATTTTTTAAGTTCTCCAACATGTTTCCAATTTATACCATAGTGACTCCTTCCCCGGAAATATTATTGATCCTAGCTGTCATATCCCAAGGTCCTCTACCAGTATTAAAATTTCCTTATGAATATCATTGACAAAGTTCCACAATGTCATCATAGATTTGTTGCAAGATATCTCCTCCACTGATTAGGTTGAGGAGTTTTGTACAAACATATTTGATCCCTCACAGTAATAATACATGAAGTTTCTCAAGAACCAAGTTTACTTGCATTTCTCTTTTCAAATTGTAATGGAATCTGTCAACATAGTCTTCAAGACTTTTGCCTTTGTGTTGGATCATTTAAAATACTACTTCTCTTCATTCCTTGTCCTTGTAGTGATCTTGATATTTTTGAAAGAGCATATTTTTTATTTATGCCATTTCTTGATGCTAACCTTCCCCAATCCCATGAAGGGTAGCACTAAAGAGTTTCAAGTTTTGTGAATCAAAGACATAATCATAGCTTCTGCAAAGCATGTCAAACTCAAAGAGAAAAGTGTTAGGGATTTCTTTTGAGGGACCTTGAAAATATGGCAAGGTTGAATGTGGAAATTTATTCATATTGGTCTAATCCTCTTATTCTTTGATGGGTAATCTAAATGAAGAGGATTTATTGTCCTTAACTTCATGGGGCATTTCTTTTGAAAACTTGTATTCCTCTTCTAAGGGTTCCTTGAGAGATTAAATAAAAATCAAATCTGTGTGGACTTATTTAATGGGAAAATATTTTAGGAAAAGAGATTCTGCAAGGGAAAAATATGAAGGTTGAACAATTAAGATTCTACTTTGAAGGATTTAGCTTTCATTTTAGCGAGTGAACTTGTTGTAGGAGCCAAATAATGTGGTTGGTTGCACCATTTTTCATTAGGAGGTGCACTTCTAGTTTGAGGGAGAGTTTTGAAAAATATACCAAGATGATCTCTACTCATAAGCATCTAACAAGTCATTCTGTCAAAACAAATTGTTGAAAAAGAAAAATTAGAAGATCAATGAATCAAACCTATCTTGAAAGAAAGAAATATGTAAAGGAGCTAGATAAAAGAAAATAAAATCACACAATAAATAAAGAAATCAAGCAACACAATAGAGACTATATTATTGACAATTCTCAACAATGGCACCAAAAATGACGAATCTTTTAATTAACTTTCTAATTGCTCAGAGATATAACCAAAATACTGCTCATTTAATTGTCAACCTTTGTATGGGAACTTGTGACTTGTTGTGCACCATATATATTCTAGTACAATCATATATGTGTTTGAAGTTATAGTAACTAAATAATTGTCACAGTTCAAGATATAAATTCTCTTTTATAAATCACCATGTAATCTAAATCACACCACACTTGTAGGAATGTAAAGGCACATTGTCTACTCTATGTTCTAGAAAAGTAGATCACTCATGTAGGAAACTAAATCACAACAACATATAAAGGTGACTTGCTCAAATAGTAAGGTCATCTTGGTTGTTGTAACTCAATATGTAATTGCATGTTCAATGAAATGAATTCTGTAACAACACCCCACCACTTCACCCGATGAGGTGGCCACTCACAAATCCAATTCCTCTTGTACTATTAGAAGAATGGGATATTTTTTTCCTTTTATCTTTTGTCCCTTCAAGGTTTGGATTATTTAATTATGATTACCACTCTTCTCCTACTCCCCAGTATTGTAACTCAACTACATGTATGTCATGGGGGCTTCACCTAATGAACCTCTGACAAATCACGTGCATTCATGTCATACTAAAAAATACCCTTATTTTTACTACATAATGGAAAATACCTCTAAAACTCACATTATTTAACCCCATACCAATATGAACCCAATACACCTTTGCAATTTAAAAAACCCCTACTTTCACTAGATATTGTAGGTATCCAATTTTTCATTAACATTATTTATACCTGTTTATTTTTTATCATTAACTTTGATCTCCATTTTTTATACTTGACAATATAAAATGTCTTTACCCCCTATTCTATGCTCAATACATTATGTCATTTTTCCTCAATATATATCCCCAATATGAATGTACGTGGTATGGAATTGCTCCCCCAGCGAAGCCCTCGTGATGTATGTATCTCTCTCTCTCTCTCTCTCTCTCTCTCTCTCTATATATATATATATATATATATATATATATATATATATATATATATATATATATATATATATATATATATATGAGACTTGGTCATGCATATTGCTGATCTCCTGCAGTGGATTTCCACCATTGATCCACAAACGATGACCCACGCTCATTAACTACCATGATGATGCGATGCCAGCTCATAGCATCATTCTACATCACACGAGACCCAAGTCGCATAAAATACATGTATATTATGGGAGGATCCCTGCACATTTGAACAATGAAGTTGTTATGAAACCAACTCACAAAAAGATAGAAAAGATAGATCAACGCCTTAGAATTCAGCCTCTTCGAGGGGGCAACCTCCTTTACATCACACAAATGAATGATTCTTTGATGATTCAAATGAAAAAACCTCCTTTCTATATATAGGAGTCTAAGGAGTCACAATATAACCCAGCTGACCTAACAACAATAATATAAAGCCACAAAAATAACAATAGAGGGATTCTATGGGGCACAGTAATAACAATATGGGGACAAATAGGGGCACAACAATATTAATAAGGGATACAAATACAATAGTAATGGGGTAATCACTAGTATTATAGGGACCTAACATGCCCCTATCCTTCAAAAAAGTGTTGTCCTCAACGCTTGAGTAGTTTTGGATGCTTCTGTATAAAATTCTCATCCTCCCATGTGGAATCTTCAGCGGATAAGTTCTTCCACTTGATGAGATACTCCGAAATTGATCGATTTCGTAGCTGTCGAGTTCTTGTTTCTGTGACTGCTTCCGGTTCCAATATAATTTTTCCTTCCTCGTCAAGTTCTGGCAATATTGTTTAAACTGGGAGCTTGTCGCCTATAACCATATTTAAACATGAAACATGGAAAACTGAGTGCACTTGAGAAGCTGCAGGAAGCTCCAATTTGTATGCCATAGTACCAATCTTTTGCAACACCGTGTACAAACCATAATACTTTGGTGATAATTTATTATCCTTCTTAGCTTGCTTGAGGGACATTTGTTTATATGGTTGTAGTCGTAGGAATACCCAATCACCTACATCAAAACTTCTTTCGCTGCGATGTTGATCTACCTTTTGTTTCATTCTATTATGTGCTAACATGAGGTTATCCTTTAAGAGTTGGAGGACTTGTTGTTGATGTTCAATGTGATGTTCCACTACTTGAACCTTAGAATTTTCTCGTAAATATGACGTGATGGATGGTGGTTGATATCCATAAAGTGCCATAAATGGGGTCATTTTTGTTGTTGTATGGAAGGAAGTGTTATACCACCATTCAGCCAGAGGCAACCATTTGACCCATTGTGTTTGTTTATCATATACAAAGCAATGAAGATATCCTTCCAAACATTTGTTTACTATCTCAATTTGCCCATCAGATTGAGGATGATAAGATGAGCTGTGAGCTAATTGAGTACCAAGACAAGAAAATAATTCTGTCCAAAAATTTCCAGTGAAAATTGGATCTCTGTCACTTACAATAATCTTTGGGTTTCCATGTAACTTTTGAATTGTTTCCATAAATGCAGTAGAAACTGTACTGGCTTTAAATGGATGTGATAATGCACAAAAGTGTGCATACTTGGTAAGTCTGTCAACTACCACCATGATGACACTCTTTCCCTTAGACTTGGGTAAACCTGTGTTAAAATCCATTGAAACCTCTTCCCAACGTTGGCTTGGAATGGATAAAGGTTGTAATAGACTCGGGGTCTTAATTGTTTCAACTTTATTTTGTTGGAAAACCAAACATTCTGCCACAAACTTTTGAATATCCAATTTAAGGCCATCCCAAAAAAATTCCTTCTTAACCCTGTGGTCAGTTTTTAAAAATCCTGAGTGCCCTCCTAAGGGAGAAGTGTGCAATTCCATAAGAATCTTTTGTTTGAGTTGGGAATTCTTACAAAGGTATAAGCGATCTTTGTACCATAACAAATCATTTTTCCAGCTAAATGTATCAAATGTACTAGAATCTTGTTGTAACTTTCAAATAAGTGCCCACACTTCTTCATCATTCTTCCATTCCTCCCTTGCTTCGTTTATCCAATCTGGTTGGATAATAGAAATGGCGCACAAAAATGTTTCCACATCCTTATCCTTTCTTGAGAGTGCATCTGCCACCACATTTTTCTTCTCTTTTTTGTAGATGATTTCAAAGTCATAACCCAACATCTTTGTGACCCACTTTTGTTGTTCTTCAAAAGATAATCTTTGTTCTAAAAAGTATTTAAGTCTATCATGATCTGTTTTTACCTTGAAGTGTCTTCCCATTAGGTAGGGTCGCCATTTCTTAAGTGCATGTAGTATTTCCAACATTTCCTTCTCATAAATAGTTTTGTGTAAAAACTTTCCCTTTATTGGACGACTTTCAAAAGCAATGGGTCTTTCATCTTGCATTAAAACAGCACCAATTTCATTTCCTGAAGCATCACATTCCACAATAAAGTTTTTTGTGAAGTCCGATGTAGCTAAGACCGGTGCTTGGCACATTGCCTCTTTAAGATGTTTGAAGGCCTTTGTTGCTTCTGGAGTCCACGAAAATGCATCTTTCTTCAATAATGTTGTTAGAGGTGCTGCTATTCTCCCATAATTCTTAACAAACTTGCGATAATACCTTGTCAACCCGATAAATCCTTGCAGATGCTTTATGGATGTGGGGATTTTCCATTCCTTAATGGCTTTAATTTTGGTAGGGTCTACCTTAACTCCTTCATGAGATACAATATGACCCAGATATTCCACCTCTTGTACTCCAAAGAAACATTTGTATCTTTTTGCATAAAATTGTTTCTCCTCCAATAGTTGTAGCACCCTGTCAACATGTTCAACATGATCCTTCCAAGACTTTTTGTAGATTAGTATATCATCAAAAAATACTAACACAAATTTTCTAAGGAAGGGTTTGAAAATGGAATTCATCAAACCTTGAAATCTAGAAGGTGCATTGGTAAGGCCAAAAGGCATGACCAAAAATTCATAATGACCCTCATGAGTTCTAAATGATATTTTCAGAATGTCTTCGGTCTTCATTCTTATTTGATGATATCCTGAACGAAGATCCAACTTGGTGAAGTAAATTGATCCATGCAATTCATCCAGTAATTCATCAATGGCAGGAATGGGAAACTTATCTTTAATAGTGAGCTTGTTGAGCTCCCTATAATTTGGACACATGCGCCATGATCCATCCTTCTTGTGCACCAATACTACTAGAGCAGAGAAAGAACTTTGACTAGGTTGAATTATACCAGCCTCTAGCATTTCTACAACCATACGTTCAATTTCACTCTTTTGAGCATAGGGATATCTGTACAGCCTGATGTTTGGAGGAACACTTTCCGGAATCAGATGAATAGCATGATCATGATCACGAATAGGTGGGAGACCTTTGGGAGTCTCGAATACCTTGGAATGATTGTCCAAGACTTTTTGGAGATCTGGAGAAATAGATGATTCTGATGTGGAAACATCTAGTGAACATAATTATGCAATTACACCTCCTTGTTCCTTTTTAAGAAGCTTGGTCATACCATTAGAGCTGATTATCTTTCTTGGTTTCCCTGCAATACCCCTTAATTCAACTTCCTTTCCTTCCGTGGAAAAATTCATGAAAAGTTCTTGAAAATTAGAAGCTATTATACCCAAGGATTGTAGCCATTGGACTCCCAGTACAACATCAGCACCTCCCATTGGAATGGAAAGCATTAGGCTAGTGAATACATATTCTCCCATGGATAGCTTGATATTATGGCACTTTCTAGAGAAATTTATTGTTCCTCCATTTGCAACCATCACTTGACACTCTGGTGCTGGATATAGGAAGCAATTCAATTCTTTTTCTACCTTACAATGAATAAAATTGTGGGTACTTCCTGAATCAATCAACACTATTACCTTTTTCTTCTTGATTTGTCCTTCTATCTTGATGGTTTGAGGAGTGGTAATTCCAGCCAATGCATTACAAGATATGGTCGGATTCATTTCTTCTTTATCTAGGCTTTGTTCCTGGAGTATATCCTCTTCTTTTGATCTTTCTTGCTCCTTTTCTTTTTCCTTTTCACAATCTATGTAGAATAATTTCTTCTCAGCACACTTATGACCTTTAGTGTATTTTCTATCACAACTGTAACAAAGCCCTTTTGCTCTTTTTTCTTCCAATTGTTGTGGTGTCAACCTTATAGGTTGTGGAAGACTAGGGGCAACAACACTTCCATCTTTATAGTTGTGAGTGGTATGCTTCCTGGTTGCCATAATTTTGCTTTCCATTTTTCTTGCTAACCTGAATGCCTTCTCTAATGAATCAGGTTCCCAAAGGCAAACATCATTTTGGATATTATCCTTTAAAGTCCCTATGAACACATCAATCCTATGCTCCTCTAGAATATTTTTTACCCTTATGTTCAATTTTTGGAACTCCTCAATGTGCTCGATTATTGAACCCTTTTGTTTGAGACTTATCAATTGGCTAAAAAAGGTGTTGCTTTTTGTATCCTCATAATGTGTTATCTATTCTTCCGTAAAAATTTCCCAAGTGATAATTTGTTTACGAGAGAAAAGCCATTGATACCATACAAACTGATTTGTTTCCAAATATAAAGTTGCAATACGTACCTTTTGTGTGTTTTGCACATTATTGAGATCGAAAAATTTCTCCATCTGTAATATCCATGTTGCGGGATCCTTGCCATCAAACTTCCTCATATCAATTTTTGGAATATGGTGGGTCTTCGATCCAACATTAGAGTCTATGAAATCATGATTAACATTTCTTTTGTTTGCATCATGAGTTTCCTTTACTACCCTTTCACCATTAGTAAGTATTTCTTGTAGAAAAATTGTCAAATCTGTCTTCAAATCTACCATGCCTGTCGTCAAATTTGTCTTCAAATCTATCTTCAAATCATCCATATTAGCTTCCATGCCATTCATATTAGCTTCCATGCCCTTTATCTTAGATTCCACGCCATTTATCTTAGCTTCTGTTAGCTATTGTGAGAGTGACATTTGTTGCACTTGGTCTTGTAATTTTGATATATCATGTAGTATTTCTTCCTCTTCTTCATGAGTCATGCTAGAGCTTCCAGGTTGCTTACTAGGTGTTTGAATTTTCTTTCCTCGGGGAATCAGGTACCAATAATAGTGCTCTACTATGCCCTTTGAATTCCTTCAAAATAATTTTTCAAACCAAGCTTCAGCAAAATTTTAAAAAAATCTACACACCTTTTTTCACTTTGTAGGAGCTCTATATTGCCTTTGATGTATCTCTGTAATTTCAGATCATCTAGTTCTAAAATTGCAATCTGCAGTAGCCCTCTATGTCCTCTTTCTAATGCCACCAGTCTGATCCAAATTGGATTCTCCAAGGAAGAGTTATGCCAAATCTCCCACAGTGACCTGATTATAGAATAGTAGAGCGAACTTGTACGACATGCCACGTGTCCATGTTTCAATATTTGGCTCTGAAAAATATATACAAGAAACTACAGTTTGTCCTCTTTCTGTACCTTCTTACGAAATTTCAATATGACGCTCAGAGACAAAGTTATGACGATTTTCCCCGGGTCACCTGTTTGGAATGTAATTCAGGTGTCTACAAAAATACCAACTTCCTCAAATCATATCTTCGCAAATATAGCTCTAAAATTCGGACACGAGGTTTAGTGCGATTTCGTCTCAAATGGGTTTTTTTTCGCTTCTGAAATATCGCAAAAAAAAAAATAATAATAATAATAATAATAATAAAAAAAATAAAATAAAATAAAAATAAAAATAATAATAAAATAATAAAATAAAATAAAATAAAAAGTAAACAATAAAAAATAAAAAATAAAAATAAAAATAAAAAATTATAGCGAAAATGCCACGATGACCTATTTGGAGTAGCGAAACCCTACAATCCAAAGATCTGATACCAAATGTTATGAAACTAGCTCACAAAAAGATATAAAAGATAGATCAACGCCTTAGAATTCAGCCTCTTTGAGGGGGCAACCTCCTTTACATCACACAAATGAATGATTCTTTGATAATTCAAATGACAAAACCTCCTTTCTATATATAGGAGTCTAAGGAGTCACAATATAACCCAGCCGACCTAACAATAATAATATAAAGCCACAAAAATAACAATAGAGGGATTCTATGGGGCATAGTAATCAAAATATGGGGACAAATAGGGGCACAAAAATATTAATAAGGGATATAACTACAATAGTAATGGGGTAATCACTAGTCTTATAAGGACCTAACAAAAGTCACCGTAAGAAACTCTGAAGGGTAAATTGTATGGTGTTTACGATTAGGTCACCCCTCAAAATGGGCAAAAAGAAGAAACTATAGATCGCCAAATTGACGGCTCATATTCATTTTGATGGATCAAGCCCATTTTTCAAAACTACCAAGGGAAACCCTTAGAAGCAGTTTCCTGATTCAACAAAACCACAATTGGTTTCTTATGTGCACATGATGTCAACCTTAGACCCATACACCACTCAAGCACCACACATCACTAGATCATCCACATTGTCTCGGTCCTTGCCATCCTGACACTCTCATCATGATGATCCCCCTTTGAACTCCCGAGGTTGAGACCTCTTGAACACGTCACCCTAGGATTTTCTTTACGCCTCACTTAGCATGAGATCCACTTCTTGGCCTCTTCCATGATACCAAATCCACCATGTCATCCCGGTCTTAACATCTCGACACTCATAAACTTCCTTGTGCCTACACTGTCAGGGTCCTATCTTTGGGTTTACATGGATCAGTGGACCATACCTCTGTGCAACCCTTGCTTCCAATTTATCCACATTGTTATTGTGCCACGTCATCCCACTACTTGTCACCCCACTTCCCATCTCATACACTCTTGTGAATGTTCCAAGGTTAATTCGTTGAGCTAACCTGTGAGGTGGGTCCACCTTTAAGCCAATAGCGAAACCTCTAGGATCGAATATCTACCAACACATCCTACCTTATATCTCGTAATTTCCTTGTGCTACTAATGATATGTCTTCGAGATGTGGCCTCCACGCCATGTCACCCCACCATTTGGCTAGTTATGATAAGGCAGAATCTAGGCATCCAATCCATGGCTTCCATGGCAAGGTTTCCATCGAACTATTGGATGAGTTTTATCTGATTGAATCTATAGTGTGAATGCAAGTCTGAATTCTCCACAACATTGCTCATAGCAGGGTTTATTTCCATGGCCTTATTAGGGAGATCCTTCTAGATAACGAGCTACACGTTCTATCTTGAGCTCGGTGGTTTTCACAAGGGCTTGCTCCCCTTCTGTGCATAACAACTTCTACGGATGGATTCAATTATGGATTCATTGCAATGGATATTTAAGCGTATATAATTGTGCTAGAGACCCTCCATGTCTAATAAGGTTTATTAAGGCACCTATTGGTACTATCCTCCTGAGCTTGCACTAGGGTTAACCTTCCTGAGCCCATGTGATTCATAGAACATTGTGGAAGCCACAAGGAGATTTGTGCTCCCTAAATGAATAGGGAAATCCCCCTCTTGGGTCTGAATATAGGCGCAAGCCTCATGGAATGATGCATAATGGATAAGTACCTAGCATTCAAGCATTCCCCTTTTTGGGACATGGAATTCCAAGCATTACTGTGTTGGCATTATGACACAGGTTTGGCACAGGTTTGGCTCGATGACATAAGTGTTGTCCTTGATGGCAACTCTCTCAAATGGCAGATCACAGTTCAGGCTCTCAGAATGGAAGGAAATGAAGTACCCATAGGTGTAGCGAACAAAAGGTGCGGACATACGCAAGTGCGCTGAACAAAAGCTACGGACATATACACAGGTTCTCCGAACAAAAAGTGTGGATGTAAAGTACACGCACTTTCATGCAGAGAAAAGCGTGCACGTGGGAAATCTTATGGTTGGTCCATGGTATTTAGTCCGACATTTTTGATACTATGGTTTTGGTCCGTGGTTTTGCATCTAAAGTATTGAACCCAGGTATTAGGTCCCTAGTATTGGATCTCTATGGTGTTGGACCATGGTTTGAGTAAGGCCTAGTCTATAAAAAGGAAAGGAGATCATTTGGCTTGGGCACCAATGTGTTGAATATCTTAAGAAGAGAAAGATCTAAAATTCTCTGATCGGTTGGTGAGTTATAGCTAGACCTAAATCAAGGAGAAACCTGAATCTACTGATGGGGCAAGATCTCTTTGGCGCAAGATCAGATCTGTAAATCTGATAGTCTGGGGTATAATTTAAGTTTGAAATCTATACCCACAGGTCCAACACAGTGCAGGCGCAGAGATTCGCAGGATCGACGTAGCGCAGGCGTGGATACCCACAGGTCCGACACAGTTCAGGCACGGAGATCCGTAGGATCGTCACAGCGCAGGCGCAAATATCTGCAGACTTTACATAGCGCAGGCACGAAGTCAACAGGACCGACACAGTAGAGGTGCATATACCTGCAAGTTGGCCATAGAGAAGGCACAGATGTACGCAAGTTTCTATTGGTGAAGTTGGGGATTTTTTTCTTGAAATATGTTTTAGCTTCTTTTGTCTATTAGTGCAGTGTTCAGGGTTCTGAATTGGTATCTGGTTACTGGTACTGTGTTCTGATAAGTTATTGATTCATTATTTGTACAAGGAAGTTGGTTGATTGCAGATCTATTTGATGTTTGATTGATATTCATGGATCCAGTTTGAAAATTTATGAAACGTGGTCCCTGGAAGAAAAGAGAAGTTTTCTGTAGGTAGCACCTACATACTAGTACTTTAGCTAGTACAAGAGCTAAGGGGGTTGTAGCTCCCTTCCAGAAGTGACTGGAGAACAAGAGAAGGTTGTAGCCTTCCGCAGGTTGAAGCCTGTGTGCTGGTATAAGACTGCACCAGTACAGAATCATTGTAAAAGGAAGTTTCTAATTGAAAGATGATAGAGACATATTGCAGCAGGTGGTTTTCACCCACATTGGGTTTCCACCTTATATCTTGTGTTCTTTTGTGTGACTATCTGCTCTACTTATTGTTATATGGTTCTGACACACAGCTTAATAATCAACATCTGAAGAATAAATTAAATTATAAGTCTGGGAGGTATACGCAAGTTTCATTAGTCAGATCTGCAAATCTTTGTATAAATTGAAAAGAGTTTGATAATACTGATTCACCCCCCCCCCCCTCTCAGTATTATTTTCAACAATTGGTATCAGAGTAGGTCCTTCAGGAAAATCTTGATCGCTTGAAGGAAGATCTATCATCATGAGCAACTACGAAAAAGAAGCATCTATCAGGCCACCAATTTTTGATGGGAGCAACTTCGTCCATTGGAAGGTAAGAATCATTGCTTATCTTCAATCTCTTGGTACAGAAGTTTGGGATATTGTGGAAACAGGATACACATTTCCATCAGCAACTCCTATAGATGCAGCTGGTAAGAAGCAGTATGAAACAAATGCAAAAGCTGTCAATACTCTATTAGGAAGTCTATCTCAATCAGAATTCGTCAAGGTTATGCAACTCAAAAGCGCAAAAGAAATATGGGACAAGATCATTCTGAGCTACGAAGGAGATGAACAGGTAAAACGAGCAAAATTACAAACTCTTAGAATTCAATATGAAAGTCTCAGAATGCATAATGATGAAAGTGTGGCTAGCTATTTCCTACATATAGATGAGATCGTAAATTGTATGAAAAACTTGGGTGAAGAAATAAAATAAGTTGTTTTGGTTGAAAAGGTTCTAAGATCTTTGTCTTCTAAGTTTTCCATAGAAGAAAATCAGAATCTACAAAGCCTTACCATGTCACAGCTGCACGGAATTCTAACTGCTTACGAAATGAGAAAAGGAGGACCATCAAACAGGAGAGAAGCTGCATTCAAGGCTTCAGGAAAAGGAGATTACTATGAGTCAGGACATATGTCAGAAGAAGAGGAAGAATCAAATTTTGTCAAGAACCTTCAACGGGGAACTGGAAGATTCAAAGGTAAGCTGCCTTTCAAATGCTTTGCTTGTGGAAGAGTTGGTCATTATGCTGCAAAATGTCCTCATAAAGATAAACTAGACAAAGGTAAGGAACCTGTTAGATGGAACAGAAAACAGAATGTAAATAAGAAGAGCTATTACACACATGAAAACAGTGATGGATTGTCAAATAGTGATGAAGATGAACAAGGTAATGATGATAGACTTTTGATGGCTTTTGAAGGTGATGATTTCTTGGATGCTACAAATGAAGAAGGGCTTTATGAAGAAATTTCTAAACTTAAAGTTTGTTTAGAGGAAAAGAATATGATTATAGAAACTCTAACATTCCAACTTGCTGAAAAAGATAAACACAATGAAGAGTTAGAATGTGAAATTGTGGGACTTAGAAAAGAAATTGAGAAAACAAAAACCCTTAATCTCAGATTTGCTAAAGGATCTGAAACTCTAGATGAGATTATCAAAGTGCAACGTTCTCCTCTAATCAAGACAGGTCTTGGATATTCCAAAGAAGCATCCCAAGCTTAGAAGCCAGCACAGAATCCATCCACCTCCAAAAGTTATCTCGATGCAGCAAGGATAAGTGAACAAGTTGACAATCGACAACAAAAGCACAATGCAGATCACCAGGTAAATCAGGGACAATTTGCTTCAAGAATGATCAAAGATTATCAAGTAAATCGGGGGCAATCTACTTCAAGGATGAACAGAAGCTTCAACCAACCACAAGTAACTCATTCTCAATTTGGCTCAAGAATGGATGGAAACTACAATCATATGGTTGGTAGATTTGATAATCGTAGGAATTTCTTCAATGGCCAATGTTTCTCTTGTCATAACTTTGGTCATAAAGCTGCTCAATGTGTTGCCTACAAGACCATCATGACTAGGGAAGCTCAAAAACAAAGGAGTATGACTGGAATCATGAAAAGAACCTACAATAACTTCTCTGCTCTTGAAAATGAAATAGAATGTTCTATCTGTAACAACTTCGGTCATGAAGATTCTGAATGCAGAAGCAGGTTTCGGAAAACAACTCAGAAGGAGAAAACTTCATTGAGTTCCAAAACATGGAAAAGGAAAGAAATGCAACCGAAAAGATGTGGGATAGCCTTATATGCGAAAGGACAGGAAAATCAATGGTACATCGATAGTGGATGCTCGAAACATATGACAGGTGATAAAGAAAAACTTCAGTCATATAGTGCCTTAGAAAAGGAAAAGAAGGTCTCATTTGGAAATGACGCCCCTGCATTCATAAAAGGTAAAGGCTATGTTCATTTGAAAGAAAAGGTCAAGGCTGTAAATGTTATGTATGTTGATGGCTTAAATCATAATCTATTGAGTGTCATTCAGATGTGTGATCAGGGAACTGAGGTAATATTTCAATCAAATGGATGTTCCTTGCTCTGTCTAGCTTTCAAAAGTTCAAGGTATTTCAAATCGATGTGAAGTGTGCTTTCCTGAATGGAGACTTGGAGGAAGAAGTATATATTGAACAACCAGATGGGTTTATTCTTGGAAATGATCCAAAACTTGTATGCAGACTCAAAAAGGCTCTTTATGGCCTTAAACATGCTCCTAGGGTGTGGTATTATCGGTTGGATAAGTACCTCCATCAACAAGGCTTTATAAAAGGATCAACTGATAGCAATCTATATATAAAGGTTGATAATGAAAAGTTGCCAATACTTGTTGTGTATGTTGATGATATCATCTTTAGCAGCAATGAAGAAGACATGAGTCAAAATTTTGCCTTGGTGATGCAAAAGGAGTTTGAAATGTCCATGCTTGGTGAGCTCACATATTTTCTTGGTTTACAAGTCCAACAAAACAAAGACGGTATTTTTCTATCACAAACCAAGTATCTCAAGCAGATCTTGAAGAAATATGAGATGGAGGATTCGAAACCAGTATGTACCCCTATGGTGATAGGATGCAGCCTCAGCGCAAATGATGAATCAGCAGTAGTACATCAACCAACCTATAGATCCATGATTGGTAGTCTGCTCTATCTAACAGGTACCCGACCAGACATTATGCATGCAGTGGGAATAGTAGGAAGGTTTCATGCAAATCCAAAGGAAGATCATCTTCAAGCAGTTAAGAGAATCTTCAAGTATCTTCAAGGAACTAAAAACTATGGCTTATGGTATCCTAGAGGTACAGATCTCACACTTCATGCATACACAGATGCGGATAGGGCAGGAAGCGTGGATGACAGGAAAAGCACTAGTGGTGGTGCATTCTTCATGGGTCCTAGATTAGTATCTTGGTTTAGCAAGAAACAAAGCTCTATTGCATTATCTACAGCAGAAGCAGAATATGTAGCTGTTGCATCTTGCTGCACACAACTCCTTTGGATGATGCAAACATTGCAATACATGCAAATCACTTGTACTCCACCTATCTCCATCTTCTGTGATAATACAAGTGAAATTAGTATTTCAAAGAATCTTGTCATGCATTCAAAGACTAAGCACATACCAATCAAGTATGATTTTCTCCGGGAACAAATGCTTGAACAAAAGATCAAATTGGAGTGTGTTCCCTCTAAGGAACAAGTTGTTGATATTCTCACCAAACCACTGCCCAGGGAGACCTTTGAATACCTAAGACAAAAGCTGGGGGTAGTTGATGCATCATCTTGCTGTTGAATCTTATTTGTTTCAGAGATTGTTGGTTGTACACAAGTTTCATATCGGGTATACGCATACATTCGCTGGTTTATATCGAAAAGCAAGGATGAGAAGAGTCCGCTATGGATCTATCAGAAACTAGCTGGCACAGGTTCATGGGGAGCATATATTCTTCTAATAATGCATTGTTGGCATTATTGTAGAAGATCTTGGAGGAGCAAGTACAGAAGGAGAACATGGATGCTGATGTTTTGTCTCTATGTCTTATATTTCTTTTGTTAAGGTCATGTAACGGCCTATCTTGGTTGCCCCACTATGCCTGGGATGGATAATGTAATGTGCTTATCATGTATCCCCATTTGGTTAGGTGGATGAGACAATGGGATATTCCCACTTGGTTGGGAATTGTATGTATGAGTCTTTGATAGGAAGGTCTATTATGGTGTATAATTTCTTCTTGCAGATCTTGCCTATATGTCGAGGGGAGCTTGGATATCACAGCAGAGCAAAGATTTCAGCATGTACTCAGGGGGAGCATAACCCTTTGCCCTTGATGTCAAAGGGGGAGAAAAGACTTTGAGTGAATTTGGGTTGCCATCAAGTCCAAAGGGGGAGATTGTTGGCATTATGACATAGGTTTGGCACAAGTTTGGCTCGATGACATAAGTGTTGTCCTTGATGGCAACTCTCTCAAATGGAATATCACAGTTCAGGCTCTCAAAATGGAAGGAAATGAAGTACCCGTAGGTGTAGCGAACAAAAGGTGCGGACATACACAGGTGTGTTGAACAAAAGTTGTGGACTTGTACGCAAGTTCTCTGAACAAAAAGTGCAAACGTAAATTACATGCACTTTCATGCAAAGAAAAGCACACACGTGGGAAATCTTATGGTTGGTCCATGGTATTTAGTCCGACATTTTTGATCCTATGGTTTTGGTTCGTGGTTTTTCATCTAAAGTATTGAACCTAGGTATTAGGTCCCTAGTATTGGATCTCTATGGTTTTGGACCATGGTTTGAGTAAGGCCTAGTCTATAAAAAGGAAAGGAGATCATTTGGCTTGGGCACTGATGTGTTGAATATCTTAAGAAGAGCAAGATCTGAAATTCTGTGATCGGTTGGTGAGTTATAGCTAGACCTAAATCAAAGAGAAACCTGAATCTACTGATGGGGCGAGATCTCTTTGGTGCAAGATCAGATCTATAAATCTGATAGTCTGGGGTATAATTGAAGTCTGAGAAATTAACTATACCCGCAGGTCCTACATAGTGTAGGCGCAGAGATTCGCAGGATCGACACAGTGCGGGCGCGAATACCCACAGGTCCGACGCAGTTCAGGCGCAAAGATCCGCAGGATCGTCACAGTGCAGGCGCGGATATCCACAGACTTTACATAGCGCAAGCGCGAAGTCCGCAGGACTGACACAGTAGAGGTGCGGATACCCGCAGGTTGGCCACAGAGAAGGCGTGGACGTACGCAGCTTTCTATTGGTTAAGTTGCGGACTTTTTTCTTAAAATATGTTTTAGCTACTTTTGTCTATTATTGCAGTGTTTAGGATTCTGAATTGGTATCTGGTTACTGGTACTGTGTTCTGAGAAGTTATTGATTCAGTATTTGTACAAGGAAGTTGGTTGATTGCAGATCTATTTGATGTTTGATTGATATTCATGGATCCAGTTTGAAAATTTATGAAACGTGGTCCCTGGAAGAAAAGAGAAGTTTTCTTTAGGTCAGCACCTACGTACTAGTACTTTAGCTAGTACAAGAGCTAAGGGGGTTGTAGCTCCATTCCAGAAGTGACTGGAGAACAAGAGAAGGTTGTAGCCTTCTGTAGGTTGAAGCCTGCGTGCTGGTATAAGACTGCACCAGTACAGAATCATTGTAAAGGGAAGTTTCTAATTGAAAGATGATAGAGACATATTGCAGCAGGTGGTTTTCACCCACATTGGGTTTCCACCTTTTATCTTGTGTTCTTTTGTGTGACTATCTGCTCTACTTACTGTTATATTGTTCTGACACTCAGCTTAATAATCAACATCTGAAGAATAAATTAAATTATAAGTTTGGGAGGTATACGCAAGTTTCATTAGTCAGATCTGCAAATCTTTGTATAAACTGAAAAGAGTTTGATAATATTGATTCACCCCCCCCCTCTTAGTATTATTATCAACATACTGCGCATGAGACCTTTCAACCACCCCTTACTAAGAACTTGCAGTGAAGTTCTGAAGGGCCTCCAACTCTCCTGCCACATGCCAGGGAACACCATGTGGGTCATAAAAACCTTACAGGCGATACTTCTAGCTTCCAACCTAAGTAGGTTAAAAAACTCTACAAATAGAGCAAAAGTGAATCTATAGAAATGTTGGGATATATAATTAAAATCAATCCCTCTTATGAGGTTGTGCTCTACTCAATATTGCACACAAATCCTTTGGACCAACTCTTGGTCAAAGTGAAGATCTATATGTGTACACATATATATATATATATAGAGAGAGAGAGAGAGAGAAAGAGACCAAACACTAAGGCACATATCTCAACAGACTAGAAAGGCCCTCATGTAAAATCATGGGTCATTAATGTTAGGAGGGAGGGTATCCTCAGCATTGACACGTTGCAACATAAAAAATAACAAGGGCTTGTAACCAATTCCTTCATCATGTGACACACCAACCCGCTCATTCCATTTCCTTTAGCATTGCATATTACATTATTCATTTATATCATGTTATAAACATAGTCATGCATTTTTCTCAACCACACCATTTCATACTAGAAATAGTATCATATGTTTTGCACAATGATAGTGGTTAATATTAGAACACACATACGTTCCTGTCATACAAGGAACATTATCATATTTATCTAAGAAAAGCATTCATGTATCATGATCAGTAATTCCATATCATTTCAGAAATGCAGCGTACATTTACTAATATGCAAGTAAGTACACAAGAACACTTATCTTGAAGATTTCAGGGCAACTGAGTTAGTGACTATGACTCTCCACCAAACCATAGATATTGTAGCCAAATTTCACTTGCAACTATCACCCCTGAACTAGATTCCAAAGTCTGAGGGGTTCTACTTTGGAATCAAGAAAAACAAACAGATGAACAGGAACCAGAGATTTTTTCATCTCTTTCCACAACTATGTTGTAGCACAACTAGTGCACTAAGGCACTATGGTTTCACCCACACACAAGGTCTCTATAATCATAAATCAAGTAAATAATTAGCAAAGAATATTTCATAAAATTCTCGAGAATATTTCCATGAGTATTCCTCACCCCAACCCTCAGTAATTTATTAGAAATACCATCTCCAACCTCTGGATCATGGGGGATCAAGAGGTAATTCCTCCTTACCTGAATGTTTTGTTCCAGACTCCTGCTAACCAAAAACGTGTCCTCTACCTTATTTTCATTTCATTCCTCACTCCTAGAAAAATTGAATCACCTCTCCTTTCCTCCACCTTCTCTTTTCTCTCCTATGCGGTGATTTTATTCCATAATCCTTGTTGCCAGTACAGTCAAATATTCATAAATGTTGTCCTTTATTCCTTGTAATTTTTTCCCGAAGTAGCATCACCTTTTTCCTTCTCTTTCAGTCCAATTTAATTTTAAGAACCAATTCATTTAAGGCCCAACAACCATCCTTTAATGGTTGTCAAAAATATTTCAGATTTCCTACAACAAGGAAACCTTGAACGTCCCAAGCATGCAACCTCCTCAAATCCGGAATATGTTTCCCTTGACTCGACCCATTTTATTTTATTTTTTTAATTCAATTGCATGATGTAATTATATGGAAAAATTGATCCAATTTCAGGTTGGGATGTTATAGACCCCTCCCCCTTGGGGGGACATTGTCCTCAGTGTTCTTTGTCCATATACACAAAGAAACATGCTAAATACAAAAATAGCAACATACTATCATTGGAGCTTTATATTCACATCTCTTTACAGTATTTACAATATTCTTATGCATTTGCTTCAATCATTAATTAAAAGTATGATCATAATTCAACTATTTTTCAGTGGTTCCCTTTACAATCTTTGGACACTTTAGGCATGTCAAGACCAACTTGGATTATTCTTTCCCTTGGATTGTTTCCTGCCCCAATGTCTAGTGTGTCTATGCTTGCACCCTTTGTTTTTTCGGAAAACTACTCTTGGCTCATTGTTTTTGGGCACACCCCCAATGTGCTTTGATTTCAATCAGCGATGTTCATGACCAAGAAACCCAATTTTATATTATATCTTTCCCTTATCTATTTTTCAGTCCCTCGAGAAATTTCGTTACTCCCATTTCGTGTAGTCGCTCACCTTCCAATTTTAATCATCCCCTTCTCTACTTCTCAGTCCCTCGGGCTATCCATCCCTTGGAAAGGCTTCCTCACATTAGAAGGAGCTCAAACCCAAGGAATATATTTTCCTCCAACTATCATAGGGGTCATAGCATGCTTCATGGTGATCAATGGGCACCATTAAGTGCTAGTGTCCCACTCTAGCTTTATTCTCAAAATATTTCACTGGTGTATTGTTGCATGCTTCAATTTTTTGTTGTTGTTGCAATCAATATTGCAACTAGTTACAACCACCCAAACAAGGAAAATTCTATGATTTCCTACATCATAGCACATAAATTCCACCAAGCTCATCATAATGGATTGCAATAAATTTGAATCATACCTCATAAGTATATTATTCATGAGGTGAACTCGAAGTTCTTCTTCAATTTCTATCATAGCAAACCAAGTTAGCTCATAACCCAAACCATTATAAATCAGAATACTGAATTTAGATTCATAATTTAAAGTCCAAGACCAATGAAGTATTGTTACTTGTCTTAATTTACTCCTTTCTACTTGCTTTACAACTGCTGGACTAGTTTCCCATCCTAGCAAGCATCCAGTAACCCTTTCCTTTTCCTAGACACACACTTGATTGGTTTCCATCCCAATAAGCATCTAATTCCTTCTCTTCTCCTTGAACACGTACACACACTAGATTGGTTTCCAAGCCTGGAAAGCACCTAGTGCCTTCTCTTCTCTTTGACCAAGTACAGACATTAGACCAGTTTCCAAGCTTGGAAAGCACCTAATGCCTTCTCTTCTCTTTGACCACGTACACACACTAAATCGGTTTCCAATCCTGGCAAGGACATAGTTCCTTCTCTTCTCTTTGACCACATACAAACACTAGATCAGTTTCCAAGTCTGGAAGGCACCTAGTGCCTTCTCTTCTATTTTACCATGTACACACAATACAGTGATTGCCAAGCTCGGCAAGCATCTAGTGCCTTCTCTTCTCTTTGACCATGTACACACATTGGTTCAGTTACCAACATAGAAAGAACCCAGTGCCTTCTCTTCTCTACTCTTCAATTTCAAATTTACTAAGTGGCTCATCATCCCCTAGGTGAGCACTTGGTAACAAATAAGTATAGAAAATTCCAATCGCTACCCTATGAGTATGGGCACTAGAAAACTAGGTAGTCTTTTATTGACAGGAATATAGGTGTATTCCACACCTTCGTAGGCCTAGGAAGTCACATACATGCTTGTTCCATGCACATTATGCAACACAAGGGCCCGGAAAATCCCATCCCTGCCTGCCCCAAAACATTACACAACACATTCACGTATACACAATGTAGCATAGCACTTAGACATACACATTATACACACAATGATTACACATGTGAAACACAACACATATGCAACACACATAGCACAACACAACAAGTACACAACACCCTTGACAATCCAAAGACAACACCATATCCATCCACAAACACCAGGAAACCCTACCTCTAGTGCCTTTCTCTGCATCACATAGATCATATTGCTTCCATTTTGTTGTTATATCTTTCAATATTCCATGTTCATAATATAACATGGGCATAATTTATAAATCATGTTCACATGATATTAAAATTATAGCTCAGTCAAGGCTAATTTTTCCCTCTTGGTTCCTCATTATCCATAACCTTTTTATGCCATCCACATTTGTATTAAATAAGTTTAAATAGTCTCTCTTCCACAAGAAGAGCCCCTGACAAAACCCTATCATCCAAAATGGCATGCTCATATTTTCATACAAGATTAGCATGATCATGGGCATCTCACATATTCATATCTATATTGAGTTAAGGTTAGAGAACTTCCCTTGTTCCATTCCATGGCTACTATGCCACTGTCTATCCTTCCCCATGGACTAGCCAACCACTTGGACATCATGTCGTTGTTGTGTCTAGGAGTAACTTCTCTAATATGTTTTAGCATTAGCCTCTTTCTAGCCCATCTGTCCAGATTGAGGTTCATCATTTCCTAGAACTTGTTCAATTGATCACTATTCTTGCCTCTTACATGCGGCTCTCTTTTTCCAAGCTTCATGGCCTTCATACTACCTTCAATCAATTTAACTCAAGGCCCTAAGCCCCAAGTGTGTAAATCAAAGGCTTGACACAACATCAATAAGCATGGAAAGAGGCAAAATAAGAAGTAACACCGAAAAATAATAAAATCCATGATCGCAATCATAGAGGAAACCACACACAAAACAGCATGGTCATGTAAAAATATAAAATTAAAATGATGTCAGTGATGAAAATGATAATTAAAACCACCACTTGTAGGAATTAAAATAAAACATCCCCCAAAATCATTTTTTGTCCCCATGAATCCAGCGTTTATGTCTCTTCTAGGCATCACATGGGTGCACAAAAGTATACATGCACATATGCATATTGATATACCACATTAGTTCAAGGTTTCTTTACAAGGCTACGAACAACCTTGAAGCCTTATATTCCTCTAGGTTCACAAGGGATCTTTCCAACACAAATATGTGTGTGTCAAGGAACCTGAGGGGGTGCCCTCTCCTTCTCTATGTCCCGCATTGTTAATTTGTGTCCATGTGGCTCGTAGTGGCTAATTTCTTTATTTTTCTTCCTATGGGGACAATTCTTTTTCATATTATATTCTCCACAACACTAAGAGGATATTATCCTCTTCTCCTTTTCAGCCTCATAAGGCCTCATCCTACCAGTGCCATTATTCCTTTTAGAGGATTTAACTTGGTATGTCCTCTCTCGTAACTGCTTTTGCAGGTTACCATTCCACTTAGCCATTTCTTATTGTTTCCTGCTAAGATTTCTATGTTCTTAATTGAAGATATTTAGCTCATATTCCAAGACTTTGAGCTCAACCTTCAAATTCCTAAAGGTTCTCTTCCTTTGGAGGGATGTCCCTCTTTCTCGTTCTCGATGGACTTGGTCCATATCCTACTGCACCATGCCACAATACATGTTTCCTTTCATTGCCAATAAGTCTCATTATGTTCTACCTCATACACTCAGTTTTTAGTGTGTTAATAGATATAAACAAATATACCATTTGCATTTCCCTGTTGTGCCAGGCACACTTCCCTGCAACTACAAAAATGTCTCCTTTTACGTATTAGTCACGTTTCCCAAAACCAAGACATAAACATCTCAAAATAATTTTTCTCAAACCAAAATTTCTAAATTCACAAGAACATATCAGCTCATTAATTTTACTCCATATTTGCATTGACATCCAAACAACAATTCAAATTCATGCATCAGTACCATGCTACGTGAGCAAATAGTAATCATGTCAATCATGCATACAATCAGTCAGTCACGAGTTGGAATTTAACACCTAGACAATTATTTAATTAATTTTCTAAAATTAGAATGAACCCTTTTGCAAGATTCGTGTCATCACTTATCCATGATAGATCCCATCCAGTCCAAGTGTTGAACCAGTAGATGCTCTAATACCACTTTGTAACAACACCCCACCACTTCACCCGGTGAGGTGGCCACTCACAAATCCAATTCCTCTTGTATTGTTAAAAGAAAGGGATAAAAAAAAAAAACTTTTATCTTTTGTCCCTTCAAGGGTTTGGATTATTTAATTATGATTACCATAGTTCTTCTCCTACTCCCAAGTATTATAACTCGACTATGTGTATATATATATAGACATTATATGGATTCGAGCCTTGGTCGTGCACACCATTGATCTCATGCAATGTATTTCCACCGCTGATCCACAAACAATTACCCATGCACATTTACTACCACCACGTCATGGTGCTAGCTCATAGCACCATTCTACGTCACACCGAACCCACCTCAAATAAAAAATGTGTACTTTTTGGGTGGATCCCCACACATTTGACAGTGAAATTATCGTAAGCAACTCTGATAAGGTAAAGTGCATGGTGTTTATGATGAGGTCACCCCTCGGAATGGGCAGAAAGAAGAAACCATTGATCACTATATTAATTTCTCATATTCATTCTGATGGGTCAAGCCCATTTTTCAAAATTGCTAAGGGCACCCCTCAAAGGAGGTCTCCAATTTCAATAAAACCATAATTGGTTTCTTATATGCACATGATGTCAACATGGGACCCATACATCACTCAAGCACCACATGTTACTAGGTCCTCCACACTGTCCCGATCCGTGCCATCCTGACACTCCCATCACATGATCCCCCTTTGAACTCCCAAGGTTGAGACATTTGGGACACGTCTCCCTAGGCTTTCCTTTACGCCTCGCTTAACACAGGCTCCACTCCCCAACCTCTTCCATGATACTGGCTCTACCACGTCATCTCAATACTGACATCTCAGTGCTCATAAACTTGTTAGCGCCTAGATCGTCGAGTTCTTGTCTCCAAGTTTATGTGGATCAGTGGGCCATACCTCCACGCAGCCCTTGCTTCTGAATGGTCTGCATTATTACAGTGCCACGAAAACTCACAACTTGTCCCCACACTTCCCTTCTCATGCGCTCTCATGAATGTTCTAGGGTTAATTCGTTAGGCTCACTTGTCCAGTGAATCCACCTTTCATTCAATAGTGAGATTGTCAGCCTCGCATGTTTTCCAACGCATCCCAGCTTACATCGTCCCATTAGTTCCTTATGATGCTAATGATAAGTCCCTGGGATGTGGCCTCTGGACCATGTCACTGCACCATCTGCCCAGTTACAATAAGGTAAAATTTGGGTGTCTAATCCGTGGCTTCCATAGCGAGGTTTCTGTAAGACCATTGAATGAGGTTTATTTCATTGACTCTATAAGTGTGAATCCAAGCCTAAGTTCTCTGCAACACTACTCATAGCAAAAGAAAATCCATGGCCCAATTAGGGAGATTCTTCTAGACCACGAGCTACACGTTTGATCTTGAGCTTGGTGGTTTTCACAAGGGCTTGCTCCCCTTCTGCGCACAATGTCATCTATGCATGGATTTGATTATGGCTTGGCTGCAATGGCTCTTTAAACATTTGGACTTGCACCAAAGTCCCTCCATGGCCAATAAGGTTTGCTAGGGCACCTATTGGTGATATCCTCCTGAGCTTACACTCGAGTTAACCTTCTCGAGCCCACGAGATTCCAAGAATATTGTGGAGCCCATAAGGAGATCTGCACTCCCTAAATGAACAAGGAATACCCCTCTTGGGTCTAAATATAGGCATAAGCCTCATGGACCAATGCATAGTGGATAATTATGTGGCCTTCAAGCATTCCCATTTATGGGATAGGGAATTCTAGGCATGACTGCACAAGTGACCTTTCAACCAGTTAGAATTGTAGAAAGAAAAGGCTTCATTTGACTTGTGCCTTAGTCAAATGGAGAAATTCCCTTTTCCACATCAACAAGATGACTTGGATTTTAGTTAGTTGAAGTGGCATGGCTTTGTATCTTAGTTAAATCATCAATTTGAGTTTGTGGGCAAGAACTAGATTTTTGCATGAGTTGATTGCTAAGATCTAGAAATCTAGTGGAGTTATTGTTAGTTAAACTTAGTTATATGAGCTCTAGCCTTTGGTAGAGTCAATAGGAGTTTAGATGAGTAGTTATAATAGTTGGTAACTCACTAATCTCTTAGATAATTATTAAATTTACTCAAAATAACCCTAGACATTAATGGAATTAAAATTGCCTAGTTGAGTGGAGGAAAATGCATCAACGTATTTATTCTTGTATATTAGAGAGTGTATACAGTTTATATGTAGCAAGTGAGGCTTTCATCTTGGGAATTGTACAAGAAAATAGGGTATTGTCCTATTCTTTAGGAACCAATTTCCTCAGGAATTTCACAAGGAAATAGGAGGATTAGGAGGCCAAGAATTGGCTAAGTATTTTGTAGAGCAGTAGCAGGAGGAAGAGATCAGTATTGTAGTGTAGGTTGTGCTTCAGGATTGAAGCTATCATTATAATAGATAATTTTTCTCATCTAATATAATATAAACAGAGGAGGGTTTTTCCCATTTGGGTTCCCCAGTAAAACCATTGTGTTCCTTGTGATTTGATGGTTTCATGTTATTGCATGTGTTTCTAATGTGTTTTTTCCTTTCCACAGAATTGTAGAAGAAATTTGTGTCTCTTGTTTTTAGTTTGAATTCATTAGATGTAGAAAAAAAATTTCACTTCTACACAGCCACCCCCTACTAAGAACTTGCAATGAACTCCTAAAGGCCCTCCAACTCTCCTACCGCATACTAGGAAGCACCATGTGGTTCACATCAACCTTACAAGTGAGATTGTTGGCTTCCAACCTAAGGAGGTTAAACAAATCTGCAAATAGAGAATAAGTGCATCTACATAAATGTGGGGATATACAATTCAAGTCAATCATTCTTATGAGGTTTTCCTCTACTCTAGAGTGCACATAAATCCTTTGGACCAACTCTTGGTCAAAGTGAAGATGTGTATTTGTGTGTGTAAATATATAGACCCAACACCATGGGACATATCTCAGCAAGCTAGAAAGGCCCTCATGTAAAACCGCAGGTCATTAAGTTTTTGGAGGGAGGGTATCCTCATCATTGACATAGTGAAATGTAAACAATTACAAGGGCTTGTAACCAGTGCCTTCATCATGTGACACACCGACCTAACCGTTCCAAATCCTTTAGCATTACGCATTACGTTATTCATTTATATCATGTTAGAAACATAGTTGTGTGTTTTTCTCAACCACTCAATTTCATACTAGAAATTCAATCATATGTTATACGCAACAATACTAGTTCATATCTTTACACACATACATTCTTTTCAGACAAGGAACATAATCATATTTATCTCATAAACATATTTATGTATCATAATCATTAACGCCATATCATTTCAAAAATGCGGCGTGCATTTACTAATATACAAGTAAGTACGCAAGAACACTTATCTTGAAGATTTTAGGGCAACTGAGTCAAGGTCTATGACTCTCCACCAAACCATAGATATTGCAACCAAAGTTCACTTGCAACTATCACCCCCTAACTAGATTCCAAAGTCTGAGCAGTTCTACTTGGGAATCAAGAATAGCCAACAGATGACCCAAGAACCAGAGATTTTTTCATCTCTTTCCACAATTGATTTGTACCACAACCAATGCACTAAGGCACTATGGTTTCACCCACACACAGGGTCTCTAGAACCAAAAACCATGTATATAAGTAGCAAAGAGTCTTTCAAAAAACTATAAGGAATCTTTCCAATAGTACTCCTCCACCCAACCCTCAAGAATTTCTAAGAAAGACCACCTTCACCCTCTAGTTCATGGGGGCTCGAGATGCAATTCCACCTTACCTGAATTCTTTATTCTAGACTCCTTCTAACTAGAAACCCATCCCCTACTTTCTTTTCATTGTGTTCCTCACTCCTAGAAAAAATGAATCCGCTCTCCTTTCCACCACCTTCTCTTTTCTCTCATATGAGGTGATTTTGTTCCACTGACCTTGTTTCCATCACAGTTAAATCTTCATAAATATTATCCTTTTTTCCTTATAATTTTTTCCCAAAGAAGCATGGCCTTTGTCCTTCTCTTTAATTCCAATTTAATTTCAAGAACCAGACCATTTAAGGCCCAGCAACTAGCCTTTAATGATTGTCAAAAACGGTTTAGATTCCCTGCAACAAGGAAGCATTGAACATCCCAAGCAAGTAACCTCTTCAACTTTGGGATTTGTATCCCTTGACTCAACCCATTTAAAAAAAAAAAAAATCAATTACATAATGTATTTATATGTCAAAATCAAGTCAATTTCAGGTTGGGTTGTTACACATTCAGTCATAAACCACTAATTTACATTTCCTTGTAAAGAAAATGTAACCATAAACTAAATACTAGATAAGATAAATAAATAAATAAAATAATTAATTTAAAAAAAAAAAAAACATATCAACTACTCGGATGGTGAAATCTCGGAGAGATGGGTTTTCTTTTACAGGGTTAGGTGGTTTGAGCAACTCCAATACTGAGTTGCACAAGTAGTGGTTGGTTCCCATAGTTCCATCAGTTTGGAGAATAACATAATCCATGGTGTTGATACCTTAGACTTTCGTCTCTAATGCAGGATTTGTCAAATCGAGAGGAAGTGAGGCTAAGAGGTGGTCTTTATGCACATTATTAGATATCAATACCATTAAAAGAAGACGTTAAATGGGAATAAGTTTCATTGAGGGAATAAACTAGATATTTTTTAGGCATAGTGCTTGTCACTCCGAGTTGAGGGAGATCTTGGTCATGAGAGCTTTGAGTTTTGGGATATCTGAGGCTGATAATAATGAAAGGGGACCGAAAAATTATAGCCAATATGGGTTGGTGGTTGATCTCTGTGATCCGGTCTCATATGATCAACTTGCAATGCTGAATATGGGCCTAGAGGATCCAAAGGACCTAGATCTAGCCAAAAGACAAGAAGAGACAGAAGCATTATATATATTCCTTAAAAATATTAATAGGAATACTTCTATCATCTATACCTGAAGCTCAAATCTACTGTAAAACTTGAAGCAAAGCATTCAAAAGAATATGGGCATACCTATAGTTTTACAAAGTTTCATATTTGAGGGTAAATTGTTTCAAGATACCCTTCAGTTGAAATATTATGACATTGAAAGGAACTCAACCACAGTATTAAATCTAAGGCTATAGGGGGAGCTTTAGGAAATAGAAACCCTAAGGGACCAATCTCATTTAAGGATTCATTGAAATGGAAGAATCTTGCTCCAGCTGACCAAATCCAAAATCTACTAGGACCCTATATAGTCGAGCAAATGAATAAGGTACCATCTATGGATGTAAAAACCCTAGAGGTAAAATCATATTTTGTTGATCAACAAACTAAGGCATTAATATGCAGGCTTTAAGGTTTCTGACAAAGACCTGAAGAATTATATCAGTGGGTGTTTTATTCTTGGACACCAAAATTTGGTCTCTACTTATACTCTAAGGTTTTTCTTCATAGTTCAATTTGATAGACAATAAGATATGGAAAATGTTTTAAATGAAGGGCCATGGTTTTTTGGTACAGTTGGTATTTTCACAACCCCATGGTTCCTAGAATTTTATGTTACAAGCATGGTGGTAACAAAAATTCTAGTATGGGTGAGGTTACCAAATCTCCGTCTTCTCTTCTAGAACCGTCAAGTCCTCGGGGATATTGGAACACTCTGGGTAAATTCAAAAAAATGGACTTGGATAGAATAGCAAAAGGTGTTTTTACATTTTCCAAAATATGTGTAGAGATAGACTTTAGAAAATGTCTTCATGATCATTGTTGGTGGAAAAATGATGACCAGGTAGAGACGTCGAGTTCAAGTGCAGGGGTCAATAAAAAGTCCATCATAATCTAGCATAGTTCCAGCACTTTCACCTTACTCAAGAAAAATAAGGAATCTCACCTGAGGCGCGTCACGACCTTAATTAGTTAAGGGATTGGAAGCAAGCATCAGGAGGAATCACATAAAGGTTATCAATACTCGTCAAAATTAGAATTATGGCTTCATACATGTGATCATTACAAAAGACAACATCTAAAGCATCCAAAATAACATAGAATATACACATGCATTCATAATAACAGATTGTCACATAAACCCAACACAAGTAGGCCATCAAACATCCCTACAGCTTTCTCTTCCATTAATTTCAACCAACATTACAATATTACATTCAATACCATATGCCTTCTCCATATAATAGGAACTAAGAATATTATCTAACATGAGGCCATATGATTACAAATTCATGCAAGCTCAATAGGCTCTGCAATAGCATTTCAGTACACTCTCCTTTCTCTCTCGTATTGGCTTTCCCATCAGCTTTTAAGCACTATGCTTTCCTGGACTATTTCTTTCTTCCTTGGATGCTATGACCTTTCCTTTTTAGTTTCTTTTGTTTCTCGGCTACGATTTATTCCTCTTGTTGTTAACAAATGCTTTGGCTCAGTTGTGACTGTATGTGCCCTGATTTCACTGGCCAATCTTCCGCAATTTCCAGATTTTAGTGGATTCCTTCTCCTTCATTAGTTTCCTTCTCCATGACTTTCAATTGGTCACATTTGGTCAAAATATCGTCAACACATCAAACATGACAAAAAATTGTCCCCAAAACAAAGGACCCAACAGGCCCCGATCATAGTCAATTGACTCATCCTCAATTCAATCATTTGTTGGTCTTGATGATGCTTATTGCTATTGCGGGGCTCCTCCTGGTGTTGCTCCTCCTTGGCTGGTTCCTTCGAACGAAGGACCCAACTTTGGGACAAATTGGATGGTTTTTATTTTGAACTCTGTGTACTCAAAAATTGTCGCATGCCATGGACATGTGAGAGTACTTATTTAGTCTATTGATTATGCTATTATTTGAGTTGTTGGTTCGGTAGGTCAGGTCGTCAGACGAACATCCGATTACTTTTATGCCTCTATGCTAATCTATTGTAGCTTCTGGGAGTGTGCTTGTGCATGTGGCTTAAGGTCATGGAGTAGAGCCTTTGTCTCACGTGATTCATCCTCAAATTTTTGGATCTGGTGTTTGAGGACATCCGCCTATGCCAAAAGCTCCTTTTGTTGGTTGATATTTCAAGTTGCCATGGCCTAGTTGAAGATTTGATTAGATTGTTGGCAGAGGGGGTAGACTGGTTGATTTTTCTTTGCAAGGCAGCTTGACCAGTTTTGAACTTAAGCTAAGATTTATTTAGCTTCCCCCATACCCTAAATGATAGAGGCTTTTAGACAATTTATTTCAGTGATTTTCTGCTCGATCTCGCTGCATAATGGGTTGTTGGATTCAGTAGCGCCCTTTGGCTGGTGGTGATAGTTATTTTGAGCTCTTTGTTTTTTAATAAGAGGTTAGTGTAGGAAGTTTTGATATGATCGCAGCATTTTATTACAGTGCAGGCCAAAAAGTCTTCTGGTGAATTTGTTACTGTAATAAAGGGCCAAAGATCCTTGAACTTTGCACTAATTTCGTCATTCTAGTTATGTAGCACTTACTTCTCCTAAAGAATTTGATATATTTCTGCTACAATATAAATAAGTTGTTGTTGCTATTGTTCATGTTCGACTACCATATTGTTGTTCAACGCCTCTGCTTGGCATGCAACTAGTTGAATAAAAGAAAATAGTTGAGACGACGACCAACTATGGAGGTCAACAGGGGTCATAGTATAACGTGTAGGGTACCATATTTGTAGTGGTTTGTTGTTTACAATTGATTAATTAGACTCCCTCAGGGTGATGCATCTCTCTACTTGGGCTCGGCGATATGAGTAGTGATATGGTCTAGGCTAGAATGAAGTGTTGAAAGGGGGGCAAGGTTTGATATTAGGGGCAACGTGTGTATGGTTTTTGTGCATGGATTCTTAGAGATAATAGGTTTATCGGGTGTCGTTATTGGTCTTGGTGCTAGTAGTAAAGATAACAGAGATGTATTAACAGACACCGTGTTTGTAGGGGTACTAAAAGTGCTTCATTTGTAGTATCCATAATGGACTGGATGACAGATTCTACTTCCATTTCTATTTTGGCACCAAGAATATTTTTGGATGGAGGAATGCATTAGACGATGGCTAAGGGTGAGGTTGTCTAGGGTGATGCATTGCACAACATTGGAGATACAGTATATGTGGACAGTGAGTTTTCCTTAGTGATTGGTGTGTTGAGATGGGATTGTGGTTCCTCATCAGTGAAATCAACCACTTGAGTAGAAGTAACTTTAATTGGTTTCTTGGGAATTTATTATGGCCTAGTTGCAAGTGAGGGGGTATTACAGATAGTGGGTTCAGTATGAGAATGAGGACCCATGGATGGAATTGAAGTAATGGATGGGCTGTAGGTCAAAGTAGCAATTGGACTAACATTGATAAAATTAGAAAATGAAGGGAAAGGACTTACTGATTCCCAAGATCCCCCAGAGTATTATGAAAGCACATCATAGTTGTCTCAATATTCTTTAGTATTGGATTTAGCGTTTCCGCTACCTTTCGCTTCCGGGAGACATGAGGGGTTTTGCCAAGAAGTGGCTTAGGCAACATCCCTTCAAATGAATATGTTGTCATGTCCTCCTGAACTTCTCCAACAACTCCAAGCCAGGACGAGACTTCAGTATGGAATACCTCCTTTGAGAGGACAAAGGCCGAAGAACGCATCTAGAACGTGTCTAGGTTGACACACTTAGGGTGAATCTACATGTTGCCATGGCTTACACCAAACCATATTTCCTGTGAATACTCATCTAGAAGCAATTGTACGATCTTGGTCTTGGCTTGGATGACAACTAGCATCTTTTCATACCATCCAGCAAAAGAAGGCTCATTAATGTCCTTATTGTTGGGTTCCCCTAAATTCTGCCATGGTAAATATTTGAGCGCAAGGGGATGATCCTTAGCAACCAGTGCTATCTTTGTTCCTTCCAGTGGGAACCACTTCATCATAGCTAAGGAAACAACAAGATATAAATATATAAAATATGTTTCCCTCTTGTATACATCTTCACATGCTTCAAAGTTCTCATGAAACAAATAATTTCACCAATTTAATTGTGTGCCCTGCTCAGAAGATTCTGCCACTAAAATTGTGTCCAAGGTGCACTCATCCCTTGAGTAATGGTGCATTATCTTTCTAGAAATTGTATAGCAAGCGAATTTGATGGTAGGCTTGTTAATTAGATCAATAAGTGCTCCCTTACCACCACGTTGAGTATCATACTTGTATTCTGGAATGTAGATGGCATTGTGGATCCTACAGTAGATAGTCATGGTAGTCATTGAATGTCATTGGTGTGTAAGGTGTATTCCTTGTCAATCCAGAGAGAGCCCCCATCCATTCGACTGATGAGGAATTTTGTACATCACGTTTCTATTCTTAAATTGTTGAACATTGGTAAACTTCCCAAATTTAATAGGATCGACCTATGGATGCCTCTAAAATCCTCTTTGATTCTAGATGACTAACTTGGCGAGGGCTTGGATAAAAAATTTGCGCTTGAGCACGGCGAAATGGAAATTTTGAGTGGTCCTTATCTACAAGCACGGGAACAGATATTATGGTGGCCTTAGTCATGTTTTCAATTCGTCTATGATACACAACAAACACAGGGGGTTTGAATTCGGGTTGAGGACCGAGGGAATTTGACACAAAATCTAAACTGGGCAATTCAGCCACCTAAACTTTGTTATTGAATAAATTATCGTTCTCATGAAAACTAAATAGAAAGAATTGACATGATATTTTTTATTAGACATTTTAACTAATTAATATGGAAACTTTTTGTACTCGATTCAAGTCGTGGCAATAATCGTGAATGTGACCTAGACCTGACTTGGATGACGTGAAAACTAAAAAAGAGGGTGGGAATGATGGTTAATTATGATGATATGATGGTTGGTTCCTAGAAGTTGATGACCATATCATGTCATGGATATTATGGAAGAGGTTTAGCCCAAATTCTAAATGACACAGGGAATTATTACTAATTATTATTGATAAGACAACTTCCACGTGTGACTCCCCAACCACAAGCAGTTGGGAAGGGAGGCACTCAACTGACGCAACTAAAATAGCTGAAGTGGAATTATTGGTGCCTAATGCAGCTAAAATAGCAAACGTAAATTTATTCGTAACTGACACGACTAAAATGACTGATATACTAAAATTATTGATGCAACTGCAAAGAATGATGCGACTAAAACTGACTCTACCTATACCTAACTACAATCCCCTTTCAAAGATCAAATCAGTTTGATGTGGAAATGGTTGTGCCATGGAAGGGCTTTAGGCATGCACCGTTTACCCATCTAGGCAATAGGACTCCGTCCATTTGCACAAGTTTGACAGCTCCTGATTCTTTTACTTCCACAAATATTAATGGTCCTAACCAATGCATTCTCAACTTTCCAAGAAGTTTTAGGAACTTACTATCATATAAGAGGACTTGGTCCCCCATTATAAAGGATTTCCACTTTATGTGTCTGTCGTGCCAATATTTCTTTCCTTCTCGACATTTTGGTGGAAATATCCAAGGAATCTGGATTCGTCCAACTCCTAAAGTTTGTCCAACCATTTTGTAATTGAATTGTATTCTTACATATGAGTGGCATGTGCAATGAAAAGGTTGGGGATGATGAACTCGTCGGGTACTACAAATTCTCATCCATAAACAATCTAGAAGGGCATGTACTTGTGGAGGAACTTGACAATTGTACGATAAGCCCATAATGTGGCTAGCACCGATAGTACCAATCATCTCGATTAGCAGAGCATATCTTGGTGAGGACTCTCTCTAGGATTTTGTTAAAATATTCCATGCTGCCGTTTTCTTGGGGGTGTGTTGGCTCGATGGGGCTTGGACCTAGGTTCAGAGTTAGTTGCACTAACCAAAAAAACACTACACTACCGGCCATTTTGGCAACAACTCGCGTAGCACAGGCTGCAGTCTCACCCGAGGTAGTATTAGGGGATGCTAGAACCAGGGTTATGCATCCAGAGGGCTATGTGATGTATTTTCTATGGATCTAGGGCTTTATCTTGACCTTCCTGAACCCTAACCCTTGAAACCCAGAACTTACAGTAAATAAAAGTTAACAGATTTATGTCCTTCACCAATTGAGTTAAACATGCATAACATCATATAAATAAGTAGATCTACGTCTTTGTGAATCTATTAAGTACTTTTCCTAATTAAATGCACTCAACAGTTCATAAACATAGCAACTTCAGAAATGAATAGTAATACACAAATATCACTTCAAAAAATGTCTTTATTATGCTTCAAATTCTCAGTTACAAACTATTTCCAACCCTATGCACACAGTTCCAAGGGCCCACGCACTTAGTTGTAGACTTACCAAGGCCTTCGCGTACACAGCTACAAGAGCCTTCCCCTGTGCCCAAGTACAGAATAGACAAATTTAGATTCAACTCATGCACTTTCTATTGCTACCCTATGACTCTTTTATGACTTCCTTTTATACTCTTCCTTCATTACAATACCATTGTCCGCGAACCATGGGTGGGTCTTGAAACAACTTGAATTTAACAAACTAAGGGGCTTTGATCTTCCTAAAGTCCCTTTGACTCCTATTAACCTGTGCTACTCATGGTCCTCTCCTCAAAATGTGGATACTTTACAATATCTTTATAAACTTAACAAAACTTTAACAAAATCTGACCCAGGGGACCCTGTCCCAACAGGCCCCCAAAAAAAAGTCATGACTCATCTTGAGTCACTCTATTGGTGTTCCCTCAACCTTTGCTTGCAGGCCGCTGAATTCGATCTTCAATGCTTGAAGATCTGTTGTTCCCTGCACAGCAGCCTTGCGAACTTCTTCGACCAACTTCTCTGTCATTGGACCTTTGACTACAAGGCCCATGGTCCTCTATGTCTGTTGCAAGGCTTTTAGCTTGCTCTCTGAGACAACTGGCTTGCCTCATCAACCCATGGTTGTGTTAGTGTTGCAATTATGGAATATTTTTGGTGTAGCTCATCAATCTTTGCATGCAGATTCTTTCCTTCCTAAAGTGTGGCGAACCTTTACACAGGTGCAAGGATTCGCACTATCGCTCGGAGCTCATCGAACTGTAGTTGTTTATTGTAGATGTCTGCGTTGATCTTCTATAAGTGTGGGTCCTCTTGTAGCGAGGCCCACATTTCCATTGTCTTCACAAATAATTAGCTGCAATCCTTGATTGCAGTGGCCAAAGTTGTAATATTTTATCTAATGGCAGCTTCGCACTGTTGTCTGACCTCCGAAGGTGTGGTTGGCTATAGCTTCATTTGAAGCTCTAAAATATGTAGTTGTAGCTCAAATCACACCTTTCTAATTTCCTCCTTGGATTCCTTCACTGCAGTAGCTTACTCGTGAATTTTCTCCGCAGAGGTCGCCTCGACAGGAATTTGGAGCTTAGGGAGCTCACCGCACACTTGGGTAAGGGGTGCCTCTAGCTATTGATTACGTTGTATAACCTCGTCGCGGGCCTGCAAGGCTTGCGCTTTCTCTACAAACATCTATTGATTTTTAGTCTTTACTTCTTCAATAATCAACAGAGCACTTTTCTCCTAGACACGGAGCTCGTAAAAAATTCCTTGGTGCAGCTCATGCAAGGTCTGGATAAATAGTGTTGCAATGTTGATACTTATGTTGGTCATATGCAGCAACATGTCCTAATCCTCAGTTGTTTCGACATGCAATGAACCCTTCGGCAGCATCACTACGCGGAGGTTTATAGTTAGTTTTATCTTAGATGACCCGCTCACCTGACTCGCACTCACTCGACCCATGCTTGCTTGTCCCTCACTTGCATAGATCACTCCTATCTAGACGTGTAATTCCTTTAGGCCCTATTTCACTTTGTCCAATACCTGTTGGTAGTAGTCCTTGATGTGCCCCCATATGTTTTCAATTATGGAGTGGACAACATTGCCTATCTCATTATGGGACCCCTCCATGAGGACCAGTGGTTGAGTACCCGTAGTCTTATCAGACTTCTGCTTCTTGCGTGGTCCCATCGAACTATGCTTATATCACTTCCTGAGCTTGAAGGGGGACTCTAAGTCCTCTGATCTGACATAGGGGTCTGCACCCCCTTCCTCTTCATCTACAGTTTCTACTTCACAATTTGTGCACTCTGTATCAGGCTCTTTGAGGTCAATGGTGACCTGCGTTGTTTCAGCCTGCGCATCTTTTTCCTTCTACACTTCCTTCTCTTACTTAGAAGCCTTTTGTGCTTCTTTATTTTTGTCTTCCTTGGCCTTTGTTGCAGTTGTTGTTTTCCCTGTTTCTACTTCTGCAACCTTACTTGTTCCTATAGCTTTGCCAAATGGGGTGAGCCAATCACTTGACCATTGGTTGATGACACCCATAACATCATCCTACGTTACTAAATAAGGCAACTTGTGCCATGCTCCTATGGTATCCTTCTTAGCGCACATGAACAAATTGTGAAAATCTTCTTTGAAGTCTACACATCATTATACTGCGCATGTAGAGCAGGTGACAACCACGGTTGTTGGTTGATCACCATGCGCAGGTCCATCTCAACCAAGACCCAAAACATTTTATTCTCCATCACGCTTGTGGGCTCCTTAGAGGCCCATAGTGAGGCATACCGCATAGCTTCATAAACATCAATATCTATTGCAGGGATTTGCGAGTCGTCTGGTGTGTGCCATGCAATCAGTGTAATCAACAATAAAAACTAGGCATAGTGGAATGCCTTGCCCTCCTCTTGGGCCTCGCAGCAAATCACCAAGAATTCTTTACATAGGTAGCCCACCCAGTTGTACGGGACTCCCTTGTTGCACTGCACGGTCAAGGAAACAAATGGGGCCAACACTTCATCTGCATGGAACTTTCTCATTATTTTTCTGGCCAAGATGGGAGCCGCGACGAAGGAACTATGCTAGCAAGGTGGGTCCCGTGTAGCCTGGATAGAAAGTCATCGTTGGAAGCACTGTAGATGATTGGATGGCTATTTTTTGTTAAAGGGAGTGGGGGAAAATCATTTAAGGAGAATATGTTTGGAAATTTACCGCCAAAAGAGCATTAATGAGGGAGATCTTGAGGGAATCAATCGATTTGAATTCAAAAAGTTCTATAAATACAACATCCCACTCCACATTCGGACACTTTTCTTCCAGAGAGATTGTCATGGGATTTTGCACCTAAGTTTGAGCATAGAAGGTTGTTGTATGTTTGGACAAGATTGGCACGAGGTAAAGAGGGAATTTTCACAAAAGGGGCTTGGGTTTGAGAGAGATCTGTCTGAGTGGTATAAGCAACTCTTATGGGATAGCCTTGACAATATGACTACAACACCACCACTCCCTGTTACAGCATCTAGGTCGTCGAGGTCAAAACCTACTGCCTCCACAGCAAGAGAGAATAATAAGAAGAAGCATCATCCTCCACCGGTGTGCCAGTCCTCGAGAAAGATACCTACGGAGCGAAGGCAGAAGGGGAAGATGGGCAAAAACAAGTAGCCTATGGAACTTGAGGATTTGGAGGAAGAAGAATTGGCTGAGGGGTTGGAGGACATCCCTACATAAGAAGTTGAGCCTATCTCTAGACTGCCTCCTTACATGCCACAAAGGAAGCCAACATCCAAGGTCTCTAAGGACACAAATGCATTAAAATATCAGGTAGTCACTCCTCTATTACCAGAGCATGTACATGAGGGTGACTTGTTGGCTCGAGTACCGTATTTAAAGATGGAGGACTGGGATCTGAATGATTTTGTGATCTACCCTCAGTTTCAGCCCAATAATTATTTGATATCTATGTATTATGAAGAAGAGGGTGTCACAAGGATAGAGCCAATGAAGTGGGTGGTTGGAATCCAGTGCACAGATCTTTTAAAAATGATGTATGTGCCTAACTTTCGTTGAAGTAATATCAACAAGATTTTTGTTCACCAATTGCAGGAATTGGTGCATGACGGGTATCTATGGCTAGGGACACATTTGTTGGCTTGATGAGACTTGGACCCAAGTTCGGAGTTAGCTCCGCTAACCAACAAAACCCTACACTACCGACCCTTTCGGCAACAACCTGCATAGCGCAAGCTACAGTCTCACCTGAGGCAGTATTGGGGGATGCTAGAACTAGGTTTCTACATCTAAAGGGTTATGTGATGTATTTTCTTTGGATCTAGGGCTTTATCACCTTTGCAAACCCTAACCCTTGAAACCCAGAACTTACAGTAAATAACAGTTAACAGATTTGCATCCTTCGCTGATTGCACTAAACATGCATAACATCATATAAATAATCAGATCTACGTCTTCGCAAATATGTTAAGTACTTTTCCCAATTAAATGAATTCAACAGTTCATAAATACAGCAACTTCCGAAATAAACATTAATACACAGTTACACAGATATCACTTGAAAATATGTCTTTATTATGCTTCATATTCTCAGTTACAAACTCTTTCTAACCATGCACACACAGCTGCAAGGGCTCGCGCACTCAACTGCGGACTCACCAAGGTCTCCATGCACACAGCTGCAGGAGCCTTCCCCTTTGCCCAAGTATAGAATAGAAAAATTCATATTCAACTCATGCACTTTATATCGCTACCCTATTGCTCTTTTATGACTTCCTTTTATTCTCTTCCTTCATTACAATACCATGGTACGCGAACCATGGGCAGGTCTCAAAACAACTTGACTTTAAAAAACTAAGGGGATTTTACCTTGCTAAAGCCCCTTTGACTCCTATTGACCTGCGTTACTCATGCTCCGCTCCTCAAAATGTGGAGACTTTACAATATCTTTACAAAATTAACAAAACTTTAACAAAATCTGACCCAAGGGACCTTGTCCCAACAGGGTGTTATGGGTTGCTCTTATGATGTTGAATCATGAATTTTTGCAGTAATGAGGTGATAGTCTCATTAATGAAGTGGGTCTCCTGACCACTTGTGAGGCTTCGGGGACACCCAAACTGAGTGATGATATTTTCAAATATGGACTTGGTGGTAGTGCAATCTTTAACTGGTGTAGCTTCCACCCATCTGGTAAGGTAATCAGTGGTAGTGATAATGTATCTGGCATGGGAGTGATGCCCGGGTGGATTAATGGGTCCCACAAATCATACTTCCCATTTCTCGAATGCTTTAAGTTCTCGTACTTGCTGCAAGGGAATTTCAGCCCAGTGCAATGGCTTTCCCACGCGTTGACAAACATCACATTTATGGACGAATTTCTTCGCATCTCATAAAAGTGTGGGCCACCATATTCATTCCTACAGCACTCTCTTGGTTGTGTATTTTCTGTCCATATGTCAACCCACAACCCCTTAATTTCATTCCCATAGTATATCATGTTTCTCATTCTAAAAAACATACCGTCGTAATATCTCGTAAAGGCCCATATTGTATAATTATCCTGCAATCAATTGGTAGTTTGTATCCTGAACTACCATGTGCCTTCATTGTATCTTCGTGTACTCCTTTGGGAATTTTCCTGTGGAGAAGAATAATTCAATGTCCTCCAAATAGTCTGGTATGGCCTCAACTCATAATAGCTCAACATCTGGTAGTTGATCACCTACTGGCCCCCAACTTCACCTGAATCTAGTCAGTAAAGATTATCAGGATCCAAATTTAACTTTCTTGGCTTGACGATTACTTTGAATGTGAACTCCTGGAATAGAAAAATCCATCTACAAATCCTTCATTCGAGTACAGGCTTATTCACTAAGTAGTCCAAGGCAGAATGGTTAGTAAATAACTTGAACACCACCCCCCCCCGCAGGAGATAGTGTCGGAACTTTTATAGCATGTACACCATCATAAGCACTTTGTGCTCAGTTGTGGTATAGTTCCTTTCCGTTGTGGACATTTTTCTGCTAGCAAAGTAGATCGAGTGATCGAGGTTTCCATCTCTGGGTTGAGCAAAAAAATCTCCCAAAAAAATTCCTGATGCATCGATATCGACATGGAATTGCTTGTTCCAATCTAGATATACCAAGATTGGTGCACTTTCCAGCTTTTCCTTTAACATATCGAAAGTAGCTTCACATTCATCAGACCATGCAAACCTTTCAGATTTCTTCAACAACTTTTTTAGTGTTGTAGAGATAAAGGCATAGTTACGGATGAACCTATGGTAATATCTTATGCGGCCAAGGGTGGATCTTAGCTGCTTAACACTTATCGACTAGGTCATATTCATGATTACCTTGACCTTAGCAGGATCGACACATAGTCCCTCTTTTTAGAATATATTCCCCAAAAATGTTCCAAAATGGACGTCAAAAATTCACTTCTTCAAGTTTAATGAGATTTGTAGTTGTCTATATTAGTCAAACATCACTCAGAGTAAACTGCAGTGTCCTTTTAACAAACTGTAGACTATCCAATCATCTATGTAAACCTCCAGAAACTTGTGAATATTGTCCCAGAAGGAAATGATTACAATCCTCGAAAACATGGTCGACATGTTCTTGACTCCAAAATGCCTTACATGGTAGGCATAGGACCCCCATTCGGTTGTGAATTTGGTTTTCTTCTTATCCTCCTCTTCAATACAGACTTGGTGGTAACTAGAGAATTCATTTGTGAAATAGTAGGCCTCATTTCCTACCACATTGTCTAGTGCTTCATCTCTAAAAGGGGTGGGGAAAGGATGATGAACATAGGCATTATTCATAATCTTGTAATCCACATAGACCCAGATTTCTTCAGAGTCTCTTTTTTTTGTAGTGACAATTGGACTTACACACTCAACCTTGTTGACTGGAAAAATAAGCCTAGTTTCCAACATTTTGTCAATTTCACTTTTCACCTTCTCCTTGACCCTCGGGTTCAATCTATATAGTTGATGTTTCACTAGCCTCACATCTAGATTAAGCAAAACCTTCATCTCACCTAGCTCCCCCTTAATAACTTTAAGCTCTACAACAGATGAAGGGAAGAGGTCTTCGTATTCCCTTAGGAGATTGAAGATTTCTTTAGTTGTTTGCTCATCCCAGTAGTATATGATCGAAGCTAATTTGGCTTCTCCTCAATACCAATATTGGATTTCCGCAACTTCAGAGGTAGTAGTTGCAAACCAACAATTATAGTCCCATATCCGATGCTTTGCTCCCCTTCATATTCCTTGAATGTCAAGTGCCTTAATTCCTCTAAATCGCCCCCATCTGGTTCCAAGTTTTTCTTTCCACAAGCCACAGCTTCATGGAATCTAGATTCATATATGTGACCGAAGGCATTCTAGTTCCAAGTAGCCCTCAATAAGCTAACCTACCAAGAGTAAGACCCTCTTTATGGCATGCATAGCAGCTATTCTCCTCTAGTCATCATCAGTGAAGGAGAAATCGTTGATAAACTTAGTTGCCATAGAGTCCCATTTATCGGTCTCTCTTCTTAATTCCTCCATCACGTACCAAGCCTGTGTAATTTTCCCTAGAATGTGGATAGATCTATGCACCCACAAGTTTTTTGGAAGTCTTTCTCTGATCCATCTAGCTTTATAGTCTTGCAGCTGTTTTTGAGGGTTAGTATTCCCTCGATACTTAGTGAACTTGGGCGGGAAATCCTTTAAATATCCAAATATGGCCACCAATGTTGGCTTAACTTCTTGCCACCCTCATAGATGGTTATGGTGAGAGACGCACCACCTTATCAGCGTCGCTTGGAGGGTGATGTCCATTAAGGTAACTTTGTGTATTTACGAGATGGTTCAATCAACTTCATTAATAAAATCGGTAACAGAACCCATACCATTAAAAATAGGAAATTCTCGTACCTTGGTACCAAGCCAGTGGATACGGTGGATCGTGGTGTAGTGCCTGGTGTTGGTCTCATGTCTGCCCTACTGTCAGTCATCCCATGCATCCTCGAATCCAACTTCAGAGCTTTGAACACTTCTCCAGCTGATCGACCCTCCTACCATAGGATTAATGTAGTCTTCCCTTTTTCCCACCATTAGCCGGTATAACTAGTCCAGCAACTCAGGTTCTTCTTTTTCATTCACTGGTTCGATGAATCTAGGACTTTGATAGGGGTCCAGGGGCTGCATCACCCTAACTCCCTCAAATTCAAAGGTCAATGTTTCCTTCTTTAGATCAATTACAACATAGTTTTCAACAGCCCATTCTACTCATAATAGTGACAAATAGGGGTCTTTGTCTCCTATTCTATTACCTCAAAGTCAGCATCAGTCTTTACCCCTATTATGTCAACTTCCACATCCTCTAGATGTCCAACTAGGAGGATACAATATTGTTTTTCCATGCGTAACTGAATCGGATAGAACATCAACTTAGGCCTTCCAAATGCTTCCCAAGTTTTCCTTGGTAGGATATTCACTTTTGAACCCAAGTCGAGCATTGTATCCTTCATCTGGAATCTTGTAATCTGAGCATCAATTTGAAATTCCCTCCCTATCTATTTCTTGTTCCTACACACCCATCTAGATTTTCTTTCTGGTAAATTGGTGAAAGTGAGTCCTTCCACATCTGCCCCTTCTTTGATAATTATCTAGAGACTTTCCCACAACTATCCAAGCATTTTCTCATTATTCACAATTTGCAGAAACAACCTAAACCATTTTGTTATAGGTTGGGAGTTAAGTTGTGATATTTTCAGGCTTCTAGCCTTTGAAGTCGCTAGCTATTCTCCTTGGGACTCAACAATTGGAGTCAATTTGTTAAAAATATCTGCCACCTATTTGTAGTACTGCTACTTCTAGCTAGAGTCATACGAGCACTTAGGTGAGGTTGTTTTTATGATTCTTGGTTATTCAATGGCTCCAAAGTTAGCTTCGGTCTTCTTCCCTCTCTGAGTGACTATATTAATGTTTGAAAGCGGAGTTTTCTCAAGTTCCCTTGGTTTATCATTAATTAAATTTTCTCCTCATTAGCAGTTACACTCTTCCCATCTAGAAATTAGCTTTGGGAAATTATTTGTTGCATGTGTGTTGACCCTGCACTGAGAGCACCAGTGTCTTTGGGGTAGTGGACAGTCTCTTGCAACATGCTCTTCTTGATCATAATTGTAACAATGAATCGGACCTCTGCATCCTGTTATTCCCCCCCTTATTCCTTCACCTCCTTGTCCTCAAGGGGCTTCATTGATCCTATAAGAATAACAATCTAGCGATCATCTAGGGAATCTAATGCTCTACACTGGTCAGTGTGGTGAGTATATGAACCACAGAACTCATAGAAAACATTGTTTGGGATATTTGAATACTTTTGTAAAATTGGATAGAGGTGAGGGAGATTCTCATAGGTAGGAGATGTACTCTGTTGGTCAGGGAAGGTGTGGAACCATGTGCGCCCTGTATATAACCCTTGTGTACCAACCTGCGCAACTTCGATGATGGGTAAATATGTGGAGGGTCTTGCAAGTATGGAGGGAGTGCTTGGGCCTCTTGGTATTGGGAACTCTGTGTCATGATGCCCCTCAATATGGTAGTTAGTACACCATATGTGCAATCATGAGGGTTGCATCAATTTCATGTCCCTTAGCTTCTTTGTCAGATTAGCGATTTGATGTTGCAATCCTATGAGAGTGGGGTCGTGGGAGACCACCCCCCCTCGATGATCATGTGGGTATCCTGCCATAACTTCAATTTGGGTTTCTTGATCTAGGGCATCTTGGAGATTATCATTCTTTTGTTGAGTCAGCGGCATGAGGGTAAGTGATAATAACGCTTTGATGAACCAATATCGCTGATGATTGGGGTTAATAGGGTATCTTAGCTTGCCAATAACATCCTTAAATATTTTCATCATCTCCTAGGTTGTTTCTCCTTCCCTATTCTTAATTTCCCATCATTCTGATAGCCCCTGTTGGTTAGTTTGAGGGAGTTTAAACTCTTGTACAATCTCCTGTCGAACTTCATCTATCATCAAATTCTACTGCAATGCGGACCACTTGATGAACCATCTCAGTGCCCTATCTCGAAGAGTGGTCTGAAATTCAATAAGATTTGTGGCATCTTGAGTTTGGAAATCTCTCCATATGGTCTCGCACAGGTAGTAATTTTTCTCGACATCTTCATTCCCTTTCCTAGAGAATTCAGGATATCGAGTAAAGGATCCTACCATGTTACCATCCATACACAGTTGAACTGGCAGAAAAAGTATGAATCCTTGGGAACACAGTTATGATGATCCTTGGGGACCCAAACTGCAATTACTATTTCTACCACTAGAGGAACTAACCTTGTAGGTAGTGTGTACATTGTGGACCTTTACAACTTTAACAAGCTTAGATAAAAACTGACCAAGGTTGTGATAAAGTACCAGGGGAACCTTAGCGGAGGTACTACTTGAGCTACTGGGAAATGAACCGCTACTTGCAGGGGACACATCATTCTAGGAAAACAATCTCCTCATAGTGAAGTGCATGTCATGATTTTGGCCTTCCTTGAAACTTGTAGGGCCCAATTCATCTGGTGTCCCATATTTGTTGGCAAAGTGAAATCTCTACTGCTTCTCTAGGTCCCTGTCACTGCAGCGGTCTCAGCCTCTCCTATTGGACCAGGTTTCACTCTAGTTTCATCCCAATTGCTCTATAACTTCCGCTAACTTCTTTCCTCTTCTCGTACTCCTGGACTACTTAACACCTCTCTTGCTTGGTGTAGCTCCTTTTTCCATCTATAGATCTCTTGCAAAGCTTTCTCCTGCCATTCTCCATCTATCTATGCTCACCTTTTTCTTCTTAAATATCTAGCCTTCCAGAAGTAATCTACATCCATTTCTCCAATATTTTCATAGCTCCCAACCAAGTAGCATTCCTCCCCTTAAGCACTTCCCCAAGTACTTAGGCTTTAAGCTGCCATGGGTGGGCCCTGAAACACCAATAATTTCTCTTCTACCATTAAAACTTTAATCCACAATGGGATTTCCTTCAATAGTCTCCCTCGCATCCTTGACTTGAATACAGCCTCAGCCTTAGAGAAGGATTGATGGCCCTTATCAGTAAACTCAATAATATACCCTTCTATAGTCGTCTTCACCTAGAAGTTGATAGCTCGAGTCAGGTCAGTGTCAATCCAATGTAATTCAACAAGATCATCTTAGGTCTAAGTACGAGGAGATAGGCTTTGGCTACAAGTATTTTCTTTTATTTGTAGCCTTCGTAACCAATTGTAGAGCTCCTTTGGCACCTTGCAACAGAAGATCTTATATTGATTGCTTGCAGGCTCTGTGCACATAATTTCTTCCTTCAACTGCTTTGCACTTCAGTCATGGAATTGTGCTTGTTAGGGGGAAAACTGATCTACTTTCTCATGCCACCAATCTTGCAGATCCTTAAATATTCTCAAAACCATATTCCAGATCCCTTTGGAAAATTTCAAGTCCTGGAAACGGAATCATTTGTTGGATGAAAAATGATGACCAGGTAGACACCTTGCGTTTGAGCGCAGGGGCCAAAAAAGATTCCTTCATAGTCTAGCATAGTGCTGGCACTTTCACCTTACTCAAGGAGAATAAGGCATCTCACCTAAGGTGCGCCACAAACTTACTTAGTTAAGGGATTGGAACTAGTCATCAGGATGAATCGCACAATGGCTATCAATACTCTTCAAACATAGAAATATGGCATCAGAAATGTGATCATTACAGAAGACAACAGCTAAAGAATCCAAAAGAACATATAATATGCACATGCATTCATAATAAAATTTTAGAGGGGTCACATAAACCCAACACAAGTAGGCCATTAATCATCCGTGTAGCTTTCTCTTCCTTTAATTTCAACCAACATTACATCATTACATTCATGCTCATATGTCTTCTCCAAAGAATAGGAACTAAGAATATGATCTAACATGAGGCCAAATGTTTACAAAGTCAAGCAAGCCCAATAGGCTCCACAACAGCATTTTAGTACACTTTCTTCTCTCTCTCGTTTTGGATTTTTTGTCATCTTTTAGGAACTCTTCTTGCTTGGACTACTGCTTTCTTCCTTGGATGCTTTGCCATTTCCTTTTCAGTTGCTTTTGTTTCTTAGTTGTGACTCCTTCCTCTTGCTGCTAATGAACATTTTAGCTCGGTTGTGACTGCATGTGCCCTAATTTCCTTGGCGGATCTTCCACAACTGCCAAAATTTAGTGGATTCTTTCTCCTTTCCCATTTACCTTCTCTGCAACTCACCATTAATCACATTTGGTCAAAATATGTTCAAAACGTCAAACATGACAAAACTTTGTCCCAAAAACAAAGGACCCAACAATTGTATTCATTGAAAACATGAAAACTTTCAGTATGGCATTTAGATGCCAAACTTATTTCCGAACTGGACACCTACAGAACACCTACCCACAGGAAAAAAAATATCGCAAAAAATAAAAAGTGTAAGGTCTCTAAGCCAAGGGATTGGTAGTTTCCTTACACTTCTGAAGACAAAGAAGAAGAGACCATGGAAATTTCTCCAAATAAAGATGCTCAAACATAGCTTGATAGCCAAGAAAATGGAGTAGATGGAGATTAGCTAGGAATTTTGACTCATAGCCATAAGGGAACTGTATAAATCATATCATCATAGTAGAAAAAATCATAAACAACCATCGAAAAGGAATCGTGGGGTGTAAAGAGTTCCCATGTATCCAAGAGCTCAGACTCAGACATAGTCCCCCTCCAAGCAGATGGAAATCAACTAGAAATAATAACAATTATTACCAAACAAGGAGTTTGGAAAAAAAATTCAAAAAAAAAATGAAAAAAGAGGAACCTAAGTGACTACTATCACACTTAGCCTCGGTAAAATTATGTAATTTTTTTACAGGTTTTTTTTTTTTTTTTTATTGTGCATCAACCAAAAGGCTAACATAACCAAATGCTTACCAGAATCTGCATAATGTAATTTTTCTCCTTTTTTTAGGTTGAATAAAATTACATTTTTTCCTTTTGGAAAAAATAAATAAATAACAATTACTCAAGAAAAATAGAGTTGTTATAATTCTAGAAATAAAGCAAGTTAACACTACAACAAAGTTGCAGCAAGGGGAGTAACCCTAACTCAAGGAATGCTGTAAATCCTTCATGAAATAAATTAGTAAATAAATGAATATAACATTAACACCTATGTTGTAGTAATAAACCTATAGTTCATAGTTGCAGTAATATAATTTATTGGAGTTGTAGCAATTAGTAATTTGGAGTCATTGCAATACAAAAAGTAAACATAGAAATAAACAAAAAATAATAATTGTACTTATTTATATTATATGGATAAAGATAGCACCTGACTAAAGAGGGGGACCTTACCTCCTTAGATGAGGAACTATTTAGAAAAGAAACAAAATGTGAATGCTCAACACACCATTACTTAAACTAGAGCACGAAGGAAATTAAATTGTAGAAACTTTAAAGTACAATAACTTGTTCCTTGTTACTATTGTATTCGTTACAAGTTGCAAGCTACATGTTATAGGTTACTCAACTCAAGGAGAGTAGAGGCTTTTTATATAAAATGTATTCTATATAAATACATAAATTAGGTGGATGGACAGCCATGAGAATCAAGTTGCTCATCCTATTACATTGATTTCTTCATAAAATGGTAAAAAATGGGCATCAACTAACTCAATTCATCTATGAAAAACATGGTGGTTGAGTCATCATATTTTCTTGGTCATGTAGGTTTTACCCTTGTACATAAACTACCTACATACGAATTCTAAAAAACAATAGAAAATAAACAATGGCAAGAGCATAAAACATAAAATAGATATACGCAGATATTTTCCCTTGGATCCCAAAATTGGGACTACCATATTGATTTTTCATTATGTTCCTTTCAATGTTACAATACATATATATACATGTTGAATCATCCATTAACCCTAGATTAGAACATGAAGGTAGTTCCCTTGATTGAAAGTACAAAATACCATGGGAAAAAAACTTTCATGCCCAAAATCATGTGTAAAACCCATGCACAAAACCATAGGTAGGTCTGCGTGGGGCTAGTCGTGGAAAGAATATAACACACACCCAAAATTCTCCCACATGTTGTTTTCTTTCCACACAGGGGGTCACAGGAGAGCTTAGTCATTGGTCCAGCCCTGTAACGCCCATTGTTTCTCTACACCAATAAAAATTCTCAGTGCTCACAGACTTTTTCAATGCATCTATAGTATTCTTCCTCACTCATATCCCTCACAGACTTTACCAACAACACCTTTTTTTCCTCATCCATATCCCTCACAAAGTGATATTGAACATCAATGTGCTTTGTCTTTGAATGATAAATAGGTTTCTTTGCCAATAAAAATTTCAATTTGGCTATCACAATCTATCATTATATCTCGTTGTATTAACCCCATACTTGAACACAATCTCTGCAACCAAACTGCTTCATTTCTTGCATGAGTGGATGTCATGTATTCTTCCTATGCAGTTGAAAGTTCCACTACAAACCGTCTCTTTCTCATCCAACTAACTGTACCTCCAAATAGGTTAAAAATATACCCACTTGTAGATCTTCTCTGATCCAGATCTCCATCCCATACTACATCAACAAAGCCACTGATGTCCAAAAATCTGTCCAATCCTAGTCTTCCTAGGTAGCACATACCATAATCACTAGTGCCATGCAGATACCTGGAAACCCACTTCATTGTTGTCCAATGATCCTTCCCGATTTTTTCCATAAACTTACTCAATACTCCCACTGCACGTGCAATGTCTAGTCTAGGAAAGACCATTACATACATCAGGCTATCGACTGAACTTGTGTATGGAACATGAGACATGTCCTCTTCACCTTCTTTTGTCTTGGGACACTCTTCAGTAGATAAATTTACACCTAAAGGAATAGGAACCTTCACCTATTTATTATCCTGCATACTAAACCTCTGCATTATTGTCTCAACATACTTCCTTTGGTTTAACCATAGCTTCCTCTTTGCCTGATCTCATTTAATTTTCATGCCCAAAATATATTTTTCAACACTAAGATATTTCATGTCAAATTTGGAGGACAATTGGGTCTTCAATTCTTGGATAATTTCTTTGTCATTTCCAATCAACAATATATCATCCAAATACAAGACCAGATAAATAAAATGGTCACCAATTAATTTAAAGTACACACAATGATCTGCTTTGCTTCTTGTGAAGCTAAATCCCTGTATAAATGTATCAAATTTCTGATACGACATCCTTGGTGATTTTTTAACCCATACAGAGACTTTTTCAACCTGCATACCAGTTATTTCTTACCCTTCACCGCAAAGCCTTCAAGTTGCTTCATGTAGATCTCTTCTTCCACATCCCCATGAAGAAATGTTTCCTTCACATCCATTTGTTCTACCTCAAAATCAAAAGTAGCAGCAACAGATAAAAGTAATCTAATAGAAGCTACCTTGGAAACAAGAGAAAAAATATCATTGTTGGGCGCGAGATCCCATAAGGGCAGTTTTGGGGCTTAGAGCCCAGATTTTGGTCCAATTTTGTAATTCCAATGTAAAGACTCCACATTTTGTGGGCACAGAGTGCGTAGTTGTTAAAGAGTCATAGGATTGTCTGCCCTTATTTTGTTAATGTAATGTCGGTTGTAGAAGATCTATCCATGGTCCGCGGACCATGGGATTGTATAAATAGAGCTAAGATCTAAGTAGTTAGAATAATCAAGAATTTTTAAGCAATGAAGATGTATGCGAGATAGATCTGAAGTGTAAGTCTAAGTTTTGGGTCGTAGCATAGGTAGAGGCTCTACAGCTGAGTGCGCAGAGGCTTAGTAGTCTGCAGCTGAGTGCGTGGACCCTTGCAGCTGAGTGCACAGGGCGAGTCGAGTCTGTAACCGTCGAGAATCATTAATAAAGAGAAGTTTTCTATCATTCTACGTATTTATTTCCTGTTTATGCATCTATTATATTGGGTATGAATTTCACTTCTAATGCTTATATGATGCGCGAATGTGTATAAATATATTGGTTAAGTGAACGCAAGTAAGAACATTTGTTTACGCGAAGATAACTAAGATATGCTAATAAGATAAGTAAGATACTTAACTTAGTTTGAGAGACAACGCAGATCGTTGCTCTAGCAGCGCGAAAGGACTGCAGCCCCTGGTTAGGGTTGTGCGAAAGCCGATTGTAACACTTCACGAAGGTACTGAAGGATAGAGCAGAGAGAGAAGCCACCTGTGTGAAGGCAGGTATAGTTGGAAGAAACTGACATCACAACCATCTCAAGGGTGCAGAAACTTGGTTCCAGCATCCCCCCATACTGCTTCAGGTGAGACTTCAGTCCGCGCTTCACGAGCTAATGCCAAAAGGGCCAGTAGTGTAGGGATTTGTTTGGCTAACTAACACTGAACCTGGGTCAAGCCCCCTCAAGCCAACAAATGGTTCCGTTACCTGGACCAGAATCTGTATAAGAGATGTGTGATGTCGTATCATTGGAACCCAACTAAGAAAGAAATCGAAGGCTGGTTGGACAGAAGAATTCACGAGTTCGGGGCACAAGAAAACAGAAACCCGCGACTTTCAAAAGAATAGTAATTAGATAGCGACCTGTATACAGAGATCCACGAAATATTTTTCATCTCCTTCCCTACCAAGCTATACGAGTGGATCGTGAAGCTAGCAGATATCCAAGGAAGGTGGAAACTTGACAGTCCTATTGTGTGGACCCTGGAGCTAGTGCGAAGATTGGAAGCATCGGAGGATAATATCGCATGCGTCGTCGATCATTGGCTCGATCACATTATAGGAGGATTTGTTACTGAGATTGCAGTTGACACCTTAGTTAGCTAAAGCAAGGCAGAGCAACGCTTTCTCAAAGGACCATGAGGTTATGCAGTTACCTTGATGTTTAGGTCTACACGAAGCATAAGAATTTACAGAAACGAGGGAAATAAGGGTCAAGAGCATAGCCCCTTGATTTTACCTCCACGAGGGGATGAGGAAGGGATCACGAAGGTCTCTCCGTGAAGTGCTATTCATCTGATAAGGAAAGGATTTATGTGAATACCACCTCCATCACCTCCATCAATGCCATCAGCCTCACCTCCATCACCTCCAACTTCACCCGTACCACCTCCACCACCATCACGATTCAGTATGGCGAGCACAGTGAAGTTGCCTTTGTTCAAAGGCTTGGGAAATGAGGACCCGGACCAATTCTGGTTTGTAGTGAAGGTTGTATGGGAAGCTCAAGATGTTACCGATGACCATATAAAGAAAGCAACACCGATTAGCACCTTGGAGGATTGCACACTGACTTGGTATATTAAGTACTCCAATGATAACCTGAATGCGAGAGTAGCGGACATCGAAGCAGCACTGAATAGGGAATTTTTATCGGGAAAACTAGTCCATTCAGAGGTGCTAGTCCCACTAATACGGGTAGCTATCTTAGAAACAAACAAACTAAAGTTACTTGTGTTTTCCTTTATGAGAGATAGATGAGAGAGAAGTAGAGAGTACCAACCTCAATGTTTCGCTAATCTCCTTGCTTGTTCCCTCTCTCCTTTGATAGAGCTTTCACCACTCCTTTCTCACTTGTCCCACTTCAAAGAACACTTGTAGAGTCAAGGCAACAAAATACCATCAAAGCATAGAGATCTATATCCATAAACAATTTAGGATCAGACGTACATTAACCATACAAATGCATATACAAATATCATCATCCTCCTGTCTGATCCAACATCATCCTCCCAGCATGAAAACCCTCTTCACCTCATACAAAGCAAGATCACCCAACAATACAATGTCTTCAAAGAGAAACCAACAACACTTCCTCACAAATTGCAAAATTCCAACCCCTGGATCTCTAGGATGAGGGATCCATATATAGATGTTTGCAGGAGAGTGAGTCAGCTTCTGGGATTTTGATTAGTGTCATTTCACTGATGGTTCTTGGTTCCACTTGGAGATTTCATGATCTCTTACTCATCCCTATGCGAATTCAGAGAGGCAAGTGTCATATGAGCAGTTTCTAGAATATTCTTTGAGTTTCCACCTAGCAAACTACTTCTGCCATTTATCTGCTCTCACTCATCACACCCTACAGAAGGGATTTTCAGTATGCATCACACCCCCCATGTGTAACAAGTGAGATGCATCGCACCCTCAGCATGGAGCAGTCTGTATGGTCTAGTTTTGACCAATTCTGAGCAGTTTTTCAGGGAGAACTTCTGGGAAATGATGCAATCAGCTGACCTTGTTCCTTTAGGGTATGAAACAACACTTTTAGGGGTTTAGAATCCCTTGGTTTATGGACATATGTGATTGGGGTTGCAGTGCCCAAATATGTCTATAACAGTTTCCCCCTAAAGCATGAGGTCGTAAATCTTCTGATGTCGGGTGAAATGCTTTATCATGAGGATCCGAGGTTTTTCGAACTGGAAGGTGACCTGTAATAAGATACAATACAATACATTATCTTCATAATATTTTCATGATCTAGCTGAGGCGGGAATTCCCATGCTCAAATTTTATAAATTCATTTTCATGTACATAGGACAGACAATCGTATGTGTGGCAGACTGATGATTCTGGTAGAGCCATCATCATTTAGCTTGGATGATTATCTGTGCAGCAATGATGTACATTTTATGTCTTTATTTTCCTGAATATATCATAGCCCTGATGGATGAAACTAGATCCGGGGTCTTCAAACTCGTTCAATCCTCGCCCGAAGTACAATTCGATCCATGTGAAAATATGTTCTGATGTCGAACATGGAAAGACATCGCCTGATTACCAGCCAATGATATAAGTTGTTAACAGGCGCGAGAGGAATCACCGATAACCCTCAAGGTACTACAATACAATTCACGTGGTGTGAATACATGAGTTGATGTCGAACACCATGCAAAATCTTTCAGTCAAAGGCCATTAATGTAAACCTGTTGCCGGAAGTGAGAAACTTTCCATTGAGGCATGCAAGCTTCAAAGTACTGAAAGTGTTATTCCTAAGTCAACTTCTTGGATAATGAGCTGATGTCGACAAGAAGTGACCCATCGTAGGAGGGCCTTAATGAATCCCACATCTATGACATGGAATGGAGAAAATGATTTTGTGGAGGTGAAAACAATCTGATGATACAAGGTTCAGGGTAGCGGTCATGAAAAATGGAGAGTGAAGGTATTGCAGTAGATGAAGCGTTAGTTGGGTTGGTGAATTCTCTTAGTGACTTCTCTTAAACATATCGGCGACACTGAAATGGATTGGTAGCGTTAACCCCAAAATGGATGGTATGGTGGACCAATGGTGATATGACCAATGAATGGAATAACCCAACCCGACTCAATCATATGATGGAGTGAAAGTGTCATGTTCAAGAGCGACCTACTACCAATGAAGTTATTCAAGTTTTCTTCCCTTTTTGCCTAGTCATTGCTGACCAATACCTCTTTATTTTTGTCAAGCTTGAGGAGGATAACATATGATTGTTCTATAATTTTCCCTTCGGGCAAACCTGTCGCTATGTTTTAACAAGCCTAGTGACAATGAAACTCGTTCTTATCTGCATGGACAAGTTTGTCGCTATTGTTTTAACGAGTTTAATGAAAAAGATAACTCGATCCTTTTCAATTTTAGGGAGTCTAAAAAGACACGGAAAGGCAACTCCAGTAGTCCTTTTTCGTAATATAATCCCTTAAGTCTGAAAAATTATAAAATAATACGAAAGGGATGAATTTTCAATAGTTTTAACGAGCCGAACAAGACAAACGCTTGATCTTTTTGTGTAATGATCCCTCAAGTCCAGAAAGATTAAAATCTAGATGAGGGATGGCACTTTCGATCGCTTTAACGAGCTGGAGAGGCCAATTGCTCAGCAATCTTTTCATATTTTACGAGTCAGATGAAAAGAGCTTAAAGGAGACTCACTTTTTGAGGAACGAGTGATGTTTTCAGATAGCAACAGGTTCCAGGTAAGGTTTGGAACTTATCACTCATGGCAGTGTAAAGAAGGTGGCTAATAGAATCACTCATCGTAGTTGTTCCTCAAAAGGGTAAACAATCAAATGGAGGCATATGATCAGCTAAAAAAGAGTGGAGATGATGGTAAGAACACGACCAAGGTTCAAAAGCTAATAATTAAGCAATGGTTATTTACCGAAGGTGGGTTCATTTTTTAATGAACTTGAACTCTTGGGGGAACATTTTCTCATTGATAGGTTTACTTTTTAATGAGCTTGAACTTCGCGTAAAATTGCTCGTGCCAGTCGTATAATAAGGATGTCTCATCGATAGGTTCATTTTTTAGGGAGCTTGCCCCATTCGAAACTTTGCTCTGGAGCCTTTTGTATGCAAGCTAGGAATGACCCACCTATGAAGTTAAAGGGTTGAGAGCCTACAAACTAAGAAAATAAAAGGTCATTTTTCACTTGCATGCAAAAAGGTTTTCATACCCCCAAGTATAACGAAGTAGAGTTTCCAAGTTACGATTAGGAAATTCTTGCATTAGCAATATTGTTCCATCCGCGTAGCAGACAAATCACTTCCTTGGCTTTGTCCATTGAAATGGATGAAGGTGATTGTTGTCAGTGCCAATCACATAACCTTTGATGGGGGAATCCTTTTCTAGCCTAATCGCATTTTCCTAAATAGACAGGGGATCAGACTAGTCATATATCCTACGTGAAAACCTACCTTATATCTGGGGTTTTCCTGCCGAAGCAGACCAGGGCGCATGCCCCCTGGGTTTCAGTCACAATCACCGAATCACTCGCGCTCATCAGGTGGACAGACTAGATATTGATGAGACATTCCTTGTGCAAAAAGACCAATTAGGAATGGCATTTGACTAATAGTTGTTTGAACTAGGGAATGAAAGCTGGTCAACTAGGTGGACCACTCTGCCTTCAGGCGGAAAACAAATCACTCGAAAGAGTGAGGAAACAATAGCTCCCATGATGTAAATGTAGTCACACCCAAGGAGTAGATTGCAATCTAGAGGCCCTTGGACTACCATCACATTTAGATGAACGATTTTCCTTCTCAAAGTTATAAGAAAATTTGGAAGGATCCCTAACGGTCGACTAGTTCCTTTGTTGAAGCCTGTCAGATCGCAAATCTCAGGCAAAAGCGATGGAGAACCAAGCGCTTTCCAAGCAATTGAGGAAAGGATACTCACAGAAGCCCCTTCATCTATGATAGTACCAACCATGATCATTCTGTAAGCTTGTACTATTATTCGGAATGGTACATTAGATGGTAGGCGGGGTCTCCCTAGTAGATTCCAATCGAAGGAAACGACTAGATTGCTTGGAGGAGGGACCGAATAAATGGCCGGGTAAATCTCTGACGAACTTCCTTCCTACGGTAAAGGAACGGGTAGATTCCCCCATGTTCATCAGATTCTGTGTTAACAAAAATAATTTGAACGGTGTCATTCTCATTCTCTTTGGTGATAGTATCATCTAAAGGTGGACCTTCTGAAGACAAGACCAGGTCGACTGCCATCTTGACCTGTTGGCTTTGGTCCGGTATGGACTCAGAAGATTTATCTTCAATGATAGGTGCTTCGACCGACAAAAAAGGTGTGTCAATCGGATTTTCAACTAGCGATGGACTTGGCAAGAGTTTCTTGTATCCGGGAGGAAGTCGCTGCAGTGAAGCAGGACGATTATCCAAGACTCTTTTAGCTTTGTCCAAGAAGGGACAACGGTGGAGGGCATGATTTCCTTCACACATCCTACAAGGAAATCTAGATCTTCCCTTCTGTCCATTGACTTCATTTTCACTAGTTGATGGTGTGCTCTCAATGTGATCGTCAGAGGTTGAAGACACCGGATTGTGTAAGCGGGGAGACTAATCCCTCAGGATCCATAGAATGCAAGGACAATCTTGATGATAGTGGTCTCCCTTGCAAATGACACATGGAGATTTAGGGTTGTAAGGTGCAATGTGTGGATTTTCACCAGACAATGCATGGTCGCCCCCTTTCACCATTGGCTTCTTCTTCTTCTTCTCCTTCCCTTTCTTCTTCTTCTCAGTTACTTGGTTTTTAGTGTTACTAGTTTCACCAAGCGAAAAGGAAGAAGGAGAGGGAGAAAAAAACAAAGTAGAAGGTGAGGGGTGACTTCAGGATCATCTGGTTGCTGATTTGATTGCTGGCGAATTTCAGTGTTTTGAACAATAAAGGTCGAGAAAATCAATACCGGTAGGCCAATTGTAAGTCCTGGAAGGGACAATGTAGCCATGTGTGGAGCACCAACATCTCCCCAAGAGGAGAAGCGACTAGGATTTCCCCCAAGGGGAGGTCCTTGATTGGTAGACTTCATTTTCTCAACCTAAGACCAACAAGGGAATAGTGACGTTATTCCGATTAAAATAAATTTTATGACGCTTTGACAAAACTTGCTTTTTCAATTTTTAAGAGTCGAGAAAAAGCTAAAGATGACTCTAGTCGCCTTCAATTTTTTAATGAGCTTGAAGTGACAAGTGCTCAGATGGACCTTTTCTTTTAAGGAGTCTAAAAAGGAACAAAAGTGACTACTCTGGAAATATAGACAGAGGGATTACCAAACCAATCGCAAAACTGCAGAATATTTTTTACGGTACGGTAGTCAATCTTCCCGAATGCTGTGTTTAGTGCATTGCGATCGATAGGGTGGAAAACACGGCTTCCTAAGGATAAAGGATGTAGCCTATTGTGGTCTCCCAATATATACTCAATGGTACGTGGGAGCACAAGCCCGTACTGGCACTTATCGTCTCAGAGAGGAGGACTCACCCAACCTATGATGAAAACGATAGTTACCAGGCTTTACGACGTCGAAATACGTCTCTAGCCTAGACTTCTAAATGTTGTGCGTTAGGTTCCAAAGCTTTTTTATGTTCATTGAGGTTTATTTTGCAGTTGATCTTTCTTAAGAAGTTTTCCTTTAAGTTTCACCGTGTGATGCAGATATACAATTCCTAAATATGCAATCTAAGATGATAAACAGTCGTTTACTTTCTTTTTGCAATGAAAATCCTAGCTACTAAGGAAAGAGAAATGAAATTCTTTCAACATAGAGTAGAGAGCACACACTAGATGCACTTTTCCTAAATCAATTTCAGAATGCATTCTAAATGCAAATGCACATGCATGTATTGTTTTTCAGTTTCCTTAACGTGAGAATGACAAAAGAAAACTAAGAACAGATCTGAACTATCTTCTTTCAAAGCGATAGTACTAACTATTTTCTCTTAAAAAAAAAAACAAAAGGAAGGCTAAGACGACACCTTGCGATTTCGAATTCAAAATTGCTTTTGACACTTGAAATACTATTAATTCAAATCAAATACGATGGAAAAATTGTAACCGACTATCTAAAAGAGGAAGACTTTACGATACTCTTTTTCTTGACACTTGCGACACTTTCAAATCAAAAGACGACAATTCAATGAAGCTACTGTTTGCAAAGGATAACTATAAATGATGAAAAATACATTAAAAACATTCACAATTCGTTATCAGTGGAGGCTGAATAATGCAAAGGAAGATGGTTTTGACAGTGATATACTAATCATAGACAGCAAAACTACTGAATAAAGTTGAAGACAATGAAGAAAAAACCAAAATCTGGAGGCATAAACAGTCTCACTCAATCATCGCACCTGTAACACATGGAAATAGGGATTTATCTCACCTGCAACACATGGGAGGTGCGATGCATCCAGATTTCCAATGAGAGATAGGGCGATTGTCCAGGGATGAGACTGAGCTTGGTTTTCACTCACAATTTGCAGCTAAGTTTAGGGATTTAGGCTAAGCTAATGATAGTCAGTAAACACAAAGTATAGGGGTTGACCTAATGAGGTTATCTGAGCTACCACCAGGGCAATTAGGATGTTTGCAAGTTAGATGTTCAGTTCATAAACCAACCCGGAGATTGACTGAAGCAGCATTGATCTACTTTGCAGTTGCATAGCAAAAGCAGTTCGAAGGCTAGCTGGCTTAACTTCAGGCTCCGTCTGTGGTTTATAAAGCAAACAATAGTAACAAAACAAACAAACTATTCGCTCCCCAGTGGAGTTGCCATTTTTTTATTGGGAAAACTAGTGTCCATTCAGAGCTGATAGTCCCACTAAGACGGGTAGCTATCTTAGAAACAAACAAACTAAAGTTACTTGTGTTTTCCTTTATGAGAGATAGATGAGAGAGAAGCAGAGAGTACCAACCTCAGTCTTTCGCTAGTCTCCTTGCTTGTTACCTCTCTCCTTTGATATATCTTTTGCCACTCCTTTCTCACTTGTCCCGCTTCAAAGAACACCTGTAGAGTCAAGGCAGAAAAATACCATCAAAGCATAGAGATCTATATCCATAAACAATGTAGGATCAGACGTACATTAACCATACAAATTCATATACAAATACAAGATTCAGTGATATACAAGCATATGGAGGAAAACTCAAATAGCTTTATTAATAGAAGTAGTAAAAGAGAGGATTACAACCAAGCTGTCTGATCCAGCATCATCCCCGGCATGAAAGCCCTCTTCACCTCATACAAAGCAAGATCACCCAACAATACAATGTCTTCAAAGAGAAACCAACAGCACTTCCTTACAAATTGCAAAATTCTAGCCCCCGGATCTCTAGGATGAGGGATCCATATATAGATGTTTGCAAGAGAGTGAGTCAGCTTCTAGGATTTTGATTAGTGTCATTTCACTGATAGTTCTTGGTTCCACTTGTAGATTTCATGATCTCTTACTCATCCCTAGGCGAATTCAGAGAGGCAAGTGTCATATGAGCAGTTTCTAGAAGATTCTTTGAGTTTCCACCTAGAAAAATGCTTCTGCCATTTGTTTGCTCCACTCATCACACCCTACAGAAGGGATTTTCAGTATGCATCGCACCCCCTGTGTGTAACAGGTGAGATGCATTGAACCCTCAGCATGGAATAGTCTGTATGGTCTAGTTTTTACCAGTTCTGAGCAGTTTTTCAGGGAGAACTTCTGGGAAATGATGCAATCAGCTCACCTTGTTCCTTTATGGTATGAAACAACACTTTTTAGGGGTTTAGAATCCCTTGGTTTATGGACATATGTGATTGGGGTTGTAGTGCCCAAATATGTCTATAACAGGAATTTAGCAGGCCTAAATCTGAAGCGTAGTCGATTATTGGATTCAAATAAATCACGATGCTACCAGACGAGACACCTTGGGAACTAGATCAGAGGCTGAAATGTATGATTCATGAAGCAAATATGAATTGGATAGAGGGACAGCATTGTGAGTGGTTTGTGGCTTCGCTACTACCACACCTAAGAAGTGCGCTGTCACAGCAGAAGATAACAACTTAGGCAGAGGCCCTGGAGATTTCCATGAGACTACATGAGACCCCGATGCAAGATCCTAATCTAGGAGTTCAGAAAATTCACACACAGCTGAAGAAATTGTGCCTTGAGATGCAAATCTTAAAGCAGGATAGGACGGTTCGACTAGAAGTGCGTGAAGAAGTATGGTGCGTGAAATGCAAGAGTCAGGGTCATGAAAAAGACCACTACCCGGTCTTTACAAATTACCTTGCAAGAGGACGACCGATGCCTCTAAGGCTAGAAGCTCAAGTAGGGCCTAGCATGGCGCCTGCTTTGTGGTGTGCTATCTGTCAAGTAGCCTGAAAGAATGCCATGGATAACTGCTAGTTGTTACAGAAGTATACGCAAACTCCGCAACAGTTGTTCTATAACTTTTGTAGGTTGGTGGGACAAAATGAGCATACTTGCAGGAGCTATAAATTGTTGATGAATAGAATGCTTTCCTATATAGTTCAGGCCAAAACGAGGTCCCTTGACCAGAATGCAGGAATGGCACGGACAAGATTTCAGGGGCGTAGAAGAGGCCGAGGTGGAAGAAGACCTGGTAGAGGTCACGAACAGTTGATTTGCTACAATTGCAGAGGGCCAGGACATTATGCCCGCGATTGCACTAATCCAACGCACCCACCATGCAAGTATTTCACGTTGTTTGATCATGAGACATAAGATTGTCCTATGCTAATAGCTAGGTTTCGTGACAAATGAGCACTACCACCTCCTCTGACTTAGAACCTATAGATGATGAGGTCTGAGCTGCGCGAGGAAGATCCGAATGTAAATATAGTGCTCCGAAGTGGAATCACGGTGGGAGATGACAAGGGGAAATAGCCAGAAGATAGTACCTGGGTTCACAAAGCCCCAGTGAAAGAAGTTGAGTTTGATTTGGAGCATGCTCGAGAAACCTTCATGGAAGCAAAGAAGAGCTTCGTTGAGGCCTCCACTTTAGGAATCAAAGGTCAACCTGAGCCGAAAATGGATCCCTCCAAGCTCTCAACTTTCTTGGAAACCTGTATGAAGTTACTGCGCAACAATAAGGTTGTGAAAGGGTTACAGGAATTCATCAACTGATGTGTTGGGACCGTGCCAAGAGAACCGCACATAGTCCGAAAGATCGGAAAACATAAAACAAGGACGGGGCGTGAAATGAGACTCATCACACAGATCGGAGAATACGAGATGAATCAAGTCATTCTGGATTTAGGATCAGGTGTGAATGTTCTACCGAAGCAGACATGGGAGCAAATGGGAAGACTTGCACTACAATGGTCTCTGATTAAACTTAGAATGGTGAATCAGCAAAAAATCATACCCATGGGGTGATTGCAGGGACTAATTGTGGATATTGAGGGAGCGAGCATGCTGGCAGATTTTGAAGTGATATAGATTGTTGACGGCAACAATCCCTACCCCACGCTCCTAGGAATTGACTAGGCTAATGATATGAATGGGGTAACTAATCTGAAGAAGCAGAAGATGATCTTTGAGAAGAATTCATTGCACATACTAGTACCCCTGGATCCTGCCGAAGGATCACATTATACAGAACCAGTCCATGACTATGAGAGTGATGATGATCTGGACTGCATCTACAAGATAACAGCGTGAGACCAAGACTGGGTGAATCCCACCACGGATGGATGGATTACATGGGAGCACGAGAGTTCCTACACATCATATTCTGATGAAGAAGTAGAACGATGGCAGAATCGATTACATGAAGTAACTACGTTGAATTACAACTGATGACCAAGTCGTTATGCTGTGTGTCGACAGAAGTAAGAGATCTGCCTACTTATGATGGTCTAAATTAGGTAGATACCTTTTGGGATGCATTCGAAAGGGAGGTGCCAAAAAAGCAATGCTTCCAGGCCTTGGACTGGGTACTGCGTGCTACACCCATAAGATGGTGATGTACGCACAAAGGAAGCTTTGATGATTGGCGTGAATGTAGGAGAATGATGTGAACATGATTTGGGAAGCCTAAGGTGAGACTGACCGACAAGTATGATGGGCAGGACGATCCACGCGCGCATCTGGCCAAGTGGATGCAGGCCTATGGAGAAAAGCCACAACCTAAGTGGGTGCACCTATTCTGTCATACCCTAGATGTTATACCAATGAATTGGTATATAGAAACAGAACTCTACCATGGGATAGGTGAATAGGATATCCTGTGCAAAGGATTCATGATGACCTTCAGTTTTGAGGATGGGTGGGACAGTATTGATGAAGCGCTACAAGAGGTGAAAGTAGCCATCTTTAGGATATCGCAGGAGCCTTTACACATGATTCAGCCTGAATGGGCTACTCTTCTGAGTCACGCGCTGGAATGTTATAAAGTAACTACTGAAGAGAAGGATGAGGATCCATAGAATATTAACATTCTAGAAATAGAAGGCCACCACGAGGTTCAAGGACCACAGATTGAGAACCCTAATATAACCGCACCGGTGAAAACTAAGCAAGTGAACATTGGTACAGAGGCAGAACCCAAATTCATGAAGATAGGAGACTACTAGGATGACACGACGATGGACAAGGTCATAGAATTACTTTGCAAATATCAGGACTTATTCCCGACCAAGTTTACAGATTTGAAAGGAATAATCGAAGATCTAGGAGTGATGAAGATCATGTTAAAGCCCGACGAGCCAGTTAAGCAGAGACCTTACCACTTAAATCTGAAATACAAGGAGAAGGTTTGTGTATAACTAGACAAAATGCTCGTAGCAGGCATCATTGAGCTTGTGGAGGAATCCAATTGGGTAAGTTCGATGGTGGTGCAAGAGAAGAAGCAGAAGTATGAGATAAGGATATGTGTGGATCTCAGAAAACTAAATGACGCATGTGTGCATGATCCTTTCCAAACTCTGTTCACAGATGAAGTGTTGGACAATGTAGGTGGTCAAGAAGCTTATTCTTTCACTGATGGGTTCTTGGGGTACCTCCAGATCAAAATCGCGTCAGAGGATAGGAGCAAGACAACCATCACGACTGAGTGGGGTTTGATTTCAATATACTGTCATTCCATTTGGATTGAAGAATGTGTCTGCTATCTTTTCACGCATGGTTGTTGCAGAATTCAAGGAATATATTCATAAGCTCTTGGAGGTCTATTTTGATGATTGGACTATATTTGTGCTGGTTAAGCACCATGTAGTGAGCTTCCACTTCATGTTGGATACCTATCGAAGATACCAAATCGTGCTCAACCTCAAGAAGTGTCTATTTCTCGTTCCTTTTGGGAAGTTTCTGTTTCTCGTTCCTTTTGGGAACCAATTGGGGCATGTGGTTTGCACACAAGGGCTAATGGTAGACCCCGCGAAGATCGCGGTGATTCTGAAATTGGAAGTGCTGAGAAGTGTGAAATAGTTGCGCACTACTCTGGGGCATACGGGATATTACAGAAATTTTATCAAAGGCTATGCCCATATCACCGCACTAATGGAAAAGTTGTTGAAGAAGGATTTCACGTTCTACTGGAACGATGATTGTAATAAAAGCCCTGATATATTGAAAGAAAAGATGGTTATTGCACCGATTCTAGTCTTCCCGAACTGGAAGAAAGAGTTCCATGTACATGTAAATGCATCCTGTATAACGTTGGGGGAAGTACTGATGCAGGATGGTAGAGAACGATTGGATCACCCTATCGCAATTGCAAGTCGCAGATTATCCAAAGCAGAGAAGAATTATTCCACCACTGATCATGAGGGGCTAGCTATGGTGTATGCGCTCTAGAAGTACCGACACTACTTGCTAGGAGGCCACTTCAAGATATATAAATATCACTCCACACTAAAGTACCTGGTCAATAATCCTGTGTTGGGTGGTGAATTTGCAGATGGTTTTTATTGTTCCAAGAATATGATTTTGAATTTGTCGTGAAGCCTGGATGATTGTACGTGTGACTAGATCACCTGTCACGCATCGAGACAGGGGAGGAACTTACTAGTTTGGAGGAAGGATTACCTGACATGCAGCTCTTTGTTGTGCACATCACGGATGGACATTTCAAAGATATAACACGTTTTCTAACAACTGGAACTGCACCGGAAGTATACTTTGTCCAGCAGAAGAAGGAATTAGTGGTACGCACGGAATATTTCTCTATCATTGTTGGGCATCTATATAAGATGGGGAATGATGAAATACTGCGAAGGTATGTACCTAAGTTTGAATGAAGCAAGATCCTCACAGATGCTCATGGGGGCACAGCGGGAGGACATTATGCAGGAAGAGAAACTGCACAGAAGATTCTATGCACCGGGTTATGGTGGCCAACCCTTCATTGGGATTCAAATAAATATTGCAAGGCATGTGATGTATGTCAGTGGACAGGAAGGCCATCACCGAGGGATGAAATTCCTTTGAATTCACAAATTATGTAGAAACCTTTCGAAAAGTGGGCAATAGATTTGGTAGGACCTATTAAACCTCAAGGAAAGACAAGCATGAGGTATATTATCACTGCGACGGAGTATTTGACTCGTTGGGTAGAAGCGTAGATGGTTAAGGATTGCACGGGCGTGACTACCACGAAGTTTCTATTTGAACATGTATTGACACAATTTGGATGCCCAAAGATTTTGATGAGCAATCATGGTACACACTTCCAGAATTAGAAGATCATTGCACTAACGAAGGAATTTCATGTGTACCATCAAAAGAGCACACCTTATCACCCACAAGCTAACGAGACAGTGGAGGCATGCAACGAAGTGCTTGAAAACATGCTGACCAAGGTATGCAACGCTCAGCAAAGTGATAAGGACCTATGCATACCTGTAGTGTTATGGGCTTATTGGACGACATGTAAGAAACTGATGGGATAGACACCTTTTAGGCTTGTCTATGGAGTGGAAGTCGTAATGCCTATGGAATACATCGTGCCTAGTCTGCGCATAGCAGCGCTCACAGGTATGATGGATGCGGAGCCCTGGAGGAGAGGCTCGCGCAGTTGGATGAGATTGAAGAAGAATGATTTTTGGTTAGATTTCACCAGCAAGTCCAAAATCAGTGTGAAAAGGCATGGCACGACCGACACATCAAGCTACGCACATTCAAGGTAAACGATCTGGTTTTGTTGTATGATAGTAAGTTTGATAAATTCCCTGGAAAGTTTAGGATGCACTGGTTAGGGCCGTATATTATTAAGGAGATTACTGACAGAGGCGCGGTACAGCTGATTAATTGAATGGAGATCCCTTTCCAAGAATGGCAGTCAGTTGAATCCATACATAAGTGGCCCAGCCATCTAACAAGCCATAGAAGCACAATCTTGGCACTCCATGCAGCTGAAAGGAATTGTGCGCAGTACCAAAGTGTCATAGGGTCTGCGACAGCGTGAAGACAGATGCACTAGCACGTAGATCTACCAAAAAGTGACCATTAAAGTCACTATTCACGATTTGATGGTTGGTCTGAGGCCAAATGGAGCGGGTGCAAGCATTTAAGGCAAACTTTATGGGTTAGATTCTTGGAATTATACCGCCAATCTAGCATTAATGGACCGAATGTGGGGGGAATGGTCGAATTCAAATTCAAAAGGTGCTATAAATTACAAGTGGTTGTCTAGCAAACAACACTTGGCAATTTGAGAACTGAGTTGTTGCGCGCTTAAGTATTCAGGAACCGAGACTTATTTGAGGCTCTGAAAGAAAATTCGTTGTTTGAGAAACTACCCGAGACACTGAAGGAACTGTGGAGTAGTGCTATGTCAACACCTGAAGTAGCCATGGACACACGAGTAGTGACAGTCGAGGATGCCACATAGGAAATTGTCAAAGTGGAAGCCTTAGAGAGTGTCGGAATAATCGTTGAGTTCCCTAAATCACCACGAACACTAAGACCTAAGAAGGATAAGCAGGCCATGATCCCGATGTGCGTCTCACCCATAAATCCACTAAGGACCAAGCTCACATTGCAGGAACAGGGGAAGGCCATTAATTTGGAGGCCGACAAGGAGGAATCTTGAGAAATCTTGGTGGAGTAGGATGAAGAGATGGAAGTTGAAACCCAGGGTGCGAACCCTATTACCCGGTTACCTGAATATGTTCCTCCATGAAAGGGTAAAGCCAACGTGCCAAAGGATATAGATGAGAGAAAGAGATCTCTGCAAACTCTGCTTCTCCCATACGATATTATCTTTGAGGGACCGCACTTGGGGTGGGTTCCTGTGTCGAAATTTGAAGATTGGGACCTCGCAGACCACGCAAAGTTCCCGCATTTAGTGACTGCGAAGCTAATGCACTAGAGGATTGACGAGACTACTGGAACAATTCAATTGGAGCCGTGCAAATGGATCAGAGGTGTATAGAAGGCTGGGTTGCTAAACCTGCTCTAAATGTCGCATTACCACCGTGCCCCAGTGATCGTCTTCATCATCAGGTAGTTTCTCTACTTGGTGCATGATGGGTGCTTATGGTTGGAGGAGCCCATCCCCATCACAGACCATCTAATTCACCAGATTACACGGCTACCTTACTCAGGAGAGGAGCCAGCAAACATTTCAGAGGGAAAAGGTGGTGAGTTGTCCCTCTCGGAGGCAATGAAAAAGAAGTTTAAGTTGGAGAAGAAGCGAGGGTATGCCATCTCCAGAATTAACAAACCTACAGTTAAGGTCGCAACACAAATATTAGCAGGGAAGGCGAAGTGGAAGTGTTGCACGGATGAGGTGCTTGCACCAGTGGTTGCACTAGTGGCGCAATGCACATAAGGGGTCCAGTTCAACTAGGCGAACTATCTATGCAGCGAGTTCCTTGCAAACTTCCACGAGGAACAGGAGCAGGGTAAAACATTTCATTACGCATGGCTCCTATTATCGATCATACTGGTGGCATGGGAGTTTCCTGAAGAGAGCCAGTTCCCTTCGGTCGCATTAGAACTTCCAGAGGTAGCAAAGTACGCTTCGATGTGGACGACCAAGGATGCGCAGAGGATAAAGGAGAGCAAGATATTTTGGATATTCATGGAGATGAATATCTTGATGGGGATCAATCATAAGCCATGGTTATCGCCCACAATCTACAATAGTTTGCCTAGATTTGCAGGTTTTAAATCAAACTTCCACCATGTCTTCATCAAGGGAGAAAGGACCCTATGAAGACGTGGCATGATTTACCGTATTTGGTGACTGACGATGTGATATTCACAGTCCTTGAGTCTTGGCCTCTAGAGTGGCATGCTCCAGCTGGCTCTACAATGGAAACAAAGAAGTCTGTTGCGCATTGCAAGAAAGAAGAGACAAAACTTCAGATGGCACAGCTGGCGGAGAAGCACAGAAAGCAAGAAGTAGTGGCTAAGGCCCAAGCAGTGTGCCACGCTGCAAAGTTGGAGGAACAGCAGCAGAAAACAGGATAAGAAGAGCACAAAGGACAGAAGTCACCTTCACCCGAACCAGAGACATACACAGAACAAGGTGGCGCGGACCCACAGACGATGTCCACCTAGCTCAAGCGTCCACGACCACGAGAGCAGACAGCGTCACAAAAGAAAACAAAGGCATCGAAGACATCATTCAACCCAATCACCCTCACTGAGGCGAATTTCCATTATATCGATGAAACGGTGAGGGATGTAACTGCGGAGGCCCTCCAGAAGTTTGAGGAAAAAAAATAGTTGGTATTGGGGACTCTTCGGACAGAGTTGTAGGAGTTGCAGGTTCGCACTCCACAGGCTGGCGCAATGTCCACCAGCTTTGCAGTCGGCACTTTAGTTGCCGAGGAAATGTTGTGCACCAGGGTGGCCAACACAATAGTGCTACCAAATGGGGCACTTACTCTAGAGACAGAGGCCGACAGACCCACGGTGAGTATTTTTAAAGGGGTAGGTTTGGACATGGTTGCACTCCCTCGGGAGACACTCTACCTCTTACAAGATGGAGTCAGCGCAGAACTTCGAGCCAGGGAGAGTCGCGCACTACAGGTGATGAACTAGCAGTGCATCAACATTGAACAATTGGGCTTGCATCACAATGAGGCAGTCGAGCAAAATCAACAGATTATGCAGGTGATAAAGGAAGCCTGCCGGATGGTCCCGGAGTTGGACATTCAAGCAGAGGAACCGATGGAGGTGCGCGTCAATAAATTGGCCACGGGGATGCGCGATGATAGAGCAGAGATGGTCAGGGTTCAGCTGAAGCTGAACCTACAAATCACATAACTACAGTTGAAGGCTCAACCTTCAACCCCGCCGGAGGTTAAGTAACAACGTACCACCGTGTTTATGACAGTGATCGCAACGGTTGATAGTGTAGTGATAGACTGCATGAAGTTGTTCAAATAGTCATTCGATGTCCTAATGTTGTGTGTGGAGCATGATTGTTCAGAGGTCTTTGTTTCAGCCAGATGTATACCCCAGGATGTTTTGTACACCCTTCCACGCAGGGGGGTGCGGGGGGGACTTGTCCCCCCTGCAGGGGTCCGGGGGCCAGCGGTCCCCCGGCGGGGGCTCGGGGGCAGCGCCACGAAGCCAAAAATAAATGTAAAATTTCCTTGTAAAAGTATAGTAATTTCTAGTCAATCTGGGCCGTTCATTAGGCGGATGATCTGACGGTAGAACTTATGTTTGTTTAGGATTTTTTGCCCTAGAAGGCAACCCTTCTCTTTGTATGAGGGTATTGTATTTGAGGCTGTGTGATAGATGTGTATTCGGTGAGCAAGAAACAGAGAGGTGAGACTGTGAGAGACAACAGAGGATATTACAGCGGATTTGCTGTAGGTTGTGTCTCTTCATTTTGCTGGATAATAGAAAGGAAGGACTGGCTGTTCGGGGTGGACGTAGCCCAAACTGGGTGAACCACGTATATCTGTGTCTCTCTTGTTTTGTGCATTTTCTGTGTTTATATTTTTGCAATATTTTATGTGTTCCATTGCTTCGTAATATATAATTTTCTAACAACTGGTATCAGAGCCGAAGGTCTATTTGGTTGATAAACTCACAAGAAAGAAGGGTTCCTGGTTCGAGTGGGAGCAATGGCGGAAGATGGTAAGTTTAGGGTCGAGAAATTTAACGGCCAAAACTTCTCGCTGTGGAAGATGCAGATGGAAGATTATCTGTATAAGAAAGATCTATACCTACCATTGGGCGGAAAAACAAAGATGCCGACAAGTATGAAAGATGAAGAATGGAACCTTCTTGATAGAAAGGCACTCGGAACAATACGGTTGTGCCTTGCTGCGTCAGTCACCTTCAACATTTTGAAGGAAACCACGACAGAGGGTTTGATGCAGGCGTTGTCGAAACTATATGAAAAACCCTCGGCCTCAAACAAGGTATTTCTTATGAAACGGTTATTTAATATGAATATGTCGGAAGGTGGATCTGTTGCAAACCATTTAAATGATTTTAATACAGTTACAAGTCAGTTAAGTTCTGTAGGGGTAAACTTTGATGATGAAGTTAGAGCTCTGTTATTCTTGTGCTCATTACCAGAAAGTTGGAATGGTTTGGTAATGGCCATTAGTAACTCCGTTTCTGGATCTAGTACGTTAAAGTTTGATGATGTTGTCGGTGCTATCCTTAGCAAGGAAATGCAACGGAAAAGCTCCGGTGAGACATCGGGAAATGCTTTGAGTGCAGAGTCTAGAGGAATAAAAATGGAAAGAGGAAAGAGCTCAGGATATCGCAGTAAATCAAGGAAAGGAAGATCCAAGTCCAGATCAGGAATAGTGTGCTGGAAATGTGGAAAGAAAGGACACCTAAAGAAAGACTGTAGATCTCAGAAGGGAAAAGAAGGAGATGCACAGCAAGAAAACAATCATGAAGCAAATGTGACAGGTGAGGTGTTACAAGATGCTTTGATTCTTTCTTTCGAAAATATTACTGATTCCTGGGTGGTAGATTCAGGGGCTTCATTCCATGCCACACCTGATAAGAAATACTTTCATGACTATGTTCAAGGAGATTTTGGACAAGTTCGTCTGGGTGATGATAAACCCTGTAAAATCATTGAAATGGGTAAGGTTCTTGTAAAATAGCAGAATGGAAACCAATGGCTATTAAAGGAGGTAAGGCATGTTCCAGATCTAAAGAAAAATCTAATTTCAACAGGGCAGTTAGGAGGTGAAGGTTGTGTGACAACTTTCACAGATAAAGCTTGGAAGGTCACCAAAGGAGCCCTGGTAATAGCAAAAGGCGAAAAGGTTGGTACATTGTATTTATGAATGGTATTTCTAACTCTGTTAATGCTTTAACTTCCAAAGGAGCAGATGTCGCATTATGGCATCATAGGCTCGGACACATGAGTTAAAAGGGGATGAAGGTTCTTCACTCAAGGAATTTGTCGGGTTTGAAGAATGTTGATTTGGACTTCTGTGAGAACTGCATTTATGGAAAACAAAAGAGAGTCAGATTTCTCAGAGTTGGGAAAGAAAAGAAGAACGAAAAATTAGAGCTTGTGCATACAGACGTATGGGGACCTGCTCAGGTATCATCTCTTGGTGGCTCTCGTTATTATGTTACCTTCATTGATGATGCAACTAGAAAAACTTGGATTTATTGTATTAAGAATAAATCTGATGTATTTGATACTTTCAAGAAATGGAAAGCTTTGGTTGAGATTGAGACAGGAAAGAAATTGAAGTGTCTTAGATCAGACAATGGAGGTGAATATTGCAGCAAAGAGTTTGATAGGTATTGTTCAGAGCATGGAATTCGCAGAGAGAAGACAGTTCCAAGAACACCACAAGAAAATGGTGTGTCGGAAAGGATGAACAGAACAATCATGGAGCGTGCAAGGTGCATGAGATTGCATGCAGGATTGCCTTTACAGTTTTGGGCAGATGTTGTAGATACTGTTGTTTATCTAATAAATAGAGGGCCTTCAAGTTCCTTGGATGGTGGTGTTCCGGAGGAAGCATGGACGGGTAAAAAGGTAAACTACTCTTTTTTAAAGCCTTTTGGTTGTGAGGCCTTTGTCCATATTGATAAAGAAAATAGAACAAAGCTTGAGGCAAAGTCAAATAAATGTACCTTTATTGGATATGGTGTTAATGATTTTGGTTATCGCTTATATGATTATGAAAATCACAAAATAATTAGGAGCAGAGATGTAATATTCAATGAAAAGGTCTTATATAAGAATCAGTTGCAGGAAAAGAAGAAAGAAAATGAAAACAAGGAATACGCAGTTCTTGATGACATCACTGAAAAGGTAAAGGTGCCTGAAAATAATAATAATCAACAACAACAACCACCACAACAGCAACAGGCACCCCAAACACCTGAAAGTGGTGTTAGAAGATCTACCAGGATAAGTAGACCCCCTGAACGATACTCTCCTTCATTATATTATTTATTGTTGACTGATTCTGGTGAACCCGAATGTTATGAAGAAGCAGTGCAGGAAGAAGTGGGAGTAAGCCATGAAAGAAGAGATGGAATCCTTAGCACATAACCAGACTTGGGACTTAGTCAGGTTGCCTACAGTAAAACAGCATTATAGAATAAATGGGTTTACAGGCTGAAGGAAGAAGATGGAGGAAAACAGAGGTATAAAGCTAGACTTGTGGTGAAGGGGTTTGCACAGAAGAAAGGTATTGATTTTGATGAAATATTTCCTCCTGTTGTTAAAATGACTTCAATCAGAACTATTTTAAGTCTTGTAGCAGCTGAGGATTTGCATCTTGAGCAGTTAGATGTAAAGACAACCTTTCTCCATGGGGATTTGGAGGAAGAGATATATATCCAGTAGCCACAAGGATATGAGGTGAAAGGGAAGGAGAAACTAGTGTGCAGGTTGAAGAAGAGCTTGTATGGCTTAAAACAGGCTCCAAGGTAGTGGTATCTAAAATTTGACAAGTTTATGTCTGAACAAGGTTATACTATATGTCACTCTAATCATTGTGTTTATTTGAAAAAGCAAAATGATAGCAGCTATATTATATTGTTATTGTATGTACATGACATGCTTGTTGCAGGATCTAACATGCAGGAAATAAATGTGCTCAAAAGAAAATTGGCAAATTCATTTGCAATGAAGGATTTGGGAGCTGCAAAACAAATCCTTGGTATGAGAATAACTAGAGATAGGAAAAATCGTAAATTAACATTGTCTCAGAATGAGTACATACAAAAGGTGTTGAAAATATTTAACATGCACAATGCAAAACCAGTTAGTACACCTTTTGCTAGCCATTTCAAACTTAGCAAGGAAATGTGCCCAAAGACCCAAGAAGACATGGATTATATGTCCAAAGTTCCATATGCATCAGCAGTTGGAAGCTTAATGTATGCAATGGTCTGCACAAGGCCTGATATTGCACATGCAGTGGGAGTTGTAAGCAGGTACATGAAAAATCCAGGAAAGGAACATTGGATGGCAGTGAAATGGATTCTCAGATATTTGAAAGGTACCACAAATCAAGCATTATGCTTTGGTGGTTCAAACATCTCCCTACAAGGATATGTTGATGCAGATATGGCAGGTGACAGAGATAACAGGAGGAGCACTACAGGATATGTATTTACTGTTGGAGGAACAGCTGTCAGTTGGGTTTCAAAAATCCAAAGTGTTGTTGCACTTTCAACAACAGAAGCAGAGTATGTTGCTGCTACAGAGGCTAGTAAAGAAATGATTTGGTTACAAAGGTTTATGGGTGAGTTGGGTAAGAAGCATGATATGGGCACATTATACAGTGATAGCCAAAGTGCCATTCATCTTGCAAAGAACTCAGCATTTCATTCCAGGACTAAACACATACAGCTCAAGTATCATTTCATACGATCAGTGTTGGAAGATGGAGAGTTGAAGTTGGAAAAGATACACACTAGCCAGAATCCTACAGATATGCTAACAAAAGTTGTAACCAGGGAGAAACTGAGAACATGCTCAATTTCAATTGGTCTTCAAGGATGACGATGAAGATGAGAAACAGCCAGGTCCAAAGAGGAGCCATTTTCCAGCAAATGAAGCAGCGGTGGAGTTGCTACAATCATTCTCCAAGTGAGAGATTGTTGTGTGTGGAGCATGATTGTTCAGAGGTCTTTGTTTCAGCCAGATGTATACCCCAGGATGTTTTGTACACCCTTCCACGTGGGGGGGTGCGGGGGGGACTTGTCCCCCCCGCGGGGGTCCGGGGGCTAGCGGTCCCCCGACGGGGGCTCGGGGGCAGCGCCCCCAAAGCCAAAAATAAATGTAGAATTGCCTTGTAAAAGTATAGTAATTTCTAGTCAATCTGGGCCATTCATTAGGCGGATGGTCTGACGGTAGAACTTATGTTTGTTTAGGGTTTTTAGCCCTAGAAGGCAACCCCTCTCTTTGTATGAGGGTATTGTATTTGAGGCTGTGTGATAGATGTGTATTCAGTGAGCGAGAAACAGAGAGGTGAGACTGTGAGAGACAACAGAGGATATTACAGCGGATTTGCTGTAGGTTGTGTCTCTTCATTTTGCTGGATAATAGAAAGAAAGGACTGGCTGTTCGAGGTGGACGTAGCCCAAACTGGGTGAACCACGTATAGCTGTGTCTCTCTTGTTTTGTGCGTTTTTTGTGTTTATATTTCTGCAATATTTTATGTGTTCCATTGCTCCGTAATATATAATTTTCTAACACCTAACCACCCTACAGGAGGACCTAAATGTGGAACACCTAGAGACAAAGGTGCATGAACTGCAACAAAAATACAATGAGGTAAAATGGACAGCAGAAACAGTTTCCCTTACAAAAATTCTTGCACGGATGTAGCAGGCAAAGGCACTCAAGGAATAGGTGGATGTCACTCGGCACAATGAAGTGGTCTTAAAAGCATGCCTACATCCATGGATCGATGAGGCGTATACAATTATAGCCTCCATTGAAGCAAATCTCACGCAACTGCAAGCAACTCAGGAGAGGATTCAAGGCAGTAGTTCAACAGCAACGTCGCCGAATAGCGCATGAAGGAAGTCCAACAGGCAGCCGCTCATTGCGCTGCCAAAGTTGCAGCAATCCAAACAGAGCTGGGATGTCTTCACGCTAAGATCTCCACACCTGTAGAGTGACTCAAGGGAAAGTCACAATATTTGTGTTGGGGGCATGTTGAGCGTGGGATCCCCCAAGGGTAGTTTTGGGGCTTAGAGCCCATATTCTTGTCCAATTTTGTAATTCCAATGTAAAGACTCCGCATTTTGTGGGCGCGGAGCGCGTAGTTGTTAAAGAGTCATAAGGTTGTTCGCCCTTATTTTGATAATGTAATGTTAGCTGTAGAATATCTACCCATGGTCCGTGGACCATGGGATTGTATAAATAGAGCTAAGCTCTAAGTAGTTAGAATAATAAAGAATTTCTAAGAAATGAAGATGTATGTGAGATAGCTCTGAAGTGTAAGTCTAAGTTTTGGGTCATAGCATAGGTAGAGGCTTTGCAGCTGAGTGTGCAGAGGCCTAGTAGTCCACAGCTGAGTGTGCAGAGGCCTAGTAGTCGCAGTTGAGTGTGCAGGGAGAGTCAAGTCTGTAACCGTCGAGAATCATTAATAAAGAGAAGTTTTCTATCATTCTACATATTTATTTCCTATTTATGCATCTGTTATATTGGGTATGAATTTCACTTCTAATGCTTATATGATGCGCGAATGTGTATAAATATATTGGTTAGGTGAACGCAAGTAATATCATCTGTTTACATGAAGCTAACTAAGATCTGCTAATAAATAAGTAAGATACTTAACTTAGTTTGAGAGATAGTGCAGATCACTGCTCTAGCAATGTGAAAGGACTACAGCCCCTAGTTAGGGCTATGTGAAAGCCGATTGTAACACTTCGCGAAGGTACTAAAGGATAGAGCAGGGAGCGAAGCCACTTGCGCGAAGGCAAGTATAGTTGGAAAAAACCTACATGAAAACTATCTCAAGGGTGCGTAAACTTGGTTCTAGCATCCCCTCATACTGCTTCGGGTGAGACTTCAATCTGCGCTCTGTGAGCTGATGCCGAAAGGGCCAGTACTGTAGGGATTTGTTTGGTTAACTAATGTTGAACCTAGGTCAGGCCCCCTCAAGACAACAATCACCAAAATCAATTCTCGACACCTGGGAATAACCTTTTACTACCAACCGAGATTCGTATTTCTCCACCTTGTCTTATGCATTCATCTTCTTCTTAAACACCCATTTGCTTCCAATGGTTTTCCTTCCAATCGGAAACTCCACGAGATCCCAAGCCTCATTTTTGTGCAAAGATGCCATTTCATCAACCATTACCTCTTTCCAAAGTTTTCCATCCTCTGAATCTACTACCTCTCTGATAGTTTCAGGATCATCATCAGTAATAGATAAAGAAAAATTAGAATAGAAAACATTTGGACTATACCTTTTTGGATGTCTTCTTTCTTGAACTGATCTTCTCACAACTGGATTTTGTGGCTCTTCTTCTTCTGATTCCTCTTCTATTGTAGAGTTTGATTCTTCCTCCTTTAGCTCAAAATTTATCTTCTCAAGTTCCTTTGGTAGGGCTTCATGTTTAATGACATCATTTACCTCTCTAAACACCACATATCGATTGTTACACCCTTCCTTATTTCTAGGTTCCAAAGCTTATAACCTTTTAAACCATCCTTAAACCCAATAAAGATGCATCTTTTAGATTTACTATCCAACTTGGTTATTTTCTCCTTTGGAACATGTATATATGCATCACAGCCAAATACCCTTAAATGTGAAAGAGAGGGTTTCTTACCAGTCCATCCCTCATGTGGAGTCGTATCCTCCAACATTGATGAAGGTGATATGTTGACCATGTAACATGCAGTCTCCACCGCCTCTACCAAGAATTCTTGTCCTAACCTAACACCACTAAGCATGCTTCTTTCCTTTTCCATCAATGTCATGTTCATTCTTTCTACAAATCTACTTTCTTGAGGTGTGTATGGAGTAGTCTTCAGCCATGCTATACCATACTTCTTACAGAACTCTTCAAATTCCTTCTTGCAAAACTCTCCGCCATTATCTGTCCTCAAAACCTTTGTCTTCTTCTCTGTCTGGTTTTCCACCAGAGCCTTAAATTCTTTAAACCTATCAAATACATTAGATTTATTCATGAGGAAACATATCAATGTATTCCTTGAGAAGTCATCTACAAATGATAAATAATACACAGACTTACCCAGTGATGGAACTGACACAGGTCCAAACACATCATTATGCACAAGCTCTAATATCCCTTTTGCCCTCTTAGCACCAAAGGGGAAACTCACCCGATTTTTCTTCCCATTTACACAATCTTCATAGAAATCGAAATCCAAAGAGTAATTAGACATACCTTCTACCATACCATTACCATGAAGTATTCAGAGGCCCTTCTCTCCAACATTTCCAAGCCTTTGATTCCATAGCATGGTCTTTTCTCTAGAGACCACAAGTTTTTCTGCTCCGCTTTCAGGAACCATGGAATTGTTGCACCCATCAATAATAGTGTTACCCAGAAGCTTGCACAGAGTTCCAATCCAAACTCCCTGCACCAATACCAGTGCTCCGTGAACCATCTTGCAGGTATCTTTCTCGAACACTATTTTTACACCTGCATCATCCAGCTTTCTTACATAAATCATATTTATGACCAATGCAAGAATATGCAGAGCACCCAGAAGTGTTATAATCCTTCCACCTTGCAACTTTAGCTTGACTTTTCCACATCCAAGGATTCTAGCCTTCCATTCATCCCCTAAGAAGAAATCACCACCATCATATTTATCATAATCGCAGAATCACTCCCTATGGGGAGTGAAGTGAAAGGATGCACCTAAGCCAATCAACCATGCCTCATGTTCTACATTTGTACTTGAAGAAGAAGACAAGTACAAATCCCCACCTTCTTCTGAGGTGGTTTTCACCTTTGCAGAAGGAGCATCATAAAATCCATTTCCTTTCCCAGGAGCTTTAGATCTATGGTCCTTTTTTAAGTGCCCTTCCTTTCCACATTTCCAACACACCTTTATAGGTTTTCCTAGAGATTTAGATCTCCCTCTATATTTGGATCTCCTACTCGAGGAATTATTTTTATTTATGTTCTAGGACCATCCTCATACAGACAAGGATTTGCCATTCTGGCCTTCCATATTTCTTTTTCTCATCTCCTCCGACTGCAAGGATGATACTATTACATCAAACTTCAAGGTAGTTGTATTGCTACCTATTGCAACAACCAGAGTATCCCACGAATTCGGTAGAGAACACAACAAATTGATGCACTTATCTTCCTCTAAAATTTTAATATCAATAGATAACAACTGACTTACCACGGTATTAAAGGCGTTCATATGCTTTGTCACCGAGTCTCCATCCTTCATCCTCAAGTTCTACAAATTTTTTCCGTAGGTATAGTTTGTTCACTAGAGACTTAGATTGGTACAAATTCCCTAAATTGTCCCACAAACCTTCGCCATAGCTTCCTCTGATACATTCAACAATACTGAATTTGAGATACACAATTGTATTGTGCTCTTTGATTTCTGATCCAATTTCCCCCAGTCTTCATCTGAAATTGTCGTTGGTTTAGTACCTAGATCTACCGTGATCCATTGATCTTTATCCACCAGTAAATCCTCCATCTTGAGTTTCCACAACTCAAAACTCTATCCATTAAATTTCTTGATCTCTATCTTTCCACTGCTCACCATCTTCTTTCACCACAAGAATCGATCTCACAGATCTCCCACTGAATAGGGTCTACCACAGACCCGAGAAAAACCCCTCAGCTACAAAGGCGTCCCCTTGAAGTCGAAACAGCTCTAATACCAAATATAGGTTTTAACCCTGTATAGAAATTACCTACATGTGAATTCTAAAAAACAACATAAAATAAACAATGACGAGAGCATAAAACATAAAACATATATACACAGAGATTTTCCCCCGGATCCTAAAACCATGACTACCAAATTGATATTTCATTATATTCCTTTCAATGTTACAATACATCTATATACATGTTGAAGCATGCATAAACCCCAATCCATTAACCCTGGATTAGAACATAATCATAGTTCCCTTGATCACATCTACAAAATACCATGTGCAAAAAACCATCATGCCCAAAACCATGTGTGAAACCCATGCACAAAACCATAGGTAAGTCTGCCCACCTAATATATGTTCCAAAAAAAAAATCCCTAGGGCGATGCCCCAAACCCCATAGAGGGGGGATACCACCACACTCAAACCCCCCGACAGGGGGGGATGCCACCCCCTGTGAGCGCCCCCCCCCCCGCTACCCCAGTGCAACGAAGTGGGGATTGGTTGCCCCTCCTCTAACCCCTCAGCTAGTTGTGTAAATAGTATAACACACACCCAACAAATCATCCACTTACTCATGTCATTTTCTTATGTGAGAATTTTTTATGGACTGCATGATCAATCCAAGGATTGATAGTTGAATGATTGACTATTGCACTAGCACAACAAGCGTAGAGTTGTAGAAATGTCATCAGAGTTGCAGCAATGGTAAAAGAAAATAAGATGCAACAGCATGGCACTAGTAAGGGAAGCACAAGTTGGAACAATATGAATCACAACATCATAGTCACACCAACAATGAAAACATTTGGACTTGCATCTTTTTGTAGTCACATCCTAGAGTTGCAGCAACAGTGAAGAGTTACAGCAACAATGAAGAGTTGGAGAAAATATGATCACATCTCGGAGTTGCAACAATTGAAATTGACTCAAGAAAAGAGAGTTGTAGCACCTGCAAGGAGTTGAAATCACTATTGAAACACTTTTTATCAGTGGTCATTGTGCAATCCTTGTATCATGTATTCCACTGTTAATACAGAAAGGAAACAATTTTCTGAGAAATGCATACACATAACCATTAAAATGGCACAATGAAGGATATTTATACCTTGACCAAAAATGTATCAATATAGATTGAAAAATTAACAATAAATAATGAAAATTAGGAAAATGGTGGACAAAATGGTATTAGACGAGTGCTAAAATATGCCAATTTAGGGACCCATTAACCAGATTTTGTGGTTTTGGCATCCAACTAAGAAAATATGAGTGACATGTGGCACAGTTATCAGAGCCACATGGAAAGATACATGTCATCATCTGCCATATTTCAAGTGGTGATTAAATGTTGAAAACGAGGTGGCAAGTTGAGTTATCATATCTTCATATCAAGATTTTTCTGTGGGATGGTCCCTAGAAAATCTTAGATATCTTAACATTCTAGTATGCACATCAATAGTGGTATGTGTTTAAGCACATGTTAGTATTTGACACATGTCAGAATATGATTAGATGTTAGAGATATGAGATGATGTGCTGAGTTGGCCACCTGTCCATTGACATATCGAGAATTTTTGGAGGTTTGCAGTTATATATATTTTTATCAATGTCCCTATATCACGGTATTTAGCATCGGGATACCACAATATTAGAAATATTTTGGTACCTCAGCATATCAAACATATTGGCTATATTGAAACATTGAGGGATTCTAGCATTTTCTATATTAGCATATTGCAAACTCATGAAGAATGCATGTCAACTATATTGGCATATTGTATATTGAAACCCTTGGGGATTTGGACAAGGTTCTTTTATGGAAAATATCAATATTGTGAGGTTTCTATATGATAAGTGGGTCAAGGTAATGGACTAGTTTAGGGGTGAGGCATGGCCAAGGAAGCCATGAGTTAGCCATGTGGCTTATTGTCACACGGAATCTGTCAAGGGTGCGGACACGACTGACCTTCCTAGAAGTCTAAGACATTCTAATGACAAACAAGACAAAATGGAGTGATCTTTCTCTAAATACACCTTTTACAACATGAAAACTACAAGTGTTTAGGCTTACCTTATTCCAAAACGCTGTTGTTGAAGTCCGTTCTTGACGATCCGGATGAGCTCCTCCTTCAAGTCAATTCCTGCAACCACAAACAATCAAACAATTACCAAGCACTTGCATTTCATATAATAAAACATATATTCAACATGCAGACCAAGGAACACATGAAATAACTCATTAACACAAGCTATTGAGAAAAATAAACCAGTTTGTATTAATAACGAAACAAAGAAACTCTTACAACCTGGCCTTGGTGTTGTGCAAGTTCCTCCCAGGGTCCATCAAGGGTTTTCCTCTACTTTGACAAAGCTCACCCTCTCCCAAGTAGAATCAAGTGAAGACAATCTCTCCTCACAAAGGCTCTAATGGAAGACCTAAATCCTGCAGCATTTACCCAAAGAAAATGTATAGCTCCAACCTCTTCTCCTTCTGGCTCAATGCCTTTATTTATAGTGTTGTAAAGAGGTTATTCAGGTCCACTATCAATGGGATCATCCCCCTCTTTGGGTGGGATAGCTCCCTTATTGATGGGATAAGTTCCCCCTTAATAGAGATACATGAACCAACTGGAGGCGCATCCATTTCATCAAACCGACCTCTAGAATGTTCTAGAAGTAACCACAAGTAACTTTTTCAAGATAAAACTCGCGCATTTTGCCTTTTACAGAGGGACGCACCTGTCCCTTAACATACAGAGCGTCCATGGACGCATATTTTGTGAACAAGGTCAGCGTCCCCGCAGGTAAGGCTAGAGAGAACCTGCGACCCCAGAGATAAACATAGTTTTTACAAGACTTTCTCTCTTCTTTGAGTTTGAGATGGATAACAGAGGCATGAGACTTGCCTAAGAGGGTAGCATGACTGTTGATTTGAGCCATACTAACTGTAAGTAGTCAAGGTGACATTTTTTAGTGTAACAGATTGCCCCCTAAAGTGCGAAGCCTGGAATAGAATAGGGTTTTGTAATTCTAGGAAGGGTGAAGCGCTTTATCATTTCAAGGATTGCCTTGTGGATGGCCTGGTTGGAACCTGCAATTTTCAACACAAAATACATGGATAAGATTATATCATCACTGAGGTAGGCATTCCCATACTCAGATTCAAAACTTTAACTAATGGACTAACTATTCTGATACAGGAATGATCTTGCAGTACATCATTTTAATAGACTTTTGTAGACACAGTATGGACGCAGCCATCTGTTTATGATTAGTCTACATAGATAATGAATACAAAACTCCTCGCAGCCTGGATGGTAGAAACTAGATCCAGGGTCTTCACTTCTACTTCCCGAATTGGTACGATTCTAGCCATGTGATTAAATGATTCGATGTCGAACATGGTAGAAACCACTTGATTACCAGTCAATGATGTAAACTGTTAACAAGCGTGAGAGAAACCACCAGTAATGTCAATGGTTCTCAAAGTACCAAGCACAACCCGTGAAATGTGAATAGATGTTTTGATGTCGAACACTTCACGGAATCCTTTGATCGAAAGTCAATGATGTAAACTGACGTCAAAGGCGAGAAACCTGCCATTGATGCATGCAGACTTCAAGGTACTGTCGATTCCTAAGTCATCTTTCTAGATAATGTGTCGATGTCGATAGAAAGCGACCCGTTGCAGGCAAGCCTGCAACACGAAATCATTGTTCAAGTTGAAGAAATGTTGCTGTAAGGACTGACTCAGGGATGGTCAAATGGATGACAAGTATTTTGCAGATGAAAGTTTTTGCTTGCAGACCTCTTGAACACATAACGACACAACAGATGGCTTGGTGACGTATAACTCAAAGTTAACCCCTGGAACCCGGTTAAAGACTTTCAAAGTGATTTGGTCAACTGTGAGGTAAAAGATTTCCCAACCCAGGTGAATGAAAAGTGTCGTGTTCAAGAGTGGTAATAAAGTTTCTTCTGAGACAAATGGTGACAAACAGGTTCATTCTTCTCTCTTTTCCCCCACCATTTCTGGCAAGTACCTCTTTATTTTTAACAAGCTTGAGGAGGATAACATATGCTTGATTATAAGCTCATCCTTCGGACGAGTCCAACCTAGTTTAAATTCGAACCCTAGGAAGGAGTGGTTCGTTCCTGTTTGTAATTGAACAGGTCCTCTACTGTAAAAGTTTAACGAGCCCAGTATAGGAGAAACTCGGCGTTTTTCAATTTTAGAGAGTCTGAAAAAACTAAAGGAGACTCCACGTTGAACTTTTTCGTATATTTGTGTCCCTCAAGCCCGAAAAAGTATAAAATAATACCTGGGGGAACCGCTTGATCTTGCGACCAAGGAGTACTTTCATAATAGTGTCGTTAACCTGAAAAGTAAAAAGCGATCAAGGACACGTCGTTTTATTTCCTTATCGAGTTCGAAACGACAAAAACCCGGCAATCTTTTCCTGATTTTGCGGTCAGAAAAGAGCTAAAAGGGGACCGTCTTTTAATTCCGTTTTAACGAGTGAAAAAGAAACACTCGGCGATCTTTTCATGTTTTAGGAGTCAGAAAAGGGCTTAAAAGATGACTCTGATATTTTTGTTTGTGAAAAATTACAATTTCCCTCGAAATCCCTTTGTCCTGCACAAAAGCAACACATTACTCATACCTGTTTAAAATAGGCAAAAATACATTCAAAAACATCTTTTCATGGTAAAAAATGAACTAATTCATCCAAAAAACCTATAAAAAGACCTTTTACCATGTCATTTTTACCGTTTCACTGTTGAGGTTGAAAAAGGAGCTTTTGACAAGAAACTTCCCGTGGTCGCTGCGGAAAATCTGACCGTCGGAATCGAACGCCGTCTCATCCAGGTATTTTACACATCCTACTCTGCATTTCTATCCGTTTAGAATCAATTTTTAGGTTTTAGTTTCATTTTTTGGGGGGTTTTGGTTTTGGAATGCGCCTCTCGGCGGACGCAGGTGCCCTTCGGGTGACCTGCGTCCCCCGACTTTTTCTCATACGGGAAAACGGTCGGAAGACGCAGCCCGCCTTCAGGCCAGCTGCGTCCGGGCGCCCTGTGCTACAAAGCCGGGGTGCGTCCTCCGAGAAACGCGCATTTCAAAACCCCAACTCTCTCAAAAAACCACCAAAAATTCCCAAATCAATTTCTAATTGCTATTTTTGATATGCAGGGCATTAATCATGTTAGACTGGAGAGAAAGAGAGCATGTAGAGGAAGATGAAGCTGCAATAAATCATCAACCTTCCCTGGATGCCCTAAGAGCATGCGGATTATACAAATATTGGACCATACCGGGCATGAGGGGCCAGGTAAGATTCTTGGAATGGCTGGTTGAGCGATGGAACGTACAAGAACAATGCTTTTACATAGGAGGGCACCAGCTCGAGATAGAGCCCTCGGATGTATACTTTCTCACTGGCTTGCCAAACAGAGGTGAGCAACTCAGTCTTGCGGGGACTAGGCCGGGTGGCCAATCCCTTGATAGTCTCCGCGAGGATTGGTGCACACGTGGGGCTCACCATTCAAAAGGCATAGAGATAAAACACATCACTCTACCGGAACTCAAAGTCATAGCGTTCACGGTTACCAGAATTTGCGGCGCGGCCGCTTTACACATTGCTTCCGGATCCCAAATGCGGATGGCAATTGACTGTTACCAAGGCACCATTTTCAACTGGTGTGAAGCTGTGTCGGCTCATATGAAGAGCCAACTGACCAAGGCAAAGAACGGACGACTAAAGACTTTTGGATATGGGCCTATAGTCGTGAGCTTTGCCTTGGAGAGAATTCCAATGCTGATCCCTCAGCAACTCACTGTTGATATCTTGGGTCCTCAGCAGCCAAAGCTGATACGATGGGTTGCGGTGATGGCCCGGCATCCTGACGAGGGCGCGACAGTAGTTCGATTCTCAGATAGTTATTTTGACTGGTTAGAGGGCCAGCTTTTTGTGATACAGGACTTTCCGTATGCCGGAATGGATTTCAGAGGTGATCCGGACATGGTTCTTCCACAGGGAGAACAATGGGACGACAGAGGTACTTTTTATTTTCACAAGTTTTCTAGTTATGTATTTTTTGTATTTTTTATATATATCGTCTCAAAACTAATAGTAAATCTTTCAAAATGCAGATGTTGGTCCACAGCGTCCAGCCAACCTCCGGCCTTATGATAGACTACATCCAGCTGCACCGGTACCGGCCCCACAGGATGCGACAGCAGAAGTACTAGCTGAGTTGGAGCATGATCTAGAGCGTCTCACGGCAGATATACCTGAGACTACTATGGACGACATTCCTATCAGGCTTCAGCGCTTCGTAGTCGCGGTCCCTGGACCGTTTAGGAGATTTTTGCGTAAGGTAGCCCGCGCAGTGGTGTCGTACAGAGAGCACCACCAGTGATTGACTAGTCACTTTTGTAGTCACATGTGACATTTTTGACTTTTTGTACTATCATTTTGCCGATCATAAGGTGTTTTAAACCTATGATCGAAGACGATGTATATATTTTTTGACACACTTCTATCTATATATATCACTATTACCGGCTTATCTTGTTTAACATATGTGATGAAATGTTTTTAAATTTACTTGCATGATTATCGTAAATGTCTGTCCAACATTCGAGAAGCAATTGCATCTGCTAATGTATTCAAAGACCTTGGAATATGTTGATATTCAATGTAATCAAATTCACGTTCCAAGAGACGCACTCTCAAAAACAACCTTAATAACACAGGATTTCTAATGGCATAAACTCTATTAAGCTGTAATACAACAAGTTCAGAATCTAACCTCACTATCAAACGTCGAATTCCAAATGAAATAGATTCGGATAATAATTCAACCACTGCACTGTATTCTGCAATGTTATTCGTTGTTTGACCGAGGCTTACCCCATGCATAGAAACTAACTCGTCAGAGGGCGAATAGATAACCCAAGCTGCGGAAGAGATATTCCGTGTATTACGACAAGCACCATCAGCAAATCCAATGTATGTTTGGAGAGGCGTCGACATCTACAATATCAAGAGTAAAACCAAGATAAGCCAGAATAATGACGAAAAAACACACTCGCTAAGCTAAGCACACTGACTAAACTAACACACTTGCTAGCTAGAAAGGAAATCTAACCTATCTAAAAATTTCTCCATACCCATCATTTTAAGCATAATACCTCTTTAGGTAAAGTCCATTTCTGGGTTTACCCAAAGAGTCCCCATCAAAATCAACTAACTCATAAGCCCCTTTTGCTAGCTTTCGCTTTACAATGTAGGGCCCATGCCACATGGGAACGAATTTTCCGGCACCTAGCTTATCGTTAGCTTGATCATATAATAGTACTAGGTCTCCTTCCGAAAAACTTCGAGGGGTTACATTTTTATCGTACTGAGCTTTCATTCGTTTCGCGTGAGTCTCGATAGCTAAAGTAGCGTCACGTCGAGTCTCATCTAATTTAGCCAAGTATAATAACCGTTTCTCCTCTTCGGAAGTAGCTGGAAGTAATTCGACAGCCATTTGAAGTGATGGGATTTCGCATTCAATAGGTAACACAGCTTCTAAGCCATAAACTAGCTGGAAAGGGGTGAAACCTGTTGAATTTTTCACTGAAGTTCGATATGCCCATAGCGCCGAAAATAACATGTTATGCCAATTCGTTCGATGGATACCAATGATCCGTCGAATCATGATGACTAGAACTTTGTTGATTGACTCAACCAAACCGTTGGCTTGCGGATAATAAGGAGTAGAGCTATCGTGGCGCAAACCAAGCTGGCTTGTAAGCTCAGTCATCATGACGTTTCGAAAATGGCTCCCATGGTCAGTAATGATTGCTTGTGGGACACCAAACCTAGTTATGATATGATTGAATACGAAAACTGCAGCTGTCTTGCCGCTTGCGTCGAATGTAGGCATCGCCTCGGCCCATTTTGTAAAATAATCAACCGCGAGGATGATATACGCATGCCCCCCGGCCGAGTGAGGGTTACAAGTAATAAAGTCAATGCCCCATTTGGCGAATGGACCAGCGGCAATTATAGGGTGGAGAGGAGCAGGTGGAGCGCGCATCTTTCGATCAAACACTTGACAGTTGTGGCATGTTCTGACAGCAAGGATACAATCTTTAAACATAGACGGCCAGAAATAGCCAGCGCGCAACACCTTCTGAGCTGTGGCATACCCAGACATATGACCGCCACATGCTCCAGAGTGACAATCATTCAAAACTCTCTCAGCCTCTTCGTGAGTTAAACAACGTCGAAAAACTAAGTCTGCCCCCCGGCGATAAAGTGTATCTCCAATAATTCTGTATTGCTGGGATCGAAACCGAATTTTTCGACGGTCTTCCTTGGAAGCTTCAGGCCGAAAGGTTTGGGTTTGGAGATAGATGATTATATCCCCATACCACGGATCTAAAGTGCTAATAAGAAACAAAGATTCGTCCACAATGGACTCCTCTGCCACAGTCTCTGTGTCAGCACTCGGGAAATCACACATCAATTCCGCAAAAACTAAAGATTTCTTAGACTTGGACTTCTCGAACTCCAAGTCGAACTCTTGCAGGATAACAATCCATTTAGAGTACTTGCCCCCTAGCAGTTGTTTTGTCAAAATATAAATCATAGGGTTGCAATCCGAAATAACTGTAGTCTTGCGGAGAAGAATGTAGTGACGAAAACGCTGGACAGCTTGAACGGCTGCCAGGGCCAATTTCTCCACATGCGAATATTTTAACTCAGTGGGATTTAAGGTTCTACTAAGATAATATATCACATGCTCTGCTTTGAATTCATCTTCTTGAACTAACACCATTCCAATGGTGGAATGCGAAGCTGCGAGGTATAAGAAGTAGTCCTGGTTGTAGTTGGGAGGATGCAATAACGGTGCATGGGTCAACGCGTGTTTCAGTGCATCAAAAGATTGTTGGGCAATCTCGTCCCAAAAGAATTGTGCGTTCTGTTTCAACAACCGTGTAAAACCTTTAGTGACCTCGGCGTAGTTTGGGATGAATCGGCGTAAAAAGTTCGCTTTCCCTTGCAAACTTTGGAGTTGGCGCAAACTCGAAGGAGGAGGCAATTTGATGATAGCCTCGACTTTCGAGGGATCGACGCGAATGCCGGCTTTTGAAACAACAAATCCCAGCAATCGACCTGTTTCTATACAGAAAACACACTTGTGGGGATTCAACCGAATTCGATAATGCCTACACCTCATAAAGATTGCTCGTAGGTGGACAAGGTGATCAGCTCGTTGTAAAGAATGAGCAGGCAAATCATCGAGATAGGGTTGCACAATGTGCTTGATGTCATGAAATGCATAAGACATTGCCCGTTGAAAAGTAGCGCCGGCATTCTTAAGCCCAAAAGGTAATTTGCAATAAGCAAATGTCCCCCATGGACAAATGAATGCCGTTTTTGGTTGATCGGCAGGTAGAATATTGATTTGATTATAGCCTGAGAAACCATCCATGAAGGAAAACATCTCACTTCCGGCACAATCATCAATGATTTGATCGATATAAGGCGTAGGATAGTTGTCTTTTGGACAAGCTCGATTGATATCCCTATAGTCGATACAGATTCTTATTGTTCCTTGTTTTTTATTGACGGGAACAATATTCGATACCCAATCCGTTAACGGGATCGGATAAATGAAACCTGCTTTCAACAGCTTTTCGACTTCTGCTTTAATCGCAGCCGCTTTTCGAGGGTGAATCTGACGCAACCGTTGCCGAATGGGTTTAGCATCCGGGTAGGTTTTGATTTCATGAACAACAATGGCAGGATCAATTCCCGGCATTTCCTCGTAAGACCAGGCAAACACGTCGCGGAATTCTTGGAATAGGGCCTTGTAAGTTTGGATTTCTTCTTCAGTACATGCGGCACCTATATGAATGTTCTCCTCGATTCCGGGCTTCACTGAAATATCAATGGGAATAGTACGAGAAATATTCCCTAAATTCAGCTCTGAATCAGAATGTTTCGTTGGATCCTGAGCGTCTTTGACATATTCAGCGGTAAAGATAGATGAAAAATCATTTTCAAATGCATCATCCTTAGGTAAAAACGAAGATCTGTGATGGAGATCTTCCCATGGTAGATCATCTACACTTAGGATTTCGCGAAGTTGTTCGTCAGATGACACTTCTTCGGGAAACGTTATCCGTTCTAAGGGTGAGGTGAAAAGTGACTCTTCACTGACCACATTCATTTGGTCGGTTTCGGTTGAATGAAAGTCGGTAAAAGACATAAGAGCTTCATAAGCAATCTCATACGGACTCAACGGCATAACATCACCGAGTGAGTCTAGCTCAGAGTCAGAGGGAACATACCAAGGATCATCATAAATAATGTTTTCTGACGTGATCATATGAATTGTTGCAAACGAAGGGTCTGCATTGAGTGGAGGGAGAGGAAAAGTTCCCAGTAAACCGGAATCCTTAACTAAACCTACACCAATGTCCCTATAAGGGATTGTCGTTTTACCAACATGCTGGATAGTTTCTAAAGAGGTTGGGTCGGATGAAAAGTATGTCAGCTGATCAATAGTCACGATCTTACCGTTATGTGGAAACTTAATGACTCTGAAGACCGATGAAACGACCGCTGTCATAGCATATGACCAACTTCGACCCAAAAGAAGGTTGTAGTCTAGAGGGGCATCAACCACTTCCACATCCAGACTAACGGTTTTACCTTCGACCCCTATAGGCAATTCTTGTAGAATACCAAACGGACGGAACCCACGGCCATCAAAGGCCTTAAGGATGGTGGGGGATTGGTTCAACGAAGGAGAACCAAGCGATCTCCAACATTGAATCGACATAATACACGTAGAAGCTCCCTCATCAATCACAGTCCGATGAATAGGCCTGTTTTTGACTATCACTGGAATTTGGAAAGCCATTTGATGGGGGAGACGCGGTGTACTACTTTCTAGATCAAAGATCATTAGGTTCGGGTCCTGAACATCGACAGCTCCAATAGCCGACAAAAGCAATTTTCGTTGCGCTGGACATGATTGCAGCACTTCGAGTGCCGACATTGCTGAAGGTGAAACAGCTAAGTCTTCAACAATGTTGTAATTCTGGGCTGCTCTCGCATGTGGATTGAAAGCAGACCTTCGAAGTACACCCTTGGCGGGCGGCTTAATCACTAAGTCTGGGTTAGGTTTTTCGATCTGTAGTGGATCGGAACCAGGAGCTGAGGTTGATGGGTTAGAGTGAGAAGATTCTGCTTCCTTACCATCAACAGGAGCCTTACTACCATAATCTTGCGATCGAGTCGCAATCCTGACATGAGACATCATCAAAATGGGTTCTTCACTGGCATTCGAAGAAGAACCTATCATCTTATTCTCCTGCTCTGGAAATGGATTTTTTAACACAGCAGGAGTGGGAGAACCTTTGACTATTTTCACTACCTCGGCCCGATGAGGGCAGTCTCTCGTAAAATGATCTTCTTCACAAATAAGACAAGGATATCGAGGTTTGCGTTTTTCGTCATTGGTTTCCGACTTTTCCGTTTTCTCCTTTGGAGCCTTGTCTGCTTTAGCCTTCTTCTTTCCTTTCTTCTTTCCACCGTTTTTGGATTTGGCCGTAGATGACTCTACAGCGTGAATGTCGGCGGTAAGTTCAGGAGGAGAAGACTCTCCTGTCGGAGAATCAGGCAAAGTGATAATTGGAGTATTGGAGGTCTTGGAAGACTTCTTCTTACTCTTCGTAGTCACGATACCAATCATACCATCAGCGGCATGAGATCCCGAAGGAGCAGCAGCGATTTGGTTTGACTTTGGAAGATCCGGAATTTTCTCGTGTAACGTACCCGACTGAGTGTAAACTAAGTCAAGGTATTGTGCCTGAGCAATGACTTGCTCCTCAGTAACTACTCCGGCCTTAGCTACATCTTCAGTAATTCTTGGTAATAATGATTTGACAAACCATTCAGCTAAGATTTGGTCCGGGATAAAAACTTTCACTAATCTCCTTCGACGTCTCCACTCATGAATGTGATCAGAAATGTACGTGGATGTCGATTGTTTTAGCGAAGTTAATAATTCTGTACCATTATCGTATCTGACTGGTAACTGAAAATGAGTTAAGAACGAGGTAGCTAACTGGCTAAAGTTGTAAAAAGAGGCCCGTGGTAACTCAATGTACCACTTGGCTGCGAGACCAATGAGTGTACGCTGGAAAAGACGTAAGCGGATGGAATCATCTGAGATGGAATTTGATGCACACCAGAGGTGGTAAGTCATCACGTGATTAGACGGATCCTCTCCAGACTTACCTTCGAACTTGGGTATATCGCTGGGCAACTTATTTGGCATTGGCGGCCAGAACTGAAGATATTGAATTGGATCGTTCGTTAGGCGCGTCAAGTCGGGTAAATCTAAAGTCGCAATAAACGGTAACTGCCGGTTAGGATCTCTAAAACTCTGAGTCACAATACCAGCCCCAGGAGGAGGATATCCAGGATAACTAGGAACAGGAGTCGCATTTGGGATATTATATCCTCCTGGAAAACCAGGATTAACCGGACCGTACTGGGGTTGCTGAGGTGGTTGATAAGTGTACCCAGGATACGGTTGATACTGGTAAACCGGTTGTTGGGCAGCTTGCCCAGGTTGATACTGTCCCTGGTACGGAGGTTGAACAAATTGAGGTTGAGTAGTAACAACCGTACTTGTACCAGGTTGGCCTGCAGGCATCTGGACTGTGGTTTGAACCGTGGGTCCAGACAACGGTACAGATGTCTGAGGAGTGGTTACAGGGACAGTAGAAACCGGAGCTGCCGATACTCCAGAAGTAAGCATGGTAGATGAAGCGGTAGTTGCTGCAGCCGTGTGAGGTGGAGTACCAGGTGCAATTGGCGGCTGAGTAACTACGGAAGTTACAGGGGTCTGAACACTTGACTGGACAGGTTGCGGTTGCTGGGGTGGACCAGGAACTGCAGGTTGTCCTGCTTGAGGTACCGACTGTATACTTGGTTGCGACATCTGTTGACCCTGTGACGGATCCCATGTTAACATTCCAGGGTATTGACTCGTAACAGGTTGAGGATACTGAGATCCATAGCCGTATTGAGGATAGGGTTGATAACTGTAAGGTGCAGTCCCATATGATTGCCCTTGAGGTGGTTGATAACCTTGACCAGGGTATTGACCCGTAGGTTGATAACCTTGAGGTAAATACGAATACTGGGGTTGACCTTGACCTTGAGGTTGGTATCCTTGAGGTTGATACCCTTGGGGTTGATACCCTTGAGGTTGCCATCCTTGAGGTTGATATTGATACTGAGGTTGACTTTGGGGTACATATTGAGGCTGGGGTTGATACCCTTGGGGTTGATACCCTTGAGGTTGCCCCCCAGTCACGAATGAAGTACCTTGAGGTTGCCCCCCAGGCATTAACGAAGGTTGCCCCCCAGGCGGTAATTGGCCACCTTGAGGTTGGTTAATGGGAGTTGAACCTGACATCATATAAACGTCACCTATACTCAATGGTACATTACCACTGTTTCCAACTAATAACCCATGATCAACGGGTTGAGGAGATGCTCCCGCAAAGGTACCAGAAAGTGATTGATACCCAGTAGGAACAGAAGGACCGCCATGTAAAAAAGATTCAGGACTTTGTGAAAACACAGATGACTGACCAGACATATTTACAGGAGAATGAATTCCTCTAGGTGGAACCGGAGTACGAGGTGTAGAAAAACCTACTGAGTTGTCTAAAAAATTGGTTAATGCAAGGTACCAAGATTCACTTCTAGGAGGACTGTAAAAGATGGATTCACGCTCCCTTAGATCAAGGGTAATTAGATCTTCAGAATCAGAAACGCCTATTTCTTCCTCTGGAACAAGTTCTTCTATAGCAATTAATCCAACAGGAAGATTTTCGGTGATAATTCTTTCTATTCTTGGTGAATCAGGAACACTAGGAGTTGGAGTAACAGGTTCTGAAATTTCAGGTTCTTCGCCTGTTTCACTGGCAGATGAAAAACTACCAGCAAGCTCGGAAACTGTAACAGCTTCGGGATTGTAACCTGTTTCTAAACTTTGGTAATCTGGATGGACTACCAAGGAAGATTCTCCTTCTTCAGGTGATCCTACTTACTGCCACTAGGAGGAGTTACAAGGACCTTTAACCCTTCTAAATGACCCGGAATGTCTTCAGGAGATTCACCCCGCGATTTACGGAGTTTTCTTAACAAATCTATTCCGGTAACAATCTCAGGAGACTTGCCCCGAAGTCTACGGGACTGTCTCGGTAATTCCGCCACAATTAAAGATTTTAACTACAACACACGAAAACAAAGTAAAAAATTTCAAATCAAACCACCTAAAGTCTTCTAAAGAAGCAAACAAATTTGAAGCACACGCCTAAATAATCTAGAGCGTCAAACCACACACAAACAGTAGTCTTCCGGACCAAAAGCGCTAGTTGGTGATTAGGCCCAACCTCGCAGGATTCAGTACAGAAATGGTGGGTGGAACAGTTACCCCGGCAACCTGCTTAATGAATAGACTGGACCAAGTTCCTCCACTTTAACCGTCTCGAAGTGAAGCGAACCCCCCAGAAAATCCAAGTGAGTATAACCGACGTCTGCTCCAGGTACAGTGGGACCTTCCCTCCACCGTCACCTTGGGTAGAATCCTAGATATTATGGCCACTAAGGTTACCAATCACAACAATTACACCTGGGGGAACAGTCTAAACTCCGACAGCACGCAAGGGCAGAGTAGCAAGCTCCAATCCCCTTACCGGCTCCTTGACAACAATCCAAGGTTTACCGATAAGTGACCCCTGGCTCCTCGACAATGGTTAATCCGAGGTTTACCGTTTGTAATACGTACTGCCTGGCGTCGTTCCCAACGAGGGAGGAATGATCCCCTCACTGGTTCGGACACGAGCTCGTGCTTCTCCTTTAAGAGGAGCTTTCCCAGAATGTAACTGAAACAATTGGATTTGTTCTACTCAAGATAGACTATCTGTTTGGTTTTGTAGTCTTGGAGAGTTAAGTACTCACCTACTCCAAGACCCTAGCCTAAGCTATGTTGGTGCTTCAGAGCCCTAGAAAAATAAAGATTACTAGATTGATTTTAATTTAAGCGTTACTTTTAAGGTTGTTTCTTAAGTCAAAAGGTGATGGAAGTGAAACTAGTGGTGTGTTGACTCGACTCGAAACCACTACAAAATGCACCTAGAATGATTTATCCACTACTTTACTTTTTCGATGAATTGCTTAACTAAAAAGTTGAGAGAATGCAATCTTTATAAAAGCAACTTCTTAATTGAAGACAATCAAAGAAACAATTCGTTTGTCTTTTCCAAGCATAAAAACATAACCTCTCTTTACATGCACGAAAAAACTCTTTTCTTCTTTCGAAAACAAAAAGCTACTTGAAACAAGACTTTTTTAAGAAGATGTTTTTGTATTTTTCTTTTAATAAAACAAACAAATCTAATATAACCAAAAGTCAATCTTAACAACTCTTAAAATCTATGAAAATGCACTCATAAGCAAACTAAAGGCAAATTTACTCTAAGCAATCTTAACGAGGCCAAAACTAACAATGATTATTTCTAAGGTGTTTTACTTGATCACAATCAAATCAAGGACTAGCTTATTGCAGAATCAAAAACTAGCCAAAACAAAACTCTAATCTTTTTGTTCTTTTTGTAAAATGGAAATCAATACTTTATAAACAAGTAATTCGAAATTTGACCCAAAACAACTCAAATGGCAAGTTGCTCACAAAAGGAGACTTTACGACAGGCCCGACTTCTAAGAAGGTTGACTAACCAGAGAGATCTAAGGCTGGACAACTTTCTACTATCAAAGTCACTACAAAGCCTTTCCAAAAATCAAACCCTAGGTCTAAACTTCGTTGAAAACCACTAAAACACTCAAAGCTCACAAAACTAGTTCAGGTGAAAATTCTTGACAGGGTACTAAAGGATCTGGGCAGAAAACACTAAGGAAAAACAAAATCTAAAAGCAATTTAAAGCAAAAATGGAATTTTCTTAAGTTTTACAGGAAGACGCAGGCAACCCGTTGTCACAGGTGCGGCCCCGCTCTGTGCAGACGGCAACAGCGCGTCCAAAGACGCACTGTGCAGTACTCAGTGGGTGCGTCCTTCTGGAAAAATGAAGAAAAACCAAATCTAACTAAATCTAAAGCTAAGCCACCCAAATACTAATTCTCACAGTCAAAAACCAGAAAATAAAAATGATTTTCTCAAAGCAAAGTTCATATAAAGGAAAAGACTCTCTCATTAATGGATTCCCCAGCGGAGTCGCCAATTTGTCACACGGAATCTGTCAAGGGTGCGGACACGACTGACCTTCCTAGAAGTCTAAGACATTCTAATGACAAACAAGACAAAATGGAGTGATCTTTCTCTAAATACACCTTTTACAACATGAAAACTACAAGTGTTTAGGCTTACCTTATTCCAAAACGCTGTTGTTGAAGTCCGTTCTTGACGATCCGGATGAGCTCCTCCTTCAAGTCAATTCCTGCAACCACAAACAATCAAACAATTACCAAGCACTTGCATTTCATATAATAAAACATATATTCAACATGCAGACCAAGGAACACATGAAATAACTCATTAACACAAGCTATTGAGAAAAATAAACCAGTTTGTATTAATAACGAAACAAAGAAACTCTTACAACCTGGCCTTGGTGTTGTGCAAGTTCCTCCCAGGGTCCATCAAGGGTTTTCCTCTACTTTGACAAAGCTCACCCTCTCCCAAGTAGAATCAAGTGAAGACAATCTCTCCTCACAAAGGCTCTAATGGAAGACCTAAATCCTGCAGCATTTACCCAAAGAAAATGTATAGCTCCAACCTCTTCTCCTTCTGGCTCAATGCCTTTATTTATAGTGCTGTAAAGAGGTTATTCAGGTCCACTATCAATGGGATCATCCCCCTCTTTGGGTGGGATAGCTCCCTTATTGATGGGATAAGTTCCCCCTTAATAGAGATACATGAACCAACTGGAGGCGCATCCATTTCATCAAACCGACCTCTAGAATGTTCTAGAAGTAACCACAAGTAACTTTTTCAAGATAAAACTCGCGCATTTTGCCTTTTACAGAGGGACGCACCTGTCCCTTAACATACAGAGCGTCCATGGACGCATATTTTGTGAACAAGGTCAGCGTCCCCGCAGGTAAGGCTAGAGAGAACCTGCGACCCCAGAGATAAACATAGTTTTTACAAGACTTTCTCTCTTCTTTGAGTTTGAGATGGATAACAGAGGCATGAGACTTGCCTAAGAGGGTAGCATGACTGTTGATTTGAGCCATACTAACTGTAAGTAGTCAAGGTGACATTTTTTAGTGTAACACTTATACAGAGGCTAATGTGTCCCTTAATGTGGTAACCCTTTAAATGGGGATATATTTATTCCTAGAGCTCATAATGAGATGAAATTTATATCATTGGAAGTATCTCAACAAGAAAATAACAGTGGAATTATCAAAACTGTGACGTGAAGTGATGGAGGAAAGAGGAAAATTTGATAACCCCGTCTTCATAATAAACCTTTAACTTTAGGTCTAATTACACCTCATGTCCCTAACGCGAAATAAAGGGGTTAGGTGTGCTAAAAATTAGTATTAGAGTTGTGGTTTAAGCACTAGACCTAGAGAGCCAGAAATATACCACAGGGATAAATTTGGAGCTCCACTATAGAGGTATTTTAGAGCTTATGGTTTAGCACATGGACCTAATGAGATTAGAATAGAGAACTAATCTGAATATATTTTGCGATGACCTTGTTGAATTTAAACCTTTCTAATTTCTTTATGTTTGATAAGTTGTCTAGTACATCAACTAAATTAGAATTGCCTAAGAAGAAGAAGGAGGAGTATAGGAGGAGCTTATTACCTAAATAATTTAAGAAGGAAAAACATCCTACCTTTAATGGGGAATTTAGAAAGAGAAAGGAGCTTGAAGCATGGCTTCAGAGCTTAAAGAAATAATTCATAGTACATAATTACTCTAAAAATATGAAGGAACAAGAAGCCATATTTCATATGAGAGGGAATGGTAAATATATAGTGGGAAAGCGTCAACAATGTCAAGGGAATCCAAGAAAAGAAGTTGACCTGGAGTAGGTTTGAGAGGTATTTCAGGGAGAAATACCTTCTTTAAATGTATTATGGTGGAAATATCAAGGAATGCCATGAGCACAAGTTGCGATAGGTCACTATGGAAGCATATTCCAACAAGTTCATGGAAATGTTAAGATATGTACCTTATATCAGAGATGAGAAGATAAAAATCTAGTATGTACTAAGTGGAATTCCACAATCCTATCAATACAAAATAGAATTAGATGAATCTAAGATGTTCGAGGATACCATCCAAAAGGATAAATATTGTTATGACCATTAGAAGCACAAGACTAAATTCCAAACATAATTGAAAAAGAAGAAAATGCCAAGTTCATGAGGAAAGGTTTAAGATCCACATGATAGATGCAAACTGGGAAAATCCTCAAACCTACCAACCAAGAGTGAGTTCCAACATAATTTTCCCACTCCACTTGGAAATAAACCAACTTTACCAACAAAAGGCCAAAGAACTAAGGAAAAATATATTAAAGTGTTAGGGTTACAGGGAAGAGCACTTGTTAAGATATTTCCCACACCAACATAAATATAGCAAAAGGGTGTGCAATATCTGAGCAGCTACTACTATCAAAAATGTGTCCAAGAGTGTAACTCATATTTGCATAGCCATGGAAAATAGGAAAATGGGCCACCAAGCCCCGGTGGTGCATAAGGAAGGTATACTTTCCAACCATCTGTTGCATTATGATACAGGTGTTTTCCTTGATGGCAACTCACTCAAATGAAAGATCACAGTGCAACATGTCAATAGCAAAGAATTACATATCAGACTACAAAGAATGAAGAAAGAGAGGTATACGCAGGTCCAACTTGACCAAGTTGCGTATACATGCAGGTTCACTGAACACAAGTAGCGTATACGTACACACGCACTTTCACAGAAGGAAAAGTGCATATATGTTGGAAAACTAAGTATTTGGTCCAAGGTATTTTGATCCATGGTATTGTTCCAAGGTATTTGGTCCGAGGTATTGACCCTAGGTATTTGGTCCAAGGTATTGGTCCTAAGTGGTTTTGATCCATGGTATTGAGAAAGGCCTAAAACTATATAAGGAGGAGAATATCATTAGGCCAAGGTACGCAGGTATCGAATATCTGATGAAGTGTGAGATCTAGTATGAAGGTTATTGGCTTATGGTGATTTGCTTGATCTGAACCAAGGATGAACCTTAGCGGTTGATGAGGGATAATATCTAATGATGGATCAAGATCTTAAGGCTTGAAATGAATTATCATTATATGGTTTGAACATGTATAGTCTAGATCTGAATACCGATGCATGTGTTATTCTGTAAATGTTATGATCTGGGTATAACTGAAGTCTGGAATAGCTGCAAAATTATGAATTAATATTTGTAGATGTATACGCTAGTTGGCTTTGGTAAAAGCGCATATACACACTGGTTCAGTTCATCAGAGTAGCATATACATTATGAGATATGATATTTGAGCTTGCAGTTGGATCTGGCTATTATTGCAGAATTCTAGGTTCTGCTTTGTGTTCTGGTGACTGTGTTTTGATGACAGTATACTAAATTTTCATATTTATTAGTTGATTGTGATTTGCTTCAGTGATGATGGGACTTCAGTGATTCAGTTGTGGGTGATTCAAAGATTGATGATTGAGTTTCAATGATTGGTTAATGCAAATGTATTTGATGGTTGTATTGCAATGGTGATTGACTTTGAGATTCAATGTTGTTGATGGGTCCAGTATTAAGATCAGATGAAACGTGGCCTTCATGTGTATTGTTGTGCACTAGGAGCATCCAGTCTGAAAATTTATGAAACGTGGTCCCTGGAGGAAAAGAGAAGGTCGTAGCCTTCTGTAGGTTGGTGCCTATGTACTAGTAAACATATCGGCCAGTACAAGAGCCAGGGGATTGGAGCTCCTTTCCAGTAACAGCTGGAAAACGAGTGAAGGTTAGAACCTTCAGTAGGCCGACGACTACGTACTAGTAAACAGATTGGCTAGTACAAAAGCTAGGGGGTTGTATCTCCCTTCCAGTAGAAGCTGGAGAATGAGAGAAGGTTGTAGCCTTTTGCAGGTGGGTGCCTACATATTGGTATGAGTCTGCACCAGTACAAGATTGTAAACAGGTTTTTCTTATATTAAAAGAAGACAGCAGTAGGTGGTTTTCGTCCCACATTGGGTTTCCACCTTAAATCTTGGTGTTCATGTGTGTTTCTTATGTGTGATGGTTTGTTCTTATATTACTGCACATGGTTACTGTTTATATGGTTAATGAAGTATTGATTAAATAACATCATATGATGAATTAATTGAATCATAAGCTTGTTGGATATATGTTGGTTGCCTTAAACACAGTTGTGTGTACACATGGGTTACCTTCATTGAAGTAGCGTATATAAATCAGAATATGGAAATGAAAAATATTATTGACTTGACTAATACTGATTCACCCCCCCTCTCAGCATTATTTCCATCAATTGGTATCAGAGCAGGTCCTTTGGTAGAAGTTTGATCGCTTGAATGAGATCCGTAGAACAATGGTAAAGAAGTTAAAGAATAAAGCACCTCAGAAGAAGAAGACAGCTCAAAGGAATAGTGACAGCAGGAGAGACAATTGGTCGTTAGGTGGAAGCAAGTATTCATATTTTGAATCACCTTACATTGAAGATGGACAATAAAATGAAGCATCAGGTACAAATTTTTTGTCTTCTAGTGATACTTTTCTTTGTTCATGCAATATTGGAGATATTGGAAGTGATCGTGAAAGAAACATAGAGACAGAAATTAAAATACTCGCAGATATAATCAGATATCAAAAAGATATATTTAACAAAAGGGAGTGTGCCTTCAAAGAAGAAGTTACCATATTAAAAGCTCAGCTAGAGGAAGGAAACAAAGTAAGGAAGCAGTACAAGGAAAAGGAAGATCAATGTCAAAAGCTACAGGATGAAGTGACATCATTAAGAAATGAAATAAATGATCAGAGTATAACAATCAAGAGACTTCAAGACAGATCCAGTTACTATGTAAGTCTTGAAGCTAAGATCCTCTCTCTAAAAGAAGATCTAGAAAATAAGTAGAATGAAGAACTACCTCAAGCAGATGAAGAACAAGAAAATGATATTCTCAAATTAAGGCAACAAGTGGAAGGAGGAAGAAAGGATGAAGAAATATTGAAGAATCAATATCTGGAAAAGGAAGAGCAATATCAAGTTGAGGTAAATATCTTAAAAGGTAAATTAGAAGAAAAGGATAAACTGTTACGATTTCAAGACAGTACTAAGATTTTGGATAATATTCTTAGTAGTCAAAGGTCTCCTACCATCAAAATTGGTCTTGGTTTTCATGAATATGTTGAAGGTGAATCTAGCTCACAAGGTGAGGTAAGGAACTCTAATGCAAAATCTGAAATGCTCAACAAGGAGATGAGAGGTCAACCCCATCAAAAACAAAGGAATAAAAGTCTTCAAAGAAATCTTTTACTCCTAACTGTGAAAGTGATAGTCGGTTATTTCCTCCAATGAATAATGTTGAATGTTTTATATGTCATAATTTTGGACATGTTGCAGCCAGATGCAAAAGTAGAATGGTTCAAGACCGTCACACAGAAAGATCATCACGTTCCAGGTTCTTTAAGGGATATTGTTTTGCTTGCAATATGTTTGGTCACAAAGCCATTGACTATTATAGAAGGAATATGAAACATGTAAGATTTTATGCTTGTAACAAGTTTGGACATATAGCAAAGGAATGCATGAGAAAATTTCGGCCACCTTACCAAAGGGAGAAAACATCATCACACTCAAAGATATGGAAGAAAAAGGAAGTACAGTCAGAAAGATGTGGCATAGCAGAGTATACAGACATAACAGACTCAGAGGGAGTTGAAAGTGTGAAACTTCAGAATTTCAATTCTCATACACAGTTAGCATGAGGACAATTTGTGTATATACGCGAGTTAGAAGCTGCAGAATCGCGTATATGGTGTTTTAAAGAAAAAGTAGCGGGACAGGCTCGGGAATAGGAGTCTGATATGGTTCAGTCACTTATCTGCTCTATTTGATGATGGTTACAATTTGCTGATGATTTGTAGAGGTTGATGTATATCTTATTAATGATGATACCTTGATAACTCTCACTGATATTTGCAATGATCAAATATGACAATGAACAGGTGGAACAGGTGCAAGAGAAGAACATGCTATGCCTCTAATAAAGCATTGTTGGCATTATGTTTAGAAGTCTTTGGTACCTAATCAATGGTGATGATGCTTATATGGCTAATGATACATCTTTCTATGTTATGGTTATGATTTTCCCATAATAATGCTTGGATCACATAGTTGGTTTTCAGATCAGATTAATGGATGATTGTGAATGACTTTTTGGTGATGCATATAGTACATAAAAGTTGATTATCATGGTGGATGCTTATCAGATGTGGGATGTTCCCTAGTGATGATATAATGAAGGTCCTTGTGAAAATATCATGCATTTCTTGATAATGATGTTATGATCATAGATGATGTATATGGTGTTTTCACATACATATGATATGATGTGAATGATTTTGTGCTACTTCTTAGAGATATGACATATGCTCAGTTGATTCATGGAATGTTATGATAAGGCTCTTTCTACTAAGGAAACGGAGCAAGCTGATCTTGATGGGATCAAGAGGATGAGTTGATATATGCAGACATACTTTGTCACATGTTGATGATATTTTGGGAACTAATGATGGACATATACAGGTTACTGGTCTGGATGTTGTTGACAGATGCTTATGGAGCAGATCATACATGGTGTATGATAGTTGTTGATGACTATCATGGTATTTTTTAGATATTTGGTCTCTGTTATAAATGTCATGTATATCATTCGATGTAAAGGTCATATAAAGACCCATGATGTAATAATTTGTCTCTGTCTGTCGTAGTCTTTTGATGAGTCCTTTTTGATCATATGATGTAATTTGTAACCCCACTATGCATGGGAAGGATGATGTAATAGTTGCTACATTTCAGTCACGTATAAATTCGGTATATCCCCACTTGATTGGGAGATTGATATATGTATGAGTCATTGGTGATAGGAAGGTCAAAGTCACTTAATTGAGTTATAAAGTCATGTTATTCTTTTAGAAATATTTGCAGACTCTGCATCTCAGCATGTACAAAGGGGGAGCTTTATCAGAGAATTCAGCATGTACTCGGGGGGAGCATGACCAGGGAGAAATTATCTTGGTCCACCCTTTGCCCTTGATGTCAAAGGGGGAGAGTAACTTGGTGTTGTTGTTGCCATCAATTCCAAAGGGGGGGAATTTTTGGCATTATGATACAAGTGTTGTCCTTGATGGCAACTCACACAGATGAAAGATCACAGTGCAGCATGTCAACAACAAAGAATTAAAGATCAGATTACAAAGGATGAAGAAAGAGAGGTATACGCAGGTTCACCTTGACCAAGCTGCATATACACACAGGTTCACTAAAAACAAGTAGCATATATGTACACACACACTTTCACAGAAGGAAAAGTGCGTATATGTTGGAAAACTAAGTTTTTTGTCCAAGGTATTTTGATCCATGGTATTGGTCCAAGGTATTTGGTCTGAGGTATTGACCCTAGGTATTTGGTCCAAGGTATTGGTCCTAAGTGGTTTTGATCCATGGTATTGAGAAAGGACTAAAACTATATAAGGAGGAGAAGATCATTAGGCCAAGGTGCAGAAGTATCAAATATATGATGAAGTGTGAGATCTAGTATGCAGGTTATCGGTTTATGGTGCTTTGCTTGATCTGAACCAAGGATGAACCTTAGCGGTTGATGAGGGATAAGATCTAATGATGGATTAGGATCTTAAGGCTTGAAATGAATTATCATTATATGGTTTGATCATGTATAATCTAGATCTGAATACTGATGCATGTGTTATTATGTAAATGTTATGGTTTGGGTATAATTGAAGTCTAGAATAGCTGCAAAATTATGAGTTAATATTTGCAGATGTATACGATGGTTGGCTTTGGTAAAAGCGCATATACACACTGGTTTTATTCATCAGAGTAGCATATACATTATGCGATATGATATTTGAGGTTATAGCTGGATCTTGCTATTGTTGCAGAATTCTGGGTTTTTCTCTGTGTTTTGGTGACTATGTTTTGATGACAGTATACTAAATGTTCAAATTGATTGGTTGATTGTGATTTGCTTCAATGATGATGGGACTTCAGTGATTCTTCTGTGGGTGATTTGGAGATTAATGATTGAGTTTCATTGATTGGTTAATGCAGATGTATTTGATGGTTGTATTGCAGTGGTGATTGACTTTGAGCTTCAATGTTTTTGATGGGTCCAGTATGAAAATTAGATGAAACGTGGCCTTCATGTGTATTGTTGTGCACCAGGAGCATTCAGTCTGAAAATTTATGAAACGTGGTCCCCAGAGGAAAAGAGAAGGTCGTAACCTTCTATAGTTCGGCACCTATGTATTGGTACCAGGGGGTTGGAGCTCCCTTCTAGTAATAGCTGGAAAATGAGTGAAGGTTGGAGCCTTTAGTAGGTCGGTGCCTACGTAGTAGTAAATGGATCGGCTAGTACAAAAGCTAGGGGGTTGTAGATCCCTTCCAGTAGAAGCTGGAGAACGAGAGAAGGTTGTAGCCTTATGCAGGTGGGTGCCTGCGTACTGGTATGAGTCTGCACTAGTACAATAGTGTAAACTGGTTTTTCTTATATTAAAAGAAGACAACAGCAGGTGGTTTTTGTCCCGCATTGGGTTTCCACGTTAAATCTTGGTGTTCATGTGTGTCTCTTATGTGTGATGGTTTTTTTTGATATTACTACACATGGTTACTGTTTATGTGGTTAATGAAGTACTGATTAAAGAACAACATGTGATGAATTAATTGAATCATAAGCTTTCTGGATATACACTGGTTGCCTTAAACACAATTGTGTGTACACGTGTGTTACCTTCATTGAAGTAGCATATATAAATCAGAATATGGAAATGAAAAAGATTATTGACTTGACTAATATTGATTCACCCCCCCCCCCCCCAAGTATTATTTCCAACACCATCCAATTTCAATTTTAATTGACCTTGGTTATAATCTCAATTATGTCACTCCATAAGTCATTGAATCATATATTTTACAAAGAACACAGCTTGCTAAGTTGTGGCTAGTTTGATTAACTACTTGGACCAAAAGGAAGACGACGGATTCTATTAAATCATGCTAGTTTGAGATGAGTGGCATTCCTACACAAGCCAATTTAAATATATTTCCTTTGGGGGAGTGGTATAGCCTAATAATCGACATGGATTAGCGAGTAGTGCATAGAGAAAATTTGAATTTCTATGATAAAATATAGGAATGCAAAGATAATAAAGGAGAGAAAAGGCTACTTCAAGGAGTGTGAAAACTTGTATCTATGAGATAGATCTTAGCTATGAAATTGAAGAAATGTTGCTTAAAGGGATTCCCCTAGTATTCCATACAAGTGACAAGTTCAATAGAGGATGGTAAGATGAATATTGAATATTTCCCCATCCTATAGTAATATAGTGATGTATTTCTTGAAGAAATGCTAGGATTTCCACCCAATAGGGACATTGATTTCTCTATAGAGCTCACTCCAAGAATGGTCCCTGTATACAAAACACCCTATATAATGAGCTCACCTAAGTTGGTGGAGCTAAAGATGCAAATGAAAGAAATTTTGGGAAAATGGTACATTAGAGCCAACATGTCACCCTTGGAAGCTCCAACTTCCTTTGTTAAGAAGAAGCATGGTACCCTTAGTTGTGTATTGATTACAATAAAATGAATAAAGAAACTATTAAAAACAAGTATCCAATTCCCAGGATTGACGATCAACAACTATTATCATTCCATTGTAATGCTTATGATGGTGAAGAGTACATGGAGGAGGAAAATTAATGATAGCCTAAACCTTAGACAGATCAACTTTGATCCCTTCCTTGGAAAAGATGAAGCCTAGCAACCTCCTAGACGTCATGAAAAATATACATTTGTGCAGTTTCAAATGAATATTATAATATCAACACAGTATAAATACTTCCCTCAGATGGGCTAGAATGATCCTCATGTCAAATGGGACTGAGCGATAAGGTCATCCATATAGACCTCGATGATTTTTTTGATGTCATGAAAAGCATAAGACATGGCTCGATGGAAAGTGGTACCATAATTTTTAATACCAAAAGGAAAATTTTGATAAGAAAGAATTCCCCATGGGAATATAAAGGTATTCTTGTGTTGATCCTCTAGTTTGATTTGTATTTGATTATAGCTATAAAACCCATCCATAAAGGAAAATATAGCATTCACAGCACAATCATTAAGAATTTAATCAATGAAATGGGTTGTATAGTTATCCTTTGGACATGCCAAATTCAAATATGTTACAAAAATAGAAAATGACTACATGCAACACCAAAACACACTCTAATTTATTGATCTCACAGATTACATATTTATAGTATCTATATCACTGACAATGACATATCTAGATAGCTATTACAACTCACACATAGGAAAATGACTACTTCTAGATTGACACCTAGGGACCCACAATGACAAGTCACATATTGCATGGAAGCATTACTTCCAACACCCTCCCTTAATGCTTAGATGTAGAAAATATTAAAAAACCCACATTACAACAATAAATAAATATTTGACAGATTTGTCTGATATGGTCATCATTAGCACCCACATCCACTCTGGAATATCGTAAACATCGATCTTTCACCACCACATCTTCGAGTTGTCACTTGACCTCCATTTAGAACATAACCACCTATGACCATCGTTGATTAACTTTTTAGAATTGATGCTTCTCAACCTCTCGGAGCGCAACGGGTCAGTATCGATATTGAACCATCCTATGGAACTGCCACCATCTGTGAATCCACGGCCCTCTGTAGCCTTCATCAGTTATCTAGGATAGCATTTTGGATACAGAATGTCTTCAGCAGACAATTCTACAACTTGAACTTAACCTGTACTGATGCTTCTGGAGCACAACGGGTCACGCCATCTTGATCTTATAAAGAACTACCTGTGACCAATGCTCCCGAAGCATGACGGGTCACATTAATCTGTTGAATAGTTGGCCTATTCTTTGTGGTTCTTTATATAGATAATTTCACAACTATAAATGTGTGAGACATTAGCCTTCATAGATCCAAAAAGGATTTACACAAATCACTTCATCTTCATCACTAAATAACACATATATCACCACACTATAACTAGATAAATGATCAAATAACCATTAACATATACACTATGCTGAGGAACCCAAGTCCACCACTATGACATGAAAATATGAACATTCACAGCGATTTCTTAACTGCCAACCAGATGGGAATCTGACATGTAGACCTCAAAGCATCACTATGAATACAGAATTCAAAATACTAATATAGCCCATACCCAGGCCATAGCAAGCATATTTCAATTGAAGTAATCAACGAAGGAAAATTTTGGAACTTACAAGGTGAGAGTGGGATTTTATAAGAGTTAATCCTTGTTGTCAACAATTGCATCATTCAATGCGGGCTCAACGTCAATGTTTGGTTAGATATTAGTAATCCCATTCGTGTTGAATGGTGTTTTGATATTGTAGCCTTTATACATTGGTCCCCTGGCTGGATATCTAAGGTTACGTTTGGCAGTTAGATGTATTTCTTGATGAGAACATACGCCAGAACGTACTCATACTCCTTTCCAAATTTGAAATAGTAACTCATGCCGATGTTGACTTGTCTTGCTCTCGACTACTGAGGATGGTCTCTGCAATGTGGAAGTCCAAAAAAAAAATAGCATCACTCTGAGATTAGCGTCCAACTGCTTGATCCACGAATCCACACATAATAATAAATCTTCCATCAAATCTATGACCTTTGGGTTTTGATATCGAGGCAATTCATCTAGATTTCTTAATTTGAGGGCATTCCAAGACAATAGGAATGTTGGCTCTGTCGCCTTCACACTGATCCATGATGCACCCCAAGCACATTGTCTCTGCACAGGTCTATCTCCATCGGCAACAATGAAAATGTGGAAACCGTCTTACTTTCAAAGTAGGATGCACAACCTTTGATTCACACAACTCTCACGAATCTCCACACAAACTCATTGTTGGGATGGGGCCACCTGGCTCAATTTTGGGGTTAAAAACTCAAGTTTTGATGTAATTGTTGTAAATGATGTAAAATCTCCACAATTTGTGGAGGAGGAGTGCATAGATGGTTAGGAGTCAAAGGGGTTTTAGCCCTTTGTTTATGTAAAAGTGGAGTCAGTTTTGAGATCTACCTATGGTCCTCAGACCATGGGATTGCATGTAAAAAGCTATAAGTGGGTGTGTATTAGAGAGTCTAAGGGGAGAATCTAAGATGAATGTGGATAAGAATTGAAGGCTTGGAGGTCTTAGCACAGAGAGGTGGGTCAGATAGGAGAGGAAGGCTCTGCAACTAAGTGCGCAGAGGCCTAGGTAGAGTCCACAGCTGAGTGCGCGGACCCCTGCAGCTGAGTGCGCAGGGAAGTTTTGAGTCTATATTCTTAACTGGAAATCAATAAAGAAGTTGTTTTTGTAGAAATATTTTGTAATGTTGTTTACTTCTATTTATGACTTATGATGTTAATGAATAATATGTTTATGAAATATTGATCTAATGATGCTTGATTCTCTTGAATAACTGTTAGATGACGTACGCAGGCATGTTTATGTATTTTCGCGCAGACTGTGATGAATTTTGTTATGATTTCTAATTAACCTAAGTAGATATGCGCGAACGCTAATCTAGGATTTCTCTCTGATACACGTAAGTAGATAAATCAACTAATAAGGGTTTTCAAAATCCGATCGTAGACCTTCATGAAGGTCTAAGGGATTTTTAGACATAGTTAAAGTACCGAGCCCTAGGGGCTTAGAGATATGCGCAAACGCAGATCTAGGGTGTTAAAAGACATCACACTGATCTCTGGATGCGGAAACTTGGTTCTAGCACCCCCCCATACTGCTTTGGGTGAGACTACAGCCTGCGCTACGAGGGTTGTTGCCGAAATGGCTAGTAGTGTAGGGTTTTGTTAGTTGGCGAAACTAACTTTGAACCTAGGTCAAGACCCCCCTAAGCCAACGAATGGTTCTGTTTCCAAGACTAGTATCTGCTTAAGGATATGTGTGATGTCGCATCACTGGAATCTAATGAAGAAAGAAATTGAAAAGTGGTTAGATATAAAAATTCATGAATTGTTGGGTGCGGGATATGCCAAGGGTAGTTTTGGGGCTTAGAGCCCAGATTTTGGTCCAATTTTGTAATTCCAGTGTAAAGACTCCACATTTTGTGGGCACAGAGTGCATAGTTGTTAAAGAGTCATAGGGTTTTCCACCCTTATTTTAATAATGTAATGTCAGTTGTAGAAGATCTACCCATGGTCCATGGACCATGGGATTGTATAAATAGAGCGAAGCTCTAAGTAGTCAAAGGCATCTAATCTAATACAATATGGAAAATCAATGAAGATGTTTGCGAGATAGCTCTAAAGTGTAAGTCTAAGTTTTGGATCGTAGTGTAGGTAGAGGCTCTGCAGCTGAGTGCATAGAGGCCTAGTAGCCTGCAGCTGAGTGCATAGACCCCTGCAGCTAAGTGCACAGGGCGAGTCGAGTCTGTAATCATCTGGAAGTATTAACAAAGAGAATTTTCCTATAAATTCTGTGTCTTATTTCTTGTTTATTCATATGTTATATTAGGTATGAATTTCACTTCTAATAATTACATGATGTGTAAATGTGTATAATTGTATTGGTTAAGTGAATGCAAGTAATAACCTTTGTTTACGAAGCTAACTAAGATCTGATAATAAGATAAGTAAGATACTTAGCCTAGTTTGAGAGACAACATAGATCGATGCTCTAGCAATGCGAAAGGACTTCGGCCCCTGGTTAGCGCTACGTGAAGGTATTGAAGGATAGAGAAAAGTGCGAAGAAACCTACATGAAGACAGGAATAGTTGGAAATAACTGACATCATACCATCTCAAGGGTGTAGAAAATTGGTTTTAGCATCCCCCCATACTACTTTGGGTGAGACTTTAGTCTGCGCTCCGCTGGCTGATGCCTAAAGGGCCAGTAGTGTAGGGATTTGTTTGGCTAACTAACGTTGAACCTGGGTCAGGCCCTCTCAAGCCAACAAATGGTTCAATTGCCGGGACCAGAATCTGCATAAGAGATGTGTGATGTCATATCATTGGAATCCAACTAAGAAAGAAATCGAAGGCTAGTTAGACAGAAGAATTCACGAGTTCACGGCACAGGAAAACAGAAACCCACAACTGTCAAAAGAATATTGGTTATACAGCTACCTATATACGGAGATCCATGAAATATTTTTCGCATCCTTCCTTATTGAGCTATACGATTGGATCGCGAAGCTAGCAGATAGCCAAGGAAGGTGGAAACTTAACGGTCCTATTGTGTGGACCCCATAGCTAGTGTGAAGGTTGGAAGCATCGGAGAATAAGATCGTGTGCGTCATTGATCATTGGCTCGATCACATTATAGGAGGATTTGTTACTGAGTTAGCAGTTGACACCTCGGTCAGCTATGGCAAGGCAGAGCGATGCTTTCTCAAAGGACCACGAGGTAAGTATGTAAAGTCTTTAAATACTTGGATTAAAATGTTGTTGTGTGAAAAGAGACTTATGCAATTACCTTGATGTTTGGGGATACGTGAAGTGGAAAGGTTTACAGGAACGAAGGAAATAAGAATCCAAAAAATAACCCCTTCATTTCACCTCCGTGAGGGGACAAGGAATAGCTCATGAAGGTCTCTTCGTGAAGTGATATTCATCAGATAAGACAAAGAATTCTGTGAATCCCACCTCTGCCCACACCACCAACGGCTTCACCTCCATCACCTCCATCCTCACCCGTACCACCTCCACCACCACCGCAATTCAGTATGGCGAGCACAGTGAATTTTCCTTTGTTTAAAGGCTTGGGAAATGAGGATCCAAACCAATTTTGGTTCGTAGTGAAGGCTGTATGGGAAGTTCAAGGTGTCACAGATGACCAACTCAGGCAGAGGCCCTAGAGATTTCCATGAGACTACATGACACCCTGATGCAAGATCCTAATCTGGGAGTTCAGTAGATTCACGCGCAACTGAAGAATCTGTGCCTTGAGATGCAAATCTTGAATCAGGATAGGACAGTTCAACCAGAAGTGCGTGAAGAAGTATGGTGCAAGAAAGGCAAGAGTCAGGGTCATGACAAAGACCACTGTCTGGTCTTCACAAATTACCTTGCAAGAGGAAGACCGATGCCTCTAAGGCCGAAATCTCAAGCAGGACCTAGTGCGGTGCCTGCATTGTGGTGCATTATCTGTCAAGTAGTCGGAAAGCATGCCACAGATAACTGCCACTTGTTACAAAAGTATACGCAAACTCTGCAACAGTTGTTCTATAACTTTTGTAGGTTAGTGGGACATAACGAGTGTACTTGTAGGATCTATGAATTGATAATGGATAGAACTCCCGCCTACAGGGTTCAGGTCGAAACGCGGCCCCTTGATCAGAATGCAGGGATGGCGTAGAAAGGATTTCAGGGGCGTGGATGAGGCTGAGGCGAAGGAGGACCTGGTAGAGGTTGCGGACAGTTGATTTGCTACAATTGCATAGGGCCAGAACACTATGCTTGCGATTGCACTAATCCAACGTGCCTGTCATGCAAGTATTGCACACTGTTTGATCATGAGAAAGAAGATTGTCCTATGCTGATAGCTAGTATCCGTGAAAAAGGAGCGCTACCCCCTCCCCTGACTCAGAACCTACAGATGATGAGGTCTGAGCTGCGCGAGAAAGATCCAAATGTAAATATTGTTCTCCGAAGTGGAATTACGACAAGAGATGACAAGGGGAAATAGCCAGAAGATAGTACCTGGGTTCACAAAGCCCTAGAAAAAGAAGCTGAGTTTGATTTGGAGCGCGCTCGGGAAACCTTCATGGAAGCTAAGAAGAGCTTCGCTAAGGCCTCCACTTCAAGAAGCAAAGATCAGCCTGAGCCAGAAATGGATCCCTCCATGCTCACAACTTTCTTGGAAACCTGTATGAAGTTACTACACGACAGTAAGGCTGTGAAAGGGTTATAGGGACTTGTCAATAGATGTGTCGGGACCGCGCCATGAGAACTGTGCATCGTTCGGAAGATTAGAAAACATAAAACAAGGACGGGGTGTGAAATGAGACTCACTGCGCAGATCGGAGAATACGAGATGGATCAATTCATTCTGGATTTGGGATCAAATGTGAATGTTCTACCGAAGCAAACATGGGAGCAAATGGGAAGACCCGCACTGCAATGGTCTCTGATTTAGCTGAGAATGGCGAACCAGCAGAAAATCATACCCATGGGGTGATTGCAGGGAATAACTGTGGATATTGAGGGAGCAAGTGCGCTAACATATTTTGAGGTAATAGAGATTGTTGACGACAGCAATCCCTACCCCGCACTCTTGGGAATTGGTTGGGCCATTGATATTAATGGGGTAATTAATCTGAAGAAGAGGAAGATGATCTTTAAGAAGAAGTCACTGCGCATAACAATACCCCTAGATCCTGTTGATGGATCTCGCTATACAGAACCAGTCCACGACTATGAGATTGATGATGATCTAGACTGCATCTACAAGATAACAGCGCAAGACCAAGACTAGGTGAATCCCACCACGGATGGATGGATTACATGGGAGCACGAGAGTTCCTGTACTTTGGATTCTGACGAAGAAGTAGAATGATGGTATAATCGGTTACACAAAGTAAGTACATTGAATTCTAACATGATGACCTGATCGCTGCATTGCGTGTTGATAGAAGTAAGATATCTTCCTACTTATGATGGTCTTAATGAGATAGATACCTTCTTGGATGCATTTGAAAGGGAGGTGCTGGAAAATCAATGCTTGCAAGCCTTGGACTGGGTACTGCATGCTACACCCGCAAAATGGTGGGGCACGCACAAAGGAAGATTTGATGCTTGGTGTGAATGTAGGAGAATGATGCGAGTGCGATTTGGGAAGCCTAAAGTGTGACTAACAAACAAGTATGATGGGCACAATGATCCACGCACATTGATGCAAGTCTATGAAGAAAAGCCCCAACCTGAGCAGATGCACCTGTACTCTGTGCTAAAGTACCTGGTCAATAAGCCTGTGTTGGGGGGGTGCATTTTCAAATGGCTTTTATTGTTCCAAGAATACGATTTTGAAGTTGTTGTGAAGCCTGGATGATTGAACACGGGACCAGAACACCTGTCATGAATCAATACAGGGGAGGAACCTACTAGTTTGGAGGAAGGATTACCTGACGCGCAGCTCTTTGTTGTGCACGTCTTGGATGGACATTTTGAAGATATAATACACTTTCTAACAACTGGAACTGAGCCGGAAGGATACTCTGTCTAGCAGAAGAAGGAATTAGTGGTACGCGCGGTAGACTTCTCGGTCATTGTTGAGCATCTATACAAGATGGGGAATGATGAAATATTGCAAAGATATTTACCTGAGTTTGAACGAAGCAGCATCCTCACGGATCCTCATTGGGGCACCACGGGAGGACATTAAGCAGGAAGAGCAACCACGCAGAAGATTCTATGCGCCAAGTTGTGGTGGCCAACCCTTCATCACGATTCAAAAGCATATTGCAAGGCATGTGATGTAAGTCAGCAGACAGGAAGGCCATCGCGGAGGGATGAAATGCCTTTGAATCCAAAAATGACGTTGCAACCTTTCGAAAAGTGGGCAATAGATTTTATAGGACCTATTAAACCTCAAGGAAAGACAGGTGCGAGGTATATTATCACTGCGATGGAGTAACTAACTCATTAGGTAGAAGCGAAACCAGTGAAGGATTGCACGGGCATGACTATCGTGAAGTTTCTATTTGAACATGTATTGATACGATTTGGATGTCTGAAGATCTTGATGAGCGATCGTAGTACACACTTCCTGAATGAGACAATTAGCGCGCTAATAGAGGAATTCAAGTGTATCACCAGAAGAGCACACCTTATCACCCACAGGCTAACAAGACATTGGACACATTCAACAAAGTGCTTGAAAATGCACTAACCAAGGTATGCAATGCACTGTGAAGTGATTGGGAGCTATGCATACCTGCAATGTTATGGGCTTATCAGACGACATGTAAGAAACTGGCGGGATAGACACCTTTTAGGCTTGTCTATGGAGTGGAAGCTGTAATGCCTATGGAATACATCGTGCCTAGTCTGCGCATAGTAGTGCTCACAGGTATGATGGATAGCAGATCCCTAGAGGAGAGGCTTGCGTAGTTGGATGAGCTTGAAGAAGAACGATTTTTCTCTGGATTTCACCAGCAAGTCCAAAAGCAGCATGAAAAGGCATGGCACGACTGACACATTAAGTTGTGCACATTCAAGGCCAATGATCTAATGTTTTTGTATGATAGTAAGTTTGATAAATTCCCAGGAAAGTTCAAGATGCATTGGTTAGGGTCGTATATTATTAAGGAGATTACCGATGGAGGCGCGGTACAGCTAGTCAAGTTAAATGGAGAACCTTTCCCAGGAAAGGTGAATGGCAGCGGCTTGAAGCCATACATCGGTGATCCGGCGATGTGAAAATATGAAAGTGGCATAGCCTTAGCGCTCCACGCAGCTGAAAGGAATAGCGGGACTATAAACTACTCTGCCCAAGAACTACGTGATGTCAAGACTACGCGCAATACTGAAGTGTCACAGGGTCTGCAACAACGTGAAGATAGTTGCGCAGGTCTACCAAAATGTGACCGTTAAAGTCACTATTCATGATTTGATGGTTGTTTTGAGGCCAAATGGAGAGGGTGGCAGGCATTTAAGGAGGACTTTATGGGTTAGATTCTTGGAAATTTGTCGCCAATCTAGCATTAATGTACCGAATGTGGGGGGAATGGTCGAATTCAAATTCAAAAGGCGCTATAAATTACAAATGGTTGTCGAGCAAACAACACTTGGCAATTTCAGAACTGAGTTGTTGCGCACTCGAGTATTCACGAACCGAGTCTTATTCAAGACACTGAAAGCGAATTCATTGTTTGAGCAACTATCCGAGACACTGAAGGAATTGTGGAGTAGCACTATGTCAGCACCCGAAGAAGCCATGGATACACAAGTAGTGATAGTCGAGGAAGCTGCGTAGGAAATTGTAGAAGTGGAAGCCCCAGAGAGCATCGAAATAATCATTGAGGTCCCTAAATCACCGTGAACACCGAGACCTAAGAAGGATAAGCAGGCCATGATCCTGGTGCTCGTCTCACCTAGAAATCCACTAAGGACCAAGCTCACATTGTAGGAAAAAGGGAAGGCCATTAATTTGGAGGCCAAAGAGGAGGAATTTGAAGAAATCCTAGTGGAGGAGGAGGATGAAGAGATGGATGTTGAAACTAGGGTGTGGACCCTATTACCTGGTTACTTGAATGTGTGCCTCCACAAAAGGGTAAAGCCAAGGTGCCGAAGGATATAGATGAGAGCAAGATCTCTCTACAGACTCCGCTGCTCCAAGATGATATTATCTTTGAGGGACCGCACTTGGGTTGGGTTCCTGTGTTGAAATTTGAAGATTGGGACCTCGCAGACCACAAGAAGTTCCCGCATTTAGCAACTGAGAAGCTAATGTGCCAGAAGATTGACACGACGACTAGAATGATTGAATTGGAGCTGCGCAAATGGCTCAAAGGTGTACAAAAGGTCGAGTTTCTAAACTTGCTCTAGGTGCTGCATTACCACCGCGCCCCAATGACTATCTTCGTGATCAAGCATTTGCTTTGATTGGTGCATGATGGGTGCTTGTGGCTGGAGGAGCCCATCCCCATCATAGACCATCTGATTCACCAGATTACATGGCTAGCTTGCTCAGGAGAGGACCCAGCAAACATTTCAGAGGGAAAAGGTGGCAAGTTGGCCCTCGCGGAGGCAATGAAAAAGAAGTTTAAGTTGGAGAAGAAGAAGCAAGAGTATGCCATCTCCAGAATCAACAACCTTGTAGTCAAGGTCATGAAACAAATATTGGTAGGGAAGGTGATGCTAAAGTGCTACGGAGATGAGGTTCCCACGCAAGTGGTTGCACTAGTGGCACAATGCGCAGAAGGAGTCCAGTTCAACTAGGTGAACTACCTATGCATCGAATTCCTTGCAAACTGTCGCAAGGAACACAAGCAAGGAAAAACATTTCATTATGCATGGCTCATGTTGTCAATCGTGTTGGTGGCATGGGAGCTACCCGAGGATAGCCAGTTACCTTCGGTCACGTTGGAGCTTCCAGAGGCAGCGAAGTACGCTTCACTGTCGGCAACCAAGGACAAAGGATAAAGGAGAGCAAGATATTTTGGATATTCATGGAGATGAATATCTAGATGGGGATCAATCACAAGCCACAATTATCACCCATAGTCTACAATAGTTTGTATAGCTTTGCAGATTTCAGAGCAGACTTCCACTATGTCTTCATCCAGGCGGGGAAGGACCCGATGAAGACATGGCATGATTTACTGTATTTTGCGACTAGCGATATGATATTTGCAATCCTTGAGTCTTTGCATCCAAAGTAGCACGCTGCAACTGGCTCCACAGTGGAAATGAAGAATTCCACTATGCAGCACAACAAAGAAGAAACAAAAATTCATATGGCGCAGCTAGCGGAAAAGCGCAGGAAAGAAGAAGCAGTGGCTAAGGCCTAGGTAGCGCGCGACACTGCTAAGTTAGTGGAACAACAGCAGAAAATGGTAGAAGATGAGCAAGAAGGATAGAAGTCACCTTCGCCCGAACCAAAGACTGACACAGAACAAGGTGGCGCGGACACTTAGACGACGTCCACCCAGCTCAAGCATCCACGGCCATGAGAGCAGACCGTGCTGCGAAAAAAGACAAAAGCCTCAAAGACTTCTTTCAACCCAATCACCCTCACTGAGGGGGATTTACATGATATCAGCGAAATGGTGAGGGATGTCACCACGGAGGCCCTCCAGCAGTTTGAGGAATAACAAAAATTAGTATTGGGGTCTCTTCGGATAGAAATACAGGAGTTGCAGGTGCGCACTCCACAGGCTAGCACAGTGTCCACCAGCCTTGCGATCGACACATCAGCTACTGAGGAAATGTTGCACACCAGGGTGACCAACATGGTAGTGCTACCAGATGGGGCACTCGAGAAGGAGGTCGACAGGGCCACAATCAGTAGTTTGAAAGGTGTCAGATTAAATATGTTCATGCTCCCTCAGGAGATGCTCTATCTCTTGCTAGATGGAGTCACAGTGGAACTTCGAGCTAGGGAGAGTCGCACTATACAGGTGATGAGCGAGCAACACATCGACATTGAGAAGTTGAGCCTGCAACGTAATGAATTAGTAGAGCAGAAAAAACAGATAATGCAGGTCGTCGAGGAAGCCTGCCAAATGGTCTCGAATTTGGCCATTCAAGCATAGGAACTAGTGGAGGCGCGCATCTATAAATTGGCCACAGGGGTGCGTGACGCTAGAGAAGCGATGGCCAGGGTTCAGTTGCAGCTAAACCTACAGATCGCAGAACTGTAGTTGAAGGCTCAACCTTCAACTCCACCAGAAATCAGGGAACATCGAACCATTGTTGTTACAACAGCAACAGTGACGGTTGACAACGTAGTGGCAGACTGCATGTCGTTGTTTGAGCAGTCATTCGAGGTCGTAACTACCGTGTAGGAGGACCTGAATGTAGAGCGCTTAGAGACAGAGGCACATGAGCTACAACAGAAGTATGACAAAGTAAAAGGGACCGCGTAGACAGTTTCCCTTACACAGAGGCTTGCAAGGATGCAGTAGGCAAAGGCGCTCAAGGAACAGCTGGATGTCGCTCAACATAAGGAAGCAGTATTAAAAGAGCATCTACAGCCATGGATCAATGAGGCATATACAATTACAGCCTCCATTGAAGCAAAGCTCGCACAACTGCAAGAAACTAAGTAGAGGATTCAAGGCAGCAGTTCAGTAGCAGTGGTCACCGAACAGCGCGTGGAGGAATTTAAGTAGGCAGCCGCTTAGTGCACTTCCGAAGTTGCAGCGATCCAAGCAGATCTGGGAGGTCTTCACACTAAAATATCTGCACTTATAGAGTGACTCGAGGGTGAGTCATGATGTTTGTGTTTGGGGCCTGTTGGGCACAGCATCCTCCAAGGGCAGTTTTAGGGATTAGATCCCAAATTTTGGTCCAATTTTGTAATTCCAATGTAAAGACTCCGCATTTTGTGGGCACGGAGTGCATAGTTTTTAAAGAGTCATAGGGTTGTCCACCATTATTTTAATAATGTAATGTCGGTTGTAGAAGATATACCCCTGGTCCGCGGACCATGGGATTGTATAAATAGAGCAAAGCTCTAAGTAGTCAAAGGCATCTAATCTAATACAATATGGAAAATCAAGGAAGTTGTATGCGAAATAGCTTTAAAGTGTAAGTCTATGTTTTGGGTCATAACGTAGGTAGAGGCACTGCAACTGAGTGCGCAGAGGCCTAGTAGTCTGTAGCTAAGTGTGTGGACCCCTATAGCTGAGTGCATAGGGCAAGGCGAGTCTGTAATCATCTGGAAATATTAATAAAGATAAGTTTCCTATAAATTCTGCATCTTATTTCATGTTTATGAATCTGTTATATTAGGTATGAATTTCCCTTCTAATGCTTATATGATGCACGAATGTGTATAATTGTATTGGTTAAGTGAATGCAAGTAATAACCTCTATTTACATGAAGCTAACTAAGATCTAATAATAATATAAGTAAGATACTTAGCCTTGTTTGAGAGACAGCACAGGTTGTTGCTATAGCAGCGCGAAAGGACTTCAACCCCTGGTTAGGGCTGCGCGAAATTTGATTGTAACACTTCGCGAAGGTACTGAAGGATAGAACAGAATGCAAAGAAACCTACGTGAAGGCAGGAATAGTTGGAAATAACTGACATCATACCATCTCAAGGGTGTGGAAACTTGGTTCCATCATCCCCCATACTACTTCGGGTGAGACTTCAGTCCGCGCTCCGCAGGCTAATGCTGAAAGGGCTAGTAGTGTAGGGATTTGTTTGGCTAACTAACGTTGAACCTGGGTCAGGCCCCCTCAAGCCAACATGAATTCGCAGTGCAAGAAAATAGGAATCTGTTCCTGTCAAAGGAGTAGTGGTTGGATAGGTATTTGTATACAAAGATACATACAATTTTCTTTTGCACCTTCCCGATCAAATTATACAAGTGATTAGCTAAATTGGCAGATGGCCAAGGGAGGTGGAAGCTTGATGGTCCAATAGTGTGGACTCCAAAACTGGTGCAATGATTAGAAGCCTCTGAAGACAAGATCATGCGCATTGTTGATCACTGGATCGATCAAATTATAGGGGGATTTGTTACAGAATTCGCAATTGATACCTCAGTTAGCTACGGCGAGGCGGAGTGAAGGTTTTTCAAGGGATCGTGAGGTAAGTATCTAAGATCTTTGAATACCTAGATTAAAATGTTGTTGTGTGAAAAACAGGTTATGTCATTGCCTTGATGATCGGATCTATGTGAAGTGGACGAATCTTTAAAAATCTTGAAGTATCAAGACCAGAGTACAGTCCCTTGATTGGACCCCTGTGAGTGACGATGAAGGGGTGGAACAGACTCTACCCTGAAGCACTATTGAGCTAATTACTTAGGGGTTTCCTCGAATAAATTATCCATCCACTCCACCTCCACCTCTCCCTCCACCGCATACACCTTTTCCCACACCTCCACCTCCACCACCGCCATCCGCCATGGAAAACACAATGAAGTTGTCGATCTTTAAAGGCATAGGGAGTGAGGATATAAATCAATTTTGGTTTGTTTTGAATGATGTGGGGACAACACAATAGATTACGGATGACAATATAAAGAAGGTAGAGCTAGTTATTGCTCTGCAGGATCGCTCGCTGACCTGGTATATTAAGTATTGTTCTGATCATTCTGTGGCAATGCCAGAAAAAACTAAGGCTGCTTTAAACAAAGATTTTAGTAAGCCTAAGTTTGACTCGCAGTCAGTAGTTGTATTTAAGGAGATCACAATGAGGGTTGATGAGACGCCTTGGGGATTAGACCAAAGGTTGAAATGTGTGATCCGCGAAGCTAACATGCAGCTCACTGATGGTCAGCACCACGAGTGGTTTATAGCTTTGATTCTACCCCACCTAAGTATTTATTTGTCGCAACAGAAGATAGGAACTCAGGCAAAAGCCCTGGAAATCGTGATGAGGTTGCATGTGACACCTATGAAGGATGCAACCTTGGGGGTACATAAAATCCATTCTCAGATACAGAGCCTATGCTTAAAATTGCAGAGCTTGAAGAAAGATAATGAGGCTAAGCTAGACGTGTGCACAGAAGTCTGGTGTCTGAAATGTAAGAGCCAGGGGTATGCTAAGGACCACTATCCTATATTTGCAAACTCTATCACAAGAGGGGGACCAATTCCCCTGAGGCCAGAAGTTCTAGTAGGACCGAGCATGGGGTTTGTGCTATGGTGCACTATTTGTGAGGTGGCTGGAAAAAACGCAACAGATAATTGTCATTTTCTTCAAAAGTTCGTTCAGACACCACAACAGTTATTCTGTGACTTCTGCAAATCAGTGGGTCATGATGAGTGCCACTATCGCAGCTATGAGATCGTGATGGAAAGAATGCCTACCTACCGAATGAAAGTAGAAACTCAGCCTCCAGAGCAGGGCGTCAAAGGAGCGCACGAAGGATTAATAGGGATGAGGATGAGGGCAAGGAGGAGGAGGGCCTGGTAGAGGCCGGGTCAGGTTATCTGTTACAACTGTGGAAACCCAAGGCACTACGCGCGGGATTGTTAGAATCAGACGCACCCGTCATGTCAATATTGCAGCCAGTTTGACCACACTATAGAGGAATGCCCAGTGCTGAGAGCTAAGATGCTGGAGAAAAATAAGTAGCCTTAGCAACCTATGCAGAACTTACAAATGATGAGAGTTGATCCCCGCGAGGAAGATCAAAATGTGAATATAGTGCTGAGGATCAGAATAATGACTGGTGATGATAAGGGAAATCAGTCTGAAGAGGATGGATGGGTCCGCAAGGCCCCAGAAACGGAGGTTGGTTTTGATCTGGAGCACGCGAAGGAAACATTTATGGATGCCAAGAAAATATTCATTGAGGCATCCACCTTAGGAAACCAGAACAAAGTGCAAGAAACCAGCGCGCCTGTAGAGGTCGATCCCTCTATCCTTACCACGTTCTTGGAAACCTGAATGAAGTTGTTGCGTGATAGAAGAGATGTGAAAGTCCTGCAAGAGTTAATAAACAAATGCGTAGGAAAATAAAATGCCCCTGATGGACACGGCGTAGTTATAAAAACTGGCAAGCATAAGGCTAGAACAGGGCGCGAGATTAGGCTCACCGAGCAGATAGGAAATTATGAGATGGACCAAGTTATCTTGGATCTGAGGTCGGATGCAAACGGTTTTTCAAAACAAACATGGGAGAGAATGGGGAGACTTGTGCTGCAGTGGTCTCTGATACAGCTTAGAATGGACAACTAGCAGAAGGTCATCCCTATGGAACAATTACATGGAGTAACAGTCGATACAGAAGGTGCGAGCACAATCACTGATTTGAAGTAATAGAGATCATTGATGACAATAATCCATACCCCGTACTCCTCGGAATTGACTGGGCCATTGACATGAATGGAGTCATCAACTTGAATAAGTGAACAATGTCATTTGAAAATAAATCGCTTCGAGTTGTAGTACCACTGGACCCTGCAGAGGGTCGCGCTACAATGTACCAGTCTGTGACTATGAAGAAAGTGAGAATGAGCTAGATCAGATCTACAAAATAACAACATGAAACCAGGACTGGATTAACCCAACGGCGGATGGAAGGATTGCATGGGACTAAGAGAGTTCCTGCACCTCTGATTCAGACGAAGAGTTGGAGCATTGGCAGAATCGCTTGCATGAAGTATCTACATTACACTACAATATGATGACTAAATCATTGCACTGCATTTCATTAGAGGTAAGGAACTTACCTTACTATGATGGTTTAACTGACATGGATAATTTTTTTGATGTATTTGAGCAAGAATTCCCTGAGCATCACCGCTTCCAAGCATTAGATTTGGCACTACGCGCTACACCCGCAAGGTGGTGGGGTACGCACAAGGATATCTTTGATGGATGGCGAGATTACAGAAGGATGATGAGGTTGTGATTTGGATGTCCTAGCACTTGATTGGTTGAGAAATATGATGGAATGGATGATCTGCATGATCACCTAGCAAAGTGGAATAAATCTTATGGAATGGAACCGCAGCCGAAGTCGGTACACCTGTTTTGCCATACGTTGGACACAATTCCCATGAACTGGTACTTGGAAACAAAGCTTTGCCATGGCACCGCGGAGTGGGATATATTGAGAGAAGGATTATTGTTGACCTTCAGCTTTGAGGACAGTTTTGCGAGCATTGATGAAGCACTACCATACATCAAGGTGGTTGTCTTTAGAACTCCGCAAGAACCTTTGGAATGGGTTCAACCAGATTGGAGCACCCAGCTACGCTATGCGCTGGAATGTTATAATGTGACCGCTGAGGAATAAGATGAAGATCCAAGAATATTAATATTCCAGAGGCTGAGGGGCATCACAAAGTCGAGGGGCCCACAGATAGACAACCTGGATATCACCACGCCGTTGAAAACCAAGCAAGTGAACATTGGGACTGAAGCAGAACCAAAGTTTGCAAAAATTGGGGATTATTGGGATGATGCCATAGTGGATAAAGTTGTTGAGTTACTCTGTGAGTACCAGGATATTTTTCCTACCAAGTTTTCAGACCTTAAGGGAATAATAGGTGACTTGGGCGTCATGAAGATTACTCTAAAGTCAGATGTGAAGCTTATTAAACAAAGGCCATATCATCTTAATCCAAAATACAAGGAAAAGGTTCATCAGGAGTTGTATAAGATGATGGAGGCAGGCATCATAGAACCCATGGAGGAACCTAATTGGGTGAACCCAATGGTGGTTCAGGAGAAGAAACAGAAGGGAGAAATAAGGATTTGCGTAGATTTTCCGAAGCTTAATGATGTGTATGTCCACGATCCCTTCCTGATGTCATTTACTGATGAAGTATTAGACAACATTGGAGGGAAGGAGACCTACTAATTCACGGGTGGTTTCTCAGGGTACCATCATATTAAGATCGCACCTTAGGATCAAAGCAAAATGACCTTCGCAACGAAATGGGGTTGTTTTCAATACATTGTGATGTTGTTTGGACTCAAGAATGTGCCTGCGATATTTTCTCGTGTAGTCATCGTAGAGTTCAAGGAGTTTATTCATAAGTTCTTAGAAGTGTACTTTGATGACTGGACAGTGTTTGGGTTAGTGAAGTGCCATGTAGAAATTCTACACTTGATGTTGGATACATGTCGCAGGAACTAGATTGCATTGAATCTGAAGAAGTGCTTATTCTGTATTCCCATTGGGATTTTGTTGGGTCACGTGGTATGCAAGCAAGTATTGATGGTGGACCCTACAAAGGTTGTGGTAATAGTAAATTTGGAGGCCCCAAGGAGCATTAAGTACCTGCACACGATGTTGAGACATATTGGATATTACAAGAAGTTCATCAAGGCTTATGCTCATATTACCGCGCCCATGGAGAAACTATTGAAGAAGGATGCTACATTTTGTTGGGATGAAGAATGTCAGTGCAGTTTGGATGTATTGAAAGAAAACATGGTCACCGCATCGATTTTGGTCTTCCCTAATTGGAAAAAGGAATTTCACGTACATGTTGATGCCTCATGCATCGCGTTGGGAGCAGTGCTAACATAGGTCGGTGAGGGGGAAATGGACCATCCTATAGCCTTCGCAAGTAGGAAATTATTTAAGGTTGAGGATAATTACTCAATGAAAAAGTGCGAAGGGTTGGCTATGGTGTACGAACTTCAAAATTTCAGGCACTATCTACTGGGAAGACATTTCAAAATGTACACAGATCATTCTGGCTTGAAATACCATGTCAATAAGCCTGTTTGGGGGGGAAGATCTACATATGGCTACTACTATTCTAGGAATATGATTTTGAGGTAATTGTAATGCCAGGGAGGTTGAATGTAGGACCTGACCATCTGTCACAGATCGAAACAGGAGAAGAGCCTACTAGTTTGGAGGAAGGGTTTCCAGATGCCCAGCACTTCACGGTGCACGTAGTGGATAGTCACTTTGTAGATATTATCCATTTTTTGACTACGGGGATGGCTCCAAAAGGGTATACGAGTCAGCAGAAGAAGGAATTAGTAGTGCATGCAATAGAATTTTCAGTGATTGCAGGACATCTGTATAATATGGGTACAGACGAGATATTGCGACGATATGTACCATATTTTGAGAGGAAAAGCATTCTCATTGAGGCTCATGGAGGGGCTGCGGGAGGACACTATGCAGGAAAAGCGACTGCACAGAAGATTTTGTGCCCAAGTCTATGGTGTCCAACATTGCATAAGGATTCTAAATCGTATTATAAGGCATGCAATGCGTGTAATAGAACAGGCAGACCATCGTGAAGAGATGAATTTCCCTTACAACCTCAAGTATCGTTGCAGCCATTTGAAAAATGGGAAATTGATTTTGTTGGGCCAATTCAGCCCCCAAGGAAGAAGACAGGTGTGCGCTACATCATCACCACTACAGAGTATCTAACCAAATGTTCAAAGGCACAACCGGTTAAGGATTGCACAGGGGCTACAGCAGCAAAGTTTTTGTTTGAGTATGTCTTAACCAGATTTGGCTACCCAAAAGTATTAATGAGCGACCAAGGTACGCACTTTCTAAATGAAACAATCAGCGTGTTAACAAAGTAATTACAGGTTTACCATTAGAAGAGTACACTATATCACCTGCAAGCGAATGGAACTGTTGAGGCCTTCAACAAGATTTTGGAGAACACGCTGACAAAAATCTGAAACGCACAATGAAATGACTGGGTTGTGCACGTACCTGCAGTACTATGGGTGTATAAGACTACTTACAAGAAGTTGACAGGACAAACACCGTTTAGATTGGTCTACGGTGTAGAAGTTGTGATGTCGATGGAGTATATCGTGCCTAGTCTGTGCATAGCAAATCTCACAGGTATGGCAGATCGTGAAGCCTTGGAGGAATGGATCATGCAGCTGATGGAGCTTGAAGAGGACCAATTCTTGGCTAGATTCCATCAGCAAGTACAGAAGGAACGTGAAAGATCATGGCACGATCATCACATCAAGCTTCACACATTCAAGGTAAATCATATCGTCTTGTTAAATGATAGTAAGTTCACTAAGTTTCTGGGGAAATTTCAGATACATTGGCTAGGACCATATATTAGCAAAGAAATTACAGATGGAGGCATAGTCCAGCTCACGAAGCTAAATGGAAAACCTTTTCCTAGAAGAGTGAATGGAAGCTGCTTGAAGTTGTATATAGGGGATCTTTCCCAATGACTATATGACAGTAGGATAGTCTTAGTGCTCTAGAAAATTACAAGGGAGCGCAGGACTTTCAACTACACTAACAGGATTGGAGGACTACACGGAAGGCGAGCTGCATGAAAGATGATGGAGATACAACGTATGAAGATGCGTGAAGGAAGCTACGCTATGGAGGGAGGTACCGTGCAGCACAATAGAAAAACTGATCGTTGGAGTCATTGTTCATGATTTGACAGCCAGAAGATGGTTAAGAGGAGAGGGATGGTGGCTATTAAGGCCAAAATATTTGAAGATTTGCTGCCAAAACAGCATTAACTGTCAGAATTTGGGGGGAATGGTCGGATTCGAATTCAAAAACCCCTATAAATTATGCATGTCGGTCCAACAGAGAACACTTTGCACCCTTAGAGTTTTTTTTGACATGTATTTTTTATCGCCTATGAACCGCTCGTATTGGGAGGATTTAGTCGTGATCCCTACATTTTCTAAGTTGTCGGAGTTGAATGAGAAATTCATCCTTGAAAAAATTCTTGGACCAAGCCCTATAGAGAATGTGAGTACTGGTGGTGATGTTGCTTCTGAAGGAGCTACCCCAGAGTTGGTAAGTATGGAAGCTCTAGCTCCTATGCCTATGGCACTGAGGTCGCCTAAGCCGAAGCCTACCCCTATTAGCGAAACACGAAAACCGAAGAAGGATAAGCAAAAAAACCCTGTGCTAGTGCGTGAATTGCCCAGGAAGCACTCTGCAGCACAAAAACAAAAGAAAGACAAGCAACTCGAGAAGGTCGTCGATCTGGAGGTGGAGGAAGGATAGGGCCCAGAAGACATAAACGCTGAGGGGGTGGAACCCATCACAAATCTATCTTACTATATCCCTCCATGCAAGGGGATTGCGTGGAGGAAAAGGTCACCAAGGACCCAGACTCAGACAAATTCTCCATTTCTACACCCCTGCTGCCTAAGCAGGCTCCCTTTGAAGGTATGTGCCTTGCGTGGATCCCACTGTTGGATATGGAAGATTGGGACCTTGCAAATCATGTCTCACTTAGCAACAACTAACTATATGAAGCACGTCTACTAGGAGCACTCGGGTGTTACCACGCTAGAGACGGTGGAATAGATCCACAATGTGGAGAATTCGAGATTGTTGAATCTGTTGTGGGTGCCCCATTATCACCCACCCCTATCACCACAATCTGTGTATCACTCTGGTGCGCGATGGGTGCTTATGGCTAGGAGGACCTATCCCCATCATTGATATTCTCATCCATAGGATCACACACCTGCCATATGAGGGATTGAATCTGGCCAAGGAGTTTGGTGGAAAGACAGGAGAAAAGGATTTGGCAGAAAGAATGAAGAAGGAATTTGACCTCGTGAAGAAGGTGCGAGGATACTCAATCACCTCCATAAATGACCTCGTAGTGAAAATTTCCACACAGATCTTAGCAGGGAAGATAATGAGGAAGTGTTGCATGGACGATGTTTTGGCGCTCGTGGTCTCCCTAGCTGCACAATGCGTAAAGGGTGTGCAGTTCAACTGGTCCAAGCACCTGTGCCAGGAATTCCTCACGAATTTCCATGAGGCCCAGGATGAGACCAATTCATTCCATTATGCTTGGTTGCTACTTTGCATTGTTTTGGTTGCATGGGAGCTGTCGGAGGATAACCAGATTCCTTCACTGGAAGAAGGATTACCGGAGGCAGCACAGTTTGCCTCCTTGTGAGCTACAAAGGACTCCGCATGGGTCACAGAAACAATAATATTTTGGGTCCTGATGGAATCAAGCCTCCGGATGGCCATTAACCTTACACATGTAGTTGTCAGCCTATTCCACATTCAAGGCTAACTTCCACTAAGAATACATTCAGGCACGGAAGGATCCACAATATAAATGGCATGACTTGCCATATTTGGTAACAGAGACAGACGTATAGGAGGTAATTGCGGGATGGCCTGCAGAGTGGCACGCCCCCTCAGACTTAGATGTTGGAACTAGTAAGGGCGTGGGAAGTTCGACAGCAAAGAAAAGAAAGGAAGTAGCCAAGCAAGTTTCACAACACTTGGCCGTGTAGAGGAAGAAGGAAGCCACAGAGAAGGCTCGGATGGAGAGAGAATGCGATGCTAAGGAGTAGGCTGAAAAGGAGCAGCACGAGTTAGAAAGAAGTGGCAAATCCCCTTCACCATAAACTAAGGAGGAAGAACAGTCTACACAAGGCGGTGGAGGAGACGAGGGGAAGAGCACCCCATTTCGTTTAAATAAGCATGGATAAGAGCAACGGGAAGGTACCCGAGAAAAGAAAAAATCGAACAAGTCACAGGGTGATCCCATGGTATTGATGGAGGGTGATCTCGATGAGATCGAAGATAAAATATAGGACACTATAACTGAAGTTATGCAGCAGTTCGAGCAACAATATATGTAAATGCTGGGGAGCATCCAAAAGGATCTGCGCAAGCTATAGATCCAAGCTAACAAGATACAAGTGGGAGTGGGTCAAGCGAGTGTTGCACAAGTGAGCTTGGCCTCGGGGATGAGTCAAGCAATGGAATTGTTAAGGACCCTAGATCTTCACATTGTTGCATTACCCGAAGGGTCCCTAGGCGCAGATTCGGTCGATGATCATATCATCTTAAGCACCCTTAAGAACATCAGTTTGAACATCCTAGTGCTCTCCAATGAGATTCTTCATGCGTTGTAGGTAGGGGTGACAAAGGAATTGAGATCTCGGGAGTAGCGCACTCTCAATCTAATCAGTGAATACAGGGTGAATAACGAGCAAATTTTCGTTGAGAAAATGCAGGCCTTGAAAGAAAAGGAGACACTTCAGGCACAAAGTTCCCTATTGGAGTTCGCAGTTGCAGAGGCATGCAGAACAATGCCTAAGATTCACATTCCAAAAGATGCACAGCTAGAAGTGAAGATTAGGAAGTTAGCCGCTGGTGTGTGCGAGGTAAAGGTAGAGTTTGGCCTAGTTCAATTCAAACTCAACATGAAAATAACTAATTTGTAGTTAAAGTTGGATGCCACAGTTTTTGACCATTCAGAATTTTTTGAGTAGGAAATGTATTTGGTGACAACTCTCTAGGAAGACCCAAACCTGCAAATACTGAACACATAGGTCAGGGAGTTGCAGAAGCAGTATGATGAAGTCAGGGTAACGGTGCACTCCATTTCCCCAGCGCAGTGTCTAGCCAAGTTGCAAGAGGGGAAGGAGGGGAAGCAGCTCCTCGTGCAAGTAGAAGTAACACAGAAGAAGGAGGATTTGTTTAAGGCCTGGCTGGTGCCTTGGTTAGATGAAGCTTACCAATTCATAACCAACATTCACAAGAATCTACCAGGCTTGCAGAAGATGCAAAAAACAATGAGTTTGGTCACAGAAGGACCAGCTATAGAGAAGCTAGTGGAGGAGATCAAGCAGGCAGCCACTCAAAGTGATGCCGAAGTTGTTGTAGTTCAGGTGGATAGTGGATCTTCGCAGCAAGATTGCAGCGCCAGCCGAGTAACTCGAGGGTGAGTCACAATATTTGTGTTGGGGGATCGTTTGGGTGGGGTCCCCTGGGTCATTTTTGGGGTTAAAACCTCGAGTTTTTATGTAATTGTTGTAAATGATGTAAAATCTCTGTGATTTGTAGATGCGGAGCGTGTAGATGGTTAGGAGTCAAGGGGGTTTTAGCCCTTTCTTTATGTAAAAGTGGAGTCAGTTTTGAGATCTACCCATGGTCCTCAAACCATGGGATTGTATGTAAAAAAGTTATAAGTAGGTGTGTCTTAGAGTGTCTAAGGGGAGAATCTAAAATGAAGATGGATAAGAAATGAAGTCTTATAGGTCTTAGCACAGAGAAGTGGCTCAAATAGGAGAGAAAGGCTTTGTAGCTAAGTGCACAGATGCCTAGGTAGAGTCCGCAGCTGAGTGCGCAGACCCCTGCAACTGAGTGCACAAGGAAGTTTTGAGTCTGTATTCTGAACTAGAAATCAATAAAGAAGTTGTTTCTGGAGAAATCTTGTGTATTGTTTTTTACTTCTGTTTACGACTTATGATGCTAATGAATAATATGTTTATGAAATATTGATCTAATGATGTGTGATTCTCTTGAATAACTGTTAGATGATGTATGCAAGCATGTTTATGTATTTTCGCGTAAACTCTGATGAATTATGTTATGCTTTCTAATTAACCTAATTAGATCTGCGTGAACCCTAATCTAGGATTCCCTCTGATGCGCATAAGTATATAAATCAACTAATAAGGGTCTGCAAAAGCCGATCACAGACCTTGGCAAAGGTCTAAGGACTGTTTAGATAGAGTTACAGTACCGAGCCCTAGGGGCTTAGAGATCTGTGCCAAGGTAGATCTAGGGCGTTAAAAGACATCACACTGATCTCTGGATGCGAAAACTTGGTTCTATCATCCCCCCATATTGCTTTGGGTGAGACTGCGGCCTGTGCTATGAGGGTTGTTTCCGAAAGGGCCAGTAGTGTAGGGTTTTCTTGGTTGGTGCAACTAACTCTAAACCTGGGTTAGTACCCCCCTAAGCCAACACTCACTATTCTCACACACAGAAAAAAAAAATAAATAAATAAATAAAATAAAAATAAAAAATAAAAAATAAAAAAAAAAAATAAAATAAAAAAAATAAAAATTGCACACAAGAATGCAGATCCACACAAATCAAATGTTCACTCAAAACACTCACACTCTACAAAATTATTTTCACACACTCTATGCTAATATACAGAGAATCAATCCTCAAGGTTTTTTCATCTTCCTGGCTCTCCCGTGAGGGAGTCAAACCAGTACCTTCTCTGATACCATGTTAGAAAATTAGAAAATGATTACACACAACACCAAAACACACTCTAATTTTATTGATGTCACAGATTACATATTTATAGTATCTAGATCACTGACAATGACATATCTAGATAGCTATTACAAATCACACATAGGAAACTGACTACTTCTAGATTGACACCTAGGGACTCGCAATGACAAGTCATATATTACATGGAAGCATTACTTCCAACAAAATCCTTATAATCAATGAAAACCATAATAATCCCTTGCTTCTTAGTAACTAAAACATGATTGGAGACCCATTCCATTAAGGTTGACAGAGAGATAAAATAAACATCTAATAGCTTTTGAACCTTTGATTTCATAACAGCTGCTTTACGAGGATTTTCTAGTCGGATCTTGTTCCTAACTGTCTTAGCTTTGTCACATGTCTTAATTTTGTGTTCAACAATTTGACAGTCAATCCTAGGAATTTATTCATAAGTCCACGCAAAAACATCATAGAATTCCTTAAGAAGGATAGTTTAAATTTCAATTTCTTGGGGAGTACAATCCACTCCAATCGTGATATTTTCCATGACACCTATTTTCATAGAAATTTTGATGGATATAGTCTCGGAATGTTTTCTAATTTCCTCTCTAAGAAAACATCATGAAACATGATGGGGGCTGGGACCACTCAGCAAGTCCAAAGGAAGCCAGGATTTTAGGTGAGTCATCAAACCTATCCACTCGAGGAAGAAAATATGAACAATGATGAAGTTCTCCCCAAGCACAATTAGAAATCAACGTGACTTCCATGATTTCTTTGTCATTAGGAAGTTTAATGTCAAGAAATTCATGAGAAATTGGATTGTCAACAGCCCAAATGGGAAAAGGATAGTCAATGAGTTGTTCACTAGATGTGTCACCAAATTTAGAAGTATCAGATATCGACTAGATTATTTGGTAAGAAATTTCAGTCAGACTTAGAGGTATATTTTCACCATATCGATCTACTTTTGAAGGAGAAAGCACTAACCAAGGATCACATGATCGATGGGATCCATTGGTGATAGAAGAGACCATATTCATGGGCGCCACTAAAGTAGACGGAACATCAGGAGGGGGTATAGGAAAAACATCAATAAGTAACAAGTTTTTAAAAAGACCCACACCAAAGCTCTCATAGGATGGATGTTCATGTCCACTAAATGGAATAGTAGTTCCTGTAGTGGTACACTTAGTTGTCAACATGCAGTAATTATGATGACCAATTGTGACGATCTTGCATTCAAGGGTAAAGCAAAGAGTGTAGAAGAATTCCCAAATATGGCTAAGGAGAATATTATAATCCATTGCATTTTCAACAAATTCTACTTTGATGGTAATGGTTTTTCCCCTAACTCAATGGAAAATGGTGGAAGAATTCCCTATGGAAAAAAAGTGTGGCCATTGAAGGCTTGAAGCATAATACTTGACTTAACGGTTGTTGGATAACCAAGAGATGTCCAACATGACAAGGCCATAACGTAGGTGCAAGATCCTTCATCCATAAGAGCATGGTATACATCTCGACTAAAGGCACATATTGAGATCTAATATGTGACTTGATGGGATCATCTAAAATTATTCACATCAACGTCAAATGTGATCAAATTTGCCTCAAAGGGATCAACCCCTCTTATAATGGTCAACAAGGATCTTTGTTGCACGGGATAACACTACGAAACCTCCAAGGCAGACATGATGATAGGGAGCATGGGCTAGATTGTTGGAAATACTGAGAGGGGGGTTGAATCAGTATTCCTTAGAAATTAGCACTTTTAAATATTTTCAAAGCATTAGTTAATCTTCAATTATTATTAATGTTTATGTAGTAATAACAATAAATAAAAAATAAAAATAAAACATTAGGCACAATAATTTTAGGTGCAAAACCCCCTCCGGGTCAAAAACCATCAAACTCTTTTCTAATAAATTCTTTAATCTTCAGCCCCAACTGAAATGAAAGCAACAACTTCCTAGAATTCTAGAAAAGCATTCTTCTCCAACTCCCACTAGAAGGACACCCCAACACCCTAGTTTCTTCAGTAATCAACTAAATGGATGCCCCAACACCCTAGTGATCCAACACTCGCAATAGCACCACCCTACCACCCTAAAGTGTTCACAGGCCCCAACATGTAGGTGAATTCATACACCTCCCTAGCACCTCCCTGCCACCCTATAATGACTTAAATAAGACAAGATTGTGGATTCCCAAACAAGGGAAAACAATCCACAATACAATAAGATGTACAATGATTTTTGTGTACTTGACCAAATACCCAATCACTCTATGACCTGCAACCCAACCATGATATCATCCCAACAGTGACTCCTATACCTCCCAACACTACCTCTTCGACTCTAGGTAGAATGACTCTTTCACAAATGACTCTTTTACAATCTTTACAATGATGACACTTTTACAAATGACTCTTTTACAACTTTACAATGATGAGTCTTTTACAAATGATTCTTTTATAATGATGAATATTTTATAAATGACTCTTTTACAACTTTACAATGATGACTCTTGGCCTTAACAATACTTCACGATATCTGGATGGTTGTCATGTCGTCAAGGATGTCTCGTTGTAATGCTTCCTTTGATTTGATACTTATGCTCTTTAAATCTTGGTTGATGTTGTACTTTAATCTTCTTCTACCTGCATGCAAAATTTTCCCGATGAAACCAATCCCAAAACAAGACAAAATACCCTTCAACTTACCTCTTCCTGCAAAACACATGTAAGTGCATAATAATGAATAAATTAAAATTACAATTACAATGTGTACCTAAAGTGTGCTTGTCACTGTTGTTGTTGACTTGTTGCAATAGTAGACAAAGACTCTCACTCTTGATATAGGAATGGACTCTATTGAAGACTATATCCAAAACTAACCTAAAGATATATACAATAAAAACTGATGACAAACCCTAAACTTGTGATGGACCAAGTTCTAAGTACAACAATAGAGACCATTCTATCAACTATGACCAGACAAGTAACATGAAATTACAACATCATATAGATTTAGCAGACTTGGTGTAGCATCAAGAATACGTTGAATCAAATGTGTAGTATCAAGAATAGGACATCTGAAATGTGGTATCAAGACTAACTGTGACATATAGAGACATAGAGATATAACTGAGACCCTGTAGATACCTACATTGTCTTGCAAAAACAAATTTCAGAGATGATACTCAAAATTCAAATGTAAAGACTAATCATACATACCTTTCTGTAGGAGGCTTACCCTTGACTGTTGATGTGTGGTCCTTACTACAGTGATCCTTGAATGCATGATTTTTCTTGCCTTGTAGGAGCTCGATACTAAATCTGTTATATCTATGTAATTTTGGATCTCGAGGGTCTAAAATTTTTTCCTGTGGTATCCCTCTGAGTCTTCTTTCCAACCCCACATGTCTAATCAAGATTGGATTCTTCGAGAAAGAGTTATGCCCAATCTCCCATGATGACCTGATTATAGACTGGTTTAGTAGAGTGAATTTGTGTGAAGTTCCACATGTCATTGTTGCGACCTTCGACACTGAAAATGATACCCAAAAAACTATAATCCATCCTATTTCTATCACTATTTACGAAATTTGAATCCAATTCTCAAAAAAATATAAAATATAAAATAAAAATAAAATAAATAAAAAAATATAAAAAAATAAATAAAATTAAATAAAAAATTTAAATTAATTAAATTAATTAAATTAAATTATATATATATATAATAAAAAATAAAATAAAAATAAAATAAATAAATAAATATTAAAAAATAAAAAATATAAATATAAAAATATAAATAAATAAAAATATAAAAATAAATAAAAATAAAAAATAAAAAATAAAAAATTAAATTAAATTAAAATAAAATAAAATAAATGAAATAAAATAAAAATAAAAATAATAAAAAATAAGAAATAAAAAAATCAATCCCCAACGTCACATGTTTGACATGGAATTTGGGAGCCTGGAACACCCTAATTTCCTCAGATCATATATCCAAAAATATAGGGAACCAAGATATGAAACTCAGACACGAGGTTCATCAAGATTTCGGCTCATATGGGTTTTAATTTCAGCTTCTGAATCTTCACATAAAAAAATTATAGCGAAAATTCCACGATGACCTGTTAGAATCCACAAAATCCCTACTAGAGGAGGATACGAGGGTCACTATTTATATGAATGTCATGAGTTGAGAGGGTCCTCAACAAGTGAACCTTGGAGGGATTTTAGGAGAAAAAAAAACCATTATTAATTATTGACTATTCAATTACCACAACCAATTATGAGTTCCATGCCACAACCCCATAAGGTTTTAGCCCACTAACTGGGGTTACTAACTTCAAACACGAATACCTCTCAAACAATGAAGAATTACGTGGCGTGTCATATATCAACGGAAACATATCGATGGGTATAATCCATCTAGAAGATCCTTGACTCAGGATATAGTAATTTTTCAATTCAAAATGCCCATGAAAGATCAGGGTAGCCCCTAGTGCTACTTGGGTTGACATCAATGACAACCACTGATCAACATAGATCCTTAACAATACTATAATCTTAGGTAGCCCTTGCATTTATATTGTGTGAGGACTTTCAAATAACAACCTTAGATGGGTGAAACATTGGCTCCAAATGTTTATCTATCATGATAGGTTTGTTGGGCACAGTGGGGATTATGGGGTCCTTAGAAGAAAAACTCAATGTTGGAGTCTCATAAGACTTATCTCTTGTAAAAAACTTAACTTTCTCATTGCACATAAGGATAGATGTAGAGGTCTCTAGAAAAAAAATTCCTTGCATCCCCCAAAGTGAAGGTGGAGGAGGTTTTTAAACCATTTGTTAAGGTTGAGCAGGGAAGGAATGTGTCAAAATAGTTGGTTATTGGGTGGAAATGAATGGTGCAAGTAGGTGATGAATCTCATCCATTCTTGGTAATTCATGAGTCGAATGATCCTTTTGACAAATATTGCAAGGGAATTTGACCTTTTAGTGACACTCATTTGTGCCTCCTCGGTGATTGGCTTAGGGTTTGTTTAGTCTCTTAAGTAGGTTTAGAAGTGTTTTTTTGCTTGTCTTTCTTTTTTTTCATACCATGTTACTGAGGATTCCTTGGTTGTGTAGATTGCACCATGCGAATCTCAATAGTTTTCTTAGGAGACAAGGCTTGTTGAGATTGAGGTACAGTTGTAAGGGCTTGTGAAGTAAAAAAATAGTCTCCTCAATTAAGGAGATAACTAGCTCACATAATCAAAAGAGACGAAACCAATTGCACCATCAAAATGTGGTTCTAGTTTAGGTTGTTGAAAATCATCCAAAGCACAAGGAGCATTAAGAATAATGTCATATAAAGTTCCTGACTGAGACTAGCTGAAGTCAATATGTTGGACACATAAAGTAGCATGTTCCTTGGTAGTTTCCCCAACAATAGTGACATCCTTGGCCATAGGTGGTAACAAGGATCAAGTAAACCAATATTTGAGAAACAAGTTATGAGTCTTGGTCATAATCAATCAATTTCTATGAATCCACTCATGGATATGATCAAAAATATGTGTATAGGTTTCATGCTTGAAGTTAGAGAGATCAGTTCCAACCTTTTGTAGCAAAGGTAACTGAAATTGATTTGAGAACATTTTCGCCAAAGAAGCATAGTCACTATAGGATGCCTTATCCAACTCGATATAGCATTTCACAGCATCCCCAATTAGGGTTCTTTAGAAGAGACAAATGCATATAATTAGCCACCAAAGAATTATATTAACACCATAGGGGATAGGTGGTGATATGCACGGTTAGGTTTTCTCTCGGATTTCGTATGCACTTGGGAATATCAAAGGTAATATAGTAGGAATTGGAGAGAACCTAGGATCATGATATGTGGGGTCACTGTTTAACTTATCCAAATCGAGAAAATCAAGAGATGGTAGAAATGGAAGTTGATTTTAATTGAACAGGTTTGAAGGTAGAGAAGGACCCCAGATGGACCTTTTGATCCCCACATAACAAAGTTTACAGGAGATGAAGATTGACTAAAAGGTTGATCATATCTAATGTATTAAGCCTCTAGAACAACCATTGTGGTGAAAGTAAAATCTCCCCAAAGACTGAGGAATTCTCGAAAGTATGACTTCCAATAGGATTATACTCGACACTAGAAGCAAGACCTCTTGGTGTAAAAGAATAGTTGTAAGCATGAAACTCATGGGCATAGTAGCACTAGCGGGGATATTTCCCCTAGGTAAATTATCCCCTCCGAAGGATTTAAAACCTATATAGAATGATGCTCCTCCAAATATATAAGTACCCCAAGGATTAAAGGTTCCCCTGAAAACAGTATTTACCCATGACATACCAGGTACAAATGTTGATCCCCCCAGCAAGTTCATCAAAGATGACTAACCCATGCTAGAGATAATGATCGTACGGATAGATGAGATAGGTTGAAACCATCCAACTCATTTGGGTTGACTTAGACTTTCCCTCATTCCAAACACAAAGTTGGGTGGAGGAAGGAACATATAAAAGCTTGGAAAACTTGTTTGGATTGCAGTAATAACTAGGTAAAATCCCCATTGCAAGGACAAAGGTGTAGGTGAAATTGAGGTAGTAGTCTCTATCACATTTATTGGTAATAAAGAAGACATAACATAAGCACACCCGACTAGTGTTGTGGGGAGGACCCCCCCCCCCTTCACCCACTCCCGAAGCACACTCAAGGAGTGACCCTAGGAACACACTCCCAAATTGCTCCCTTTTTAGAGTGACTTTCAGGAGTGTACTCCCGCAAAAAAAAAAAAAAAACACTCCCTAGCTTATGTGACAAAGCTAGTGAGAAGGAAAAGGGTTTGAACAACAAATTGTACATTCTCCCACTATAAAACAACCTACACTAGTTCATATACTTGTGTAAGACAACATCTCTACACGATTATGCCATGTGATGAAAATAAGATTGTACCAGTTAAAACTTGTGATCAAGTGCTAGAAAAAGATAGGAATATATATAAAATAATACCAAAATGAAATACAATTCCCTCATACAAATGGAGGGTTGCCTTATAGGGCAAAAAACCTAAACTAGTATAACATCTATCTTCAGGTATTATGTCTAATGAATGGTCCAGATTGAATACAAAATTACAATATTTTATAAGGCAATTTTCTCAAAAAATCCCTTTTGACGGCACTATGCCACTTGGAAACCCCTGAAACACTAGTGGGGGGCAATCCCCACCATACCCCCTCTTCAAGGACTGGGATCCAAATGCGAACAAAACAATACTTTGAATTAGGAAGATAATCAAGCTCCACACCCAACATGATGAGAACCAAGATGTTGTAACTTGTGGACTTGTAGTTGATGAATATTATAACTACTAGATTATTGATATTATATGGTTTAATCAATGCTTTTGCAATTGTTATAACTAATTCATCATTCTACATGCTTTTTCTGACATATATGCATCAAAATATATATTATATAAAAAACAATACAAAAATCACTCCTGACTCAGAAACTTCTTAAAATGGTTGCTCCCTACTCCCGCTTTTGCTCCTGCTTCCAAGCCACTTTGCACCTGATTTGGATGGAAATGAGGGAGCCATTCCCCCCATGGTAGAAGCACCACTCTTACCAAACATTGGATGAGAGAACAAGGGAAAATTGTCTATGCAATGGGTACTCAATGATATAAGTACAGGTCAAGATGGTTATTTAAAGTTAAGTTGATGTGTGGTGGTGGAATTTCATCTAAAAATTCAATAGTGACTAGGCTTTCCCCCCCAAAACCAATATTATCGTTCCCAACTTGGGTTTGATCTAAACCATCAAATAATGGAGCTATCCTACGACTTCAAGGTGGTGGCCCTCCTCTTTAGGAGTTTAATAGTCTTCAAGAATGAAAAATAGTTTGTTCAACCATACTCAATATATGTTTATTATATAATCAATTAATTGCAGACACCCTTATGGACAACTAGACTCATACCAAACAACACGCACTATAAAGCCCCTCAAAGAGCCAACAAGGAAACTAACTAAAAAAAGTACCTCTTGAAAGGAAATATGCTTGAGGCAATCAATCCCTCAAGTGTCATGGACTAACAAAGGACTAGAGAAATAGTTAACCCAACATCCCTATATCGGCCTTAATTAGTGTAAGTGACCTCAATGGGACTAAGCATCATCCTCCAGGAACACTAATGTAATGATTGACAGTTGCTTCATGTATTTTGGATACTTCCACCAATAGTCACCTATGCAAGAGCCCTAGATGATATGACATTATGGTTACCACTTCATGATCAAATGACCAATGGGACACATGTCATTGGAAACATACACATATGTAGGGTAACTAAGCCTGAAACCTCCCAAGATATTTCTCAAAGCGAGTCCTACACCTCTCAAATAGATCCCCTCGTAATGCACACAATTTAGTGAACACTAATCGTATGAGAGTGGGGATGATACTCCACGGGTTCTCGATGTAGCTACATGCTTAAATCATGTGTGAGAGGAGCTTTTGAGCAAGCATTTGATGTAAAAATGGATTTACACTAACTAGTAGAGCTAGTTTCAGTTTTATAGCCTTGAAGAGTGTCATCCCCAAATCCTATTTCAAGGATCTAAAACCCCAAGATAATGTTGGTTTTCCATAACCAAAAACATCCATTCAATTTTATTAACACTTTATTTTACATTGTTGATTACTCAAAGGTATGGAGTGCAAGTAAGATGGTGTGAAAACAGACTCTATACCAATCTAAAAAATGTAACTATATGATAAATGCAATTTCATTTCCAATTTGATGAAAATTATCTATGGGTAAATAATGTAATTATTTTTCCAAGCAACAAACAAACCTCACATTCACTCTAAATAATGTTTTTTATACTCTCCAAATTTCGAAAATTAATTGATACACTAAGCAATTTATAACACCAAAATAAACACTTTTAAACAATGCCAAAGCAAGATCACCAACAAGCACTCAAAAGCTTGAAACTAAAGCTTTGAAAAAATAAATCATGAACTTTGGCTTATAACGCTTGGAAAACAACCAGCTCACATTCAAATAATGTTTCAATTTGCAGCTCAAATAAAATTAGACAGCAAGCACGAACTATGATGACCTACATAAGATAACAATCCAAACCATAGACAAAGGAAACAACACTTGAGAGGCCACATAATTCGGATTTCTTCACAACCCAAATGAAAAAAATATATCACAAATACTCACCAGACCACCTACATCAGGTTTAAAATGTCGCAAAATAAAAACAGACATCAATCACTACAAGAAGCAATCAATCCAAGCATACAACTTTGACAGAATAAACCAAAATTGCAATGACATCAAAAAAAGTCACAAATAAAAGGAAAAATAAACCAAATCTGAACAGACACAAGTATAGATTTATATATGTAAATTCCTCTATACATAGCTTGTAGAAAACCCTACCAAAGAATTGATCAATGAGGAGTTGTCACTGACAAGTAGTTCACACACTCAATACCCAGTCGCTACGAGGATCACTCACAAGAAGCGACCATCTACAAAAGTCATTTTGTAAACCACTTACAAGGAGAGGCTTTCCCCCAAGGTCAATATTCAAAGGATAAAATGACTAATATATAACCAAACTCAAGAAAATTAAACCTGTAACAAACCTAGATAAGGTTGAAAACAAAAGAGAAAGACTCAACAATAGGTAAAAAGAGAAATCAAGAGACTAGGGAAAGATCTCCAATCAGGTTGTCAGTTTTGTTAGCTCAAATTTCACTCAAAGGATAATTATTTGTTTCTCCATGGATCTCACCTCCAAATCCATCAAAAAATGAGTGAATATTCAAACTCGATCCCAACTAGTTATATTATCACCATCCACATATACAAAAGGGACAAACAAAGAAATATTCCATACCTCAACCCTTGCATATTATTGTATATTATGTGGATCCTTGGTTGTTGAAGATCATACTCCTACCCAGAGATCTTGCTCCAAATACTAGACTGAGATCCTACACACAAGCATAGACATACGAAGATGATGCTTGCCTCCATGAAAGTCAATTTAGCTTAGAAAATACACTCAATACAAAAACATGATTAAGTGTTCCATATCATAAACAAGACACTGGAGAGAAAAGAATTTTCATTCATATCAATATAAGAAGTATAAGGCACAATATACCATAGTAATAGTTTGATCTCATCTCTAATCCTTTGCACTATCCTTTCCCCAACTTACAAATACTGGACTCATCCCACATGCAAGAGAAGTTCTGGCACAGCATCACTAAGTTATTCTCTCCTTTTCCTCTCCCTTATCCAATTAAGGGGGTCTCATTTTATAGTATTATCAAAAACTCAAAAGGATGTATCTAGACATATGTGGCCATGATAAATTAGGAAAATTCTTTAAAAAATTACCTCCATCCAACTCAAGAACAAATAGATCAATTTGATCTCCTCAAAAGTAACCTATTCTAGAAAGTTGACCTTCATCATTCCCATGCCAAAGAAATGTTGAATAATCAAGTTTCAGGTTGCTCCACAATAACAGAGAAATGGGTGAATGATGACAGTCCTATGGGAGTGATGGCCTAGTAAATAAGAACAATCAAGGAGGAATAAGGATGCATTTATACTAGCTACTTAGAGAGGTTCAACTAGGGTTCCTCTATCTTAAATAAGGTGGGAAAAAGGGCTATAACATAAGTTCATGGAAAATGGGTCATTTATTGATCCGGATTGGATCATTATATTGTTTTTCATCCATCTCAATGCTTTTAGAGTGGAAAAAGTGGAGGAATCAACTCACAAGACCATTTTTACTGGTAAAACCTAATTTGGAAAATTGGGGTCTAAAATATTTTGGGAGCATTTTGAGGCATCAAACAGCATTTTTGGGGGGGTAAAACGTTTCCACTTTAGTGCAGCACATATTTTTCATATTCTACACACACAGATATTTCCAACGATGCAAGAATCGTGTCAATCAAAGTCTATATGCAAAATTTATGCCACTCAAAAGTTGACCTTCTTGTTTTCACTAACATAATTCGGGAGGATGCCACATCATCCCCCATTATTCATGGAAAATGGGTTAGCCATGTGATTATGATGAAGAGTACTCTAAAAGAGTCCATATTGTAACTTTGGTTAATAGTTGAGTAGCCAAACCTAACAACCAGTAGGCTATCAGTGTGTGTTATAACCAAGCCACTAACAAGAAAATTGGTTCTATTCTTTCCAGTGCATTTTTTCCATAATTGAGAAAAAAACAGTTGATAGGGATAGAATATAGGGCACACATAGATAATTTGTGTATTGTAGTAGCACACAAGCTACATGCCATACTTCTTTTTACTCACAACCATTTTCTATTCAAAGAAAGAGAGCAAAGCGGCCTCACCTTCCAGTTGGGTTTTCTCCCGAAAGGGTTTCCTAAGTCATATCTTGTGTCAAATCGTGGTTTGTGAGTTTTTATGTCATTTTTATCTATTTTCTTCATAATTTTAATTTGCATTCATACGCAATTAATAGTAATCTACAGATCCACAAATCTAAAGAGAAATAAATCCCTAATCGTGTAGATTTCATATTTTTATCATATTTATTGTGACAAACTATCCAGTGGAATATCCATGGAAGTTTATGGATGATATTGGTACCAGAGAAGGATTATTTGGCATATTGTGGATATTTTCAAGGGATCTAGATCAGCTAGGACAAAATTCATTAAACCCTAATCATGGTAGACAAATCTCTGAATGACCCTCATGATCCTACATAGGAAAGGTTTTCATGGTTGGAAGCACAAGCTGTGAATATAAGTTGTAATATGAATCTCCTCATCTTAGACCTAAGCAACAAGTTTGTTATATTTGTAGAAGATGGGGTTCTAATGCAGAGGACAGATTAGAGGGGAGACTAGGAGATTAGAAGAAACAAAGAACCAGCCAAAGAAAGGTCCCAAAAAAGATCAACCCAATGCAAGTTTCATGAATCATTCATAGTCCTCATTCATGGAAGAGAAGGTCCATATCAATCAATACCAAAGTGAGATCAATGCTCTAAAGCTAAATTGCTATTTGTAGCAATTAGAAGTTTATTTCAAAGTCCATCATGTTCAGGAAGAATGGAATATTTCATTTGTGTGAAAAAAATTAGAGGGCCATGTCGTCACTTGGGCGGAAAGCCACATGGAGACCTTGAGGTTGGAGGGAGAACCTCCAATAACTAAGTGGGAGGACTTCAAAACCTTTATAAAGTCAAAAATTTACCCTATTATGTATGTATAGGACCAATGGACCTTGTGGCACTCATTTAGGAAAAAGATGAGGTAAAGCATATAGGAGTGCACCATAGAGTTCAGAAAGATGGCCATAATGTTGGGCATCTCCCCAAAGAACCCTAATGTGCTCCTCCAGTATTTGGGGGGTCTACATAGCCATGTTTTGAAGTAATTGATGTTATTCAAACCTATATTGGTGGAAGAGGCTTTTGTATAATCACAGTACATCAAGAAAATAGACCTCAAGAAAGGGAAATCAAGTGGATCAAAGAAAAAGGAGAAATAGGACACTTCTAAGAAGGGGAAGAAGAAGTGGGAAGGGTGGAAGATAAAAATATGGCAGCCATAGGACACCAGTAAAAATATCCCAGTAACCACTAAAATATTGATGGCCATACAAAGGAGAAGTTTCGGAAGTTACATCAAGAGCTTAATTTGAAGAACAAAAAATAATGACAATAAGAAGAAGAATCTCATGGCCATTGATTTGAGAAACTAGGTTGAAGAATCTCATATGTGGATGAGAATAGTATATGTACAATAATGAAAAAGGAGGTGAATCTAAGTAGCCTTCAGCAATAGGAAGAGAAAGAAATGACCAAACTCTTCCACATAAACATATAGGTCAAGAAGACAAATGCTTTATTTTACTCGGGATCGTACATGAATCTCAATGTAGAGCATATGTTCAACAAATTAGGATTTTATCATCCAAGCCCATATCCATTGGGATGGGTAAATATGGTTGTAGAGTTGAAGGTAACAAAATAGTATAAAGATACATTTTCCATCAGTGTTGATTTTATTGATGAAGTAGAACTAGATGTAGTTCCCCTTTGTATGTGGAGTTTTTTTTGGAAGTCCCTACATGTACATGCGAGATTCAATATTCATGAAATAGCCAACCAGTACCAAGTCGTCAAGGATGGAAAATAATTTACCATCAATGTGCACAAAGGCAAGACAAAAATTTCACTGGTAAGTTTCAACCAAGCCAATAAATTTATTAGTTCCAGCGAGAAGTATGTTTTATTGTTTTTAAGAGAAAAATAGTATGTAAGAGACAAGGCATCCTTAGAAGGGTGTACTAAGAAATGGAAACATCAACTAGAAGAGTTTCTACAGGTGTATAGGGATGTGTTCTGGGAGTCTAAAGGGTTACCACCCAAGAGGGACGTGGAGCACGAGATCTAGCTATTGTCATACTCCATGTTACTAAATATTGGGTTGTATAGCTAATCTGTAATAGAAGCAAGTGAGGTGAAGAAATAGTTCATAGCATCTATTGAAACAAGTTTTATTTCAGCCGGGTACATCACCATGTGGGTCACCCACCATCATTGTGCCAAAGAAGGATGGGCCTCAAACGATATGTATTGATTATAGGGAATTGAACAAAATCACACTCAATAACAGGTACCCCATGCCTAGGATAGATTATCTACTGGATCAGTTGCAATAAGAAAAGTACTTCACCAAGTTTGACTTAAAGTACAGATATCACCAAGTTTGAGTCAAAGAAGAAGATACCTAGAAAACCACCTTCAAAACCACTCAAGGTTTGTATGAGTGGTTATTCATGCCATTCGGCTTATGCAATGAAACAACTACATTTATGAGGTTAATGAATGATATATAGCACCCTTTGATAGATTCATTTTGTATTGTCTATTTGAATGATATACTGGCATACAGTGTTACTGAGGAGAACTACATCTCACATTTAACATAGGTGTTGGAGACATTAAACAATCACTAGATACTAGAAAATTTCAAGAAGTGTGATTTTGCACAATAGTATTTGGCGTATCTATGATATGTGATAGGTAGAGGAGAGTTGAAGATAGATACTACCAAGATGGGGGCCATCAGAAATGGTCGATGCCTACTTATGTTTCTGAGCTTAAGAGTTCCATTGGAGAAGTAGAGTACTTGAGGAAGTTCATAGGCTTGTGTTCAGTTGTAGCAGTGCCACTCCATTCCATAACAGCAAGCAACAAGAGTTTCCAGTGGGGAAAGATTAGATGGCCTTTGAGTAGCTAAAGAAGAAGATTATTCAAGCACCAGTTTTGACATTACCAAACTTACAGCATCCCTTTGAAGTGGAGAAATATGTGAGTGGGTATGTTATGGGAGTGGTCTTGATGTAAGGAGGAAGGATTTTATGCTACCACTATGAATTATTTCATGGGCTAGTTCTTAACTACCCTACCTACAATAAGGAGCATTATGCCCTAAGGCATTTTGTGAAGAAGTGGAAGCATTATCTAATGGGAAAGGTGATAATGATCCACATAAATCACTAGCCACTATAATACTTGTAAACCTAGAGTAAGCTATAGTAATCCAGACATTACAAGTGGATGGGGTTTTTATAGTATTTTCAATGATTAAGTACATAAAGGGAAACATAAACAAGTTGGTTGACATCCTTCCAAGGTCACCCACATCAAAGATCACAACTTTTGGAACTTTGATGCACATCCATTCACCCATGATGCATATAGAGAGACATATTCAGAGGATGAGGACTTCAAGAGGGTATTTCAACAGTTGCAGATTCAGAGTCATGTGCATGATGACCTACAGCATCAATGACTACCATCTCTAGGATGGGTTACTGTATAGGCTAGATAAATATGTGTTCCTAAAGTTGAATGATTGTAGTTGATTAGAGAGGCTCACAATTTCAAGGTTGCAAGTAACTTTGCTGTAGGGAAGACAGTGGCCAACTTGCAGAGGTATGTGTATTGGCCCAAGATGAAATAACATGTAGCTAGGTTCATAAGAGGATGCATGCTTTGGTGTAACAACAAGCCTAGTAACAAGGAATGGAGTCTATATCATCCCTTGCCAATACCCACTTGTCCTTGGGAAATAATTTCCATGGAATTGTGGGAGGTTTTCCAACAACCAAGAAGGGACATGACTCCCTGTTCATGGTAGTTGACAGGTTCAATAAGAAGTGTGTTTTAATTCCATATAAAAATACCATTAGTGGACAAGAAGCAACAAAATTGTTCTTTAGATAGGTCTAGGTGCACTTTGGGATACCAAGGATCATCATTTCAAGTAGGGACAGTTGATTCATTAGTGCATTTTGGACTACATTGTGGGAGAAGATGGAAACAAAGTTGAATAGGTCTACAGCATTCCATCCATAAACAGATGGGCAGACATAAATACTCAACATGATATTGGTGCATATTTTTAGGGGTTATAATCAGAAGCATACGAAGACCTGGGATGCAAATCTGATATATATAGAGCACTCTTATAATAGAGTAGTCCATACTTTTACTAGTAAGTCCCCATTTGAAACTTGTTTTGGATATATTTTGCCTTCACCTTTATATCACATATGGGAAGTAAGAAGGAGTGAGGGGGGATATTATAGGGAATGCCTTGAGGGTTGAAATTTTTGAAGAGAAGATCAAGTAGATCCACAAGTACATGAGACACTGCAAAAGTCACAAGAAAAATATAAGGCCAGGCATGATCAAAACAGAACAAAGAAATCATTCGAGGTGGAAGACAAAGTATGGCTACAGTTGAACAAGGAGAGGCTACAGGGTGTTGGTAATAAAATCAAGGCTCTAGGGTATTGTCCCTTCGAGATACCAAAAATTGTGGGTTGTGATTCCTATTGACTCATTCTACCACGATATGTATGCATGTATTCAATTGTGAATGTAGAGAATCTGAAAGTCTATGAGCCTTCCATGATAGATGACGAAGAGGAAAAGGTCCTGCCTTTTATGGAGGATTTGGCACCAGATGCTCAGGCAGAGTTGAAAAAAGATACAGTATTCTCGAAGAGGCTTAGAACTACAAGATAGGGGTAGCATGACCTTTGGCAGATTGGGTTGAAAGGAAAACTTCCATGCAAATCTAAATGGTACACCCCAGAGAAGGTGGAGGAAAACTTTCCTCACCTCATTCAGTAGAATCTTTTGGGGACCAAAAGACTCCCAAAATTGGGAGGTTTGATCTAAATTGGATCATTATATTTTTTTTCATCCATATTGATTCTTTCAAAGTGGAAAAAGTGGATGAATCAACTCACAGGATCATTTTCACTGGCAGGACCCAATTTAGCAAATTGGGGTATGAAACCTTTCGGGAGCATTTTGATGCATCAAGGAATTTTTTGGGATAAAAACATTGTAGCTTTGGAAAAATACCTTATTTTAATATTCTAAAAATAGATACCTTTCTAACGGTGCAAGAATCATGTCAATTGGAGTCTGTATGCAAAAGTTATGACACTCAAAAGTTGAACTTCTTGTTTTCACCACCATAATTAGAGAGGATGCCACATCAACCCCCATTACTCATGGAAATCAACCAGGTGCACTTTTGTGATGAATAATACTCTATAATATTACATATTGTAGCTTTAGTTAAGAGTTGAGGTAGTCAAAACCAACCACTAATAGGCTATCAGGCTATGTTATAACTAGGCCACTAGGAGGAAAAGGGGTTCCATTCTTTCAATTGAATTTTTTTCATAGTTTAGAAAAAAGAATAGCCAAGAGGGATAGGAGATAGAGCACACACAAAGGATTTGTTCATTGTAGTATCCCATGGGACACAGACCATACTTCTTTGTACTCGCAACCATTTTCTATTCAGAGAAAGAGAGCATATTGGTCTCATATTCATGTTGGGTTTTCTCCTGAAAGGGTTCCCAAGTCATATCTTGTGTTAAATCATGGTTTGTGAGTTTTTATTTCATTTTTATTTAATTTGCATGCATCCGAAATTAATAATAATCTACAAATCCAAAAATATAGAGAGAAATAAAACCCTAATAGTGTAGATTTCAAATTTTTAAATATAGTTTTATTAGATATGTTGTGACAAACTATCCAGTGGAATATCCATGACAATTTATGGATCATTTATAATCTTTTCTAAATCTATAAAATCAAGAGAATAAATAAATGGAAGTTTGATTGAATGGTTCTAGAGCTAGTGATGGTACTAGATGGATCTTGTGGTCCCCCTAATGTAGTCTCCAAAGGGAGGCATGTGGTTAAAGGGATGAGTAGACCTAAGGTTTCTTATACTTTGGACCAAGCAAAGTGGAAAAAGGATTATTTCCCCTAGGGACAAAGGAACTACCAAAATCATGGCTACTAATATGATTATATTTGATTCTAGGAGGAAGATTGTCTTGAGTGACAACACCCCCATATGTAAAAACATTTGTAGGAAAAGTGGTACTAGCAAGGACATTTCCCCTAAACAATTCCCCCCCCCAAAGACAACTAGACCTCTAATTAAAAGTATTGCTCCCAACGACATATTACCCCAAGGATTATATGAACTTCTTAACATACTATTTCCCCCAAAATAACTAGGAACAAACATGGTCCCCCTGGAAGACTCCCTACAGAAGGTTTCCCTAAACTCGAAATGGAAATTGTATGAAAGGTGGAACTAGATAGAAAAAACCTAGCTCTGGGTTGTTAGCTTTGAATTTCCCCCACACCAAACACAAATTTGATAAGAGTTAGGATCACCAAAATATTAGGGATACTACCAAGTTTGTAGAAGTGATCGATGGTATGCCCAAAAAAAAATAGAGAAGAAAGGAAGGTTGGAGGAGAGGAACTTATCACACTAATTAAAGGTAAATAGGACATCACAATAAACATCCCTAAAATATATGGTGAATGAGATCCAATCTCGTCCATTTTCAAAGCACTGGTCTCACCAACCATAGGATGAAAGAAAAGGGAAAAAGGTTTTTGAAATTTAGCACCCACTTGAATGAGTATATGGTTAGGAGGATCAGTCAAAGGTGGACTAACATTGATCATTGGAATTTATTTATCACTTCAAGGATAACTTTCTCTTCCCCCTTTGAACCAAAAATGACACTCTTAGGTTCAGTTTGATCTAAGTACTCAATTTGTATGGTTATCCTACATATAGATAATGGAAAGCCTTCCCCTTTGGGTTGAAGTTTTTTAATTATTTGAGACCGAAAAAAATAATTGATCAACCAAGGTAAATATGTAAATTTAATTAATTAAAAAAAATCCCCTATGGCCAACTAGACTCAAACCAAAGATCACACCACTAATTAAAATATAAGAGACAAAACAAGCAACCCAAACGATACAAAGACCTTCCATAGGTCATCCTAGGATGATCAAGGCCTACGTCTAACCAATGAAAGTAATAGAAATAGTTACATTGACCTCCCTATATCAACCTTTATTGGAACAAGTGATTTCCCTCAAATGATATTGAGTGTCACCCCCCTATAATAATTGATATGGTGATTTAACATTTGTCTCAAATACCATGAAACTTACCACCATAGACACCTACGTAGGTTTCCTGAAGAATGGAAACTTGGCACCACTTCATATTTGTTGGGTAGCACAAGCCCCGCAGAACGAGTATGGGGCGTGAAGCCCGAATTTTTGGTAATATTAGCGTAAAAGACTCTGCGAAAAGCGTGGAGTGCGAACTATAGTAGGTTGAGTCAAAGGGTAGTCCGCCCAAAAATAATGTAAAGAAATAGTAATAGAGTCAGCCCGCGGAGGGATCTTGGGCCAAGGGAAAGTATAAATTGAGCAGGGCTCTATGAGGGAAAGTAGTTCTTTGAAAAGATGGAATGTGATGGGTCCTTAAAGCCAATAGCTTGAAAGAGTCTGTAAGTCTGAGTTGAGGGAGTAGGGTAGAAGGTAGAGGCTTTGCAACAGTGTGCGCAAAGGCCTAGAAAGTCCACAGCTGTGTGCACGAACCCATGCAGCTGAGTGCGCAGGGTGGATCTGGATGTATTGTTGAAGATTGATAATAAAGATAAGTTTCTTCTACGATAATGGTATTCTGATCTGTGCGGATTTGGCGTAGTGTGAGGCTTCAGAACAATGCGTGAGCCCCAAACCACATCCAAGACATCCCTAGGGTGCGGAAACCTGGTTCCAGCACCCTCCCCTGCTACCTCGGGTGAGACCTCAGTCCACACTTCGCGGGCTGTTGCCAAAAGGGCCGGTAGCTGCGGGATTTGTTTGGCTAAATAATTCTTCTGAACCTGGGTCAAGCCCAAATAAGCCAACAAATGGTTCCGTTGTCGGGACCAGGATCTGCCTAAGGGGTGTCTAGTGTGAAAGGCAAGGACGCTAGAGGAAAGAGCAATGAAGGATCAGGACGGTAGTAATGGCGAGTGCCATCTAGTTACCAATATTCAAGGTAGAAGGAACTGAAGATCCAGAAAAGTTTTGGTTTGTATTGAATTCAATATGGAACACGCAGCAAATCACGGATGATAATATCAAGAAAGTCATCTTAGTCAGCACACTACAGGACCGAGTGCTAACATGGTATATGAAGTATTCGGGCATCAACCCAACAGCGGGGATAACGGACATCTACATGGAGTTAAAAAAGGAGTTCATCTGGCCAAAATCGAAGTCGCAGTCGGTCGTAGGATTCAAAGAAATCACAATGATGCCTAGTGAGACCCTGTGGGATCTAGATCAGAGGTTAAAAAGCATTATTCGTGAAGCCAACATGACCCTGACAGATGCACAGCACTGCACTTAGTTTATCGCATCATTAATGCCATATCTGAAATCGGCTTTGTCACAACAGAAGATCTCAACCCAAGCAGAAGCGTTCGAGGCAGCAATGTGGCTGCATAAAACCCCGGTATAGGACCCAGGGTTGGGAGTTCAGCAAATCCAAGCGCAGGTCCAAAATTTGTGTTTGGAAATACAAAAGTTAAAACAAGACCAGGCGCCGGAAGTTCAGGAAGAAGTTTGGTGCATCAAGTGTAGGGGCCAAGGACATGATAAAGACCATTGTCTAGTCGCGGTAAACCTTGTGGTCACAGGGGGACCAGCACCATTGCGACCAGAGGCACAGGCAGGGCCGAGTGTGATCACCCTACTGTGGTGCGCAATCTGTCAAGTACGAGGAAAACACAACATGGATAATTCCCACCTGTTGCCGAAATACAATCAAATCCCCTAGAAACTCTTTTGCAACTTTTGTAGATCAATGGGTTACGAGGACAAAGATTGTCGAATGTTGGTGGGTCAAGCATCTGCCTACCAAATACAAACTGCGGGACAAGGTCAAAATCCAGTTGCAAAGTTTGCACATAGGGGATTCCAAGGATGGGGTTGAGGATGGGGCAGAATGGGACCAGGAAGGGGTCGAGGACAGCTAATTTGTTACAATTATGGAGGACTAGGACACTACGCACGGGATTTCACAAATCCAACTTGAGTATCATGTCCCTATTGCAAACAATTTGACCATGAACTACTAGATTTCCCTATGCTACTAGCACAGATTCGCAAAAAAAGGACAGCACCTCTTACACCGACACAAAATGTCCAGATGATAAGGGCCAAACCACACGATGAAGAACATAAAGTAAATATGGTACTAAGGAGCAGTGCAACCTTAGAAGGAGATCAGTCTAAGCCATATAAAGGTCCCTCGATGTTAACAACTTTCATAGCAACTTGCATGAAGTTACTTCGCGATAATAGGGCAGTGAAAGGATTGGAGGAGGTAATTAACAAATACGCAAGATGGGGAGAACCTCGCATAGTCCAACAAATGGGGAGCCATACGTCGCGGACTAGACAAGAAATGTGGTTAACAGCGTGGATTAGTGACTATGAGATGGATTAGGTCATTTTGGACCTCGGTTCGGATGCAAATGTCTTGCCCAACCAGACATGGGAGCGTATCGGCAAGCCCCCACTCCAATGGTCTCCGATCCAATTACGGATGGCAAATCAGCAAAAGATTTTGCCCATGGGTAGGTTGCAAGGAATCACCGTAGACTTGGATGATGCAAGCACTAGAATGGACTTTGAAGTTATTGAGATAATGGACAAAAAAAGCCCGTACCCCGCGTTGTTGGGAATAGACTGGGCCATCGACATGAATGGGATTATTAATTTCAAGCACAGGAAGATGATATTTGAGAAAAAGTCGCGTCGAGTAGTGGTTCCGCTAGATCCAATCGAGGGACCCCGCTACACAGAACTTGTGCGTGATGATGAGCATGACAAAGCATTGGATTACATCTACCAAATTGTTGCACAAAGGCCAATAAAGGGTAAGGTAATGGAGGAACGGAGAATTTCACAAGGTTACATGGAACCATACACCAATGATTCGGAGGAAGAAGACGAACAATGGTGGAACAGAATGAACGGGGCAACTACTTTAAGCTTGAATATGCTGACAAAGTCCGTATACTGCGTTAAAGCTCAGGACCGCGAGTTGCCGGTGTATGACGGGCTCACAATAGTAAATGAATTCCTGACAAAGTTTGAGAGTGCAGTACCAGAGTACCAGTGATTTGATGCGCTCAAATGGGCATTGTGTGTGACACCGGCACGATGGTGGGGTACCCATAAAGGAAATTTCGCAAATTGGTGAAGCTGTAAGCGTATGATGCAGATACGATTTGGGAAGCCAGCACTCCAACTAACGAAGAAATATGATGGACGAGAGAATCTGAACATACACCTGAGCAAATGGACCAAAGCCTATGGCGAGGAGCCACAACCAGAATTGGTACACCTCTTTTTTCATACCCTAAATGTCATCCCAAGGAATTGGTATACTGAAACAGAGCTCCGACGTGGCACAAGTGAGTGGGATATCTTGCGCGAAAGGTTTCTATCAACATTTTTTTTTTAGGATCAATGGATGGATACAGTGGGTGACATCTTAAAGCTAGTAAAGACCGCAATTTTCACGTTCCCGCTGGAACCGGAAGAAGTCGTGCAACCAGACTGGTCGCGACAGTTGAGTCGGGCCTTAGAATGTTACAATGTAAAAGCAGAAGGGGACGAGGATGATCCACGCGACATCCATATACCAGAATCCGAAGGAAGTCAGGAAGTATGCAACCCCAAAATAGAAGATCCAGACGTCGCAGCGCCATTAAAACGAAGCAAGTGAATATCGGAACAGAGGAAGAACCGAAGTATGCTACGCTTGGGGATTACTAGGATGATGCTACAGTTGAAAAGGTCGTCGAGCTGCTCAAGGAATATCGAGACCTCTTCCCTACTAATATTATGGAGCTGAAAGGAATTTGAGGAGAACTAGTAATGATGAAGATGACTTTGAATCCTGACGTGAAGCCAGTAAAGCAGAGACCTTACCGATTGAATCCAAAATACAAAGCAAAAGTACGAGAAGAGATGGAAAAGATGCTGGCAGCTGGGATCATTGAACCAGTTGAGGAGTCTGGTTGGGTAAGTTCGATGGTGGTATAGGAGAAGAAACAGAAGGGTGAGATCCGCATCTACATGGATTTATGGAAACTCAATGATTCTTGTGTTAACAATCCATTTCCCACACCTTTTACCGATGAAGTCCTAGAAAATGTGGGCGGACATGAAGTGTATTCCTTTACAGATGGGTTCTCTGGATACCATTAGATCAAGATCGTGCCGGAAGGTCGAAGCAAGACAACGTTTGCTACGAAATGGGGTTGTTTTCAGTATACGGTGATGCCATTTGGGCTGAAGAACGCGCCGGTAATATTTTCCTGCATTGTGGTAGTTGCATTCAAGGAATTTATACATAAATTCTTGGAAGTCTATCTTAACAATTGGACGGTCCTTGGCCTAGTTAAGAAACATACTGAGAGCTTATGATTAATGCTGGATACCTGTCTTCGACACTAGATTGCGCTCAATCTAAAGAACTGTACATTCCTTGTTCCCTTTGAGAACTTGCTGGGTCACGTAGTTTGTAGGCAAGGCCTGATGGTGGATCTGGCAAAGATCGTTGTCATACCAAGTCTGCAAGCACCGCGCAATGTCAAATAGCTCCGCGCTACACTGGGACACACAAGGTACTATCGGAAGTTCATAAAAGGATATGCCCAAATCACGGCTCCAATGGTACAATTGTTCAAAAAGGATGCCATGTATTGCTATAACGAAGAATGTAACAAAACCCTGGAGTTGTTGAAGGAAAAAATGGCATCTGCCCCTATCTTGATCTTTCCAAAATGGGACATGGAGTTCCATGTGTATGTCGATGCGTCGTGTATCGCGTTAGGAGCAGTATTTACTCAGGAAGGCACGGAGGGAGTTGACCACCCAATTGTGTTTGTAAGCCGAAGGTTGTCAAAAGTTGAGAAGAATTACTCTACTATTGAGTGAGAGGGATTGGCGATGGTGTACGCACTCCATAAGTATCGTCACTATTTGCTTGGAGGACATTTTAAGATGTATACTGATCACTCTGCGCTAAAATACCTAGTGAATAAGCCTGTGCTAGGGGGGCACATCTGTCGATGGTTGTTGTTGTTTCAGGAATATGATTTTGAGGTTATTGTAAAGCCAAGACGTCTGAATGCGGGTCCAGACCACTTATCCCGGATTGAGACGGGTGAGGAACCCATGAATCTAGAAGAAGGACTCCCGGACGCCCAGTTGTATGCAGTGCGCATTGCGGATGGCCACTTTGAAGATATAATCTATTTTTTGACTACCGGCACTGCGCCGCAGGGGTATTCTGTGCAACAAAAGAAGGAATTGGTGACACGAGCAGCAGATTTCACTGTGATTGCTGGACATCTCTACAAGATGGGCCATGATGAGATATTACACAGATATGTACCAAAGTTTGAGCTAGAACAGATCCTTGCCGAAGCACATGGAGGGGTTGTTGGCGAACATTATATGGGTTGCACCACAGCCCAAAAGGTTCTTCACACCAGCTTATGGTGGCCCACCCTACATCAGGATTCAAAAGCATGCTGTCGGGCCTGCGATGTATGCCAATGAACAGGCAAGCCATCGCGAAGGGATGAAATGCCACTTCAGCCACAGGTAACACTACAACCATTTGAGAAATGGGCGATCGATTTTGTCGGGCCTATTGACCCAGGAGGGAAGACGAGCACACGCTATATTATCACTACGACCGAATACTTGACCTGATGGGCAGAAGCATAGCCAGTTAAGGATTGCACAGCCGCGACAATGGAAAAGTTCTTGTTTGAGAATGTGTTGACTAGGTTTGGGTGTCCTAAGATTCTCATGAGTGATCGAGGAACAAATTTTTTGAATGAAACCATCAGTGTGCTCACTGAGGAATTCCAAATATATCACCAACAGAGCACGCCATACCATCTGCAACCAAATGGTACCGTTGAGGCATTCAACAAAATTTTGGAAACTGCGCTGACTAAGATCTGCAATGCACGACAGAACGATTGGGACTTGCACATCCCTGTTGTGCTATGGGCATATTGAACCACGTGCAAAAAGTTGACAGGCCAGACACCGTTTCGACTATTCTATGGTAAGGAGGCCGTGATGCGTATGGAATATATCATGCCCAGCCTACGGATTGCAGCAGCTACAGGAATGGAAAATCATGGGGCTTTGGAGGAAAGGCTCATATAACTTGAAAAACTAGATAAAGAACGATTTCTGGTGGGATTTCATCAGTAGGTACAAAAATAGCGCGAGAAAGCATGGCATGATCACCATATCAAGGTGTGCACGTTCAAGAAGGATGACCTTGTATTATTATATGACAGTAAGTTTGAAAAATTTCCAAGTAAACTTTGTATGCATTGGTTGGGGCCTTATGTCGTTAAATAAGTAACTGATGGGGGTGCAGTTCAGCTGGCTAAGCTCAACAGAGAACCCTTCTCGGGAAGAGTGAATCGGAGTCGCCTAAAACTCTATACAGGCAAGTCGATTGCCTAACTAACCGTTCCATGGAGAGTCTCACTGCTCCGACCAGTTGAAAGAGAGCAAGGGACGATAAAGTAGTCTGGGGAAAAGATGCATCGGTATTAGGGTACGTGTACAATTGGCCAACAATCAGGAGCGTGGTTCCGCGGACAGAGCCACACGGGTGCGCCGCTCTAAGGAATGATGACTATTAATACCACTGTTCATGACAAGATGGCTGCATTATGGCAAAAGGGAGCGGGCGGCGGGCAATTAAGAGCCACAGTATGAGCCAGATATGAAATGATCAACCACAGATTTCACACGGGAAGGTTACATGAGCTGGAACGAGCAGAAATCTAGGCATTTGAAGTTTGCATGGCTTATAAATCACCATGGGGAATCCGCTGGGCAACCTACGCTTTGAAAATATAGATGGAGTTGTTCATCATCTCTGCACCTGGCATGTGCCCGAAGGTAGTAATCTGGCTGAAGAAGGGGTAGGACTCTCTAAGGAGTCCGGTATTGATAGTTGTGGGTATCCCGCAGGCTGCAGCATCGCTAGCAGGGGATGTACCGGAAAAAAGGGAATGCGAAGTAGAATTGGTCTGGATGCCATCGCCCCGCCTAGGGGCAGGATGGCGCGTTACAACAGAACAACAGAAGGATGGACAGACGGCGACCATGGGTGGAGATGCAGTCAATAAGTTGCCTCTGATGGTTCTCAACGAGTGGGATCTGACAGACAGTAGCCAGGGTCTTGAAAAATTGCAACACAGGTTGTAGCAGATGGTGCGAAGAGAAGATACATCAATCGGAAAGGGCTATGGTGGTATTAGGAGGTCCTGTATGTGGCTTCCCTGCTCACGCTAAAATTCTTGGAGGGGGTGTTCTGTGTTAACTGAGCAGAGAAGAATGCGCATCATCGGTTGCGAGATAGGGTAGAAACACTGAAGCCGGAAAAGCGTTGCAGGAGACAAATTAGGAGCAGCTGGATGACGAGCGCCACTCAACGAAAGGTGAACCACGAAGCCAAGATTGAGTGTCTAGCCATGCCAGTAAGTGACTCGGGACGAGTCACAATGATTGTGTTGGGGCACTATTGGGTAGCGTAAGCCCCACGGAACGAGTATGGAGCGCGAAGCCTAGAATTTTGGGTAATATTAGGGTAAAAGACTCCGCGAAAAGAACGGAGCACGAACTATAGTAGGTTGAGTCAAATGGTAGTCCGCCCAAAAATAATGTAAAGAAATAGTAATAGAGTCAGCCCGCGGAGGGATCGTGAGCCAAGGGAAAGTATAAATAGAGCGAGGCTCTCTGAGGGAAAGTAGTTCTTTGAAAACATGGAATGTAATGTGTCCTTAAAGGCAATAGCTTGAAAGCGTCTGTAAGTCCGAGTTGAGGGAGTAGGGTAGAAGGTAGAGGCTCTGCAGTTGTGTGCACAGAGGCCTGGAAATTCCACAGCTATGTGCACGGACCCCTACAGCTGAGTGCGCAGGGTGGATCTGGATGTATTGTTGAAGATTGATAATAAAGATAAGTTTCTTCTGAATTCTGTGTTAATTGCGACTTTACTCTTTTATGATAAATGAACTATTATGATTTCTACATTTGCTACAGTTGAATACATGTGAACTGGGTTAATCTTGATGCGCAAAGTAACCAAAAGTAATAAATGTTTGCTTAAATACCATTTTAACTAGATCAAACCAGTAATAAGTGATTCAATCTGTAATAAGTGCGATAAGGGTATTCTGATCTGTGCGGATCTGGCATAATGCGAGGCTTCAGAACAGTGCGCGAGCCCCAAACCACATCCAAGACATCCCTAGGTTGCAGAAACCTGGTTCCAGTACCCTCCCCTACTACCTCGAGTGAGACCTCAGTCCGCTTAGCGGGCTGTTGCCGAAAGGGCCGGTAGCTGCGGGATTTGTTTGGCTAAATAATTCTTCCAAACCTGGGTCAAGCCAAAATAAGCCAACAATAATTAATTGGTTGGGGAGGATAGTTATGGGTTGGGACCATACGCATGGGTAAGGAAAATAAGCATGAAAACTCTATAAGTGATTGTTCACAATGAACCCATGCCCCCAAGAGATCCTTGGATATGCATAATAAAACAAGCATCAAAAAAAATGAACAAAGGATATCTCTCCACCTTGCCACCAATGCGAGCTCATGTTTAAATCCTATGCTACAGGAGATTCCCAGCAATCGATCTATACAATAGTGGATTTTGTCACTTTCTAATGATCTCTAGTTTCAATTTTTTGGCCTTAAGGAGTTTCATCTCTAATCTTATTTCAAGGACCTACACTCAATTCTATATTGGATTGATATAACCAAACATTTATAAATAACTTTTATTAGTGCTTTAATTTTAGTTGGACTTTGTTACTTAACGGGATCATACTATAATTATTTTGGCATTTATAAGACTCTAACCAAACAATAAAATGCACACTACATGTGATATGCACTTTCTTTTAAATTGAATGAAATTTATTTAAGGGAAAGGCATATAGATATTTTTCATTTTCCAAGTGACAAAATAAACCCCACACTCTCTCCATTGTCACTCAATACATTCAAATCTTCAAGAGACATTGATCCCTATCTTTTTATTTCAATCCAAAATCGCTAAGTACAACTTACAACCAACAAGCATTCAAAAGCAACAAACTAACACTTTTATAAGAAGGTATGTGTAAAACAAAGACACAAAAACAAGTTGTAAGGAAAGTTTGAATTTGCTGGACAATGAGGGTAGCTAAAGAGACCAAATTCCCAATGTCTCTACAAATAAAACACACCCAAACCAAAAAGAGGAAAGACCTATCAAACAATATTGGTTGTTCTTAAATTTTCTTATTCAAGTAATAAATAAGTACTAATCAAATGACTAGATCGGGTTTTAAACACCTGACATATTTGGATCACTTATCACAAAACAATTACTCAAGCATCAAAGATAAATAAGCCAACTGAAGTGATGCAAAAGAGACGCAAATCCACTCAAATTGATTATATTTGATTATGAATAAGGGTTTTGTACCTAATCCAAGATATATCTATACCTATGACACTTAAGAAATCCAAATACAAGCTCAAGCAAGAAATCAAACACTCAAATCTTAGCCAAAAGGCTTCTTACAAATATCATTTCTCTCTCTAAAGGAATAGCATGAGATGACAAAAATATTAGCACTCCCTTCTATATGAAAAGAGTAATGAGTTAAAAAATATCACTCTGTCTACAAGGGGATAGAGCAATAAAAATCTTGACAAATATTTTTCAAAAATTCAAGCGAATATCTAAACAATCAAGCATGAATTTGACTCAAAAAATCACAACAAGAATAAAAAACACTAGAGTTCCAAGGAAACCAAAAAAAATAAGAAATCAACAATGGATAAGGAGAAACCAAATATATCTCCCCATTGGAGTCACTATTTATGCTTGCACAAAATTTTCCTCTTGAAAAAGGAGTTATTTCTCTGTAAATATTTCCCTTAGATCTGCCAAACACTAGGGTAAACAACTTATAAGACTCTTGTAGATCTGTCACACAACATGTATTTCATAAATGAAAATAGAAGAATATTTATGTGCATAACTTTAGTCCTTTTTTATTGGTCTGATATTTGATTGGACCAACTATAGAAAATCCTAATCCATCTCCTAGAGATCCCACTTCCACTGCTAACCCCTGCAACCTGCACACATCAAAGTGAAGGAAACTAAAACTCCCTTTCAAAACAAAGATTTGTTATTGTAATAGATATATCTAATAAGAATTTCCAAGCACATTCAAATGCAATATCAAATCACATAACATGAGACAAATATTGGGGAGAAATATTCTTTAATTTTACATTAGCAAAAGTTATTTCTTACAATTATACCTTGGTGTATAATAATTTCTTCGTGGATACCTTGGATCCTTTCCATACTTGGCTTACTTGCTATAATCAAGATCACAATATCAATGCAAGGAAGTGTTCATGAGAATTCCACTAACATAAGTGTAATAACTTATGATTTTCTATATGTCACTCCCTCATTGAAGGGTTTGATTATATAGCCTTCTCATAGATCTAGGAAGATTAACCTTGACACCAAGTATGAAGAGAAGTTATGTTATGTAACCAGCTCACAAAATAGAAGGAAAGATAGATCAATGGCTTGAAAAATAGCCTCTTCAAGGGGCAAACCTCATTTACATCACATAAATGAACAATTCTTGGATGATTCAAATGAAAATACCTCCATGGTATATATAGGAGTCTAAGGGGTCACAATATAAATAGAGCCTACATAACAATAATAATGTAAGGACACAAAAATAATAATAGTGGGATTCTATGGGGCACAACAATAACAATAAGGGGCTACACTAACAATAATAACAAAGGGGCTATACAAGTATTATATGGACCTAACATGACCCACTCCTTCAAAAAAAGTGTTGTCCTCAACGCTTGAGTAGTTTTGGATGCTTTTGTATAAAATTTTCATCCTCCCATGTGGAATATTGATTGGGTAAGTTTTTCCACTTAATGAGATACTCTAAAATTGATCAATTTTGTAGCTGTCAGGTTCTTCTTTCCATGAATGCTTCAAGCTCCAATATGATTTTTCCTTCTTCATCAAGTATTGTTTGAGATGGGAGCTTGTCACTGATAATTGTTGGAAAAAGGTATCCTTGTTTGGTCTTCAATAATGTACTTGAGTCACCATGTAATGTAACTGTCAAAAGAATAAAGAAAAGAATTTTTATTATTATTATTGTGACTTATTAAAGCATGGGTTTCATGCTTGGGTCACCATGTTTTGGATCAAAGTCCCTATTGAGGACTTCTAGGATTTATTCTGAGTCTATAGAATTATTGTACATTTAGAGAGACCCTTCTTGGCTTTTGAATCTATTGGGTTGTGTTATATTCTTTCCACATAGTTAACAGGGGGTTTGAAGGGCACCCATAACCCCACTTTATGGGGTCTAGGGCAACGCCCCGGAAAATTTTGGTTTTGGACCCTATGTTAGGTTGGGCGGAACCACCTATGGTTTTGTGCATGATTTTCGCACATGTTTTTTTTTTTGGATGCAACGGTTTTCAGTCCATGGTAATGGATGCTTCGGCATGTATAAATATGTATTGTAACATTGAAAGGAACATAATGAAAAATCAAGCTGGTAGTCCCGATTTTGGGATCTAGGGGAAAATCTCTGTGTATATGTGTTTTATGTGTTATACTCTAGCATTGTTTATTTTCTGTGTTTTAGAATTCATATGCAGGTAATTTCTGTACAGGGTTAAAACCTACATTTGGTATCGGAGCAGTTTTGGCTTCAAGGGGACGCATTTGTTGCTGAGGAGTTTCGCTCGAGCCTATGGTAGACCCTGTTCAGTGGGAGATCTGCGAGATCGATTCTAGTGGTGAAAGAAGATGGCGAGAAGTGGAAAGACAAAGATCGAGAAATTTAATGGTCAGAGTTTTGAGTTGTGGAAACTCAAGATGGAGGATCTATTGGTGGATAAAGATTAGTGGATCGTGGTAGATCCGAGTACTAAACCAACAGGAGTGTCCGATGAAGAATGGAAGAAGTTGGATCGAAAGGCAAAGAGCACAATACGATTGTGTGTCTCAAATTCAGTATTGCTGAATGTATCAGGGGAAGCTATGGTGAAGGCTTTGTGGGACAAGTTAGGGACTTTGTACCAATCTAAGTCTCTGGTGAATAAATTGTTCCTGCGGAAAAAGCTATATAACCTGAGGATGAAGGATGGAGACTCGGTGACAGAGCATCTGAACGCATTTAATACTGTGGTAAGTCAGTTAGCATCTGTTGATATTAAAATTTCAAATGAAGATAAGTGCATCAGTTTGTTGTGTTCTCTACCAGATTCGTGGGATAGTCTGGTTATTGCAATAGGTAGCAATGCAACTGCCTTGCAGTTTGATGAAATAGTCTCATCTTTGCTAACAGAGGAGATGAGACAGAAAAATATGGAGAGCCGGAATGGTGATGCCTTGTCTGTACGAGGACGATACCAGAACAGAAACAAAAATAAGTCATCGAGTGGGAGATCTAAATCTAGAGGGAGATCTAAATCTCCAGGAAAACCTGTAAAGGTGGTGTGCTGGAAATGTGGAAAGGAAGGCCACTTTAAAAGGGACTGTAAATCTAAAGTTCCTGACAAAGAAAGGGATTTGATGAGTCTCCTTCTGTAGAGGCGAAAACCACCTCAGATGAAGGTGGGGATGTGTACTTGGCTTCTTCAAGTACACATGTAGATCATGAGCCATGGTTGATTGACTCAGGTGCATCCTTTCACTTCACTCCCCATAGAAAGTGGTTCTACAAGTATGAGAAATATGATGGTGGTGATGTCTTCTTGGGAGATGACAGGAAGGCTAGAATAATTGGTCGTGGAAAAGTAAAGTTGAAGTTGCAAGGTGGAAGGGTTAGAACACTTCCGGGTGTTCTACATATTCCTGCATTGGCTAGAAATCTAATTTCCGTAAGCAAGTTGGATGATGCAGGTGTAAAAACAGTGCTTGATAAGGATACCTGCAAGATGGTTCGAGGAGCACTGGTATTGATGCGGGGAGTTCGTATTGGAACTCTATACAAGCTGCAATGTAGCACTATTATTGATGGGTGCAATAGTTCTATGGTTCCTGAAAGTGGAGCATAAAATCTAGTGGTATCTGGAGAGAAGACCATGTTGTGGTATCAAAGGCTTGGACATATTGGAGAGAAGGGCCTTTGAATACTTCATGGTAAAGGTATGGTAGAAGGTACGAGTAATAACTCTCTGTATTTTGATTTCTGTGAAAATTGTGCATATGGGAAGCAAAATCGGGTGAGTTTCCCCTCTGGTGGTAAGAGGGTGAAACAGATATTAGAACTTGTGCATAGTGATGTGTTTGGACCTGTGAAGGTTCCATCACTAGGTAAGTCTATGTACTATGTATCATTTATAGATTACTTCTCAAGGAATACATGGACATATTTCCTTAAGAATAAATCTGAAGTCTTTGACAGGTTTAAAGAATATAAGGCTCTGGTGGAAAACCAGACAGAGAAGAAGATAAAGGTTTTGAGGACAGATAATGGTGGAGATTTTTGCAGCAAGGAATTTGAAGAATTCTGTAAGAAGTGTGGCATATCATGGCAGAAGACTACTCCATATACACCTCAACAAAATGGAGTTGTAGAAAGAATGAACAAGACGTTGATGGAAAGGGCAACAAGCATGCTCAGTGGTGTCGGGCTAGGACAGGAATTCTAGGCAGAGGCGGTGGATACTGCATGTTACCTGGTCAACAGGTCCCTTCATCAGCGTTGGAGGATAAGACTCCACAAGAGGTATGGACTGGTAAGAAACCCTCTCTTTCACATCTAAGGGTATTTGGATGTGATGCATATGTACATGTTCCAAAAGAGAAAAGAACCAAGTTGGATAGTAAATCTGAAAAGTGCATCTTTATTGGGTATAAGGATTGTTTAAAGGGTTATAAGCTTTGGAACCCAGTAACAAGGAAGGTTGTGTACAGCTAAGGTGTGGTGTTCAGAGAGGTGAAAGATGTTATTAAACATGAATTCCAACCAAAGGAACCTGAGAAGATAGAGTTTGAGCTAAAGGAGGAAGAATCAGACTCCATAACAGAGGAGGAATCAGAAGATGAAGAGCCACAAACTCCGGTTGTGAGAAGATTAGTTCGAGAAAGAAGGCAGCCAGAAAGGTATAGTCCATCCGCTTTCTGTTCAAATTTTTATTTGTCTGTTACTGATGATGATCCCAGAACTGTGAAGGAAGAAGTGGATTCAGAGGATGGAAAACTCTGGAAAGAGGCCATGGTTGATGAAATGGCATCTTTGCACAAAAATGAGGCTTGGGATCTAGTGGAGTTGTCGGCTGGAAGGAAACGCATTGGCAGCAAATGGATGTTCAAAAAGAAGACAAATGCAGAAGGAAAATTGGAGAAATACAAAGCTCGGTTGGTAGAAAAATGTTATTCCAAGGTGCCAGGAATTGATTTTGGCGATATTTTTTCTCCTGTTGCCAAGGTAACTTCTATTAGATTACTTTTATCTGTTGCTGTTGCTTTTGATTTTGAGGTAGAACAGATGGATGTAAAGACAGCATTTCTTCACGGGGATCTGGAAGAGGAAATCTACATGAAGCAACCTGAAGGCTTTGCGCTGAAGGGTAAGAAAGAACTGGTATGCAAGTTAAAGAAGTCTCTGTATGGGTTAAAATAGTCACCAAGGATGCGGTATCAGAAATTTGATACATTTATACGGGGACTTGGCTTCACCAGAAGCAAATCAGATCATTGTGTGTATTTTAAATTAATTGGTGATCGTGTTATTTATCTAGTCTTGTATGTGGATGATATGTTGCTGGTTGGAAATGACAAAGAAATTATCCAGGATTTGAAGATCCAATTGTCCTCCAAATTCGACATGAAAGATCTTGGTGCTGCAAACTATATTTTGGACATGGAAATTAAAAGAGATCAGGCAAAGAGGAAGCTCTGGTTAAACTAGAGGAAGTATGTCGATACAATATTGCAGAGGTTTAATATGCAGGATAGTAAACCGATGAAGGTTCCTATTCCTGTAGGTGTGAGGTTATCTGCTGAACAATGTCCCAAGACAAAAGAAGAGGAAGAGGACATGTCCTGTGTTCCATATGCAAGTGCAGATGGTAGCTTGATGTATGCAATGGTCTGTACTAGACCAGACATTGCACATGCAGTGGGAGTATTGAGCAGGATTATGTCAAAACCAGGAGAGGAGCATTGGACAGCAGTGAAGCGGGTTTTCAGGTATTTGTGTGGCACTAGTGATTATGGTCTGTGCTACCAAGGAAGACCAGGATTAGACAGAGTGTTGGATATTCGTGGCTTTGTTGATGCAAACTGGGCTGGAGATCTGGATCAGATAAGATCTACAAGTGGGTATGTGTTTAACCTATTTGGAGGTGCAGTTAGTTGGATGAGTAAGAAACAATCTGTAGTGGCACTATCAACTACAGAGACAGAATACATGGCAGCCACTCATGCAAGCAAGGAAGCAGTTTGGTTGCAGAGATGGTTTTCAAGTATGGGTTCAGTACACGAAGCGATAAGGATAGACTGTGACAGCCAAAGTGCAATTTTCTTGGCAAAGAACCCTGCATATCATTCAAAGACAAAGCACATTGATGTTTAGTATCACTTTGTGAGGGATATGATAGAAGACAAAAAGGTGTTGTTGGTAAAGGTGGACACTTTGATGAATACTGCAAATACATTGACAAAATCTATGAGCTCTGAGAAGTTATCTTGGTGTAGAGAGACAATGGGCATTTCAGGGCTAGGAAAATGACTAATCTCTCTTGTGCCCCCCTGTGGAAAGAAAACAACAAGTGGGAGAATGTTGGGTTGTGTTATATTCTTTCCACGTAGTTAACAGGGGGTTTGAAGGGCACCCGTAACCCCACTTTATGGGGTCCGGGCAGCGCCCCAGAAAATTTTGGTTTTGGATGCTATGTTAGGTTGGGCAGACCCACCTATGGTTTTGTGCGTGATTTTTGCACATGTTTTTTTTTTGACGCGATGGTTTTCAGTCCATGGTATTGGACGCAATGGTTTTCGGTCCATGGTATTGGATGCTTCGGCATGTATAGATATGTATTGTAACATTGAAAGGAACATAATGAAAAATCAAGCTGGTAGTCTCGGTTTTGGGATCCAGGGGAAAATCTCTGTGTATATGTGTTTTATGTGTTATACTCTAGCATTGTTTATTTTCTGTGTTTTAGAATTCGTATGCAGGTAATTTTTGTACAGGGTTAAAACCTACAGAATCATGTAAAAATGTTTAGTATTGAGTCAAATATGAATTATGGAACCTCCACACCATGTTGTTATAAGAGAAGATCAAGTCTACCTAAGGACCCATTCAGCCTATAAAAGGAAGCACATTGAATTCATTTGGAGCATCACTTCTCATGAAGTTCGAATTCTCTCTACTGGGCAAAATTGTGAAAATCTTGTTGTTGGGCAAGAGTGCCAAGTGAGTAACTGGGAAAGTCTGTTACCGGGAAGCCAAAGTGAATTTGATTTTGGGTAAGTCTAAGGAGTCAAGGAAAATCGAAATTTCGGTGGTGGTCTCTCTTTGTTTCGTGCTCTGGATTTTGAGATCGAAGTCTTCCAATTTGGACTACTGTTGGAAGTTGTTAGCTACTACTAGTTGTTGCATAGTCAAAGTTGCTAGGAAGAGGTCAATCTTCTAGAGGTTGACTTGGTGTGGAGGGAAGTTCTAGTCTTGGTCTAGGGTGAATAGTCTTAAAGAATACTATTGAAAGGAAGAATTACTTTGACTAGGTTTTCCCCTCGAAGGGGGTTTTTCCCTGGCATGTGCCTACATATTGTGTTCATTGTTTTATGTGTTGTTGCTTTCGGTAACTGCTTAATGATCTAAAGAAAGAAGATATAAAGAATAGTAATAATAATAAAAATCACAAGTAATTATCAAGATCAAGAAAATATTTACTTCCTTTCTGATTTTCCAACATGGTACCAGAGATTTGGTGAAGAAGAAAAAAAGACAGATCCATTCATAGGAACTATCTTAGGGAAGGAATCTATCATATTAAAGGAAGATGTCTAACTCTATCAAGGGTGAGAAAAATCTTGAAGGAGAATCTAACTTCATATCCTGGAAGAGGAGGATTGACCTAATCCTTGAGAAGAACAAGGTGCTAGATTTGGTAAAAGGAAATGTAAAGAAGCCTACAGAAGAAGCCAGTGATGTCAACAAAGCAAAATTCAGGGATTTGGAATTGGGGGCTATGACTCTTATGGTAGAAGGTATAAAATAAAACCTTGTCCCATTCATAGCTAACATCGATCATGCATAGGATATGTCAAATTTTTTCACTATTAAGAACATTAGTCAAGTAGCAAGTTTGAAGAATGAGCTGAGGAATACAAAAATGACTAAAGAAGATATTGTTGTAACTTTCTTTCTGAATATAGATAGACTCAGGGATGATCTTCTGGCCATCGATGAGATTGTTCCGAACAAAGAATTGGTGATAACTGTTGTATTAGGATTTCCACCCTCTTGGGTGCATTAGCTTCAGGTCTCAACAGTTGGAAGGTATCTCCCACATTTGAAGAATTATGGACCGCATGTACTCAAGAAGAATTAAGGATATCAATGGTTTTCAATCATGAAGGAGTATAAAATTTCTATGTTGCTCATCATAAAGGAAAGAGATCGAAGGGACCAAGAAAGAAAGTTGACATGTCTATGATAGAGTGTTATCAATGTCATAAGAAAGGTCACTACAAGAATGATTGTCCCAAGAATCCAAGGAATAAGAAGAGAGAAAGAGATCAAGCCAACTTTGATGAAGAAGGAGATTCAAAGAAATTCAAGCCTAAAGAATCTGACATTAGGGACTTACATTATTAAGTCATTTGTTTTACATAACATGTTTTATATGTTTTAGAATTTATAGGTTCTTAACATATCTTTGGAAAAGACAATTTTGTATTGCTTTAAGTTTGTAGGTTTCCCTCAAACTTTGGACGGAGCTCCCAAAAACTCTCAAAGATAAGTATCTCATGTATTTTCATTTTTGGGTTCATGTACTCATTTAGTTTTGATTATATTAAATACTAATCACCTTTATCCCTTTGTTTTCTTGGTTAGGAAATGTTAGCCTCCTGCTGCAGCAGATTAATCATCTTTCATGATCGACATTTTTACATGCCAAATATGTCGTTCTATGCATGCTGCAATGCTCCATATTTGCTACAGATGGCCAAAGAACTGTCCATGAAAGCGTGCTAGTCCAAATGCCACTGTTGTGTTCCAATTTTTGGTAAGCAATTCATTTTTAGTTTGAGGCAATTTTTTCAGTTGGAGGATTTCAAGCGAGGCATGTCTAACTTCCCCTTCTTCCTCTTTTCCCAAATCTCTCACTAACTTCCCCTAAAAGAGGTCAAGATCTGCTTGATACCTCTTAGTTTCATCATTCTCCATATCATTTGCCTTGGTGAAGATCTGCTTCACTCAAGGAATGTACACACTTCTTCTATCAGTCATTTTCCCCCATTGATAGCCTAAGACATCATTCTTAGCGCTTTTTCTCATCATTGTCATATTAACTATTAACTTTACTATGTAGCTCCCTATTTATTTCCCCTTCCCCTACTAAAACTATGTATATTACTCCCCTATATACTTATCCCCTCCCCCTGGTTGAAAGATAACCATATACATCCTTGGGAATTGCTAAGTTTATCTGAAACTTAGCAAGAACCCTCATTTCCCCTCTCAAACACATCACATGCCTCCTTAATGCCTTTGGAATCCTTCCAAGGCATGAAAATTCCCAAAAAACCATGCAAAAATCATTAAAAACCTTCAAAAAATGAGAAAATCCTTCCTTTTGGGCCATCGGACCCCTTCCGATGGCTCACAAACCATTCATAAGCATAAAGGCCACCCCTCTGAATTCATTTTTCTTTGCATTGTAATAAAATGCATGCTTCGAAGAGAAAATGCTCTTTTTGGTCCCCATCCGATACGATATCGCTATCGGGAGGGGGCAGTGGCATATTATTAACATATATGGCAGCTCTCCGAAGGCAGGTGCCCTCCCTCCGACGCGATATCGCGTCGGAGGGAGGACACCTGCCTTCGGAGAGCTACCATATATGTTAATAATATGGCACTACCCCCACCCGATAGCGATATCGCATCGGAGGGATCGTTGTCGGAGGTCGGGCGATCCCATACATATGCGTTGTTTGCATTGCGAAAGGCTCTGAAATGACGGACCCAACATAACAATAAAGCAGAGCTCAATGGTGTATCGGGTCCGCAAGCCCATTTTTTATAAAACCTCCGATATGAATCGCCGACAGGCCGGACCCGATTTAAATAAAGAAGTGGCCTAGAAACAGTTCGGGTCCGTGGCCTTTATCGCGTCGGGGTTCCGATGGTTGTACCGCTCCGAATGGCTGGAGCCGAAATAAATTGAAGCACAGTTTTGAAAGCATTTCGGGTCCGTAAGGTCCCCAAGCGCAGCGAAAAGGAGTTCTCCGATATTCCGGAGCCGAAATAGTATATAAATGTAGTTTGAATGGGTTTCGGGTCCGCTTATCATTTTTATTAAAATCCGCCGAGTTGGGCTCGCCGATGGGCCGAACCCGATCTCCATAAAGAAGGAGCCTATAATGAATTTCAGGTCCGCGGGGTTCATTGCTCATCGGAGGCATTTTGTTTTGGGTTCCGCCGATGGGCCGGACCCGAAATAAAATAAAGAGGGCCTCAAAGCATTTCGGGTCCGCCCTTTGTTTCGCTCATCGCAAGTTTTATGTGGCCGCCCCCCGGTCCGCCCCGACGCCGATATTGCAATGAGATCTGGGCCGTTGGATCGGCCCACGCCGGATCCAACGGCCAGGACTTAAAGTTGTCCGCAGTGCCCACCAAAGCCAATTTTTCATTAAAATTTCATGTTTTTGACACATTTTCTGTGTTATTTGGAAATGGGCCGTTTTCAAAGGTTTTTGTATGCGGTGACTGCGCCCACCCAGCAAAGAAGAAACAATGGTTTTTGCAGCAATTTTCTAAGTCGCTCTAGCCCAAAAAACACTTCTAAAGGCATGATTCCTCCTCAGATGCCTCCAGAGCGCTGCTTCTCCATCAATTATGGAATTTTATCAGTTTAAAGGCATTTTTTGATCGGCCAAGCGCCGATAGCATCCCAAAGGCCACGAAAGAATTTGCAGCAGTTATTCTTGCATTAAATTGGAAGATAAAGGGGCGATTAGATAGTTAAAGAGTATCAGAGAGAGAAAGCGGCCTGATTCAGTGTCAAAGTGTATCAGGGGAAGCGGCAAAGAGTATCAGATTAAAATATCAGCAGCCCGAAGCAGGAGAACATTAAAGAGGCCCCCATCAAAGTCAATAAAGCAGCTCAGAGCCATCAAATCCCACCAGATCACAGTTATGAGCATTAAAGCCACTCTACAGCAGCAGAACCGCCTAGAGGGGCAATTCAAGTGTTTAAAGCCCAGATTTTGCAGAGACAGTGTACAAAGCCACATATGAGCGGCGCAGCAAGTCCCAAGGCACAGTTATTGCAGAAGTGCCAGCGCATTGCTCAAAAGACCAATATTTATTCATTCTTGATGGTTGTTGCTCCCTACGCAGCTGGTAGATAGGCATTCTTTCATTTATTTGCAATAAATGTTAGGTTAGAAGCATTCATTTCTCCAGATCTGCTATCAGATCTGCTGTTGTAGATATTTTGTAGATATTTTCTCTATTTATACCACCCTCTGGATAGTGTAAAGGGTTGGTTGGTTGTATTTCTCATTCCATACTTGCGCTATAAGCTTAAAGAACTTCTGTAATCAAAGATTGCTGGAATATTTTCATCTGAACTGGTTGGTTGTGCTTTCAATGGCTGAAGAGCTTGATGTGGAATTCATGTGCTTGCTCATGGTTCAATAAGTCTTTCCTCCCTCTGTTTATCAGTTTATATGTATCTGTATCATCTGTATATCATAATCAAAGTTGCAGGAAGAAGGAATAGTTCAGAGCTGTCTTTCATGCCCTCTGTGCTCAATTCTTGTAACTTTCCTATGTTTTCCTCTGAATTAGTGATAAATATGCATACTTAATTTATCATGTTTAAGCTATTTCTCATTTCTGAATGCTGTTTAGGAATCCTTCATTGCTCCTATATAGTCTTCATCCACTTTCCCTCTTTGGCTGGATGAGAGATCCTTAATTGACTCTCATCCCCTAACCTCCATTTCATCCTTGTTCCAGCATTTAATCATTGTGCCATGCGTAGCTATCCTGCTCCATATTCCCCTCTTCTGCCAAGGAAAACGCACCCTTCAGTTCACATTCATTGACTCCATGCCCAATGGTATGAACTTCTTACACTTTGTATGCCAACTCTGTTTGAAAGAATCCTCCATCCCACCAAAATCAAAACAAAACCCATGTGCATCATATCTAGCCTAAAATCATCCCTTAAACAAAGCTAAATCCTAAAGAGAGAGCCCTCTCTGACTGTAGGTAGGCTAGGACCTGCAGTCCAAAGACTGGTTTGTGGTTACCTCGGTCGTATTCCCTTGGGAGTCAAAGGGAACAACCTAAGTGATAACATAATGGCGACTCCGCTGGGGACCTGAAATCATTTGTTTATTACTGTATACCCCCAATTTTGATCAGTTTGCCTTGTTTTCTGGAGAAAGTGTCCCTTTTCTTCAGAGATTCTCATGTTTAGTTCTGATCTGTGACGGTGGACAAAGATCAGGCACTTCAAGGTTAATTCATCCACCTGGCGACTCCACTCAGAATAAAGACTCCACTGGAGAATTGAACCCAAAAGAGATATATGAGCAGATCAGGCTTTTGACCTGGATTACTATCCAAGAGGTCATGTTTTTTCTCCATAAAGTTTTGTTGTGTATATTGTATTTTAAAGACGATTCTATATCATATTTTTATGATTTTCCTTTGGAAAATGTTGTTGAAAAGCCTCCTTGCACATTAGAGCAGCAGTCTTCAAATGCTATTGAAGATCATCATACAACCAATGAGGAACCAAAAATAGAGCCCAGTCTTACAGTTCCTGTATATACTCCTATGTCTCGTAAAGTTCCTGATAGATATAAGCCTCTCATTTTGCCTCATGTGCTTAATCCTCTGCCTGCAAATCATCCTGAGTATCTCCCTAGATTTGATGGAGAGAATGGTATTACTGCCCAGAAACATATCTAGGATTTTGAAGACTATCTTAATATCTTTGAAGTGGAAGAGGAAGATGTTAGTCTTAGACTGTTTTCCCTTTCTTTGCAAGGCAAAGTTAGGACTTGGTTTAAAGCATTGCCTGAGGCCAGCATCTCTAGTCTTCAGCAGTGTTACAAGCTCTTCCTTGATAGATGGATGATTAAAATCAATTTCCTCTAACTCATCGAAGAATATAATCAGTTAGAAAGGCGTCCAAATGAATCTGTTCAGCAATTTTCTAATCGATTCAATCAAGTTTATCTTTCTATGCCTTTGAATATAAGACCTCTCCCTGATCTGGCTCTATTGCAATATCCAAGAGCTTTTGACCCAGAAATGGAATTTCGTTTGAGAGAAAGATGCCCATCCACTTTGAAACAGATGCAGGACGTAGCCGTGGACGTGGAGGCAAATCTGAAGATGAGGGAAAAACAACGCAAGGCAGAGCAAGAGGAAAGACTTCATAGTGTGTTACAAAACACAGAAGAAATGATGCAGCTGATCACAAAGAAAGTTGAATGCTTAGAGCACAAGAACACATCTGTTGTGCATGAGGAAAGTAGTGGCATTCACGAACAAACCTACCACAAATCAAATGACATATTCATAGAGCCATATGTGAAGGAGGAGTCTCCTAATATACTGTGTGAATATAATAGCTTCTCTTCTTTCAACTGTCTGCCCAAATATGATCTGTATGATGATGATTATGAGCCTAACGACCAAATCAGCCTTGCAGAGGAATCAGATCCTATTTTGGCAGGAAGCGAAGTTCAGGCTTAGCAGCTTGAATGTATTGATCAGCTTGGCCAGTTCAGCTATGAAGTAAAGGAGGAAAGTGCAGAAAATTTTGATATCAGTGAAGGAACTTTACCTTTCTGTTTTGAATCTTTTCAATTTATTAGGGAGAACTATCATGCAATTAATAAGCATTTGTCAGCAAGTCTTGTTATTGACTGCCTGGAGGATGATCAAAATATTGTTCCAGATGCATCGCCTCTAGTTTTGTAGCCCCGAAGAGCCATCGAATATCAAATTGAGGAAGACTCGGCAGCAGCACCTGAGCAAATAAATCGATTCCCTTCCCTGTCGCTTTGTTTTCAACCATCTCAGGTATTTGAAGAAGAAGAGGAGAAGCCTGCGCAGATCAGTCAGGTTCCAAATGAGCCTGTATGTAATAAAGTGCAGCCACCTTTGCAAGTTTTGAATGACCCATCTACTGGTAGGTAGAATAAAGAAAGAGATCAGCGCTCTTCTCCATTAGCAGGCTGCAAGGCTCAGTATCAAGTTGTTAATGATTTCTCTATTTCAAAGCATGATAGCGATCCTGAACCTTTGTACAGTTCTTTATTTCAGCCTAGCAATTGTATATATATGTTGCAGGACAGTTTTGTACAGTGTTTAAACAAAGCAAAGGAGGTCAGTAGCTTCCTGATCTTCTCAAAGATTAACAAAGCCACATCAGATTGCAAGATCTCAGTTTTTCTCACCGGCAAGCACAAGAACCAAAGCTCACTGATGTCTATTTTGCTTAAATGGATGCATTGGTTATTTCACTTCACCTAATAGCAAAGTAAGTGTTAGTTAGGGTAGGTAGGTAGGTAGGATCAATAAGGCAGCGAGCCAAGGAAATTTTGCAAAACACAGCAACAATTGAATACAAGGCAGTCTGACCTGCTGTTCTTGGCTTTTCACAAGGAAAAGCCATCCCCAAGTGGAGCCACTGTTAGCCTCCTGCTGCAGCAGGTTAATCATCTTTCATGATCAACATTTTTACATGCCAAATATGTCGTTCTATGCATGTTGCAATGCTCCATATTTGCTACAGATGGCCAAAGAACTGTCCATGAAAGCGTGCTAGTCTAAATGCCACTGTTGTGTTCCAATTTTTGGTAAGCAATTCATTTTTAGTTTGAGGCAGTTTTTTCAGTTGGAGGATTTCAAGCGAGGCATGTCTAACTTCCCCTTCTTCCGCTTTTCCCAAATCTCTCACTAACTTCCCCTAAAAGAGGTCAAGATCTGCTTGATACCTCTTAGTTTCATCATTCTCCATATCATTTGCCTTGGTGAAGATCTACTTCACTCAAGGAATGTACACACTTCTTCTATCAGTCATTTTTCCCCATTGATAGCCTAAGACATCATTCTTAGCGCTTTTTCTCATCATTGTCATATTAACTATTAACTTTACTATGTAGCTCCCTATTTATTTCTCCTTCCCCTACTAAGACTATGTATATTACTCCCCTATATACTTATCCCCTCCCCCTGGTTGAAAGATAACCATATACATCCTTGGGAATTGCTAAGTTTATCTGAAACTTAGCAAGAACCCTCATTGCCCCTCTCAAACACATCACATGCCTCCTTAATGCCTTTGGAATCCTTCCAAGGCATGAAAATTCCCAAAAAACCATGCAAAAATCATTAAAAACCTTCAAAAAATGAGAAAATCCTTCCTTTTGGGCCATCGGACCCCTTCCGATGGCTCACAAACCATTCATAAGCATAAAGGCCACCCCTCCGAATTCATTTTTCTTTGCATTGTAATAAAATGCATGCTCCGAAGAGAAAAGGCTCTTTTTGGTCCCCATCCGATGCGATATCGCTATCGGGAGGGGGCAGTGGCATATTATTAACATATATGGCAGCTCTCCGAAGGCAGGTGCCCTCCCTCCGACGTGATATCGCGTTCGGAGGTCGGGCGATCCCATACATATGCGTTGTTTGCATTGCGAAAGGCTCTGAAATGACGGACCCGACATAACAATAAAGCAGAGCTCAATGGTGTATCGGGTCCGCAAGCCCATTTTTTATAAAACCTCCGATATGAATCGTCGACGGGCCGGACCCGATTTAAATAAAGAAGCGGCCTAGAAACAATTCGGGTCCATGGCCTTTATCGCGTCGGGGTTCCGATGGTTGTACCGCTCCGAATGGCCGGAGCTAAAATAAATTGAAGCACAGTTTTGAAAGCATTTCGGGTCCGTAAGGTCCCCGGGCGCAGCGAAAAGGAGTTCTCTGATATTCCTGAGCCAAAATAGTATATAAATGCAGTTTGAATGGGTTTCGGGTCCGCTTATCATTTTTATTAAAATCCGCCGAGTTGGGCTCGGCGATGGGCCGGACCCGATCTCCATAAAGAGGGAGCCTATAATGCATTTCGGGTCCGCGGGGTTCATCGCTCATCGGAGGCATTTTGTTTTGGGTTTCGCCGATGGGCGGGACCCGAAATAAAATAAAGAGGGCCTCAAAGCATTTCGGGTCCGCCCTTTGTTTCGCTCATTGTAAGTTTTATGTGGCCGCCCCCCGGTCCGCCCCGACGCCGATATTGCGATGAGATCTGGGCCGTTGGATCAGCCCGCGCCGGATCCAACGGCCAGGACTTAAAGTTGTCCGCAGTGCCCGCCAAAGCCAATTTTTCATTAAAATTTCATGTTTTTGACACATTTTCTGTGTTATTTGGAAATGGGTTGTTTTCAAAGGTTTTTGTATGCGGTGACTGCGCCCGCCCAGCAAAGAAGAAACAATGGTTTTTGCAGCAATTTTCTAAGTCACTCTAGCCCAAAAAACACTTCTAAAGGCATGATTCATCCTCAGATGCCTCCAGAGCGCTGCTTCTCTACCAATTATGGAATTTTATCAGTTTAAAGGCATTTTTTGATCGGCCAAGCGCCGATAGCATCCCAAAGGCCACGGAAGCATTTGCAGCAGTTATTCTTGCATTAAATTGGCAGATAAAGGGGCGATTAGACAGTTAAAGAGTATCAGAGAGAGAAAGTGGCCTGATTCAGTGTCAAAGTGTATCAGAGGAAGCGGCAAAGAGTATCAGATTAAAATATCAACAGCCCGAAGCAGGAGAACATTAAAGAGGCCCCCATCAAAGTCAATAAAGCAGCTCAGAGCCATCAAATCCCACCAGATCACAGTTATGAGCATTAAAGCCACTCTACAGCAGCAGAACCGCCTAGAGGGGCAATTCAAGTGTTTAAAGCCCAGATTTTGCAGAGACAGTGTACAAAGCCACATATGAGCGGCGCAGCAAGTCCCAAGGCACAATTATTGCAGAAGTGCCAGCGCATTGCTCAAAAGACCAATATTTATTCATTCTTGATGGCTGTTGCTCCCTGCGCAGCTGGTAGATAGCATTCTTTCATTTATTTGCAATAAATGTTAGGTTAGAAGCATTCATTTCTCCAGATCTGCTATCAGATCTGCTGTTGTAGATATTTTGTAGATATTTTCTCTATTTATACCACCCTCTGGATAGTGTAAAGGGTTGGTTGGTTGTATTTCTCATTCCAGACTTGCGCTATAAGCTTAAGGAACTTCTGTAATCAAAGATTGCTGGAATATTTGCATCTGAACTGGCTGGTTGTGCTTTCAATGGCTGAAGAGCTTGATGTGGAATTCATGTGCTTGCTCATGGTTCAATAAGTCTTTCCTCCCTATGTTTATCAGTTTATATGTATCTGTATCATCTGTATATCATAATCAAAGTTGCAGGAAGAAGGAATAGTTCAGAGCTGGCTTTCATGCCCTTTGTGCTCAATTCTTGTAACTTTCCTATGTTTTCCTCTGAATTAGTGATAAATATGCATACTTAATTGATCATGTTTAAGCTATTTCTCATTTCTGAATGTTGTTGAGGAATCCTTCATTGCTCCTATATAGTCTTCATCCACTTTCCCTCTTTGGCTGGATGAGAGATCCTTAATTGCCTCTCATCCCCTAACCTCCATTTCATCCTTGTTCCAGCATTTAATCATTGTGCCATGCGTAGCTATCCTGCTCCATATTCCCCTCTTCTGCCAAGGAAAACGCACCCTTCAGTTCACATTCATTGACTCCATGCCCAATGGTATGAACTTCTTACACTTTGTATGCCAACTCTGTTTGAAAGAATCCTCCATCCCACCAAAATCAAAACAAAACCCATGTGCATCATATCTAACCTAAAATCATCCCTTAAACAAAGCTAAATCCTAAAGAGAGAGCCCTCTCTGACTGCAGGTAGGCTAGGACCTGCAGTCCAAAGACTGGTTTGTGCTTACCTCGGCCGTATTCCCTTGGGAGTCAAAGGGAACAACCTGAGTGATAACAGGAAAAACATCTGCAAGAAGAAGGATCTCTCAAGACAAGGTTGGCCAAGAAACAAAGGTATGCTTTGAATACATTGATTGAAAAGATTATTCATTTGATGATCTATTATTAACTTTGTTATGACTAGTTGTATTGAATCTTAGTTATTCTTGTTTGGGTGTTTCATCTCTTGATAAATCTACCCACCCCACTCATATTATTGATTGACTATGTAGAACCCTAGACAGGTTATGGAAAACCCTAACTGAAGGGTATGTTAATGTGACTGTCTGAAATCGTAAGCTTCTTAGGGTGATTGTTAAATTCTAGCTGAAGTTGTATTGATAATATATTTTTTGGGATTTTGGTGTGATTTGGAAATCCTAACTTGTTAGGGTTGAATGAAGAGGTCTAAAATCATAGACCTTTGAAGTTTTGGTAATGTTGGGTTTGTTATGTTTCTACATTGGAACCCTAGCTCATTGGGGTTTGGTGGAATGTGTGAGAAAGACCCTTACATTATCTTAAAAATTATTTCCTTGGTATGTGTGTGTTTGTATGATCAAACCCTAGTGTAATCAAAATGATTGTGTGTCTAACTCTTATTTGATATTGTTGTGAAGTTGGGTTTGACTAACACGTGATATGATATGTATTTGCATGATGATTAAATCTCGTAATACATAGATATGTCCTTTTGGTTGAAGTCTCAGGTTGGTCTAGGTCAAATTTATCCATTGGGTGTATGATATGCTCATGTATGGTTATGAATTCCTATATATGTGTGCTGACCTAGTCATTGATAGTCATGAATTTTAGGATTTAATGAAAATCCTTGTCTAAGATTCTAGGATGATGATATTTGGAAATCTAGGGTGTGGTGGATAAACCCTAGTTAAGTTAAAATTGTCCAGTATGTGTGATGTAACAATCTGAGATCTATGTATGTAATGATTGTTAAGATTCTGAAAATGGAATTCTAAGGTTTTGGAATTAAACCTTAGTCAAAGTGATATCTCTAGAATATGATGATTTGAGATTTGTATAAAGTTTGGTGAATCTGTGAATTCTATGGTTTTTTAGTTGAACCTTAGTCGAAATAGAAATCTCTAATGACTATATGATAACTTGAGATGTGTGAGAGATTTGTTTAAATTTGAATTTTTGGTTGATATTGATGATTGATCGGAAATCTAGGGTTTGCAACTAACCCTAGTGGTAGCTGGTCACATTAGTGACTGATTGATGGTTGATTGAAAATCTAGGGGTTGGAACTAACCCTAGTAGAAGCTGGTCAAGTTAATGACTCAATTATGATTGAATTTGTTTGATTCTTTTGTATGAAATCTAGGATTTGTATGAATCCCTAGTGAGAATTCTAACTTATGTATTCTAAAATTTTGATAGATGCTTTAAAGATCTATATGTGTGTGAATGGTTTCTAGGATTTGCTATATGTTGTAGTAAGGTATGTGATACCTTTTGAAGACATACTAAAACTATAGATGGAATGAATGTTGTCATGAAGTAGTCTACGGTGTATAACCAAGTCCCTCACAAGATGTTGAATAGTACATGTCTCTTATTTATAATTAAGTTTGGGTACCTGATACATATATGAAATGGTTCTATGATTCTGATATGGCTAGCATCATGCTTCTATAGTTTTGTTCGTAATTTCTATTGAAGTTGTGCAAGTACACAATCTTCAACTTGATGTTCATTGATGTGATGAGCATGATGGGGTTGATAATAACTTTGTTGAAATGGTTGGAAGCCATGAAATTTTCTTCGATGTCGAAAAGGAAGAAATTGGTCTCTCGAAGGAAGCATAAATAGAAGAGATCTTCATAAGATCAAGAAGGAGTCCAGATAAAGAAGTGCTTCCTAGAGGAGAGGGATGGCTTAGCTTGATATTAAATTAAGAATTAATTTCAGAGGATGTGTTGCTACATGAGAAGTAGGAAGGAAAACATATGATTTAGGAATATTTTGTCAAATATTTGGTCGATAGTCATACTATGAAAAGTTCAGAAGCAACATCAAGTTTTCTAAAAGACCCCAGAGGTTTGTATTTGATTATGCACATGTGAAAGTATATTATTGATTGGGGTTGTGTTTGTACATGTGAATCTCTCGAAGGATTTGATAGCATGTTGGTGACCAATCATTTTTATTAGGAGAGATTGGTTATTCTTGATCTACTAGATCAAGGGGTGTTGAGGCTTTGTGATTGAAGCATTGCCTCGGAAGACATCTGGTCAGCACATTGTGTTGATGTCTAGAAGTTGGAAAGGTGGTGTTGATCAAAGAGTTATGTTTTGGATACACACCTGGATTTTTGGGTTGGTGGTTAGCAAGTAAGCTTAATGGTACTTAAAGGGGCTGAAAGATTGAGTCCACCTTAGTCCCACCTGGATATATTTCCCTGGTAAGGAATGTAGTCCATGGCATTGTAGTGACTAAATTGTTGAGTGACTGGTTAGATAGATTTCCCTGGTCAGGAATCTATTCCATGGAATTGCGGTGCCTAAATTGTTGAGTGACTGTTTGCATATCTTGTGTTGGTCAGGAATCTAGTCCATGGCATTGCGGTGCCTAAATTCTTCATGTTTCATATAGTTTGAGATCTTTCATTGTATATGTACATTATGAATACCTCCCTAGTTAAGAGGGAGTGTTGGAAAAAGTGACTATGTTCGGTCTTCAATAATGTACTTGAGTCATCATTAATGTATTTGTCAAAAGAATAAAGAAAATAAATTTTATTATTATTATTATGACTTATTAAAGCATGAGTTTCATGCTTGGGTCAACTTTTTTTAGGTCAAATTCCCCATTGAGGACTTCTAGGATTTATTCTAGGTCTATAGATTTATTGTACATTTAAAGAGATCCTTCTTGGGATTTTGAATCATGTAAAAAGGTTTAGTATTGAGTCAAATATGAATTATGGAACCTTCACACCATGTCGGCCTAAGAGAAGATCAAGTTGGCCTAAGGACCCATTTTACCCACAAGAATCCTATAAAATGAAGCATATCGAATTCATTTGGAGCATAACTTCTCATCAAGTTCGAAGTCTCTCTACTGGGTAGAAGTGCGAAAATATTGTTGTTGGGTAGAAGTGCGAAGCGGGTAGTTGGGAAAGTTTGTTTTTGGGAAGCTAAAGTGAATTCAAGTTTGGGTAAGTCTAAGGAGTCAAGGAAAAACGAAATTTTGGTGGTGGTCTCTCTCTGTTTTGTGCTATGGATTGGGAGATCAAAATCTTCCAAGTTGTATTGTTGTCGGAAGCTATTAGTTGCTGCTAGTTGCTACATAGTCGAAGTTGCTGGGAAGAGGTCAATCTTCTGGAGGTTAACTTTGTGTGGAGGGAAGGTTTGGTATTGGTCTAGGGTGAATAGTCTCAAATAATACTATTGAAAATAATAATTACTGATTGGAATTTCGCCTCAAAGGGGGTTTTCCCTGGCATGTGCCTACATCTTGTGTTCATTATTTTATGTGATGCTGCTTTTGGTAATTGCTTGATGATCTAAATAAATAATATATAAATAATCGTAATAATAAGAAACATCAAAAGTAATTATCAATATCAAGAAAATCTTTACTACCTTTTTTATTTTCCAACAATAACCTTCTTTAAGAATGAAACAAGGAACATTAGGTGTACTCGGGAAGATGTAGGCAGCTAGAATTTGTATGCCATAGTACCAATATTTTGCAACACCTTGTAAGGATAATAGTACTTAGGTGATAATTTATTATCTTTCTTAGCTTGCTTGATGGACATTTGTTTGTCTGGTTGTACCTATAAAAATACCCAATCGCCTACATCAAAACTTCTCTCTGTGATGTTGATCGGCATGTTGTTTCATTCGATTATGCGCTAAAGTGAGGTTATCCTTTAAGAGTTGGAGAACTTGTTGTTGATTCTTGATGTGATACCACTACTTGATCCTTAGAATTTTATTTTAAAGATGACGTGATGGATGGTAGATGATATCCATAAAGTTCCATAAATGGGGTCATTTTTTCTGCATTATGGAAGGAAGTGTTATACCACCATTCAGTTAGAGGTAACCACTTGACCCATTGTGTTTCTTTATTAGATACAAAGCAACGAAGATATCGTTCCAAAAATTTATTCACTATTTTTGTTTTCCCATCAGACTGAGGATGATAAGATGAGCTATGAGCTAATTGAGTACCAAGACAAGAAAATAATTTCGTCCAAAAATTTCCAGTGAAAATGGGATCTTTGTCACTTACAACAATATTTGGATTTCCATGTAGCTTTTGAATTGTCTCCATAAATACAGTAGCAATTGTATTGGATTTAAAAGGATGAGATAATTCACAAAAGTATGCATACTTGTTAATTCTATCAACTACCACCATGAAAATGGGATCTATGTCACTTACAACAATCTTTGGATTTCCATGTAGCTTTTGAATCATTTCCATAAATACAGTAGCAACTATATTGGCTTCAAAAGGATGAGATAATGCACAAAAGTATGCATACTTGTTAATTCTATCAACTACCACCATGATGACACTCTTTCATTCATACTTGGGTAAACCTGTGATAAAATCCATTAAGACCTCCTCCCAATGCTGACTTGGAATGGCTAAAGATTGTAACAGACCCGGGGTCTTAATCATCTCAACTTTATTTTATTGGCAAACAAAAAATTCTGCCACAATCTTCTGAATATCATATGTAAGGCCATCCCAAAAAAAATCCTTCTTGACCCTGCGATAAGTTTTTAAAAATCTTGAGTGCCCTCCTAAGGGGGAGGTATGCAATTCCAAAAGAATATTTTGTTTGAGTTGGGAATTCTTACATAGATATAAGTGATATTTGTACCATAGTAAATCATTTTTCCAGATAAATGTATCATATGTACTAGGACATTACTGCAACTTTTGAATGGTTGTCCACACCTCTTCGTCATTCTTCCATCCATCCCTTGCCTCAGTTATCCAATCAGCTTGGATAATGGAAATGGCTCAGAGAAATTCTTCCACATTCTCATCCTTTCTTGAGAGTGCATCTGCAACAATATTTTGCTTCCCTTTTTTGTAGATGATTTCAAAGTCATTACCCAACATCTTGGTAACACATTTTTGCTATTCTTTTGATATTATCTTTGTTCCAAAAAGTATTTAAGACTATCGTGATCTATTTTTACCTTGAAGTGTCTTCCCATTAGGTAAGGATGTCATTGATTTAGTGCATGTAGTATTGCCAACATTTCCTTCTCATAAATAGGCTTGTGTAAATAATTTCCCTTGATTGGACGACTTTCAAAAGAAATGGGTCTTCCTTCTTGCATTAAAACAACACCAATTCCATTTCTTAAGGCATCACATTCCACAATAAAGGTTTTTGTGAAGTCTGGTATAGCTAAGACCAGTGCTTGGCACATTGCTTCTTGAAGATGTTCAAAGGCATCAGTTGCTTCTCGAGTCCAAGAAAATCCATCTTTCTTCCGTAATGTTGTTAGAGGCACTATTATTCTCCCATGATTCTTAACAAACTTGTGATAATACCTCGTCAACTAGAGAAATACTCGAAGATGCTTTAGGTTTGTGGGGATTTTCCATTTCTTAATGGATTTAATTATTTTATGGTCTACCTTAACACCCTCATGAGATATAATATGACCCAAATATTCCACATCCTATACTCCAAAGAAACATTTGGAGGTTTTTCATATAATTGTTTCTCCTTCAATAGTTTGATCACCCTGTCAACATGTTGAACATGATCCTTCCAAGAATTGTTGTAGATTAGTGTATCATCAAAAAATACTAACACAAATTTTCTAAGGGTTTGAAAATGGAATTCACCAAACCTTGAAATGTGGAAGGTGCATTAGTAACACCAAAAGGCATGACCAAAAAATCATAATGACCTTCATGAGTTATGAAAGTTGTTTTCAGAATGTCTTCAGTCTTCATTCTAATTTGATGATATCCTAAATGAAGATCCAGCTTAGTGAAGTAAATTTCTCCATTTAATTCACCCAACAATTCATCAATTACAGGAATGGAAAATTTATCTTTAATAGTGAGCTTGTTGAGCTCCCTATAATCTGGACACATATGCCATGATCCATCCTTTTGTGCACCAATACTACTAGAGAAGAGAAATAACTTTGACTAGGTTGAATTATATTGGCCTCTAGCATTTTTGCAACCATACATTCAATTTCACTCTTTTGGTTATAGGGATATTTGTAAGGCCTGATGTTTGGAGGAAAAATTCTTGGAATCAAGTTAATCTCATGATCATAATCATTAATAGGTGGGAGACCTTTGGGAGTCTCAAATACCTTGGAATGATTCTCCAAGACTTTTTGGAGAGCTGTAGAAATAGATGATTTCGATGTTTAAACCTCTAATGAGCATAATTGTGGAATTACACCCCATTATTCTTTCTTCAAAAGTTTTTTCATGCCATTAGAGTTGATCATCTTCCCTAGTCTCCATGTGTTACCACTTAATTCAATTTTCTTTCCTTCCCAAAAAAAATTGAAGAAAAGTTCTTGAAAATTAAAAGCTATCGTCCCCAAATATTGTAACCAATGGACTCGTAGTACAACATAAGCACCACCCATTGGAATGGAAATAATTGGACTATTCAATACATATTAAACCATGGCTAGCTTGATATTATGGCACTTTCTAGAGAAATTTATAGTTCCTCCATTTCTAGCCATCACTCGACACTCTGGTGTTGTATATAGAAAGAAATTTAATTCCTTGGCTACCTTACAATGAATAAAATTATGGGTACTACCTGAATCAATCAACATTTATCTTCTTGATATATCCCTCTATATTGAGAGTTTGAGGAATGCTAATTCCCACAAATTCATTACAATATATGGTCGGATTCATTTCTTCTTTCTCTGGGGTTGGTTCCTGGTGTACATCCTCTCTCCTAGTCTCTCACGATTTACCACAATCTGATCCAAGGATCACTAGGCCCTAAACCAAGACACCACCCTCTAGGATTTGTCGTATATCCTTCCATTCATCGGCAAGGTTTCCTAGGCCTAATCAAGGGAACCCACCTCTAGGATTTATCGTATATCCCTCCATTCATTGGTAAGGATTCCTAGGCCAACCGAGGAAACAAAAAATCTAGCTTTACCACAACCCACTGTCTGGTTGAGGGGTTACTAAGCCATGTGTTCTATCATTCGGAGATCCACCTCACTCAAATTTGAATCCATCTGGAAATCCAGCTCAACCAAAACATGAGAACCCCATCACACCATGACTATCCAGAAAATGGAAAGGCTAGGTTGAAAACACTGTCACACCTGGCAAAACCCATGCCATAACAGCAAAGAACCACATGTAACACCATGCATGACAAACCTAGCAAGAAAAACACACATACAAATAAATACCTACAAATAATATTGTTGTAACTGCTTGATCCCACTCTTCCTTGCTTGGTCCTTCCTTCCTCTTTCCTTCTTTTCATTTCTTGATCCAATTCCAAAGTGATCCAAGAAAACTCTAAGTGTCCAAGGGTGAGAGAGAGAGAGCATGAATAATGAGAGAGCTCCAAAATTGAACTGAAAAAAGGTTATAAACTGATCCTCATAAGCCCTTTTATCAATTAGGCCTCTATTTTCTTCATTTTCCATTATTTTCCTTCATTTTCCTCCTCACATGCAACCTGTGACCTTTCACCTTCATTTCCTCCTAATTTCCATTATTTTCATAAATAAATGTGCCAAAATTCCATTTTTGCCTTTCCAAAGCCTTTGTCATTGCCTTTGCCAATTTCCTTAACCATAATAAACCAAATGAACACCTGCACTAGGATGTCTTGCCTAACATTCATCTTGGAATAAATGTCCCATCAGTCGTGGTTATTATTTTTCCTTTATTAACTTTTATTACATGGAATTTTCACTAGGATTGTTACATGTTGTGGAAGGCTAGGAGCAACAACACTTCCATCTTTATAGTTGTGAGTGGTAGACTTCATTATTGCCATAATTTTGCTTTCAAATTTTCTTTCCACCCTGAATTTCTTCTCCAATGAAATAGGTTCCCAAAGGTGCACCTAATGTTGGATGTTGTCCTTTAAAGTCCCTATGAAGACATAATTCCTATGCTCCTATGGAATGTCAGTTAGCCTGATAATATATTTTTGGAAGTCCTCAATGTGCTCTACCATTCAACCCTTTGTTTAAGACTTATCAATTAGCTAAAAAAGGTGTTTCTCTTTGTATCCTCATAATGTGTTATCATTTCCTCCATAAAAATTGACAAAGTGACAAGTGGTTTATGAGAACAAAGCCATCGATACCATACAAATTGATCGGGTTTTAAATATAAATATTCAATGTACCTTTTGTGTGTCTTTCACATCATGTATATCAAAATAGTGCTCCATATATAGTATCCATGTCACTGAATCTTTGCCATCAAACTTCCTCATATCTATCTTTGGAATGTGGTGGTTCTTAAACCCCACATTGGATTCTCTAAAATCATAATTCATATTCCTTTTGGCCTCATCATGATTTTCATGGAGTACCTTGTCACCATTAGGAATCATTTCTTGTAACAACTCTGTCAAACCTTCCTTCAAACCTTCCATGTCTTCTTTTAAACCATTCTTCATGTAGGTTTTAACCCTGTACAGAAACTACCTGCATACGAATTCTAAAAATTGAACATAAACAATGGCAAGACCATAAAACATAAAACAGATATACACAGAGATTTTCCCCTGGATCCCAAAACTGGGACTACCAGATTGATTTTTCATTATGTTCCTTTCAATGTTACAATACATATATATGCATACTGAAGCATTCATAAACCCCAATCCCTTAACCCTAGAATAGAACATAACCATAGTTCCCTCGACCGGATCTACAAAATATCATGGCCAAAAAACCATCATGCCCAAAACCATGTGCAAAACCCATGAACAAAACCATAGGTAGGTCCGCCCGCCTAATATATGGTTCAAAAAAAATCCTAGGGCACTGCCCTAGACCTCGTACAAGGGAGCTACCACCCCCCCTGTTATGCCCGGTGCAATGAACAGGGGGGCAATACTAGTCTCGGAAAGAATATAACACACACCCAACACTTCAAACCATCCATCCAAGATTCCATGTCTACTTTTAAATCATATTTCAAACCTTCCATTTTTCCTTTCATTTTTATCTCTAAACCATCCATCATAACTTCCAGTTCATTTTTGGTTACTCTTTGCGAGAGTGAAATTTGTTGCACTTGGTCTTCTAATTTTGATATATCATGTTGTAGTTCTTCCTCTTTTTTAAGCATCATAGTAGACCAATCTGGTTGCTTACTAGGTGTATCCATTTTTTTGTTTCGATTCATTTGGAATCAAACAAAAATATCTATGCTTCACTATTTCCTTTGAATCACTTCAAAATGATTTTTTAAACAAAAGTTATGCAAAAAAATAATAATAATAAAAAATAGACGCATTTTTTTTCTTTTAGGAGCTCGATATTGAAATTGTTTTATCTCTACAATTTTGGCCTCCCAAGTCTAAAACTCCATCTTATGGTAGCTCTCGGAGTCTTCTTTCCAATGCCACAATTCAAACCAAGATTGAATTCTTCAAGGTAAAGTTATACCAAGTCTCCCACGATGACCTGATTACAGACCGTTCAATAAAGTGGACTTATACGAAATGACACTTGTCATTTTTTAAGCATTCGCCCCTAAAATTGATACATGAAAAACTAAAGTTAGTGCGATTTTGTAACATTTTACGAAATTCAAATCCAATGCTTGAAGAGAAAGTTATGATGATTTTCCCTAGGTCACATGTTTGAGACTGAATTCTGGAGCATGCAGAAAGCCTAACTTCTTTGAACCATATCTCAAAAAACATAGAGAACCAAAATCTGAAATTACTACACGAAGTTCACCAATATTTGGAATCCATGTGGTCAAAATTTCAGCTTCTTAAGCTTCGTAAAAAAAAAAAAAAAAATGTTATAGTGAAAATTCCAAGATGACATGTTTGAAGCAGCGAAACCCTAGGATCCAAAGATTTGATACCAAATGTAATGCAACCAGCGCACAAAACAAAACAAAATATAGATCAACAACATGAAAAATAGCCTCTTCTTGGGGGAAACCTCATTTACATCACATAAATGAAAATTTCTTGGATGATTCAAATGACATGACCTCCTTGTATATATAGGAGTCTAAGGGGTCACAATATAATTAGAGCCTATATAACAATAATAATGTAAGGACACAACAATAACAATAGTGAACTTATATGGGGCACAAAATAACAATATGGGAGCTACATGGGAACAACAATAACAATAGGGGGCTACATTAACAATAACAATAAAAGGGCTACACTAGTATTATAGGGACATAACAAGTTAAGGTAAATGGTTCAATTGTTGAATCCATTCTAATTCATCTTATCCTAGTCAAATTCATTATCTAGAGAAACCTAACTCTAGACATTTTGAGCCTTTTTCACTCTCTTGTTGAAGGAAACTAGCATAAAGGAAGAGTTGCATCACTACTTGGTAACTAGCATAGAGCAATACAATTCTGTTTTGTTAAAGACGGGCAGTGACAAAGAATGAATGATAAGTCTATCTAGGGATATTGGAGTGACATCTCAGCCCTCAAGTAATGTGAGTTAATACTTGGTACCTTTCCAACCCTAAGGGTGACAAATAAGTTGATGACAAGGTTAGATAACAGTCAAAATATTCCATGTTCTTGATGACCTCAAATCTACCTTCATTTTCACCCCATCCATATTCACTTCAACATTCTCCAACCTACCAATGGGATAAATTTAGTATTGATTTTCCAACCAAATTTTAATATGAGACTAAACCAAATTCGGTTTCCCCATTAGCTCCCATGAATTTTTGGGTAAGTTGTCATTATAAACTCCTTCCCTATTATTCACCTCCTATGAATGTAGTGTACCCCTCTCTTAAGTAATGGAATCATAATCAAAAGAGTTCATTATTCTTTCTACATTACCTTAGCTAGCAGTTGCATCAACTTCTTCATGACTAAGGGATTGTTTAGCACTTTAATGTAAGAATGTGCAAACTCGCTTACATGGGCCTTCAAATCTATCGAGTTGTATCTTCACATCAATCTGTCACATTGTGGTTCCTAATGTGGAAACACAGATTAAGGCATCCTTTCTATTTCCTTTTCTTCCTTACATAAAAACCACTTTTGTCCCACAACATAGAATCTAAGTGAAGCTAGCTTAACTTTCCAAATTTCCCCCTCTGAATGTTGTTTGATGCACTTACCTCTTATCATATCTTCCCCAATCCCTATACCTCCTTGTGTAACGATCCATACCTATGTGGGTCCCTTGAGCTTTTGTTCCTCTCACGGTTCCATAGTTACCATGTTTAGGCATCTCTTATTTTCCTCCGATTTAACCAATAACTTGGGATATCCCTCTATCTCATGTTTCATGCTATGGTAGTATCCACACAACATTCGAGGTTGAGCATAGAACCTCACCAAGTGACCTACCTCCCCATAATTGTATCAAGTGGGTTGTGTATCCTCCTTGAAATCTACTCTGAAATCCTCCTCTTGGGTCTCCTTTAAACCCCCCCCCCCATTCACCTTATTTTCCTCCTCTTGGACCCTAAAAGCAACTATTATATGTTCCTTCATCAACTCCAATGTCCTACCTACTTATAGAACTCATAGAATGACTATGATAGGTCTTCTAATACTTCTATAAGGTTGGGAATCAAAGAGGGATGTGGACCCGCTACTTATGACTCTCACAATTCCCCTTGGTTTTGCATTGAAAAACAAATCAAATAGGCCAAAAATGGATTTGGTGCATTAGTTATAATATAATTCTCAACCACCAAACATTCATTTCAATGGTGTCCTTCGATGTGGCATAAGGTGCACCATATTTTCTCTTGCCCCGTCTTTACCTTTGAAATCTCCTACAATTGCAAGGTGAGCACCTCAAAGTTTTGATTGAACATGTTCCAACCTTGTTGAACTTTCACTGCCTCCTAAAGTTTCATCCAAGCGCGTCATAATCTCTAGAGCTCCTTCCTAGGTCATAAAATTTTGTTGGGTAAGAGGAACCTAGATGTGAGGGAGGAATCTTGCAATAATTCATCCTTTATGATGGACATCCTAAACTAAAAGGTTAACCTACCCAATAAAATTATAAATCATTGGCCATAGTTCCATACCAATTCTTTGAATTCTACTTAATCTCCTTGATCTCTATGATACAATAGGATTCAAAACTTGCTTTCTAGAACTCCCATAGAAAATATCTCTCTATCTTTGTAATAAATATGGTCTATCCAACTGGTGTAGTTTTGTTATATCTCATGTACCATTTCAGATCTCTATCTTTCAAGGTGGTCTCTAGCTACACAATTTTTTTTGCTTCATTGATAATTTCTTCATTGACCAAATTGTTGGTCATGTAAACCAATGTGCTTTACATCATCCATTCTAGTCCCATGCAACACCAAGAGCCTAAGTATGATAATCCAACTATCTATTGTTAACTTGACTCTAGAATTCTTCCTTGTGGCTCCTCCTTAACATTAGGCTTTCTTGAATTATCTCTTTCTACTATTTTATTAACATCTAATTTCCTAAACTTTCACCTACTAAACTATTGACTTTAGGTTTCCTTACATTTTATCCTACTATTTTAATGCATAATGGGGGTGATTCAAAGAGGTTGTTACACTAACCAATATAGTTTATTTATCCAATGAATCCAAAAGAACCTTCCAATTCCAACCATGCAAACATTTATACTATCACCATGAACCTTCATCCTCCATAATAGCTTCCTCCTCAGTTCCTTTCATCTCACCATCATTTCTTTCTTCTTCCTCATACTCTTTAGACTCAGTCAATTCTCTTGATTTCCATATGAATTCAACATCTAAATCTGTTTTCCTATTTATATTATCTCCATCATATTCTTTTGGTATTCATTCTACTATGATGTGTATCTTTAACAACCTTTTCTCTCTTTCTACACTCCCTTCTACCACCATTCCTCCTCAAGAGCTCCCTTTTTTCACTAATTTCCTCCTCACTTTTCTAACCTCCTCACCACACTATCTCCATATTCTTACTTTACTATGTATTTATTCCATTTTTTATCTTATATTTCATTTATTACTTAACAAGCTCCCAATGTTTGGCTCTTCTTGGAACTCACTCTTCTCTCCATCATCTCTGCTCTTTTTGATCCATCATTTTTACTTTCATGTCTTACCTCATCTTCTCCCTATTTTTCTCATTCGCCCCACCTCCATGTGGGGGTTTACACTACCATGATTCAAGCTCCATCCACATCATCCCCTTCTCAAACAATAGAATCTTGATCCAAAGTGGAATTTGAGCTAGCAATCTTCCCCATGACCTAGCCACAAACGTCCTTATAATGTTGTCAAAATATTCACTACATTTTATAGCAGATTCAATATGTAACCTTCTTTCACTCGTTAAAACCATAAACCAATGTTTATATTCCACCTATTATCCAAACCCTTTAGTCTCTCAACAACTTGTTGGCTTCACACCCCCAACTCTTGGGGCACTGGATAGATTTAATTGTTGTCTATCTCTTTACCCAATATTAAAATAGACATGGAAATTAAACAAACAAAAAAATTGCATATATAAATATAGATATACCCTTGCTTCCATCTTTTAATGTTGATCTCTAACTTGTTGGTCTCCTTATAGTGATTTCCTCTTCTTTCTTGGAAATACAATCATGCATTTTCTTTCTTGAAGGATTCCACATCATAGCTTCATTATTTGGTAAAAATCCTGACCATTTAGGTCCCAGCGACATAACTAATTGTTGGCATGGAGGGCTGTAGAAAAACTCTTTGAACATCTTTGCCAAAAAATACCCCATAAGTATACATTTTCAATCCCTAGAGAATGGAGAATGTCTCACCCAAGGTACTTATAGGAATTTTTGGAACGGTCCAATTGGGATCGCCTAATAATGAAATTCTATATAGCATGGAAACATCACATTATTATCTAAACATCCACATAATTAACCATTAAATATTACACTAACTAGTTAATGAACACAATCAACATGATAGAGAAGACCCATAGAGGCTAAATCTAAGTAGACATTTCATTAATACCTTCCAATACCCAATTATTTACATTACAAACAAACAACATAAGCTTTGCACAAAAAACTTAGGCTTAGACCCTCCAAGATCAACAAAATACTCCAAGAGTGTATTGAAATAGCAAAAAAAATGTACCTTTATCTTTCCTTTTACAGTGGACTCCATTACATCATTTTACAGTGGATTCTAGTAAGACCACATTAATTGCCTATTACTTGATTACCAAATAGTTATAATTCATCTAGCTCTTAACAAATTCCTTACATATGTTGGAAAAATCTCTAAGTTGGTGCATGATGCCCAAGTGGTGCTTGCAAACAATGTCTATGCATAGTCCCAACTCCTTTATCTTAGTAACTCTTCAAGCATCCTTTTGTGCATAGCTTAGTTTTCCACAATTGGCCCTTGTGTAAGTCTAGACAACTTGTTCCTACCCTAGTGACAACACTTTGTGCATAGTCACTTAATAAATCCCTAGCTATATTTATTTCTTCTACAAAAATTATGAGCTATTGGTGGAAGAAATTAGTAATTAGTGGTGTTTCTCACTTCTTCTCCTTTAAGTACTATTGCATTAATTCCACAATATTGTTGAGAGGAAAAGGCTTGTTCTTGTTATTGAACATCATAATTCAATGAAGTTACATCGTTTTCAATTCCTATACCATACATTCCTTTTTGTCTTGTGATATAGCATCCAAGGCTTCTAATATATCTCAACAAATTAACTCTAGCTTGTTTTATGGTAAAAACTACCAAAGCTAACTTATTATGGTCAATTGTGTTATGACCCCAAGATGGGCCTATAGTGGGTTAAATGTATATGGTATGGCCCTGAGGGGAGCATATATGGGCACATGTAATATGTAGATGTATATGTGATAGGGTCGGCTTAGTGATGAATGGGGCACATGGGAAATGTGCAAATAGGTATGTATCAGAGATCATATACTCAATATTGAGGACATGTTATTTGGATGTATGAATGTGTTGGATATTTGGAGGAGTTTCTCCTATTATTATCTATATTGGATTTGTGCCTCATGCTCACATTGATGTACATGGTGTGTACTTTTGGCTTTTATGTCATTGGTGCATAATATATTGGTTATATATTAGCTAGAATATACTTATATTAATCTTACCACTTCCTAGTCTCATTCATATGTAGATTCATATTCTCTATGTTAGGGACACTCCATTCTAATTGATTCCTCACTACCTTCATTCTAATTGATATGTCTTTGCATATATGACCATCATGACTATAATAATGAATCGAGGGTACCGATTCATCCTCCTACAAGTGCATGATATCTACAAACTTGGCCAGTTGGCCCAGTTACCTTTCCACAACACATTATGCTATACCTAATTCGCTATGCAACCAATGCACTCTTTTAGCTATCTATTTTCCTCCATCATCTTGAAAATCTCTTTTCCTAATTCCTAGGTTGTAGTGATGTTAGAGGTGGATAATGAAACTAGTCCCATAATATAAGTGTATATGATGATGGTTTCTCTGCTTACAATCATTGCTTTATTTCCATCCACCTTATCATGATTGTGTGTTGACTTCTTAATATCCTTCTAATTACTATCATATTTAAGTCTTCAAAACAATGGAAGGTTCATCATCATCATTATTGCATCTCTCAAACATGCTCTTTAATACTACCTCCAAACCATGTTGTTTTTGTCATGGGATGTGATTTACCTCCAATAATTATCTTCTCTACATCTACCTATTCTCTATTGATGGATTCAGGTTCATTATTTTCCATGACACCTATCCTTGTTGTGATCATCTAGACATGACCTTCCAAATTAATTTTGGTTTTTTTCCTAATTGTCTTAGCCCGTGGAAATTTGAAATGTCAACCTAGGTTACTCACATTTTAGCTACACTTAAGGAGGATTATCCAAAATTAATTCCATTAGTGAATGGAACTTGAATGGGTCCCAATACCAATCTGAGTAAACTCTTCTGAGTTCTTTTTTAATCCATTACACCCTACATCTAACTTCTTAGCTATAATTGAGAGTTAATCATTAGAATTCCTAAATCTTATTCCTATATTCATTCCTAATGGAAGTATGGCCAACTTAATAACATTTTTTTGAAGTGATCACCACATTTTCTATATGGTTTATAAATAATATTATTTCTCACCATCAACATAAAGAAACACATTTCATCTACTTGTGCTATGGTACAATTAGCAAGTGTGAAGGAACTAATTGTCAGGCCAGGAGGTAACTCCACAATGTGAATTGTGATTTTGCATTAAGATTTCTCATGGATATATACATGGAGGGAGATACTCTTGGGTTTCACCTCCCAATGTATCTTCATATTCCTATTATCCTTATTTACTATTTACACTATTTTACATATATTCACCCAATCCCAATGATTAGGTGTCAGCATTCCCCCCCTTAATTTGAAGGGATGTTGGTGAGTCCAAGCATCGCTCTGAATCTTTTGAACTTTTTTCTTCCAAGTGCTTTGTTGAAGATGTATGCAATATTCTCATTTGTGGAACAATGGTGTCGATGGATTGTCTTGGCCTCAACATGATGTCGAATCAAATGGTATTTTGTATTGATGTGCTTCGTTCGATCATGGAACTTTGGGTTCTTGGCCAATTTTATTGCAGAAGTGTTGTCAATCATGAGTGGAGTTGAATGCACTTGTTTCACCTGTAAATCTTCCAGAATTTTCCTGAGACACACAATTTCCTTTGTTGCTTCAACTTCTGCCACATATTCTACCTCTATAGTGGAATCCGTTGGAACTGATTGTTTGTGTGACCTCCAGGAGATGGCTCCTTATCCAAGACTCATAGCATAACCTGAAGTAGATAACCCTGTTTATTTGTCTCCATTGAAGTCTGAATCAGAGTATCCAATCAAGCTGAAATCACATACATGTGTATACTTTAGTCCAAAGTCTTGAGTTGCCTTCAAGTACTTTAGAGATCTTTTTGCAATAGACCAATGTCCCTCACAAGGCTTTTGCATAAACCTAGAGAGGATTCCAATAACAAATGAAATGTTTGGTCTGGTAGTAGTCAAGTAGTTGAGACTTCCTACAAGTTGTCTATACTTTGTTACATCCTAAAATTCTTTTCCTTCAATGGATGTGAGCTTCAACTTCTATTACATTGGAGTAGCCAAAGGATTGCACTCAGCCATGCCAAACATGTTCAACAGATATCCAATGTACTCCTTCTGAGTGAGGAATATAAACTTCAGATGTTGAGTTACTTCAATACCAAGATAGTAGTGAACATAGCCCAAGTCAGTCATTTCAAAACATTTCCTCAATTCCTTCTTTATAGATGCAATGTAGCTATAATTGTTCCTTGTCATCAAAAGATCATATACATACACCACAAGATATACAACTGGTTTGCCAACTTTATTGACAAACAAAGTTGCATCATCATGATCATAATGTTTGAAGTTGAGTTTCAAAAGATTCTCAGTTAACTTTTCATACCATGCTCGCAGTTCTTTCTTGAGGCCATACAAGGATTTCACTAGCTTGCATACCTTGTGTTCTTGGCCTTTCACAACAAATCCTTCTGGTTGGGACATAAAAACGTTATCTTTCAAATCTCCATTAAAGAAAGCGGTTTTTACATCCATTTGATGGACTTTCCAACCGTTCTAAGCTGCCAAGGAAAAGAGTGTCCAGATAATAGCCCATTTTTCTATGGTGGAAAAGTCTCCTCATAATCAACCCCTTATTTCTATGCAAAACCCTTTTCCACAAGCTTGGCTTTGTGCTTGTCAAGTGAGCCATCAAATTTATACTTGGCCTTGTAGACCCACTTGTATCAAATTGGTTTGGTTCCTAATGGAGGATCAACCAACTTCCAAGTGTCATTATTTATCAAGGCATCATACTCTTTTTGCATTGTTTCTTTCCATTCATCATGAGAAGAGGCTTCTTTGAAGGAATTTGATTCAAAATCTGTAGACAAATTCAGTTCACAATCATAAGAAACATCCATATCAACAGGTGAATCAGAATCATCTACATCACCTCCATTTTTCTTGATTGTACTTCGTGTTCCTGTCTTTCCAACCTCATTAGGATGAACACTTTCAAGTGTCTTTGTCAGCCATTTTGGAGGACCTTTCTGAGATGGCACAAGTTTCTCAGTTGACGGAGTTGGGGCTGAGTCAAGATTTAGTCTCCTAATTCTATTAATCACATCACTCAAAGTATCATCAGTGGTTGAAGCTTCATGTGATGGAGAGAGTGCTTCGGAAGAAGATTCCACATATTGATCCAGTATAGGAATCCCCCCTTCAAGATGTGGAATCTAATTATCAAATTCTTTAAACGATTTTGCATGTCCGACTCTATCTAAGTGATCAAGTTTCCGCTCAACAACATTGTTAGCTTTGGAATATTCAAGAAAGATCATAACTCTAGATACAACAAACTTCTTATTAACTTCGTCGTAGAGACGGTATGCTTTGGAGGTATTTGAATACTCCAAGAAGATACACTTACAACTCCTTGGACCAAGTTTGTTTCTTTGTTCATTTGGTATCAAGGCATAATAGGTGGAACCAAAGACCCTAAGATGCTTTACCGAAGGAATGTGGCCATACCACATTTCATAAGGAGTATTGTTTCTAATAGCATTAAATGGACATCTATTCTTTACATACACAACACATAGAATGGCATCAACCCAAAACATCAATTTTACATTCTTGAAAAACATCATGGAACGTACATTGTCTCGTTCATTCTTTCAGCTACTCTGTTCTGTTGGGGATTATAAGGCACAGTTGTTTGATGTTTTATCCCATGTTGACGAACATAGTTTTCAAATTAATTTGAAGTGTATTATTTTCCATTATCAGTGTGAATAGATCCAATATGAGATTGTGCATCATTTTCAAGCCACGCATGAAAGTTCTTGAATAAACCCAACACACTCTAGTGTAGTCATCAAGAAATGTCATCATATATTTATTTCCATTTGCAGAAGGAACAGGCATTGAGCCACATAAGTATGAATTAATGAGTTCAAGTTTCCTATGTGCTTAGGAATTTGAATCATGAAAAGACTATTTTCTATGCTTTCCTAGAAAACAAGCATCACATTGCTTAAGTTTCCTAGAAATTGTAGGCAAACTAGTAACACCACTTTTCCTCAACATACGAAGCATCTCATAGTTCAAGTGTCCAATATAGTACACCATAAAATACTTGATGGAAATGTACCTTCATCTTAATGAGAATTGTGTGAGAATTTTTGTGCACGAGTAGAGGTACCTTGCAGCTTCAAAAGTCTTTCTTCTTCTATCCCCGTCATGACAAGTGAGCGATCTGATGCTTTTCTGACCTCAACCTTGACATCGAACATATGAATGGAATGTCATTTCTTGCGGATGTGGACCAAGGACAGCAAGTTTCTCCTCAACTCTGGGAGGTATAAAACATCATGTAGAAGAAAGTCTGGAAGACTAGGCAATTTGAACCTGATTGTGCCCAGTCCTGATGGCTTGAGTTTTGATTTGTCTGTAAAGTATATTGCTCCATCAACATTGTCAATAAATTCTTCAAAAAGATTGCTTCTAAAATTCATGTGGTAAGTTGCACCTGAATCAAGCAACGAATCATTTTTCCAAGAAGCAAGTGAAGCATTAAATAAGTCTTCAGTTACTCTAATATTTCAATGTGCCACAACATAGTGAGTGGATTCAGGTGCTTTACCTTTCCCTTTGTCATGGATTTTACCTTTGACTTCATTTCTTTCCTTCTCAATTTTGTCCCAAGGCAATTTACATGTGGATGCATCGTGTCCATCTCTATTGCAACATATGCAATGAAGATCAGACTTTTATCCTTGGAAATGTCTGCCTCCCCTGCCTCTAAAATTTCTTCTTCCTCTTCCTCTTCGGCCACCTCTTCCTCTAGAAGAATCTTGAGCATGAGTCTTCTCTCTATGTGCAAGACACACATCTTCTTCAGAAGTCTAAAGAGTTGTCTTCTTCCCAAAATCTCTTATCAAACTTCTTCTCAAGGGAGTCAAAGGTAATCTCCTTAAGGTTTCCACTTGCTTGCAACGACTCAAGATAATCTGAGTAAGTGGGATATAATGTCTTGACATAATATATAAGAGGAATGTCTATTTGAACACCAATGGTTTTGATATCATGCATAATAAATCTTACTTCTTATGCTAAATCAAGAGGATCATCATTTTTCAATTCAAGAATGAACAATTTAATCATCAATTGGACAACTTCAAGTTCAGAGTATGAGTCATAAAGTTCCTTCAACTTCTGCAAGGCTTCAAAAGCATTTGAAAATGGTGAAATATGGAAACTCATCTCTTCATTTACAGATGTTGCAATCAAGTCATAGGCCTTGTTGTTCTCGTTTTCCCAAATGGCTATCTCCTTATCTAAAGTGGGCTTTGCAGGTTCATCATCTCCTTCTCCTACACAAATTCCTTTCCACGACTCATTGAAAATGAGAGTGTGTTTTATCTCCTGCGACCATTTTGGATAGTTCTCTTTCCTAGAGAGAAATACTCCAACAATAGATATCAATGAATGCATTTAAAAATGTATACTACAAAAAAAAATATACTTCTGGTGGCAAAAATACACTTTTGATGTAAAAAATTGCACTTTATATATATGACCGAGGTATAATTGGGGTAGGGAGTATTAGGGAGGTGGTATAAGGGGAAGGTGGTATATGGGTGAGGGTAATATGGGTGTTATGTTGATTCAAACATTGGGAGTGAACACGGTAATGTCGTTGAACTGGTGGTATCGAATACCACCACCACCACTATAATATGGAGTCGAGATTGTTTGAACAGTGGGAGGAGGACTTTTTATAAATTGTGCAGAGGAGGATACGATGGGAGGAGGAGCGTGGTGGTAGGATTTTGATGTGTAGTCAGATTGCAAGGGGAGAGGTCAAGGGACCGAGGTTGAGGGAGAGGGTCGAGGTCATGAGCGGTGGCATTGTGCAACTGTGAACCCTATGAGCAGGAGGTGTGGACCGACTATGAATGAGGACCGATGATATACCACCCTTCGTGGTTATGTGGGAGCACAATTGGGGATGGAAGGTGATATTGGAGTGGTATTATAGGAAATGTGGACCGGAATCACTGGAAGGGGACCGAGGGATGGAGGGATGTCAATTACGAGGGTGTCGAGGGAGGGTGCTAAGGGATACTAGAGAGGTGTTAAGGAGCAGAGAATATTATATATGTGTATGACATATCGCTACACAACCAGGAAGTCTTCAGGATTTCTTTGACCGTCGAACACAGAAGTATGGAAACGTGTTCACCACTTTCCTTGTTGGGAACCCGACAGTGGTATTTTTTAGCCTCGAAGGCTAAGTATGAATTGGTCGGTGTTGTTGCATTAACGATGGCAGAGGGGAGTATACCATTCAACGCATACTGCAGAAATTTGAGAGCATAGGAATATGGTAGACTGCAGAAATGGTAGAAGGGAGTTACAAGGGCAGAAAAGCTAAAATGGAGATGGTTTGGATACCATGTCAGACTAGGAGGTAACTCCACAACGCGAATTGTGATTTTGCATTAAGATTTCTCATGGATATATACATGGAGGGAGAGACTCTTGGGATTCACTTCCCAATGTCTCTTCATATTCCTTTTCTCCTTATTTACTATTTACATTATTTTACATATATTCACCCAATCCCAATGATTAAGTGTCAACACTAATTATGAGGAAATAAGAAAGGAACAAGCATGTTTTGTGTTCCTTATGTTGATGGTGAAATTTGTAATACCGCAGCAATATGTAAAACACCCTTGTAGGGCTCTCAAAAGAACAGTTGGGACTAGAACCTAGGTTATGTTGTTAGTCATAAATTCACTAGATATGGGATTAGCTTAATTAATTTGTTAAGTTAGAAGAGTCTTTCCTACTTTATGGTACTAGCTCTCTTTAGACATTTGCAAGTTAATTCTAGATATAAGCCTTATGTCAATGGTTTATTTCAACCTTAATAAATGTAATTTTTTGTTTATAATGAAAATAAGGACTATTGTCCTAAATTAAAGGCTAGATGGAAACTATGATAAAAGAAAACTGAGTGCAAAAATGAATGTTGCAACTATAAATCAAGCAAATGCAAATTGAAATTAAATGTAGAAATGAGAAATAAATCTTTGAAAAGTTAAATAAATACAACGTAAACTAAACTAAGGCTTATATATAGCAATATACACAAGTTGTTATCAAGGTGACCCCTTCGCCATTTTTTACAAAAATCTTAATATTTGAAATTCAAAATTTTAATTTTAAATTATGTTTTTCACCTTTCAACTTCAAATTCTTTCATTGAATATTATTCCTCAATGGCTATTGACTCAAATCTTCATTTATTAATTTTCTTAAACAACTCTTCATTTATATGTTATCACTTCCAACAATTATTATATTTTATCCTATTTAATACTATCTTTGGCATACTTTTTCCCCATCATTCTTATATTTGATGTGTTCCTTGTGATGAGTGGAGTGTCCATTCAAAATTTCATATGTTTTCAAAACTCATATATAGTTCAATCTCCAAAAAATGCACACAAAATTACATTTCTTCTTAAAATATAGATATATATATATATATTACAAAAGAAATAAGTGTATAAACTTGTCACCAAACCCATAACACCAACCGTACACTCTATAAACACTAACTCAACTAAAACAAAAAATTCCTAAAGACCTTCACCCTCATCTCCACTTAGACCATCGGAAACCAAGTTGTATTCCCCAAGTCACATGCAGATAAGAGTCAACCTCTAAGCTATAGTAACCTCTAAAATAGTAATAACAACCTCAAACCATGCAATGAAAATAACTATATTGTGAACAAGAAGGGGCAAGCCATTTCTAGCTTCCAAATTCAAGCCTCATCTCTTTTGGTTGTTTGAACTCCTTCAAAGCCAACTTAAAATGTCATCCCTAAATATTTCTTTATAGATGTTGACCTATGGCCATGCTACAAACTCTAACCTTAGTTATGGAAACATTATCGTTATCCACCTAAAATAATCCCCCATGAACATTGGTGAAACTGTAAACTCTTTCTACTTTACATAAATCGAAATACAAAATCCCTCAAACACTACCCTCGGGGCATGGCAAGTCCAAATGGAAAGTGTATTAAACACTTCAAACTGGATGTGAGTTTTTTTTCTTTGTTATTACTTTTCATTTCTTTTAAATTTTTATTATTTTTATTTTTTATTACTATTTATTTTTGTTTTGTATTATTTCCCTAAACCTTTTGTGTTTGTGTGGGGTGGAGGTGGGGATGGACGAGGGAATATTTCATATTTTACCCAATATTCCCCCAACACCATCCTCATATAAGGGTCAGGGAAAAGGGTGGTCCATACAAGTTATACATATAACCTTTTAGGCTGGGGAGGCATACATAATGCGAAGTGTCTGTATACATGTTAATTAGGTGTGGCTCAAGTAGTTGTGAACAAAAGTTATTATTCGCTCCAAGTTTAAATCCCATTTTGTGACATGTTTGCTCTTGTTGGGCGAATTGTTGATGAACAATATATAGTTTATTTATTGTTGTTAGCCTAGCATTGTGACATAAAAAAGTCTAATGTTTACCCCAAATACCATACATTGATTTCCCTTGATATATATATATAATAAAATGTATAGCTCTTATACAAAGTGTGTGCTTTAATAGCCTCGGGTATAGATCATTTCTATGCTAATAAAAGTGAACCACTACTTCGGTAGGAATATAGGAATAACAACATGATTTAAATGGTAGAAACACATATAAAAACTTACATGCTAAATAAATACCTAGGGATAATATAAGATATGATAATTATATTTATGTCCAACTAATGACCACAAAGTAGGTCAAAGGGACCTTTGAGTACAATGATGTATATCTATACAAAGCGGGAGAACCAAACGGTCTCCTATAAAAGATACAATGCATGAAGTAAATCAACATATGGCCCTAACAGAGAAGATCCAAGAGCTAATAGGTCTGAGGATCAGACCCATCTCTCCTAACATCCGAGGTTGAATGAATAACATTGAAGAAACTCAACAAAGTCTATTGGCCTGATGAAGAGCCAGTGGCAAGTGCGGACTATCCACTACATCGTTTCCTGAGGGGGTTCGCGTGTTGTTGAATGCTAGAGGACCTAGTCTGTCTCCCAGGAATGGATCTAAGACAGATCTATTGTTGATATCTCATGTGGCTAGGTGAAGTCCCACAAATCCTCACTGATCTGGAGTCTAGAAAATTACTGGTATTAATCGATATCTTGGTGCCCTTGTCTGAAGGTAGTACCCTAAAAAATGTCATGATCCTCTGTGTGGGGTCTAATCTGATGGGAGGTTGAAGAATATGTGCTCAGAACCTGAGAACCTCCTGCATATATAGGGCCAAACATCTCTGATCAGGATACTTGAAAAATTTAGTGAGGGTCTGAGAATATCTGAACAAGCAATGAAACCTTCCTTTGGTCTCATAGTAAACAGGGCATCCAAGAATGAAGTGCACCTCTATCTCCGCTTCATGTAAATGACATACCTTGTAGAGTTTTTCTGGTCTATCCACCTGGTGGTTTGTCTCTACTCGAAGTCTAATTGAGAACCTACTCTAAACTAGCAAGCATCCAGTGGTGAAACATATATTGGGGTCGAAAAATGAGCCTCTCTCTGAACTCCAAGAATTTATCAACATAGAAGTCCATCTTTGGGCGTAACCCTCTCAGAGGATTGACCCAGGTGACCTAGAGAAACTGCCCATAGATGTCCTCCCTGATGATCTTGTTTAGCTCCTGTCTAGTAGGTAAAAGGTGACTAGGAGCATCTAATGAATATCGGAAAGGAGGGAGACGATCCAATTGAATTCCCACTAACTCTAAGAGATTTGGAACTCCTGTAAACAAACATATAGCTCAGCCTAAGGCAGTACAACGGGCAATAGTCTCAGAAAAGAAATATGCCAAGTAAGGATAATGGTCCCTACTCTTTATTGAGTCTGCAAGGTCCTGGACACGATGCAAGAATGAAACCAATCTGAAGATTGTCTCAAGCCGAAAGGGTTGACCTCCAAACCATGGAAGGATGATGTACTATGGTACTGTCAGTTTACACCTAATGATGTGGTGGAGAAGAAGAATCTGGACTCTCTCAGCTGAAGCCCAATCTGACTCAAGTAAAGACGGTCCCCAAATCTTTGAGCCATATAGAACAGTAGGACAGATCAAGGTGTGCATGAGGCTCATCTTGGAAGAGATGTCCTAGAAGTGATATCGAAAGCATTGTCTCTCAAGAAGGGCTAAGGATCCATATCCTTTGTTTATCTGAGGCTGAAGCATTGGTCGCAAACTGAAGTAGGGACCTGAGAATTGCACCCCCAAGTATACGTGCTAGTGATCTCAATCTCCTCCCCTCTGAATAGAAAGTGAAGGTTTGAGGTTTCTTCACCCCATTGAAGATCATAACCTTGGTTTTACCCAGGTTGATCATCAATTGTCGATGATCACAAAACAGAGCTAAGGCATCCAGTTGCCTTTGTAATCCTTCTGGGGATGAAGAGAGGAGGACCACATCGTCAGCAAAGAGTAGAATAGATATCAGAACCTGGTGAAGAAGGCAGCCATTAGTTTCCTGGATATGCTCGTGTAGAAATGCTTCCAACTCATCAATATAGATCCAAAATAGGGTAGGGGACAGTGGAAAACCCTGTTTAACCCCAATAGTGCTTTGGATGAAATCAAACATTCCATGGTCTACGTGAAGACGACCAAGAACAGACTCATATAGGCGCATAATAGCAGTCAATGCTTGTATTAACTTGAAGAAACTTAGGGAATGCTTAGAAAGCCAAGTTCTAAAACCAACTCCAAACTCACTTTTCATATATAGTGAATAGTTAATTCCAAACTAATGGAATGCTTATAATTCTTAGATCAGGTTTTATTGGAGTTCATTTGGCACAGATCAGCAATTGCATAGTGAATTTTCTATGTTTTCTGTTTTTCTATATAGATAGTTTTGGGGATTAGCGATTTACAGAGGGCCCTATGTTTAGAGGTACACTCATCTGCTGCGTGTCTTTTGCAATTTTGGCAGACCTAAACAAGTTAGATCTCTCTCTTTGGAGCAGCAGATGTAACGACTGTTATGGATTTCAAAAGGCCGAATAGGTATCTATTTTTTGTTTTTATAATGAAAGATAGTCGATTTTTCTTTTATGAAAAAATTACTCTTCATATACAACTCCTTGTTCTTCATATACAACCATAGATTATCACAAGAGAACTCCTTGTTATTACACATGCTTTGGAAGCAAAGGATGGCTAACAATGAGGGTGTGTTATAGAACAACTTTACCCAGAGAACAAAAAAGAAATTGAATTTTTTTCATGATTTGATGTTCTTTTACATGAGGTTTAATTCTCGTGAGTCGTATGCTACACACGGGAAATTTTGAGTCCAAAATCTCCATTATATGAAGAAGCTCTCAGTGTCAGATGATTGAGCTTCTTGAAATACGGCAGAGGCAGAGGCAAAACATGCACCCCTCGATGGCCATTTTTGACTTTTGTTTGTCTGCCCAATGCCTGAGCTATAGTCTCAACTGATTGCATAACACTAGGTATTTTACATTTACACTCTGTGCTGGTTTGGTTTTGAGATTTTACAAGATATCTAGCTTGTGGCTTCATCTTAAAATGGAAATAAAAGCAATGGTAAATGTTAAAAATAACAAGGAAACTTTAGGTTTTATGGAAACAAATCATTTGCGTAAAATCAAAATTGCTTCAACAGACAAAACATGGAAATGGATTTGGGTAAATGCAAAACAATATTAGGGCATTTTAAGGTGTAGGTTTTCCCGCTTTAAATGGGAAAAAAGAAGAAGAAAATAGTTCTAGAGAAAGAAAATAAATAAGAACAACAAAACTAAAAATAAAATAAAAAATCAACCATTTACAGTCCCACATTTATACCTCTTACTTGGTCATCATATCTCTATGTCCAAGAATTGATGAAAGTCGGGACAAGGCTGGCAATTTTGGAAGCCAAAGAACAAGGAAGGGACCGCAAATTTTCAAAGATCACACTTGCAAATCGATGTTTAATGGAAGGTAATAAAATTTTAAAAGTACAAGTAACAATGTTACAAGAAGTTTTAGAGACAAGAAAACAAGAATAGCAAAACATGAAGACAGCATGGCAAACCATGAAAGAAATAATAGCAGAAAACAGGGATGTGATCATTTCTAAAGAAACTCAAGTAGATACACAAATATCTCAATAAGTAGTCCTTTCAGAAAAGAAGGCCAAAAAGAACAAGAGAAAAGACATTCCAAAAGAAATCAAAGCTAGAGTTGAGGATGTTAATGGTTACATAACGATGGGGGAAGAAGATGTAAGTGCTAATAGAGCACAAGAAAGAGAATACAAAGAAATAAAAGATAGGGGAATAAGAGACTATGGGAAGAATGAAAGCACCCTCAATTTGACAATGGACTTTTTGAAAGAGAGGTTGCATTAGAAGGGGGGAAATTGCCAAGCAAGGAGGGTGGGAAAAATATGTGAAGAGATGCCTCGACCCATAAAAGTCATCATGGCAAGCATGCAAGACAAACATCATCTCTTAACCAAAAAGAAACCCTTGAAAGGTTTACACTTCTTCCTAGATGAAAATTTAACTAACAAACAATAAGAGGAGAGAAGGGAAGAAATAGATAGAATTAGAGCAGCAAGAATGAAAGGGAAAGAGCATGGTTGTACAATGGTAAATTAGTTATTGTAGTGTTTGGGCCTCATGGAAAAAAAGTGCAGCAAGCTGGCAGTAAAGAAAAACAGTTAATTTTATAATAGGGAGGAAAACAACAATATCAACATGGATGAAAAGGGGTGAAGACTCAAAATTGAGTCTTGTTTGCCAAATTGCGTAGCAATCAAATCCTACCCAGGTCTACCTAAGTCTAGCTTGTTTGAACTGTAGATATTACCCTTGGAGGAAGGGACCTAGTTTAGGGCCTATTGTAGAAGGTAGAGACATAATTTGTCTCACGAAAACTTATGAACATGATGGTTGCAAAACTCATATGTTTGATGGTTATTTTAAGTTATCATTTTAGAAAAAAGTAGCAGAAAATGGCAAAGGGTATAGGGGAATACTAGTTTTAGTGAAATAAAAAGAAGGTCATCAAATTCAGTTAGTGAAAGAAGATAATAAAAAATATTGATGGGTCAAAATATTAGAAAATGAGAATCATATAAGAATTACAGCATGCTATTTTTCCCCTCAAGTCTCAAAAACTTACAAAAATAAGGGGCTAGACAGCAAGGATCTGTATGCATCTTTAAAGCAAGACATTGTCGCATATTCTCAACAGGGAGAAGTTATTTTAGTGGGAGATTTAAATGTTATAATAGAAAATCAACAAGGTAGTATTATTTGTTGCAAAGAGAATCACAATCCTATTTGACTCACTAAAGAAGAGAATCCCCAATGGTTGAGATGTTCAGCGAATGAGAAAGTTAGCAATAATTTTGGAGAGGGGTTGCTTACGTTGTGTGGTTCTTTCAACTTAATTATTTTCAATGGTCTAGATAGACGGAAAAGGTCTCGGAACTTCACTTTCAATTCATACAATGGGGCAAGTGTCGTTGGCTATGTGATTTTTTCACAAAGATTAATAGTAAAGATAGACAAATTTAATATTGGAGAGCATATTTGTGACTTAAAAATAGACTATAACCCAATTTATATAAATTTATCTTAGTTAGAAGAAAGGAAACATACGAATAAAACTCAATGTTCTCGACAACCACTATCAAAGGGAAAAATTCTTCTAACACAAGAAAATTGTATTGTCTTAAAAACAATGTTAGAGAAATAAATTCAAAAGGAGAAAACTAGTTCCCAAAGCCTCAAAAATCATGTGTTAACAAATCTAATTCAAGGTATGTCACTTGAGAAGTGCAAAAGAGAAAAAAAATAGGAAATCAGAATCAAATTGTTTTCCTGTAAATGCTTGGTTTGATGAGGAATGCAAAATGGCAAGGAGAACCTTGAAAAAGGCAGGAAAGGAGAAGATTAATGTAATGTGTTATAAGCATATTTTAAAAAAAGAAAAAAGATGATTTCGTGCAAACAAGGTGAGAAGAGTTAATATATCTAGGCAAGAATAACCCAAAGTTTTTTTGCTAGGAACTTCTGTGAAAAATCGCGTGACATTCAGCAACTAGAATTAATTCTTCTAACTGAATAAATTATGCAGTTCATTTTGTTACGGAAAAATAACGAATTAATCACACTGCAATTTTTCACAATAAAAAAAGTTTCAAAAAATAAAATGTTAGAAATTAAGAAATGCTAGCACATACAAAAATTTTGACACAACTATTTTTGGACAAATGTCTCTGAAAAAACCCGAAGTGGGAAAACTGGTGCAGTAGTTGAGGGTTCTATTATTATGCAGCAGTGAAACTATAAGTACAATAAAATGACATCAAATTGGTGTTTCTATCTGAGATAAATACTAGAAAAATCAACTGAGGGAAGTTACCCTCCTCTCTTGGCAAGCCTGGCACAACCTGACAACTCCAAGTAAGTCATACAAACCCTCTGCCTAGGATTATGTGTCACCTTTGTGCAGCATGTCACACGCTCAGCCCGGAACTACTGTTACTCAAGTAATTCTTCCTATTGTTTCTCTGGAACTAATCCTCATAGCCTTTTGAAAATTTTCTCGACCTCTAGAAACTAAATCTAGCTCCATCTCAGCGAAATCAAACTACTTCTTTGAGGCTCTACGCAAGCCCTTCGAAGCCTACTGGAGAAATAACTCGAACTTCTCTCCTAACTCTCTGGGACTGGAATCCTCCTCTGAAATCATTGTCTCTTCCCCTCTGCATCCCTTCTCGCTTGAACTTTCTTCCTTTGCTCGACCTCTGAAGTTAGATAGTTCGACCTGCCAAGGAACTCGCACTACTAGCTCTCACTTTGTGTGTTTCTCCATCTATCCATTGACCTTTTCTTATAATCTCTAGTTGAGTCTTCAACGAGCAATATTAAAACTTAATCGATGGCTAAGATCATCTCCAAGTCGGTCCATGTGAGTTTCTAGAGAATTATCACATTTCTCAATTAAACCCTAATATTAAAAAAAATAAAAATAAAATGGTCGGCTCCCATTCCCTGAGCATCTCTCAACCCTATTTATTCAAGTCCAATGAGATCTATCCCACACAACTACTAATCTATCCTGACGATGAGCCACGGTGGATAGCTCGAAACGTCGACGCAAACAATCATGGATGCGAGAACTCCGGAAGAAAACTACACACAAAACACTGATCACAGAAGCCTCAAAACAATAATTTCTCAATTAATTATTATTAATTAACCAATTTTCCTAAGTTAGACTTAGGAAAAATTTAAATGATGATCAATTGATTTAATTGAGTTATCTCTAGGTGGAATTTCCAGAAACGATTTATGGGTTTTGGAGACCTCCTATGTTTTAGCCTCTCCACAGAGTTTTAGACTAGAAAACCATTCGATGATAGAAAAACTAACAACTTCAACCAGGGATGAAGCAAATTGAAAATAATATTACAACCAATCAATGGTTTGACTATGCAAGACAACTCTATGAGAAAGAATCAAAGGTTGAGTCTCCCCCCAAGATTAAAACAACTACAAAGTTTTTCACATTGCAGGAGGTGGAGATTGGAATTAAGAAGTTGAGAATAGAAAAGGCAAAGGACCTGGTTGAACTTCAAGTAGGATATCTAAAGTGGGAATGAACACTCTTGCACCAAACATCATGGAAATATTCAACGACATCATTCGGAAAGGATTCCCAAGAGACTGGACAACTAGCCTAGCAATACCCCTTTTTAAAAGTAGCGACATTAATAATCCTTCCAACTATAGAACCATTATGATTAATCCTTTGTTTGCAAAAAAAAATACAGTATGGTAAAAAATAGAATCAGTAAGTGGGCAGAAGTAAAAGAAAGGAGGGAAAAAGGGCAAGCGGGTTTTAGGTTGAAGCATTATATATGGATCATGGTATCACGCTGAGACACGTTATTGAAAAGTCTTGTGGGGACAAAGAAGTATTTTGTTTCTTTTTTGACTTCAAAAATACATTTGACACGATCCCTAGAGATAAGTTGTGGCGTAAAATGGAAGAACTTGAAATTCCTTTGCATTATAGATTTGTTTTACATTGGCTCTATAAAGAAGTGAAAGTCAAAATTGGAACTTCAGCATGAATTTCAGAAAGCTTTAGAAGTGACATTGGACTCAAGCAAGGATGCCCTTTATCCCCTACTCTTTTTGGTTTATATATCGATAAACTGGAAGAGTGGCTAAATCTGCAAGGTGGAGATGGTGTTCAGTTGGGGGAGCTTGTGATAAAACTTTTTTTATATGTTGATGACCTTGCATTGATTGCTAAATTGGCCCGTGGATTACAAATGCACCTATATGCCCTTGAGAATTTTTTTAAAGTGGGGATGTAAGTCAATACCAGCAAGACCAAAATAATGATTTTCTTTAATAAAAGAAAGCAAAGCCAACATACATTCTTCTTTAAAGGAAACATTCTTGTAGAAGTAAATGAGTATAAGTACCTCGAGATTGATTTCAACAAGCTTAATTGGGAGGACTATAGAAAGAAGATAATTTTAGGAGGGTGGAAAGCATTATATGTTCTTCAAAACATATGTAGAGAGGCATAGTTATGAGATTGGAAAATGATTAAAGTTCTTTTTGGACTCCTAGTTTGTCCACTGATGTTGCATGGATGTGAATTGTGGGATAGCAGCACCCTCATCTCCAAATGGAAACAAATTGAGAAAATCCAAAAATGCTTAATCATGAGAAAGTTCAAAATAAAATGTTTGGTTCCTTATGAGATAATGTTGATTGAAATAGGAGCATCTCCCATTGAAGCAATTTCTATGGTGCGTCTCATAATATATCTAAAATGAATTGAGAAAATGGGAGTAGGTAGATGGCCTAAAGTTATCTCCAATGAAGGCATGAGTGAAATAAAGAAAACATGGGTGAGACATAACAACAATGGATGTAAAAATGGAATATATACCTCAATGCCTATCCCACAAATAGCACAGAGTTAAAAAAAAATTGTTATAGAGAAGTTTTGTAAGCGTATATGGGGAAAAGAGTTTGGTAGAACAAAGAAGTATTATGTTGAGGAATTCAACCACATTTTTGATCTCCAATGTTGAGATTTTTTGTTTAATTAATTTTGGGAAAAATCTCATGTATGTGACAACAATAGGATTAGTTGCTATATTAGCTCCAGTATTTTTTGAGGAGGAGTTAATGCATCCTATATTTGTTGTGAGGGAATTTATGATTCAGTTTTATACTCCAGCTATAAGAAATGTAATCCCGTATAGGATTGATAGAGTGTAGAGAAAATAGGGTGAGCTGAGAGTATGTGTGAAGAATTAAAATTGTTGTAATCTCCTGTTGAATAATAAGATTGCCGATGCCTCTATTTTGGTGGATGTAGCCTAGATTGGTTGGGTGAACCACGTTAAAATCTTTGTGTTATGGTTTTGTGATTTTGTGTGCTATGTATGTATGTTTATTTTATTTCTGCTGCGCATTGTTTGGTCTAACAATTGGTATCAGAGCAGTGCAGTGGAAGCGTGGAGGGCCCATAACCTACAGGTCTCTGGTTGTGGAGCTAGTGCGTGTGACAGAGCTGCTGAAGGTGGAGTTTTGGTGATTGGCGCGGTTTCGGCAGAGACAGTCGCGCCAATTTCTGACAGTGATCGGGTTGGCGCGTTTATTTTGGAACAGACGCGCCAGTGGCGTGGATTCGAGTTTAATACTCGCGCCAAAGTGCCATTATCCCGATTGGCGTGGAATCGACGAGTTTAAGCGCGCCATTTTTTGTCACTTACACCGTTTTTTGTTCTGACGCGAATCGTCTGCTATCAAGGAAGCGCCAACGCGCCAAGCGAGGATCGCTTTGGTAAAATTGCATTTTGTTATTTATTTTTTTTGTAATCTGCATTTTGTACAGTAGGGGGATTGTATGATAAGGTAAAGGCAGCATAGTAGAAGGCAAAGGCATTTTTTTGTTAGATATTAACTTTATTTATTAAGTTGGAATTGGAGATTCTGTTTGTTACAACATGGCCAAAACTCAAAGTGCTCGTTTTGAGATAGAGAAGTTCAATGGCAAAAATAACTTCGAAATCTGGAAAGTGAAGATGCATGGTCTACTTGTGCAACAAGGCGTGGCGAAGGCGCTGTTGGGAAAATCCAAACAGCCTTACACCATGACAGATGATGAATGGAATGAATTAGATGGAAGAGCTCTGAGCGGTATTCGACTGTGTTTGGCGGATGATGTTTTGTTTAACATCGTGTCAGAGAAAACTGCTGCTGGTTTGTGGACAAAGCTTGAGAAGCTATACATGACAAAATCCTTAACCAATAGGATTCTTCTGAAGCGACAATTGTACAGTTTGCGCATGAAGGAAGGTACAGCTATTACTGATCATTTGAATATCTTTAATACTCTCATGGTGCAATTAGAAAGTATAGAAGTAAAAGTTGAATCAGAATATAAAGCTATAACTTTATTATGCTCGTTACCCGAGTCATGGGATCATTTGGTTACTCCTATAAGTCTAAGTATATAAGAAACCCTTGAATTTGTTGATGTTGTTGGAGCTTTGTTGTCCGAAGAGACAAGGAAGAGGTCAAATTCTGAAACCTCTACATCAGAAGCAATGATGGCTAGAGGTCGTTCTAGAGAAAGACGCTCCCGTAAGCACAGCGACTCGCGTTCAAAATCGAAAGGGAAGAAGAGTAAGGTAAAGTGCTGGTTCTGTGGCAAATCGGGACATTTGAAGAAGGACTGTTGGATGAGACAGCAAGCATCCAAAGAATACTCTTCAACATGTTAACACCCAGGTTGTTCCCTATGACTCCCAAGGGAATACGGCCGGGGTAACCACTAACCAATCTTTGGATCACTGTTTCTAGCCAAACTGTGATCAGAGAGGGCTCTCTCTTTATGATTTGTAACTGTTTATGATAGGGTTTTAGGCTAGCTATTATGCACAGGTTTTGTTTATGCTTTGGTTGAAGAGTTTCTTTTAGGTCTTAGTGATGTAGTATTCAGAGAGTCAAGTATCATTGGGCAATGGAGTCTATGGCTGTATAGGTGTCTAGAAACCTTGAGGTGAACTGGTGCAACTTACAGGGCCATTTGGATACTTCATAGAACAAACTTTGATTTATAACACAAACAGGTGAAAAAACCAGTGAAAGCAATTAAGAATTTTCACTAAAGTATTCGAGTATTTCCACCAAACTAGGTATGAGAAACAGATAGATGCCTCAGGAGCAAAACTTGAATCCTGGGGATGTCTATCACTGTAAAAGATATAGTTTTAAAGTGCAGCAATTAAGAATTACACTTCATTCACTGTATCTGAAGAAAACATGGATAATAGCTCAGATTGAGTTCAGGGTAATCAGTGATTAAATCCTGTAACTATTCTTCTACTTGGCTATTAAGTGTAAAACATTTAAACAACAAAAGAGAACAAAAGACTCGAAAACATGTAATACAGAGATTTAAGAAAACTTATTGTTTTATGAAACACTCTGGAATCCTGCAACATTCACCATTCATCACAACGCATCACATACACCAAGCTTTTGGAAATTCCATTCTCCCTTTGTATTACTTCTCTCAGAATCTTACAGCAAGTGAGACTTCTAAAAAGAAAATAACAACAACCCCCTGAGCTTCTGCCAGGGGTGAATATATACTTGCGATTTTTACAAAAATATCTGAGTCCTGAGTTATCTCAGACTTAATATTCTCACCAACTTTGAGATATTATTATCAGAAATTTATTACAGCATTGAATACAAAATAAAGGCGCCTTAATGTTCTGTCAGAAGATATTTTGGCCTTTGGGATCTGCTGAGTCGGTTGAGATACTTTGATTAAATGCTGGAGAACCCGACTTTATGGCTTGTACGCTGTATTTTGGGTTGTCACCTGTGATTGTGACTGCTGCTGTGGTGAGTAAATAGCTCTGCTGAGTTGGCTCAGCATCTGCCTCTTCCTTGTAGATTTTATTCATCAAAATTGTGCCTGCGCATGACTGCTCATGTACTGGAGAAAACTAACGCTACAGGTTCTGGCCTGATAAAATTATCTGTGTCAAATTCCTCCATACTTCCTGTGTGGGCAATTGATGATTTATGATTGCCCCCATAGTCTCATCTGCCTCAGTATACTTAAAGAAATTTGGTGGTGTATCAAACAGATGATCAATTTCATTCATAATAAAAAACAGATTATCCACCCTATCATACAGATTCTGCCCTGATGCTGGCCCTGTGTCTGTTGAGGTACTGGGCTGTTTTGCAATCTGTGCTACTGCATGGGCATCAATCCTTTTGTTGTAATTTTCTAGGGTGAGCAGTCTTCCTACACTGCTTAAAATGCTGGGGAGGCCTCTGTTCTGCAATGCCACAAATCTGTCCAGGAACTTGTTGATCTCGGTCTGCATATCCTGTGTCCTCCTCTCCAGCGTACCAACTAGACTTCTTAGTGTCAGGACTCTTTTAACTACTGAGATTGTTTCAGTCCTGTTAGTAATTCCCATGGTAGCTAGTTGAGAGCTAGTTTTGTTATTTAAAACATTGATCATTCTGCTGGCAGCATCTGGCATGTGGCCAAGGCTTGCTCTGGCTCTGTGTATTTCCTTGTTTGCCTTGGTGATGAGTACTATTTGCTCATCCATAGTCTCAATATACTGCCATTGATTGGTGATGGACCGCCCAATGTTGCCCCAGAGGACTGCTTTCAATTCTGCTGTTACTTTTTCTAGTGCAAGCTCTTTTTCTAGTTCAGCTATTCTCTTTTTTAGAGCTTTTATCTCTCTCTCCTTTGCTGCTTCATTCTGCTTGCTTTTGTCAAATTTTTCATTTACCTTGGCCAAAGATTTCTTGACTTCATCAAGCTCTTTCATTTGAGATTCAAGAACTTGGATCTCAGCTTGCAGCTTCTGCATATCCAGACTGGGAGTCTGTCCTGGTGTTGGTGTAGTTGTTGCTGTAGATGGTGCTGTAGTTCCCGTTTGCTGAGGAGGAGGAGTAGTTGTTGGAGGGACTTCCTCAAGATTAATTATCACAGGAGGAGGCTGGGAGGGTTGGCCCTCTTCTCTTTGCTTCATTGCTGTTTGTAGTGCTGCCTTTGCAGCTTCTGATTGTCCTAGCTGGTCTTGAGTTCGAACTAGCTCCTTGTATAGGGATATCAGTAGGTCTGTAGCATCCTTTTCCTGCCTTTGCTGGGCAACTTCATCTGTTTGAGGATGGATGGTAGCTGGAAGCTTGATTTTCTTTCTTAAGGCCGCCAAGTCTGCATCCCTTAGCTTCAAGAGTTCTTGGATACCCTTAACATCTTTAGGATCATGTCCTATTTCTATAATTACCTCTTCCAAGGACTTGATCCTGTTGTCCTTGGCTTGTGATGATGCTCTCTCCAATTCCAGCTGAGACGCTGTGTTATCAAGGCTGCTCTTCAATTTGTAGTTCTCCAACGTTTCATCTGCCAAGGAGGCATACACCATTTCACCAGTTTGTTTATGTAATTCAATCTTATCCATAGGGTGTATGTCTTTGGCCAGCACCTCCATGTTGGTTCTTAGGTAATCCGAGGTAGTTTGAGGATGCAGCGTTGTGGGCATGAAGTGACTCATGATCATCTTGCCTTCACTTACATCAAAGGCAGACATGAGTCTTTGCTGATTGGTGGGAGCCAGGTTCAGCAAATGATTGTACAGCTGTACTTTAATAGGATCACTCCTCCTCTTAATGTCAATAAATTGCTGTTTGATGCTGGACTGTCCTTCTCTGTGCTGGCTGGAGGAGCTGACCTCTCCTCCTATAGTTCTATCATGTTCATGCTGAGATGAACTGGCTGAAACTTCTCCACTGGGTGGGCTCATGCCCATTGCTTGCCTCACTGCTATGTCATCCTCTTGAGAGTCATTTAGTCTTTGTCTTTTCTCTCCCCGATTGATGGATGAAGTCAGGGGAGTCTCTCTATCCCTTTTCCTGGTTAAGTCCTCCTTTTGTGGGGTTTGGAGGACTGAGGTATCAACAGTAGTTTCTGCCCTAGGAGGCACTATTGTCTGAGCCTGTTGCTCAGTGGAGCTTGGAGCATTAATCACTTTTTCTTGCTGCAAGGGCTGCTGTTCACTAAATTGTTCCTCTTCTTGTTGCTGCCCAAGTTCCTGCTGCTCCATCTCTTCTTGCTGCTGTAGCAATGTGTCCACTTGTTCTTCTGTCAATGGAGGTGGCTGTTCCACCTGCTTCCCTTTATCCTTGCTTGCTGTCTGTGGTGCTTTCTCGGCAGTTTGCTGCTGTGCTGTTGATGATGTAGCAGCTGCTCCAAGTTGCTTTTTGTAGGAGAGGGGCACCTGTCCACAAGTTTCCAAGTCAGCTTCCTTTTGCATATTTCTAGCCTCTCTCTCAAGTAACTCTTCATTAGTAATTTCCTCCTCTAGGGTACCCTCCTCCCAATTTGATGCATTGGCATACTGTTCAATCTCGGGTTGTCTCTTGTGTGCATAGCTACCCAATTTGTATCTAATCCTCCTGAGGGAGATAGCATGATTGGGGTCATAGGGTATCCATTCAAAGCTGGTTTGCAGTCTGAGGCCTTCCAGGATAGTGTTTGCCTCTTTCCATCCCTCTTCTTTTCTGTTATATAGGAAAGGACCCAGCTGGTTCCTTACCTTCAACTGTGACTTCTTGTTGTTGCTCTGAAAATGAAGATAGTCTGAGTTCCCAAACTGTCTGAAATATTCCAAGGCAAAAAGCCTCATGGGGACATACCTTGGCAACCTAAATGGGTTCAACTCACAGCCATATATCCTGATGACTGTGTGGTTTTGGTAGAAGTACCAATTACCAATGTTGTAGGACTTATTCAAATGGAGAATTCTCCTCATGTCATCAGTTAGTCTAGGAGGAGGAGTACCATGCAATACTGTCATGACTGGATAGATGAATAAGTCAATGAACTCAGTGTATGTGTAAGGTGATACAGAGGTATGATGAAAAACAGAAGTCCAGAACACAACTGACCTTGGAATTCCCTGGGCATTGAGTGGCTTCAAAGGAACAGAGAAGGTGGCTGGCTGATAGAACAAGAATAGGTGGTATATATATGAAGTATACCTGAATAATCTTTCCCTCCTCAAGTTCATAAACTGCTCATGGATTTTATCTGCAATGTAGGTTGCATAGTCATAATGTACAGCTGGGGGTTTACCAGGAGAGAATATAGACAGCATTGCCATTAGGCTATCATCCACATCCTCCATCCCCTTGAATCCTAGGACATAACTGGTTAAATCCACTAACATCCTGCCCAATTCATTCAAATAGTGATACCCAATAGGAGGGGTTCTGACTGATTCAGAGCCTGGTCTTACAAACAACTGATTGATTTTAATGATTTGGTCATTTGACAGCTTGGTCCCTTTGTTTATCAAATTCTGCATAAAGAGGGGGGTCAATTGCTTGGCAGTTTGGAAGTGCAGCATTCCATTTATACTCTCTGGGGTAATCTGGAACAGGATTGAGCCTGTGGGGCTGATGACAGCTCTTTGGTTTGGGTCATAACATTCCTGGCAGCTGTAGATCAGTTCTGGCATAGGATTTACTTGGGGAAGGTTGTAGATGGGCAAATTTGAGTCCCAAATTCCCAAGATGTCTGCCCCACTCAGGTGCTGGGCTTTTAACTCATTCATCATCTGGATATTGTATTTGGTTCCCATAGGGAACCAGTCCAGCATTTGGTAATCCATGTCTCCCAGGGCTTTCCATGCTAATTCCTGGTGAGGAGCATTGAGGGGCTTGATATTTAGAGCAATAGGAGTCTCCATAGTTCTTCAAAGTGCAACAATTGTAGGTGAATAGTCAAAATGGAAGCAACACAGAATAGAGGTGATTCTCTGTAAAGACAGTTTGTATTTAGATACCAGAGGGGGATTTACACAACAGCAGTTGGAATATTGTTTGTTTTGGGAGCAGAGCTTTTCTAAGGTCTGACTATGTCCTCTTTTAGCGGGTAAATTGAGACCAACTAGGAATTAGCCGAGAATACGCAGTGAGTGTTGCTTTCTGGGCGAAATTACAGGTATTATGGCTCGGCTGGTGCTTTTTGGACTTCACAGTTACAATGGTGGACGTGCAGAGGGAAATGGGCGGTGTAAATGTAGTTTCAAGGTGTCTTAAGCCTTCTGAGCAACTTAAATTTCAATAACAGTCGTATGGAGGGCAGAACAATGGTAAATACCTGTTAATTGACGAACAGAGGTTGCGCAGGTGTGCACGGTTGATGCTGAGGAGGTCGCCCGGGTTAACTCAGCAGGTTGGCGGAAATTCGAACGTAAACGGTCATGCAGAAAGAACAATAGCGACAGGAGAGAAAAGTGGGAAAAACACGGTTTTTTGGGTAAATATAGACTTTTTTACCATTTTGGCGCTTTTTAGTGATGACGTCAGCATGACGTCATTGGTGGGTCAAGGTGAGGTGACGTCAGCTGACGTCATCGGGTGACGTGGCGGTAGACTATTGGTCCAAGGGGGCGATGAGATGGCAGCCATGTCAGCGGCCAGGTGGACGAATAGCGGGAGCGAGTACAGGTGGATGTGACGTGGCGATTCGTTGGCGGAAAACAGTTGGCGGTTAGGACCGTAGCGGTTACGGTTAAGGTTAACCGCTACGGTTTCTCGGGGCGGTTTAGGTACGACGCCGAATGTGTCAGGCCTTGCTCCGAGAGGCTTTAGCGTTTGACGCGTGGAGAGGTACTGACGTGACGCAACGTCACCTTCTCGGGCGGTAAAGGACGGCAGTGGGGGCCGCTCCGATATTGCTGTGGGTCGTCGGATCTCAGAGACTTGATCCGACGGTGGGCGGAGTGCGAAGATGCTCGGGTTGTATGAGGGCGGAAAACTTTGGGTAGAGGGTTTTTCGTTGGTTTTTCATTGGTTTTTCATTGGTTTTTCACTGTTTATTATTTAAAACAAACAATGCGCTAACCTTTGGAAATGCGCCAGAGGCGGGTTTTTTGGCTTTGGTAACTTTTGCAAAGGATTTAAAGGCGGAAGAGGGTTTTATAAGGGTTTTCCAATGCAAATGGTGGTTTTAAGGAGCAATTTGACTTGCAGCAAGGGGGAATGGGATGGAACAGGTTCACCAAAGTGACCAGATGTCATTTTGGTCCCTTTTGAAGAATATAGGGCTATAATGCCAAGGGGAAGGAGTATTTATAAGATTTGGGGCTTTATACACCATAGTGTTAGTATTATTAGGGGAAGGGGTAAAATAGGGGAGCTATATAGTAGAATTAGAGGTTAATATGAATGAAGGGAGCAAATGAAGGGGATTTTACTGAGTTTATCTGAAATTGACTTGGTTTTGAGAGTAGATCAAAATGAAAGATCTTAGACCAGAAATGTGGATTCTGAATGAACTAGAACCACCATAAAACCATGATCTCTCTTCATAAATCTCAGTAAAAAAAGGGAGTGTTAGTAATGGAATAGAGGGGAAGAGGGAAGTTAGTTATGCTCCTTGCTGTAATTTGATGGAATTAACCACTTTGTCCACCGACAGATTTTTTGCCTTGGCAAAACACCTCTTGACATATGAGTAGTGGTGAAAATATCCTTTCTGCAATCACAACTGCCTACCCAGCTATTTTCCTAGCATTTTTTGTTTCTCCTTAGAGGGTGCATTTGGACTTGCAAACCCTTGCCTTTTCTTTTCTTTGGCTTTTTCTTTTTTTTCTTTTCTATCTACTTCTAACCTTATTTCTTCCAAGGTCCCAGATTAAGCTGTTGGGAACCTTTACTCCTCTACCTAAACTACTTGTCTGCCAAGATTAAGCAGTTTGGACAGACTTCTTTCTCTATTCTATAACTCAAAATTGAAACATGGCATGATCCAGATTAGACTGTCGAATCATCCACAAAATTGAAATAAGGTCCTCAATACTTGAAACACTTTACCCACCTCTTGTTCTCTAGGAAATATGGGATCTTTGTAATACCAAAGCAGAGCATATTTGGACTTTCTTTGGCCAATCATGAAATATGAAACCTATTAGTATAGGTATCCAACACAACAGAGAAGAAAGAAGCAAACACGACAAATACAGGTTCGGCATCCAAGAGAGGTATGAGTGATGAAGTGTTATCAGTTGATTTGTCTAGTCATGATCAACATTCGCTGTTAGATTCAGGTGTATCAAATCACATGTGTATTCATAGGGAATGGTTTAAAACTTATAAACCAATCAATGATGGAGTAGTTTACATGGGAAATGATGTCACATGTAACATTGTGGCAATTGGAACCATTCAGCTTAAAATGTTTGATGGGACAAACAAAATTTTAACTGATGTAAGACATGTACCTGAACTAAGGAAAAACCTCATTTCATTAGGAGTACTAGACACTAATGGATATAAAACCTTTATTCAAGGTGGAGTAATGAAAGTTTATAAAGAAATTTTACTAGTAATGAAAGCAAAGAAGGTTGGAAATCTTTTTCAGTTAGAAGGAAGAACAGAGTCAGATCATGTTTCTACAGTGTCTGAAAATGACAGTAATTCTATTCGTTTATGGCATCAAAGGTTGGGCCATATGAGCGAAAGAGGTTTAAATATTTTATCTGATCGTAAGTTACTTCCTAATTTAAAGTCTGCTAAGTTAGATTTCTACAAACATTGTCTATTTGGGAAAAAAAGCAAGCAGAAGTTTCAAACTAGAAAACATACTAGTAAGGGAATCCTTGATTATATCCATTCTGATGTTTGGGGTCCGTCTCTTGTAACCTCATATGGAGGTTCGTCATATTTTTTTATCTTTTATTGATGATTTCTATAAAAAAATGTGGGTCTACATGTTAAAGAAGAAGTCTGATGTGTTTACAGTTTTCAAACAATTTAGAGAATTAGTTGAAAACATCACTGGAAGAACTATTAAATGTCTAAGAACTGACAATGGTGGTGAGTTTACTTCAAAGGAATTTGATAATTATTGCAAGGACGCTGGGATCGAAAGACATAAAACCACTGTGTATACTCCGCAGCAAAATGGAGTTGGTGAACGCATGAACAGGACTCTTTTAGAGAGAGCAATAAGTATGCTGAGTAACGCCAATTTGCAGAAGGAATTGTGGACAGAAGTGGTTGCTACAGCTTGCTATTTGATAAATCGATCACCATCAACTGCAATAGGATGAAAAATTCCTCAATAGGTATGGAAAGGTCATCCTTGTGATTATTCTAAACTGAAAGTTTTTGGGTGTGATGCATATGCTCTAGTTCCAAAACATCAGCGTGCTAAATTAGATCCTAAATCAAAAAGATATATCTTTGTTGGATATGGTGATGGGACTAAGGGATACAGATTGTGGGATCCTACTACTCACAAGATCATCATTAACAGAGATGTTAAATTTAATGAATCCTCAATTGAAAGTTCAGATGTAGATGATAAATTGAAACATGATAATGTATCTAAACTTCAACACATTCAGTTTGATACCAGTTCAAATACTGATGATGATCAAGATGAACATGTTTCAGATGCTAGTCATGAACAATTTTCAGATGTAGATCATGAACAAATTTCAAATGTAGATCATGAACATGTTTCAGATGCATATCATGAAGAAGTTCCTACAGATAATAATCAGCAAATTGTGGAAGTACCAGAAACATCTTTAAGGAGGTCCACGAGAATTAAACGTCCTCCTAGAAGGTATGATGATTATGTTACTTCAGTTGCTTTAACCACTAACGATGATGATCCTTTGTGCTATCAAGAAGATGTAGAAGGTTCTAAAAGTGAAAAGTGGAAAGAAGCTATGAAGGACGAGATGATGGCATTAGACAAGAATGACACATGGGATCTGGTAGAACTTCCTAAAGACAGAAAAATTGTGGGATGTAAATGGGTGTACAAATTGAAAAGGGGTGTTGATGGTTCAAAGGACAGGTACAAAGCAAGGCTGGTCGCGAAAGGTTTTTCTCAGAAAGCAGGCATTGATTTTCATGAGATATTTTCACCAGTTGTAAAAATTGTTTCAATTCGAATTGTATTAGCATTAGTTGCCTTACTTATTTTAGAATGACAGCAACTAGATGTTAAAACTGCATTTTTACATGGAGATTTAAATGAGGATATTTACATGGAACAACCGGAAGGGTTTGTTCAAGATCACAACAAGAAATTTGTCTGCAGGCTCAAGAAATCTTTGTATGGTCTGAAGCAATCGCCTCGACAATGGTACAAGAAATTTGTCTCTTTCATGTTGAGTCAAAATTATATAAGAAGTGAATATGATCATTGTGTTTACTTTAAGAAATTAAGTAATGGCATGTTCATTATCTTAGTGTTATATGTTGACGATATGCTTTTAGCAAGCAAAAACATAACAGAGATCAACAAGTTAAAGGCTCGGATGGCTAGGACATTTGATATGAAAGATCTAGGAGCAGCAAGACAAATTTTGGGCATGGAGATTTTCAGAGACAGGAGCAATGGTAAGCTGTGGCAATCACAACAGAAGTATATTGAGAAAATACTCTTGAGGTTTGGTATGAACAATGTGAAGCCTGTTTCAGTCCCTTTAGCTTCCCATTTTAAACTTTCTTCAAGTTTATGTCCTAATACAAATGAAGAAAAGGAATATATGTCTCGAATTCCATATGCCAATGTAGTAGGTTGTTTAATGTATGCGATGGTTTGTACTCAACCAGATATTTCACATGCAGTTGGGGTTGTCAGCCGGTATATGGCAAATCCAGGAAAAGAACATTGGTCAGCAGTGAAATAGGTGCTTCAGTATTTGAGAGGCACAAGTGATTATTGTATCACTTATAATAGAAGTAGTGAATTTGTTTGCGGATATGTTGTTTCCGATTTTGCAGGTGATTTGGATAAGAGAAGGTCAACTTCAGGATATGTCTTTACTCTTGCAGGTGGAGCTATTAGCTGGATGTCAAAGCTACAGAACATTGTTGCTTTATCCACTACTGAAGCAGAATACATAGCTGCTTCGCATGCTTGCAAAGAAGCGGTTTGGTTGAAAGGTTTGATTGGTGAGTTTGGTAGGTTACAGGACAACATCAAGTTATTTTGTGATAGTCAAAGTGCAATTCATTTGGCTAAGAATCCGACCTATCATAGTAAATCTAATCATATACCTATCAAGTACCATTTTGTAAGGCAGGTTATCACTGAAAGGGGTGTTTCTCTTGAAAAAGTGCATACGAAGGAAAATTGTGCAGACATGTTCACGAAACCAGTTTTGTTAGAGAAGCTACATTGGTGTCTGGCTTCTCTTGGCTTGCAGAAAAGATAAAAATAATAAATGAACAGGGGATCAGGCTAATTGTTGTCAAGGTGGAGATTGTTGAGATTTTCTGTTTAATTAATTTTGGAAAAAATCTCATGTATGTGACAACAATAGGATTAGTTGCTATATTAGCTCCAGTATTTTTTGAGGAGTTAATTCATCCTATATTTGTTGTGAGGGAATTTATGATTTAGTTTTATACTCCAGCTATAAGAAATGTAATCCCGTAGAGGATTGATAGAGTGTAGAGAAAATAGGGTGAGCTGAGAGTATGTGTGAAGAATTAAAATTGTAACTTGTAATCTCCTGTTGAATAATAAGATTGTCGATGCCTCTGTTCTGGTGGATGTCGCCCATATTGGTTGGGTGAACCACGTTAAAATCTTTGTGTTATGGTTTTGTGATTTTGTGTGTTGTGTATGTATGTTTATTTTATTTCCGTTGCGCATTGTTTGGTCTAACATCCAACAAAAAGAGTATATTGGAGCTAGCATTCCATGGAGAGAAAATATTCTCATTGCTCAACTAAGAACTAACTCGCATCAACTTCGATATGAAATGTGACAGTGGAAAAGACCTAAAGAAGCTTGGGAAGAACAAGTGCGTAATTTTAGTACTTATGAGGTAGTGGAATCAAAAAAACATTTGATTTTGGAATGTGATGCTTTCAGAGACATTAGGGACAGTTATGGAAATATGTTAGCATCGGTCCCTCGGCATTGTCTTTTCAGTAAGGGGATTGTTAGAAGGATGGGTCAGTTCATCATCAATTTAAATAAGAAAATGGTTGAATTGCAAAAGGTAAAAATAAGGGAGGCTAGCGGTCCCATAGACTACTTTTAGTCTCATGGAAGTTAAAATATCATTCATTCATTCATTCATAAGAGACTTGGTGCCTTAAATTGGAAGTAGGGAAAGAGTGATTAGACAATCTATCAAGAAGAATTAACTACACCAAAAGGGAAATGAGGAGGCGTTGCTCCAAACTTTCAGATGGTGAAACGCTTAGAGTTGTTATTCCAAGGCTTTACATTATGGAAGCCTAGCAATGAAACTACAACCATGGATAAGTCAGATTGAAAACACCTTTTCTAAGATTGTTGAGTGGTCTTCTTATCAACTTTGTACTCACTCTACCAATTTCGAGCCAGTCATGAGATTTCTCTGCGAGGCGGTGGCATGCTCTAAAGCGAAGTAGCCAAGAAGGAGAAGAATGGTTGTTATGTTGTATAAAATCCATGTGGAGTTCATATTAGGACGGGGCATCAAACACTTGAAGAGTACAAAATTATTGTGTGGCAGCTCTCAATGAGGAGGATACTAAAAATGTTTGAATGCAACGCGAAACTGTTATGGGTCGCTTGAACAAGCTGAAAACATTTTCCGTGCAGTTACTATGGGTTACAAGGAACTAGTGAAACAAGAGACTTAAAGGAATCGGTTGGAAATTTATCTAACAAAAGAGTCTCATAGCTTAAGCTTAAGCTTAAGATATATATATAACCCATAGTAACTGCATGCAAAATGCGGAAAACTATCTTCATTAACATGGGATTTAACATCAAACTATAATGACTAAGGGATTGGCTAACAAAAATTGTCGCACTATGGAGGAGATTACAAATGCAGTTCTAGTAGCAACTGCAGCTCTGGATGCAAGGGTTTTCTAAATGGTAGCAAGTATGGAGGTGACGCTGCGGACGCTAGTGGCTTATGGCTCAATGGAAACCTTACCTCCTCGGCGCTGGACATTTTTGGTGTGCACATGGTTGATCTGTTCCCCCACGACAGCATGGGAAATCTGGAGGGTCGGGACAGGGGGGCTATACAAGGGCACAGATCTATACCTTGCTCAGGACAGAGATGGTCTGGCCACGTTTTTGGATAGTGTGTTGAACCTTAACGACAAAAGAAAACCCTTGTGGAATAATAAGGCTCTGCATGTCAAATATTTTCTTGCACACTTCAGTACAAAGGAGCCCCTTGTTTTCGCTTCCATTTCTGAAATTTTATTTGGAAGGTATGAGCGTGCGGCAAAGAAATCACAGTTTTTACATGCCTCTTTCTGGACAGAGGTTGCATTATTTATCTCTATATTTTATCAATGGGTTTTGTCGAGGGTTAATGGTCTTTATCATTCCCCCAACAAAGGACTAGTGTTGCATGCAAGGCAATCTGCCCTTTTCACTAGGGTTGGGCACAGATGGAAGGAAAAAACAAAGGATGAGAAGATTTGGGCTTCATGCAGCGTAGGTTCATGGCATCATCCACCAAGGAAGGAAGGCAGAATATTAACCCTAGATCTGGAGGAATTCTTTCAGATCTTCATCAAAACCATATCTGGGAAATCGTTAATGATATGGGTATGGGGAACGGATCTGGTGATCGATCTGAAGCAAAAAGCCCAAAAAGCTACAGGTATTTCTATTTTATCACAAAGTTTGATATTCTCTGGGAAAGTGTTGCAGGAAGAGATCCAATTGAAATATTATGGGATCCAATGTGACTGCACCATTATCCTGAATCTAAGATTACAAGGTGGGGCCCCAGGAGCAAGCACAGCAGCAAGAGCAAATCTGACTGACAAGGGTCAGGCTTCTTTCAAAGATGCATTAAGAGGGAAACCTGCAACACAGGACAAACAAGCCTCAAATATAACAATCCCAGGTCCATACATTGTAGAAAAGATGGAAAAAGCTCCAGATTTGTCCATTGAATTACCAGAAGTAAGTGATCTCTTCACTATTTTACACACAAAAACCATCATTTGTCGTTTTAATGGGTTCTAGCCAAAATCTAAAGAGCTTAATGAATGGATCTACCTCAACTGGACTAGAGAGTGTGATATTTACCTGTGCGCAAAAGGGTTTTTTGTGGTTCAGTTTGATACCCAAAAAGATTACAATTATGTCATAAATGATGGCCCATGGTTCTGGGGAAGGGCGGGCCTCTTCATAACCCCATGGTTTTCTGGTTTTGACGCAAACTCAATGGTGGTTACAAAAATGTCGGTATGGGTTAGGCTACATAACCTTTCGCTTCCTTTTTGGCACCATCAGGTTCTAGAAGGCATAGGGAACTCTCTCGGAAGGTACCTAAAGACAGATTGAGAAAGAATGGAAAAAGGGATCTTCACCTTTACACATAATTGTGTGAAGATGCATTTGAGTAAAGGTCTCCCCAATTGTATTAATCTGACACACAAATCTTTTAGGTGGATACGGTGATTGGATTTTGAAAACACTACCTTTAGATGCATGGTATGCCATCAAACATGGCATTTGAAAAATACATGCAAATAAGCAATGAAAAAAACAAAGAAGGGAACGGAAAAGTAAAAAAGATGGCAATTTCCAGAATCCCTTTCATCAGATGATGAGGAAGGAGAACATGATGAAACCCAGCAACAACAGGAGACAGAAAAATAACAAGGTTCACAAGAGATGGGAGACGAAAAGGAGGAAGATCAGAAGAAACAACCAGAGAATCCAAATAACTCAGTAGTTAATCTGATCCTTGAAATCCAAGTAGAGGAAAATAACAACAATCAAGGCACTGGTGGAACTAAGCGATCACATGTTTCTGAAAGCTCTAATTCAGACAAAAATACCCCAAATCTTACAAGCAATAATTATTTGGCTATCATCACTACTTCTCCACCTCTAGGGGCCTGGCAAAAAGTTCAAAAGAAAAAAGGCAAAAAAGACAAGTCTAGTTTAGCTGGCAATGTGTAATTTTATTTGTTACTTTTATTTTTTTATATTTTTTGGTAACTTCGCTACTATGTGTGTGTCATGCACATAGGTCCTATGAGACAACCTCCTGAATGCTTCAATGCATCTACTAAATGTAACTTTTCATTTTTATTAATAGAAATTTACTGATTTTTCCCTTGGAAAAAAAACTGCACGCAAAATGCATTCAGCTCGTTCAAGTGACCCACAACAGTTTCGTGTTGCATTCATATATTTTTTGTATCATTCCCATATGTGTGTGCGCGCGCTATGGAAATGGGATTCATTTATTAGATATGCTCTTTGATTTTTTCTATAACAAATTTCGGTTTTATAGATCAAAAATCAATAATTGCCCACCTTTAAAAATAAAAATAAAAATAAACATTAGAGGAATTTTGAGGTCTAAAATGGGTCTCCTAAGAAAAATGTACAACCAAAATAAACTTTATAATAACCAATAGGATTCAAGATGATGATGTCAACCATGGTGGATGATTCATCATTTTTGGAGTAAAAAAGTAAAAATATTTTAAAATAATAAATATATTTTTTCAACTCGTATTTTCAACTTATCTCCGTATGAGTTTACTCAAATATTGTACGAAAACACTAATTGGATGCAAAATTTGATTCATCATCCAAGAAATACCCATGTTGCATATTTTCAATGGACCCTACTACATGAAAAAACATGATTTCAATCATGGTTTTCATGTATTTCTCATTTTTCGTGTAGTAGGGTCCATCCAAAGTATGCAACATTGGTACTCCTTGGATGAGGGAATCAAATTTTGCATCCAATCAATGTATTTGAGCAAACCCATACAGAGATAAGTTGAAAATAAGAGTTGAAAATATTGCTTTTTTCTTTTTTCCCTCTAAAATTTGATGATGTAATCTAATCATACTTTATTATTTTCACTATTATTTTATAATTTCCTTATGAAACCCATTTTAGACCTCAAAATTCCCCTAATGAACTTTAGGGAAAATAAAAATTACTTTTAACTAATTAATTTGACTTGGCAAGTTACGAATGGTTTTTAAGCTCAATGTTTATGAGAACTCATGGTGTTGACCCATGGTATTCATGTTGAATATAGTCCAATTAAGAAGGGAAATTAAACCAGCAAATTAATAATTATAATTATAATTATATATTTTTTAATTGTAATTAATAATTAAACAAGCATAGATTCATTTTAACTCCGGATCTACCAAGCATCGAGAGAGATCAAATGTTTTGAGGTGCAAGCCTCTTTTAGAGTGAAAAGAGATTTGATCCCTCTTGGCGTTTACTAGGTCTAGAGTTCAGATGGATCTAGGCTAGGGTATAAGAAGCCTAGAGAGACTCATTGTAAAGGGGGAATTTTTGGGTTGGAGAGCAAGCTAGCAATTTAGGGCTATACATTTTTGTAAGTCCAATGAACCTCTGTATTTCTTGAATTTCTCATATCCAAAGAGTTTCTCCAGGATTCATGGCCAGGAATAAATAGAGCTCAATTTTCTTCATTATTTTCTATGTTAAGTTTTCATTTAAAATTCATCTAATTTCTTTATGTTTCACTTGTGCAATAATTTAAGTTATATGGGACACTAGAGAGGTTAAGTTGAGGATCAACATCCTTTAATTCTTCTGGAAATGTTATGTATGACACTCAAATTATAATATGAACATGTTATTTGTATTATACCTTTGAATCTATTGATTATTGACCTGATTTCATGTGACTAAATTTTTCTCTATTGTTTAACCATTAGAACGTGATTCTGATGTGTTTTCTGCAATAACAAATATATAACATATTTGGTGAATGTATAAGTTCGTTACTTTTCTTCTTATGTTCCTCCACCTTTCACCTATCATATTTGTGCCCTATCTTTCAAAACTCCATGTACAATGGACTCTCTTTTGACCATCTAATATTTCCACAGTTTTATCCCAACTCTATGTCATCCTTATTCTTAACCCAATCCACCGTACTTCTATCATCTAAATTTGGCCATCATGTTAAAATTTATGAATTGTTGTCTAGTGATAATAAACATTTATTTAGTTCATTAAGGAATCCCTCTCTTGTTCAGAGCTCCCTCTCTTGTTCAAGAGCTAGCGTAAGCCTAAAATAAATGGCCTATAATAAAAAAAATTATTTTATTACCTTAGCATGGTTCCTAGAAATTGGGTACTATCTACAAGGAAATACACTAATAAACCCAAACCTTCTTCTTATCACAAAGTAGGAAGGATCTCTAACCACTCTGAGAGATACCTTCATAAGGCTTCTTTATGACTCACATTTTCACTATTTTAGATTCCACTTTTGATCAAAGTGGAGACACTATTCACTACATTTTTCTATGTTGAGATGCCATGATGCGCATCATGAAAATGGACTTTTCATAGTGGAGAAGTTTATCATACTCAATCCATGAAATATGGCTTCATGGTAGCACTGCCAAAACAATGGACACGACATAAAGTAAAACATGAGTTACCACATAATTAGAGTCACACGTCGACTCTCATAGTAGTGCTATATAAAGATTTGAAATATTTACAAGGCTCTACCACTTGTTGCCCTGTGCTTATCGACTAGGTGGCAACACATCAATTGTATCATCTACCTCTAGATTTTAATCATATTGTAGCTCATAGTCAATAGCATATATGTTAGTTTTCAATTCTTCTTCTCTAAGATGATAATATTAAATCCACAGAGGTATCGAATCATATCTCTAATATACCACTAGTATGCATGATAAGTACTGTGTGAGAATCATTGTCAATTCCATTGTTATTCTGGTTGATTTTTCCTTAGGCCTAAATCTGGTCTAAGGCTAATCACGCACCCAAATATACTAGAAACCTCAACTGAAAAGCACTTTACATAATGGAAATCTTCAGCACTGAAATCAATTTGTACACAAAAATTTTAAACCCAAAGCTAATTTATTTTATCAATCCATTAATAAAATAATCATGGGATCATGTATCAATTTTCATGGCCCTCAATCACCAGTACATCTAGTATACACAGTGTACAAGATTAGGGCGTGTGATCTGCCTCTTCATATCAACAATCTACCCACAAAATATAGAGATAAACAATATGAATTATTTGTTGATGAAGCCCATCTCCTTCAGCCCTTTCAATCCACGTTATCCACTATTATGGTGGTCCTTTGCATCCTCTACACACAGAATTTGCTCAATTAACTCCTTTGTCCAATCAGTTGCTCAGTGATCAAGTCCATTAGATCACTTGCATTTCCAACCTACAAAATGCATCAGCTACTAACAGTGACTTTTTCCATCAACCCACTGCATATTAGCCCTTGAAATCACTATATATAGAGATCACTTGCTGACAAAACTATGACCAACATACATACCTTAGTTCAACCTTTTCTCAGCCTTTGCTATTCACTTAGTCACCAATTTACCCTTGGTCTGTTCCTAGCGTCCTACACAGCCAATCTAGGCAGTTTGGCCACTCTTTGACAGAGCCACGTACTCTCCTTTATCCATCTCAAACACACAACCTCCCAGATCAGTATTTTAGCCATTGATATGCCTGAGATCCACCTTAACTAGGCCTTCGGATCTTAGTACAGACCTTTGTTACAGCTTCAGCATCAAATTTGCCCCTCGACATACCTTAGATGACCCTCATCCCTCCATATATGAATCTCGGCTCCTATGTCCTAGTAGCGTCTGGCCATGCTAAGCATTAACCACCCTACAACTACTTGGATCTGTCTCTCGGTCCATTTATTTAGCCTTTAGAAAACCTCCTATACTCGGCCTTCTTCCTATAGCTTACTATGCCCTCAACCTAACCATAGACCCTTCCTCCTACCGTCGGCACCTCCAGATCTAAGCCTCAGCCTACAGATCTAAGCCTTGTAGGTATCGGCCCTTCCTTAACAGCCTTGAATAAAGTCTTTTTATCATCTGAGGTAGGTCTTTCTGCTACAAATCAGACCATTTATAGGCTATGGCTAACACCTAATCTTTGTTATGACCTTTTCTCAACAACGGATAGGACTGTCAAATGGATTCGGTTGGATCCATTCAACCTCAACACCAAAACTCCTTCCCTAGCGGTCACCGCACAAAGGAAACTTGGTCATATTGCTAACAGAAATACTCAGCGTTCATGGATAGAACTTGGCCCTCCTAGTGCACCCTTGCATAAGAGAGGTCGCATCTTTTTGGCACACAATGAACCTCTTCCTAGGATCCTCCTCTATTTATCATTTTCACGTGGGTCACTTAGGAATCCTCTAGACTTCAGGTTTTCTTCTCAACCCTTAGAATAAATAATTGTTTTTTTTTCCTAAACCCACTAGGTTGGCTCCAAAACCCCAAATTTGGGTAAATTTCCCAACCAACCACTTTTGGTGGATATCTTTATCGGAAATACCTTCTGGGCTACCCTAGAATCTAATAGTCCTTCAATAAATTTCCATGGAACAAGTTTGAAGCAATTGAATTCCACATTTAAGAACAAGAGTCTCAAATCATATATAGGGCATGGGTGGATATCTGCATATAAATAATGTATCTTACTTAGTGTAAGGATATTAGCATTGCATGGTATGAACTTGCTAGTAAATATCTTCCAATATGGAGACCAAGAACGAGCAAATGTCACTTTCACACTAGAAACCATATCCCCAACTTCTTAGATTTTCTAAAAAATGCTAACTCTTGATATGCATAGAAGGAAAGGTAGGGTTCTCTGAAGATGAATGAAAAATGCCCTTTCCACATGCCTTCTCAAACAAAACTAAATCAAACGCTTCTTTGTCATTGTAACAATATGAATAATAGCATTTATATGAAATAATAGATTGAATTTCCTATGGGACAAAACTTCATCACACAAAATCTAACCAATCACTTTCGTCTTCATGATTAAAGAGGAAGATGATATTCTGTCCTAGTAAATATTCATCATCCTCAACTAGAACATATTCTTATGTTTGGAAGTTAGGATGTGCAAGTAATGCATTTACTTGCTTTTAAAGCTTCACTCTTTAAAGGACATTGATTTCTGAAATCTTTGCATCCTTTATAGTGGAAGAACTAAGCATGGGCCATGTCCTTGGATTATCTTTTCTTATTATTTGGCTAGTATCTCAGATAATTTGTTTTTCTATGACCTAATTGCCCAAATCTTGGTTTATACCCTTGAGCTAGGATTTTCCTTTTTCAATACAATAGGAAGCTTGACATTTCTTAGGGCTAGTCTAAAGTTTACAACCAAAATATTTTCGAATTGGGTTGGAAAAGAAAAAAACTTTGATTGTGAACATCTTCCAGATATTGTTGATAGTCTTTCCTAGTCTTCAATTGTTGCAGGCATTTATGATGATAGACTCAATTAATTGATGAATACATGCAATGATCATGGAATCCGGACTCACTAGAGATACAACTTTATCATAAGAAACTTTCACTACTAATATTGAATAATTACTAACATATTAATCCTTCAATGTTCGGTCATGCATTCCATCATATTGATATGAAAAATCTTCATATAGTGGAAATATTCAGTTTTAAGGGAAAGATAACAAATATAATGAGAAAAAAAAATTGAATTTGTTTTTCTTTATTCATACCAGCAAGGATTCCAAAAAATTCATTCATTAAGTAGGACCACCTAGAAATCACAGATTTTAATATTCAATTCCTCAATAATCCCACTGACATTTCAAATTTCCTATAAATCCAAATAATAATTGGGCAGCAACTTTTGCACATTTTTTGGGCCAAAGACGCCATTTGTGTATTAGCTCAAGAAAGCATACCATGAATCATTTTCAAAACAATTATCAAGTGTAATGACTAATCTAGAGATTTTGAGTTCGAGCTTTAAAGGTTAATGGTTGCATTTCTTCATCCATAAAAATATATCACTAGGGAAATTTATTTTAGTTTCTTTATCAATAATGATAGATATGAATTATAGCATTAATGCTTATAGTAGTTTACCCAAGGCCTCTAGCGAACACCTTCCTTATTAGCCTTTGCTTCCTTATCCATAAGTACGACAAACATCCATCACACTGTAGCCAAAATCTAAACCAATTTGGGGACAAGAAAATGGCATTCTCATCAAGCAAACACACAAGAGAGTCCTAACATTAATTATCACTAATCACTGCTACAAGTTTCACTCGTATATTGTGATCCTTTAATATATCTTGTCATAACTTTCAATCCAATCCTCCATTCATCACTTATATTATTTGTACATTCTCATTTGTTAAACGTATGAAGGTCCTTAAGTAATGAAGAAAAAATCATCCAAACATGAGTGATCTTGTTAATCTTTTCTTCACCCTCTACAGGCTATCAATAAATTCAATCCACATGCAAGCTCTCATTTCTTAGACTTACGAAGGTGCTTAAGTGGTGATGAAAATATCATTCAAGCATGAGTGACCTTGTTAATCTTTTCTTTACTTTCCACAAGGTATCTATAAATTCAACCCACTAGCAATTCAAGCATGAGTGATGTTTTTAATCTTTTCTTCACTCTCCACAAGGTATCTATAAATTCAACCCACTAGCAAGACCTCATCTAAGTACTCAAGAAAAATTATAGCAATGGCAAAAAAAAAATGCATTACTACTTCACTTCATTTGCTCATAATATATTCTTAGGGTAAACCTGGTAAAGCCATGTCAACAAAAAAAATATGACATATTTAAGATCTAAGCATGTAAAACATGTAAACCTATTACATGTTTACCCTTTATTAATATATCTTAATGAGTTATAAATCTTTATATCATTTTTGGTGTATGTGAAGAAATCAACTCCACAATTGTGGAGTCCCTAATAAATAAGGCTAGATGAAACGTTGGAAGTTTTCCATCATTTCCTCAAACACGACAAAAGAATATCAAAATATCTTGACCACATATATTTTATAAATCATCTGTTACATGTGCAAGCAACAACCTATGATTGTTCCAAGGTTGATAGCTCAAACGAGCTCCAAAAGAATATCAAAATGCCTTGACCACATCTATTTTATAAAGCACCAGTTACATGTGCAAGCAACAACCTATAATTGTTGCAAGGTTGATAGCTCAAACAAGCACCAAAAGAATATCAAAATGCCTTGACCACATCTATTTTATAAAGCACCTGTTACATGTGTAAGCAACAACCTATGATTGTTGCAAGGTTGATAGCTCATACAAGCTCCAATGCAATAGAGAGGTTAATAAAAAAGGGCACGAACGCACTATCATTTGTTTTAAAGGTGCTTACGTGATGATTACACTAACTCTACACATTCTAGCAGCAAATTAAGGTTACAGCAAAGGCATTGAACCACAAACCAATATTAACCATTTGACTATTTGAAGATCAATTCTAGATTTGTTTTGGGGTTTTTCTTTCACTAAATGTACAAACTTACATATGCTAGATATTTTTCATGACTTCATTTGATAGTTTTCAGCAATTTACAAACCACAATTTTTCATTAAATTTTATATTTTAAATACTTTTAAGAATAACTAAATTACTAAATTTCATGTAAAATCATCTATTTAGTTTCTACATCATATGTCGCTATCAAGATTAGATAATTGCTCTTGTTCACATATGTTAAATCAGCTACTCAACAAACTTTTAACATATTGAAGGTAAACCAATTTTATTAATTTTTATATCATATGAAATTACTATCTAGATAAAAATCCAATTCTTCTTAGCATGTGTCATAATGGCTTGTGTGGATATAAAGTCGATTTTATTTTAGGTAACACTAATAGCTTCAATCCCTGTGAAGGGTGTCAAGCTAGGGGATCTAAGCCCTCACCTCTGGACACACATGAAGGAATTTAAGAGGGGGCTCAACCCTCCCCACAAGTGACACAACGTAAATTATCATGTCACGAGGTGAGAGATGAATGTTTGTACATAGCTCGCGAAGTGGTTCGTACTTACAAGACAACCCATGCCATGTTTCAATCCTTTAATTTAAGCAACGAGAAATATGGAAGATGAGTAGACAGCCCAGCTCAAATCCCTAACTTACCCATGTCTACATAAGGAGCATACGTAGGCAACTACAAGTTATAGAAGTAGCGATCTGATTTGACCTAGTGTCACACAAGTACAAAACTGACCCAGTTGTCAATTCCTCTAGTCACAATTTCAAAAAAAAAAAAAATTACAAAATGTGTAAACAATTGCTATCTTTTACAAAGGGTTAGCTCAATCCGCAAACCATCCAACCAAGGCATGTAGCTAATAAGAGGCCATAGGTCACAATGTTGAATCCAATCAAGTCCCTTGACATTAGAAACCATTATTATGGCTAGCGATTGAGTCATGGTCCATCTAGATACCCCCCATAAGAGGGAGATGTGGCCATATTTTCCTTAAAAAACAATAATTATTCAAATGAAAGCATTGTTCTCAAATTCACCACACTCTACTTAAAACATGCTAGTTTTAGCCAAAAACACACACCACAAATATTTTCATGCAAAATAAATGTATATTTACATTATACATAAAAACACTAAATTTTAATATTATGTAAATACATTAACCACCCATCCAAATTCACCAATAAAATCATTGCAAATAGGAGGCTCGTATTGGGCACTAGTGCAATAGGTAGTTGAGCATCGAAGGATGATTAACCCTTGTCAAATTTGTATTAGAGGGGATTCTAGTCTCCTGGTTTTCCAAAATCTACTATCAAGCGTATTGGAGCCATAGTGAGTAACTTTTTGCGGTCAGGGCGGGGTTGGTCAAAATATGATCTAGGGATGTTATCTCTAGGCCAAAATCTAAAGGTGGGTGAGGTTTAAAAAAATTATTTTTCTTCGGACAGGCTTTGATTATGAAAAATTTATGGCATATCATTTATGTGGAGGGTATTTGGAGCAGTATCATTATATCTAAATATATTAAAAATACTCCTTTGCATGAACGGCTTTGGTCTTTCCGAAAGCTTGTTCGCCCTACTGGCTCTATCATCTCGAGGGGTATAGTTGATATTATTTCATCTATTGTAAAAGATCTTGACTGGCAAGTAGGAAATGGCAGGATGGTTAAGCTAGGGTATGAGCCCCTCATCGGTGTTCCGAAGGTCACTTCTTTATCTCCTACTTTGTTAATTTTAACATGTTCTTTCCCTGGACAATTACATCAATGAATCATATGAGCCCCAAAATTAATTTCATTTCCTTTAATAGCAATCACATAAATTATTACCCATTGATAGTAAAAGAAGAAATAACATGAGTAGATATAAACAAAAGACAAGTCAAGACAAGAGAACTCAAAAATTGGAACAAGCTAGGGGAAAACCCCAAGATGGGTAAAACCCTTAATCAGATCTTCTTAGTATTTAAATCAAGTGTTCAGAAGAGAAAGTACAATAATTCAAAATGACTTGCCAATTTTTGTAGATAAAGTATTGTTGTCTTAAACAGGCTAATGACCCAACTGCAATTATGGCACACTGGTTAGGGTTTCTTGAAGATCACCATTGCCCAATTAGTTGCCCCAGAAATTCCTTATTTTAGTTGCATCCTTACAAGGAATGCATGGTGATGCCTTTTACTAGCCTTTAGCATTGATATGAACCCTTACTAGGCTTCTCGTGCACTCCATCTAAGCTAATGCAGCCTGCAGATTTTCCTGAAGCAAGATCTTTGAAGTGCGGCCTCAGAAAAGGGCGAAGATCTTCCTCGAACCAGCTTGGAGACAATACCCAAACTTGGCCTAACATCAGAAGACTGAATTATCCAAACAAATGGCCAAGTTTTGTGGCTTCTTAACTGAGGAATCTCGACCTGTAACCTAACTTCCTCGGCCTTCTGCCAGAAGAAGATAACCCAAAACACATCTAACTGCCTTAGACTCCTATCAGAAGAAAACAACCCGCTAACCTTTCTTCCTTCGTTGAGGATCTCATCCAGTTATTTCAGAGAGAAGAATCACGAGATGGATGATTGAAATGAGGATGTAGGCACTTCTATATATACTAGTTGATGGGGATGAAGGGACGTGACTGTTGGGCTTGGTGAGCCAACATATAGGAGAGGCCGACCTTGAAAATTGCTTATGAGAAAACAAAAATTCAAAATCACAACTCCGCTTCTCCAAATGAGACAATTTTTATATTGATTTTGGTCCTCTCGAAAAGAGGAATTCAATGGAATGATTATCTCCATCAACAAAGCTGACCAAAGTGTAATTTGTCCCTAGTTTCCAATTTTAAAACTCCCTCTCAACTAGGGAGAATTCCACCTGCCAATCCATCATCGATCATCATGCCATCCTATCGTCATAAGCCATTCATGTATCTCATCTCTGCTCTGCTCTGTTGAACACTGATATAAATACTAAAGAAGAATCGATCGAGAGTGAGTCACAAGACCTTGCCACTCTCCATTGACAAAATTCAGTCCACATAACCAAAGAGTGAACTCCAATCGGACTTGATCCCAACTGATCAAGTTGAAGAACATTATGTATTCTAAACATAGGGAGTACAGTAGTACACGATGCATCCGTCGGTAGTGTTATGGTCCCTATACACTTTTCCCAGCTCATTGGTCAGATGGGAGGTACTTCTCATGACCCAAACTGTTGTAGCATTTTTTGGTTTTGATTAGATAGAATATTTCAAAAAATGTTAAATTAGGATATGGACATAACAATAGTGAATAAAATGTTAGTTTAAAAAAATCTTGATGATGATGTCCATATCAAAGAAAATGTTAGGTTAGCTGCTCTAAAAAAATCAAGGCAAAATGAAAATGTTAGGTAGAAAGAAAACAAATAAACTCTGAAAGTGAGCAAGTCTAAATGCCACTACTCTGTTTCTGCAAAATAATGGTTGTGTGCAACTTGTTTTTAAAATGCCACAACCCATGATAGTCAAACTATTTAATCTTGACTGTTTCATGCTTTAAATTGATGTTATAGTTAGAGAATAAAGATCTGGTCAAACAGTTTAATCTTGGCAGATCAGTGGTTAGGTAGAGAATAATAAGGTGCTCATCAGTTTAATTTGAGCCCTTGGAGGTTATAAGGGTAGATTTAGATTGTTTGATTTTGTAAGATAAGAAGAAAGGATAAGGGTTTGCTAGCTTAAATGCACCCGTTAAGCAAAGAAAAATGATAGGATAAGCAAAGGGTAAGTAGAGAAAGGTTGCAGAAATTTAATGATTGATCAGACAAAATGTACATTTATCATGTTTCTATGCTCATGAGGCAGTTACACGAAGAAAATGAAATTTTACAAAGTCAATTTATTAACCTCCCTCATCCTTACTCATTCATATATTCACTAATTTCCCCTTTCTACCTTCATTCAGTTCATAATCATTCATTTCCATTAAAAATCCCTTTTCCTATCGTAAAAAACTTTTTTTTTACCATGTAAGTTCCCTTTCTATCCGAAAACCCCATAAAAATACATTTACCCTAAGTATAAATGCTATATGAAAAGTCAAAACATTCTTAAAAGGCATTATATTTAGTGTTATTCCTCTTTTCCGCTACATTTCATATTAACATTGACTTATGTATTAAATCCTTAAGAATTCCCATTTCCCTTATATAATAGCTCCTTTAATATAATATCCGAAAACCCTTAGTTTTGTTTAAAAACTATATATTATACACAAATATCCCATCGATGGAACCACGGGCCTTTAAAATGCATATTCCATCGCATCGCAAATGTTGAAGGATCGCAACCTTTCATATGAATGCACCTTTCCTCGATTGCGATATGCGATATGTCATAGCCTCGAACCCGACACTATATATATCACAGTTTATTCCCATATCGCATTCGTTCCCATCACAAAGTCTCGCTTATAACACATAACCCTTCGCCATTGCGAAATGCGATGCGCGATAAGCCACAGACCCGACGCTGTATATATTCCAGTTTACCGCTACATCACATCCGCCTATTGTCGCAAGCCCTGACCAAAACCATTACTCCCCACCATTCCGATAGTGATATGCGATTAACCTTGGACCCGATATCTTTATCTGCCCGATTCCATTAAATTTCAAATCCGCCATGTATTGTTTTGCAATGATTTTCTGTGTTAAATCGATTTTCGATTTAAACATAGAAATGACCCAAAACCTCCATTTAAGCCGCTAATCATTGTTTTAAACATGATTAAGCCATTCCCGCCTTTATTAATCCCTCTATACTCTTTCCACCATTGCTCATTTTTTCGCCCGATAGTTCAAAAGCAAGACTGTTTTTCTCCATTTAAACAAACAACACCATTTGCTATGTTTGCCTGTTTTAACACAGCGCAGCCCAATAATGCCTCTGCGGCCCATTTAAGCCATCATTTAGCCTCCGATATGCCCCAGACTTCTTCCGATAACCTTTCAAGCTCAGCAGAGCCATCACGACCTCCTCTGTTGCCATATTTTTCTTAATGAGTTCTGTGTTTTGTAGGTAAGAAGACTGTTATTTCAGGGTTATAAACAAAAAGCCTGTGAAACAGTTTGAAGACTAAATATGAAGATTTACTGTTAAAAAAACATAGCGAAACATGAAATGCACAGTCAAATCTACTCAGCAGGGTTAAAAGAGATTCACAGAGTTTAAACATATCAGTAAAAGGCTAAATGAAGCAAATCTGCCAGCGTAAAGGATTCAAACAATATATCAACATAAAGGGGAAAAATATCATACAAATGAAGCCAGCACAGCCTGAATAAAAGGGGACAGCAAGAAGCAGTTCAATAGTTGCCCCTATCTTCTTGCCATGAAGATCTTTTCCTTTCCTTGAATAAATCTTAAACAGTTTTAAGATATTTGTAGTTTTATTATTGTATAAATAACTCTCTTCTTGAGATGTTATGGGTTCGGAGTTCAAGATTCATAGCTCACTGCTTGTAAAAGTCTTTGACTGTTTATACTACTTTGAACCTGGAAGCAACCTTTGAAAGAAGCTTTTGCAGACACTTGATGTAATCGGTCTTTCTGGAACCTTAATACAAAGCAAAGGATTCTGAATATGGTCTTGCACAGTTTGTGTTATCCTGTAAGTTTTTCCAGTTTTTCAATCATTATTGTATTTCTTCATATGCTTATGACTTGCAGAGATATCTAGGTAGGAACAATTAGAGTTTCAATTGATTCCTATAAGCTCTTGAAGTGATCATCTATTAAGAGATTGGATTAATGCAACTGTTTGTGTAGCTAATCCCCTCTAATCAATAAATCATCAGCGTCTTGTGTAAGCATTAAGTATACTACCTTGAACCTTTGGAACGTAGTTTAGAAAGTTTTCCAACTTGTGATTGTTCTGTTTTACAGTCTGGAAACTATGATAATCATATTTTTTGTTGTCTTCTACTCACCACTATTTTAATCTATATCATTGTGTAATGCTTTATAGTAGCCCTTTGCTAAAATATTAATATACCCCAAAGGATTAATTACTTCAATTCTACATCTGTCTTCATTCATTGGTCTTCCAAAAGACTTAAACCAAAAGCCCCCAAAACAATTATTTTAGATGCTCTGGCATTGGTAGCCTAACCTACTACTATCTCAGAGGTACAACATCAGACTGGCACCGCTGCTGGGGATTCAAATTTCTTTAAAGTCTCCCTTGGGACAACAATATTCATTCATTCTTTTCCTTCAAAGGTGATTAAAGGTTTAGAAGGGTTAAAATCATTCACCTTGGCGACTCCACACTCCCAAGCTAGCACCTTATAAACATACTATATCTCATTCAGACGCTGACATTGTTAAACCTCTGTCAGATCCTGAAAGGCTTCTGAGAAAAGCCAGTTCTAAAAGGGGACACCACCGATCATATTCTTCTTCCTCTTCAGCCCTAGAGTCTGAAGAATTAGAATCATTTGACCCCTATAGTAATATCCCATCTGATCCTAATTACTCCCATTTATCACCTAGGGTTGCTAAACTTCTAAATAAAGGAGTTGATTTCAAGTCAGCCTACCTTATTTATTCATTAGAATCTCATCCTAGACCCACACTTCCACCGGGATCACCTAAGACTGAATCTGATTTGGGTGCTAATCTTCCTGAATATAAACCCACAGATTTCATATCCCCTACCACCTATCCATTTCCTTCCATTTTTTATCAACCTAAAGCTTCTTCTTCTTAACAACCTGAAGAGACATTTTTTGTATGTGCCAATCCTCTCTTTGAATCAACGAAGGTATTCCTTTACAGGTCCCAAAGTTAGTTCTTAAGACTCCTTTGAAGTGTTTCAGAAGATCTCCTCCTCCTTCACCTCCAACTAGTTCACCAACTCCTAAAACACCATCTTCTTCCTCTTTTCTTCTTCATCCTCTACATCCACACAAACACCTCATACTCCACCTGGACAACCTCATATACCTCAAGCACCCCATACACCACCTGTTGTCATGGCTTTCCGACCAATTGTACAGGCCAGATACGCTGCCTTAGGATTACCTAATAACCTTGATGCATTCCCAGCTGGATACTTAAAATATTTTCCCAAATACAATGGAGAAAGTGGTCCCTCGGCTGAAGACCATCTTCAAGCTTTCCTAGACTTTGCAGACAACATGACTATTGAAGAAGAAAATGTTTATATGAGATTGTTTGTAGAGTCACTCGAAGGAAATGTGAGGATTTGGTTTAGGCAGTTACAAGCAGCTTCCATTAGAAATTGGGAAGAGCTTACTACCATATTCAAAAATCAATGGGGTGTCAAAAAGGATCCTCTTTATTTCCTCACAGAATTTGAAGAGCTTAAAAGGAGCTTCGGTGAACTAGTAGCAGAGTTTATCAAAAGGTTCAACAAACTCTATCACAAAATGCTTGCTGATTGTAAGTCCCCTGTAGCAGCAGCTAAATCGAGATTTTCCAAAGCTTTCGATGATGACTTTGTTGTTATGCTACGAGAAAGAACTTCAAGAACTCTTGAAGACATGCAAACAAACGCTATAGAAGTATAAGCAAACAGGGCAGCGTCAACTTCTTTGAAGCTTAAGGAAGAAAAGGCCCAAAGAAAACTCAAATCTGCTCAAGAAGCCTCTAGTTCCTCAAAGACTAAATCAGAAGACTCAAAAATAGATAAAATAACATCTCTTGTTAGAAACCTATCAAATAGGATTTCAAAGATTGAGACCTAACTTAGGACCATACAGCGAACAGTTACTAGACCTCAAAACCAAAATCAAGGTCAGTATAAAAGAAACCAACCACTACAAATTCTTCAGAGACCTACCAATGATCAACAGGTTCCTACTCCTCTATTGATAGATGACCAACAACCTGATGATAATACTATGACAATTACTGAAGATATTAATAGTATGGATTCTTCTTCCAATCAAACAGCCATCATTCCTCTCTCACAACAAAATTAGGTTCAAGAAGATCAGGAAGCTGCACAGGTATCTAAATATCATGCTTTTTCTAAATTTTTAATTGCAGAATTAAACAAAAGGTATGATCTTAGGCCTAGGCCTGGTCCTGGGAGACCTCCAAAGGAAACTCCAATGATTGAACCACGTACCAAAACTGTTGAAGCTCAAACAACTCTTATTCAGCTATTAGATCAATCAAATGATACTACCCAAGCTGGTAAAAACATCTTGACTGCATTTAATATTGACAAAGAATTAGAGAGGGTTAAGATCCCAATTCCACTGTCAGAACTTTCTAAAAACCCGGGTTACAAAAACCAAGTCACTAAATGGACACAAAATACCTCAGTTGATGATGAAGGTGATGTCATAAGTCTACAAGATGAAAAACCAGCGATAGTTTTTGGCCCTAGTTCAAACATGATAGATGAGATAGTGCCTCCTTTCTATGTAACTCTTAAAACAAATGACTCCTTGTTGTACAATTGTATGCTTGATTTAGGAGCATCTCACAATCTTATGCCAAAATCCATCATGGATCTTTTGAAATTAGACATCACTAAATCCTACCACGACCTGTACACCTTTGATTCCAAAAGGGTGCCCTGTTTGGAATTGATCAAGGATTTAGTGGTTACTCTTGCTCAAATTCCAGTCAAAAGTGTAGTACTTGACATTGTTGTCACAAATATCCCTCCCAAGTTTGGAATGCTCCTTTCTAGGTCATGTTGTGCCAAACTAGGGGGAACTCTACAGATGGACATGTCATATGCTACTATTATTGTTTATGGAGGATAGCAATTGAGGTTATATAGAGAGGTAAGATTTGCACACATTGTTTGTGACACTGACCAACCCAGGAACCATCCAATTTATGCAATAGATCAAGATTTTGGTTGTTTTCATCGCACTTCAAGCCAAAACAAAACTCAAGTCAAAATTGAAGAAGTAGTTGAAAGTTCTGAACCAAACCAAACCGATATTTGGAAACTATTCTTTGATGGCTCTTGCACGAAAGATGGGGCAGGAGCTGGTGTTGTTTTAATTTCACCTGAAAAGGAAAATATATCACAATCATGTAAATTAGATTTTGAAGTCACTAATAATGTAGTTGAATATGAAGCTTTCCTTTTAGGATTAAATTTAGCCAAAATCCTAAAAGTTCAGAACTTAAGTGTTTTTACCGATTTTGAACATATTGCTAAACAAGTAAAGAATGTTTGTCAGACCAAGCACCCAAGAATTCGGTCCTACTGAAATGTGGTATGGGATTCAGTGGAAAACTTATTTGATGCCTTTAATTTGACTCACATTCCCAGAGATCAGAACATTCACTCAGATGCCTTCGCTGTCTCTACTAGCGCTTTTAAAATTCATGATCATACTGATGCATTAAATCAGATTCAAGTCAAATACAGGCCATCTATCCCTGATAATCTTAAACATTGGCAAATATTTGAAGATGATAAACAGCGAAAATCATTTTTACAAGTAATAGATGATTTTTCATTTCTGCAAATTGATGATGACAGCGCTGAAATAAGTGAAAACACAGAAGAAAATGACACTTCAGATTTTAAAGCCCAAATTGCTAATCACGACATTATTCAATTGTCAAATAATTTTATTCCAAAGGGACTCATTCCTTCGAAAAATTATTCAATCAAAATGATGTTTTCCAAAACTTGCTGCCTATTTCTTCAAAAGATAACATAGAGGAAATTAACGTTGGAACTGTTGAAGATGTTAAAAACATCAAATTGTGCGCATCTCTAGACCCATAAATCAAAGCTCAGTGTTTTAAATTACTGCAAAATTATAAGGATATTTTCGCCTGGACTTACGTTGATTTGAAAACCTATGACACATCTTTAATACAGCACACGATTCCTCTTAAGCCAGAAGCAAAACCGTATTAGCAGAAGCTTAGAAGGATAAATCCAACTCTTCTACCAACTGTAGAAAGAGAAATTAAGAAAATGTTAGATGCGCAGATTATCCTCCCTTTTAGATATTCTAATTGGGTCGCAAATCTGGTTCCTGTTAGAAAGAAAAATGGAGAAATAAGACTGCATGGATTTTAGAAATCTGAATAAGGCATCATTAAAAGATAATTATCCTTTGCCCAAAATGGACCAGCTACTGCGAATGGTTTCAGGAGCACAAATATTGTTTATGCTTGATGGTTTTTTAGGCTATAATCAGGGAAACGTTGATACAGCACACAGAGAGAAAACAGCCTTTACTACACCCTGGGGTACATTCATGTATGAAAGGATACCATTCAGCTTAACAAATGCTGGAGCAACATTTCAAAGAGCTATGGACATCGCATTTATGGGTCAGGTAAATAAATTTGTAGTTATTTATCTTGATGACATAATTGTTTTTTCTAAATCAAATCAGAAACATTTAAAGCACTTGATGAAAGTTTTTGACAGGTGTAGAAAATTTGGAATATCACTAAACCCAAAGAAGTCCTTGTTTACTGTTAAAGAAGGAAAATTGTTGGGCCATATAATTTCAAAGGAGGGCATAGTAATTGATCCCAAACGGGTATCTTCCATAGAATCATTGACCTTGCCTAGAAACAGAAAGGAAATTCAAGCTTTTTTGGGCAAGATTAATTTTCTAAGGTGATTCATTCCTAATTATGCAGAAATTGTGAAAGATATAATAGACAAGCTCCGAAAGGACCATGAAGTCAAATGGACTCCTTCTTCTAGGCATGCATTTGAACAAATAAAAAGGGAAATCTCTGAAGCTCCCACCTTAGCCAGCCCCGATTATACTAAGCCATTTAGTATTTTCTCTTTTGCTTCTGAAACAACCCTTGTTGTTGTTTTATTACAGAAAAACGAAGATTCCCATGACCAACCCATAGCCTTTTTTAGCAAAGTTATGAGAGATGCTGAGCTTAAGTATGACATCACTGAGAAGCAAGCCTATGCCCTCATTCAAGCCCTGAAATCATTCAGAATGTATGTCTTACACTCACCTATTACTACTTACATCCCAAATAGCGCTGTAAAAATTGTTTGAACCCAACCAGACACTGATGGGAAAAGAGGTAGATGGATCACTCAAATTCTGGAGTTTGATCTAACTATCAAGACTACCAAGCTAGTAAAAGGCCAAGGATTAGCTAAACTTCTAGCTAAATCCAACTACAAAGTTCTTGGAATCAATTCTGTTTTAGAAATACAAGGGAAGAATACACAAGAACCTTTTGTCCTTGCAGAAGGGAAGAATCCAAAAGAACCTTCCCTTCATCCTATAGGGGAGAATCCACAAGAACCTCCACCTTCAAAGCAGATCAATCCTATACACATTGATGAGAAATATTTGTTGTCAAACTGGTATCAAGATATTGTAAATTTCTTGATCCATTTTGAGTGTCCAGCATCATTCTCCAAAACCCAGTGTAAAACCCTCAAGTTAAAATCAGTGAAGTACTGTATTATAAATGCAAATTTATATTGGAAATATCCACTTAACATTTTGTTATTATGTTTAACAGAATCAGAAACTGAAGGCATCATTGATCAGTTTCATACAGGATTTTGTGGAGGACATTATGCTTGGAGAGCAACAACATACAAGATTCTGAGGGGAGGATTTTATTGGCCCACATTGTTTTTACAAGTAGGGGCAAAGGTAAGAGGTTGTGTTCCTTGCCAAATGTTTGCTAGAAAACAGAAATTAGCAGCTCTTCCACTTGTTCCATCAATAGTTTCAGCACCTTTTTCTCAATGGGGATTAGATTTTATTGGAGAGATTCACCCCACTTCAAGTAATCAGCATAGATGGATCCTCACTGCAACAGATTACTTTACTAAATGGGTGGAAGCAATTCCAGTCAGAAATGCTACTAATGCAGTGATAATCAAGTTTATTGAGGAGAACATCTCATCTACATTTGGTTGCCCAACTCAAATTGTAACTGATAATGCAGCGTCTTTTTCTAGTGTTAAAATGATTGACTTTTGCCAGAAATATCAGATTTTGTTACATTATTCAACTCCATATTACCCTCAGGGTAATGGTTTTGCAAAATCATCAAACAAGAGTTTGGTAAAGGTAATCAAAAAGACACAAGTTGATCATAAGAAGATTTGGGATTCACATTTGATTTATGTAGTATGGGCAAACAGAATTACTCCAAAGAGGTCAACTGGCAAATCTCCATTTCATCTAGTCTATGGAAAAGATGCAATTTTCCCTACCAATTTGGCTTTCCCTGTTTTAAAATTTATGCAAGATGCAATCGATGAACCTGATGATTTTTCTAGAAGAATAAATCAGATTATTGGGCTTAACGAAAAAGAGATGAAGTTCAATACAAATTGCAGAAATATCAGAATAAGATGCAGGTATTGTTTGATAGAAGAGCCAAGGAAGGGGACTTTAAGGAAGGTGATCTAGTTCTAAGAGATGCTAGGAGAGAAGAGAAAGGAAAGCATGGCAAATTCGACAATCTATGGTTTGGACCTTTAGCGATTGCTGAAGTAAAGGGTAACAACACTTTTGTGCTGCAGAATCTTGAGGGGCAATATTCCACTTATTCTGTAAATGGAAGGTTTCTCAAACATTATATTCAGTACTAAGAAGGTGAAATAGTTTTCATTGTAAAATACTCTGGTTTTCTTTTCCTTTCCGAGATGTCAGTGTGATATTTTTACAGCAAAGGCTCCATAGCCCGAGGAGAAGGCACATGGATCTGCAAGTTCTCTGCATTCTACAGGAGAAAGCAGTCCCCAGATGGAGCCAATGTTGTAGCTTTTATTTGTTTTGATTAGATAGAATATTTCAAAAAATGTTAAGTTAGGATATGGACATAATAATAGTGAATAAAATGTTAGTTTAAAAAAATCTTGATGATGATGTCCATATCAAAGAAAATGTTAGGTTAGCTACTCTAAAAAATCAAGGCAAAATGAAAATGTTAGGTAGAAAGAAAACAAATAAACTCTAAAAGTGAGCAAGTCTAAATGCCACTACTCTGTTTCTGCAAAATAATGGTTGTGTGCAACTTATTTTTAAAATGCCACAACCCATGACAATCAAATTGTTTAATCTTGATTGTTTCATGCTTTAAATTGATATTATAGTTAGAGAATAAAGATCTGGCCAAACTGTTTAATCTTGGCAGATCAATAGTTAGGTAGATAATAATAAGGTGCTTATCAGTTTAATATGAGCCCTTGGAGGTTATAAGGGTTTGCTAGCTTAAATGCACCAGCTAAGCAAAAAAAAAATGATAGGATAAGCAGAGAAAGGTTGCAGAAGTTTAATGATTGATCAGAAAAAATATACATTTATCATGTTTCTATGCTCATGAGGCAGTTACACGAAGAAAATGAAGGTTTACAAAGTCAATTTATTAACCTCCCTCATCCTTATTCATTCCTATATTCACTAATTTCCCCTTTCTACCTTCATTCAGTTCATAATCATTCATTTCCATTAAAAATCCCTTTTCCTATGGTAAAAAACCTTCTTTTACCATGTAAATTCCCTTTCTATCCGAAAAAACCCCTAAAAATACCTTTACCCTAAGTATAAATGCTATATGAAAAGTCAAAACATTCATAAAAGGCATTATATTTAGTGTTATTCCTCTTTTCCGCTATATTTCATATTAACATTGACTTATGTATTAAATCATTAAGAATTCCCCTTTCCGATATATAATAGCTCCTTTAATATAATATCCGAAAACCCTTAGTTTTGTTTAAAAACTATATATTATACACAAATATCGCATCGATGGAACCACGGGCCTTTAAAATGCATATTCCATAATTTTATAATAAAACTATGTATTATATAAATATTGCATATCGCAAATGTTGAAGGATCGCAACCTTTCATATGAATGCACCTTTCCCCGATTACGATATGCAATATGTCATAGCCACGGACCAGACGCTATATATATCACAGTGTTTTCCCATATCACGTCCGTTCCTATCGCAAATTCCTGCTTATAACACATAACCCTTCGCTATTGTGAAATGCGATGCGCGATAAGCCACGGACCCGACGCTGTATATATCCCAGTGTATCGCTACATCGCATCCGCCTATCGTCGCAAGCCCTGACCAAAACCATTACTCCCCACCATTCTGATAGCGATATGCAATTAACCTCAGACCCGATATCTTTATCTGCCCGATTCCATTAAATTTCAAATCCACCATGTATTGTTTTGCGATGATTTTCTATGTTAAATCATCTTTCAATTTAAACATAGAAATGACTCAAAACCTCCATTTAAGCCACTAATCATTGTTTTAAACATGATTAAGCCATTCCCGCCTTTATTAATCCCTCCGTACTCTTTCTGCCACTGTTCATTTATTCGCCCGATAGTTCAAAAGCAAGATTGTTTTTCTCCATTTAAACAAACAACACCATTTGCTCTGTTTGCCTGTTTTAACACAGCGCAACCCAATAATGCTTCTGCGGCCCATTTAAGCCATCATTTAGCCTCCAATATGCCCCAGACTTCCTCTGATAACCTTTCAAGCTCAGCAGAACCATCACGACCTCCTTTGTCGCCATATTTTTCTTAATGAGTTCTGTGTTTTGCAGGTAAAAAGACTGTTGTTTCAGGCTTATAAACAAAAAGCTTGCAAAACAGTTTGAAGACTAAATATGAAGATTTACTGTTGAAAAACACAATAAAACCTGAAATGCACAGTCAAATATACTCAGCAGGGTTAAAAGAGATCCACAGAGTTTAAACATATCAATAAAATGCTAAATGAAGCAAATCTGCCAACGTAAAGGATTCAAACAATATATCAACATAAAGAGGCAAAATACCATACAAATGAAGCCAGCACAGCCTGAATAAAAGGGGACAGCAAGAAACAGTTCAATAGTTGCCCTTATCTTCTTTCCATAAAGATCTTTTCCTTTCCTTGAATTGATGTAATCAGTCTTTCTAGGACCTTAATACAAAGCAAAAGATTTTGAATATGGACTTGCACAAATTGTGTTATCCTGTAAGTTTTTCCAGTTTTTCAATCATTATTGTATTTCTTCATATGCTTATGACTTGCAGAGATATCTAGGTAGGAACAATTAGAATTTCAATTGATTCCTATAAGCTCCTGAAGTGATCATCTATTAAGAGATTGGATTAATGCCACTGTTTGTGTAGCTAATCCCCTCTAATCAATAAATCATCAGCATCTTGTGTAAGCATTAAGTATACTGCCTTGAACCTTTGGAACGTGGTTTAGAAGGTTTTCCAACTTGTGATTGTTCTGTTTTACAGTCTGGAAATTGCAATAATCATATTTTTTGTTGTTTTCTACTCACCACTATTTTAATCTATATCACTGTGTAATGCTTTATAGCAGCCCTTTGCTGAAGTATTAATATACCCCAAAGGATTAATTACTTCAATTCTACATCTGTCTTCATTCATTGGTCTTCCAAGAAACTTAAACCAAAAACCCCCAAAACAATTATTTTAGATGCACTGGCATTGGCAGCCTAACCTACTACTATCTCAGAGGTACAACACAAAATACATGGGTAGGATGATGCAAGAACATCAACGTGAAAAGAATATATCACATCCTGCTCACAACCACACGCAGGGAAAGGAGACACCACATCCTAAAAACACGTCATAATCACACGTAGGGAAAGGATGAAGCACCTCCTACAGTCACATATCACAATCATTGTAGGGAAAGGATAAACCACATCCTACACGCATGCAAAATACCGAGAGTAGGGAAAGGATGAACCATGTCCTACACACATGCAAACCAACAATAGTAGGAAGGATTCTACACGTGGGGAAAGGATGGACCACATCCCACCGACATGTCAACCACAGATCTTAGGGAATAAGCATCCTACATGTGGGGACGATTATGCCATAAGAGACGCTGAACCACTCATCCTATGCATATGTCATCAACAGTTGGGGAAGGTGAACCACTCACCCTACACATGTATCCACAATTGTAGGGGAAGGTGAACCACTCACCATACACACATGCCAACCACCATGGGGTATCACAGAGGAAAGTGAACCACTCACCCTGCACATAGCGCACCACTGGGGGAAGGTGAACCACTCACCCTATGGTCATTCATAGCTCAATAAGTACCCCAAGCTCCTAGAGCTCAATCGTCAACCAAGGATCCCTTCATATAGGGAATAGTGCCAAGTTGCTTTCTGCAAGTCAAGACTGGATTGATGGGAGCCTCATAGCTCTATTCGACATTAAACATATTGATTTTTGGTAGCACTTAGCAATCCTCTACTTCTTGCATCTCTCATCAATAGTGATAAAGCTTAGAGGTATTGTATTATATTCAAATGGCTCATGGATGAGTTGTTTTCATAAGACAAACTTGTTGCTAAGAACCTTCAGTCTCAGCAGTGCTTCTAGTATACCCAAATCACGAGATATCAAACTGTCAATCGAGCTATCATCAGAATATTCATGGTGTCTTAGATTCCAGGAGATAATAACATCACATAGATATTTCAATGAGTAGTTAGTTATTCAATATATGAGGCTTATCCATAGATCAATTCATAGTGAAGCATATGACTGAAAGGTGATTAATCAAGTACAGCAAGGATCCCACAAGGTATACATACGCAGATCAGTGGCTTCTTCACCTTATTGAGACTGTGTCTTTAAAAATCAATTATAATGGTTTGTCCATAACTCCCTCTAAATATGGAGGCAGTGACCTTACCAAAACACAGTCGTGAAACCACCTTAAACTTGTTCCTTTTCTTGCTTTAGACCCTTACGATAATGATTATGCAGCTTTTCAAGTAATAGGGATATATCAAAGGCATCAGAATCATCATACTTATTACTCATGTCTTGCCTTTTTCAGGGTAGAAGAGTCATCGAGCTATTTTATAGCTCCCTGTGAAGTCTTGCTTCAATTGATCATTTAGCCTTCATCATTTTGCTCCTCAACTATATCAACTAACTTGAGTAGACATGATTTGTCCAACAATGATTCAAAACAACAATGAATTGATACAGAGGACTACCTCGAGTTCTATGCACTCCCTTTTAAGAGTAAAAGCTTCAAGTGAGATGTGCCTCCCATTAAAGCCAAAAGGTGTTGCAATTTGTACTCAATTGTTGTTGTCACTCTCCCTATGCCATGCAACTGCCTTTTCTGCACTTCACAGTTCTCACCACGGATTCTATTGTTCGACCTTTTTGCTGCTTCAACATCAATGTCATTGCATTATCATTTACATAGAATAATTGTTATGCACCTCATTAACACCTTCTTTCGTGCTCTATTCTTCTGTTCTTGTCATACTTTTACCACTACCATTTCTTAAATAGTTGCTCTGTTCTTAAAACCATCAACAACCTTTGCTTACAGACTTGCTTTTAGGATCAATGAAATCTGTTGCAGTGATGAAGGACCCTTTCTAATTTCTGGCAAACCTTCAATGATAGCAATAAAGTCTAATGTTATTGTTGCACATCATCTAGGGTACACACCACTGTTTGTTGTTGCGTCAGGGGTTATTGTACAATCATCATCGTCTTAACTGTCACTGTGTTGCATCTAATACATCATCCCATCATAGATTATTGTCATATAGAAGGTTACTACAGTGACCCTCCTGAATCACTATCATGCCAATGTTTCTCTGCTACTGTCACAACTCGCAATATATATAAGGTCAGTGGTTTAAATTGTTGCACAATTTCAAAACATCTTCAAACACCTAATGTTATTACTCTTCAAACTCTAGACTTCGGATAAGATTTGTAACACTTTAAGGTATCTCAAAATGTCTGCTCCAATGTGTGTCACAACAAAAACACTATCGAATCATTGTCTTATATAAGACTATTGTTATTGCCATGTCACATATCTGCTCCAACCTGCCTACAAAGCATCTTTGTATGAGGGATTCTGACATCAACATATGTAGTTGTCAAGTATTGTCTTTGTTGCTTATTAAGGTCAAGATTGCCATCAATCTAAACCCTAGCAAGGCTTTTTTATGCTACTTCTATCTAATATAGATAAAAGGATGGCAGCGTTAGAACTATGAATCGTAGTCCTCTATCTATTCATATTGTTGCACACTGAGGAAGCCCTTGACAAAATTACTATCTTCTCTAATTGTTACAATAATAACGATAGAGTGAAGCTGACTTTAGCACAACATTCTACTTGAATAGCTTGCATATTGCAAAGTTTGAATGCTTCATAAATTATATGCTTTACAATCAACAATACGTATGAATAGAACTTGAAACGTTTAGATTCAAACTTCAAAACTCTGAATCAACTATCTGAATTATTCATCTTTATAATGGTATTAGGTCGTAGATAATTGAATTGATGACCAACAAAGATTACATGTAGCTCTATAATTCATGTCTTAAGCACAGAGGAATCTCAATCTAAAAGTAGTTGCAAGCATCTCTGTAAAACACTTATCCGCAAATATGAAATAGGTCTAAATATCCATATGCCCTGACTCTAACCAAAGATGACTGAAGTGCTTCAAGCAATTGTAAACAATTTTTGGGAAATGTTCAAATACTTTGCAAGATAAAAAGGATTTCTTTCACCGTTTCCTTCAATGATCACTGGTGTAAGCTCTAAATACAAGCCAATCCGAAAGTAACTTCAAAACTTTCACGTCGTAACAGTTCATCCTTACCAATTGATTGAAGCCCTAAGAGGATCAAAATAGCTCCACACTTCACAAGATAAACAATACGCTGAAATTCAAGGATTAGAGTGATATTCCACAGAGACGAGGTCTTATGCCACAAATCTAGTTGTGGCATCAACTATTCATACAATTTCTTTTAGAGTCAAACTGTCAGTGAACTGTGATACCACCGAACCTTAGAGATCAACAAACCTTCATGCTCAGTAATAAATCCCTAATGAGAGCCAAAATTATAACAAGTCTGCAATAATTTGGTCTTTAAAAGTTTTTCAAGCAAGCCCAAATGGATCCTTAACAATCCTTACTGCTCCTTGTTCATCGATTCATGTTAATCACAGAGACTACAGTGTTGCTCAAAAATTATGCCACAAAGAATTATTTGAGTGTTGCTTGGACAAATCTTTCATAGAACTCTTGCTAGTTTCTGTAGCTCTAGTTCTATTCAAAGAGGAAGACAAAAACCGCATTGTTCTGCAATGAAACTCCTGGCTGCAGAGGAAATCATTGTGTAAAAGTTGATGTCCTCAAGAGGCCGAAAGTCTACTCCTTGCAATTACCAAACCACACCAGATACCAAGAGATCCATAGGAAATGGACGCGAAGATAAAGAAGTTATTTCAAAAATTTTAAAGAGGTTGTGATTAATGCTCAAAACTTACAGAGATCGGGACCCTTCCTATCGCAGATGGAAGAGGAAATTACTCCACGTGCAGAGGGAAGAAATTGTTTCCATGTAGTTGACTGGTTGCCTTGGGCTTGCCCTCACATGTGCTCTGATGCCATGTTAATTTTAACATGTTATTTGCTTGGACAATTACATCAATGAATCATATGAGCCCCAAGATTAATTCCATTTCCTTTAATTGCAATCACATAAATTATTACCCATTGATAGTAAAAGAAGAAAAAACATGAGTATAGATATAAGAAGAAGACAAGCCAAAGACAAGAGAACTCAGAAATCGGCACAAGCTAGGGAAAAACCCTAAGATGGGGAAAACCCTTAATCAAATCCTCTTAGTATTTAAACCAAGTGTTCAGGGGAAAGAGTAAAATAAGTCAAAATGAACTACCAATTTTTGTAGATCCATTATTGTTGTCTTAAACAAGATGATGACCCAACTGCAATTATGGCATACTGGTTAGGGTTCCCTGAAGATCACCACTGTCCCATTCGCTGCCCCATAAATTCCTTATTTTAGTTGTGGCCTTACAAGGAATGGATGGTGATGCCTTTCACTAGCCTTTAGCACTAATATGAACCCTTCATAGGCTTCTCATGCACTTTGTCTAAGCTAATGCAACCTAGATTTTCTTGAAGCAAGATCTCTTAAGTGCGGCCACAAGAAAGGGGGAAGATCTTCCTCTAATCAACTTGGAGACAATTCCCAAACTCGGCCTAACATCAGAACACTGAATTATCCAAACACATAATTCCCAAACTCGGCCTAACATCAGAACACTGAATTATCCAAACAAATGGCCAAGTTTTGCGGCTGCTTAACTGAGGAATCTCGACTTGTAACCTCACTGCTTCAGCCCCCTGCCAGAAGGAGATAACCCAAAACACATCTCACTGCCTCAGACTCCTATCAGAAGAAAACAACCCACTAGCCTTTCTTCCTTCGTTGAGGATCACCTGTGGTTATTTCGGAGAAAAGAATCATGAGATAGGCGATTAAAATGAGGATGTAGGCACTTCTATATATACTAGTCGATGGGGATGAAGGGACGTCACTGTTGGGCTTGGTGAACCGACATATAGGAGATGTCGAACTTGAAAATTGCTTCTGAGAAAACAAAAATTCAAAATCACACTTCCACTTCTCCAAATGAGACGATTTTTATATCGATTTTGGTCCTCTCGAAAAGAGAAATTCAATGGAATTATTATCTCCATCAATAGAGCTGACCAAAGTGGAATTTGGCCCCTAGTTGCCAATTTTAACATGCTTTTATTTCAGGTTTAAGTTCTCATGGTTTTATATATTTGGAGCAAGTTTATCATTTGGATCCTTTGTCTCTGATGGCTTCTTCCTGGCTATCTTCTCTTCAGATTGGTCTTCAAGGGGATGTTGCAGCTAAATGGGATTCTTTTATCCTACTTTTGGCCAGGAGGGTTATCCTGTTAGAAGTTGGAGTGGGTTCCTTGGTTTGGATAGTGGATCCTGTAACTGGTCAAATTTCTGCAAAAGTTGCTTACAATGCTCTTTGTAGTAATTCTCTTTTAGATGTCAATGGTTGGTGGTATACGAAGATTTGGGCTTGACCTATTCCTCCATATGGTTGGCATTAAAGAAAAAGTTACTTACTATTGACAATACCCAGAAAAGAAGATTTCAAGGGCCAAATAGATGTGTCTTGTGAGTTGTGGACGAAGAATATATTCCAATCTATTCTTTGAATGATCCTTTGCTTGTGAAGTATGATGAGTGTCACTTCTTTTCTTAAAACTTCTCAATTCCTTTTTGAAAATGACCTGGAAGGTTGTTTATATTGGTGGGATTCTCATATGGGAGTCAACGGAGCTGATTTTTATTGTGGGGGATATGTAGATCTTTCAATTGTTCAATTTGCAAAGACAAAGTGTTGGATCTACATTATATCATACCCCAAATCCTTGGTTTCTTTTAGAGATATAGAAAGCCCCCAAGGGTTCGTCAACTTGGGGGTTCTTGGCCCTCCTATTCCAATGGTTGAAAATCAAGGCTTTTTTGATGGGGAATCTTCAAATAATATTGGGGGTGCAGGTATATATATATATATATATATCTTTTAATGGTAACAAGTTCATAAAGGCTTGGCTAAACACAGGGAGATCATCAAACTGTAAACACAACTGCAGAATTGATTGCAACTTGAACGTTATTGTTTATTTGCTCATCATATGGTGTTAAGTTCCTTCAGGTTTTTGGTGATTCCATATGTGAAATCAACTAGCTCTCAGGGCACTCTTCTCTTCCAGCACTTTTTATTCATAGTTGGAAGCAAAGGATCCTACTACTAAAATCTTCCTTTCATCCATTGATTTTTCATCACATTTATCATGAATGGAATGCACAAGTGGATTATCGCTCAAGAAGGGCCCTGACAGTGGAGAAAGGATACATTTTTTTTGAGGAATTTCAGGGCTTATCAAGGATTAGATCTAGCATAATTGGTATTCTGGCGGGTCATTAGCAGGAGGTCTTCCTTTAGGAGTAGGAAGTTTTTGTTGATATTGGTCTCTGTCACATTTTTACTTTTCCAAACTGATCTCAGGTTCATCTATTTGTATCAAATGTGTGATCCTTTCCCCTGGCATGATGTTCTGAATTTTGTGTAGTCCATGCTCTTCTAGGTGATTGTCTTTTTTTGTTAGCCGATACTTACAAGTTCAGCTTTCTCTTCTGGGTATGTTTCTCAGCATACATAGATGTTCCTCTATACGATCAATTTTGTAAATTGCTTTAAAGCCACGATACAACATTATGAACAAGCTATGATGATATATGTTGACGGTAGATGTTTTCTAGTTGTATATATTTCATTTAATCAAATCAATTATTTTCCTTTTCTAGAAAAAAATCACCAATAAAAACAGTGTACTCAAATTCACCAAACTCTACTCAAGAAATGGCCAACTTTAACCAAATGCTCAGCACCAGAAAAAATTAAAAACATAAATAATAATAATAAATATAAATTTTAGTAACAAATAAATGTAAATTTAACATAATGCAAATACATAACCATTCGACACGCTCAAAAATTAACATAATGCAAATGCATAACCATTTGCTACTCTCAAATTTCAGTAACCAAGAATTATAAATATCATCATTCAGCCATCGTGAATTAATACATTCTAACCTAATACAAATACATCAAAAATATGTAAAAACAGATTGACGAATTTCAATCATCGAAACTGATACATATCGTTCAGCCACCATGAATGTGAAATGTTGCGAGTCAAGATTCAAACAGTAATCAAATTCGAGAGCCATGTGACAAAATCTGAAATATTGTTTAAATATAGGATAGAACAGTCCTCGAAATCTGCCTTTACAGATATGCTGGTGAGTCTACTGGGTTTGACTCTCGGATGGCAAAACGATTTAAACAGCAATTATGCGGACTTGACAACTCAAACTTGAAATCGCTGTCGAATTTAAGACAATTGACCAGAAAAAGGCCAGAGCTTAGACTATACAAGTTTTAACCGAGTCCAAGTTGAGTCGAGGAGTGTTTTCCCGTTGGACGAGTGTAGACCAAGTAAACCCAGGTTTGACCGGTTTCTTCAAAGACTCTGCTGACTGGGTTGACTCACTCAATAGGCTAGAATATCATTCAGACTCGGCAATCAACTCCTACACACCTGCACGCATTTTTTATTGCTTATATCTCATAAGCTACACTGACTCGGATCCCTTCACAAATGCGAGTGGTTAGCATCCCTCTTGGAAAATGTTTTGCTTTCATGTTATTTATAAACTTGTAAAACGTTATACTCTTCCCCCAAACTGCCTTTTGGCAGCTTTCATTTTCCTCTCAAAGCCTCTGCTTTATTCTCTAATAAATAATTAAAACAGAATGCTTATTTGTTTCAAATCTCATGCCTTTGCAAAAATTTTATATAATAATTTTCATCGGCCTCTCATAAAACAATTGCAAAATTGATGGATGCACACGCAGTGCATTGAAGTGAAGAACCTGACAATATAAGAGTTGCAAGGTTCAAAAACGAGACCACCCTAGTCATCTGCATATCTACCAGCCATTTATAATGTATCTATGGCCTGGAGATTGGTGGAGAGAAGGGCGTTAATTGTTTTTTTAGAGCGATTTCTATCTTTTATTTTCTTGTTCCATACTCAGGTATCTCACGTATCCTCGTGGAGTTTTCCGAACTCTTACATAATTTTTCGAGTCTTTAATATATACTGCTAACCTTTGGAGCTTCTAATATTTAGCATTTCTGCACTTAGCTTCAAGCATATATAACTAATACTTTTTCATAATCAGCTTCCAACAAAGAAAAGAAACCGAAATCACAATATATGGCATAGAGCCAAAAAGGAAAACCCTCAAATTCTTAGATAAATACAAAATATTATAGTATTTGTTACTTCTAGGTACAAATGTAAGGGCCAATTCACCACACGACTCCTTGTCCCTTACTCTTCGGCAAAGACTTCAAATGCATGCATATCACTAGGACCCATTCACTGTACCAACTCAGTTATTAAACATCATCTTTTAAGCCTGCATGAAAAGAAGCAATATAGAAACAGTAAGAGAAAAATGGTAGTCATATCTTGCAAAGGCGAGATACAAAGGAAATTTAATGTCAGAAACCCCTTACCTTGTTTGCAATGTTGTTTGAAAGCCAATCCAGGCCTTCATAAAGGCCTTCACCAGAAGTCGCACAAGTGCTTTGAATATACCTAGACAAATTAATAACAATTAGTATTTAGTTTCATTTCATATGTGCAACTATTTCAGGTCTCCCCAAAAACAGACCATTCTGACATATAGGCATAATAAAATAATTACAGAATACATATTGAAAGAATTGGTTACTGGGTGCCTCTTCCTCAAGCTATCAAATTAGTCTTTACAACACAACTTCCCCCATAACCTCTTTCAAAAAGGTATTCAGATGTTTATTTTACATTTAAGACTTCAAAAAATAATTGACCCTTTTCCAAAACGATTTCTCGGATAATTATCTCTCTCGAACTAATTATTTTGTCAAAAGAAGCACATCAAGATGCAAAATAGCACATTTTGACCAGAAGCTTAAAGTCTTTTCAGCTCCAACTATATCATCCAACAATATTTTCTATCATCATAAAATAGTGGGTAAATTGTGGATGTTTTATGGCTAGAAGTATAGGAAAGCCAAGGAAATGTAATATGAATATTCATGTCCCTGGCAGATATAACTTCCCGAAATGTAGAACATCTCAAGAAACTGGTCAATTCACAAATGCCTGCCATGTAGCATGATTAAGCATTCAAATTAGTGAATAAATTTCAAAACAAACAATTCTTCTCCAGGTGCAAAAAACTCTGAATTTATTCTTTGTAAAATGCTTTGTATTTTGTAAAGATAAAAAACAATCCCCTAAGTTCAAAACTCCTTTAAAGTCGCAAAAGTGCTTTGAATATACCTAGACAAATTAATAACAATTAGAATTTAGTTTCATTTCATATGTGCAACTATTTCAGGTCTCCGCAAAAATAGACCATTCTGACATATAGGCATAATAAAATAATTACAGAATACATATTGAAAGAATTGGTTACTGGGTGCCTCTTCCTCAAACTATCAAATTACTCTTTACAACACAACTTCCCCCATAACCCCTTTCAAAAAGGTATTCAGATGTTTACTTTACATTTAAGACTTCAAAAAATAATTGACACTTTTCCAACACGATATCTCGGATAATTATCTCTCTCGAACTAATTATTTTGTCAAAAGAAGCACATCAAGATGCAAAATAGCACATTTTGACCAGAAGCCTAAATTCTTTTCAGCTCCAACTATATCATCCAACAATATTTTCTATCATCATAAAATAGTGGGTAAATTGTGGATGTTTTATAGCTAGAAGTATAGGAAAGCCAAGGAAATGTAATATGAATATTCATGTCCCTGGCAGATATAACTTCCCGGAATGTAGAACATCTCAAGAATGCTCACTTAATATTCTAGAAAGTATCTTAAAAGTACTTTTTGGCAAACAATAGGCTCTTATGCAAATGCAAGAATGTGTTTAATGATTTATCATATTCTTCAAGACCAAAGTAGCCCTTATGCGAGTTAGTATATAAAATCCTACAAATATAAACTCAAATAATAAACGTCTACCCTAGAAGCAACAGAGATTTAGAATAAAATCCTAGTGTTCAAGCTGTCAAAATTACTACTAGGAAGTTCACTAATTGAACATTCCACTTGGCATTATAAACTTCAGTTTGTTACTCTAGAGTCTAGATACACACTCCTATTCTCATACTTGTAACTGACAATACAGAGAAGGCTTTGCTCGATCAGCTAAATTGTTTTATGAAATTTAGAACCATGACTTAGATAAGCTTTTGCCTCCCTCTGGATTGCTCTGGAATACCTAATAACCAACCTTCTAACAACCTGACAACCTTTTGATGCATTGTAGTTTGAAAATGAAAATAGAGAAACATCCACTAAAGAGTGCAGGCCAAGCTTAATCTTACCAGTGTCGCTGGCGTAAAGAGTGCAGGCCAAGCTTATCAGTGATTTCAGCAGCAGTCATCGCATTTGGGAGATCTTGCTTGTTTGCAAACACAAGCAGGACTGCATCTCGTAACTCGTCCTGCAAAGGAAATACAGGCTCCAAATGATGAATTGATTTGATATAAGTCTATATACGTAACTACAAACAAAACAAGGGCAAAGTGTGTATCAAAAAACAAGTGTAATTTCTCTTGATAGGTTATTCAGAATTACATTCACCAACCAATAAAGAAGAATCATTAATACTGATTGAATAAATAGAAGAAAACTAAATTTATTGAGTATAATAGTATAATACCAATACATGTGATTCTAATAGCTTCAGAGTATCATAGCAAGATTGAAAGAACAATGGAGCTCCATTGAAAAACTACCAGTTGTGCTTGTGCATTCTACCATAAAGTTACTTGCTATATAGTATATAGTATAAAATTTAAATGCATTTCCCTGGTTATTGGAGTACCTCACTCCCACTTTCACAGTGCTACAAATTAATCACAATATCAAGTAGCTACTACACCATAATTTGATATGGTTAATGACATCAGATTGATGCCGTCTAAGTAAATAAATAGTGGACAAATATACTCAATCATGTTAGCATTTCGCACAGTAGCCAATTCACAAAGTCAACATTTCAATAAAAGGCAAAGTATGTGGAGCGAAGTTCATGCCTTCCAGCCTTGTATTCCCTGAATAGCAACCCGAAACCTATTTCATATCTCTATACATGGCAATCTCCTAATAGAAAGAAATTCTAGCATCAAGCATGTAGAAGGCCATCCAGGTCATATTAAGCCATAGGGAAGGGCAAATTTAGAATTCAGTAGACACTTTCCGTAGTAGTCACAACCAGCTGGTTCAGACCGTTTTGGCCCTTTTCCAATCCAGTTGAGACTGTGAACTGGTTTGGGACCAATTCTTAACTGAACTGGCCGGTTTACCAACAACCCCAAAACTAACAAACGCAGTTTAAAAATAAAAGAATAAATCATCCTCCTTCCTGGAACTGTCGAAAACCTTTAATCATATTGACATTTACCTTTATTAATGTTTTTCTTTAAGTTAAATTTTGACATTGCAAGTTAGAGTGGGACCCTCATTTCAATATGTCTGGTGATAGAATCAGACCCATCAGACCTCACCCAGAGAAGATAGACATTGGGCTGTTTTTTTTTTATCTTCCCCACGTTCAATAGTTTTCCGAGCATTTCAGGATATATCAGCACAGGACCCTGTACCCCTTCTCCCTGAACCTCTTGAGATAGGAACCTAGAAGGGGAATATGCTGCTCAGTGGTGCCAACTAATTGGAACTTGAAACATATATACTACTCAATTGTACCTGTGCCAACTGATTTAAAATATCAAATGGCAGCAATTGTTGAAGCTATTCACCAACAGAGCAAACTTCAGATTCCTGGACTCATTGGAGTCAGACTAATGAGATAGACTTGAAACAAGCTATGCACTCAGTTCATTATAGCATGATGATTTCTTGAATCTAGAGTCTAGATATCATATAGAGCCTCAATCTTTATGTATTTACATGCTATATACATAAGCAAAATTTGCATTTGTGAAGTCTAACGGTTTTAATTTACATTGGTAATAGATATACATGAATCTATACTTTTTTACTAAAAAGTAAAATCTGAGTATTTAAATTATATTTTAGTCGACCAGTTCTTCAACCTGGCTTTTCCACTAGATCCAGTCCAATTCCAATTGGTTCATGATTTTGGGAATTCCAGTTCCAGTTCGGTTCCAATTCCAACTACTATGGCAGTTTCTGACTCAAAAACTTGAAACATTGGCCAACAGTATTATGCACCCTAAAATAACTAAAGACTAATCAATTTTCTTAAAGCCAACATTGATTACTACCACCTTCAACATGATCTCACAAATCAAACTCACCAAATTGCAAGTTTAAATTGGATTGTACCCAAAAAATCCTTCCAAACTCCTGCCCAGTCAAACTTGTGTTGACCAAATCTGGCTCAGGTTGACCTAGTCTGATTCATGATTAATTACAAGTTTGACTGAGCTTGTATTGGTTTGACCAAATCAAGCTCACCCAGGTTTATATAGAAACCCTTTTAAACAATCTTTTTTGCCCGTTTTTCCCTTTTCAGTTTGGCTTTTGGATTTTTTTTCTCTCCACGGCAAGCCGCAAGCTGCCAGAAAAAATGTCAACACATCTAAGGTATCATAACAGTGGGCATATTGCAAGGTTTTAATGTGAACTTGCAGCAAGCTGCATGCCAGCAACTGTTACACCTTGCAGTACCTTAGAAGCCTAAGAGGCACCACTTCATGCTTATTTCCAATTCCCCTTCCTTTGATACTGTTAACAACTGACTTTAGGTGTTTTTTTGGTTAATCTTTTGGGGTTCGAAATGGCCCGGGGCGTGGCAGCACTGGAGCCCTTTATTTGGGTTTTTTTCCTGCCATTGATTTTTTCAGGAGTTTCAAGGCTGTAAGCTGTTTTGTATCCACCGTTCATTAACAGATATAAACCAGAGAAAAACAGTGGCAAAGCTTCCTTTTTAAACAGGCCTATACCAAAAGACAGCAGCATAACATTAGACCAAAACAGTAGCAATGTCAAGGGAGGACTTTGCTTGAAATTGCTGTAAAAGAATTCCTCAATCAAATAAAATGTAAACTTTGCAACAATCTCTGCAGTGGTGGCATACATAGATTCAAATACCACCTTGTTTGTATCCCTGCCCATGACATTGGTCCTTGCACTGAAGTTTAAGCTTTTGAATTTGAAGGCTGGATTTTAAATCAATACTAATTAGATAGTAGAGAAAAAATTCATGACGAGGACAGGCATGGATCGTGCAGCAGTTGACCTGGATAATGTAAATCATCTACATGAGATTGGTTAGTATCAGAGGAGGTACTCTTTTTCACCCTGAAGACATGGAGGATCTTGAGGCTCAGCCGGCCAAAGGCATAGGAGAAAGTTCTTAGATTGTAGCTAACTTTATAGATATTGTAAACAAATGCTTCCAGTTTTCAGTTTCGATCATTTTAAAACTCATAACATATATATAACAGGAGACATTGTAAACATGAAATTTGGACATCTATTGATTTTCTGCACTTTACATGGACATGAATTTATTGAATATCAATGAAAGAATGATCAAAAAATGCATAATCCTTTATATTTTTGCACTTGGCAAGTTTCTCCCAATCTGAGTTGAGCTCTTGACTGTTCTGCCTGGCCAAGTTTTTCCCATTTCTAAGACTGGTAACATTGATGCAATTTCTGGCACTTTATGGTTCACTTTGATTGTTACAATGTGAAAGATAAAAACTAAAATTGTCAAACAAAATTCTGATATTAAGAATAACCATTCACCTCATTCAACATCCTGTGCAACTCATCTCTTGCCTCAGCTACACGGTCTCTGTCATTGCTATCCACCACAAAGATGAGACCCTGTGTATTCTGAAAGTAATGCCTCCACAGTGGTCGAATCTGTTATTCAGCATAGAAAACACATCAGTTAGCATCTCTGTCTGCACTCAGTGGACATGAAAAGCAAGATAATACTACTTACATAGACTTTCTTATGAATTATCAGATGTAAAATAAACACAATTCCAAGCAAAAGAAAATTCAGAAGCATCTGATAAAATAATAAAATAGCTTCAATTTTGACAAGGGGGCCATTGTTTGTCCTTATAAACTTTCCAATTGTTAGTAAGCATTGACAATAGGCAGAAGAAATTTGCAACTATCAATTTGTAAGTTTAGTTCAGTAATCCTCCTATTCGAGTTATATAACTATCTCACGTTTTTAATTGATACTTTGGAACATACAAACAGAAAACATCTCACCTGTATTTATATGCATGAATTGATAAATTGGAGTATATGGATTGTCAAATGTATATCTATTTTGAAATTATTGTAACTAAGATGGACACAGCAAACTCAAACATAAAATGCAAAACATCTTTTTATTACTCCAGATAATACAATACTGAATAAACCTCAAACAACATTATATGAAAAATGAGACCACAGAAGCAAAATGACACAACAAGCTTTAGACTTATATAACGTGTGATCTAGCATTATCCAACTCAATGACAAATGGAACTCCCTGAGTGAGCACAGCAAATAAAATTCTGGTCTGACCATTTCACTAAGTTCAAATCTTACTCAAGTGACAAGTCCACAATATTCATTTATCATAATTGAACAGTCAATTTACAAAGGAGTGTTTTCCATCCGTCTACAGTGTACACTAATGTTAAAAATAGTACAGAACCTAGTAAGACAAATGTGAAAGCTCGAAAACATGAATGAGAAGTTGCAAAAGAGTCAGAAAAAGTGGCAATTTCTGATCAAAAGTTGGAGCACTATAATAGAACAAAAACGTCATTGAGCTCTGTACAAACTTTCTTGGCAATAATTGGAATAGCGTAGTGTCAAGAATATTCAATGCTCCCTGGAATATTTTAAAACGTTTAAACAGAAAGCTGAATGTCATAAATACGACATGAAATTGGATTAGTTTCACAGTTTAGAAGAAAAAGGTCCAATGGAAACAGTAGAAGGTTAATGAGGAAAGAAAAAAAGAAAGAATCTCGCTCCAGAAAGTTAGAGTCCCTGTAATTTTAAAAGATTGTGTTCCAGTGCTCTTGAAAAATAGGGACCCATTTTACTTTTAGCCCCAGCCGCTAATGGGATCTAGTGAGACATTATTTTATCCATTGATTGAATTCCCCCCATTTGCTGGATGATACAGGTATTAACATTATATTTTTCCTCTCCAAATACTAAATAGTGCTTCTCTCTTTTCTAAGGTTTACCCTTTTTTACTCACCCCTTTTATTTTCACTTGTAATTAATTTCCTTTTGGCAGTTGTGAGTTGCCTTGGCTCTCTCACATCATGATCGTAACTTACTGTTTTCTCTAGTCCCGATGATCTATCCCTTTGGTCACCTGTGGACATTAATAAAATTATATCATATTATCTTATCTCTCCACTTTTAAGTTTTTCCTCTCATACCACTCATATTTTCTCTCCGCTGCAAGAAAGCTGCAAACCAAAAGACCATACTCATTAACTAGACAGATATTTCTTCCAACTCTTAACAGGATTTCATGTTATCCCCTTAAAAAGGGCATGTGTTTCTTGAAATGGAATATTGAGCGCTTTAAATATGTCTAATCAAACAGAATTTATTTACAATTCTATGTGATGGTTATCATGTTTAATTATTGGTAAAGCATCATTTTAAGTTTTTTACTACTAGATTTGCTCCATGAGATTTTCATTTTCCTGACCCTTGTGATTAGCAACAGTTTCATTTCCTTCCTAAATGAAATTCATCATGAATGAAGGAAGATTCCTCATTCAGGGACGTTACTTCATTTTTAAAACTACAAACATCAGTAAAGAAATGATCCCTACCTTATCCTGACCCCCCACATCCCAAACTGTGAAGCTAATGTTCTTGTACTCCACAGTCTCCACATTAAAGCCTGTTCAACAAAAACACCAAAAGGTTACATATTGCACATAGTTAGTATCTAATTGCTCAATAATAAAATTATAAATACTAGCAAGCCATAATCAGATTCAGAATGGCACGGAAAAGCTAAGTAAGGCAAGAATGTCAGAGGCTTGACCAAGCATGTATATCATATCGTGTTTCAAAACAAATGATAATGATCAAAATTGACATCGAAAGTTATGATCAAATCACTGAAACAATAAAATACAGAAAATCTGTAGCAAATAACTCATGCAGATCGTACACTTTGAAGAAAGGCAAATAAAGAAATGCACTGTCTCGTTATTAGATCACAAATCCTTACGCCCATCTCAGTAATGTGCTTTTCCTAGAAATAGCAGATGACCCAAATAAACTGACCATCAAGATTCACTACCAGATATTCATTAAGAGATATTTCTAAATAGCAAAGGGTATTAATTTTTTAAATGTTTTTCAAGAAAAATAATAGCTTCAACTCCAAAATTTTACATTGTAAAAACTGTACTGAATAGTTTTTAAAATGCTTCCATTTTGTGTTGCGAATATAAAATGGTCTCTGCATTCCGGAGTCTGCATACTCAGACAAATGCAAAACAATCTGCAAAGAAATCAAGTTATGTACTATGGCAAGCAGAAAAATAAGCCATCCAGATTCCAGACATATCTGATATAACTATTTGCTAAAACCATCAACATACTTGCCTCCGTCAGTTTAAGGACAGCACTAAGACATGTTCAATTCAGCTGATAGAAAAACCAAACTCTTGCAATTGACAATCCCACATCAGTGACACACAAACTGCTTAAGAAAATTGAGTTTTAGCCAGTAACAGTTACTGAAATATGTAAACCACTGAATGCTCACCAATGGTGGGAATTGTTGTAACAATCTCTCCCAGCTTCAACTTGTATAAAATAGTAGTCTTTCCAGCCGCATCAAGTCCAACCATAAGGATTCGCATCTCCCTCTTAGCAAACATTCGATGGAATAGCTTGGTGAAAGTTAAACCCATCTTAAAAGCTGATAAAACAATGCAACACAACTCATCAGACAATCAAGCATCTACGATTGGACACTAAACCATCTACAGTCAAACACAATGCAACCAAAGATAAAGATCTAGATCTTTAAGAAGCTAAAATACAACCTTATATGAAAAGCACAGACACCTGATAGGAAAAAGATAACAAAACTATGATTAGAAAGTAAAAATGCAAATCCTTTCCAGAACCAAAATTTCACCTAAAATTACCACAAAATATTGTAGTCTAAAATCTTAAAATAAGATCAAAGAAGATCTCTTGAAAAATCAATGATTTTTCTTTTCAGATAGCAAGTTATAGTGAGATGCTTTCTATTTTAGAGAAATTTCTAAAATCCTGCCTCGACCATAACATTCAGAATGTGATACACATGCATAAGCAAGACACTATCTTCCAAGCCTATATTCATCCATATACAATGGGCACCTAAAACCACTACATCAACTTTTCAAACTGATGGGGATAAGCCTATAGCCTAGTTAACTGGTGCGCTCTATTTTTTACATTAGTATAAAGATATTTATAGCCTTATCCCTATAAGCATATATCACATCACTATAAACCAGGATCTTACATCCTTGGGTGTGGGATCCACTAATCCAATTCTGCCAAGATCCATCATGGAAGCAGATACACTGGAGAAAGAAACATATCTCGTGGAAAATGAAACAGATTCTGAAACTTCCAGTGCTTTGTTGACTTGCCAACCCAAGACCCCAAGAAAAGTGGATTTTTAATGAAGAATCCCAAGACCCCAAATGCCTAAAGGCTAAGACCCTAAACCCAATTCCTGGTCAAGATCTAAGCTATCCTTATGTCAACATCTGCTCTCAAGGTCTAATCTAGTAAGGATGGGTCTCAAGGTCTGTTCTCAAGATTTGATCCATCATTATGGTCAAGGTCTCCAAAAGGCAGTAAATATCATTAATAAGGTGTTTATGTTGTAGACGTAGACAGTGTCTATACAATCTTGTATGGTCAATATTCTGGAAACATGATAAGTACACCAGCTCACTCAATGATTACACTGTTGTACTCTATTTTTACATTAGTATAAAAATGCTTATAGGCTTCAAATTGATGGAGATAAGCCTATAAGCCTAATTAACTGGTGCACTCTGTTTTTTTACATCAGTATAAAGATGCTTACAGGCTTATCCCTATAAGCCTATATCACATCCCTATAAGCGAGGATCTGACACCCTCGAGTGTAGGATCTGCTGAACCAATTCTGCCAAGATCTATCACAGAATTGGATCCACTAGAGAAGGAAAAATATCTCGTGGAAAATGAAACAGATCCTGCAACTTCCAGTGGTTTTTCAACCCACCAAAAACAACAAAAAGTTGGGTTTTTAATGAAAAATTTTAAGACCCCAAATGCCTAAAGGCTAAAACCCTAAACCCCATTCCTGGTCAAGGTCTGATCTATCCTTATGTCAACATCTGCTCTGGAGTTCTGATCTAGAAAGGTTGGGTCTCAAGCAATGTCACATGGTTCGGGTTCGGGTTCGAGTTCGGGTTCGGCAATGATTAGGTTCAGTTTGAGTTCGAATTTTATGATGAGGTTCGAATGAGGTTCGCCATTAGGTTAGTATATATATCATCACGGACATGGAAACTATCATCACGGACATGGAAACTATAAGGATAAATTACAAGCTTAAGCTGTGACAGGAGGTTATGAGTTTTGATCTATGCACTTGGTCAATGGCTATGAGGTTCGATGAGGTTCACTGAACCTCAAAATTTTTTTAAGGTTCACCAAAATTCGAACCTCAAGGTTAAAGTTCGACGAACCTTGTGACATAGGTCTCAAGGTCTGTTCTCAAGGTTTGATCCATCATTATGGTCGAGGTCTGCTGTCAAGATGCGCACTATCCTTGTGTGCTACAGTGCCACATTCTTGCTCACTTCACCCATACTGTTATTTTGTCCTGCCATAGTCTTCAAGAAAACCACTTTATTCACTGCTGAACTAAGTCACCTGACATGATGACATGGGACACAGAGATATGAGTGTCTAACATGAGGCACGATGGCCCCAAAGACAAGACATGGAGGACACGTTATTTATGCATATCTGTGTGTAGCAAATTGGTAAATTACTACACATGCAAAAATGAATATAGACAAAGACTCACATCTCTTTAAAATTTAGAAACTAAAACATTTACAATTTGACATGACGATGATACAAATTCAATCATACAACTAGTGCATATAACCAAAACAGCACCGAGTGCAATCCATCTCAGAACCAAAAATACATCAACAAAGAAGCTCTAAATGCCATCTAGAGTCCAAAAAGAAATAATGCTATAGCCTACAACAAATAACTAGTGCTAATCATTGTTTATATTGGGATATTCATATCACCCTCTAAGCATTAGAGTAAGATAGAAAAAGTTCAACATGTCAAATCGAGATTTTGTTTGAGTGATAGGTATATTTTTACTAGAGTCAAGGCAAAGGAATTCAACAATCACTACCACCGATATCAAGGTATATAGCTGGCTTGGTTCTCTTGATTAAATGCTAGTTCCATACCCTCATACATGAAAAAATCATATCGAAATGTTGCAATCCCCCAAATCTTGAAATCCTGAATGTTAAGTCGTTGGAATTTAAGTGGGGTCTAAAATTCTACTTTCTCCATATGAATCCAATGAAGTTGGAACCACTTTCAAACATCCTGAAACAATTAATTACATAGCATTAGTAGGGCCTGGAAAAATTCACTTCCTAGCACTTTGAATCCCTTCTAACACTGCTTAATCGCCCTTAGTTGCACTCCAAAACCTATGAGAGCTCCAAAACTATGACTAAATTACGTGAGAAAGGAAAAAAATATATTTTAGTAAGTCGTGGACCACTTTTTCACTAGGCACATGTCCGAATTTCAAGACAGGAGTAGGGTTTGCGTGTTACATGAGTTTGACTCATGTCCGACCCGAGTTTAACTCATCTCCTATGAACAAGCACGAGTCAAACTCGTGTTGAACATGTATCATGCACATGGTGTGCACGACACGTGAAATACATGACACGAGGACAATGGATAAGCATGTGTCATGTTTCTTAGTTGTTGATATGGGCAAGTGGATGTAGTTCACAAAATGTTGTCATGACGTGCTTCATGCTCACGCTAAAATAGTCTTAAAATTTAACAATGATTAATAATGGTTGCAACTTATCGAATTATAGTTATGGAACATGGAAGGCTAACAATAATATGCATAAGAAATCCCTTTTTTGGTTATATAATATAGCCAATGTTCAACCAAGTTTCCAAGATGGGGAAATGTGGGAGCAAGGATATGCACACGATGAACGTGCAAGAGCCACACCCATATTTTAGGGAAATTGATGGAAGATGGGGTAGCATCAAGGTCCCTAGCATATGGGGCCCTCTCTAAAATTAAAAAAATCAAAATAATAAATAACAAAATCCCAACAATAACAATTCATCCCATGCAAATTCATCATTGCGCAATTTAGAAACTAAATACTAAAATCAAATGTGTAAATGACAAAAATATGATTCAAATGCAAATTCATCATCCTAGAATCTAATGAGTACTACGCAAAATAGTTAATTTGCATGAAACGTAGAAATATGTACATGTTTCCGATCATCCTAAAATGTAATTAGTACTAAGCAAAATAGATAAGTTGCATGAAACGTGGAAACATGTACAAGTTTCCAAAACAAGAACACCTAGAAATGTGACTCCCCCAAAATGGGTAAATGGGAGAAACTTGGTATATAAAAAATACAAGAAGTATAGATATGAAGTTCCTTTATTTTTTTAATAAAACATTATCTTGCAGGAAAATAAGCAAGATAATAAAAATAACTCGCATAATTAACATTTTAGGAGACCAGTCTATTTTAACTCTTATAGATGATTACATGATGCAAAATCCAATAGCTTGGTGGCCTTGACTAATGTCAATCCCATACCTTCATACATGATAGGGTACAATCGGAACACTACAGTCTTGCCAATCCTAAAATCCCAAAAAGTGTTAATACACTGAATTTTGAATAATATTCAATTCACTAAGGTTGGAACCACTCCCAAACATCCTAAAACAATTAATGGAAATGTGAAAAATTTAAGTAAGAGGATATTAAAGATAAGATGAAGGATAGTGTCAAAGTTGACATTCTTCGTTATCTTATCCTTTCTATCCTTTTACTTTAAGAATTTAATACGATTATTAATTACCAAGGTCACAAACTCCTCAAAGCTCAAACCCCTATCTTTGTTTTGTCTTAAAGGACCCCTATCTTTGTTTTGTCTTAAAGGATTGTTGAGCAAACATTCTGAAGGGGTGCCTAGACAACCTCCTTTTTAGGGGGGACAACAAGATGCACCCTTTTTGACAAATGTGCTCCCCACACTAGGGAGACGGTTCCTCATGTGTTTTGTTGTTTCCCAAAAAGGGGAGCATGAGGAATGTTTCTCAAGGCACCACCCACCCAAAAGCATGGGAAGCATGGGGGTGCACCCCCCACCCTATGGGATGCATCCTTATGAAACATTCAAATGGTTTTGATTCTTAACTCTATCTTTTTTACTTATTAAAATAATTTTATATTTGTTTTGCACTTGTCATTCCCCAACATATCCAAACCCTAGCTTTTTAAAAATCTAGTGAAGGCATATCTTGGCAACATAGCTTATCCCCAAAAGAAGGTGTCACCTTATATCCACTGATCATTGTAATGATCCCCACAAAATGGATACAAATTCTTGATCTGCAACATTTATTTTGAAATATCACTATCAAAATTGCTTACATTTTAAGTTAGATATTTAGAATTGATAGTTTCATCCTTAATAGTTTCGAAGGGCTCGTTGAGTAGAGCAATACAATATCTAAAGGAGATATCACCACATGTTTTGAGATTCAAGAGGTCCATCTCTACTTTCATTCACTACCATAACCAAAGATGTCTAGCTCTTTAAATGTGTGAGATGGTGACTCTCAAATGGAAAACCTCGCAAGTTTCTTCCAAAATCTATGTTGTCATATTGAGAACTTTGTTTTTCTAGAGAAATTTTGTGCCTATGGGAAATAAGCAACACAAAGATCATTTAAGGCCTGGCACCATAGGGACTATTTCAATAAGGCCTCTCACTCCAAGGCTATTAAAATTGGCAACTAGGGCCAAACTCCATGTGGGTCGTCTTATTTATGGCAGCTGATATTTTTCTTAGATTCCTCTCGTCGAGAGGTGTGGGATTGATCTAACGATCATCCGATTCTGACATGTATTTATGGAGATAAGAATTTATTTGTACATACTTGACAATTTGTCAAGGTCGGCTAGCAAGATAAAGTGTGTGGCACACCCCCAGCTTAACCTCAACGATTCATATAAATAGAAGACACCTTGTGGCATTATTGCACCTCATCTCATCTCACATTCGTCTCTCTCCTTACTTGATTGGGTATGCATAAAGGAGCAACATCTCTCACACGTGTGGAAGGACGAAGTGTTTTCTGATTAGGGCTGTGTTGACCAAGTTTGACCTGGGTTGCAGGAAGGTACTTTGACCAGCGTGGACTCCTCTTTGATTGTGGATTAGGTGTGGTTGCTTCTCCTTGGCAGGCCACAGATTTTGGCACGCAAACCGAGGTGATCTGACCTCGGGTTTGATCAGCGTTGACTGTCAAAAGGTTGAGATTTGTCCAGTGTTGACTAAAGTTTGACTGTAATTTCGCACTATTTTGGGTCGACTCTTCTTGCTGTTGGAGGCCAAGTTGACTAGGATATTGACCAAGCTGATTGGAGGTCAAATCTAACTTGTTTGACCAGCTTTGACTTTGCTGGTTAGGGTTTTGCTGCTGCTGTGATAAAATTACAGAATTGTATATTTGTACTATCTCTCTCTCTCTGCTGAATTATTGAAGATTATAGAAGAATTGATCAAAGGGTTTCCCCAAATTGGGGTTTGTCCCTGGCTAGCTGCCACATCTGGTGTCTCTTGTCTTGGCTTGTCTTCTGTCGATTTATTTATGTTCCATCAACATTTTACTTTATGTTAATGTGATTGCTAAACAATGAAATTGAAGTAAATTGCACTAAGCATAGAACATACCATAACTTAACAAAGGTCGATCAAGTTACCATCTGGCCACAAGAGAATACGGCGTATGCATAATCTACGCTAAGCCCTTTAACAGAATCTTTTCCTCCAGCCTCAAATATTAGGGGAGTTTTTAATTGTGGCACTTACGCTCCTCACAAGGTCACCCAACCCTCACAATGCCAGACTTTCTCTTGATAAAATCATGAAAATTGTATTGGTGCCTTTTTAGTGGTTGATGTGGCCACAAATATTACCTCCTCCTTACTCTCTACTTGCTCTCTTGACCTATCGACATCCAATAGGGATTTTTGCCTCTCTCTTCTTTCTTTGATGTATAACCTGTTTTGCAACCACTATCTTTTGTCTATTTTATTTCTTTTGGAGTGGCCTAATGCACTCTTAGCCCAATCAATTAGCTTGAGTGGTTAAATGTTGAAAAAATCAAGAGGTCATAAGGTCAATTCCCTAGGTTGGCTACCTTTGTGCATACTATTGGGCCTCACTCATATCCCCTCTAAGTTGCCAAAATTACAACTAACTAGTTTACCCTGGATAGCATCCTTGGAATGAGGAGAACTTCCTAGACGGTTTCCTTGGGATGTGCATTCCATCGAACAAAAAAAACAAAAAAACGAAAAACAAACAAAAACAAAAACAAAGAAAACCTAGTGCATCCCACAAATTATTCCCATCGAGCTACCTTTAATAATTTGTTGGACAATAACAAAATTATCTAAACTTATAGATGGTAGTTTTTCTTGAGATCAATATTAAGCAAGATACATCATTTTAAAAATTGGCTCTAAGTTACAGGGTTAGGAGTCGCAACGCCCACATTACAGATCACAATCTATTGTGAAAGACATATTGTGCCAAACTACCCAAAAGGGCCTAAAGTATTATGTGATTTACTTGACACAAGTATATAGTAGTTGGCATCGGATTAGAGGCACTTAAACTGCTCCCATTTCCAACAAGTTTTCATATTCATATCCAACAAAAATCAGAGTACCACCATAGTCAAAATTCTCTCCATGTTGGAACTCTGCCCCTAGCATTTCGCACCTCTTTGAATCAACCCAGAACCTTGAAAATCTTAAAAAACTAATGGATCCATCCGAACTTTGCTCGTGATGTTTCAAACATCGCCAGATTCCAACATAGCTTGCCAAAAATGGGGTGTTTTGAATGTCCCTTGTGAAATGCCTATACTAGTGTATGTGTGTCCAACGGTGTGTACATTGTCTACAAATGTACCCATGGACCCTCCATGACATGAGGGTTGTAGACTCACACGATGTGACCCCAAAGCCCTACAAGGCATAGAGATCAGCCCAAGATATACAAACAACCTTGTTATACCAGTTCAATTTCATGAATAGGCAGCAAAAATCATTCAAACTGAGGGCTTTTCTTTTCCTTTTTGACATTTAAATTTGACAACGGAAAGTTTTTACATCCACATAACACTAATCAGATAATGAATGACCAAATCAGGTAATGAATGACCAACAAATCACGGCTCAAGGTCTCATGTGCAAATATTTGTGGGTTTGACTCCACTGAAAAAGAATTTGACTGCTTGGCAAAGAGTCAGACCAGGGACCGAATTAACTTGGCTTAGCAGGAAGGCCGGGCAAAGTTTGACTTGGGGTTACTCAGACGACTCAGTGTTGTTTTCAACTATGGCTTTCATCCCATAAGCACAACAGATGCAGAAGTGAGGATAGACAAAACAACCTTGCACCTGTATTGATCACATACATCAAATATCATACACCTCCGATACCCGACATAGGCCCACTTATAACGTATATCACTCTTTGTATATGCATCATTTTGTCTGGCCCCATCTTTCCTATTTACAGGCTCAAGTATGGGCCATGAACTACCACCTGTGACCTGCAGAACCTAGAGCGCTGTTAAAACTCTCATGCGATATGGACCCACAATGCCTAAAGGATCTGTAGATCACAAGCCCTCCAAAATTAATGCGAACGAACAACCTTACACACATATTGAACTAAAACATTAATATCATCCTACATATCATTACAAGAAAAATAAAATTTTATTGTGTAAGAAATCATTTGCCAAGGATTCTGCACTGTGTAATAAAGCATATAAGACAGAGGAAACCACAAAGAACCAGAGCTGCGAAAAGATAGATCGACTACAAAATTCTCAATATCATGTATCATACAACAGCCAGAGCCCAATCAGCTCATGCTATACAGAGGATGAAGAACAGCTCAAGACATCCAAAGGACATGGTACGCATTTAAGCAAGAAATTAATAGGACAGCCAAATAAAACCCTTCACATCAGCCGCACAAACCCAGCAAACTTTTTTCCCACAAACCTTCTCATAAATGGATGCTGAAACTATAAAACATGAAATTCATGGCTTAGACCAACATATAAGGGAGTTACGAGATAAACCCATCGCGGATTTCTCAAATATACTAGCAAATAACAAGGACCCCAGGGTGCATATTCATACAACATGGAAAAAGGGCAAAATGAATTTGCACTGACAATCAGTAATATAACTGCAATACAGAGAAAGAAAGATAAGTTTTCGACAATCGCATATGTACTCACCTGAGTTTCTAGCTCTCCCACAAAACTCAGAAGGGGATGTTACACCGAATTCGAAAAACTAAATGATCGGCTTGGGGAATTGTCGAGATGTTCAGAGTTCGAATCTGCTGCGTGAAAGTCGCGATAGAACTCGCACCTCTTTCTTCAATCTCAGCACGATGTGCACTCTGGAGTCCTTGTTTTTCCTACGTGATCTCCTACTCAAATATCCCAGTTTTAACCTGGGTTAAAAGAAACTCTAGGCAGCGACCGTGTTTTGACCAGCGTAGTCACATTTGATTCTTCTGTGCTTTGATCTTCCAAAAGGAGAATCGCTTTTAAACAGAAGGTTGTGGTGAGTGACAGTTTGCAGGTGAGAGAAAGAGCAAAGGGTAAGAATCCATAACGAGATTGCGTGATTGGACTTTTTCTCCATCAGGGCGGCTATTCCTTTATTCCAAACGGGCGGTTGTACCATTTGGACGCCGGAATCTTGGTCACCGCCCTGTAAAGGTGTGTCAATATTCTAGAAACTCTTTTGGAAACGTAGAGAATTTTATTTTATCTTTTTGGGAATGTGTGGCAATTGGTCCACCGATTTCAGTCCAACCATTAAATAATTATTTTTTATATGTATATATATTATTTATTTTATTTATATATATTTATGATTAAGAATAAGAATATGTTTTTTAATTAAAATATATAAATTCAAATCTAAAATGTATTTGTAAATATTTTATTTTGTAAATAAAAAGATGGATCATTTGTTCAATACCTTTTTAGTGACTTGTAGTAATTGTTTCAAACATGCGAGAATGATAAGTGGAAATTTTAGAATTGTGAAAATATAATTTTTGGTTGTAATTTTATGGAGTTTGAATATTTTTTTTTATGTAATGAATGGGTAAGGGTAAGATATTTTTTTGGACCTAAGATCATTTAATAATAAGGTTTGAAATTCTTATAATAATATATTTAATATGACTCAACATGTCACTTGCAGAAATGGGGAGGAAAATAATCATTCTTCCCAACCACCCGAGATAAACCTAATTGACAAAGAGTTTGAATAACTTATATAATGAAGTCATAAATAACTCATGCAATACAATCTTAACTAAGTTTTAATGTTTCAACCAATTTCTTCTTTTCCAAGTCATTGTAAATTTACATGTAGACTCTGAAGAAGGCAGTGAAGTTCAACCTCATAATTGGTATGAAAGAACTCTTGAAAGTTTGATTAGACATTTTATATCAAAATGGGCTTATTTTTTACTTTTAGGCAAATTCCATATTGATGCTTAAATAGTAGCATTTTTCTATAATTCAAGTTAATCATTATGTCCATGTTAAAAGCATCCACATCACTATTTTGAGGAGAAACTCATCTTGTTTTGATATTCATTATGTAATATAATTATGTTTATAATTATCATAGCATGGAGGCTTTACATCTGAATCATAAATAAAAACTTTAGGGACTAAACTTATGAATGTCTGCTTCATATTAACAATGTAAGCATTGCTTTAACATTTTTTGAGTTAGACATTCTCACATAGATTTATCAATGATTGCATTACTTTGAAATAATGTGTATACAACAATATGATCTATCACTCATAAAAAATCTTGCCATTATACATAGTTTCACATATTGGTATTGTCCCATAGTGGACCTATTCCAAAATCCATTATGGTTCAAAGTTTAATCCTTACCGGGGATTTTCAATTCATTATGGGACTTAATATAATCAACTTCATGACCAACGTCGCACTTATTGGTAGCATGCAACTCAATAAGAATTGGATTTATTGGGTGCATCATACTAATAAGGAGCTCTTCATAAGACTAGGCATGTATATTAATATCGCCTCAACCCCAAATTGACTCAACAATGAAAAATTGTAACTCTATAAATCTCATCAATCATGTTAACACATGATTTTTGAAGGATCGTGGTAAAGGCTTGTGTAATTTATACTAGTGGAGATTCTTATCAAAAGCCAAGTAATCTATAAATTAGGAGATTATTAGGGGTTTGTCCTCGGATCACTTGTCTCATTTTTTAACTCTGATATCATTTCCCTTTGATGAGTAGACTAGACATCACATATATCATTTAGCATCTTCGTAGTTTAATGAGCATAAACAAAATCTATGTTATAGGCTAATGAATGATTATGAAATAGAGATCATATCCAACTTTACTTTGATTAATCGTCATTAGCTTCAATAATTGATTGAATATACATTTATAATGCTAGCATGGCGAAGGAATATAATATATTTAATGCTGATATGAGAAAGGAATATAATGACATGAACTAGGTGGTAGGTGTAAAAAGTGTATTTTTAGCAAGATATCAACACATCCCAACATTATTTTACTTGTTAAAATGATGCAACAATCCCATGCCTTAAAATAAAATCATTTAATATAAAAGGAGAAAGAGATGTCTGGCATTTGGATTTGTGTAACATATGCAAACCCTCATTTTACTTAAATGTGTTTGGAACCAGAAGAATAATAATGAATACATGAGAAATTCTCAATGTTGATCTTTTTGCCACATGCTTTGGCATAACCATGTGCTTGTTATCACTATGTAGGTTTGAGAGAAGCACACCAATATATATCACAGTTATCTGAAACATCACAAGTTTAATTGAACTCACTTGTCTTCAATATTGCACAATCTATACCCCAAAGGAGTTTTGAAAAATGCGTAGGTCCACATGTGTATCCTTTATATGTATTGTCATTATAAGAAAATAATTAATAGGATATTATTATATTATTAGGAGAACGTGTCGTGGGTGGAGAAAGAGCAGTTGCCATCAATAGTCATATGACAATGTGGTGCGTGACATTTGGTGATGTGGTGCAACAATATTAGCAATATGATGTGATTTAGTTTGTGTGGAACATGGGGATAGTAGGTGATATCAACAATAATTATGTATATGCATCATTTGTTATCTTTAGCCTCTTGTTTGGTTCTAAGGAATGTGATATGTGGAAGTTTGTAAGGTGCAATAAGATGCCATGGTTTCATTCCAACCGGCTTTCACAATGTCATTAAGAAGCATTGGCGTTGGATGAGTTATATTTCCTATTATTAACTCTCTCATTTGTGGTAAGTTGTTCAATAACTTCTTTATATGCTTGTTTTTAGAGTTTACCTTGTGCTCCTCATTCAACAATTTAGATTTTCAAAGGGAGATTATCTAATGCTATTTTGCAAATTTTTACTAATTGATTTGTCATGGAGGAGACTTTTGTGCCATTTTGAGGAATTAAGAATGATATGAAGGGAAGGTTGCTATATTACAAACCAGATTTGACAAGTGGTTCCAACGCAGGTGTTACAGATCCACTTGGGCACATCAACCCCAACTTGCAGATCGATACAATTAGGGCCCATCAAACCCTAGTGCAGTTGTTACATGCCCTAAAGAAGTTAGTCATCAGAATGCCTCACTTCCAAAGAAGTTTCATCACTGAAAACATCCAAAAACTACCTCTAAGAAGATCAGCGCAGGTAGGCCTTCATTAGGGTGCGCTGCAATGCAAACCATACACTGACAGGGTGCTATGCAACGCACTTGGTCCCTCTTTGGCCTACGCTGGGCAAATTTGAGCGAACTTCCGTGAGGGTTTGAAGATTCCTTATCCATTGGAAGCCTCTAGAAGTTTCTCAATGCCACCTACTCCTTTGAGTTCGCATTTGGATGAGGAAGGGAATTAGGAAACATCAATCCCCTATCCCTTCTTCCATGGAACTGATTTCTAAATTTAGAAAGGCATTCATTATCACCATTGATGGCATAACCTCCTTCACTCACCTATATAAATATCACTCATCTAAGAGATCAAGGGCTGGAAATTATTGAATTGTAGGGAGATGCTAGTGATATGAGATTAGAATTGATTGCAAGTATTGTATAGTGTTGAAGTGTCTTGCTTGTCATGAGGTGAAGAGGATTGGATTGGAAGAGTGTCACTGGATCGAGCACATATGGGTTGTAATCCTTCCTCTTATCAATAAAGTTTTCAAAACTTTTTCCTTATGCTTGTGTTATATGTTAATGCTTTCATACGTATATCATGTTCTCGATTCCATGTTATTTATAAGCAATAGATCATTATCATTTGCCTTGATGGGTTTTTGTTTGTGTTTGTGTTTGTGCAGTTACTTTCCAAGCGGCTTAAGTACGGAAAGGAGCAGCAAGATCGGTCAAGGGAGACAAGGAGCTAGTGAAAACTACAAGTAGGTTTCTCTTCTCTCTTGTTTTATCTATTGATTATAGAAAAGGTAGAGATTACTTTGTCTATTGTTTCTAGATCTACTACTAAGTCTAGAGGGTTAGGCGTTTGTCCAAGAACACTAAATATTCCCAAAACAAATTGGCGACTCCACTGGGGATCATATTATCCATCTTAGTAGCTTATCAGCCTCTTAAGACATTTCTACATACTGTACTTGTGGTCATTGATTGTTTTCAGTCCTCTTTCATTGAAAATTGAGTCAAAACTGTGTCAAAATTGCCTTCAGAATTGCTTACTGTCATTAGCGCAGTCTAATGAAGGACACAGTGCGCTACAGTGAACTTCCCGCATAGATCCAGTGCGATTCATCGCACTGTCTCTAACTGTTGCCTGCGCTGATCCTTTGAGGGTCAGTTTCCCATCTAGGAACTGAAAGTTTTTGCCAATTTTCTCTTGTTTGAATTGGTTGTTGAATGTCAATGATGTTTTGTCTCAGAAAATAGGTTTTCATCTCCTTAGCCAGCCCTACTTTGATTGGATTGATTAATGTTTCTTTAATGTCTTCTTTGTCATTATCAGTCTATAGTCAAAGTTAGTTTTTGGTCGATTGATATTTGTCGAAAGAAAGAGTCGTAAAATCATCTTTTCCTTCGAAAACTGAATTGTCGTAAAGTCTTCATTCATAAAAGATTGATTGATTTATATGTGCATATGGTTTGTCTTTTCGTCAAAAGTGTTGTAATTCCTCATTTCTTTGAAATCGAAAGTGTCGTAAAATCTTCCTTTCCTTGAAAAGAAATTGTCGGAAAATCATCATTTTTATGAAAAGAGATTTTTTATCAATTGTGCATATTTCCGTTTTTGTTCATCATAACATTAAGGGATTTGAAACGAAAAACTTGCATCGTGCATATTAAAGTTTGTGAATGTTTGAAAGGAATGGTTTAGGGAATTGCATCTAGTTTGTGCTCTTTGTTGATTGATCAAGAAGTACTTGTTTGCTCTATCCCTAGTAGCTAGGATTTTCATCGTTAAATTGAATGGAAAGAATGCTTATCATATTAGTTGCATTTTAGGAATTGCAAACATACATCATGTGGTGAACCTTGAAAGGCAAATTCTAAAGAATATCAACTTAAAATTTATCTGAATTTACCTAATGGAGAATTGTCACCTAACGAAAAACATTTAGAGGTCTAGGCTAGAGACATGTTCCGGCATCATAAAACAAAGCAGTTGTCGCTAACTTGTCTGCAATACATCCCGAGTGTGATACCTCATTCCACGTACGTGAGTATATCGTAGCTCGTCCACGTACCTTCGGGTATATAGGGCGGTGTTACAGTACGTAAAGTATATGGGAATGCTCTCACTGTGTGGTTTTGCATTAGAGAATGCTTATACGGACTGGGCCTCCATGTACCTTCAGGTATATATGGGAGGAAAACTCTAGGTTGCTATCCATCCTTAGGTAACTGAGTCGGTCGCCTTGTACATTGTGATACACCGAACATAGCATTAAGGGAGATTGCCTGCCCGTACTTCTTGGTTCGCCAGGAGGTATTCTGCAGTTCACAGTTGCTTGGTAAACCTTTATGCCTAGATTATCCCTCTTTTGTTTTGTTATGTTACTTTGATTAAAATAAAATTAATTGACTACGGATAATGTTGAAAAGTGTGCAACAAGAAATGCTTGTTGAGAGTGCAACAAGATGATGGAGCTTAGTGAAAAGAGTCGCCTTCACTAAGTGGGCCCGCAGGCTATTTTTGGCGCAAGTCTATTTTTAGACATATGGATCATGTCTATGGATTGCAGGTTGCTGTTTATGGATGATTGGTCAAGTTGGGAAAAATAGATGGACTTCTATTTTTGATCAAAATGTGAATGATCACAGTGTGAGTGATCAAAGTCTATTTTTAGACTGGCTGTCAAAAATAGAAAAGTCAAATATTATTGTCTCATAATAATATTTGGACTATAAACTTGATCTTATTCTCTTGGAGCACTTCAGAATGAGCTACGGATGTGGTACATGCAGATCCCACAAGGAAATACGTGGTTACCTATGGGATGACTAATATTTGCATGCAGGACTTCAGTTAGAACTCAAGTGAGTTGAGTTTAGTGGACTGGAGGTGCAGTTGATGGAGTTGTGTTCAGTTTAGCTTTGTTAAACTGGTTGTATTTAGTCTAACTGATCAATAGACTAGAGATGAGTTGGGTGAATTAGTTATTAATTAATTCACAAGTTATTAACTCATAATACAACTAATGAATACATCAGTTAACTCAGTTGCATGTCAGTGCATGTTCAGTTCAACAGGGACAAGTGGTAGAGAATCAGATTGCTATCAGTTGTGACTATAGTTGTGCATAAGATCTTGCACAATCAAAGGATTGAGTATGCCAATGAGTTTGCTCACGTATTTGGCCCACATTTTAGCCTTTGCTCACGTCCACAAAGTGTGAGTGACTATTTTGTAGGTGAAAAACGAGTTTGGGAAGCCATTCTCATCAGTTCTCGAGCAGGTTTGAGCAGTGGAGGCAGGCAAGCAGCGGGAGAGATTTGGAGATCAAATCTGAGCTGTATTGTGTGTAACAGGTGGAGATACTTGTGAGAAGTATTATGATTTGTATTGTTACATGATTCAATCAATATAATATACAGATAGTGTGGGGTTTTTAGCGAGATGCTTTCCCCGGGATACATACTGTGTTTATGAGTTTGATTGATGCTTCTATGTGCGCCTGTGAATGTTTCTGCTTCTATAAATTGATGATCAACGTAGAGGAGATTATGTATTATACATGTTCCGCTTATAATTGTATGATCAGGATAATCTCTGTTGAATATGTGTCATATTATTCAAAATTTCTACATGGTATCGGAGCAGCTTGATTTGTAGAAGAGATTTTTACAGGATATCAAGCGAGGATTGATCATCAGATCTACTATTCACTCATGAATTCTAGATCGGAAGCAGTTGAGTTTTGTGCTGGTGGAATTCGAATTTAATTCCAAAGCAAGAGATAAAACTCAGAAACATTCAGTTCGAGAATGGAGATAGTATGCCCTAGTATCTCACGAGGTTCACTCAGTGTCGAGATGAGCTGGGAAGTGTGGGGGTTACTGTTGATGATGAGGATGGTGAGTCTAGGACTCCTTGACCTTCCTAAGAGTTGGCATAGCTACCAGGACTCGGTGAATGGAAGGGAGAAACTGCCAAATTGGGAACGACCATGGTCGGATTTGATGCAGGAGGAGATTAGACGGCGCACCAGAGACAGTTCTTCATCCATGCAAGATGAGGAGAACTGTGCCTTAGCGAGTAAGGTGAAGAAGGGGAAGGAGAAGGTTTCTCTTTCCGAATCTTGTTCTTCCAGTGATGGGAAGAATGTTGACAAATCGAAGGTGAGATGCTTTCGTTGTCATGAGATTGGTTCATGGGTCAAGAACCTGTATGCTCTTGAGGTTCAAGATGCATGCAAAGCCTTGAGCAGCAAGGCAACTGATGGAGACTTGGTGGTTGAGAGGGAGCGTATATTACCTCTCAACATGCAGAGCCAGAAGAAGTCTCAGACGATTGTGGAGGAGCCACGATTGGTGCAGCAGCTTCAGGAGATTGTGGAGGAGCCACAACAGGGGAAGCTGAGAGGAGATCGAGTAGAGACATCTACTCATCCAGAGACCTCCAGTAGGGGGAAACTTCAAGCCAGGTGGGCTGAGGGATCGCATGCATCCATACCTCCAGGTAGGAGGTGGGGTGATGTGGATTGATTGTCCCAAGGAGGAGGGGCAGGATCCTTGAGGTACCCAAATTCTTGGATGAGACCTTGCTACGGGAGCCCAGATGTGTAGTAACAGGAACTGACTGATTGGGTAGAGACAGATGCGGATGGAGCGGCAGAGAGAGCGACAGTGCAGGGAATCCCAGGACAGCGCATAGCTAGCAGGCTGTAGCAATGCGAGAGGCACAAGTGTTTTGCACAGTGCTAGGTGGCACAGAGAGGTGTGCAATGGTGCGAGATGCATGGAGATGTTGCAGTAGCACAGATGTCAGAGAGGGAGCACTTGTCAGCAGCAGGTAGAGCTTCAGCATCAGAGGGTGTTTCTATCCCAACAGGGAGGTCAGTTGGGAGGTGCAGTGCGGATGCAATGCTGGGAGATAGAACCAGCAGCAGCACGGATGCAGTCAGAGATCAAAGTGACAGAGGCTAGAGCAGTCAGATACTGAAGAGCACAGAGATGCAGAGTTTCAGTCGACAGAGGCAATAGCAGTCAGAGACTTTGATGACAGAGCAAGTGGACCGGCCAGATGTGTTGCATGGAGAACATTCCAGAGTTACAGGATCGGGTTTGAGAGGAAGCCTTTCTTGTTGAGAGGGAGTGTTGAAAAGTGTGCAACAAGAAATGCTTGTTGAGAGTGCAACAAGATGATGGAGCTTAGTGAAAAGAGTCGCCTTCACTAAGTGGGCCCGCAGGCTATTTTTGGCGCAAGTCTATTTTTAGACATATGGATCATGTCTATGGATTGCAGGTTGCTGTTTATGGATGATTGGTCAAGTTGGGAAAAATAGATGGACTTCTATTTTTGATCAAAATGTGAATGATCACAGTGTGAGTGATCAAAGTCTATTTTTAGACTGGCTGTCAAAAATAGAAAAGTCAAATATTATTGTCTCATAATAATATTTGGACTATAAACTTGATCTTATTCTCTTGGAGCACTTCAGAATGAGCTACGGATGTGGTACATGCAGATCCCACAAGGAAATACGTGGTTACCTATGGGATGACTAATATTTGCATGCAGGACTTCAGTTAGAACTCAAGTGAGTTGAGTTTAGTGGACTGGAGGTGCAGTTGATGGAGTTGTGTTCAGTTTAGCTTTGTTAAACTGGTTGTATTTAGTCTAACTGATCAATAGACTAGAGATGAGTTGGGTGAATTAGTTATTAATTAATTCACAAGTTATTAACTCATAATACAACTAATGAATACATCAGTTAACTCAGTTGCATGTCAGTGCATGTTCAGTTCAACAGGGACAAGTGGTAGAGAATCAGATTGCTATCAGTTGTGACTATAGTTGTGCATCAGATCTTGCACAATCAAAGGATTGAGTATGCCAATGAGTTTGCTCACGTATTTGGCCCACATTTTAGCCTTTGCTCACGTCCACAAAGTGTGAGTGACTATTTTGTAGGTGAAAAACGAGTTTGGGAAGCCATTCTCATCAGTTCTCGAGCAGGTTTGAGCAGTGGAGGCAGGCAAGCAGCGGGAGAGATTTGGAGATCAAATCTGAGCTGTATTGTGTGTAACAGGTGGAGATACTTGTGAGAAGTATTATGCTTTGTATTGTTACATGATTCAATCAATATAATATACAGATAGTGTGGGGTTTTTAGCGAGATGCTTTCCCCGGGATACATACTGTGTTTATGAGTTTGATTGATGCTTCTATGTGCGCCTGTGAATGTTTCTGCTTCTATAAATTGATGATCAACGTAGAGGAGATTATGTATTATACATGTTCCGCTTATAATTGTATGATCAGGATAATCTCTGTTGAATATGTGTCATATTATTCAAAATTTCTACATGGTATCGGAGCAGCTTGATTTGTAGAAGAGATTTTTACAGGATATCAAGCGAGGATTGATCATCAGATCTACTATTCACTCATGAATTCTAGATCGGAAGCAGTTGAGTTTTGTGCTGGTGGAATTCGAATTTAATTCCAAAGCAAGAGATAAAACTCAGAAACATTCAGTTCGAGAATGGAGATAGTATGCCCCAGTATCTCACGAGGTTCACTCAGTGTCGAGATGAGCTGGGAAGTGTGGGGGTTACTGTTGATGATGAGGATGGTGAGTCTAGGACTCCTTGACCTTCCTAAGAGTTGGCATAGCTACCAGGACTCGGTGAATGGAAGGGAGAAACTGCCAAATTGGGAACGACCATGGTCGGATTTGATGCAGGAGGAGATTAGACGGCGCACCAGAGACAGTTCTTCATCCATGCAAGATGAGGAGAACTGTGCCTTAGCGAGTAAGGTGAAGAAGGGGAAGGAGAAGGTTTCTCTTTCCGAATCTTGTTCTTCCAGTGATGGGAAGAATGTTGACAAATCGAAGGTGAGATGCTTTCGTTGTCATGAGATTGGTTCATGGGTCAAGAACCTGTATGCTCTTGAGGTTCAAGATGCATGCAAAGCCTTGAGCAGCAAGGCAACTGATGGAGACTTGGTGGTTGAGAGGGAGCGTATATTACCTCTCAACATGCAGAGCCAGAAGAAGTCTCAGACGATTGTGGAGGAGCCACGATTGGTGCAGCAGCTTCAGGAGATTGTGGAGGAGCCACAACAGGGGAAGCTGAGAGGAGATCGAGTAGAGACATCTACTCATCCAGAGACCTCCAGTAGGGGGAAACTTCAAGCCAGGTGGGCTGAGGGATCGCATGCATCCATACCTCCAGGTAGGAGGTGGGGTGATGTGGATTGATTGTCCCAAGGAGGAGGGGCAGGATCCTTGAGGTACCCAACTTCTTGGATGAGACCTTGCTACGGGAGCCCAGATGTGTAGTAACAGGAACTGACTGATTGGGTAGAGACAGATGCGGATGGAGCGGCAGAGAGAGCGACAGTGCAGGGAATCCCAGGACAGCGCATAGCTAGCAAGCTGTAGCAATGCGAGAGGCACAAGTGTTTTGCACAGTGCTAGGTGGCACAGAGAGGTGTGCAATGGTGCGAGATGCATGGAGATGTTGCAGTAGCACAGATGTCAGAGAGGGAGCACTTGTCAGCAGCAGGTAGAGCTTCAGCATCAGAGGGTGTTTCTATCCCAACAGGGAGGTCAGTTGGGAGGTGCAGTGCGGATGCAATGCTGGGAGATAGAACCAGCAGCAGCACGGATGCAGTCAGAGATCAAAGTGACAGAGGCTAGAGCAGTCAGATACTGAAGAGCACAGAGATGCAGAGTTTCAGTCGACAGAGGCAATAGCAGTCAGAGACTTTGATGACAGAGCAAGTGGACCGGCCAGATGTGTTGCATGGAGAACATTCCAGAGTTACAGGATCGGGTTTGAGAGGAAGCCTTTCTTGTTGAGAGGGAGTGTTGAAAAGTGTGCAACAAGAAATGCTTGTTGAGAGTGCAACAAGATGATGGAGCTTAGTGAAAAGAGTCGCCTTCACTAAGTGGGCCCGCAGGCTATTTTTGGCGCAAGTCTATTTTTAGACATATGGATCATGTCTATGGATTGCAGGTTGCTGTTTATGGATGATTGGTCAAGTTGGGAAAAATAGATGGACTTCTATTTTTGATCAAAATGTGAATGATCACAGTGTGAGTGATCAAAGTCTATTTTTAGACTGGCTGTCAAAAATAGAAAAGTCAAATATTATTGTCTCATAATAATATTTGGACTATAAACTTGATCTTATTCTCTTGGAGCACTTCAGAATGAGCTACGGATGTGGTACATGCAGATCCCACAAGGAAATACGTGGTTACCTATGGGATGACTAATATTTGCATGCAGGACTTCAGTTAGAACTCAAGTGAGTTGAGTTTAGTGGACTGGAGGTGCAGTTGATGGAGTTGTGTTCAGTTTAGCTTTGTTAAACTGGTTGTATTTAGTCTAACTGATCAATAGACTAGAGATGAGTTGGGTGAATTAGTTATTAATTAATTCACAAGTTATTAACTCATAATACAACTAATGAATACATCAGTTAACTCAGTTGCATGTCAGTGCATGTTCAGTTCAACAGGGACAAGTGGTAGAGAATCAGATTGCTATCAGTTGTGACTATAGTTGTGCATAAGATCTTGCACAATCAAAGGATTGAGTATGCCAATGAGTTTGCTCACGTATTTGGCCCACATTTTAGCCTTTTCTCACGTCCACAAAGTGTGAGTGACTATTTTGTAGGTGAAAAACGAGTTTGGGAAGCCATTCTCATCAGTTCTCGAGCAGGTTTGAGCAGTGGAGGCAGGCAAGCAGCGGGAGAGATTTGGAGATCAAATCTGAGCTGTATTGTGTGTAACAGGTGGAGATACTTGTGAGAAGTATTATGCTTTGTATTGTTACATGATTCAATCAATATAATATACAGATAGTGTGGGGTTTTTAGCGAGATGCTTTCCCCGAGATACATACTGTGTTTATGAGTTTGATTGATGCTTCTATGTGCACCTGTGAATGTTTCTGCTTCTATAAATTGATGATCAACGTAGAGGAGATTATGTATTATACATGTTCCGCTTATAATTGTATGATCAGGATAATCTCTGTGAATATGTGTCATATTATTCAAAATTTCTACAGATAACATCCTCCTCGCTCACTCCTTAGTTTATCTTAGGTTGAAACATATGGCGACAAATCCAGAGTCCACTGATCAAGGAATTCCTTTTGATGGGAATCCTAGTCCTTTTCCTCCTTTCGGAAATATTGGTGCTCCATATATGGCTACATTTTCCCTTCCGGGATTTACCATTGGCTTGCCAGTATGGTTGTTCTCAACCTCCTTGGTTCAAAATGTCATGATTTCTCCGCAATCGAGTACATCTCCAACTGGACAAAATCAACCTCCAGTTGATCCTAAAGTTGACCCTTTGCCTTCTTCCTCATTTGTTTCTTCCTCCCCTTCTTCCTCTTCACCTGGTGAAAGTATTGGTACTAGTAACCAGGTGGCTAAGAAGAAGAAGAAAGGGAAGAAGAAGAAGAAGAAGCAAATTCAACAAAGGGGAAACCAAGCAACCATTGCTTTGAATGCAACATCTGATGAGAAATCGTCCATCAAGCCTCACAAAGTTCGATATCCATGCAAACTTTGTGCAGGAGACCATCTTCTTCAAAATTGTCCTGATATTCCTCAGATCTTAGAAGAATGGTCTTCTTGTTCACATCATCCTGTGTCATCAACTTCTGGAGATCATGTTGGTGACACACCATCAACTAGTGGTAGTAAAGTTCATGGAAACAAGGGTAAAGTTAAGTTTCCCTGTAGGTTATGTGAAGGGAATCACCCCATTCACCTTTGTCCCTATCTGGACAAAGCTAAAAAGGTGTTGGATAACCGTCCTGCTTCACTGCAGTGACTTCCATCTGGTTACAGGAAACTATCCCTTAATCCTTCACTAGTTGATGAATTGACTGACCAAAATCAACCGTCGGTCAAACCCACTCTCTCTGAAAGTGAATCCTATGAGTCTATACCCGACCCAAATCAACAGGTCGAGGTAAGAGTTGACCTGATTTCACCTTCGGCTAATCTTACCTTTCCCGAAGAGAGTGAATATGATACCACTCAAGTTCTTTTTCTTTCTTCGGATTCAAATGAGCTTGGGGGCAATCCTCCTGTTCCATCAAGGCAGGAGGAAAATCCACCTGCTCTCATAACTCAAGGGGTTAATTCTCCTATTTCTACGGTACCCCCTCCAAGTATTCTAGTCACTTCCTTTGATTGGAATCGACTGGTAGGATTCCGCTTTCCTTCTTATGTGCCTTTCCAGATCATAGTACAAGTTTGTAATATGATTGTATCTAGCACTATTATAGATGAAGGTGCATCAGTGAGTATCCTTTCCTCAACTGCTTGGCAAGCGCTCGGTGCCCCACCGCTTGCACCAGTTACCCAGGATCTGTTGGCTTTTAACAGAGGAACTTGTAAACCATTAGGGATCCTTCGACAGTTACCTATTACTTTGGGAGGAAAAATCGTTTACCTGAACATGATGGTAGTCCCAAGCCCTTTAGATTACAATTTACTTCTTGCGCACGACTATGTTTATGACATGGGAGCTATGGTTTCAACACTCTTTCGAGTGATTTGTTTCCCGCACGAAGGCAGAATTGTCACCGTTGACTAGCTTTCATTTCCCAGTCCAAATATGGCTTCCAGTCAACCATCTTCCCTAAATGGTCCATTTATACCAATGGTATCATCCCCACCACAAGTTAATTATGTGGCAACCCATTCCATACCTACATCAATTGACGATCAATTCAGTGATGTTGTACATTATGTACTGGGGGCATTGGAACCAAATCTCTCCTTCATGACCTCTTATGAGTTGTGATTGAAAGGTATGAGGATAGTTCCTTGTTTTGTATCAACCTCATTAAAAAATGAAACAAGGAGTATGAGGATAGTTCTTTTACTGTGTCAGCCTCGTTAAAAAATGAAATAGCTCCCTCGAGGAGAGTTCTTTGTCTTGTGTCAACCTCGTTAAAAAAATGAAACCAAGGAGTATGAGGATATTTCTTTTATTGTGTCAACCTCGTTAAAAAATGAAACAGCTCCCTCAAGGAGAGTTCTTTGTCTTGTGTCAACCTCGTTAAAAAAAATTAAACCAAGGATTTTAGGATGGTTCTTTTACTGTGTCAACCTCGTTAAAAAATGAAACATGTCCATGAGGACAGTTCCTTGTCTTGTGTCAACCTCATTAAAAAATGAAACCAATGAATATGAGGATAGTTCCTTGTCTTGTGTCAACCTCGTTACAAAATGAAACAAGGAATCTGAGTAGAGTTTCTTGTCTTGTGTCAAGTTCATTTAAAAAAGAAACAAGGTCCCAAGTTCCAAGTCAAGTCTTTGATTAGATCTCATAAAATCCCAGTCGAGTTTTTCACTTGATCTTGTAAAAGAACCTTCATTCCATCCACTTGATAGCCATGAGTAGTCTACTTAGGTGAATGTAATGAAGCTTGGGGAGCATGCACCTAATGGTAAAGTTAAGTTTCCCTGTAGGTTATGTGAAGGGAATCAACCCATTCACCTTTGTCCCTATCTGGAAAAAGCCAGAAAGTGTTGGATAACTGTCCTGCTTCACCACAACGACTTCCATCTGGTTACAGGAGACTCTCCCTTTCATCATGCTGGGGGCATGTAAACCAATCTCAAGCATAGTTTTTTGTTTTAAGCTTGTGTAAAAATGAAACTGAATCCAAGCATAGTTTTTCGTTTCAAGCTTGTGTAAACATGAAACTGAATCCAAGCATAGTTCCCTATGGTTCAAGCTTGTGTAAAAATGAACCCATTTCCATTTTTTAACCCTCGTGATTGCCATTCTATCAGCCTCTTTCATCAGATGAGCCTTGGTTGTTTTCATCCCATCGCCACCATCCCTTTGGCCAATCATACGCTTTCACTTGGTTGTTTTACCTTTTTTGAGGAATAGTTGCAATGAGTGGTCTTATTAGCCAACCTCTTCACATAAATCAACATGTTTTGAGAAGTTCCAACATCACCGGAACCAGTTGCTACCCTAGACACCACTCATTCCTCAAAATAGGGTCCTCTTTAAACTCTTTTCAGACTCTCTAAATATGAAAAGATTGTCGAGCGCTTGTCCTTTCCAACTTGTTAAAGGATTGGAAATGATATCTCTTTCGTATTTTTTTACGCTTTTTCGGACTTGAAAGATTATTTTACGAAAAAGGAACTTATGGAGTTTCCTTTTCGTCCCTTTTCAAACTCTCTAAACATGAAAAGGACCGAGTTGTCTTTGTCGTTAAACTCATTAAAAACATCAAATAGCGACAAGCTTGTCCATCTAGACAAGGTCGAGTTTCACCTTCGCTAGACTCGTTAAAGCATCAAATAGCGAAGGATTCGCCCGAAGGGTGAAATTATACAACAAGCATATGTTATCCTCCTCAAGCTTGATAAAAAATAAAGAGGTATCGGTCAGCAATGACTGGGGAAAATGGAACAAGCCAAGAAAACTTTATGGTAGCAAGTTGTCCTTGAACATAACACTTTCACCTCATCACCGTGACTATGTGAGTTGGGTCATCCAGCTTGATGGTTATCATACCATCCATTACCTTGTTTTGGGTCAATGCTACCAATTCATCTTAGTGTCGCCGACATGTTCAAGAGAAGTCTTTCAGTTCAAACTTCATCCTTTGCAATACCGTAAACCTTCATTTTCATGACCGCCATTCCTAAACCTTGTGTCGTCTATCGTTTTTTCATCTCCAAAATCATTTATCTCGTTTCGTGTTGTAGATGTGGGATACATCAAGGCCCTCCTACGACGAGTTGCTTCTTGTCGACATCAACACATCATGCAAGAAGTTGACTTAGAAACACCCCTTCAGTACCTTAAAGCTTGCATACATCAATGGCAAGTCTCTTGCTTCCGGCGATAGGTTGACATCAATGGCCTTCAATCAAAAGACTTTGTATGGTGTTCAACATCAAATCATTTATTCACACCATGCAAAATGTGTTGTAGTACCTTGAGGGTCATTAACATTATCGATGATCCCTCTCGCATTTGTTAACGGCTTACATCATTGGCTGATAATCAGACGATGTCTTTCCATGTTCGACTTCAGAACATCTATTCACATGGTTAGACTTGTACTTGAGCAAAAAATTGAACAAGATTGAAGACCCCGGATCTAGTTTCATCCATCTGAGCTGCGATATTTTCAGGATTACTAAATCAAATGTACAATGGCCTTACATTCATGGGTCTATATTTGTAGACGAATATATTTGTACATGTAATGAAAGTTTATAAACTGAGCATGGGTATGCCTTCCCTCAGCTAGTTCGTGAGCAAGATCAAATTATCATGATATATGCATTGTAATTGATGCAGGTCACCTTCTGTTCCGAAACCTCCTCTCCTCGTGATAAAGCATTTCCCCCAACATATATATTTATGACTTCATGCTTTAGGGGGCAACTGTTACAGATCCATTTGGGCACATCAAACACAACTTGCAGATCGATACTATTAGGGCCCATCAACCCCTAGTGCAGTTGTTACATGCCCTAAAGAAGTTAGTCATTAGAATGCCTCACTTCCAAAGAAGTTCCATCACTGAAAACATCCAAAAACTACCTCTAAGAATATCAACGCAGGTAGGCTTTCATTAGGGTACGCTGCAATGCAAACCATACACTGACAGGGTGCTATGCAATGCACTTGGTCCCTCTTTGGCCTACGCTGGGCGAATTTGAGCGAACTTCCATGAGGGTTTGAAGATTCCTTATCCATTGGAAGCCTCTAGAAGTTTCTCAATGCCACCTACTCCTTTGAGTTTGCATTTGGATGAGGAAGGGAATTAGGAAACATCAATCCCCTATCCCTTCTTCCATGGAACTGATTTCTAAATTTAGAAAGGCATTCATTATCACCATTGATGGCATAACCTCCTTCACTCACCTATATAAAGATCACTCATCTAAGAGATCAGGGGCTGGAAATTATTGAATTGTAGGGAGATGCTAGTGATATGAGATTAGAATTGATTGCAAGTATTGTATAGTGTTGAAGTGTCTTGCTTGTCATGAGGATTGGATTGGAAGAGTGTCACTGGATCGAGCACATATGGGTTGTAATCCTTCCTCTTATCAATAAAGTTTTCAAAACTTTTTCCTTATGCTTGTGTTATATGTTAATGCTTTCATATGTATATCATGTTCTCGATTCCATGTTATTTATAAGCAATAGATCATTATCATTTGCCTTGATGGGTTTTTGTTTGTGTTTGTGTAGGAATTTACAGGGTAAGTTCCTCAGACAGAACACCAAAAGGACACCGCTCACAACCAGATCGCAGATCAATACACTAGTGTTTTGACGTGGTTAAAACCCTCAAAGAGGGAAACAGTCCACGGCCTGAGCCAACGCGGCCACTTCAGGCAATTTATTAATAAAAGAATGAAAATTTACATATGTTTCTCTCATGCACGGATTACCCTACAAATGACCCTCCATGTGCTTTAAATAGAATTCATGGACCAATCGGGTGTCAAGCCACGGATCAAGTGTCGGTAATACCGAGGAGAGAATGAACCGTCGGATCACTACATATCGTGACCGTCGGATTGTAAGTTACAAAATGTACAACGGTAAAGAAACACACTACCTACCTATACCTAACTCTATACTAGACCAAGTTGTACTTAACTATTTCCTATGTGTCGGAATATCCTAATATCCCCCCTTAAGAACAACTTGGGATAGGATTGAAGGATTTACAAATATGACACAATAGGAGAAGGAAGGAGGCACTAGAGCCTATCCCCCCTTAGTGACAACTTCCTGAACTCCAACCATAAATCGAAGTTTAGTGAACTTCGCCTCTGTGAGAGCCTTTGTGAAGATGTCTGCAACTTGATCATCTGTTGAACAATATTGCACTTCAAGAACATGGTCGTGAATGAGCTTTCTGATGAAGTGCATGTGCAGTTCAATGTGTTTGCTGCGCTGATGTTGGACTGGATCTTTGCATAGCTGAATGGCACTTTGATTATCACACCAAAGTGTAGTCGGATGCTGCTGCTCAAAGCCAAACTCTGATAGGATCTGACGAAGCCACAAGGCTTCCTTACTAGCTTCTACGGCACCACGATACTCTGCTTCTGCAGATGAAAGAGAAATGGCACCTTGTTTCTTGCAAGCCCATGTAATAGGTCCTGAACCAAGAGTGAACACATAACCGGCAGTAGACTTCCGATCATCAGGGTCACCAGCCCAATCGGAATCAGTGAAACCAACCAATAGAGGAGATGCTTCGGCACTGTAATGAATCCCAAACTGAATTGTACCTCGAACATAACGAAGTATTCTTTTAGCTGCTTTCCAATGACTTTCACAGGGGTTTTGCATGAACCGAGCAACAAGGCCAACAACAAAGGAAAGGTCAGGACGAGTATGGGTTAGATACAAAAGTTTTCCTACAAGTTGACGGTATAAGGTAGCATCAACTTAAGGAGAAGTACAAGTGACTGAAAGTTTGACTCCAGACTGAAAGGGAGAAGGGGCTGGCTTACAGTCTTCCATGTGAAAATGATGTAGAATATCACAAGCATACTTGGACTGGGAAAGGGAAATACCCTCCTTGGATTGCAAGACTTGAAGACCGAGAAAATAGTGTAAGTGTCCTAAGTCTGTCATTTCAACTTTCCTTTTAAGGCTAGACTTCACATGGTTTATAAGGTTGGGATCACTACCAGTAAGGATAAGATCATCAACATAAAGAACAAGGATGATAAGAGAGTTGCCCACTTTCTTGGTGTAGACAGTATTGTCAGAATGACACCTAGAAAAGCCAGATTCTAAAAGAAAGCTATCCATTTTGGCATACCAAGCCCGAGGAGCTTGCTTGAGACCATAAAGGGATTTCGTAAGTCGACATACAAGGCTGGAGTCTGTTTGTATGAAGCCAATGGGTTGTTCCATATAGATTTCTTCATGCAAGTCTCCATGCAAGAAGGCAGATTTAACATCCATCTGATGGACTTCCCATTTGAAAGAGGTAGCAAGGGAAAGAACAAGGCAGATAGAGTTCATTTTGGCAACAGCGGAGAAGGTTTCAGTGTAGTCAATGCCTTCAACCTGTGAAAAACCCTTAGCAACAAGACAAGCTTTATGTTTATCAACTTTCCCATCTGGTCCATACTTGGTTTTGTAAACCCATTTGCATCTAACAAGTTTTCGTCCCTTTGGTAGAGGAACAAGATCCCATGTATCATTTGCCAACAATGAATGATATTCTTCATTCATAGCTGCTTCCCAATCTGGATGGCCTGAAGCTTCTACAAAGGTGTCAGGATCATAATTTACTGGAGCTTGAGCCAGTAAAGAAGAGGCTCTCTCGAACTGAGAACGTGTACGTCGCTGATCTGTAGGATCACCGGCAAGATCACCTGCTGCATCTCGAGTAGCACGAACCCATTTTGGAAGCTGAGGAGCTGAAGGAAGATCCTGAGATGGTGGGGGAGGATTGTCATCCTCACTTTCATCATCTGAAGAAGAAATGTTTTCAAAAGTAGAAGAGATAGGGAGAGGTGGCACAACCGCCGGACTAGGCTCGCAGGCCGATATATTTTCATCAAATTTTACATCTCTTCTAATGATAACATTTTTGGACTTAAATGGAATAAGTCTATAGCCTTTGACATCTTCAGAATATCCAACAAAAGTACATTTTTCACTCTTAGGTTCTAAAGCTTTATGCTTTTCATCTGGAATATGGGCCCACGCTTCACTTCCAAAAACACGAAAGTGACTTACATCTGGTTTGATTGAGCTCCATGCTTCTTCTGGAGTGATATTCTTTAAAGCCTTAGTAGGAGTGTGATTTATCACGTAATTTGCACAGTTAATTGCTTCTGCCCAAAAACTAAGACCAAGTCCTTTAGAATGTAGCATACAATTAGCCATTTCCTTTAAGGTGCGATTCTTCCTTTCAGCTACACCATTTTGTTGTGGAGTATATGGAACAATATGTTGCATTTGAATTCCATTCTCAGTGCAATAGTTGATGAATGTGTTTTTAACATATTCTCCGCCATTATCAGATCTTAACTTAAGAATTTGATGTCCAGATTGTTTTTCAACAAAGGCCTTGAAGGCCAAAAAAGTGTTAAATACTTCACTCTTGAGTTTTAAGAAGTATACCCAAGTGCGTCTGGAGAAATCATCAGTGAAAGTTAAGAAATACTTACAGCCAGAGAATGACACAACTGGAAGTGGACCACATAAATCACTATGCACAAGCTGTAAAGGGGCTGAGGCGTGCCAAGAGGCACGTTTTTCAAAACTGTCCCGATGATGTTTTCCGAGCACACATCCGGAACAAACACCATCTCTGCAAGATACCATAGGAAGACCTGTCACCATATTTTCTTTACATAGATGCTGAAGGGAGCGATAGTTTAAGTGACCAAATCACTCATGCCAAAGTTTGCTCACTTCATCGTTATGAGCGACAAATACTGAGGGAAGATTTGATGACCCAAAGTTGTGAAACTTATACAACCTTGTAGAATCATCAACAATGCCAGTAGCCAAAATCTGTTTAGGATCTCTTAAGTCCATGATTATAACATCATGAGGTGAAAATTCAACGATTTTACCTTCACCTGAATGAGTTATCTGATATACAGATAGAAGGTCGCAGGATAAGGTTGGAACACATAATACATCATTAAACTGACCATTGTCTAGATGAACAGTTCCAGTCCCTACAACACTAAGAGATCTATCATCACCAACATATATATTTTTGGTGTTACAATCATTTAAAGAAGAAAACATGGCTTTGTTTTTGGCCATGTGATAAGAAGCTCCAGAATCAATGAGCCACTCATGAGAATGAGAAGAAGAAGATACATTTAATGCATAGCCAGACCGAGATGCTTGACAACCACATGCAGAAAGTGCCATTCCTGAAGATGAAGTTGAAGTTGAAGATTGCCCCAAATGGATGTTATGCTTCTTCATTGCTGCTTCCAAGGCTTCCATCTTCTTAAAGCATTTTGATTCTAAGTGGCCATCTCGATTACAAAAATTGCAATGTCTATCAGTCTTCTTCCCTTTGTTTTTATTTGTCTTATCATTTTGTTGAAATGATTTTTCATTTTGGGGCTGAAATTGCTTAGGACCCTTGTTTGGTTTAGGACCATTCTTTTTAGGATATGACTTCTTAGGATTCTTTGAATTTGGTTGCTGCTGGGCGGCTAACGCTTTCTTGGAAGAGTTTCCAATATTAAGAAGACCAAGGTGTAAGAGTTTTTCTTGTTCTCTTATTAAAGAATCACAAAAAGAGTCAAAGGAAGGGGGCTTGTAGTCTGTTCCTTGAGAAATGAAGGCTTCTCTTGTAGAATGGAAGGTGGAAACAAACACAGAGTAGGCTGGTCCCAACTTTGTAAGAATGGAATAGATAAGGTTACTATCTTCTTTCTTAACTTTAACACCTTCCAAAAGATATCTAAGGGTCTTGAACTTGGACAAGAAATCTTCAATGCAAGAAAAATTATTAGGGTCCAATGTAAGCAACTCATTTTCAAGTTGATGGGCTCTAATTTCATTTTTAATCCCAAAAACTTTATTGATTTGTTTCATTGCTTCATCAGTAGTATCAATTTCTGCAATATGGAATCTAAGATCTGGAGAAATAGACATCCCTATCAATCCACGTGCTTGATCTTGCCTATTTTCCCATTTAGCAGCCTTATCTTCATCCTTCGGTTTCTTTTCTTGGCCTGAGGCTATTCTGTAGAGACCTTTACTTCTAAGTAAATCCTCAATGTAAGCCAACCATTGGAAGTAGTTGGTGCTGCCAAGGGTAACTTGGTATTGACTTTCCATTTCAATGGAAACTGAAGCTAAAGATGCTGAAAATAAGTGTTCCAATGGATAGATCTCGAAAAATTAGGCTGGTTTAAAAAAAATGGCTCTGAAAACGGCTTCCGGATGAAGAAGTTATGGCTTTTTGAAAAAAAGTTGTTGAAGTTGCCGACGAAGTGCGGGAATGTGTGGAAATGAAAAAGTCCGCCCCCACAAAATGGAGACTTGAACCCAAGACCTCTACTCTCTTAAAATAGCTTTGAACCAATTGATCTATACAAAAAATTTGAGAGAGAGAGAGAGAGAGTGCTTTGGGTTGCGTGCTTGCTTTGAGAAAGCTCTTTTTCCCTACAAAACAAAAAACACAAAACCCAACACGGACATGCAAAGAAAACGAACCTTACGGCTCGAAGTTAGCTTTAGCCGAAAAACTAAATATTTTCAAAAATGAACCTTGCGGCTCAAAGTTAGCTTTGGCCGGAAACTAAATATTTTCCTCAATGTTTCTGATTTTCCGAGATCACCCTAAGGCGCAGGGAAAAGAGCATACGCATGAGAAAAATCCTTCCTTTCTATTTCTGATTTTCCCAGATCACACAGAGTCGCAGGGAAAGAGCATACGCAGAAATGAAAGGTATATATTCGGTAATAAAAAAGCTAAATAAACCGAAACTGAAATAAACAGAGAGAAAATAACAGTAAACTGCAAATAAACACTGTATACCTCCAGATCTTAAAAATGACGCAGCTAGGGCTACCGGAAACCTTTTCGCGTGAAACGAAAGGGGTTCCTCACTGGAACAGATGCTCCCAACACAACAGAGTAGTCCTCTCGGCCTGAAAGCAGTCAGAAACAGCAGATCTAGGAAACGACAGTCGGATGCAATTCTACCGGCTTCAGATTTGGATCATCAACGGACGCGGCCCTCAAATAGCTCTGATACCATGTAGGAATTTACAGGGTAAGTTCCAAAGACAGAACACCAAAAGGACACCGCTCACAACCAGATCGCAGATCAATACACCAGTATTTTGACGTGGTTAAAACCCTCAAAGAGGGAAACAGTCCACGGCCTGAGCCAACGCGGCCACTTCAGGCAATTTATTAATAAAAGAATGAAAATTTACATATGTTTCTCTCATGCACGGAATACCCTACAAATGACCCTCCATGCGCTTTAAATAGAATTCATGGACCAATCGGGTGTCAAGCCACGGATCAAGTGTCGGTAATACCGAGGAGAGAATGAACCGTCAGATCACTACATATCGTGACCGTCGGATTGTAAGTTACAAAATGTACAACGGTAAAGAAACACACTTTACCTAACTCTATACCTAACTCTATACTAGACCAAGTTGTACTTAACTATTTCCTATGTGTCGGAATATCCCAATAGTTTGTGCAGTTACTTTCCAAGCAGCTTAAGTACGGAAAGTAGCAGCAAGATCGGTCAAGGGAGACAAGGAGCTAGCGAAAACTACAAGTAGGTTTCTCTTCTCTCTTGTTTTATCTATTGATTATAGAAAAGGTAGAGATTACTTTGTCTGTTATTTCTAGACCTGCTACTAAGTCTAGAGGGTTAGGTGTTTGTCCAAGAACACTAAATATTCCCAAAACAGCAGGGCTCAAGTATTTACTTCAATGACTCTCCCATTTGTGGTAAGTTGTTCAACAACTTCTCTATATGCTTTTTGTGCGGACTTTACCTTGTGCTCCTCATTCAATATTTTAGATTTCAAAGACAGATTATCCAACACCCATGTGCAACTTTTCACCAGACGCTTTGTTATGGAAGAGACTTTTGTGCCATTCCAAGGAATTAAAAATGATCTAAAGGGAAGGCTTTTTTTTCATAAACAAGATTAAATAGTTGCTTTAATGCAACATCCATGCATCTACTTCAACATGAGCTAATTACCACCATAATGGAGCATTATTATTTGAATCAAGGCTAAACAACCTAGCATTTTCCACTGTGAGCATTATTGTCTCCTTGACTTTCTTTGATAATTGCTAACTTCTGTAGCATTTGGAATTTCTTAAAAATGTTACACTTTGTTATATAAAAATACCTACGATCTTTTATTTAATAAATATAGTTATTTAATCAACATGTCTAAACTCCAAGGCTCTTTATGTGCAGTAATTATTAAAACCCATATGTTTACACTAGAAATCTCATAAACCTTTGCATCTCTTGTCTTGAAACCTACACAACTATGTTCTATTTCTTAGTTGCACCTATGTCTAGCCATTTCTAAAGCAATTGCACTACTGTGTGGTCTTTTCCCACACAATTTTTACCCCAAAACTTAATAAGAAAAATAAAAATTGGGAATTTTTAAGACAAATATTTGGAGTATTTTAACTTATCATTAATGGTGCATGATACCACCTATTTTTTACTTTATTGCAATGAAAATAAACAGAGAAAGTGTGGATTTAGATTTATATATCTTGTAACCATCTAATGTTGCACACATAGTTCTAGCACTGCTCTTTAAGGTAACTTTCCTTATACCCATTTGAAAATGAATAAGATTTTGATAGATATTTTGAGATGATAATATGTTATGATGTGCATGAGAGGTTTGATCGTGTATACAAATTCATTTATGTAAATAGTTACAACAATTCCACGTAATATTTGTTATTAAAGGGGTAAGAATGCCTTAAAAACCATTTGAGAAAGGAAAGGAAATGGATTTATAGTAATTAAAGGAATGAAGGAGGTGTTGACTGTGCTAGACCCTCGAACATGTCAGGGGATCTCCCTAGTAAGAAATCCCAACTAGACCTTAGACCGTTTGGTGTAGGAGTCCCAGCAGTGGGTCATACGGTATCGCCTTGACTATGGCTGCGCGCAAAGGCAAGTAAGATGTCCTGTTGGTAGCAAAGGTGTGACATATGCAGCAAGTCAAGGAAGGTGCATGAACGGTTCTAACACACGGAGGGTGAGGTGAGTTCACCCCTTGGAAACTTGTGAAAGCACAGAGTTAAGAAGGGAACACACAAGCAAAGATGCATCACAAACTGGAAGGCAAGTAAGCTAGCAATCCAAAGTGATGGTTAAACCAACAACACATTTTAGTAAGATTCATACATACATATACAGAAAGAGTCTATACACACATGCATAAGCAAACATATACATATATCATTTAGAGTAAACAAGATAATTGAAATACAATACGATATATGCATGAAACGTGATGGCTCTGTTATATTAAGAAGTGAAAGTTTCAGTGATACAATACAACCATGACCAACCACTAGTTGCAACAACAAAACATTAAAGTCACTGTCGCCTGCTCCTCCAACGATATATACTAGCTCTGCACAGTGGAGAAGCCAAGGCTCATTACAATACTCTCCAAGCTTTCTCTAAGATACTCCTATCGAAAGCTTGGCTGACCAAAAGCCTATACAATGAGTTATGAGGGACTATATATAGCAAAGGGTGGGGTGACCCTTGACAAAATAGGCTTGAGCAAGCAATGCAAGACATCACTATGATTCAAACAATTGTGGGAAGACCAGCTCTTCGACATCCTCACGATGGTCAACGTGGAAAACTGATGCCAAGCTTGGTAGTCCATGATGATGTCAGTGTACTCTGTGGTGACATCTTTCTAGAAACAAACTCTTGCCTATGTTGCATCCGGGTACACTGCTCTAGCTCCTTTATCCAACTCGTCTAATAACATGCGCATCATTATCTTGAGTGCAGTCAAACCAGCGACATACTGATGCATGGTGTTTGCAATGATCACCAAGTATGCGCTAGTGGTTATGCGCATCAACTCGTTAAACTACGAGTCAAGCTCCAGGCAGACTTATGCCTTCGTCCTTGCCTCAGTGAGTGTCCCAATAGATGGGACCGCATGTGCGCACACAACAACATCCATACTCCTGAACACTCGTGCATGGGAAGCCTGCAAACTAGTTATGAGTTGCGGGAGATCTTCATAATTCCAGATCTGACTCTGGATGCGTGCCTTCAGCTCGACTGCTCTGGGCTTCATCATCTTGGGCAAGTGTAACAGGGCTCCCTTGTATCTCATTGTCCATGTTTGCATGTAGTCGACAACAGTATGCATGTTTGACAAGATACATGCTCTCCTAGCACATCGTTGTTGCCAACCATTGAGATGGACAACTGCCTTATGCACGGTACCAAACTTGGAATACAATGCCTGCATGACTATCTCAAGGGACAATACTTCATCTAGTATCACCTTCTTCAACTCTACTCGGGCAGATGTTGTAACCAATTCTCCTCCTTGCTTGGCCGTCTGTAACTCCTTAGCCATTCGCTCGTTTTCAGCTATCAAGAAGCGAACACTCGAGCTAGTGGGTTCAACATATGCTCTAGTAGCATCGGCCAATGTTGTTGGATGCATGCACAAGTCAGACACGATCACTCGTTCTTAAAATTGTGCAGGAGATGTGTTATCATCTGGAGTAGACACTCTACGTGATTGCGCAACTCTATGTTGTGACTCGTCGAATGATATGTTGTGCATCTCTCTTTCTGGATTGTCTCCAAGTATCTTAGTATCTCCTTGGTTGCTTGGGACTTTCTCTACTTCCGGATTCGGTGAAGCTGGTGGGTCAACCTCTTGGTGGTAAGGCATGAGGTTGATGTGGTAAGGCATGAGGTTGATGTCTTGCTCTAACTCTTGTTGCTCCATATTCGTATCCATCTGCTCAAGTGCTTGTTCAATCTCTTAAGCGAAGTCCTGCTCCTGCGACTGCTCACCCTGTCTACTTGGTGCCAGCTGTTCAGATGAGTCTACTACCTGTACAGGCACAATTTCATTTGCCTGTACATGTTGCACCCCCTGTTGTACCTGTTCTTGTTGTGCTTCCTTATCCTGTTTGCACATCTCCTTTTCCTTTCGGAGTTGCTCCTTCAACTCTGATCCACGTGGATATTGGTGGCCACCCGCCTATTCCAATTGGACCCTCACCATTGTTTCTTTCAGTTTTTTAGTTTCCTTAATTATAGCACAATTTACTATTTTTGGCCGTTTTTTCGGGTCCTAAACTTTTGGAGCCGTTTTGAGGCCCTAAACGACATTTTTTTGGCAAAATTCTTCTTGCAATCACATAAGTGATTGCATCGACAATTGTATTCCTCAGAGAGATCTTTCCAAACAGGTATCATACGCGTCAAAACGGAGATAATATGACCAAGTTATGACCCTGGGAAGTTGGCTGCGCAACTAACCCCAACGGGGCCCATAAACTCTTGGTGTTACATCTCCTTGGGTTAGGGTCTTGGTTGTTTAGGGTTTTCTCTTATTGTTCAATAATAAAAAGGCCCTTAAGCCTCATTGTAACTCAATTTAGAGGCATGTAGCCGCCACATCTCTTCTCAGAGATAAACTACCATCGCCCGAGTTATCTGATTTCCATTTTGTTTGTAAGCATAATTCAATATTTTTTTATTAATGAAATGAAGTGTTTTTCTGCTGCATCTCTATGTTTATGAGTATATATGTAAGTTGTTGTGTTCCTGTTTAAGTTCAGATTAGTGGTATCAGAGGGGTTTTCTCTTTCTCTATTTTTCTTTGCATGTCCCCAACAAGGTCAGGGTATAAGGAGTTAGGGCTTGATCTAGTTGAAACATTGTAGGATCATCCTCGCAAAACCCGACGAACTCCCATGGCGGAAGAAAAGAAAGATGAGGGGGCAGGAGATCCTTTCAAAACGTTGCTCGAAGAAGCCCTCGAGTGACAACACGATGATGGATAACTTTGCCCAGATCCTTCAACGAGTACCCACAAGTGATGCATCTTCATCCAGCAGCCACTCTAGAGGCATCACTCCTTTTAAGGTACAAGTTAACTTCGATATTCCCATATTCGAAGGCCTCAAAGATGCAGATGTCGTAGATAAATGGTTAAACCTATTGGAAGGATATTTTTTAGTTCATGACTTTTCCAATGGGGAAAAGATTACGTTTGGACTTCTCAATGCCACCCCACATGTCAAGGACTAGTGGGAAACCTACTGTGAACAAAAGGACGAGAGCGAACCCTCACTATTTTCAGCTGCACCCACTTGGAATTCTTTCCGAGACGCCATCATGGAACAGTATTACCCTGTCGGGAGCTATGAAGATAAAAACATAAAGTGGACCATGTTACGGTAGGGAAGGGACCAAGATGTGTCGGAGTTCACAAATACTTTCCATAACCTTCGCGCGAAGCTAGGTATCAAGGATACTGAGCGACATTTGGTGCTCAAGTACCACGGCTGTCTACACAAGTACATCCAAGACGAGATGGAGTTCCTAGACATTTCCTCTCTCGGCACGGCGTATTGGTACATTGTAAAGATTGAGCAGGAGTTTAAATAGAAGAAGCGAGACTTTGGATCTGTGAATCCAAAGTAAGGAAAAGGTGCCCCTAAACCAAAGAACAAGGGACCAAGCCAAGGCGGGGCTACCCAGGACAACCTGTCAAAGCCACAAGTAAAGAACAACACTACAAAGATGAAGAAGGATACTGGAAAATGGTGTGAGTTCCATAAGAGCTCCACTCATAATACAAGTGAGTGTCGGGCCAAGCAGTCACTGGTGGCCGAGCTGAAGGCTTCCGAATCAGACGCAGGTTCTGACTCTGAATCAAAACCTGATAAGGGGACTGACAAAGGGAAGTAGATCATTGATGTGGAGCCTAGTGCCACCATGGCCACCACAAAGATCCATAAAATTGAGCCTGAAGATCTAGAGGAGGGGGAACGCCTATTCCACTCACAGATGTGGGTGTAGGGTTCTTCGCTGCAGTTCATTGTCGACAACAGGAGCTAGAAGAACCGTGGCGGTATTGCAGAAGTTTTATTGGCAAAAAATTCATCAGGATGTTGGGAAGTACATTAGATCCTGCACCGCCTGTGCCATTTCCAAACCAACCATCAAGAACAAAGGCTTGTATACTCCTCTACCTACTCCTAGTCGACCTTGGGAATCTGTCTCCATGGATTATATGTTAGGCCTTCCTTCTACTAAGCATGACAACGATTGTGTTTTCATGGTCGTCAACAAATTATCTAAGATGGCCATCATGGCAGCCTGCAAGAAGAGTATCACAGTAGAGGCCACTACTAAGCTCTTCTTTGAGCGAGTGTGGGTACACTTTGGGATCCCACAATCCATTATCTCAGATGGAGACAACAGATTCCTGAGTGCATTTTGGTCAAGTCTCTGGTTGATGCTGGATACAAAACTCACTAAGTCCACGGCTTTCCATCCCCAAACTGATGGCCAAACAGAGATTGTCAACAAGATGATTGTACACATTTTGCGCATGTACAACTCGAAGCATCCATGCACATGGGATGAAAGTCTCCCCTATGTCCAACACAGCTACAACAAAGCTCTCCACAACTCAATAGGCCACAACCCCTTTTAGGTAGGGTTGGGATTTCAACCATTATGCCCCATTGATGTGGCCATACCATTTGAAGCCACTCGAGTAGTTTTGGCTCACGTGCAGTGCGAAGCTGAAAGGGCTAATAGCTTCATTGAGCGCATTCAACACATCTGCCAATAGGTCCATGATATATTGGACAGATCCAATGCTAAGTACAAGCAGCACCATGATCAGCATCGAGTGTCGCACAAATTCCAGGTGGGTGACAAAGTTTGGCTACATTTGCAGAAGGAGCACCTTGCTGGACCCCACTACAAGCTTTGCCTGCTTCGATATGGGCCATACACCATAACCAAGGCTGTCGGGGACAATGGCTTCGAGCTTAGCATCCCATCGTTCCTTGGTATGCACCCAGTGTTCAATGTAGATCGCCTTCACCATACACCATTGTTGGACACATCTGACATTGCAGAACAACTCACACCAACAAAACTCAACCCGAACTGCATGGAACAGGCCAAAACTGATCAGATCATGGACACATAGATCAAGAACACTCGGCAACAGAGGATACAACTATATCGAGTTGTCAAAGCAAGACAACTCCTTCACCAAGGCAAATGGCTCACTAGGGACCAAGTTCAACAGAAGTTTCCTCATCTCATGGAGGAACTCAACGCAATGGGGACCATTGCTTCCTAAGGGGGGAGGACTGATCCAAGTGGATATTGGTGGCCACCCACCTATTCCACTTGGACCCTCACCATTGTTTCTTTCAGTTTTTCAGTTTCCTTAATTGTAGCACAATTTACTATTTTTGGCAATTTTTCAGGTCCTAAACTTCCGGAGTAGTTTTGAGGCCCTAAACGACATTTTTTTGGCAAAATTCATTTGGCGATTACAGAGGTAATCACGTCAACGGTTGTATTCCTTAGAGAGATCTTTCCAACGAGGTATCATACGCATCAAACAAAGATAATATGACCAAGTTACGACCCCGGGAAGTTGGCTGCCCAACTAACCCCAACGAGGCCCATAAACTCTTGGTGTTACATCTCCTCGGGTTAGGGTTTTGGTTGTTTAGGGTTTTCTCTTGTTGTTCAATAATAAAAAGGCCCTTGAGCCTCATTGTAACTCAGTTTAGAGAAATGTAGCCTCCAAATCTCTTCTCAGAGATAAGCTACCATCGCCCGAGTTATTTGATTTCCATTATGTTTGTAAGCATAGTTCAATATTTTTCTATTAATGAAATGAAGTGTTTTTCTGCTTCATCTTTGTGTTTATGAGTATATCTCTAAGTTGTTGCGTTCCTGTTTAAGTTCAGATTAAACTCATGTAACTCCTTCGTTTTTTCCTCCATCCTCTATTTTTCTCTCTGCCTTTATGAAGTCCTCCTATCGCATTGTTGCCTCTATTGCCAAAGCTGCTTTCTGCACAAGTGGGTCTACTCTGAATTGCAGCTTTGTTCCGCCTCTAAGTTGTCAACAATATTTCTCTTGCCTTTTTCGCACACCGGTATGTTTACCTCTGCTAATGGTGCTCTCCTCGATGCTGCTTCACACCGCTTCTCTAACCTTTCCACAGCGATGCCAACCGATTCATTAGGCCTCGAGAAGTTGTAGAAATATCTCCATGGGTCTTCCTCCGCCCAATGACATGCCCGTGGATCCATTGAAACTGTAGTCTCGCGTAGCAATCTTTGACAATACAATGCGGGTCATACGGATTAAAGCTTCAGATGTCGAAAGGATATTTCTTGATCTCCTCTGTTTCAACATCTGCATGCTTGAGGTTTCATATCTCATACAACCCGATCTGCCACGGAAGAGTGGGCCAAGGTGCCTTCTTCTTCCAGTGCAACCTAGCTGATAGTCCTGTCGAGATGTGGTATGATACTTCTTGCATGACGAGCTTGTCCATGGCAAACTTCGACAAAAAATGTGGAGGCCTCTCCGTGCTGTACATCCGTATGAAGGTTCGAGATGGTGAGGCATACCAATCCGCTATGTCAATCAGTGCCTCCATTACTGCCTTCGACATGTAAGGTGGATCCTGCTCAAATATCATCTTGTACACCGGGGTCACAAAATGATATGACAGTTGTGTGATAAATCCTCTGAAGCTGCTTTCAAAAAATAGTTTACAATAAGTATTGATAGAGGTTTTCGCGATGTCCATGCCCACTTCATGCCCGGGAACTACTGATGGGCACATATTGCATCCAAGATGTAATCAGAATTGTATATTTCTGCTTGTTGATCTTTGGGCGGCTGCCAAGCTCTTGTGACTGATTCCTTTAGCCTATGAGCCAACATGTCGGACCAGTTGCATGCTTTGCCTTCATTGGCTAGTTGGTCCAACGCGACCACCCAACTCTGCAGGAAGGTCTTTGTGCTCTTTGGCCATACAAGCGACATGCAAAGATGACCAAGTATTGATACACCTTTTGCAGTATCTTCATCTTATAAATCTGGTTGGGTGTCATCCTGAATTTGGTTGGCTCCTTTACCTAGTTCTTCAAGATATCCCTGGAGTTGGAATTTTTGTTAGGCATGCTGAAGGGTGTCTCCATGGTGATCACTGGCTTTGACAAATGGTACATCTGCTGATAATCATGTGCCTTAAAGGTAGCAATCTCCATCCCGCTGACACTGCTCAATATCATTATCTCGGGATCTGTGTGCGAGACAATCCAATGTATCATGTCCACACATGGGAATGCGGGATACCTACATGCAATCTGGTACAAGTTGGACTTGTGAATGTTTAGATAGACTTGGTGGTCTTTGAGATCTTCCCCAAATGTGCCTGAGAATGCATCATTGACCTCTTGCCATTTCAGCTTGATGTCCTCATAGAAAGGCAAACTCGTAGACACTCGCTCAATTGCTGCTCCAGTTGCGCTTCCATTGGTGTCCTTTGACCCTACTCTCTTGGAGGTCATTGATCTTAAATTGCTGAGAGATGAATGAATGCTTACTGTATCTAGAGACATGGTGACATGCATGGCCAGAAATATGTCAGTTAAAACCAAAGCAAACTTGAGGGATGACATGCAACATACCTCGGGAATTGCAGGAAAGGATTACGCAATTTTCATTGGGAGGTCGGGAGACTGATTTCTGGAATTGCACAAAACGTAGTTCAGACTATCAGGTGGTTGGTTGACTGCTGGAATTGCGCAATGCGCAATCCAAACTGGCCTGCTGGGTGCTGGGATTGCGTAATGTGCAATTTCAACTAGAAAGTGCTGCAGGCCTAGGGACTGCATTGTGCAATTTTCTGGGCCAGCAGTCACTGTCTGTCAGAATTGCACAAGGAAATACTAGAGGGCAGTCAATGGCCAGAATTACGCATTTCTTAGGGGGAAGGCAGAGCCTTCCCTCTCAGAATTACGCAATGTTGTCTTGGTGAGGCAGAGTATGGGCCAAGGTTGCCCAGACTCACCGATGAACAACTGAAAGCAAATGAAGATGTGAATGCGTGGTGATACTGAGTGTAAGAAGGAGTGAATGATCATGCATGCAAACAATGAATGCAAGATTCAGATAATGAAACAACATGCATGTATGTGAAACGAGTCGCTGAATCGACGACCGTTCCTGCAAAAAAGTGTCATGCATGCGATAACAATGAGATGAGAAACGATACTTGTACAAGCTAACATGCATGCAAATGACAGTAAGCGTTCACAAAAATCAAGCAGACAACACTCACACAATCCAAAACATAAAAAGCGATAGAAATGTTGCAAAATACAAGTTAAGCAGACTTACCTGAAAATAGTTGAGCTAGATGTGTCAAAGACTTGTGGATGTGCTATGGGATGTCAAAGCTCCAAGATCTATGTGAAGAATGAGCTCTGAAGCGTCGAATAAATAAGTTTGAGGCTTATGACGCGCATGCCACAAATCTAGGAAAATGCAACACTTGGAGGAAAGTTTCTAAAACAATCTTTGCATGTAACCTCCAACTACTAAAAATATCTCCCTAAAATATAGGGATGCTTTTTGCATGCTGCTTTTTGATATTTCGGGAAAAAGAAGCCCATGCATGCAAGTCAAGTTTTCTTGGTCCTGGGTGGAACCGGTCAACCTGAGGGCACATGCAACAACCTGCTTGATTGAGGGGAAATTCTGCGAAACTTCTGGGATGAAGCTAGGCTAGTTGTCCAGGGGGATTGTGCAATTTATGGGAGGAGCAGTTGACTGTTGCCCATATTTACACAATTTTTGGGTTGAGCAGCACTTCTCAGCCAGATTGCGCAATTTTCACTGGGAAGGTTGTCTGACAGGATTGCACAGTTTTTGAGCCCAACAGGCTGACAGTCAGATTTGCGCAATTTCTGGAGGGAAGGCTGGTTCCCCTCCATAATTGCGCAATTTTCCCAGGAAGCTGCTTAGCCAGTAGCTAGACCAAGTCCGGAGTGGCAGCTTGTGAGGGGAGTGAAGCAAGCTATCATGCACAGGCTGACAAGCTGCTAGAAAACCACTTAAGCTCATGTACTTGACAGTGCAAAACACGATGTTGAGGATGGTTGGTAGGGAGGCTCCAAAATGAACCTAAGGAAAAAATTTGGAGGGTGGCTGTAGCCGCTACAACACTTGGCGAAACACTGGTAGAACTCCAGCTCTCTAAATGGACCTTGTTCGTGAAAAGCAAGTCTAACAACTCAGGAAGTATTGTTCAGTTCTCTGTTCGTCTTGGTTTCCACACTTGCTTGATTGTATGATGTAACATCTGCCAAGCTCTTGGTCGATCGACACACATTCCAGGCCAAGTCAATATAGTTGTTTCGATTGGGGATGAGCCGTATATTGGTGCACAAGCAGTGTGGTCGTTAGAGTTTTAGTTTCATCTCTAGTGTTGCTCCGCTTCCAGCAGGCCTGGACAGCACCCTCGCGGAGTCACGCAGGAACACAAGTGTTATAGACATTTTTGGGCACTGCAACCCCAAGCATAAATGTCCATAAACCAAGGGCTCCTAAGTCCCTAAAGGTGTTGTTCCAACCCCTAAAAGAACAAGGTCAATTGATTACAGCTTCTCCCAGAAGTTCTCCATGAAAAACCACTCAGAACTGGTCAAAACTGGACCATTTCACCTGCTCCATAGGCAAAGTGCGTTGCATCCCACCTGAATACACACAGTAGGTGCGTTGCATGTCAAAAAGCCCTTCTATGGGGTGCGATGGGCGAGAAGGGACAAATGGCAGGGTCAATCCGCAAGGTGGAGAAGCATGGAATCTTCCAGAAACTTCTCCTGTGACACTTGCCTCTCTGAATTCGACCAAGGATGAGTAAGAGATCATTAATCTCCAAGTGGAATCAAGAACTATCAGAGGGAAGACACTAATCAAATCTCAAGCTGACTCACCTCCCTTGCAGACATCTATATATGGATCCCTCATCCCAAAGATCCGGAGGCTGGAATTTTGTATCTTGTAAGGAAGTGCTGCTGGTTTCTTGGTGCAATATCATAATGTTGGGTGATCTAAGCTTTTCATGAGGTGAAGAAGGGCTCCTTGCTGAGAGGATGATGCTGGGTCAGAACAATTGGTTGTAATTCTCTTGGCTCTTTCTTGATTATCAATAAAGCTATTCATGTTTTCCTCCATACACTTGTGTGATTAATGTTTTATGCATTTGTATGGTTAATATACATATGATCCTATATTGCTTATGATAATATATCTATGTTCTCGTATAGTGTTATGCTGCTTTGATTCTATAGGTACTCTGTGAAGCTGGGTACACAAGAAAGCAAGTAGCAAAGGACTATCAGAAGAGAGAGGAATCGAGCAAGGAACCAAGCGCAAGACAGAGGTTGGTCTCCTTTATTCTTCTCTCATCTATCTTTCATAAAGGAAAACGAAAGTAGTTTTAAGTTTGTTTGTTTCTAAGGTAGCTACCAGCCTTAGTGGGATTAGCAGCTCTGCATAGACACTATTCCCGGTAACAAAATGGCGACTCCACTGGGGAGCGAGTAGATTGTTTGTTCATCTACATTTGTTTACTTTATAAACTTACAGACGGAGCCTGAAGTCAAGCCAGCTAGCCTTCGAACTGCATTTGCTATGTGTTGAGGCCTCGAAAATCGCTGCAACAACATTGGGGGATAACCACCCGGTCCGGACCTTAAAGCAGCTCCTTTTCCGTTTGGTGTGGTGGCTCCGACTGTTCAACTAGGTCCAGTTACCTTCTCCCTATTGCTATTGGTTTATAATGTATCTTTAACTACCAATAGACAGGGACATCAGATCACTTCTTCTTGCTGATCAGGCAAGAGAATGACCCTTAAGCTGATTTGGGTTCAGCCAAGCCACAACTAAAGTTTTGCCTCTTTGAGGAGAGGACTTAAAAGAATGTAGAATTTACTCTAAATGCAAGCTTATTCTATGATGCAAGCAAAAGAAACTAATCTAAATCCTATCTTAATTAGGCAGATATAGATCTAACCCAACTAAGAGCAAGATAATTAACATATTGGGATTTAGATATGTCTTGTTTATAATGAATATCAAGTTAATGAAGTAGTTCAATTAACTGATATTATGGATATCAAAACACATCCTTTTGAGACCTTTTAACTGAAATAATAAACCAACAACACTCAGGAAGTAGTTCACATAAATGATATTGATTATCAAATCAGCAAATCCAATAACTAAACAATAATATGTGGAAATAGTTCACAACATATTACCACTCAATAAATCAGTTTTAATAAGATAGATTTCTGAGTAAATAGTTACTCAGAAATGAGAAATTAATTCATAAGAACAGAGATACATGATAACAACATTGAGACAAACTACCCATATTGACAATAATGCACAAACATGAATAAAATGACACATTCCTGTTACCATAAAAATGAAACTGATATTTAAAACAGTAGTATTAAAAATACCAATTTATTGCATCCATTTCTCTGATCTTGGTCTCCAACAGTCCTTTACATTGCTTGAATTTCTGCCTTCAAAGCTAAAGCCACAATAGTGAAAACTCTGCCCCTCATACATAATTCAAGATACAAAGGAAAAATCCTCAATAATCCCCAGATCTGAGATATTCTCTCCTCTCTCCTACAACTCTAAATTCCTATTACAATAGTGCTCTTAGAAGTCTAGCATTGCAGAGGAGAGCAGCCCCTTATTCCATTTTGCAATCTATTACTTATACTATTTGTGAAGGAATTCTTGAGAGAAGAGTTTGTTGAAGAGAAATATGCTAAATCCAATTTTACTTGCTCAAAATTCTGATCTTCAATTGCTGGAGCATTCTCATTGATTGAGATCTTTTTCTCCATATTCTTTTCACTGTTTTCTTGCAAAAAGAAATCAAAATAAATTAATAAAATCAATCATGGCATTGCTGGCATTTAAATCAAATCCAATCAAATTCTATAAAATATAAATTCTCTATTGATGCCTGGGATGATTTAATTGGCCAAGAATATCATTGACGAGTGAATCTGCAATTAGAAGAGGTCTGGACCAATGAAAATAAAACTCAGAAAAATGATTTTGTTTTCAAAATTCGGAGCTTGATCTTCTGCCTGATTTTTGACCCAATAAATGACCAAATCTGTCAATGAAATCTCCTCAGAAATATTCTCCTTGATTTTCTCTTTCCAATGAGCCGTCCTGGGCCTCATTTGGCCAAGTAAAACTCATTCTATGAGCTTCCAAAGTTGATGAGTCAAATCTGGCATGAATCTGGAAATTCTGTTGCTGAGCTAAAAATTAAAATTTTAATTAAAAATCTAATCCTAAATTAGAATTAGAATTAATTGTTAATTATAAACTAAACTAATTATTAATAACCTATTTATTAATCTAACTAACTGATATCTAATTAGCGATTTATAAACAAATTTAATCTAAAAAAAACACTAATCAATATTAATCTAAATGATATTTAAATTTTAATTCAATTAATAAAATATTACATATTATTAATTAATTTAATTAATATAATATATTACATGTTATTAATTAATTTAATTAATACAATATATTACATAGAATTTCTAACTGTAGACGGAGAGAACCAGCGAAGATGGCTAGGGTTACTGGGGCCGCAAACACTCTGCAGCACGGCGAAGGGACTGAGGAAACGGAGAAACTTTGGGGGAAATCGACCGCAGGAACAACGGATCTGTACACGCCGTCAAGGATTGGGTACCGCAGCAGAACAAAACACAGTCATTCTGCACCAAATCAATCCCGGAAGGCCGATTTGACTGCCCACAGGTCATGGACGAGCTCTTATTACCTGTCTAAGGGTCTTTTTTATTGCAAACTGTTTTCTTCTATTGAAACAGGTCACGGAAGGGGCATACAGCTAGCCAGCGACCAGATCTGCAAACGTATCTTGAATCAGAGACACTATGTGCGCTGTTGGACAAGGGCGAAGCGGAATGGCTGGAGATGAATGCGTGTGCGGGAGCCAAACAGATTGGGGACGGCCAGATCTGGGGCTTTCTCATGAACATCATTGCTGGAAGAGCTGGATCTGCCGCATTTCGCATCGAATCTGCGATAACAGCATCGGGTAAATCGTTGGTTGGAGGCGGTCTTCCCTCTCCCTCAGTGGGAAGATATGTGAACCCCAGACCTGCCATATTTCCGTCAGATCTGGCTCATAAACCAGTGAATCAGGGCCTACTCCTCACGAACACAGATCTGCTCCAGATCTTCATTAAATCTATTGAAGGCAAACATTTTTGCATGAGACTCAGTAAGGGGATGAGCGTACACGAATTAAAGAAGAGGATCCAGGGTCAACTTGGAACCCCAGCTCAATATCAAAACCTTATATATTCTGGGTTCAGTTTACAGGACAACCAATCACTCCAGCACTACGGCATCACCAACGATTCAACCATCATTCTTAATCTGCGTCTGTGTGGGGGAAGCAGCGGTTCCAGCTCAAAAAACACCAGCTCTTTTCGGGATGCAGTGAAAGGGAAAAAAATGGAAAATAAAACAGTACCACCATCAGAGCTGCCAGGACCCTACATCGTTGAACAAAAGCCAGAATCACCAACTCTACAAGTAACTATGCCAGAGGTAAATAACCTGTATACCGATTTATCTAATACTGCAGTTATTTGTAGATTCAATGGCTTCTGGCCTAAATCAGATGCCCTGCATCAATGGATCTACTCAACATGGTCACCTAACTGTGAAATTTATCTCTGCCCTAAGGGGTATTTCATAGTTAGATTTAATACAGAACAGGAAAGAGACAGCATTATCAATCAGGGCCCTTGGTTCTGGGGCAGTGCCGGCCTCTTCACCACCCCATGGTTCTCGGATTTTGATGCTACTACAATGATAGTCTCAAAAATGCCCGTATGGGTGAGACTACATGGACTCCCACTACACTTCTGGCATCAAAAAGTGTTAATCGCCATTGGGAATTCTCTTGGGAAATTCCTAAAAATGGATGAAGAAAGAGCTATCAGGGGGATCTTCACATTTGCCAGAATATGTGTAGAAGTGGACTTGAGTGAGGGACTACCTGACCACATCACGCTGAACTTTAATAATACTCAATGGACACAGCAGCTTGACTACGAAAACACAACATTCCGATGCAGGAGTTGTATGCAGACAGGGCACCTTCAATATAACTGCCCATTAGCTCGAAAGGACCCCAGGAAAACTAAGAAACAACAAAAAAAGCCCAAAGGCTGGCAGCACACAGACCCATTAGAAGAAGAGGATATAAATGAGGAACCCACAGAGACCCAGACGGAACCAGCCTCTCAAATGGGACAGAAACAAACCCAGGCAGCGAATACCCCTTCTACTCATACGGGGCCGATCATCACAGATCTGCATCAGGAGTTACAAATGGAAGTAAGTGGCATAAAGAGAACCCACAGCTCAGAGGGCTCAGAATCAGACAAAGAACTACAAATGATCACAATGGAAAACCAGCTAGCTATTATTACACCCACTGCTGACTCAGGAGGATGGCGTCGGGTGGAGAAGAAGAAGGGAAGAAAAATATAGGCTCGCTGGAACATATTAATTTCTTTTTTCTGTTACTCTGTTGTTTCCTGTCTTTACAGGAATAGTTCTTTTGCTACCTAGTGTTATTGTCTCTGTTTCGCTGCCTGTCATTGCAGGATCAGCCATTTGCATATGCCTTGGCATCTACAAAATGTAATTTTTTCAATTATGAATAAAATTACGATTTTTTCCTAGGGGAAAAAAAAAAATATTACATATATTAATTAATATAAAATTAATTATTTAAATATTAATATTTAAATTAATATAAAAAAAAACAAAATACAAACTATACTCCACCTTTATTCCATTCATTTTAACTCTGATTCGAATGGGTTTAAAAAAAATAACATAGACCTCATATGATAACATGCTCACATAAACCTTTAAAGTGACGACTGATATGGTAACGTAAACCATTTCAAAAACAATCGAATTAACCCATGAGCCTAAAATCAATGTTTGACTTATTGCATCGGCGATCGGGGTATGGAGGTGTCGGGGCCTTTTTAAAATGTGTCAAGCCAAAATCCCGATGCGATACAAGAACCTTTTAATGATCGGTGATCGGGGGTATGAAGGAGAGGTCTTCGTCATCAAATATCGGCGATCGGGAAGGATGGAGGGGCTCGTTAAACTTGTGTCATATGAGAGCCCCGACGCGATATATTCAAATAAATATTTATTCCATTTTGCTTTTCGGCGATCGGAGGAATGGAGGTGTTGGGTTATGGCATGTGCCCATTTAAACCTCCGATCCGATACAGAGCTTTGATGCGATGAAAATTTTCTTTTTATTATTTTTCATGTATTAAGTTTTATTTTAATTAAATTAATTATGTTTTATATATTAATTAATTTAATTAATTTAAAACTTAATACTAAATATTAATTTTAGTTTTTTAAACTATAGCCACTTTAAAAAATAAAATTTAAACTACAGCCATTTTGAAATTTTGGATTTTCGATATTAGTAATCAATTTGGGAAATTTGAGTAAATTAATAAAATCCCGATAATTCATGATTTGGATGCATAACTAAAAATCGAAAAAATGTTAGAAAAAACTCGCTATGGGTTAATATTTAAAATGAATGCCTTATTGAACTAATTTATTTACAAAATGCAATATTGTACATTTTATGCATTTTTAACCAAGGCTAGATAAATGATGAGACTTCAAAGGAGTGCCATTTTCAAACCAATTGACCAAATGAGACGAAACAAGCGTCAATGGGAAGCTTATAAAAAATCGATTCTAACAAAGCAATCAAAACAAGAATCCAAAGAAAATGTAAAATTAAAAAAAGCGTAGGGCAATCAACTAAATAAAAATCCAAAAAGATGTTTAGCCAAAATTTTTATAGAAAGGGTCCCCATTATTTGAGTTGAACAATTCAATAATGGGGGGGTTGTGTTTTCACCACAACAATGGCGAGACACGGGAGAAGAACCAGTTATCTCTCTTTGATATGAATGAGATTTTCCTAAAATTAAAGTAAAAATAATTTAAAGAAGAGAAAATTAGTCTGAATAAAAGCAAGAATCATCTAATTTGTAATTTTCTTAAAATCCCTCCTACATTAAAATATTTCAAAGCTCTACATCAGTCCTTAATTAGTTGTAGAGATAAAGTAGGGGTCACTTTACAACTTAGCTTTTAAAATATACTCATTTGTCATAGGTAGAGCCACTGCTGCCAGCAAACATCTATAGTCTCGACAGGGTTACCTTTTAATCATAAATGATTCAGAATCCCATTTGTTTAAAAGAATTATTGATCTAGAGATAAATCCATTTATATATGTTTATTTTCTTTGAATTTTTTATTTTTTATTTTTCTTAAAAGCCATTGTCCTGGTTTGGTAGTCAGATATTTGACAATGCCATTCACTGGTTAAAATTGGACTGAACAAGCTGGCTCGTGATGAGACCCCTTGTCTTATAATTGTTTGCAATCATAAGTCATTACCCTGGTTTGTTTAGCAGTGTTGGTAATGTCAGCCTATTTTTCCCCTATGATCATGGTAAGCATGCTCATGATGAGACCTCTTATCTTTTAAGTTTAAATATATTTCTGGATTATACTTTAGACAAATAAGACTTTTTGGGACAGGGAGAATCGTTGACTCCTTAAGAGTTAAGAATGACAATTTCAGAGTTAAAGGTGCTTTGCTGTAAAGTGTCTTTACTTGGTTAAAAATAACTTTTCTTGACTGATAATAGAACTTTGAAAGATCCTAATAAAATTTTGAAATCTCAAAATGATTACAATTTTGATGAAAATGAATTTTTGCAGATTTTATGATACTTTGCCAACTTCTCTTGATTGGTAATCTCTTCCTTAAGTATGTTTACTTTTATAATAAGAAAATCAAACTTTACTAAGAGGTTTAAGAAAAAGCTAATAGGTGACTATTAACAATTTTTCTTCACGTATCCTGACCATTGTTAGGTAACAAATAGGCCTTCCATATAAATAATGGCAAAGTCACCATAATCAAAGCTGAAATTCGAAGGAAAAGAATTCTTATACTACAATGAGAAAATAAATCAGCGAACAAAAATAAAAACAAAGAAATCTCTAAAAATGGAAAGGAAAATCCAAGTTTCGCAAAATAAACTCAAACAAGAATGTTTATACCAATGTCTCCAACAATATGAAGAAAAAGAAAATAAGCATGTAATCATTCCTTCTTATGTTGAGATTTAGAAAAACATACCTTTCAGAGTTGTGAATGCTTTAGGATTTTAGATAACAGTGATTGTAAAATTCAGCCACAATGAATACCTTCTGTCTGATATGAATCTTCTTGTTTCCAAGCATCATCTTAATCATTTTCTAAAAAATGAATGCTTAAAGAAACAGATTAAAGGTTCAGAAACTTCCTGGTGTGGCTGTTTCAATGAGGATTATCGCTGCTTCTTGAAATAAAGCCAGGAGAAGAGTATGGACTTTGAAAATATGATCTGGCGGAGGATTGGAAACTTCAAATGGAGAGCTGCAAAACAGAGTTTTATATCAGCATAATTTAAAAAACAAAAATGGATCTAGAATGATGAAATGGAAATTAATGAAAGTGGGCACATAAATCTTACCATTGGATAATTGCTTTTGATCTTACCTGAAAGGTATCAGTTTCTCCAAGCTAGCTTACTTCTTATTTTAATTAATCATTGAAAACATGAAGAAGTCAAACTAACCAAAATCCTATAACCCAAAATCATTATTTATTTTATTTAAACTAAAGTAAGCGGTAAAATGTAAAAATGGAATGCTTAGTGTTCAAGGAAATTGAAATTAAAAGAAATGCATCAGAGATGAGAATGAGAATTTGCAGTAATGACTATTCCTCAAAATATTATAAGTTTCATATAAACTCCATGATTTGATAAATTGTCCAGAATCAAGACCAAATCCAAGATAATAAAATTTAAATATGAAGATAAAGGTCTTGAATTCCATTTTTAATTATGGAATTATATATTTAAAACTAAAATGTATGAGAAATTGAAATGATTTTTTGTATCCTGCAAATTTGTCATCAATTGCCTTTTTCCCATAATGGTTACCCAAACTCGCTTTAACACATCGCCTCACCGGATGATCCACACAACATGTTTCTTCACCATGCTTGAATTTTAATTTGCAAAACTTCACTTTTGTCGCTATGCCATATATTGATTAAATGTTAACGACTTAGAGGCATGCATTGGAAGTTCTTGCATCAAAGGTTGCAACGGCGAATCGCCGATATGAAAATATGCGATGAGAAGTTGTGCTATGAGATGAAGCGATCGCATCATTAAAGAAATATTATATCGGGGGTCGGGGCATATTTACACTGCGCTTCCCACATCGCGCATCGCACATCGCAGAATCAGAGATTTGATGTAAGCATAAATAACAATGCGACGAAGCGATTGCGATATCGGCGATTGGCAAACTTTTGGTATCCGATATAACACGATATGATTCTTGCGATGCCGATATGCGATGAAGAGTGGACCCGATAACTTTATGATGAAAAATTTGATAACATATCGGATCCGAGACATCGACCCTTTAAAATTATGTTCCTACCATTATTGCGATTAAATGGACGCGATATTTTTTAAACTTTGATTTGAATTTCATATCGGGTCCAGAATTATGTGTTTATCGCAATATCGGTAAAGTTGATTATCAGAGATCGGCGATTCATGATAATGGAAGTATATGTCAACTGCAAAGCTCCGATATGCGAAATGCGATATGGCATATGAGTAAGATAATACATCAGAGGTATTTTATGAACAATTTGTTATCAAAAGATATGCTAAGAACTACTTCCGATGAAATCTTATGATGCGAATGGTCTTATGATATTCCTTGAAATTTCAATTGCGTTTCCTAAGTGAATAAAAGCAAAATTAAAAATGCTTAAATTCTAATGCATCACAAATAAAATTTCCTTGAGCCTATTGCAAATTTGAATTGGGTTTGCTGCTTACTTCAAGTTTTGAAAACAAATGAGAACCTGCAAATAAAACAAAACACAAATAAAAAATAAACTAAGGAAAATATGAACTAATAATGGATGAGAATAAACTTGTAAATGCGTACCTGAAAGGAATTTGTCTGTAAATGTTACCTTATGAATCTTCAAATTCTTCCTTCGATTTATCAAAATTTTGACTTTGTTCAAAATCATCTCATCATTTATTCTAAATCTAAGTGTGCAATCAACCTAAATAAAATCTGTTTATTCATGTTCAGGGAATATAAAATTTATCAGAAATAAATATTAAGCTATGCTTCCCTTTCGAAGTGAAACAACAATTTATTACCTCTGCTCATTGCGAATTAATCTTGAGAAAAATCTGTATTGTTATAGTGACTGTTCAATCATGCCTTCAGTAAATAAAGATGATGCATTTTACAGCATCAGATAATAAACTAAAGATTAGAATGGGATAAAGCCACTAATTGTGGAAAAATATCAAAACAGATTTGAAGGTGTGCACATAGCAGAATGGACATCCTTAACAAATTTCGAGGAAGATAATATGAACTTCATATGATTACCGTGAAAGGTTTGACTGACTAATAGTGATTGAATTAGAATTAATCTTATCATAGACAGTCATACATTTCATGAGACAATGAGATCATGAAGCTTTTATATCCTCAACCTTTATCATATAAATTTTAAAAGAAAATCTTAGAAGGAAATCTCAAAATAAAGAAAAGTGGCTTTGAAGCGATCGATGCCATGTGCAACTTTAATTGAATTTAATCAAGACATTATTCGAAATAGGCAGAGTAGAGGTATTGCTGTAAGAAATTTAAAAGAAAGCAAGAATTAAAATTTTCTGATAGGGAAAAATGTTTTCACTGAACATGTATGAGAATGGCTGATTGCTTTGTTCTATTTTTAATCTACAGAACTGTTAAAAATAAATTATCTAAACAAAACAAACTAACTAAATTAATTCTACTCCTATTCTAACCATATACATGAAAATGATTAGGTATAGTCATATTTCCAGTGTAGCCATTTTCTCATTTTTATTCTCGCGTTTATGTACAATTCAAATGTTAGTAATAAAAATACAGATTTGATTAAACTAAGGAAAATAAATATGAAATCAGAATGTACAGTTATTGTTAGGAACTTAATTAAAATCTCTCTCTCTTGAAATTTCCTTTCCAATTGACTACCAATTGGATCATAAAAATCTGGATGGATTTCTATTAAGGATTGAGAAATGTTCAAAGGAAGAGATAACAGGCCAGATTGTGAAGATGAGCTTTTAGATTCTTTGACCTGAAAAAATTTGTTAGTGTTATGTACAAATGTTAAATCATTGACAATTTTCCTTGAAGGAAAAATTTCCAAACAATTTTCAAATGAGTCAATGAAAAATGGATGGGAGCCTTTCAAATAAAATGGCAATTTATTAATTGAATTGAATTGCTGGCTAGATTGCAAAAATACATTCTCTTGTTGACATTGCCTTTGAAAAGATAGAAACTTTTGATGAAACATTAGCATTGATATAAATTGGAATATTAATATCTTTCGATGCTGATGATTATAATATGAAACTTGAATTTCCCAATTGGGCAATGCATCAATTGAGTGTTTGATAGTAAGGTATTCAATATGCCAGCTAAAAGTGTGGAAAATTTGAAAAATTAAATCTGATTTTATACAAAATAAGTGGGGAAATAAAAATAAAATGAAATTACTATTTTTACAACTAATGTTACAGCACATTTGGGATCGTTTTGAAATGATTTCGTTTTCACAAGGAATGGCCAGAATTATGGAATTTGGGTAATTTCGAATTCCAACTTGTGAAATAGAAAACGAATTATGATTATGAATAGGAATGGGATTTTGATCCTCATATGAATCATAAATTGGAATGATTTCTTGAATGGTGAAATCATGAAGATAATTTGCTGCTCTAAAATGATGATTAGTTGGGATAATTCCTAAATTGAAGCGTTCCTCATCCTCAGATGTTATTTGAATTTTATCATGAGGATTCTCTTGAGAATAATAGAAATCAACATCCTCAATGTCAGAGTAATCATCATAAATGACCTCACAAGATTGCCTGGAATTCCCTTTGATTTCATCCAATATACCAAAACAAGGAGAGACAAAAATCTTATGTTCATTAGTGGCAAAAGAATGATCAATTATTGTTTCTTTACCTTGATAAAAATTTAATGGTAATTGATTTAAATCATCCTCTTTAACTTCTGAAATATCATTAATACCAAGAGGAGAAAAATTACTATCATTAAAAATATCAGGATAAAGGGAAAAATGTGAACCTGAAACAATGCATTTAAAACTGTTTCTGTTTGAGAGCTCTTGTGTATTATGCTCATTGTAAATTTCAGATTGCAGATCATTCCTTTGCATACTCATGCTTTCTTGAAGAAGGCTGCTTTGCTGTTGTGATTTCGGCATTTGCTCATCATGGAGAAATTCAGAAATTTGTACAGCAGTTTGCATTTTATTTACTTTGATTGCTGCTTGTACTTGCTGATTTGCGATTTGATTTTCCGAATTTACTTCAAAGTAGCTTTCAGATTTCAAGGCGGCTTTTTCCCCAAAATTGCTATTGTTGTCTTCTTGCATTTGAATAGAAATATTTTCCAAGCTTTGTGAAACCACTTCATCACCATTTATTTGCACATCCATATTGGAATTCTCATTTATATTAGAAGGGGATGGAACAAAGCTCGAATTAATTTCATATGGATTGAGAATGGTTGGAAGAGAACAAATATATTCAAACCAATCTAATGATTCTTCCTCCGTAGATTTATCTTCGTCTTTAAATCTTAAGCAATTCAAATGAAATTGCATATTAAAATCATTAACAGACTCATTTTCAAACCTACGTAGATATTCAATTTCTTCACATACCTGTTCATAATCATAGCCGTCAAATTTACAAATGAAAATTGTAACAAATTGATCCCAGCTGTGGATTGAAGCAACTAGAAGAGTTCTACACCAGCTTCTGGCTTTTGCCGCAAATGTAAGAGTAAAAATTCTGCATAAAATGCTTTCATCAATTCCTTGAAAACCATATTTTGAAACATTTTGAATAAATTGAAGGACATGATTAAAAGCAGAAGAATTTCTCTTACCATTAAACTTTGCCTGAGACAAGAGTCTTACCACTTCGGGTGGAGTATTGGAGGATGCACTTCCATGGATACAACTCCAAATTGGAAGTTTGAGAGGAGCCATCGCAATAAATAAAATATTAAAATTGAAAAGACTCCAATAGACAAATTTCTCAGGCCCTCCTTCTAGCGCCAAAAATGTTGAGGCCTCGAAAATCGCTGCAACAACATTGGGGGATAACCACCCGGTCCGGACCTTAAAGCAGCTCCTTTTCCGTTTGGTGTGGTGGCTCCGACTGTTCAACTAGGTCCAGTTACCTTCTCCCTATTGCTATTGGTTTATAATGTATCTTTAACTACCAATAGACAGGGACATCAGATCACTTCTTCTTGCTGATCAGGCAAGAGAATGACCCTTAAGCTGATTTGGGTTCAGCCAAGCCACAGCTAAAATTTTGCCTCTTTGAGGAGAGGACTTAAAAGAATGTAGAATTTACTCTAAATGTAAGCTTATTCTATGATGCAAGCAAAAGAAACTAATCTAAATCCTATCTTAATTAGACAGATATAGATCTAACCCAACTAAGAGCAAGATAATTAAAGTATTGGGATTTAGATATGTCTTGTTTATAATGAATATCAAGTTAATGAAGTAGTTCAATTAACTGATATTATGGATATCAAAACACATCCTTTTGAGACCTTTTAACTGAAATAATAAACCAACAACACTCAGGAAGTAGTTCACATAAATGATATTGATTATCAAATCAGCGAATCCAATAACTAAACAATAATATGTGGAAATAGTTCACAACATATTACCACTCAATAAATCAGTTTTAATAAGGCAGATTTCTGAGTAAATAGTTACTCAGAAATGAGAAATTAATTCATAAGAACAGAGATACATGATAACAACATTGAGACAAACTACCCATATTGACAATAATGCACAAACATGAATAAAATGACACATTCCTGTTACCATAAAAATGAAACTGATATTTAAAACAGTAGTATTAAAAATACCAATTTATTGCATCCATTTCTCTGATCTTGGTCTCCAACAGTCCTTTACATTGCTTGAACTTCTGCCTTCAAAGCTAAAGCCACAATAGTGAAAACTCTGCCCCTCATACATAATTCAAGATACAAAGGAAAAATCCTCAATAATCCCCAGATCTGAGATATTCTCTCCTCTCTCCTACAACTCTAAATTCCTATTACAGTAGTGCTCTTAGAAGTCTAGCATTGTAGAGGAGAGCAGCCCCTTATTCCATTTTGCAATCTATTACTTATACTATTTGTGAAGGAATTCTTGAGAGAAGAGTTTGTTGAAGAGAAATCTGCTAAATCCAATTTTACTTGCTCAAAATTCTGATCTTCAATTGCTGGAGCATTCTCATTGATTGAGATCTTTTTCTCCATATTCTTTTCACTGTTTTCCTGCAAAAAGAAATCAAAATAAATTAATAAAATCAATCATGGCATTGCTGGCATTTAAATCAAATCCAATCAAATTCTATAAAATATAAATTCTCTATTGATGCCTGGGATGATTTAATTGGCCAAGAATATCATTGACGAGTGAATCTGCAATTAGAAGAGGTCTGGACCAATGAAAATAAAACTCAGAAAAATGATTTTGTTTTCAAAATTCGGAGCTTGATCTTCTGCCTGATTTTTGACCCAATAAATGACCAAATCTGTCAATGAAATCTCCTCAGAAATATTCTCCTTGATTTTCTCTTTCCAATGAGCCGTCCTGGGCCTCATTTGGCCAAGTAAAACTCATTCTATGAGCTTCCAAAGTTGATGAGTCAAATCTGGCATGAATATGGAAATTCTGTTGCTGGGCTAAAAATTAAAATTTTAATTAAAAATCTAATCCTAAATTAGAATTATAATTAATTGTTAATTATAAACTAAACTAATTATTAATAACCTATTTATTAATCTAACTAACTGATATCTAATTAACGATTTATAAACAAATTTAATCTAAAAAAAACACTAATCAATATTAATCTAAATGATATTTAAATTTTAATTCAATTAATAAAATATTACATATTATTAATTAATTTAATTAATATAATATATTACATGTTATTAATTAATTTAATTAATACAATATATTACATATATTAATTAATATAAAATTAATTATTTAAATATTAATATTTAAATTAATATAAAAAAAAACAAAATACAAACTATCCTCCACCTTTATTCCATTCATTTTAACTCTGATTCGAATGGGTTTAAAAAAAATAACATAGACCTCATATGATAACATGCTCACATAAACTTTTAAAGTGACGACTAATATGGTAACGTAAACCATTTCAAAAACAATCGAATTAACCCATGAGCCTAAAATCAATGTTTGACTTATCGCATCGGCGATCGGGGTATGGAAGTGTCGGGGCCTTTTTAAAATGTGTCAACCCAAAATCCCGATGCGATACAAGAACCTTTTAATGATCGGCGATCGGGGGTATGAAGGAGAGGTCTTCGTCATCAAATATCGGCGATCGGGAAGGATGGAGGGGCTCGTTAAACTTGTGTCATATGAGAGCCCCGACGCGATATATTCAAATAAATATTTATTCCATTTTGCTTTTCGGCGATCGGAGGAATGGAGGTGTTGGGTTATGGCATGTGCCCATTTAAACCTCCGATCCGATACAGAGCTTTGATGCGATGAAAATTTTCTTTTTATTATTTTTCATGTATTAAGTTTTATTTTAATTAAATTAATTATGTTTTATATATTAATTAATTTAATTAATTTAAAACTTAATACTAAATATTAATTTTAGTTTTTTAAACTATAGCCACTTTAAAAAATAAAATTTAAACTACAGCCATTTTGAAATTTTGGATTTTCGATATTAGTAATCAATTTGGGAAATTGGAGTAAATTAATAAAATCCCGATAATTCATGATTTGGCTGCATAACTAAAAATCGAAAAAATGTTAGAAAAAACTCGCTATGGGTTAATATTTAAAATGAATGCCTTATTGAACTAATTTATTTACAAAATGCAATATTGTACATTTTATGCATTTTTAACCCAGGCTAGATAAATGATGAGACTTCAAAGGAGTGCCATTTGCAAACCAATTGACCAAATGAGGCGAAACAAGCGTCAATGGGAAGCTTATAAAAAATCGATTCTAACAAAGCAATCAAAACAAGAATCCAAAGAAAATGTAAAATTAACAAAAGCGTAGGGCAATCAACTAAATAAAAATCCAAAAAGATGTTTAGCCAAAAATTTTATAGAAAGGGTCCCCATTATTTGAGTTGAACAATTCAATAATGGGGGGGTTGTGTTTTCACCACAACACTATGCAAGTGCAAAGTAGATCAACGCTGCTTCAGTCAATCTCTAGGTTTTGTTTATGAATTAAACAATTGATTTACAAGCTCTCTAATTGCCCTTGTGGTGGCTCTAGTAACCTCCTTAGATCTACCCCTGTGATTGATTTACTGATTACCACTTGCTCGGCCAAAATCCCTGAACTGAACTGCAAACTGTGACCCGGAACCCAATCAAAGTCTCGTCCCTGGTCCAGCGCATTGTCTGTTCTGTGAACTTCAAATGCAGCACACTTCCCGAGTGTAGTAGGTGCATTGCATTTTAGTTTCACTGTGTTACAGGTGCGCTGATCAGACAAGGCCTTGTTCCTAAATTTTGGTTTCTGTGTTCACTCTTTTCAGATCTATTCAGGAGTTTTGCTGCCTGTAGTCAGTACACCTCTGTTTGAAACCCCTTTCCTTGCTGTTATTCCACCTCCATTGTGCAAAGAACTGTAAATGTTTTTATGTATTTTTTGAGTCATTTTCAGTTCTCCTTTACAAAGAAGTAGCGTAATTGTACTGTCGTTTCTTGATTTGAAAGTGTTGCAAGTGTCGTTTTCAATCATAGAAGAGAATCTGATTGTTCTTGATAGTCGATTACCCTGTTACTCTTGTATTTGATCTGAATTAGTAGTTTTTCTAGTGTCGAAAGCAAGTTTTCAATTCCAAATTGCAAAGTGTTGTCATTGTCTTCATTTTGTCTTGAAAAGAAACTTGTTAGTAATTGTCGCTTTGAAAAATAATTCAGATTTGCGCTTAGCTTTCGTTTTATCAGTTACACATTAAGAAGGCTGAAAACAAATACATGCATGTGCATTTTTCATTTAGACTGTTTATCAGTTTGATTTAGGACAGTGCATATAGTATGTGCTCTTTGCTCTTTGTTGAAAGAACGCCATCTCTCTTTCCTTAATAGCTAAGATTTTCATTTGCAAAAAGAAGACTAAATGACTGTTTATCATCTTAGATTGCATTTTAGGAATTGTACATTTACATCACGCGGTGAACCTGAAAGGCAAATTTCTTAAGCAAGATCAACTATAAAATAAATTTAATGAATCTAAAAATGCTTTGGAACCTAACGCACAACATCTAGAAGTCTAGGCTAGAGACATATTCCGGCGTCGTAAAGCCTGGTAATTGTTGCTTTCACTGTTGGTTGGATGATTCCTCCACTTTGAGACGATAAGTGCCAGTACATACTTGTGCTCCCACGTACCGTCGAGTATATTTTGGGAGACCACAATAGGCTTAATCCTTTATCCATAGGAAGTCGTGTCTGCCGCCCTATCGATCGCAATGCACTGAACATAGCGTTCGGAAAGATTGACTGCCGTACCGTAAAAAGTATTATGTAGTTTTGCGATTGGTTTGGTAATCCCTCTGTCTAGATTTCCATAGCAGTCCCTTTTGTTCCTTTTCAGACTCCTTAACGAAAAAGGTCCATCTGAGCACTTGTCACTTCAGGCTCATTAAAAATCGAAGGAGACTAGAGTCATATTTTGTTTTTTCTCGACTCTTAAAAATTGAAAAAACAAGTTGTGTCAAAGCGTCTAAAATTTATTTTAAACAGAATAATTATCACCTTTCCTACGTTGGTCTTAGGTTGAGGAAAATGGAGTCCACCAACCAAGGAGTTCCCCTTGGAGGAAATCCTAGTCCCTTCTCCTCTTGGGGAGATGTTGGTGCACCCCATATGGCCACATTGTCGCTTCCAGGATTGACAATTGGTTTGCCTGTATGGCTCTTCTCAACCTCCGTCATTCAGAACACCGCGATTCCTAAACAATCAAGTCAACAACTAAACGATTCCAGAGTTACCCCCCAACCCTCTACTTCGTCCAATTCTTCCTCTCCTCCTTCCTCTTCGCTTGATGAAGCTGGTAAAGCCAAAAATCAAGTACCTGAGAAGAAGAAGGAAAAGAATAAGAAGGAAAAGAAGAAGAAGGAGCCAAAGGCGAAAAGGGGCAACCAAGCATCGTCTAGCGAAAATCCACACACTGCACCGACCAGGCCTAAATCGCCATGTGTCATTTACAAAGGAGACCACTATCATCGAGATTGTCCTTGCATCCCTCGGATCTTCAGGGACTGGTCTCCTCGTTTGCACAACCTGGTGTCGTCAACCTCTGATGATCATGTTGAAAATACACCGTCAACTAGTGAAAGTGAAGCCCCTGGACAAAAAGGAAAATATAAATTTCCTTGTAAATTGTGTGAAGGCGATCACGCCATCCACCGTTGTCCCTTCTTAGATGAGGCTAAAAGAGTTTTGGACGACCGTCGATTTCACCGTTACGACTTCCTCCTAGATATAAGAAACTCTTGCCGAGTCCGTCACTAGTTGAAAATCTGGCTGACCCGCCCTTGTGGTCGGCCAAAGCATCTACCATTGAAGATAAACCATCTGAATCCATACCAGACGAAAGTCAAAAGGTCGAGGTGGCAGTTGACCCAGTCTTGTCTTCAGAGGTTCCATCTTCAGATGATACAGTTATCGAAGAGAATAAGGATGACACTGTCCAAATTATTTTCGTAAGCACAGACTCCGATGAACATGGGGGCAACTTACCCGTTCCTTTATCGCAGGAAGGAAGTTTGTCAGAGTCGTACCCGATCGTCTATTCGGTCCCACCTCCAAGCAACCTAGTTGTTTCCTTTGACTGGAATCTACTAGGCAGACCCCGTTTACCGGCTAGTGTACCATTCCGAATCATTGCTCAAGTATATAGAATGGTTATGGCCGTACCATCATAGATGAAGGGGCTTCTATGAGTATCCTTTCCTCAACTGCTTGGAAAGCTCTTGGTTTGCCATCGCTTTTGCCTGAGATGAGAAATCTAACAGGATTTGACAAAGGAACCAGTCGACCATTAGGGATCCTTCCCAATGTTCCCATAACATTGAGAGGGAAAACCGTTCACATGAACGTAATGGTAGTCCAAGGACCCCTGGATTATAATCTACTCCTTGGACGAGACTATATTTATTGCATGGGAGCCATTGTCTCATCACTCTTTAGAGTAATGTGTTTTCCGCACGAAGGAAGAGTGGTCAAGCTTGTAGACCAACTTTCATTCCTCGGTTCACGCATAACAAATAGTCATATACCATCCCTGAATGGTCTTTTCACGCAAGGAATGTCTCATCAATCCCCAGTCCGTCCTCCTGATGAGCGCGAGTGATTCGGAGGATATGACTGAAACCCAGGGGGCATGCACCCTGGTCTGCTTCGGCAGGAAAACTTCAGGTATAGGGTAGGTTTCCGCGAAGGATATATGACTAGTGTAACACACCCGTCCGTTTAGGAAAATGGGGATTAGACTAGAATAAGATTCCCTCGTCAAAGTTATGTGAGTGGAGGCGTCTGTGCCACTCACCTTTGTCTATTTCGGTAGACATCGCCAAAGAAGTGTTTTGTTTGTAACACAGATAGAACAATCTTTGGTAACCTGAAAGAGGTAGGCCTTTCCCGATAAAACAAATGTTTTGTCTGCAAATTGAGGGGTAACCTCGAAACTCTATTTCACTATACCTGGGGGCATGCAAACCTTTTGGCATGCAAGCGAAGAGCGACCATTTATTTTTTAAATTTGTAGGTCCTCTAACCCTTTAAACTCGTAGGATTGGTCGTTTCCTAACTTGCATAAAGAAAGGATGTGGGGAAAAGCTTTGAAAAAATGCCGTTTTTAGATGAGACATCCTTATTATATGACTGGATCAAGCAGTTTTAACGCGGACTTCAAGCTCGTTAAAAAATAAACATAAGCAATGAGCAAGTGTTTCCCCCAGCGTTTAAGCTCATTTAAAAATAAAAAATGAACCAATTTCCGATAAATAACCGTCGTGAATGTAGTACTTCAGCCTTTAAAGCCTTGGTCGTGTTCTCATCGCCACCTCCACTTTGTATTGGCCGATCATTCACCTCCACTTGATTGTTTACCCCTTTTGAGGAACAGCTGCGAAGAGTGATCCTGTTAGCCATCCTTGTAACACTGCCGTGATTGGAAAATTCCAAACGTTACCTGGAATCAGCTGCTACCCGAATTTATCACTCATTCCTCAAAGACGAGTCTCCTTTAAGCTCTTTTCAACTGACTCGTAAAATATGAAAAGATTGCCGAGTCATTGGCCTCTCCAGCTCGTTAAAGTGACCGGAAGTGCTATCCCTCCTTTAGGATTTAATCTTTTTGGACCTGAGGGATTATTACACAAAAAGATCAAGAGTTTGTTTTGTTTGGCTCGTTAAAAGTACCGAAAATTCATCCCTTTTGTATTATTTTACACTTTTTTCGGACTTAAGGGATTAGATGATGAAAAATGATTTTTTGGAGTTTCCTTTACGTCCCTTTTCAGACTCTCTAAAATTGAAAAGGACTGAGTTATCTTTTTCATTAAACTCGTTAAAACCTAATAGCGACAAACTTGTCCATAACAGACAAGAACGAGTTTCACTATCGCTAGGCTCGTTAAAACATAGCGATGGGTTTGCCCGAAGGGCAAATTATAGAACAAGCATATGTTATCCTCCTCAAGCTTGACAAAAATAAGGAGGTACTGGTCAGCAATGACTGGGGAAAAATTGGGAAGAAAACTTGAAGAAACTTTGTTGGTAGCAAGTCGCTCTTGAACATGACACTTTCACTCCGCATCCAAGTTGGGTTGGGTTGTCCCATTCACTGGTCACATCACCATGGTTCCATCACACCATCCACATTTGGGGTTAATGCTACCGATCCATCATGTTAGTGTCGCCGATATGTTCAAGAGAAGTCGCTCAGAGAATTCACCTGTGTCTCACCCACTGCAATACATTTACGCTCCATTCTTTCATGACCGCCACCCTGAACCTTATATCACCAGATCATTTTCACCTTCATTAAAATCATTTGCTCCATTCCGTGTCATTGATGTGGGATTCATTACGACCCTCCTATGACGGTTCGCTTCTTCTCGACATCAGCTCATTATCCAAGAAGTCGATCTAGGAACAACCCTTTCAGTACTTTGAAGCTTGAATGCCTCAATGGCAAGTTTCTCAGTTTCGGTGACAGGTTTACATCAATGGCCTTCGACCGAAAGATTTTGCGTGGTGTTCGACGCCAAGTCCTTTATTCACACCACGTAAATTGTACTGTAGTACCTTGAGGGTCATCATCATTATCGTTGATTCCTCTCGCGCCTGTTAACGGCTTACATCATTGGCTGGTAATCAGGCGATGTCTTTCCATGTTCAACTCCAGAACATCTCTCACATGGATCGACTTGTACTTTGAGTGAAGATCGAATGAGATTGAAGACCCCAGATCTAGTTTCATCCATCCGGGCTGCGATATATATTCAGGAAAATAAAGACATCAAATGTACATCATTGCTGCACAGATAATCATCCAATCTAAGGGATGATGGCTCTACCAGAATCATCAGTCTACACTCAGACGATTGTCTGTCTCATGTACATGAAAAATGAATTTATAAAGCTGAGCATGGGAATGCCTGGCTCAGCTAGATCATGAAAATATTATGAAGATAATTTATTGTATTGTATCTTATTACAGGTCTCCTTCCAGCTTGAAAGAACTTCGAATCCTCATGATAAAGCATTTCACCCGACATAAAAAAGATTAATGACCTCATGCTTTAGGGGGCAACTGTTGTAGGCATTTTTGGGCACTGCAACCCCAAGCATAAATGTCCATAAACCAAGGGCTCCTAAGTCCCTAAAGGTGTTGTTCCAACCCCTAAAAGAACAAGGTCAACTGATTACAGCTTCTCCCAGAAGTTCTCCATGAAAAACCACTCAGAACTGGTCAAAACTGGACCATTTCACTTGCTCCATAGGCAAAGTGCGTTGCATCCCACCTAAATAACACGGTAGGTGCGTTGCATGTCAAAAATCCCTTCTATGGGGTGTGATGGGCGAGAAGGGACAAATGGCAGGGTCAATCCGCAAGGTGGAGAAGCATGGAATCTTCCAGAAACTTCTCCTGTGACACTTGCCTCTCTGAATTCGACCAGGGATGAGTAAGAGATCATCAATCTCCAAGTGGAATCAAGAACTATCAGAGGGAAGACACTAATCAAATCTCAAGCCGACTCACCTCCCTTGAAGACATCTATATATGGATCCCTCATCCCAGAGATCCGGAGGCTGGAATTTTGTATCTTGTAAGGAAGTGCTGATGGTTTCTTGGTGTAATATCATAGTGTTGGGTGATCTAAGCTTTTCATGAGGTGAAGAAGGGCTCCTTGCTGAGAGGATGATGTTGGGTCAGAACAATTGGTTGTAATTCTCTTGGCTCTTTCTTGATTATCAATAAAGTTATTCAAGTTTTCCTCCATACACTTGTGTGATTGATGTTTTATGCATTTGTATGGTTAATATACATCTGATCCTATATTGCTTATGATAATAGATCTATGTTCTCGTATAGTGTTATGCTGCTTTGATTCTACAGGTACTCTGTGAAGCTGGGTACACAAGAAAGCAAGTAGCAAAGGACTATCAGAAGAGAGAGGAATTGAGCAAGGAACCAAGCACAAGACAGAGGTTGGTCTCCTTTATTCTTCTCTCATCTATCTCTCATAAAGGAAAACGAAAGTAGTTTTAAGTTTGTTTGTTTCTAAGGTAGCTACCAGCCTTAGTGGGATCAGCAGCTCTGCATAGACACTATTCCCGGTAACAACAAGCATCCCTCCGCTGCCAGCGAGCCTAGTTAGGACCCCAGTGGAGTTATTTGCATCACCTCTCTACACAGGAAGCCTTTCTCTTCTTTTTCCTTATTCATTTTTCATTTTTTTTTGAAAATTTTCACTTTTCATTTTTTCATTTTCATAACTATGCATAACACTTATTCATTTCAGAGGCGGAAGAGGGATCCCAACTTATTGAGAGCAGAAGAGGTTGTTCCTTCAGAGAAGTAGTTTATATATACATCTGACATGGTTGTTAAGGTTTTCCCCCTCACCTTACTCTACTTGACTGGGTTGACAAGGATTAACCCAAAAACAACCGACTAGAGTAGGTGACACTAGTTAGTGCGCAAGTGTTGTGTTTTCACCAAGGTTCACTTCGAACAATACTTATTTTCCATCAATGTATCATGGACTAAAGATAACAATTTCTTCATACATAGGTAGGACGACAAATAACCAAGTATTGATAACTGCACAAGTCCTCTTTTACTTTACCCAGCTTGTTTAAAGAGTCGCACATAGTTTCATGCATGCTAGCAAACATACATGTAAGGTAAGAAGCAAACATACATGCAAGCAAACAAACCAAAAGCAAACACTACTCCTACTCCTAAGCCAACGGTTCATGGGCCTAATCACGTGAAGTGATACTTCCAATGCAGCCATCAGCGCATTGGTCGACCCATGTTGGTGAAGGCATGGTTTGTGAACAAGATAGTTGTGCGAACCAGCAAGCGTGAAAGATATAACGATGAAGACAAACAACTTGCGAGTTTAAAAGCTTCCATAGAACATAAGTGAGTGAAAGTGCATGACATGCACTCTATGGACTTATCACAGTGTTGTGCAACACTGCGTGTAGATGTTAAGCAGACGCATACTCTTGACTGTGACATGCAAGAAAACGAAAGAAATAAAGACAACTTGTGTCGTGCACACGTGCTTGCTATGTAAGATTCCTCCAGTGCATGAGTGATGGGATCATGTAGTTCGAGTGGAGGAAGCATAATCTATGTGTGAGATTGATCTTTAATGCATACAGATGAGTGATGAGGAGCCTTGGGTGTTTCAACAATTTCCTGATCGGCAGTGAAACCAACCTCAGGACAGCAAGGGCCTGACATAACCATCAACTTGGGCTAAAGTTCCTAAAAAATCTGTGGGGTTTCGACTTCATTGACAGATAGATAATCATAAACAGGTGGCTTCGAAAAATCAACTATGATAGAATCATCATCGTGATCGAATACGGGAGTAAATAGACCACGATAGCTACGATCAACAAAATCAATGATTTCATCGACATCCTCATGATCTAATGAATCAAACAAAGGGGTAAATGAGAAGCGGATAAATTCACCCTCTATGCTTCCAAAAAAGGTAGATGAAAAAGAAAGTGTATTTTCAGTGACTACTTTATGCTCTCTGTTGTCAGATGATGGAATGACATCCGGTGTGTTCCACGAATGATCAATAGTGGGTGCATCCGTAGATGGAGATACACATGCGAAATCATGGATGGAAGAATCACCAAAGATGTCAGGAAAAAATGGAGGAGGCTCAGACAGAAGGGAGTCATCCTTCGCCAAGGATTGATGCTCAAGCTCCCAGTCATACTCTTCATGAATGACAACGCAGGTTACTTGCGCAACACCAACTCTGTCGATAGCTTGATCCTCATTCACAAAAAGTGTAGAGTTTTGAACGGAAGAACAAAAGGCAGTGCAATCTGGAGGATCAGCAGAACATGAAGATGGAGGTTGAGGTAAAATAGTCATTCGAAAACCCATGGGCTTCGCAACCAAATCTGCACGAAAATTGAGAGAAGTGATGTTGGGAGGATGTGACAGTTGAATGGATATGTGTGCCTATTCTCCCACATCACTCTGTAGTGGTGGAGCTGTTTGATGAGGGGACGATGGACAATCATTTGTGACAACAACCATGTCTATCTGTGATTGTGCAGCTCCATCACCGAAGTATGTTGAGTAGGGCTTGGGCTTGAACTTCTTCTTGGGATTGACTGATTTGTTAAGACATTATTCGAATATGTCCCAAAGATATGGAAATTTCATTTGACTTTTTGGAGCTTGAAACTGCAACACATGGAAACGTTCCCAAAATTCCATAGGCGATTCATGCAGGGCCTTCCGTTTTTGCAACAGTTTTTGGTCAAGAGGTTCTGGATCAAAATGATGGAAAGTAGATTCAATGAGATCACAAAACTACTCCAATGAGTGCATGCTTCCAGGAGGCAGGCTACATCACCACTGTTGTGGGGATTCGCGAAGTGTGTATGATAGCAACAGATTGACCTCTTCTGCATAGAACATGTCTGCATCATCAAGGAATTCATAGAAGTCTTCTAAGTACTCAGGCCAGGCTACTTCACCTTCACCATCATACGTGAATTCAGACAAGAGATAAAAAACCTCCCTCATGATGTTGATAGGTTTGGCATGCGAAAGACATCGTGGAGGGATGAGTGTAATAGAATCCATGATAGATGTGCAAAGATTCAAAACAGGATGAGAGGGCACATCTTGTCATCCAACCCTCCTTCTAGCGCCAAAAATGTTCATGGTGTTGGACCCGCCAACATGTCAGGGGATCTCTTCGGTAAGAAGTCCCAACTAGACCTCAGACCGTTTGGTGTAGGAGTCCTAGCAGTGGGTCATACGGTATCGCCTTGACCGCGGTTGCGTGCAGAGGCAAGTAAGATGTCCCTGTTGGTAGCAAGGGTGTGACATATGCAACAAGTCAAGGAAGGTGCATGAACGGTTCTAACACACGGAGGGTGAGGTGAGTGCGCCCCTTGGAAACCTGTGAAAGCACGGAGTTAAGAAGGGAACACACGAGAAAAGATGCATCACAAACTGGAAGGAAAGTAAGATAGCAATCCAAAGTGATGGTTAAACCAACAACACATTTGAGTAAGATTCAAACATACATATACAGAAAGAGTCTATACACTCATGCGTAAGCAAACAGATACATATATCATTTAGAGTAAACAAGATAACTGAAATACAATATGACATATGCATGAAATGTGTTGGCTTTGTTATACTAAGAAGTGAAAGTTCTAGTCATACAATACAACCATGACCAACCACTAGTTCCGACAACGGAATGTTGCAGTCACTGCTGCCTACTCCTCCAAAGAGATATACTAGCTTTGCACAGTGGAGAAGCCAAGGCTCATTACAATACTCTCCAAGCTTTCTCTAAGATAATCCTATCAGAAGCTTGGCTAACCAAAAGCCTGTACAATGAGTTATGAGGGACTATATATAGAAAAGGGTGGGGTGACCCTTGACATTCCCCTTTATGACTGTTCATTTATCCTCATGACTCTTCAACTACTCTATGATTGTTACATCCAACTATCGACACTTGAACTTCCACTTGACAAGACGTCACATACAATCTGCACATGTACCCATGTGAGACAAAATAGGGGTGAGCAAGCCATGCAAGACATCACTATGATTCAGACAACTATGGGAAGACCAACGATTCGACATCCCCACAATGGTTGACAGTGGCGAACTAATGCTAAGCTTGGTATTCCGCAAAGGTGTCCTTGTACTCTGTGGTGACATCTTTCTGGAAACGAACTCTTGCCTCCGTTGCATCCGGGTGCACTGCTCTACCTCTTCTATCCAACTCGTCTAATAACATGTGCATCATTGTCTTGAGTGCGGCAGGACCAACGACATACTGATGCATGGTGCTGCACTGATCACCAAGTCTACGCTGGTGGCTATGCACATCAAATCGTCAAATTATGAGCCAAGCTCCAGTCGGACTTGTGCCTTCGTCTTTTCCTTGGTGAGTGTCCCAATAGATGGGATCGCATGTGCATGCACAACAACATCCATACTCTTGAATACCCATGCATGGGAAGCCTGCAAACTAGTGATGAGCTGTGGGAGATCTTCATAGTTACAGATCTAACTCCGGATGCATGCCTTCAGCTCGACTGCTATAGGCTTCATCATCTTGGGCAAGTGTAACGGGGCTCCCTTGTATCTCATTGTCCATGTTTGCATGTAGTTGACAACAGTATGCACGTTTGACAAGATACGTGCTCTCCTAGCACATCGATGTTGCCAACCGTTGAGATGGACAATTTCCTTATGCATGGTACCAAACTTGGAATACAATGCCTGCATGATTGTCTTAAGGGACAATACTTCATCCAGTATCACCTTCTTTAACTCTGCTCAGGCAGATGCTATAACCAATTCTCCTCCTTGCTTGGTCGTCTGTAAATCCTTAGTCATTCACTTGTTCTCAGCTATCAAGAAGCGAACAATCGAACTAGTGGCTTTGGCATATGCTCTTGTAGCATCGGCCAATGTTGTTGGATGCTTACACATGTTAGACACGATCACTCGTTCTTCAAACTGAACAGGAGAAGTGTTGTCATCCAGAGTAGACACTCTGCATGAGTGCACAACTCTATGCTGCGACTCGTCGAATGATATGCTTTGCAACTCTCCTTTCGGATTGTCTCCAAGGATCTTAGTATCTCCTTGGTCGCTTGGGACTTGCTCTGCTTCCAGATCCGATGAAGTTGGTGGGTCGACCTCTTGGTGGTAAGGCATGAGGTCGATGTCTTTCTGTAACTCTTGTTGCTCCATATATGTATCCATCTACTCAAGTGCTTGTTCAATCTCTTGAGTGAAGTCCTGCTCCTGCGACTACTCACCCTGTCTGCTTGGTGCCAGCTGTTCGGATTAGTCTACTACCTGTATGTGCGCAGTTTCATTTGTTTGTACATGTTGCACCCCCTACTGTACCTGTTCTTGTTACACTTCCTTCCCATGTGTGTGCAACTCTTGTTCCTTCCGTAGTTGCTCCTTCAACTCATGCACCTCCTTCACAATTTCTTCCATCCTCTGTTTTTCTCTATGCCTTTGTGCGGTCCTCCTACTGCGTTGTTGCCTCTTTGCCTCTATGGCCAAAGTTGTTTTCTACACAAGTGGGTATGCTCTGAACTTGCAGCTTTGTTCCGCCTCTACGCTGTCGACAATCTTTCTCTTGCCTTTGTCGCACGCCTTATGTTTACCTCTGTTGCTGGTGCTCTCCTCGATGCTACTTCACGCTGCTTCGCTAACCATTCCACAACGATGCGAACGGGTTCATTAGGCCTAGAGAAGTTGTAACAATATCTCCAGAAACTTCTCCTGTGACACTTGCCTCTCTGAATTCGACGAGGGATGAGTAAGAGATCATCAATCTCCAAGTGGAATCAAGAACTATCAGAGGGAAGACACTAATCAAATCTCAAGCCGACTCACCTCCCTTGCAGACATCTATATATGGATCCCTCATCCCAGAGATCCGGAGGCTGGAATTTTGTATCTTGTAAGGAAGTGCTGCTGGTTTCTTGGTGTAATATCATAGTGTTGGGTGATCTAAGCTTTTCATGAGGTGAAGAAGGGCTCCTTGCTGAGAGGATGATGCTGGGTCAGAACAATTGGTTGTAATTCTCTTGGCTCTTTCTTGATTATCAATAAAGTTATTCAAGTTTTCCTCCATACACTTGTGTGATTGATGTTTTATGCATTTGTATGGTTAATATACATCTGATCCTATATTGCTTATGATAATAGATCTACGTTCTCGTATAGTATTATGCTGCTTTGATTCTACAGGTACTCTGTGAAGTTGGGTACACACGAAAGCAAGTAGCAAAGGACTATCAGAAGAGAGAGGAATTGAGCAAGGAACCAAGCGCAAGACAGAGGTTGGTCTCCTTTATTCTTCTCTCATCTATCTCTCATAAAGGAAAACGAAAGTAGTTTTAATTTTGTTTGTTTCTAAGGTAGCTACCATCCTTAGTGGGATCAGCAGCTCTGCATAGACACTATTCCCGGTAACAACAAGCATCCCTCCGCTGCCAGCGAGCCTAGTCAGGACCCCAGCGGAGTTATTTGCATCACCTCTCTACATAGGAAGCCTTTCTCTTCTTTTGCCTTATTCATTTTTCATTTTTTTTTGAAAATTTTCACTTTTCATTTTTTCATTTTCATAACTATGCATAACACTTATTCATTTCAGAGGCGGAAGAGGGATCCCAACTTATTGAGAGCAGAAGAGGTTGTTCCTTCAGAGAAGTAGTTTATATATACATCTGACATGGTTGTTAAGGTTTTCCCCCTCACCTTACTCTACTTGACTGGGTTGACAAGGATTAACCCAAAAACAACCGACTAGAGTAGGTGACACTAGTTAGTGTGCAAGTGTTGTGTTTTCACCAAGGTTCACTTCGAATAGTACTTATTTTCCATCAATGTATCATGGACTAAAGATAACAATTTCTTCATACATAGGTAGGACGACAGATAACCAAGTATTGATAACTGCACAAGTCCTCTTTTACTTTACCCAGCTTGTTTAAAGAGTCGCACATAGTTTCATGCATGCTAGCAAACATACCTGTAAGGTAAGAAGAAAACATACATGCAAGCAAACAAACCAAAAGCAAACACTACTCCTACTCCTAAGCCAACGGTTCATGGGCCTAATCACGTGAAGTGATACTTCCAATGCAGCCATCAGCGCATTGGTCGACCCATGTTGGTGAAGGCATGGTTTGTGAACAAGATAGTTGTGCGAACCAGCAAGCGTGAAAGATATAACGATGAAGACAAACAACTTGCGAGTTTAAAAGCTTCCATAGAACATAAGTGAGTGAAAGTGCATGACATGCACTCTATGGACTTATCACAGTGTTGTGCAACACTGCGTGTAGATGTTAAGCAGACGCATACTCTTGACTGTGACATGCAAGAAAACGAAAGAAATAAAGACAACTTGTGTCGTGCACACGTGCTTGCTATGTAAGATTCCTCCAGTGCATGAGTGATGGGATCATGTAGTTCGAGTGGAGGAAGCATAATCTATGTGTGAGATTGATCTTTAATGCATACAGATGAGTGATGAGGAGCCTTGGGTGTTTCAACAATTTCCTGATCGGCAGTGAAACCAACCTCAGGACAGCAAGGGCCTGACATAACCATCAACTTGGGCTAAAGTTCCTAAAAAATCTGTGGGGTTTCGACTTCATCGACAGATAGATAATCATAAACAGGTGGCTTCGAAAAATCAACTATGATAGAATCATCATCGTGATCGAATACGGGAGTAAATAGACCACGATAGCTACGATCAACAAAATCAATGATTTCATCGACATCCTCATGATCTAATGAATCAAACAAAGGGGTAAATGAGAAGCGGATAAATTCACCCTCTATGCTTCCAAAAAAGGTAGATGAAAAAGAAAGTGTATTTTCAGTGACTACTTTATGCTCTCTGTTGTCAGATGATGGAATGACATCCAGTGTGTTCCACAAATGATCAACAGTGGGTGCATCCGTAGACGGAGATACACATGCGGAATCATGGATGGAAGAATCACCAAAGATGTCAGGAAAAAATGGAGGAGGCTCAGACAGAAGGGAGTCATCCTTCGCCAAGGATTGATGCTCAAGCTCCCAGTCATACTCTTCATGAATGACAGCGCAGGTTACTTGTGCAACACCAACTCTGTCGATAGCTTGATCCTCATTCACAAAAAGTGTAGAGTTTTGAACGGAAGAACACAAGGTAGTGCAATCTGGAGGATCAGCAGAACATGAAGATGGAGGTTGAGGTAAAATAGTCATTCGAAAACCCATGGGCTTCGCAACCAAATCTGCATGAAAATTGAGAGAAGTGATGTTGGGAGGATGTGACAGTTGAATGGATGTGTGTGTCTATTCTCCCACATCACTCTGTAGTGGTGGAGCTGTTTGATGAGGGGACGATGGACAATCATTTGTGACAACAACCATGTCTATCTGTGATTGTGCAGCTCCATCACCGAAGTATGTTGAGTAGGGCTTGGGCTTGAACTTCTTCTTGGGATTGACTGATTTGTTAAGACAGTATTCGAATCTGTCCCAAAGATATGGAAATTTCATCTGACTTTTCGGAGCTTGAAACTGCAACACATGGAAGCGTTCCCAAAATTCCATAGGCGATTCATGCAGGGCCTTCCGTTGTTGTAACAGTTTTTGGTCAAGAGGTTCTGGATCAAAATGATGGAAAGTAGATTCAATGAGATCACAAAACTACTCCAGTGAGTGCATGCTTCCAGGAGGCAGACTACAGCACCACTGTTGTGGGGATTCGCGAAGTGTGTATGATAGCAACAGACTGACCTCTTCTGCATAGAACTTGTCTGCATCATCAAGGAATTCATAGAAGTCTTCTAAGTACTCAGGCCAGGCTACTTCACCTTCACCATCATACGTGAATTCAGACAAGAGATAAAAAACCTCCCTCATGATGTTGATAGGTTTGGCATGCGAAAGACATCGTGGAGGGATGAGTGTAATAGAATCCATGACAGATGTGCAAAGATTCAAAACAGGATGAGAGGGCACATCTTGTCATCCAACCCTCCTTCTAGCGCCAAAAATGTTCATGGTGTTGGACCTGCCAACATGTCAGGGGATCTCTTCGGTAAGAAGTCCCAACTAGACCTCAGACCGTTTGGTGTAGGAGTCCTAGCAGTGGGTCATACGGTATCGCCTTGACCGTGGTTGCGTGCAGAGGCAAGTAAGATGTCCCTGTTGGTAGCAAGGGTGTGACATATGCAACAAGTCAAGGAAGGTGCATGAACGGTTCTAACACACGGAGGATGAGGTGAGTGCGCCCCTTGGAAACCTGTGAAAGCACGGAGTTAAGAAGGGAACACACGAGAAAAGATGCATCACAAACTGGAAGGAAAGTAAGATAGTAATCCAAAGTGATGGTTAAACCAACAACACATTTCAGTAAGATTCATACATACATATACAGAAAGAGTCTATACACACATGCGTAAGCAAACAGATACATATATCATTTAGAGTAAACAAGATAACTGAAATACAATATGACATATGCATGAAATGTGTTGGCTTTGTTATATTAAGAAGTGAAAGTTCTAGTCATACAATACAACCATGACCAACCACTAGTTCCGACAACGGAATGTTGCAGTCACTGCTGCCTACTCCTCCAAAGAGATATACTAGCTCTGCACAGTGGGGAAGCCAAGGCTCATTACAATACTCTCCAAGCTTTCTCTAAGATAATCCTATCAGAAGCTTGGCTAACCAAAAACCTGTACAATGAGTTATGAGGGACTATATATAGAAAAGGGTGGGGTGACCCTTGACATTCCCCTTTATGACTGTTCATTTATCCTCATGACTCTTCAACTACTCTATGATTGTTACATCCAACTATCGACACTTGAACTTCCACTTGACAAGACGTCACATACAATCTGCACATGTACCCATGTGAGACAAAATAGGGGTGAGCAAGCCATGCAAGACATCACTATGATTCGGACAACTATGGGAAGACCAGCGCTTCGACATCCCCACAATGGTTGACAGTGGCGAACTAATGCTAAGCTTGGTATTCCGCAAAGGTGTCCTTGTACTCTGTGGTAACATCTTTCTCGAAACGAACTCTTGCCTCCGTTGCATCCGGGTGCACTGCTCTACTTCTTCTATCCAACTCGTCTAATAACATGTGCATCATTGTCTTGAGTGCGGCCGGACCAACGACATACTGATGCATGGTGTCTGCACTGATCACCAAGTCTACGCTGGTGGCTATGCACATCAAATCGTCAAAGTATGAGTCAAGCTCCAGTCGGACTTGTGCCTTCATCTTTGCCTTGGTGAGTGTCCCAATAGATGGGATCGCATGTGCATGCACAACAACATCCATACTCTTGAATACCCATGCATGGGAAGCCTGCAACCTAGTGATGAGCTGTGGGAGATCTTCATAGTTACAAATCTAACTCCGGATGCATGCCTTCAGCTCGACTGCTATAGGCTTCATCATCTTGGGCAAGTGTAACGGGGCTCCCTTGTATCTCATTGTCCATGTTTGCATGTAGTTGACAACAATATGCACGTTTGACAAGATACGTGCTCTCCTAGCACATCGATGTTGCCAACCGTTGAGATGGACAACTGCCTTATGCATGGTACCAAACTTGGAATACAATGCCTGCATGATTGTCTTAAGGGACAATACTTCATCCAGTATCACCTTCTTTAACTCTGCTCAGGAAGATGCTATAACCAATTCTCCTCCTTGCTTGGTCGTCTGTAAATCCTTAGTCATTCACTTGTTCTCAGCTATCAAGAAGCGAACAATCGAACTAGTGGCTTTGGCATATGCTCTTGTAGCATCGGCCAATGTTGTTGGATGCTGACACATGTTAGACACGATCACTCGTTCTTCAAACTGAACAGGAGAAGTGTTGTCATCCAGAGTAGACACTCTGCATGAGTGCACAACTCTATGCTGAGACTCATCGAATGATATGCTGTGCAACTCTCCTTTCGGATTGTCTCCAAGGATATTAGTATCTCCTTGGTCGCTTGGGACTTGCTCTGCTTCCGGATCCGTTGAAGATGGTGGGTCGACCTCTTGGTGGTAAGGCATGAGGTCGATGTCTTTCTCTAACTCTTGTTGCTCCATATCTGTATCCATCTACTCAAGTGCTTGTTCAATCTCTTGAGTGAAGTCCTGCTCCTGCGACTACTCACCCTGTCTGCTTGGTGCCAGCTGTTCGGATGAGTCTACTACCTGTACGGGCGCAGTTTCATTTGTTTGTACATGTTGCGCCCCCTACTGTACCTGTTCTTGTTACACTTCCTTCTCCTGTGTGTGCAACTCTTGTTCCTTCCGTAGTTGCTCCTTCAACTCATGCACCTCCTTCACAATTTCCTCCATCCTCTGTTTTTCTCTATGCCTTTGTGCGGTCCTCCTACCGCGTTGTTGCCTCTTTGCCTCTATGGCCAAAGTTGTTTTCTACACAAGTGGGTATGCTCTGAACTTGCAGCTTTGTTCCGCCTCTACGCTGTCGACAATCTTTCTCTTGCCTTTGTCGCATGCCTTATGTTTACCTCTGTTGCTGGTGCTCTCCTCAATGCTACTTCACGCTGCTTCGCTAACCATTCCACAACGATGCCAACGGGTTCATTAGGCCTAGAGAAGTTGTAACAATATCTCCATGGGACTTCCTCTGCCCAATGAAATGCCCCGTGGATCCACTAAAACTGTACTCTCGTGCAATGATCTTTCACAATACAATGCAGGTCATACAGATTAAAGCTTCGGATGTCGAAAGCATATTTCTTGATCTCCTTTGTTTCGACATTCACATGCTTGAGGTTCCGTATCTCGTACAATTCGATCTGCCATGGAAGAGTGGGCCAAGGTGCCTTCTTCTTCCGGTGTAGCCTAGTTGATAGTCCTACCGAGATGTGGTATGATACTTCTTGCATGACGAGCTTGTCCATGGAAAACTTCAACAAAACATGTGGAGGCTTCGTCATGCTATACATCTGTATGAAGGTGCCAGTCGGTGAGGCATACCAATCTGCTATGTTGATCAGTGCCTCCATTGCTGCCTTCAACATGCAAGGTGGATCCTGCTCAAATATCATCTTGTACATCGGGGTGACAAAATGATCTGACAGTTGTGTGATAACTCCTCTGAAGCTGCATTTAGAAAACAATTTACAATAATTATTGACAAAGGTTTCTGTTGATGTCCATGCCCACTTCATTCGTGGGAACTACTGACGGACATAGATTGCATCCAAGACATAAGCGGACATGTAGATTTCTGCTTGTTGACCTTTAGGCGGCTGCTGAGCTCCTGTGACCTATTCCTTCAGCTTGTGATCCAACATGTTAGACCAATTGCATGCTTTTCCTTCACTAGCTAGTTGGTCCAACACGACCACCCAACTCTGTGGGAAGGACTCCGTGCTCTCTTGGCCATACAAGCTGTTGTCCTTTGAGATAACCTAAGGTCAATTGGTTATGCCAAAGCATCTATAATGTTTTGTTGGTTTTGATTTAATTGGAGGACCAATCTATGAAACAAATTATAGCAGTGATGTTTAACCTTTTGGATAATATTAACCAGCAAACAGAGGGCTGCTATTTAATTCCACACAGTGATTTAAGTTTTTGTTGATGTTAAGTAGAAATAGTAAGAGGATACGATTACTTTAGCTTTCAGATAGAAAATTAATTAATCACACGTAAGAAAACCTTCAACCAATGTTTGAAAGTTTAAACAAAATATACTTAATATTATAAAGATACTCAAAATTGAATGATTTAGAGGGAGATACTTAAACAGATAGTTCAGTAACCCATTCTCTTTAATGATTATAACTTCAGAAGGAATTTAAGAATAACTGAAACACAGTTACAATTACGTAGTTATCTTCATAAAACTCAAACATATGTAGAATACAAAATGAAAGATAGACCGGAAAAACTTATAAGAGAAACGAAACTGTATGGAACAAAATTGAGAATCCTCTTCTTTATCATTAGTGATCGAGAAAAGTTGTGTACATTGTATGTTTATAAAGTGCTTATGCAAGGGTGCAACCATTAATAACTCGTAGAAGAGAGTTATTTATACTAGTTTAGATACTAAACAAAATATCTTAAACTGATTACAAAAATAGCTTGAAGGAAAATAGGAAAAGAAAACTGCTGGATGATGTGTCCCTATTAGGCATGGAGTTGTTGATGATTGGCCCTCCAAGAGCTGTTGTGTTGTCTTCTTGTTAGGATCAAAAAGTTAATCAATTGTTTCACATAGTTCATCCCACCACTCTTCACTTGGTATTTCCATATTTACAATCCTTCTAAATATCTCATCAACTTTGGTATATCTTTCAAAATTCGGTTTAGTGAGAAAAAGATGTCTAGCTTCATGTTTGATTATGATGCTAGAGTTCAAGGCTTCCAGAAACTCTTTCCCTGTAATATGTTTTTTTATCCCTGCAAATTGACTGTTATTTGCTGCAATAGTATATAAATTTTCACAATAATCCTCCAATTTGACTAATTCTAGTATAGACACTAGTCACCAATCTTGGTCTGTTCAGATAGATGTCGGATTTTCTTGATTTCTTCTCCAATTCTGGGCTTTGTCTAGCGGTTGAGTAACTGAAGAACTGGATGAACAACATAATCAATGAGCTGAGAAAATGAAACTTCGATGATGCTGCTCTGACCAATTCTATCCAGTGAATCACTGATTGATTCACTCCTTGTTCATCTCATTTGTTGAGCTGAATGGGTAATGAATCTCCATGCTGAAACAAAAGTAAATGAATAATGACTGAACTATACCTGAATACTCCTTGTGTGGTAAAGTTCATGAATTGTTCATGTATACTATCAGCCAAGAACTGGCTATAATTGTACATGAATGTAGGTTGATATTCCTTACTAAAAATAGAAAAGAATCCGAGGATGGATTCATCAACACATTGATCACTTTCATAACCTAAGAGCTATGATAGTAGGGATATTATATCTCTAGTAGCTTCAAGGAACATAGAAGATGAATAAGGTGGATTTCTCTTGGGTAATTGATCATCTTCTGGTAGAAAAAATCCACAAATGAGAGCTCTTTGTGGGAAGGTAAGTTTGCTATACATGTCCATGAGAGCTACTGGTGAGAAGTAGCTAAGGGAGTCAGATGAAGGTATCAACAACATTTGATTGATATTTTGAGCAGTAATGGTGATCAAATGTTTCCATCCTTAGTCATTATTGCTCTCTGCACAGGATCATATCTGGCTTGACACATGGTGATCAAATCTGGAAAATGGTGAGTTTTTTGAAAGGAGAAGAGGGGAAAGAGTGTCTCCCAGAATCGAATGGGGTCTTCCTTATCTATGTACTTTTATTTTAACCGGAGATGCAATTCATGAAAATCGAATTCGCATTCACAGTCTGCAACTTTGAATAGAGAGTCTCTAAGGGGAAGGTGCTCTAGATCGATCGAGGTTGCAGATGGGTTTTCCTCTTCAACTTCTTTCTGTGGTTTACCTTTCGGGACCATTTTTACTACGGGGAAATGGGAAAACTGACTCAATCGAGAAATGGATGAAAGGGAACACAGTGAAAAAAGAAATCAGAGTTTGTAGTGGCATCGCTTCAGGTGGAAATCTGATAAAGGGTAAGGCCATAATGTATTTATAAGTCGAATTGATTAATTACCATTTAACACTAACCGGAAATTTATGACAGAGGAGTGGGGATTAATTATCCAACGGGGCTGAAAAACAGATAAATGACGTTTGCAACAGGACTGGAGCGTTGGTGGGCTCCAGTATTGTAGCAATAATGCTACAACTCCTGGAACTCCCTTCTTTAATTTTATCAACCTGGTAGTTCGTAACAAACTTGGAAGCGACGATGCTGTATGCACAAGTACTAGCTCTTGCCGCAGCTGTCACTTGGTCAGCTGGCACAAGTCCACTAGGAGCTTAAGCCAACTTCTATGAGCTCTTAGAAGAAGCTTTTTAATTGATGGATGAAAGCTAACTCGAAGGAAGCTAATCTAATTGCAAAAAGAAACTGAAAGCCAAAAAGAAACGCAAACCCTAGCAAACCCTAATTCTACCAGCTAGTCCTACTGACGCAAAGGAGAACATGCAAACTACTGAAAGAGATGCCATTACTTCTATGAAGGTAAAATACATGTGTCTAGACTACCTATATCTGAAGAAAACATCTTTTTGTATTTTTTTTTAAGTTGTTGGAATTATCATGCATGTGCTTCTAACTATTTTTGACTGTGCAGAGGTGGATCAGGGAGGAGAAATGCTTGGGAAAGGTTGGGAAGGTTCAGAGAGGGTCTAAGGGGTCCCTAACACCCTTCCAGAGAGTCTCACAAAGTTTGGCTGCCAAGAAACTGTGTTTATGAGCTTCTACAGGAAGTCTGCAGGGGTTCTACAGGATGTTCAGGATTTCTACAGGATGTTCTGTAATTCTTCAACAGGATGTTTCGAAATGGGATTTTGGAGCATGGATGGAGGGAAAAAGATGGAGGAATGAGTATGGAGGTAAAATAGGGGTGTGAAGAGGTCTAGGTGTTATAGACAATTTTGTGCCTTGCAGCATCAGGCATGAATTGTCAATAATCCAAGGGATCCAAAGTCCCTAAACATGATGTTCCTACCCCTAGAGGAACAAGGTCAGCAAACCAACAGCTCTCAGATCAGTTCTCCACCTGAAAAAACTCAAAAACAAGCAATCCTGAAATCAAAGCAGGTGCTCCACTAGGCTTCTGCGCTGAAACTTAACTCCTCCATGGTGTACCTGCGTTGCAAAGCAGGTAGAACAAAGGCCACCTGCGCTGAGCGAGATGGGACAAGTGGCACACTGAGTCATTGCTCTGGAATCTTCCAAAAATGACACTTGGATCAGGGATTTCGCCTTGTGATGAGTCAGAGGCTCTGTTTCTCCAAGTGGAAGCAAGGTTCTCCAAGTGGACTCAAGAACTGAAGATCAACTGAAGAGAGAGAGGACACAAGGCAGCTACACATCAGTTGCAAGCTGACTCATCCTTTCTCAATTCATCTATATATTGAGCTCTCTCCTATGAGCTCAGGAGGCTGGAATTTTGTGCAAAGTAATGATATGCTGTTGGTTTCACTATAGAACTATTGGGTGATTGCTTGAAGGAGGTGAAGAGGAGAAATTCTTTCTGCTGGGAGGTGTTGCTGGATTGGGGCCTTCAATGGTTGTAACCTTCTCAGAACTTTACTTCTTCCATTAATAAAAGCTATTGAGGTTCTTCTATATGCATTTGTTCCAATGATGTATTGTGATGATTGTATATTTGATTTATGCTAATCCTCGAATCAGTTATGAATGCATGCTTCTTGTAGTTTCCTTCTTTGTTATGTTGCAGGATCTCATTGTAGCTGGGCCAGCAAAAGAGCAAAGAGCTAGGAGCAAGCAGTAAAGAGAAGAGATTGGAGCAAATATTAAGCGCAAGGCAACGGTTAGTGCATTTCTTCATTCTCTCTTGCTTTCATAAAGAAGTAAACCTTAAGTAGTTTTGTTTACAGTTGTTGCTGAGGTACTATCACCCTTAGAGTGGGATAGGGTCATCTGAATCGGATACTTTTCCCTACAACAAACTGGCGACTCCGCTGGGGATCGTATCTGTTTGATTGTTTGTAGTATTTTGCTATTCATTTCCTGAACAAAAGAGTACCAAATCGAAAAGCTTTTGACTATATCAAAAGCGAAGTAGAGGGCAACTACTCTAGCTCATTTCTGAGCATGTTCATGATTTGAGGAGCTGATCTACAAGGATCCTTGTAAGCTCTTAGTGATAGCTTTTCATCCTCCTTGTCATCCCTTAGTGTGTACTTGACTGATAGCTTCTGATTTGAGCAAAAACTGTGAATTTTTGAGAAAATTGTGACCCGGAAACTGTGAAAACGCAACTTTCGTTTTCCAAAGCAGGTAGTACACAGGCTACCTGCTTTGCAACGCAGGTTCCGAAGGGGCTACCTGCGCTGAGAGCCAGACTAGCTGTGCAGCACCTGCGTTGGCCCAATTTTGCCTTGTGCAGTTGGGGTTTCCTCCCTTTTTCTTGCCTTTTTCACTATAGATTTTGCAGCCAGTTACCAGTCTTGTACCTATTCTGAAACCAACCTTACTTGCCATCATTCCGCCTCTGTTATATAACGAAATTGTACTTGTTCTTTTGTATTTCTTACCTCATTTACAATTTCCCATAACGAAAGTGAACTAGTCTTGCTTTGGCCTCTTAGATCTGAACCTGTGTTAGGCATTTTGCTGGTCTAAAAGTTAGCTTGTTTGCTGTCCATAGCTGATTAGTCTTTTTACTTTCGTCATTATGGTTTGATTTCATGTATTTCCAGTGATTAAACAAGTAAATCTTAAGGTGTCTTTTGATTTTGGACAAGCTTGTTTGTTTTCGCTTTAAATCGAAATCAAAGTTAAATAACAACTTTCTTTTTGTAATACATCAACATTAAGAAAGGGAAAAGAAAATACATGCATTGTGCATTTTGCATTTGAAAAAGTTTGCATAATGATTTAGGAGAAAGTGCATTAGTTTGTGCTGTATGAACTGTGTGAAAAGATATGCCTTTCTTCTCCCTCAGTAGTTAAGATTTTCATCAGTCAAAAAGATTTGAAAAAGCTTGCTTCTCATCTTAGGTTGCATTTAGGAATTTGTCATATACATCTCGTGGTGAACCTTGAAAGGCAAACTTTAAAAAGATCAACTTAAAATATACTGAATGAACCTAACAACGCATTGAAACATAACGCAAACACATAGAGGTCTAAGCTAGAGACGTGTTCCGGCGTCGTTAAACGTAGTCACTGTCGATCTCTACGAAGGTGGGTGATTCCTCCTGAGAGTCGGTGGCACTAATACGGACTTGTGCTCCCACGTACCGTCGCGTATATATTGGGAGACCCCTATAGGAACAAAGCCTTTATCCTTAGGAAGCCGTGTCGGCCGCCCTACTGATCGCAATGCAGTGAACACAACATTCACGAAGATTGACCACACGTACCGTAAAACATATTCCGTGGTTTTGCGAAAGGTTTGGCACACCCTCTGCCTAGATCTCCAGAGCAGTTTCTTTTGGCCTTTTTCAAACTCTATAACTGAAAAAGTCCAACCGAGCATTTGTCACTTCGGGCTCGTTAATACATCGAAGGAGACTAGAGTCATCTTTAGCTTTTTCTCGACTCTTAAAACATGAAAAAGCAAAGTTGTGTCTAAAGCGTCGTTAATAAATTTTATTTTAAACGGAACATAATTACCTCTTATTCCTACGTTGATCTTTCAGTTGAAAAGTATGGAGCCCACCAACCAAGGAAGTCACCTTGGTGGAAGTCCCAGTCCCTTCTCCTCTTGGGGAGATGTTGGTGCGCCCCATATGGCCACATTGTCACTTCCAGGATTGACAATTGGCCTACCTGTATGGCTCTTTTCAACTAATGTAGTTCAGGCCACCACAAATCCTGAACAGTCGAATCGACTGCTAGATGAGTCTAGAATTAACCTCCAGCCTTCCACTTCTTCTAACTCTTCCTCTCCTCCTTCCTCTTCGCTTGAAGGAACTGGTAAAGATAAAAACCAGGTTCCTAAGGAGAAAAAGGAGAAGAAGAAGAAAGAAAAGTAGCAGAAGGAGCCAAAGGCGACTGGGGGCAAACATGACCATTCTAGAAAAAATCCACACACTGCACCGACCGGGCCTAAATCGCCATGTGTCATATGCAAAGGGACCCACTTCCATCGTGATTGTCCTTGTATTCCCCGGATACTAAGGGACTGGTCCCCCAGGTTGCACAATCCGGTAGCGTCAACCTCTGATAGACATGTTGATTGCATTCCGTCAACTAGCGAGAGTGAAGGACAAAGAGGGAGACCAAGATCACCCTGCAGACTGTGTGAAGGCGATCACACCATCCACCGTTGTCCATTCTTAGATGAGGCGAAAAGAGTTTTGGAAGATCGTCCGGTTTCACCGTTACGACTTCCTCCTGGATACCAAAAACTCGTGCCAAGTCCCTCGGTAGTTGAAAATCCAGCTGGCCCGATCAAGTGGTCAGCTGAAGTGTCGGTCATTGAGAATGAACCAACTGAATCCAGACCAGACGAAAGTCTAAAGGTCGATACGGCAGTTGACCCGGTCCTTCCTTCAGAGGTTTCATCCTCAAATGACACCGTCGTTGAAGATTCATCTTCAAATGACACCCTCACTGAAGAGAATAAGGATGACACCATCCAGATTCTTTTCATCAACACAGACTCTGATGAGCATCAGGGCAATGCGCCCATTCCTTTATCGCAGGAAGGAACATCGTCAGGGTCGTATCCGGCCGTGTATTCGGTCCCACCACCAAGCAACCTGGTTGTGTCCTTTGATTGGAACCAACTAGGCAGACCCCGGTTACCAGCCAATATACCATTCAGAATCATTGTCCAAATCTATAGAATGGTAATGGCTGGAACTATCATTGATGAAGGGGCATCTGTGAGTATCCTTTCCTCTATTGCTTGGAAAGCACTGGGTTCCCCGACGCTTTTACCTGAGATGAGAAATCTATCAGGTTTTGATAAAGGAACCAGTCGCCCTTTAGGGATCCTCCCCAATGTTCTGATTACATTGAGGAAGAAGACAGTTCATATGAATGTCATGGTCGTCCAAGGACCCTTGGATTATAACCTACTCCTTGGACGGGACTATATATATTGCATGGGAGCTATAGTCTCCTCACTCTTTAGAGTAATGTGTTTTCCACACGAAGGAAAGATGGTCAAGCTCGTGGACCAACTTTCATTTCCGGGATCTCGCATCGCAAATAGTCAAATACCAACCCTAAACGGCTTATTCACTCAAGAAATGCCTCCACCCCCGGTTCTACTTCCCGATGAGTGCGAGTGATTCGGGAAGATAAGACTGGAACCCAGGGGGCATGCACCCTGGTCTGCTTTGGGCAGAAGAAACCTTGGGTATAGGGTAGAATTTCCGCGAAAGAATATGACTAGTCCGTACCCCGTCCGTGAATGGAAGAGGGGTTGTTCTGGAACAGGATTCTTTTGTTAAGGTTACTTGTTTGACAAAGGTCATTCATCTTTATCTAAATAAGTAGGCCCTGCCAAGGAAGGGGATCCGTTTGTGGCAGTAAGTAGTAACCGTCTTTGGATAAAAGGCAAGCCTCACCCATTAAAACAAATGTTTTAAAGGATAAGTAGGGGCAGCCTCCAAAGAATGAGTTTCTATTGCTGCAACAAATTGCAACCATCCTTGTGTAACCTAATGATAGACATCGCCGAAGAAAGAGATTGATTTGCGGCAGCAAATAGAACCACTCTTCGGGTAACCAGAAAGAGGCAAGCCTCCCTCAATAACATTAATGTTTTGTCTTTGAGTAGTGCTCTTCTCTTGTCACAAATAGCTGTTCATTAAAAGTTGGGCCGACGGGAAGACAAGTACCGCGTAAGATCCCTTAGAATAACGAGAAGACAAGTATCGTTAACATTAGATTAGCAAGATGATAAGTAGCTGGGAACACCCAAAGAAAAGCAGAGGTGAGGGAGAGGAGGGGCAGCCTTGAAATTCTATTTTATACCTGAGGGCATGCAAACCTTTTGGAGTGCAAGCAAAGAGCGGTTATTTATCTGTTTTTTGGATTAGTCGTTTCCGAACTTGCATGAAGAAAGGATGTGGGGCAAAGGTCAAAATTTGCTAAAGAGCATAGCTTATGTGAGGTGCAAGCTCTATAAAAATTGGAATCTTGCAGGAGACATTTCTTATCTTATGACTGGTATTATCGAGCAGTTTTAGCACACAGTTCATGCTCGTTAAAAAATAAACGCGAGATCCGAGCAGTTTTAGCATCATAGTTCATGCTCGTTAAAAAATAAACATAAGCTTTTGAGCAAGTTTAAGCTCGTTAAAAAATGAACTGCCCGGTAAATAACCATTTAAAAAATGTAACCTTTGACAGCCATGTAAAAGCCTTGGTCGTGTTTTGCTGCAGCCATCACCTCCACCGTTCATTTGGCCAATCGTTCATCTCCATATGATTGTTTACCCATTTTGAGGAACAACTGCGAAGAGTGATTTCACTTAGCCATCCTTGTGACACTGCCGTGATTGGAAAATTCCAACCTGTACCTGGAATCTGCTGCTATCCCTGTTTATCACTCGTTCCTCAAAAGACGAGTCTTCTTTGAGCTCTTTTCTCCTGACTCGTAAAATATGAAAAGTTTGCCGAGTTTTGGCCTTCCAGCTCGTTAAACGACAGGAAGAGCTATCCCTCCTTTAGATTTTAATCTTTTTGGACCTGAGGGATTATTGCACAAAAAGATCGAGCGCTTGTTTTGTTCGGCTCGTTAAAAGTACCGAAAACTCATCCCTTCTGTATTGTTTTATACTTTTTCGGACTTAAGGGATTAGATGACGAAAAAGGAATTCTGGAGTTGACTTTATGTACCTTTTCAGACTCTCTAAAAATGAAAAGGACCGAGTTTTCCTTGTCGTTAGACTCGTTAAAATGATTAAATAGCGACAAACTTGTCTTTAGACGAGAGCGAGTTTCCCTATCGCTAGGCTCGTTAAAACATAGCGATGGGCTTGCCCGAAGGGCAGGTTATAGAACAAGCATATGTTATCCTCCTCAAGCTTGACAAAAATAAAGAGGTACTGGTCAGCAATGACTGGGGAAAAATTGGGAGAACCTCACAGCTTTAATGGTAGCAAGTCGCTCTTGAACATGACACTTTGTCCTCCGTATCACATCGGGTTGGGTTGTTTCATTCACCGGTCTCATCACCATGGTCCTCGCCACACCATCCACATTTGGGGTAATGCTACCGATCCATCACATCAGTGTCGCTATATGTTCAAAAGATGTTGTTCTGCAGAGAGTCAACCGTGTCCCATCCACTGCCATACATTGTCCTTCATCCATTTCATGACCGCCACCCTGAATCATACATCACAGTTTGTTTTCACCTCATCACAATCACTAGCTCTGTTCCGTGTCACTGATGTGGGATTCATTAAGGCCCTCCTTTGACGGATCGCTCCTTGTCGACATCAGCTCATTATCCAAGGAGTTGATCTAGGAACAACCCCTTCAGTACTTTGAAGCTTGCATGCCTCAATGGCAAGTTTCTCACTTCCGGCGACAGGTATACATCAATGACCTTCGACCAGAGGATTTTGCATGGTGGTCGACGCCAAGTCCTTTATTCCCACCATGTGAATTGTACTGCTGTACCTTGAGGGTCATCATCCTTATCGGTGATTCTTCTCGCGCTTGTTAACGGTTTACATCATTGACCAGTAATCAAGCGATGTCTTTCCATGTTCGACTTCAAGAAATTCTCACATGGATCGACTTGTACATCGAGTGAAGATCGGAAGAGATTGAAGACCCCGGATCTAGTTTCATCCATCCGGGCTGCGATATATATTCAGAATATAAAGACATTTGATGTGTACATCATTGCAGCAGATGATCATCCTTCTCAAAGGATGATAATTTCAGCAGAGAATTATCAGTCTACCATCAGACGATCGTCTGTTCTATGTACCAAAATGAATTTATAAAGCTGAGCATGGGAATGCCCGCCTCAGCTAGATCATGAAAAAGTATGAAAAATAATGTATTGTATTGTATCTTATTACAGGACACTTCTCAGCAGATTGAATGAACTTCGGATCCTCCTAATAAAGCATTTCACCCGATAAACGACCTCATACTTTAGGGGGCACCTGTTATAGACAATTTTGTGCCTTGCAGCATCAGGCATGAATTGTCAATAATCCAAGGGATCCAAAGTCCCTAAGCATGATGTTCCTACCCCTAGAGGAACAAGGTCAGCAAACCAACAGCTCTCAGATCAGTTCTCCACCTGAAAACACTCAAAAACAAGCAATCCTAAAATCAAAGCAGGTGCTCCACTAGGCTTCTGCGCTGAAACTCAACTCCTCCATGGTGTACCTGCGTTGCAAAGCAGGTAGATCAAAGGCCACCTGCGCTGAGCGAGATGGGACAAGTGGCACACTGAGTCATTGCTATGGAATCTTCCAAAAATGACACTTGGATCAGGGATTTCACCTTGTGATGAGTCAGAGGCTCTGTTTCTCCATGTGGAAGCAAGGTTCTCCAAGTGGACTCAAGAACTGAAGATCAACTGAAGAGAGAAAAGTATCCGATTCGGATGACCCTATCCCACTCTAAGGGTGATAGTACCTCAGCAACACTAGGACTTGGTGGATGAGGCTAAGGAGCGATTAGATTTGTTCAAGGATGGAGGACGCGATGATGCACAAGAATGTAGGAATTAGGGCAAGGTGGGGAAAGTATGGCAAATGAAGGGTACGAATCATGGACTAAGGGGTGGGGCAGATTATCTGATGGATTATGGGTAGATAGAGAAGGATAACAGGTGCTCTGCAAGTTATGTTTCCAACTGAACCAACAAAGACATGCAAGAAAACAAAGATCTAGTTATGCTACCCTAATATGATCTAGCTAACAGTAACAAGAATGGACAGCAGCTTTATTTGCAAGGAAGCCATGTATATTAACTGTGCAATGAAGCATTCAAAGATCTGAACATGTAACCAACTTCTGCAAATGAAAACCAAACACTAATGATTGCATGGCAAAGCAAAGTCAATGCTTTTGTGGGCAGCAAAGTCATCCTAGTCACAGCTCCTGATCCCACTAAGGGAGAGGTGAAACCACAGATGTTTGTTGGCCCTTTTCTTGAAGCTTTTTCTGTTAACAACCTATCAACTAAATCTGAGCATGAAAAGCTATTTTACACATAAAAAACAAACTAAATAACAAAACAAGAGTTAGATCTAAATAGCAGATTTTATTCTAAGAATGCAGCAAAAACACATAAAGATAATCAAAGGAGGTATTGGGCGCTTGAGATGGGCCCAACCCCAAGAGCTACAGCCTCCTAAGAGAGATTTAGAGCTGGTGCAAAGCTGGATTCATCTTTATTGATCAAGAAATGAAGAGTTACATCAAAACTGTCCACAAGGAGAACTTGAAAATGAGCTGACAGCAAAACTAATCTATTGCCTAGAAATCGAACTACAAAATGACTACAACAAGACTATGAAATGACTAACTACCAGCTACAGAAGTGACTAACCACTAGCTACCCAAAATGAGGCCCTAAGCCTTCTTATTTATACAAATTGAGGACCCCAACATTCCTCCTAAACTTTAGGGACTCGGCTGCCCAAAACTTGCAGTTAATAGCAGTCCTACTTGACTTGCTTGGCTGCCCTTGTGCTGATTGATTCGGTGGCCCTTGAACTCCGAGCTAATGGTGGAGAATTCAAGGTAAGGGCCCATAAATGAAGGGGGCACCTTCCTACAAATCCTCTCCCTTGTTCTCCCACGAATTTGGTTGCCAAGTGCTCATTAAGACCTTCAATTTTGTCTCCAAATTGACCAAAAAGGCTACACAAAGCACCCATTAGACTTGTTGGCATAATGACTAACCAAATTCACTCTATTAGCATAAATATAATAAAAAACATGCAATAAACTAATGAGAATGGTGGATTAAGTCAAATTAGGAGGTTGAATGAGCCCAAATAATTATCCATTTTTGGGGCTCATCATCACCCCCTACTGAAAGTGTTGCTCATCCTCTGAGCAACCAATCTCTCTCCTCATCTTTGATGGCCCTGGTGGCCTCCTTGTCATGTCAAGCTTCTGAAGTGATGTTCTCTTTTCTGTTATGAAACCATGCTTCTTTGCTCCTTCCCACTGCCTGTTCCTTTTCCTAGTGAATTCTCAGCCTTGGTATGAGTGTGCAAGTATATTCAATCTGATGGCAGCAATGGTGGCGAAAGGAGATGAAACCAGTGGAGGATGGAAGAAAAGAGTGGTTGCATGTCTCCTCAACAGTCTTCAAGCTTCAAATCCCTCTCCATAATTGATTCTAGCCTACCCAAAGGCTTCTACATGATGTTTCTGGTAAAAATACAGAACTTCCTGTAGAAAGTTGAACCATGACTAAATTGTGTCCGAACCCTGAAAAGAATGAGTGTTCATAGAGGGGATGGATGTGCTTAGGGTGGCCAACACAGGTGCTGCCTCCTTAGCTAAAATCTCGGCCGATTTCTCCTTCTGCTGCCCTTTTTCCAAACTTCCTGTAGAAAGTCCTGTAGTGGCTGTTTTCTGTCTTCCTGTAGAAACAATCTTCACTGTTTTGGCCTGCTTGGCTGAGGGTGCCTTCTCCTTGACTGTGCTGTGGTTGCCTTGGGTGTGTCCCTACTTGTTTTGACATTTTTAGTCCTCTCTGCCCGTGTTTGAAACCATTTCTCCCTTGGTGTTTGTGCCTTCATTCCTCCCACAGTTTTGGCCTCAACAATTTGGCCTTTGCTCCTTTTCTTCTCTGTTCTTGCCTTGCCTGAATGTCTTGCATTTCTTCATCATTGGTTTTCTCATATTTTTCAATGTGTTTTTCTTCCTTGCCATCCGTTATTTTTCTTCAGCACTTCCACTAACTCATCAACATTAGTTCTTTGAGTATCCAGCCTTGTCCTCCCCCTCTCGCTTTTATTTGGCTCCTTGTATTCCTCTTGATCATGTAAAAGATCCCACCTATTCATTGTATGACTGTACTATGACAAGACACAAACTTGCTGTTCTTGGTTGGTTAATTACATGCCTTGAATGGTCCAACCTATGATTGATTTCCACCTTACACTTATTTCATCTCATTAGTCTTATGGTCAACTTTAAGTCGCACCAATGTTTGTTAACTCTTCATTTGTGCAATTTTGGCCACCTTCAATTAATCCTTCTTGCTGTAACTGGTTGTCAGCTGCCAAACCTGATCTGTCACAGTAAATAAATTTTTCATTCCCAGCCTGATCGCTTTTATAAGCACTCTCAAAGTAGTGTTCCCCTGTTCTCGATTTAGACAGCTCCAAACTAGCTTGGATCTGTGACATAATCCCTTTACAATCCTGGATCACCTGCATAAAATTTTGATATGATACCTTACTCTGTTTTAACAATTATGTTCATGCATGCAAAAGACCCTAACCACGTTTTTTTTCTTCTGTTCTCTTCTTTTTTGGTAGAAAGAGATCTGAAGGACATTAAGAATTCTTCAGCTATCTGGTTATGAGAGGAAGAGTTTGCTTCTACAGATAGAGGACAGAGACCAAGTTTTCTTCTCAGGACAAATTTAGATATGAAAATTTTAAAAGTTACATCCACTGGCTGGCTCTCACAGCTGCATATGCCTTCTTTATAAGAGAATTTTAGACCAGAAACGTGGAGAGATGCAGAAAAACTGAGAAATTCCATGCAACACACAATCACACTGCTATTTTTGACTTACAGGCAAACTGGTCTCTAATTCTCCTGCTCCAGATAGTTCAATTCACCACCTTTCAAAATATATATCATGCGTGGAAGAGTGCTTTCGAGCCTACCCTTCTCGGAACTCCAAATCTGATGAGGGAAAGCTCAGGTTTCTTTGTTCCAAAACGCTGTGTCATACTTCCTGTAGAAGACCCACCCGTTTTCTGTAGAACGCCCTTGCATAGGTGGGTTTAAGAAAAAAATGGCTGAGAAAGCTTGGTTTGCTGCTATGGAGCTTGTTGCAGCTGCAAGGAATGTGATAAACTGGAAACAACATCGGTGAGAGTTCGATTGGCCATTATGAAGATTTCCGTTGATGGAGGGTGAGCTGGCCAACTGCACGTTGGCCCCATGCAGACTGTTGGTCCCCACTGTAGTGTAATTATGAACTGTAGTCCTCTGCCTGTAATCACTTACCATTAGTTGCACTGGAGTTTGGAATATCCACAACTGTCTGTGTTTTTTTTTCAAATTTCACGTGAATGACCATACACGTATGCTGCGTGATTTTTGGCTGACTGCTAGAGAATTGGAAAAGGAACTTATCGGCTCAATCTTGCTATATTCGTGCTTTAATTCCACCATTCCATTTGTTTAAGCATTTCTTCAATTAGATTCATGCAACAGAGGAACAAGTTTTAGTCACGTACCTGAAGTCGTGCATGGTTGCTGTGAAGCTGAGATCTTTCATTCACTGCATGCATTTGTTTTTGTGATTGCATGTGGCTTGGCTGTTGATTTTTGGTTTTTTTCCTTGTGCAGGTGTCCTCTGGCCAGATGCATGCTGCAGGAGTTCATTTCCAAGCTCAGATCTGCACCTTGAAGCTGCTGCTGCTGAATTTTCACATGACCAGAACTTGTTTTCGCCATTGCTCCCAAACGGTAAACCAGATCGATCTGAAAATTGTTGAGCATGTTCCTATCATCATGATGCACCTCCCATAGAAAAATCGTGATCAATGGATGCACGGATTTCGAGAAAAATGGAAAATGGCTGAAGATTTCAGAGATCGATTTCTCGGAAACCGTGCATCAGAATCGGCTGAAACTGCTTGGGTAGGCTACTATAACCCATATGCATATCCCCATGAAACAAGTTTTGAAACGGATGCATGGATATGGAGAAAATGCAAAAATGGCTGATGGTGATGGAGACTGATTTCTTGGAAACCGTGCACCGGAATTGGCTGAAACTGCTCAGGCATGTTGCCATCTCCCTTGTACAATTCCCCATAAAACGGTTTTTCAAATGGATGCATGGTTTTCAAGTTAGGGCAAAAACAAATTCTGCTCTAGGTATTTTCTCTTCAAAGCATTTTGCAAATTCTTGCATGGAAAGGAAAACTGAGCTTGGGCTGTGATGTAGGTATGGAGATGATGGAGGAGGAGTTTGAAGATTGCAGGAGGACTTTTGAACCCTTGAGGAAGCTACCATGTTCGCCAAACCGCCTTTTTGAAATCCATGTCTAGTTTCCCACAATTTCTACAGGAACTTCCTGTAGAAGCATAATGAAGAAGCACAAGGAGGTGGAAAAGATGATGGAAAAGGGCGAGGAATGGGAACATGGATGCTTGCAGGCATAACCAATGGATTCCAAGCTTTAGATCCCCTTCCAACATCGAACCTGGCTCGCTTGAAGGTTCTACAGGATGTTTCCTGTAGAAATATAGAACCTCCTCTAGAAGGCACAAAAACTCCTTTGTCTTTGTTTTGAGTGATCCTCCTGACCTGCAATGTCATTGCTGCAACATGAAATTATTCAATGGAGATTAGCTTTATTTTTCTTTTTCTTTTTCTCTTCTTTTTTTTTTTTTGAAAGACAACTAGGGCGCCTCATGAAGGTTTTCACCCTAATTGCTTGCCCTGGGCGCCTCCAAGGGAGGTTTTCACCCAGAGATCTTATTCTCTTTTCTCTTTTTTTTCCCAACCCATTGACCGCCTCATGGAGGTTTTCAATCAACGAGCCAATCTAAGGCGCCTCCGAGGAGGTTTTCACCTTAGATTTCTATTTTCCTCTTTTTTCATTTTTTTTCTTTTTCTTTTTCTCTTTTTTTTTTTTCTATTTTTTTTTTCTTTTTTCTACCCTACCCTACTTGAAAAACAAAATCGTTCTCAAGTATAAGAATACTTCCAATGGAGCCATGTGCACATCGAGATTAGAGACAAAATGATGTGGAGGCTCGAAATGCATGCTTGGATAGGTATCCAGATCTCAGAGACCAAATGATCTGACCTTGAAGGGATCAAACATAGCTGAGGAAGAGAGTACCGCTGCAACTTAGTCACCTTCTGAAACCATATCTCAATATAGCTTTGATATCCTTGGTCCTTTTGCTGATTTGGATCATTCTTCATGTCACCTTCTATCATGACCTTCTCATCTTCCTCTTTTTGCTGATCTTTCTCTTGAGTACATGGAGGATTTGATGGTAACCATGAAGGAACTCTCTTGATCTCTGATTCTGATCTCTTCTCTTCATCAAGTGCAGCCCATGGTTCTTTGATCTCCTCTTTGGAATCTTCTTTTTCCTTTGGTCCTTCAATGTTGTCAATATAATCTCTGTTTTGCAACACTCTTCCTGAGCTTTGGTGAACATCACTGAGCTCAAAAGGAGTCATTTGCACATGTTGTGCCTCAACTTTGCAATTGGGTTGAGCTACTCCATGGTATGGCTTTGGAAATGGTACAGGTAGTTGAGTGGAGGTGTGAAATTGAGATGGAGATGGATGGCATTGTGGTTGGGTAGGCATTTGGGGTTGCCTTGGTGGAGGAGGAGGCGATGGTTGTGGATGAGCAGGTGGTGGAGGAAAATGAGCGGGATGAGAGTTGTACTGGGGCCTCCACTCCTGATAAGGTGCATTCCACTGAGGCTGTGGCTGAGCATAAGAGTGAAATGAATGAGCAACTGGTAGGGCATAATATGGATCTGTGAAGGAACAAGGAGAATATGACCAAGGAGGAGGTGTAGACCAGGAAGGATGAGCAGGGGGACCCCAAGAAGGCATGAAAGTGGCTTGATAGGGGTCATAATAGGTCTCGAATGTCCCTTGCACTTCCTGCTGATAAGATCTAGGTTCATGTGGCCTCCTTTGGTTCATATAATAGAGTGATTCAGTGGCTCCTTTAACTCTTTGATATGCAACTTTAAGTCCAGGCAAGGAAGGGCACTGATTCGTAGGATGGTATTCTTCACAGACAAAACACACTTCTAGGGAGTGCATTGGACATTCGTTCCTAGGATGCTTTCTAGTGCACCTAGGACAAAGGATGACCAAAGCCCTCTTGGCTTCCTCTTGCTTCTTTTGGATCCACAGGGTATCCAATTGCATGGCAAGAAACTGCCTCATATCACTCTTGAAATCTTCTATCTGATGTTCAAATTCGTCTTTGGACAAGGGATTGCTCCCAACATTTCTGCTTGTAGCCATTTGCTTCAGAGGAATGTTTTCTTCTTCTTTTCCCCTAGGGGTTCTTCAAATATGTCTTGTTGTCCACCTAAGGGTTCTTTAATCACAGCCATCGAAGAAGAGAGAGAAGGTTGGCTGTGTGAAGCAGTGGGGGTGTTGTGCAATCATTTTTCTAACTTATCTCTACTTCTACAAGGCATGAAAATAAATCTTTTTGGTTGATTTTTGTATTTTTCTTCTTGTACCTGCAAAACTAAAATAGATTGAACTACAACTAACTATCTTGGTGAAATGAAAATGCGGAATTGAAATGAAAGCAGGAAATGACTAATCTATTTTGCTCAAATGAAATTGCAGGAATGAAATGCTAGTCTACGCTTGCGAAATTGAAATGCTAATCTATGAAAGCAGAAGGTTGTAGTAGAAAATAGAAGAAAAGCAGCAATCACTAATACTCTGACGCTTCCCCGGCAACGGTGCCAAAAAGATGGTGGGCTCCAGTATTGTAGCAATAATGCTACAACTCCTGGAACTCCCTTCTTTAATTTTATCAACCCGGTAGTTCGTAACAAACTTGGAAGCGACGGTGTTGTATGCACAAGTACTAGCTCTTGCCGCAGCTGTCACTTGGTCAGCTGGAACAAGTCCACTAGGAGCTTAAGCCAACTTCTATGAGCTCTTAGAAGAAGCTTTTTAATTGATGGATGAAAGCTAACTCGAAGGAAGCTAATCTAATTGCAAAAAGAAACTGAAAGCCAAAAAGAAACGCAAACCCTAGCAAACCCTAATTCTACCAGCTAGTCCTACTGACGCAAAGGAGAACATGCAAACTACTGAAAGAGATGCCATTACTTCTATGAAGGTAAAATACATGTGTCTAGACTACCTATATCTGAAGAAAACATCTTTTTGTATTTTTGTTTAAGTTGTTGGAATTATCATGCATGTGCTTCTAACTATTTTTGACTGTGCAGAGGTGGATCAGGGAGGAGAAATGCTTGGGAAAGGTTGGGAAGGTTCAGAGAAGGTCTAAGGGGTCCCTAACACCCTTTCAGAGAGTCTCACAAAGTTTGGCTGCCAAGAAACCGTGTTTATGAGCTTCTATAGGAAGTCTGCAGGGGTTCTACAGGATGTTCAGGATTTCTACAGGATGTTCTGTAATTCTTCTACAGGAAGTTTCGAAATGGGATTTTGGAGCATGGATGGAGGGAAAAAGATGGAGGAATGAGTATGGAGGTGAAATAGGGGTGTGAAGAGGTCTAGGACTTGGTGGATGAGGCTAAGGAGCGATTAGATTTGTTCAAGGATGGAGGACGCGATGATGCACAAGAATGTAGGAATTAGGGCAAGGTGGGGAAAGTATGGCAAATGAAGGGTACGAATCATGGACTAAGAGGTGGAGCAGATTATCTGATGGATTATGGGTAGATAGAAAAGGATAACAGGTGCTCTGCAAGTTATGTTTCCAACTGAACCAACAAAGACATGCAAGAAAACAAAGATCTAGTTATGCTACCCTAATATGATCTAGCTAACAGTAACAAGAATGGACATCAACTTTATTTGCAAGGAAACCATGTATATTAACTATGCAATGAAGCATTCAAAGATCTGAACATGTAACCAACTTCTGCAAATGAAAACCAAACACTAATGATTGCATGGCAAAGCAAAGTCAGTGCTTTTGTGGGCAACAAAGTCATCCTAGTCACAGCTCCTGATCCCACTAAGGGAGAGGTGAAACCACAGATGTTTGTTGGCCCTTTTCTTGAAGCTTTTTCTGTTAACAACCTATCAACTAAATCTGAGCATGAAAAGCTATTTTACACATAAAAAACAAACTAAATAACAAAACAAGAGTTAGATCTAAATAGCAGATTTTATTCTAAGAATGCAGCAAAAACACATAAAGATAATCAAAGGAGGTATAGGGCGCTTGAGATGGGCCCAACCCCAAGAGCTACAGCCTCCTAAGAGAGATTTAGAGCGGGTGCAAAGCTGGATTCATCTTTATTGATCAAGAAATGAAGAGTTACATCAAAACTGTCCACAAGGAGAACTTGAAAATGAGCTGACAACAAAACTAATCTACTGCCTAGAAATCGAACTACAAAATGACTACAACAAGACTATGAAATGACTAACTACCAGCTACAGAAGTGAATAACCACTAGCTACCCAAAATGAGGCCCTAAGCCTTCTTATTTATACAAATTGAGGACCCCAACAGTCCTCCTAAACTTTAGGGACTCCGCTGCCCAAAACTTGCAGTTAACAGTAGTCCTACTTGACTTGCTTGGCTGCCCTTGTACTGATTGATTCGGTGGCCCTTGAACTCCGAGCTAATGGTGGAGAATTCGAGGTAAGGGCCCATAAATGAAGGGGGCACCTTCCTACAAATCCTCTCCCTTGTTCTCCCACGAATTTGGCTGCCAAGTGCTCATTAAGACCTTCAATTTTGTCTCCAAATTGACCAAAAAGGCTACACAAAGCACCCATTAGACTTGTTGGCATAATGACTAACCAAATTCAGTCTATTAGCATAAATATAATAAAAAACATGCAATAAACTAATGAGAATGGTGGATTAAGTCAAATTAGGAGGTTGAATGAGCCCAAATAATTATCCATTTTTGGGGCTCATCAAGCGTATAGCGCAACGGATTATTGACGTGGCAACTTCTGATTGGATGAGGGGTAACAGATGGGTGATGTGGCGCGCAAGTATGGTTGACTATTTGAAGGTTGAGAACCGCCGGGGTGGGGGGGCAAGGTGGTTTGTGGTTTTGCACTTTGGGGGTTCGAAATGCTATGGGGCTGACACGTAATGAAATTTGACCGCCATTAAAACAGCTTTTTGGACCCCACCACCCCCCCCCCCCCCCCACGTTAATGGGAAACGGCTATGGGGTTCGAAATGATCCCTCAGTCGTTGATCTGGGCGGCGTTCATTCTATCCGTTGAAAGATAATAGGCGCTTATCATGCGCTGACTTGATGTTTTGTCACTTTCCAACTATGGATAAATTATGCGCGCTTTGATTATTACAAATGTCCAACTTTATAATAATATGAAATTAAACTCTAATTAAGAACTTATCCTCTATTAACAAGATTTAACAAAATTTAATGGCGCATTTAAACAAGTTGCCTCAAATTTATTTCTTTTTCAACTAAAGCAATTATTTTTTCTTTCTTTGCTTGCCTAGAATTTTATTTACTCTGCCTTCCTTTTTTTAGGGCAATCTAACCTATCATTTTCTTTGATATGGACATCATAATAAATATTCCTAACATTTTATTTTCTGTTTTCTTTTTGTCCATATTCTAACTTAACATTTTAATAGATTTTGATTTTTCATTTTTTGTTAATATGCTAACTTATCAAAACAAAAAATGTTACAATGTCAGCTCTAGCTGGGGACTGCTTCCCCCTGTGGGATGCAAGGAACAAGCAGGTCCAAGTGCCTTCTCCTCGGGCTATGGAGTCTTTTCTAAAACAGATACTCGCAAATTTTTCAAAAATAAAATAAACTCTCCGAATATTTACAGATGATGAATGACTGGATGAAAAATTAATACTGAATGTAATGTTTCAAGTATTTCCCATTGACTGGCAATGAGGAATACTCTCCTTCCAAATTCTGTAGGATGAATGTATTGTTCCCTTTGACTTCTGCAATGCTAAATGGACCAAACCAAAGGTTGTCAAATTTTGCATGCTTGCCTTTATCTTCTCTCCTTGTATCCCATCTAAGCACTAGGTCACCTTTCTTGAAATTCCTTTCTCTAGCCTTTCTGTCAAACAGTTCCTTCATCTTATTCTGATATTTCCTTAGCTTTTACTGAATTTCATCCCTATCTTTTTTTAGCTCAATGATTTGATTAATCCTTCTTGAGAAATCATCCTTTCCTTCATAGGATTCTTGAAGGAATATCATAACAGGTAAAGCTAAATGAGTAGGAAAAGTTGTGTCCTTGCCATAAACTAATTGGAAAGGGGACTTGCCTGTTGACCTCTTAGGAGAAACTCTGTTTGCCCAAATTGCATGGATTAAGTGGTTGTCCCAACTCTTTTTATGGTCTTCAAGAGTCTTCTTAATGACCTTAACTAAGCTCTTGTTGGAGGACTCTGCTAGCCCATTACCCTGTGGATAGTATGGTGTAGAATGGTGTAATAGGATTGAATACTTTTGACATAACTCAATCATTTTAACACTGCTGAAAGCTGCTGCATTATCTATAACAATTTGTTGACGACATCCAAATCTTGATAAGGTATTTTCTTCAAGGAATTTAATGACAACAACATTAGTTGCATTTTTAACAGGTATGGCTTCTACCCACTTGCTAGAATAGTCTGTAGCAATTAAAATCCATCTGTGTTGATTACTTGATTGTGGATGAATTTCCCCTATAAAGTCCAACCCCCATTGTAGAAAAGGAGCATGAACCACTACTAGAACCAAAGGAAGTGCTGACAGTTTCTGTTTTCCTACAAATAATTGGCATGGTGTGCAACTTCTTACTCTTGCTCCAACTTCTTTAAAAAGTGTGGGCCAGTAGAAACCTTCTTTTAAAATTTTGTAGGCTGTTGCTCTCTAGGCATAGTGTCCACCACAAAACCATGCATGAAACTGATCTATAATCCCTTATGTTTCATTTTCATTTAAACAAAGAAGGAGGATAGTAAGAGGGTCTTTCAAGTATAGATTAGCGTTGATAATGTAGTATTTTACTGCTTTAAGCTGCAGGGCTTTGCACTGCTTCAAGTCAAGATCAACTGGACATTTAAAATCCCTAAGGAACTTCACAATATCAGAGTACCAATCAAAGAGTAGATATTTCTAATCTATATGAACAAGAGTGACTTGACCTGAAGAAAGAGGTTCTTGTGGGTTCTCCCCTTCTATAAGAGGAGGAGGTTCTTGTGGATTCTCCCCTGATATTAAGGAAGGTTCTTGTGGATTCTCCCCTTAGATTAAGGAAGGTTCTTGTGGATTCTCACTCGATATTGCAGAAATCAGATTTATCCCGAATACTTTTCAATTGGATTAAGCTAACAATTTGGTCAGGCCTTGGTCCTTTACTAGCTTTGTGGTCTTAATTTCAAGGTAAAATTCAAGGATTTTAGCAATCCATCTCCCTCTTCTTCCATCGGTGTTAGGTTGGGTCAAAACAATTTTAACAACATGATTAGGGACATAAGTTGTAATGTGTGAATGCAAGACATAGGTTCTAAAGGATTTGAGAGCTTGGATTGAGGCATAAGCTCGCTTTTCAATAATATCATACCTAAATTTAGCATCTCTCATGACTTTGGAAAATAAGGCTATAGGCTGGTCATCAGAGTCTTCATTTTTTTTTGTAATAGGACAACATCAAGAGTGGTTTTAGAGGAAAAAGAGAAAATACTTAATGGCTTAGCATAATCAAGGCTAGCAAGAGTTAGGGCTTCTGAAATGGCTTTCTTTATCTGATCAAATGCATATCTAGAAGGCACAATCCATTTAACTTCATGATACTTTTTAAGCATGTTAGTTATGTCTCTAACAATCTCAGCATAGTTTGAGATAAACCTTCTAATAAAGTTAATTTTGCCTATAAATGCTTGGATTTCTTTCTTGTTTCTGGGTAATGTTAAAGCTTGAATAGCAAATACTCGTTTAGGATCAATCACTACTCCTTGCCCTGAGATGATATGGCCCAGTAATTTTCCTTCTTTGATAGAAAATAATGACTCTTAGGGTTAAGGGATATTCCAAATTTCCTGCACCTGTAAAAAACCTTCAACAAGTGCTTTAGATGTTTCTGATCAGAATTAGAAAAAACTGTGAGATCATCAAGATAAATAACAACAAATTTATTTACCTGCCCTACAAAAGTTATATCCATATCTCTTTGGAATGTTGCTCATGCGTTTGATAAGCCAAAAGGCATCGTAGCATACATGAATGTACCTAGGGTGTAGTAAAGGTTGTATTTTCTCTATCTTTTGGGTCTACCATAATCTGGTTATAACCAGAGAAGCCATCAAGCATGGAAAGTTTGTTTTCTCCTAAAACTTTTTGAAGTAGCTGGTCCATTTTAATGATGCTTTGTTTAGGTTTCTAAAGTCTACACAAAGTCTAATTTCTCCATTCTTTTTCCTAACACGAACTAAATTAGCAATCCAACTGGAATATCTTAAAGGGAGAATTATCTGAGCATCTAACATCTTCTTAAGCTCTCTCTCTATACTAGGTAGAAGAACTGGGTTAATTCTCCTAAGTTTTTTCTGATGGGGTTTTGCTTCAGGTTTAAATGGAATCTTATGTTCAATCAGAGATGTATCATATGTTTTCAAATTAGCATAGGACCAAGCAAAAACATCCTTATATTTTTTGAGTAGCTTAAGATATTCAATTTTAACTTCAGGAATTAATGATGCACAAATTTTTATATTCTTAATTTCTTTATTGGTTCCAATATTAGCTTCTTTAATGTCATCTTTTGAAGAAATGGATTGTGGATTTATGGGGACATCATTATGAACAAATAATTTTTCCAAAGGGATGAGGCCTTTAGGAATGAAGTTGTTAGATAACTGTATGATGTCATGATGAGCTATTTTCGGATTTAAGTTTGAATTATCATTTTCCTTGAGAGTTTCATTTATATCAATTTGCAGAATAGAAAATTGATCTACAAGTTGGAGGAAAGACTTTAGTTGTTCATCATCTTCAAATATTTTCCAATGCTTAAGGTTGTCTGGAATGGATGGCCTATATTTGACTTGGATTTGGTACAACACATGTGTTTGATCAGGGATCTTGAATGAGCTTGCAGAGACAGCTAAGGAGTCTACATGAATGTTTTCGTTTCTAGGAATATAAGTTATTTTAAAGGCATTAAAGAAATTTTCAATTGAATCCCAAACCTCATTTCTGTAAGATCTATGCCTAGGATGCTTTGTCTAGCAAAGATTCCTAACCTGTCTCACAATGAGTTCAAAATCAATGAAGACACTTGAACTATGTACCTTTAAGCTTCTAGCTAACTCTAATCCTAGAAGGAAAGCTTCATACTATGCTATATTGTTGGTAACCTCAAAATCAAGCTTGCATGATTGAGTGATATTTTCCTTTTCTGGTGAAATTAAAACAACCCCAACTCCAACTCCATCTTTTGTGCAGGAACCATCAAAGAAAAGTTTCCATACATCAATTTGAACAGACTTAGGGCTTTCAATTATATCTTCAATTTTAACTTGAGAATATTTTGTTGTATTTGAGGATAACTGAAAACAACCAAAGTCTTGATCAATTGCATAAATTGGATGGTTTCTTGGTTGGTCTGTTTTACACATAGTATGCACAAATCTAACTTCTCTATACAATCTAAGTTGTTCTCCTCCATAAATAGGAATAGTAGCATAAGACATGTCCATTTGAAGGGTTCCTCCTAACTTGGCACAACATGATGTGGAAAGGAGCATTCCAAATTTTGGAGAAATATCAGTCACAACTATGTCTAACACTATGCTTTTTACTGATATTTGGGCAAGAGTAATAGCTAAATATTTTACCAGTCCTAGACAGGGTACCCTCTTAGAATCAAAAGTGTACAGGTCATGATAAGATCTGGTGATATCAAGATTTAAATGTTCCATGATAATTTTGGGCATAAGATTATGTGATGCTCCAGAATCAAGCATACAATTGTACAACATGGAATCATGGGCTTTCAAAGTTACGTAAAAAGGAGGTACAATCTCATTAATCATATCTACACTAGGACCAAAGACTACTGATGGTTTTTCATCCTGAAGGCTAATTACATCTCCTTCAACATCTACACTTTTGTTTTGAATCCATTTTGTAACTTGATTTTTGTATCCAGGGTTCTTGGAAAGTTCAGAAAGTGGGATAGGGATTTTTACTCTTTCTAGCTCCTTTTCAACATTGAAGGTAGTCAAAAGTGTTTTATCCATGAGAGAAGTATCAGTTGACTGATCCAAAGTTTGAATTGGGATAGTTTGAGTTTTAACATATTTTACTTGAGGTTCAATTGTGACAGGATCCTTTGGAGGTCTTCCAGGTCCTGCTCTTAGCCTTAAATCATATCTCCTATTTAGCTCAACAATCAAAAATTCCAAGAAGGCTTGATATTTGGAAATCTGTGAAATTTTAACATCTTCTGGAGATACTGAAGTTTGTGGAAGAGGGACAATGACAGTCTGTACAGAAGAGTTGTCTAAATTGTTAATGTCTTCAGTAATTGTCATGGTATTGTTGTCAGGTTGTTGATAATCAATTAATAAAGGTGTAGGAACCTGTTGATCATTACCAGGTCTTTGAAGAATTTGCAATTGAGGGGCTCTTTTGTATTGACCTTGGTTTTGATCTTGGGGCCAATTTTAGAAATCCTATTAGAAAGGTTTCTAAGAAAATATGCAATTTCATCAATTTTATGATCTTCAAGTTTAGATTTGGAAGAAGATGAGTCATCAAACATAGCTTTTAATTTTCTTTCTTCTTTCTCTACTTTAGCCTTGAGTTTACCAAAAGCAGATCTATTAGCTTCTACCTATATAGAATTTGTTTGCATATCTTCTAATGTATGAGATACCCTTTCCCTTAACATGACTGCAAAGTCATCTTCAAATGCTTTGGAAACTCTGACCTTTGCAGTTGCTACTGGTGGTTTACAATCAACAGGAATTTTATGATATAGTTTGTTAAATCTTTTGATGAATTCAACAACTGGTTCACCAAGGTTCCTCTTCAATTCTTCAAATTCAGTGAGAGAGTAGACAAGATCCTTCTTTACCCCACATTGGTTTTTAAAGATAGTTATGAGTTCATTCCATGTTCCAATAGAGTCAACTCTAATTTGCCTAAACCAAATCCTAACATTTCCTTCTAAGGATTGCACAAATAATCTCATATACACATCTTCCTGTTCTATGTTCATATTGTCAGCAAAATCTAGGAAAGTTGATACATGATCCTTTGCTGTGGGACTTGTTTCTCCATTAAATCTTGGTAATGCTTTAGATATCCATCATGGAAATTTGCCAAGTTTCCAGGGAGAACTAGAGCAACATACCTTGCTTGGACAATGGGTCGAAAATCCATATTGGCAGGAGGAGTTTGGGGTGAGTGAGTGGATGATGATGAGGAAGAGGAAGATGATGAAGATGAAGGTGATGAAGAGTAGTTGGTAGGGGTATTAGTATGTGGAGGAGAAAAAGAGGGAGGAGACCTCCTTGAGGATTTCAAAGGGGTTTTAATAACCAACTTCTGAACGCCTGGTGGAAAGTCTTCTTTATTATCAAACAAAGGATTTGAATAGACAGAAAATGTCTCTTCAAGATTAGTAGAAGTTGATGGAATAGAATAAGGAGTTGGAGAAATTAATTCTGTAGGCTTGAATTCAGGTAAATGTAAACTCAATTCTTTCTCAGATGAAGGTGATTTGATAGCAATGGATGGTACTTGATATGACTCAAGTGATTGTATTAAAACGGTTGAGGAAAGATCTACTCCTCTAGAATGGAGTTCAGAAACCCTAGGAGGTAGTTCAGTCCAATCAGGATGGGATGGCGCAAATGAAAAAGGATCTATAGATGAGATGTCTTTAGGGCGTAAAGTTGAAGAAGAAGAAGGGGTTCTATGTCTTCTTCTTTAAGAGGCTCCTCTAATAAGTCTTTTTGGATCTAGTAGAGGGTTAAAAATCTCGAAATCAGAACGTGATCTAATATGCTTAAAAGGAGCCAGCTTGGACCAGTGGAATCGCTAGGTGAAATATTTTGACCTATATCCTTATACTTTATTCACCTTAAAGGAAAGGGAAAATCGTTGCCCTAGGGAAAATCTAGCTTTCAATGCTTCGTTCCCCGGCAACGACGCCAATCTCATGTTATCCTTTGAGATAACCTAAGGTAAATTAGTTATGCTAAAGCATCTATAATGTTTTGTTGGTTTTGATTTAATTGGAGGACCAATGTATGAAACAAATTACAATTTTGATGTTTAACCTTTTGGATAATATTAACTAGTGAAAAGAGGGCTGCTATTTAATTCCACACAGTGATTTAAGGTTTTGTTGATGTTAAGTAGAAATAGTAAGAGGATATGATTACTTTAGCTTTCAGATAGAAAATTAAATAGTCACAAGTAGGAAAATCTTCAACCAATGTTTGAAAGTTTAAACAAAATATACTTAAGATTATAAAGATGCTCACAATTGAATGATTTAGAGGGAGATACTTAGACAGATAGTTCAGTAACCCATTCTCTTTAATGATTATAACTTCAGAAGGAATTTAAGAATAACTGAAACACAATTACACTTACCTAGTTATCTTCATAAAACTCAAACATATGTAGAATACAGAATGAAAGATACACTGGAAAAACTTACAAGAGAAATGAAACTGTATGGAACAAAATTCAAAATCCTCTTCTTTATCATTAGTGATCTAGAAAAGTTGTGTACATTGAATGTTTACAAAGTGCTTATGCAAGGGTGCAACCCTTAATAACTCGTAGAAGAGAGTTATTTATACTAGTTTAGATACTAAACAAAATATCTTAAACTGATTACAAAAATAGCTTGAAGGAAAATAGGAAAAGAAAATTGTTGGATGATGTGTCCCTATTAGGCAGGGAGTTATTGATGACTGGCCCTCCAAAAGCTGTTGTGTTGTCTTATTGTTAGGATCGAAAAGTTAATCAATTGTTTCACATAGTTGATCCCACCTCTCTCCACTTGGTATTTCCAAATTTACCATCCTTCTAAATATCTCATCAACTTCGGTATATCTTTTAAAATTCTTTTTAGTGAGAAAAAGGTGTCCAATTTCATGTTTGACTGTGAGGTCAGAGTTCAAGGCTTCCAGAAACTCTTTCCCTGTAATCTGTCTTTTTATCCTTGCAAATTGATTGATATCTGCTGCAAGAGTATATAACTTTTCACAATAATCCTCCAATTTGACTAATTTACCATTTGATGACAATAACCTTGGTAAACCTTTCTTGCTCAATACATTGAATTTGGAATGAAATCTCCAGACAACAACGTTCAAAGTTTCACATTTTGCTTTTAGCCGTGTCAGTAAATTCTTCTTTTGTAGGAATTTCTTAATTTCCAAAATAGTAGCTTACTTATCTGAAACATTGATTTCCTGTAACTCTTTCTTAGTTTTGGAGTTCAATAATTTGATCATTCTTGTTGCTTCTTTAGGATTTGTCTTCAATGATGCCCTCTGCTTATCAATTTCTATCCTGCATTCGGCAATTAACTCCTGCTTCTCAAAAATGATTTGTAGGATGGCCATACTTCTGTTATGGAGTGGCTGATATCTAAATAGATGTCCTCTATAGCTTGGGCCAAATTGTCTAACATTAGAGACTTACTCTCTAATTGTTTAACCCTGAGTTCTAGCCTGTGTGACTTCTGCATCTCCTCCAGATATAATGTATCATTTTTACCTTCTGTGATTCCATAGTTTGGAACTTTTGGAGTAGCTTTTCATTCTGTTGCTTTTGTGCTTACAATTCTTGTGATGGTTGTGATGTTTCAGCTGTTGTTGATGTTGAGGCAATACCAGTGGAAGATGAGCTTAGCTCTATACTTGCTATGGGAATTATTGTTACTGGAATTACAATGAGTTGTGCTTCCTCTTTTTCCTTAAGCAGCTGTTCTATTTGTTCTTCCATGCTTTTAATCTGTATGTTTTGCTCTATGATGAGCTTCAACATCTCCTCTCTGTGTTGTTCATTCTCTGCCATTTCCCTAGTTTGTGGATCCTCAGTTGAAGGCAATTTCAACTGTTTCTTCAAGGTTGCTATCTTTGTATTCTTTTTCTTAAGTATTTCTTCAACTGCTTTACAGTCTTGGGGATCATACCCAATTTTAACAATGAGGTCTTCTAAAGATTTTAACTTGTTATCTTTAGCTAAAGATGAAAGTTTCTCAATCTTAAGCTGTGACTGCACATTTGACAAGGCAGTTCTAAGCTTAGAGAGAGACATGGCAGTTGTAGTCATAGTTGAGAATAACATCTCACCTGATTGCCTGTGCAAATCCATTTGGTCAATAGGATGTATCTGATTTACATCAAATGAAAATATAGTCTTCTTGTAGTCTGTTGTAGACTTGGGAAATGGAATTTGAGCCTGCAAGAAAGCCATTTGAATTCTTCCTCTTTCATTGTCAAAGGCAGAGAGAAGCCTGTGCTGAGAGGTGGATGTCTGTTTCCAAAACTGACTGTACATTTTTGACTTAAGAGTTTCATTATTTTGCTTAATTTCCAGAAATTTGGAGAAGATATTACTATCTTCTACAGAGCTACTCCATAGGTTCTGTTGAAAAAGGAGTTGAAGAAGAAGGAGTTTTGGGATTAGTGGTCCCTGTTGATGAAATATCCTCTAGATCCCCAAGATCAATTAATTCTGGTTGCCTGCTCCCTGATGACATTGTTAATCCAGTGTTCAATTTCTTCTGCAATATAGAATACTCTTTAACCGATTCTGTAGCTGATAGAGTTTCTTCTTTGGTTCTTTTGTGTTGAGTATTCTGGGTGACTGGAGTGTTCACTTATGGAGTAGTTACAACCTGCTCATCTACTTCTAGGAGTGTCCCCTCAGACCACTGCTCCTGGTTCATAAACTTTTCTAATTCTAGCCTAGGAGTGTGATTGTAAGATGTTGCCTTCAATTGAACCCTTAATGCAGAAATGGTCTTAAAAAGATCATAGGACCAGGTGAAACTTGGCTGAAGGTTCATGTTATTTAACAATCTATATGCCTCTGTGCCTGCAGACCTAGTATTACAAATAAATGACCCTACCTTTGCTTTGACCTTAAACTGTGACTTTTGCTTACTTGAGACAAAGTGAACTTCATCCATATTTATCATCTGCCTAATGTATTCCAGTGAGAATATCCTCATTGGCACATATTTAGGCAGTTTGTATGGAGCCAATTCACTGCCATATATCCTGGTTTCATAACAGATACCAGTCACCACTCTTGGTCTATTCAGATAGATGTAGTATTTTCTTGATTTCTTCTCCAATTCTGGTCTCTGTCTGGATGTTAAGTAACTGAAGAACTAGATGAAAAAAAGAATCAATGAGCTGAGAAAATGAAAACTTCGATGATTATGCTCTAACCAGTTCTGTCCAGTGAATCACTGATTGATTCACTCCTTCTTCATCTTGTTTGTTAAGCTGAATGGGTAATGAATCTCCTTGTTGAAACAAAAGTAAATGAATAACGATTGAACTATACCTGAATACTCCTTGTGTGGTAAAGTTCATGAACCTTTCATGTACACTATTAGCCAAGAACTGGCTATAATTGTACATGAATGTAGGTTGATATTCCTTATTGAAAATAGAAAAGAATCGGAGGATGGATTCATCAACACATTGATCACTTTCATAACCTAAGAGGTATGACAGTAGTTAGATGATATGTCTAGTAGCTTTAGGGAACATAGAAGATGAATAAGGTGGATTTCTCTTGGGTAATTCAATATATTCTGGTAGAAAAAGTTAAAAAATGAGAGCTCTTTGTGGGAAGGTAAGTTTGCTATACATGTCCATGAGAGCTGCTGGTGAGAAGTAGCTAAGGGAGTCAGATGATGGTATCTGCAACATTTGATTGATATTTTGAACAGCAATGGTGATGAGAATGTTTCCATCCTGAGTCATTACTGTTCACTGCACATGATCATATCTGGCTTGATGCTAGGTGATCAAATATGGAAAATGGTGAGTTTTTGGAAAGGAGAAGAGAGGCAAGAGTGTCTCCCAGAATCAAATGGGGTCTTCCTTATCTATGTACTTTTGTTTTAACCAGAGATGCAATTCATGAAAATTAAATTCACATTCATACTTTGCGACTTTGAACAAAGAGTCTACAAGGGGAAGGTGATCCAGATCGATCGGGGTTGCAAATGGGGTTTCCCCTTCAACTTCTTTATGTGGTTTACCTTTCACCGCCATTTTTACTGCGGGGGAAATGAGAAAATTGACTTAATCAAGAAATGGATGAAAGAGAACACAATGACAAAAGCAATCAAAGTTTGCAGTGGCATCGCTTCAGGCAGAAAAGCGATAAATGGTAAGGCCATAATGTATTTATAAGTTGAATTGATTAATTACCATTTAACACTAACCATAGGAAATTTATGACAGAGGAGCGAGGATTAATTATCCAATGGGATTGAAAAACAGATAAATGGCGTTTGCAACAGGACGAGAGCGTATAACGCAATGGATTAATGACGTGGCAGCTTCTGAGTAGATAAGGGGTAACAGATGGGTGATGTGGTGTGCGAGTATTGTTGACAATTTGAAGGTTGAGAACTATCGACGTGATTTTGGGGGGGGGGGGCAAGGGCGAGGTGGTTTGTGGTTTTGCGCTATGGTGGTCCGAAATGCTATGGGTTTGACACGTAATGAAATTTTCCTGCCATTAAAACAACTTTTCGGAACCCCCCCCTCCCGTGTTAACGGGAAACGACTGAGGGGGGTCCGAAATGATCCCTCTGTTGTTGATCTGGAAGGCGTTCATTTTGTCCGTCGAAAGATGGCATGCGCTTATCATGCGTTGAATTGATGTTTTGTCGCTTTTCTACTATGGATAAATTATGCACGCTTTGATTATTACAAATGTCCAACTTTATAATAAAAGGAAATTAAACTCTAACTAATAACTTATCCTCTATTAATAAGATTTAACAAACTTTAATGGCGCATTTAAACAAGCTACCTCAAATTTATTTCTTTTTCAACTAAAGCAATTATTTTTTCTTTCTTTGCTTGCCTAGCATTATATTTACTTTGCCTTCCTTTTTTTAGGGCAATCTGCCCTATCATTTTCTTTGATATGGACATCATAATAAATATTCCTAATATTTTATTTTCTGTTTTCCTTTTGTCCATATTCTAACTTAACATTTTAATATATTTTGATTTTTCATTTTTTGCTAATATGTTAACTTATTAAAACAAAAAATGATCTGATATTCATCCTATGAGTGCCATCAGTTAAAGATTTATTAAACCAAAGGTATTACAGACTCATGTGCTGGAGTGTGTGTTCTGTGTTATTGAAACAACGGATCGATCAGATTGCCAATACAGAGAAAATAAATGGAAAGACAGCAGAGAAATACAGTAAGCAACACAAAGACACAAATAGTTTTAATAAGGAGTTCACCCTATTCTCCAGGGCTACGTCTCCAGTCCAGCTTCAGTGATGGCCTCGTTTTATTCTATCTTTCAGCAGAGAGATTACAATACAGGGACTCAATATGAGTTCTCTTGAAGCAGATTTTGCTTTTTTTTTATATTTTTTTTTATAAGAAGAACTTCGGCATAAATCACATAAAGAGAGACATTTGTCAACGCGTTTCGAACCAACCAGTGTGGCTCATCGTCAGGACAAGTTGAAGAAATAGATCCAGCTATGCATGTTAAATTGTTTGAGCAGAGCTTCCAACGGCTATCTTGATCAACGACTATATTTGACTAAAGGCCTAAAAAGTCAAAATGATCAATTAATGGGAGTTAATTAAAATATAAAAGAAATAATTAAAGATGTTGATTCTGTTAAGAATTAGTTAGATTAAGGACCTGATATATATATATATATATATATATATATATATATATATATATAAAATATAATTAGGGGGGTGCATCGTCGACCGACCTTGAGCTTATGCGAAGGGTTCGAGTGCGAGCACACCTGTTGGGACCCGAAAACACGGACCAAGGAGTCTAACATGTGTGTGAGTCGGCGGGTTTGAAAACCTGCGAGGCGCAAGGAAGCTGACGGTCGAGATCCCCTCTCTGGGGGGGTGCATCGTCGACCGACCTTGAGCTTATGTGAAGGATTATTGTATGAACAGGCATATGGCTTGTGGAGTGTTCTCCTTCCTTAAGGAGTGAATATATGGTGTTGCCCTACCTTAAGGGTTTGATCAATAAAGTGAATCATTTCTACCTATATTCAGATCTTGTTATTTCTTGGGTTTATTTGCATTGTCTTATATTTTCATATCAGATCTAAGATTTTGCTTGGCAGGGTGGTTCTTGGATTCCCCAAGCCACTTGGAGTACACAGACTCTTCTTCTCGTACCAGCTCTGTGACCTTTGGTCTACAGTGAAAAGAGCCAAATGTGATGCTCATTCCGGACAAATTCCTCTATGGGAAGGCTTGAATCTTCAAGCTCTCTGGTGCTTGACGTTGCCTGTGGTCAGCTCGACCCTCTGTCTCTTCTGCTTGGCTTTATTGTTCTCTGTGTTCAGTCCTCCTCTCCGGGTTCACTGTTCACTATCTCTCTTGGTCGCTTGGACTTTGATTCCCAATCAACTCTTCTGGTTCAACTATCTCTGCTCATGGCTTTAGCCATTCGATCCCTATGCATATTCAGTTCCTCTTCCGCTTGGAGTTCCCTGTGTTCGGCGTCATCATGAACGCTCAGGGAGTGGCCACTTGTCCTCCTCTAAATGGTGCCAGCATGCTTCGTCGATTCGTTTCTTCAGTTACGCCATGGATGCATTCTTCTTCCACCGTGGCGGTCAAACGAATTCCAAATCCCTTTAGAACGTGGCTTAATTCCCTGTCGATTCCGCTTCTTTCCATTAGGTGCAATCTCAGCCGTCCGATCTGGGCCCTCTGAATCCGACACCATACACACGTTTCGCGCAATTGACTTGCTCGACTGATAGTGCGCGATCAACGACGCTTTTCTCTCACCTCTGCTTGCCACACGTCAATCGGTGTATGGAATCGCTCCGCACCTGTCCAAAACCTCTTACCATTCAAGGGTGCCCCGATCAAAACCGTTTGTTTCCAGAGCGCGGGTCCCGCCTTTGTAATTTAGTGCTTTTACCTTTTCTTGTCCACAGTCCTCCAGTTCCCCCATGTGACCGGGTGCTCGGGCTTTCCCATTTTGGCCTATTCGCTTAGCCTAAGCGCTAATCGCGCAGCAAAAACTTTGCCCTTTTCCCATTTCGAGGCTCCCAGGGGCTACTTTGGCCTCCTGCGCGGTCTCCATGGGCCTCGGTCAGCGCGCTTTGACCGAGGCCCTCGTCGTTCCATGTCGGTTGCCATGGCCATTGGTTCCAGGGTTTTTTTGATACTGTTTTGGATTTCATTAGAGATTTGTTCAACCTGATTCAGTGATGGTTCTTGACAGTCTTTCTATGGATCCAATTCGGATCACGGCCTCCCTACTAAAAAAGCTTTTGGACCACCAAAAGTTGGTTTTTAAGCATCGACTAAGTGAGGATATTGTTTCTTCACTTGTCCAATCTTAATCTACTTCGCTTGCTTGGCTTTGAACCTTTGAGCCCAATCCTGAGGTACTCAACTTCTCCCCTGCGCATTCTCCTCACCTTCCTGTCCAACTCTGTGTCTTCCTACAACTCATTGAGGTATTCAAGTAGTAGGTCATCAATAGAAGGAAATTGACTTTGCTCTTCAGGGTCCTCAATCGTTGAAGGTTCAAACAATCTCAAACAATCTGCATTTACGACTGAGTAGATGTGCATGTAAGCTGGTAGATCAAGGCGAAACACATTTTCACCAATCTTCTCGAGTATCCTGAAAGGCCCATACCTGATAGGCTTTAGCTTTTTACCTTCACCTTGCATCCTGTCCTTGCTGATATACAGCCAGACTTGGTCTCCAACTTGAAAAATATGCTCCATCTGATGCTTATACTTGGCTTAGCTCTTTTCCAGCTGTTCCTGTACTGCCTGATGGATCTCCTGGATCTATTGAATGAACCTGGTTGCATTATCCACATCACTATGCCCATCAACCATGGTATCTTTATCAAAGACAAAATCCAAAGGAGACCTTGGTGTGAAACCAAAGCAGGTCTCAAAAGGAGATCTCTATGTAGAAGAGTGTTTGGCTCTGTTGTAAGCATGCTGCACATAACACAAGTGTTCATCCCAAAGCTTAGGATGTTTACTGCAATATCCTCTCAGTAATTGGATCACAGTCCTGTTTACTACTTCTGTCTGGCCATCTGTTTGTGGATGAAAAGTTGTGCTTTTCTTTAACTTTGTGTCCATCAGTTCCCACAGACTAGACCAAAACTTCCCCACAAATCGGGTGTCTCGATCACATACAATGGAAGTGGGTTGTTTTGCCAAATTCACATTTTGAGAGTTTAACATAAAGTTTTTCTCTTTTCAAAGCATCTAATGTCTGCCTAACATGCTTTAAATGTTCTTTCCACATTTTACTAAAAATCAGAATGTCATCTAGATACATAATAATAAAATCATCAAGAAAAGGTCTGAGTACATCATTCATTAATCTCATGAAAATAGCAGGAGCATTAGTTAAGCCAAAAGGCATAACTAGCCATTTATACAATCCCTGCTTTGTTTTGAAAGCAGTCTTCCATGCATCTTGCTCTGCAACTCTGACCTGATGGTATCCACTGTGCAAATCCAGCTTGGTGAAATAAACAACTTCTTTTAATTGATCTAAGAGATCATCTATGCGAGGAAGGGGATAACGATTCTTGATTGTTATCTTATTCAGTGCTCAGTAATCAGTGCACATTCTCCACGAGCCATCTTTCTTTCTCACCAAAACGATTGGTGACCCACATGGTGATGTGCTAGGCCTGATGAAGCCCTTCTCGAGCAACTCCTACACCTGCTTCTTGATTTCAACATTCTCTAAAGCAAACAACCTGTACATCCCAATGTTAGGCAATGGAACATCTTTCTGCAAAATAATATCATGTACTATTCCCTTTTTGGGTGGCAGACCTTTAGGTTCTTGAAACAAGACATCATACTCTGAAACAACCTTTTCTATATCAGCTTGTTGTTCAGCATTATAGCCCTCAAATACATGGGTTTTATCAGGTTTCTTTTCCTTTACAACCATAAGTAAGAATTGTTTGCATGAATTAATCATTCTTTTCATCTGTCCTGAGTTTATGAGAGTATAATTATTCTTGAGCTTATGAGCTCTTACAAAGTATTCGATTCCATCTTTAACTAGTAGATACTTGTTCTCAGCTCTATAGAAAATAGCCTTTCTATCGTACAAGTAAGGACTTCCTAAAACAATTCCACATATATCCAAAGGAATTATGTCTAACTCAACCTCATCTACAAATGCTGACCCAAAGGAAAACTTGAGTTTGCACTGTCTAGTCACTTGTAGTTGTGCTTTATCATTCAACCATCCTAATGGGTATGGTTTCTTGTGAGGTGTAGTTGCTAATCCCAATTTCTTTACAATTGCTTCAGAAATCAAATTTACTTGAGAGCCACTATCAAACAAAGTATCAATCTTTTGATTTTTGGAAATAACTCGAATATGGAAAAGCTCATGTCTTTTTCTCTCATTTTCTTCATCAATAACAGACTGAGCAGAATTACTAGTAGATGCTTTAGAATTGTTACCTTTTATACTTGTGGCTGCTATGGTTGTTTCATCTCCTGAGTCTGACCCCAAATCTCTCTGAATAGCTGCAGTTGTCTTCTTATTCTCGCCCTCGGACTTCTTAGGTCTCAGCTTTGGATGCAAAATCCAACAATGCTCATCATCATGCCCCTCCTTTTTATAGTGAGTGCATGAAGCTTTGGCTTTCTGTGCAGTGTTAGCCTTCCTTGCTTTCCACTTATTTTTTCTTTTCTCCTTGCTCTTGCTTACAGTGGGATGGGATGGTCCCGCAACTTCTGGATTGCCATTCTTTCCTCTAGCCTTTAGATGAGTAGCTTGTACAGACACCTCATCTATACTAGTGGGATTAAACATGAGGATGGTATGCCTCATGTAGCTGTGTAGACCACCAATGTACTTCAAAAGAGTCTCTGGTGAGTCTAGTGAGATACCCAACGTCAATGCTCTCTTTCTGAACTCTTGAGTATACCCTTGTACACTTTGCCCCTTCAACTGCCGAAGAGTTTGCCAACTCATCATGGCCTGCTGCATGTAGGCCAATGGATAGAACTGTTTCCTGATTGCAGAAACGAAGTCACTCCAGACAGAGATGGTCTTACCATGGCTTTTCATATCAGCTTGGGTTCTACCTTCCCACCAAACCAAGGCAGTGCCTCCTAGGCATAGGCTTGCCAGCTGAATCTTACTCTTGTCTGAGTTTATGTTTTGTACCCTGCAATACACATCAATTTGTCTAATCCAATTGTCCAATTTTTCAGCATTTAGCTCTCCATCATAGATAGGAAAATCAAATTTAACATCTAACTTAATCAAAGATGCTTTCTTATTATGTACAGGGCTATTAGGAGGTGTGAGAAAGTTTTCCTCTTTCCCTTTTCCTTTGGAGTTGTCATGGAAGTGAGACTCATCGTCTTCTTTCTCTTGCTTAGAGCTTGATGATTCTTCCACCTTTTTCTTTCTAAAGTCTCGGTACATTTCTTCAACCATGGACTTCATAGCTAGGAAACTCTCTATGAATTGAGGGTCTGGACCCATAGAACTTTCTTTTGACATGGTCTTTCGAGGATAGACTCTCCCAATTTCATGATTAGTTTCCACCAACTCTCCTTCTCCTAATTTGGCCTTTGATCTTGTGAGCATTCACAACTATACCAACACAAGCTTGTCTAACCTTACAACCTTAGAGCTCTGATACCAATTGATCTGATATTCACCCTATGAGTGCCATCAGTTAAAGATTTATTAAACCAAAGGTATTACAGACTCATGTGCTGGAGTGTGTGTTCTGTGTTATTGAAACAACGGATCGATCAGATTGCCAATACACAGAAAATAAATGGAGAGACAATATAGAAATACATTAAGCAACATAAAGACACAAACAATTTTAATAAGGAGTTCACCCTATTCTCCAGGGTTACATCTCGAGTCCGGCTTCAGTGGTGGCCTTGTTTTATTGTGTCTTTCAGTAGAGAGATTAAAATACAGGGACTCAATACGAGTTCTCCTGAAGCAAATTTTGCTTGGCAGGGTGGTTCTTGGATTCCCCAAGCCACTTGGAGTACACGGACTCTTCTTCTCCTACAAGCTCTGTGACCTTTGGTTTACAGTGGAAAGAGCCGAATGTGATGCTAATTCCGGACAGATTCCTCTATGGGAAGGCTTGAATCTTCAAGCTCTCTGGTGCTTGATGCTGTCTGTGGTCAGCTCAGCCCTCTGTCTCTTTTGCTTGGCTTTATTGTTCTCTATGTTCAGTCCTCCTCTCCGGGTTCACTGTTCATTGTCTCTCTTGGTCGCTTGGACTCTGATTCCCAATCAACTCTTCTGGTTCGACTATCTTTGTTCATGGCTTTAGCCATTCGATCCCTATGTCTGTTCGGTTCCTCTTTCGCCTGCGTCGACTCACCTTCTGTAGCTGCGCTTGGAGTTCCCTACATTCGGCATCATCATGAACGCTCAGGGAGTGGCCACTTGTCCTCCTCTAAATGGTGCCAGCATGCTTCGTCGGTTCATTTCTTCAGTTACGTCGTGGATGCGTTCTTCTTCCACTGTGGCGGTCAAACGGATTCCAAATCCCTTTAGAACGCGTCTTAATTCCTTGTTGATTCCACTTCTTTCCATCGGGCGTAATCTTAGCAGTCCGATCTGGGTCCTCCAGATTTGATGCCATATGCACGTTTCACACGATTGTCTTGCTTGACTGATAGTGCACGATCAACGACGGTTTTCTCTCACCTCCGCCTGCCACGCATCGATCGATGTATGGAATCGCTCCGTTCCTGTCCAAAACCTCTTACCATTCAAGGGTGCCCCGATCAAAACCCCTGGTTTCCAGAGCGCAGGTCCCGCTTTTGTACTTTAGCACTTTTACCTTTTCCCACCCGCGGTCCTTCGTTCCCCCATGCGAGCGGGTGCTCGGGCTTTCCCATTTTGGCCTTGTTCGCTTAGTAATTGCGCATCAAAAACTTCGCCCTTTTCCCATTCCGGGGCTCCCAAGGGCTACTTTGGCCTCCTGTGCGGTCTCCATGGGCCTTGGTCAGCGCGCTTTGACCGAGGTCCTCGTTGTTCCACGTCGACTTCCATGGCCACTTTTTCCAGGGTGTTTTTGATACTGTTTTGGATTTCATTAGAGATTTGTTCGACCTGATTCAGTCATGGTTCTTGATATTCTTTCTATGGATCCAATTCGAATCAAAAAATGTTACAACACAAGCGACATGCAAATATGACCAAGCATTGATACGCCTTCTGCAGTATATTCATCTTGTAAATCTGGTATCCTAAATTTGGCTGGCTCCTTTACCCAGTTCTTCAAGATATCCCTGGAGTTGGCATTGTCGTTGGGTATGTTGAAGGGTGCCTCCATGGTGATCATTGGCTTTGACAAATGATACATATGCTGATAATCCTATGTCCTGAAGGTAGCAATCTCTGTCCCGTTGACACTGCTCAATGTCATCGTCTCGGGATCAGTGTGCGAGAAATTACAATGTATCATGTTCGCGCATGGGAATGTGGGATACCTGCATGCAATCCAGTACAAGCTGGACTTGTGAATGTTTAGATAGACTTGGAGGTCTTCGAGATATTCCCCACATGTGTCTAAGAATGCATCATTGACATCTTTCCATTTCAACTTTATGTCTTTGTCTACGATTAACTTGGTGTCTTCATAGATCGGCAAACTCGTAGACACTAGCTCAATTGTTGATCCAGTTGCATTTCCGTTGGTGTCATTTGACCCTGCTCTCTTGGAGGCCATTGATCATGAACTGTTGAGAGATGGAAGAACGCCTGCTGTATTGGGAGACATGGTGACATGCATGGAAAGAAATCTGTCAATTAAAATCAAAGCAAACTTGAGGGATGACATACAACATACCTGGGGAATTGCTGGAAAGGATTGCTCAATTTTCATTGGGAGGTTGGGAGACTGACTGCCGGAACTGCGCAAAAGGTAGTCCAGAATGGCGGGAGGTTGGTTGACTGATGGAATTGCACAATGCACAATCCAGATTGGCCTGTTGGGTGATGGGGTTGCGCAATGCGCAGTTTCAACTGGTAAGTGCTGCAGGCCCAGGGACTGCATTGCACAATTTTCTGGGCCAATAGTCATTGTCTCTCATAATTGCGCAAGGCAAGACTGGAGGGCATTCATTGGCTAGAATTGCGGATTTCCTGGGAGGAAGGCCGAGCCTTACCTCTCAGAATTGCGCAATGTTGTCTTGGTGAGGCAAAGTTTGGGCCAAGGTTGTGCAGACTCGCCGACAAGAAATGAAAGCAAATGAAGATGTGAATGCATGGTGATACTGAGTGTAAGCAGGAGTGAATGATCATGCATGCAAACAAAGAATGCAAGATTCAGACAACGGAACAACGTGCATGTGTGTGAAACGAGTCGCTGAATCAGCGACCATTCGTGCAAAACAGTGTCATGCATGTGACATCAGTGAGGAGCTAAAGAAAACTGAAATGGTGCTTGTACAAGCTAACATGCATGCAAACAAAAGTAAGCATTCATAGAAATCAAGCAGATAAGGCTGACACAAGCGAAAACACAAAAAGCGACATAAATGTTGCAAAAGACAAGTTAAGCGGACTTACTTGAAAATAGCTGAGATAGATGTGTTGAAGACTCATGGATGTGTTGTGGGATGTCGGAGCTCCAAGATCGATGTGAATAATGAGCTCTGAAGTGTCGAATAAATAAGTTTGAGGCTCATGACACACATGCCACAAATCTAGGAAAAAGCGACACTTAGAGGAAAGTTTCTAAAGCGATCTTTGCATGTCTCCAGCTGCTAAAAACAACTCCCTAAAATCTAGGGATGCTATTTGCATGTTTCTTTATGCTATTTCGGGAAAAAGCAGCCCATGCATGCACGTCAAGTTTTCTTGGTCCTGGGTGGAACCGGTCAACCTGAGGGCACATGCAACAACCTGTTTGACTGAGGGGAAAATTTGTGCAATTTCTGGGATGAAGATAGGCGGGCTATCTAGAGGGATTATGCAATTTCTAGGAGGAGCAGCTGACTGTTTCCCAGAATTGTGAAATTTTTGGGCTGAGCAACACTTCTGGGCCAGATTACGCAGTTTTTGAGCCCAATAACTTGCTAGTCAAATTTGCACAATTTCTGGAGGGAAGGATGGTTCCCCTCCAGAATTGCATAATTTTCTGAGGGAGCTGCTTAACCAGTAGCTGGACCAAGTCCAAAGTGGTAGCCTATGAGGGGAATGAAGAAGGATATTATGCACAAGCTGGCAAGCTGCTAGAAAGCCACTGAAGCTCATGTACTTGACAGTGCAAGACATGATGTTGAGGATGGTTGGTAGGGAGGCTCTAAAACGAAGCTAAGGCAAAATTTTGGAGGGTGGTTGTATCCGCTACAACACTTGGTGACACACTGGTAGAACTCTATCTCTCTGAATGGACCTTGTTCGTGAAAGCAAGTGTAACACCTCCGAAAGTATTGTTCAATTCTATGTTCATCTTGGTTTCCACACTTGCTTGATTGTAAGATGTAGCATCTGCCAAGCTCTTGGTCGATCGACACACATTCCAAGCCAATTCAACACAGTTGTTTTGATTGGGGATGAGAGGTATATTGGTGCACAAGCAGTATGGTCGTCAGAGTTTTAATTTCATCTCTGGTGTTGCTTTGCTGCCAGCAGGCCTGGATAGTACCCCGGCGGAGTCACGCAGGAACACAAGCATTGCTTCGCTGCCAGCGAGCTTGGTCAGTACCCCGACAGAGTTACTTGCATCACCTCTCTGCATAGGAAGCCTTTCTCTTCTTTTTCCTTATTCATTTTTCATTTTTTTTGAAAGTTTTCACTTTTCATTTTTCATTTTCATAACTGTGCATAACACTTATTCATTTAAGAGGCGGAAGAGGGATCCCGACTTATTGATAGAAGAAGATGTTGTTCCTTCAGAGAAGTAGTTTATATACCTCTGCCATGCTTGTTAAGGTTTGCCCCCTCACCTTACTCTACTTGACTGGACTGACTAGGATTAACCCAAAAACAACTGACTAGAGTAAGTGACACTATTTAGTGTGCAAGCATTGTTTTTTCACCAAGGTTCACTTCAAACAATACATATTTTCCATCGATGTATCAAGGACTAAAGATAACAATTTCTTCATGCATAGGTAGGACGACAGATAACCAAGTATTGATAATTGCACAAGTCCTCTTGTACTTTACCCAACTTGTTTCAAGAGTTGCACACAGTTTCATGTGAAACTAACCTACAGACACAAAACAAGCAAACAATCACAAAGCAAAAATCAGAAGTAAATGCAGAAGAAAAGCAAGTAAGAAAACAATCATGCAAGCAAACATACATGCAAGCTAAGAAGTAAACATACATGCAAGCAAAAAAACGAAAAGCAAACACTACTCCTACTCCTAAGCTAATGGTGCATGGGCCTTATCATGTGAAGTGATACTTCGAATGTAGCCATCGGTGCATTGGTCAACTCATGTTGGTGAAGGTATGGTTCGCGAACAAGACAATTGTCTGAACCAGCAAACGTGAAATATATAATGATGAAGAAAAACACACTGCGAGTTTAAAGCGTCCACAAAACATAAGTGAGTGAAAGCGCATGAAATGCACTCTGTTGACTTATCACGGTGCTTTGCAACACTACGTGCATCTGTTAAGCATACACATACTCTTGACTATGACATGCAAGCAAACGAGAGAAACAAAGACAACTTGCATCATGCATGCGTGCTTGCTATGTAAGATTCCTCCAGTGCATGAGCGATGGGATCATGTAGTTCAAGTGGAGGAAGCATAATCTATGTGTGAGATTGATCTTTAATGCATACAGATGAGTGATGAGGAGCCTCGGTTGTTTCAACAATTTCCTGATTGGTAGTGAAACCAACCTCAGGACAACGAGGGCCTGACATAACCATCGGCTTGGGATGAAATTCCTCAACAATCTATGGGGTTTCTACTTCGTCGATAGATATATCATCATAAACAGGTAGCTTCAAAAAATCAACTATGATAGAATCATCATCGTGATCGAATATGGGAGTAAATAGATCATGACAACTACGATCAACAAAATCAATGATTTCATCGACATCCTCATGATCTGCTGAATCAAACAGAAGGGTAGATGAGAAGCGAATAAATTCACCCTCTGCACTTCTGGAAAAGGTAGATGAAAAATCAAGTGGATTTTTAGTGAATACTTTATCCTCTTCGTTGTCAGATGATGGGCTAACATCCGGTGTGTTCCGCGAATGATCAACAATGGGTGCATCCGTAGACGGAGATACACATGCGCAATCATGGATGGCAGAATCACCAAAGATGTTAGGAAAAAACGAAGGAGGCTCGGATAGAAGGGAGTCATCCTTCACCGAGGATTGATGCTCAAGCTCCCAGTCATACTCTTCATGAATGACATCGCAGGTTGGTTGTGCAACATCAACTCCATCGATAGCTTGATCCTTGTTCAAAACAAGTGTAGAGTCTAAAATGGAAGAACACAAGACAGTACAATCTGGAGGATCAACAGAACACGAAGATGGAGGTTGAGGTAAAATAGTCTTGTGACAACCCATGGGCTTCGCAACCAAATCTGCGTGTAAATTGAGAGAAGTGATGTTTGGAGGATGTGATAGTTGAACGAACGTGTGTGCCTGTTCTCCCGCATCACTTTGCAGTGGTGGATTGTTTGATGAGGGGATGACAGATAGTCATTTGTGACAACAACCGTGTCTGTCTGTGATTGCACAGCTCCATCACCGAAGTATGCTGAGCGGGGCTTGGGCTTGAACTTCTTCTTAGGATTGACTGATTTGTTAAGACATTATTTGAATATGTCCCAAAGATATGGAAATTTCATTTGACTTTTCAGAGCTTGAAGCTGCAACACATGGAAGCGTTCCCAAAATTCCATAGGTGATTCATTTGGGGCCTTCCATTTTCGTAACATTTTTTGGTCAAGAGGTTCTAGATGAAAATGATGGAAAGTAGATTCAATGAGATCACAAAACTGCTCCAATGAGTGCACGTTGCCAGGAGGTAGGCTACAACACCACCGTTGTGGGGATTCACGAAGTGTGTATGATAGCAACAGACTGACCTCTTCTGCATAGAACTCGTCTGCATCATCAAGGAATGCATAGAAGTCTTCTAAGTACTCAGGCCAGGCTACTTTGCCTTCACCATCATATGTGAATTCAGAGAAGAGATAGAAAAACTCCCTTGTGATGTTGAGAGGTTTGGCATGCGAAAGACATCATGGAGGGATGAGTGTAATATAATCCATGATAGATGTGCAAAGGTTCAAAATAGGATGAGAGGACACAACTTGTCATCTGGCCCTCCTTCTAGTGCCAGAAATGTTGACGGTGCTAGACCCGCCAACATGTCAGGGGATCTCCCTAGTAAGAAGTCCCAACTAGACCTCAGACTATTTGGTGTAGGAGTCCCAGTAGTGGGTCGTATGGTATCACCTTGACTGTGGTTGTGCGCAGAGGCAAGTAAGATGTCACTATCGGTAGCAAGGGTGTGACATATGCAGCAAGTCAAGGAAGGTGCATGAACGGTTATAACACAAAAAGGGTGAGGTGAGTGCGCCCCTTGGAAACCTGTGAAAGCATGGAGTTAAGATGGGAACACACGATCAAAGATGCATAAAAAACTGGGAGACAAGTAAGCTAGCAATCCAAAGTGATGGTTAAACCAACAACACATTTTAGTAAGATTCAGACATACATATATAGAAAGAGTCTATACACACATGCATAAGCAGACAGATACATATATCATTTAGAGTAAACAAGATAGCTGAAATACAATACGACATATGAAGGAAACATGTTGGCTCTATTATATTAAGAAGTGAAAGTTCCAGTCATACAATACAACCATGAGCAACCACTAGTTCTGACAGCGGAACGTTATAGTCACTGCTGCCTAGTCCTCCAAAGAGATATATTAGCTCTGCACAGTGGAGAAGCCAAGGCTCGTTACAATACTCTCCAAGCTTTCTCTAAGATACTCTTATTGGAAGCTTGGCTGACCAAAAGCCTATGTAATGAGTTATGAGGGACTATATATAGCAAAGGGTGGGGTGACCCTTGACATTCCCCTTTATGACTGTTTGTTTATCCCGATGACTCTTCAACTACTCTATGATTGTTACATCCAACTATCGACACTTGAACTTCAGCTTGACAAGATGTTACATTCAATCTACATATGTACCCATGTGAGACAAAATAGGCTTGAGAAATCCATCCAAGACATCACTATGATTTAGACAACTATGGGAAGACCAGCTCTTCGACATCCCCACAATGGTTGATGGTGGCAAATCGATGCCAAGCTTGGTTGTTCGCAATGGTGTCTATGTACTCTATGGAGACATATTTCTTAAAATGAACTCTTGCCTTGATTGCATCCGGGTACACTGCTCTAGCTCCTCTGTCCAACTCATCTAATAACATGCACATTATTGTATTGAATGCGGCCTGACCAACGACATACTAATGTGTGGTGTCTGCACTGATCACCAAGTCTGCACTGGTGGCTATGCGCATCAACTTGTCAAAGTACAAGCCAAGCTCTAGTCAGACTTGTGACTTCGTCTTTGCCTTGGTGAGTGTCCCAATAAATGGGATCGCATGTGTGCGCACAACAACATCCATACTCCTGAATACCCATGCATGGGAAGCCTGCAAACTAGTGATGAGTTGCGGGAGCTCTTCATAGTTCCGGATTTGACTCCGAATGCATGCCTCCAGCTCGACCGATCTGGGCTTCATCATCTTGGGAAAGTGTAACGGGACTCCCTTGTATCTCATTGTCCATGTTTGCATGTAGTCGAAAATAGTATGCACGTTTGAAAAATATACGTGCTCTCTTAGCACATCGATGCTGCCAACCGTTGAGATGGACAACTGCCTTATGCACAATACCAAACTTGGAATACAATATCCGCATGACTCTCTCAAGGGACAATACTTCATCCAGTATCACCTTCTTCAACTCTGCTTGGGTAGATGCTTTAACCAGTTCTCCTCCTTGCTGGGCTATTTATAACTCATTAGCCATTAGCTCGTTCTCAGCTATCAAGAAGAGAACACTCAATCTAGTGGCTTAGGCATATGCGCTAGTAGCATTGGCCAATGCTGCTGGATGCTTGCGCATGTCAGACACAATCACTCATTCTTCAAACTACACAAGCGATGTGTTGTCATTTGGAGTAGACACTTTGCATGATTGCACAACTCTATGCTACGACTCGTTGAATGATATGTTGTGCATTTCTCCTTCCTGATTGTCTCCAAGGATCTTAGTATCTCCTTGGTTTCTTGGGACTTGCTCTGCTTCTGGATCTGGTAAAGCTGGTGGATCGACCTCTTGGTGGTAAGTCATGAGGTCGATGTCTTGCTCTATCTCTTGCTACTCCATATCTGTATCCATCTGCTCAAGTGCTTATTCAATCTCTTGAGCGAAGTCTTGCTCCTACGACTGCTCACCTTGTCTGCTTGTTGCCAGTTGTTCGGATGAGTCTACTACCTGTACAGGAACAATTTCATCTGTCTATACATGTTGTGCCCCCTGCTGTACTTGTTCATGTTGTGCTTCCTTCTCCTGTATGCGCAACTCCCGTTCCTTCCAGAGTTGCTCCTTCAACTCATGCAACTCCTTCACTGTTTCCTCCATCCTCTGTTTTTCTCTCTGCCTTTGTGTGGTCCTCCTATCGCGTTGTTGCCTCTTTGCCTCTATTGCCAAAGCTGCTTTCTGCACAAGTTGGTCTGCTATGAACTTGCAGCTTTGTTCCACCTCTGCGCTATCGACAATCTTTCTCTTGCCTTTGTCACGCGCCGGTATGTTTACCTCTGCTGCTGGTGCTCTCCTCGATGCTGCTTCACGCTGCTTCGCTAACCATTCCACAACGATGCCGACCGATTCATTGGGCCTACGGAAGTTGTAATAATATCTCCATGGGTTTTCCTCCACCCAATGACATGCCACATGGATCCACTGAAACTGTACTTTCGTGCAGTGATCTTTCATAATATAATGGGGGTCATACAGATTGAAGCTTCATACGTCAAAAGGATATTTCTTGATCTCATATGTTTCAACATCCGCATGCTTGAGGTTCCATATCTCGTACAACCCGATCCACCACTGAAGAGTGGGCCAAGGTGCCTTATTCTTCTGGTGCATCCTAGGTGATAGTCCTACCGAGATGTGGTATGATACTTCTTGCATGATGAGCTTGTTCATGGCAAACTTCCACAAAACATGCGGAGGCTTCTCCGCGCTTTACATCCATATAAAGGTGTCGGACGGTGAGGCATACCAATTCACTATGTTGATTAGTGCCTCCATTGCTTCCTTCGACATGCAAGGTGGATCCTGCTCAAGTATCATCTTGTACACCGGGGTGACAAAATGATCTGACAGATGTGTGATAACTCCTCTAAAACTGCATTCCGAAAATATTTTACAATAAGTATTGACAGAGGTTTTTGCCGTTGTCCATGCCCACTTCATGCCTGGGAATTGCTGACGGGTGCAGATTACATCCAGGATGTAAGCGAACATGTAGATTTTTGCTTGCTGAGCTTTGGGCGGCTGCCAAGCTCCTCTGACCTATTCCTTTAGCTTGTGATCCAACACGTTAGACCAGTTGCATGCTTTGCCTTCATTGGCTAGTTGGTCCAACACGACCACCCAACTCTGCAGTAAGGTCTCCATGCTCTCTTGGCCATACAAGCGACATGCAAAGATGACCAAGTATTGATACGGCTTCTGCAGTATCTTCGTCTTGTAAATCTGGTTGGGTGTCATCTTGAATTTGGCTGGCTCCTTTACCCAGTTCTTCAAGATATCCCTGGAGTTGGCATTGTTATTGGGTATGCTGAAGGGGACCCATGGTGATCACTAGCTTCGAAAAATGGTACATTTGTTGATAATATTGTGCCCTAAAGGTAGCAATCTCTGTCCTGCTGACACTGCTCAATGTCATCATCTCGGGATTAGTGTGCGAGACGATTCAATGTATCATGTTCGTGCATGGGAATGCAGGATACTTGCATGCAATTTGGTACAAGCCGGACTTGTGAATGTTCACATAAAGTTGGAGGTCTTCGAGATCTTCCCCAAATGTGCCTGAGAATGCATCATTGACCTCTTTCCATTTCATCTTGATGTCTTTGTCTACGATCAACTTGGTGTCTTCATAGATCGACAAACTCATAGACACTCGCTCAACTGCTGCTCTAGTTGCACTATAGTTGGTGTCCTTTGACCCTGCTCTCTTGGAGGCCATTGATCCTAAACTGCTGAGAGACAGATGAACACCTGCTGTATCTGGAGGCATGGTAACATGCATGGCAATAAATCTGTCAGTTAAAACCAAAGCAAACTTGAGGGATGACATGCAACATACCTGGGGAACTGCTGGAAAGGATTGTGAAAATTTCACTGGGAGGCCGGGAGACTGACTGTCGAAACTGTGGAAAAGGTAGTTCGGACTTTCGAGAGGTTGGTTGATTGCTAGAATTGCACAATGCACAATCCAGACTGGCCTATTGGGTGCTGGGATTGAGTAATGTGCAATTTCAGCTGGCAAGTGTTGCAGGCCCAAGGACTGCATTGCGCAATTTTCTGGGTCAGCAGTCACTGCTTCTCAGAATTGCACAAGGCAATATTGGAGGGCAATCACTGGCCTGAATTGTAGATTTCCTAGGAGGAAGGTAGAGCCTTCCCTCTCAGACTTGTGAAATGATATCTTGGTAAGACAGAGTCTGGGCCAAGGTTTCCCAGACCCGCTGACGGGCAACTGAAACCAAATGAAGATGTGAATGCATGGTGATACTGAGTGTAAGCAGGAGTGAATGATCATGCATGCAAACAGTGAATGCAAGATTCATACAACGGAACAACATGCATGTGTGTGAAACGATTCATTGAATCGGCGACCATTCGTGCAAAACAATGTCATGCATGCGATAGCAGTGAGATGCTAACGAAAACTGAAACATTGCTTATACAAGATAACATGCATGCAAATGGCAACAAGCGTTCACAAAATTCAAGCAAAAAATGCTCACACAAGCCAAAACACAAAAAGTGACAAAAATGCTGCAAAAGACAAGTTAAGTGGACTTACTCGAAAATAGTTGAGCTGGATGTGTCGAAGACTCCTGGATGTGCTTGGGATGTCAGAGCTCCAAGATCTATGTGAAGAATGAGCTTTGAAGCGTCAAATAAATATGTTTGAGGCTCATGATGCTCATGCCACAAATCTAGGAAAAAGCGACACTTGGAGGAAAGTTTCTAAAACGATATTTGCATGTAACCTCCAACTGCTAAAAATAACTCCCTAAAATCTAGGGATGCTTTTAGCATGTTGCTTTTTGCTACTTCATGAAAAAGCAACCCATGCATGCAAGTTAAGTTTTCTCGGTCCCGGGTGGAACCGGTCAACTTGAGGGCCATGCAACAGCCTGCTTAACTGAGGGGAAATTTTGCGCAATTTCTGGGATGAAGCTGGGTTGGCTGTCTAGAGGGATTGCGCAATTTTTGGGAGGAGTAGCTGACTACTTCCCAGAATTGCGCAATTTCTAGGTTGAGCAACATTGTTGGGCCAGATTGCGCAGTTTTCACTAGGAAATTGTCTGACAGGATTCCGTAGTTTATGAGCCCAACAGGCTACCAGTCAGATTTGCACAATTTATGGAGGGAAGGCTGGTTCCCCTCCAGAATTGCACAATTTTCTGAGGAATCTGCTCAGCCAACAGCTGGACCAAGTCCGGAGTGGCAGTCCGTGAGGGGAGTGAAGCAAGCTATCATGCACAGGCTGGCAAGCTGCTAGAAAACCACTGAAACTCATGTACTTGACAGTGCAAGACATGCTGCTAAGGATGGTTGGTAGGGAGGCTCCAAAACAAAGCTAAGGAAAAATTTTGGAGGGTGGTTGTAGCCACCACAACAGGAGGGTACTCTACAAACACAAGGAGCATAATATAGAATTCATTAGACACAAGATAACACAAAGCCAACAAATGATTGAAAAACAATGAAGTAATTAATCCTCAAGAAGAAGAAATATTTGAAATACTATAACAATTTAGTAATTAGTGACTTTACTTGATACCCTTCAATAGGTCAACCATTGCATATTGTTGTTATGTTTCAAGTAGATTCATCTACTTTTTGAATTATACCTACTAAAAAAATATGTTATTACAAGAAGAGCTACAAAGACATAGAAATTCTAGAACAATTTGGTTTTTTATGAAAGTGAGAAACAATTCATACTCAAATCTCAAAAATTGATATTTGTGTGGCAATGATTGCAAAGAAATCATAGAAGATGCTTGTATTCTCAGATGGATATAAATGTAACATGGTATATACTATTTCACTTTTTAAACTATGTTGAATAATCTTTAAAGTATATCTCTTACAGATGATTTTGCAACCTTGACACCGTATGTGGTATAAGCTCTTATTATATTATCAAACTAGGTGCCTACCATGCACCTCTTGTCGTAGATAAGGTAAGTTGTTTTGTAGCATATGACAATAATGTATAGCTGTGTTGTGACGAATGGTGGTCAAGTATATACGTTATGGATAACAAATGCTAGATTCTCCTGTGAGACACTAACCCTATAACCTCTAGCTACCACATATGCAAGATGTTTGGGAACTTCTCTATGAAATGAAAGAAGACCTAGGATGTATAAATGTAACAACCTCGGGTTAAAAGTTCATGTAATAAAGTTAATAAAGGCAAAATAAGACCAAGGTCATGGGACACGTATTCCAAGCTGAATGTTGGGCAAAGCATCCTAGTGGGCATCACTTGTTGTTTATTATGGCTAAGGGGAAATTGGCAAAGGCATTGGCAAAGGCTTTGAAAAGGAAAAAAGGCATTATTGGTATTTTATTTATGAAAATAAAGGAAAATAAGAGAAAAGGGAGGTGAAAGGTCACAGGTTGCATGTGAGGAGGAAATTGAAGGAAATAGAGGGAAAATGAAGAAATTAAAAGCATCAATAATAAATAGACATCAGAGAATCAATTTGAGGTCTTTTGTCAGTTCAGTTTTGGAATTAGTCTCAGAGAGGAGAGGGAAAGCAAGCAAGCAAAGGAAGGACAAGGGAAGTAAAGGAAAGCAAGGATTGAGCATTGAAAGGTTGGATTAAGTGGCTTCAGTGGGAATACTTGCAGACAACAAGTTGCATGTGTGATTTCCTAGCAGTTTTTGGCATGCATGGTATATGCATGTGTGTATTTGGTTCATTTGTTGCCAATGGCATGGGTTTTTTTGGGTTTCGACAGTGGCTTTAGCCTTGCCTTGCCATTTTCGGATAGCCATGGTGTGATGGGATCCATTCTTGGTTGAGATTTGGATTGTTGAAAGGTTTTGGATCCTAGTGAGGTGGTCTCAGGAAAATCCCAAGGGTTGCAGGTGAGATGGTTTTCTCCGGGAAGCCCTCAACGGGTCAGTGGAGACAGGAAAATTCCTCAAGGGATGGTTAAGGAATTTTGAGGCAGCCAAGCTCGATTTGGTTTTGTGATCTTGGGATCGGTTTAGGTGAGATCAAGATAGTGTGAGGGTGGAAGTGGTTTAACCTATGGATTCCCTTGTTTGTTTATGGATTCATTTATCCCATGAGATCCCATATTCATGCTTGGAATATGGCATGAGGGTGATTAGTTGAAAGAAAGATTTTGGTCCAACCCAATCTATGGTCTGGTGGTACGTGGAAGTCCTTGACTTGGTTGGATTTTGCATATGTCAATAAGAGCTAAGTTCCTCATTGTATCTTATGAGTAAATGTACTTGTTATTATATGGCTTTAATGGTTGTTCTATCATTGTTATTTATCTAGTTATATGATGGTTATAAGCATGGTTTTATGACAGATCCAAGTTAAGGATCTTATCATGTTTTATTGATAAATGAATGGTTAATGAATGGATGACCTAATAGATTTTATTGCAACTATCATGAGAGGGAATTAGTCCTTCTTGGTAAACCTCAGATAAGTTTCACATCTTTATGTTCAAATATGCATTCATGACCTGTAGATATTTTGTCCTCAATGTGTTTGACGGAATGACTATCATGGTTAGACAGGGCTAGGTCAAGTCCTTGATAAAGTAATGTGTTAGAGGCTTTGTATCTATGTTATTTATCATTATTAGGAGTTTCATTAAGTTATGGGCAGAGGTCTGAATCCTAGCCCTGAAAAAGTGGCTCAAATCTCAGGGTCGCTGGCACAAAACTAAGTGTAAAAGAATGTAGTCGCTAGAAGTAGACTTGTGGGAGCGACTAGAGGGTTCCAGTCACATGGAGGCCTTGTCATGGGAGAGACCGAGGCTCTAGGTTAGTGAAAAAGAAAGTTGACTTAGGGGTTGGGAACTTGGAGTGGTTGGTTAGCTCCTGGTGGTCCTATAGCCCTGAGGGAAGTTAGCAAGGTCTTGTTTTGTCGGCTCCATTTACTTAAGGTTATGTAGGAGGTTGCGTCATGTCATAGTAGCACCCAACTCATGTTTACCCTGGGTAGGCGAGTGAAAGTGGGTAGATATGGGAGGAGGTGTTACAAAGTGGTATCATAACATGGTTCAAACACTTGGACCGGATGGGCTAGATGCATGTGGTTATGCATGCATTGTCATGGTGATCGTTGTCATGCATGAGGTCATGGTATGTAGTTGGTATTATCATGCATGGGGTCATGGTATGTAGTTGGTATTATCATGCATGATGTTGATATATTGATATGATTATGATTATACATGTATTGTGCTAATGTGGACTGATTTTGCAAATGAGATAAGCCTACCGTGAATGTCATTGAGGTATGATTTTGGTCATGGTATCTATTTGGTTTATCTAACATGGTATACTTGCAGGAAGAAGATAATCAAAGATGATGAGAAAAATGGTAGACTATAGTTCACGTGATTCTCCCTATAGATCAGTTGGGAAACAAAGAGATGGTTATTCTCCTGACATAGTAGATACATTAAGGAGTTTGAGGGCAGAGATCCAAAGTTTCAAAGCAGATAATGACAGGTTGGTTAAGGCTTAGTAAAGACTTGCAAGGGCTCAGGAAAAGAAAACAAAGGTCAATGTAGTCATCCTTAAGAGTTTATCAGGCTTGCAGAGATATGGATAGTTAAGGATTAGTCAAGAATAGGAATAGAAGACTAATGGATCCTATGGTAGTAGGCTTTAGTCAGGATACAGGTTGGATAGAGGGGACATAGTTAGAGATGGCAAACCATTGGATACACCCGACAGGAGGACTGGTATGTATGGGTATCACTCTAGTTCCTCATCTAGGAGACATCATCACAGTCATCATTGCCATCATCCTTATAGGAGGAGTGAGTACTTACCTAAGGAGTTCAAGAAAGTCAAGCTGCCTACATTGATGGAGAGATGAGGAAGTCAGAAGATGCAGAGACATGGTTGCTGGGATGAATAAATTATTCAGATTGCATAACTATTTAGAGAACATGAAAGCCAAAATAGCCACCTTCGGTCTGAAAGGGAAAGCAAATATCTGGTGGGAAGATGTGAAGAATGTCAAGGGAATTCGAGAATAAGAGTTGATTTGGGATGGATTTGAGAGACTCTTTAACAGTTGAGTTGAGCTGCAGATGGGTTCCATGGCAGATGATGAGTATAATAGTAGGTTCCTTGAGTTGTTGATGTGTCTTACCTCAAGGATAAGAAAATAAAGATTCAAAGATTCATCAGCTGGTTTTCAACAACATATAAAGACCAGATTGAGTTTGATGAGCCACAATCGTTGGAGGAAGACATCAGGAAATTGAAGCATTTTTATGTTAGTCAAAGCGTAAATTTGAGCCTAAGCGTGATTTGAAGGGAAATGAGAAAGCTAAAGGGAAGTGGTCACCGAAGCAGGGAATACCTCAGGACGCAGGTGAGAAAGAGAATGTGGTTCCTTAAAAGAAGTTTAATGCAGGTTAGAAGGGACATGGGTCGCAACTTGGAGAGCAGTAGAATAGAAGTGATGGTAGGGGATGTTGCAATGTTGGATATGTAGCAAAGATCATCGTAAGAAGGATTATCTATTGTAACAGGGTGGTAGACCTCAAATATAAAGTTCTCAAGAGGTGCAGACGATTGGGGATGTGGGCCATAGCATTCCTCAGATTTACTCAACTATGGAAAACAAGCAAGCAGATCACCAAGCATCCATTATTGAGATGGAAGGTAAGCTCTTTGGTCAAGTTGTTTCTATTTTGATTGACCCTGGATCTAATTATAGTTATGTTAATCCTGACCTTGTGTATAAGTGTGGTTTGATGAAAGAAGTACATGCAAAGCATTGGTTGGTGCAGTTGGCTACAGGTACTAAGAGGAGAGTTCGTCACTGGGTAAGAGCTTGTGCATTTGAGTTGAATGGTATGCCTACAAGAATTCATCTAAATGTAGTTCCATTGGGATCATATAGTATGCTTTTGGGCATGGATTGGTTGTATTTCCACATGACCAAAGTAGATTGCTATGACAAGGCTATTGAGTGTTGGGATGATAATGGGGAAAAGAGAATCTTGCAGGGAAAGAAGAAGCCTACATCAGTGAGGATGATTACAACTATGCAAGCCAAGCACAGTCATAGAAAGGGGTGTGTACTATTTGTAGTCCATATTTCCAGTGACAAGGGTAAGGATGTTGAGGATGCAAAAATCTTTGAGAGGTACCCTATATTACAATAGTTTCAGGATGTGTTTCTAGCAGAGATTTCAAATTTTCCTCCTCACAGGGAAGTGGACTTTTCTATTGAGTTGGTACCAAGGGCAACACCAGCGTCGAAGGCACCTTATAGGATGAACACTCCAAAGCTAGTGGAATTGAAGTTGCAGTTGAAGGAAATTCTTGACAAGGGGTACATTAGGCCAAGTGTGTCACCTTAGGGTGCACTTGTATTGTTTGTAAAGAAGAAGGATGGTACTCTCAGATTGTGCATTGATTACAGGCAACTGAACAAGGTGACCATCGAGAATAGGTATCCATTGTCGAGGATTGATGACACGTTTGACCAATTGAAAGGAGCAACAATGTTCTCAAAGATTGATTTGAGATCAGGATATCATCAGGTACACAATAAAGAAGAGGCCATCTACAAGATTGATTTGTAGACCAGGTATGGGCATTATGAGTTTGTTGTAGTTCCTTTCGGTTTGACTAATGCTCCAAATACTTTTATGTGCTTGATGAATAGTGTGTTGCGTCCTTATCTAGACAAGTTTGTTATTGTGTTCATTGATGATATATCTATATATTCTGAGAAGGAGGAAGAGGATGTCGAACATTTAGCAACAATATTGAGATTTCTAAGAAAGCATCAATTGTATTCCAAGCTTAGAAAATGTAGTTTCTTTCAAATAGAGGTACATTACTCCATGCATGTGGTTTCCAAGGAAGGCAAAACAGTAAATCTGGAAAACATAAGAGTTGTCATGGAATGGGCAACTCCTAGAAATGTGGATGAGGTTAGATCATTTATGGGGTTAGTAGCTTATTATAGGAGGTTCCTTAGGAACTTTTCATAGATTTCCTATCATATTACATCATTGTAGAGGAAAGGAAAGAAATTTGAATGGACAAAAGAATGTGTAGCAAGCTTTGAGTAGTTGAAGCAATTGTTGACAAACGCTTCAGTGTTAAAGATTACAGATTCGAATAAAGAGTTTGTAGTGTGAAAAGATGCTTGCAAGAGAGGACTTGGTGGAGTCCTGATGCATGAGGGAAAATTGGTGTGTTATGAGTAAAGGAAACTGAATGAGCACAAGTAGAATTATGTGACTCATGACCTTGAGTTGGCAACGATCACTCATGCATTGAAGATGTGGAGGCACTATCTTATTGATAAGAGGTTTGTATTGATGAACAATCACAGTGGGCTGACGTACTTGTTTGACCAAACAAATTTGAATGCCAAGCAAGCTATATGGTTGGCCACCCTTAGTGAGTTTCACTTTGAGATCAGATACATTAAAGGAAAGGAGAATAGGGCTGCAAATGCTCTCAATAGGAGAGTGTAGGTAAACTATGCTGCAACTATGAGTTCTTATGGGACAAATTCACTGGACCAGATCCTACAGGAAGGGAAAATGATGACAGGTACCAACAACTTAAGCATAGGTTACAGTAGGGTATAACTGAACAATATGTGGACTATTATCTCACAGCGGATGGCTTGGTCAGATTTGGGTACATGATCTATGTTCCATATGACAGTGAGCTTAAGAAGCTTATCTTGAGGGAGTTTCATGTCAAGCCATATTCAGGTCATCTAGGATATCAGAAGACATTAACAATAGTGAAGAATTTCTACTATTGGCCGAATATGAAGAAGGAAGTGGCAGAGTTTGTTGCTAAATGCTTAAATTGTCAACAGGTGAAAGCTCAGTGTAAGCACCCAGCTAGTTTTTTATAGCCTACTCTGATTCCATAATGGAAATGGGAGGTCATTTCCATGGATTTCATTACAATTTTTCCGAGGACATCGAAGCAGCATGATTCTATCATGGTTTTTGGTTGACAAGTTGAGCAGGTAGCCCACTTCATTCCAGTGAAGACTACTTATTCAACTAGTGAGGTAGCACATGTCTTCATCAGGGAGATAGTGAGGTTGCACAATGGTCTAAAGAAGATTATGTTAGATAGAGATGCTAAGTTCACTTATAGGTTTTGGAAGGAGTTATTCATAGGTTTGTGTACAGAGTTATCCTTTAGTACAACTTATCATCCATAGAAAGATGGACAGACAAAGAGGGTCAATAGGATCTGGGAGGATATGCTGAGGATGTTCATGCATCATAGCGGAGGTGGGAGGAGTATCTTCCACTGGTTGAGTTCACTTACAACAATGGTTATTAGGAGTCATTGAGGATGAGTTTGTTTGAGGCACTTTATGGGAGGAGTTGTAATGCTCCCATTAGTTGGAGTGATCCAATGAACATGGTACTTATTGGACTGAACATGTTAGTATAGATGGAATAGGAAATGCAGGTTATTAAGAAGAATCTAAAGGCAACACAGGATAGACAAAAGAGTCATGTACACCAACATAGGGAATTTAAGGAGTTTCATGTTGGGGAGCATGTGTATTTGTGCATCAAGCCCAAGAAGAGCTCCTTGAGGATTGGGTCATGCGCTAATATGGCACCTTGGTATTGTGGGCTTTTCGAGATCCTTGAGAGGATTGGACCAGTGGCCTACAGACTTACACTACCTCCAGGAATGAAAGTTCATGATGTTTTCCATGTTTCTTTGCCTAAAATATATGTAAAGAATGTTGATCATGTGATTTATTGGTCTGTATTGCAAGTGGATCCAAAAGGAGAATTCCAGCCAGAACCTCAGTGCATATTGTAGTGGAAATAACTCAAGCTTTAGAATAGAGTAATTGAACAAGTTAAAGTGCAGTGGAAGCACTTTAGGCTCAATGAAGCTGCATGGGAGATGGCTGATCAGATGTGGACTATGTATCCTTGATTATTTGTCATTGGAGGCAAATTAGTTTTTCGTATATGTACATATTTATGTAAGGTTGATATTGTAAATACCGCAATGAGTTGTGTTATAAAGCTCCAATAAGCGGTATGGTTGTCACATTGTCATGTTTGTCATGATGGTTTTTTATTTGAATAGGTTGTTCATTCTAAATACTACAACAAGATGGGTTATAAAGTTGTATGGATAGTATGTTTTGGTTTTTTAGGGATTTCGTTGTTTGTAGGTGTCATTGAACACCGAGGACAATGCTCCCTTAAGGGGGAGGGATCTGTAACAACCCCGGTTAAAATTTCACGTAATAAAGTTAATAAAAGAAAAAATAAAACCAAGGTCATGGGACATGTATTCCAAGCTGAATGTTGGGAAAACCATCTTAGTGGGCATCACTTTTTGTTTATTATGGCTAAGGGGAAATTGACAAAGGCATTGAAAAAGGCTTTGAAAAGGCAAAAATGCATTAGTGGTATTTTATTTATGAAAATAAAGGAAAATAGGAGAAAAGGGAGGTGAAAGGTCACAGGTTGCATGTGAGGAGGAAATAGAGGAAAAATGAAGCAATTAGAGACATCAATAATAAAAAGACATCAGAGCATCAATTTGGGGCCTTTTGTCAGTTCAGTTTTGGAATTAGTCCCAGAGAAGAGAAGAGAACCAAGAGGAGAAGGAAAGCAAGAAAGAAAATGAAGGACAAGGGAAGCAAAGGAAAGCAAGGATCAAGCAAGGAAAGGTGGTATCAAGCAACTTCAACAAGAATACTTTCAGGTATCAGGTTGCATATATGATTTCCTAGTTGGTTTTGGCATGCATGGTATATGTATGTGTGTATTTGGTTCATTTGCTTCCATTGGTGATCTGAATTGGAGCAGATTAGTAATGTTGTGCTAATTCTCCATTCAGAAATAAACCTAAGATGCTTATCATTTGCTTTTCAAGTGCTTAACGATTCAAAAAAATTGCAATTAACAAATTCCCATAAGAGTTTCTTATGTAGATGTTATAGATAATTTAACATAAAAACATATGTTGAACATCAGCAATATAACAACAATGAACATCAATATACAACACACAACAAGAACATGATAAAGGAGTTCACCCCTCCTGGGCTACATCTCCTTGGTCCAGCTTCAAATGGCTTGGGCCTCTCTATTATGCTCAAATTACATCAAAAGTGTGTTTCAATGCTTAGATACCTCTGAAACGTGTCTCCATGAGTTCAAAATACTAAAAAATGGCTATTCAACCTCTTTTTGCATCCCCTTTGGATAAGAACTGAAGAAGTTATGACTTCTCCTAGTTTCTCCACTAATTGTTCCAAAAAATGCTCCCAAAAACTGACCAAAACCCCTTTTCCACTCCAAAATTAGCTAAGGAAGTGAAAATTTTGCCGCACCGCGGGCCATATGCTATCGGCCATATCGTAATCACAATTGACTAAGCCGCGGGCTCTTAACACAACGAAATGTTGATATGCGGTGTTGCGGACCCGACGGGTTAATTAACTGCAACTTATAATATCCTGCGTCCAGAACCTCCCGCTTATCGCAATCGAAAAATTCAACACCTGAAAGTTTGTTACATAGAAACACTACGATTGCAGACCCGCTGGGACTTTAAATTGTGGCATATAAGATTATCGGGTCCGGGGTCTATCGCTATTGGAACTCCACTGCGTCGGGGCTGATTCTTGTTGTCGATGTGATTGCGATATACGATTACATCGCATCGCAACTCTCAACCTACCGGGGCCGATTTGTAACACCAAAACACTTACCATTGCGATATGCTATTTGGAAGGGTGTTACCCAGTATTTTATCACGCCTCCTGCACTTCCCTGTGACATACCCTAAAGTGCCTGAAACATGACTATTATACAATATACTCATTCATGCATACAACTCAGATCCCTCTTAAGACTTCATTTGGAAAATGTCTTGAGCTTTCCCTGAAGAAACAACTCTTAAAACCCTAAAATGAGAGTCATCGCTCTTATGAAGCTCAAAACAACGATGGTCACCTGTTGCACTATGTATTACCTACGATGGCATTGCTCTGTTCCCTTACATACCCGCGATGATCCCAAAAAGGTAATTTTCCTAGCAGATTCACCATTTTGTTGACAAGGTTAATCCTCTTTGCGGGCAGAGGCGATCCCGCTAGCCCAATGAGTGGGTCTAGCAACTAAAGTGACAATCAACTGGACATATTCATAGGTTATAATTGAAAAGTAGAACGAAAGAGATGACCTACCTCGTTCTAATGCTATTTCGATTTCCTTTGTTGATGGCCTCGAACTGCTTATGTCACGGACTTGTTCCCGCTTCTCTCAACACTTATGTACCTGCACAAGTGATCTGTTTGTAAAAACAGGCGCGATGGCGGTGTTGGGTCCCTATAATACTAGTGATTACCCCATTACTATTGTAGTTGTATCCCTTATTAATATTGTTGTGCCCCTACTGTCCCCATATTGTTATGACTGTGCCCCATAGAATCCCTTTATTGTTATTTTTGTGGCTTTATATTATTATTGTCAGGTCGGCTGGGTTATATTGTGACTCCTTAGGCTCCTATATATAGAAAGGAGGTTTTGTCATTTGAATCATCCAAGAATTGTTCATTTATGTAATGTAAAGGAGGTTGCCCTCTTGAAGAGGCTGAATTCTAAGGCGTTGATCTATCTTTTCTATCTTTTTCTTGAGCTGGTTTCATAACATTTGGTATCAGAGTTTTGGATTCTAGGGTTTCACTGCTCCAAACAGGTCATCATGGCATTTTCGCTATAACTTTTTTCTGCGACGGTTCAAAAGCTAAAAAAAAACCATTTTAGAAGAAATCACGTTGAATCTCGGGTTTGAATTTCGGAACTTTTCGCACTATATTTGCGGAGATATGATCTGAGGAAGTTGGTCTTTTTGCAGACTCCTGAATTACATTCCAAACAAGTGACCTGGGGAAAATCGTCATAACTTTCTCTCTCAGCATTGGATTGAAATTTCGTAAGAAGATACAGAAAGAGGACAAACTGTAGTTTCTTGTATATATTTTTCAGAGCCAAAGGTCGAAACAGTGACTCATGGCACGTCGTACAAGTTTGCTCTACTGAACTAGTTTATAATCAGGTCACTGTGGGAGATTTCGCATAAATCTTCCTTGGAGAATCCAATTTGGATCACATTGGTGGCATTGGAAAGAGGACACAGAGGGCTACTACAGGTCACAATTTTAGAACTAGATGATCCGAAAGTATAGAGATACATCAGAGGCAATATCGAGCTCCTAGAAAGTGAAAAAAGGTGTGTAGATTTTTTAAATTTTTTGCTTAAGCTTGGTTTGAAAATTTATTTTGAAGGAATTCAAAGGGCATAGTAGATCATTATTATCGGTAACTGATGCCTCGAGGAAAGAAAATGCAAAGACCTAGTAAGCAACCTGGAAGCTCTGGCATGACTCATGAAGAAGAGGAAGAAATGCTACATGATATATCAAAATTACAAGACCAAGTGCAACAAATTTCACTCTCACAAAAGCTAATAGAAGCTAAGATAAAGGGTGTGGAAGCTAAGATGGACGATTTGAAGATAGATTTGAAGACAAATTTGAAGAGAGACATGGTAGATTTGAAGATAGATTTGAAAAATTTTCTACAAGAAATACTTACTAATGGTGAAAAGGTAGTAAAGGAAACCCATGATGTGAACAAAAGAAATGATAATCATGATTTCATAGACTCTAATGTGGGATCGAAGACCCACCATATTCCAAAAATCAATATGAGGAAGTTTTATGGCAAGGATCCCGCAACATGGATATTACAGATGGAGCAATTTTTCGATCTCAATAATGTGCAAAACACACAAAAGGTACATATTGCAACTTTATATTTGGAACCAAATCAGTTTGTATCGTATCAATGGCTTTGCTCTCGTAAACAAATTATCACTTGGGAAATTTTTACGGAAGAATTGACAACACATTATGAGGATACAAAAAGCAACACTTTTTTTAGCCAATTGATAAGCCTCAAACAAAAGGGTTCAATAATGGAGCACATTGAGGAGTTCCAAAAATTGAACATAAGGGTAAAAAATATTCCAGAGGAGCATAGGATTGATGTGTTCATAGGGACTTTAAAGGATAATATCCAACATGATGTTCACCTTTGAGAACCTGATTCATTAGAGAAGGCATTCAGGTTAGCAAGAAAAATGGAAAGCAAAATTATGGCAACCAGGAAGCATACCACTCACAACTATAAAGATGGAGCTGTTGTTGCCCCTAGTCTTCCACAACCTATAAGGTTGACACTACAACAATTGGAAGAAAAAAGAGCAAAAAAGCTTTGTTACAGTTGTGAGAGCAAATACACTAAAGGTCATAAGTGTGCTGAGAAGAAATTATTCTACATAGATTGTGAAGAGGAAGAAGAAAAGGAGCAAGAAAGGTCAAAAGAAGAGGATATACTCCAGGAACAAAGCCTAGATAAAGAAGAAATGAATCTGACCATATCTTGTAATGCATTGGCGGGAATTACCACTTCTCAAACCATCAAGATAGAAGGACAAATCAAGAAGAAAAAGGTAATAGTGTTGATTGATTTAGGAAGTACCCACAATTTTATTCATTATAAGGTAGCAAAAGAATTGAATTGCTTCTTATATCCAACACTAGAGTGTCAAGTGATCGTTGCAAATGGAGGAACAATAAATTGCTCTGGAAAGTGACATAATATCAAGCTATCCATGGGAGAATATGTATCGACTAGCCCAATGCTTTCCATTCCAATGGGAGGTGCTGATGTTGTACTAGGAGTCTAATGGCTACAATCCTTGGGTACAATAGCTTTTAATTTTCAAGAACTTTTCATGAAATTTTCTGTGGAAGGAAAGGAAGTTGAATTAAGGGGTATTGCAGGGAAACCGGGAAAGATAATCAGCTCTAATGGTATGACAAAGCTTCTAAAAAAGGAACAAAGAGGTGTAATTGCACAATTATGTTCGCTAGATGTTTCCACATTGGAATCATCTATTTCTCCATATCTCCAAAAAGTCTTGGACAATCATTCCAAGGTATTTGAGACTCCCAAAGGTCTCCCACCTATTCATGATCATGATCATGCTATTCATCTGATTCCAGGAAGTGTTCCTCCAAACATCAGGCCGTACAGATATCCCTATGCCCAAAAGAGTGAAATTTAATGTATGGTTGCAGAAATGCTAGAGGCTGGTATAATTCAACCGAGTCAAAGTTCTTTCTCTGCTTCAATATTATTGGTGCACAAGAAGGATGGATCATGGCGCATGTGTTCGGATTATAGGGAGCTCAACAAGCTCACTATTAAAGATAAGTTTCCCATTCTTGTCATTGATGAATTACTGGATGAATTGCATGGATTAATTTACTACACCAAGTTGGATCTTCGTTCAGGATATCATCAAATTAGAATGAAGACTGAAGGCATTCTGAAAACAACATTTAGAACTCATGAGGGTCATTATGAATTTTTGGTCATGCCTTTTGGCCTTACCAATGACCTTCAACATTTCAAGGTTTGATGAATTCTATTTTCAAACCATTCCTTAGAAAATTTGTGTTAGTATTTTTTGATGATATACTAATCTACAATAAGTCTTGGAAGGATCACGTTGAACATGTTGATAGGGTGCTACAACTATTGGAGGAGAAACAATTATATGCAAAAAGATCCATATGTTTCTTTGGAGTACAAGAGGTGGCCTATCTGGGTCATATTGTATCTTATGAAGGAGTTAAGGTAGACCCTAGCAAAATTAAAGCCATTAAGGAATGGAAAATCCCCACATCCATAAAGCATCTGCGAGGATTTCTCAGGTTGACAGGGTATTATCGCAAGTTTGTTAAGAATTATGGGAGAATAGCAGCACCTCTAACAACATTATTGAAGAAAGATGCGTTTTCATGGACTCCAGACGCAACAAAGGCCTTAAAACATCTTAAAGAGGCAATGTGCCAAGCACCGGTCTTAGCTACACCAGACTTCACAAAAACCTTTATTGTGGAATGTGATGCTTCAGGAAATGGAATTGGTGCTGTTTTAATGCAAGATGAAAGACCCATTGCTTTTGAAAGCTGTCCAATCAAGGGAAAGTTTTTACACAAAGCTATTTATGAGAATGAAATGTTGGAAATACTCCATGCACTTAAGAAATGGTGACCCTACCTAATGGGAAGACACTTCAAGGTAAAAACGGATCATGATAGCCTTAAATACTTTTTAGAATAAAGATTATGCTCTGAAGAGCAACAAAAGTGGGTCACAAAGATGTTGGGTTATGACTTTGAAATCATCTACAAAAAAAGGAAGCAAAAATGTGGTGGCAGATGCACTCTCAAGAAAGTATGAGGATGTGGAAGCATTGTTGTGCACCATTTCTATTATCCAACCAGATTGGATAAACAAAGCAAGGGAGGAATGGAAGAATGACGAAGAAGTGTGGGCACTTATTCGAAAGTTACAACAAGATTCCAGTACGTCTGATACATTTAGCTAGAAAAATGATTCGTTATGGTACAAAGATCGCTTATACCTCTGTAAGAATTCCCAACTCAAACAAAAGATTCTTATGGAATTGCACACTTCTCCCTTAGGAGGGCACTCAGGATTTTTAAAAACTTACCACAGGGTTAAGAAGGAATTTTTTTGGGATGGTCTTAAATGATATATTCAAAAGTTTGTGGCAGAATGTTTGGTTTGCCAACAAAATAAAGTTGAAACAATTAAGACACTGGGTCTATTACAATCTTTATCCATTCCAAGCCAACGTTGGGAGGAGGTTTCAATGGATTTTATCACAGGTTTACCCAAGTCTGAGGGAAAGAGTGTCATCATGGTGGTAGTTGACAGACTTACCAAGTATGCACACTTTTGTGCATTATCACATCCATTTAAAGCCAGTACAGTTTCTACTGCATTTATGGAAACAATTCAAAAGCTACATGGAAACCCAAAGATTATTGTAAGTGACAGAGAACCCATTTTCACTGGAAATTTTTGGACATAATTATTTTCTTGTCTTGGTACTCAGTTAGCTCAAAGCTCATCTTATCATCCTCAATCTGATGGGCAAACTGAGATAGTAAACAAATGTTTGGAAGGATATCTTCGTTGCTTTGTATCTGATAAACAGACACAATGGGTCAAATGGTTGCCTCTGGCTGAATGGTGGTATAACACTTCCTTCCATACAGCGACAAAAATGACCCCATTTATGGCACTTTATGGATATCAGCCACCGTCCATCACATCATATTTAAGAGAAAATTCTAAGGTTCAAGCAGTGGAACATCACATCGAACATCAACAACAAGTCCTCCAACTCTTAAAGGATAACCTCGTGTTGGCACATAATAGAATGAAACAACAGACAGATCAACATTGGAGCAAAAGAAGTTTTGATGTAGGTGATTGGGTATTCCTACGGCTACAACCATATAAGCAAATGTCCCTCAAGCAAGCTAAGAAGGATAATAAATTATCACTAAAGTATTATGGTCCGTACAAGGTGTTGCAAAAGATTGGTACTATGGCATACAAAATGGAGCTTCCTGCAGCATCTCGATTGCACCCAGTTTTCCATGTTTCATGTTTAAAGAAGGTTATAGGCGACAAGCTCCCAGTTCAAACAATATTGCTAGAACTTGATGAGGAAGGAAAAAGTATATTGGAGCCAGAAGTAGTCACAGAAACAAGAACTCGATAGGTACGAAATTGATAAATTTCGGAGTATCTTATCAAGTGGAAGAACGTATCCGCTGAAGATTCCACATGGGAGGATGAGAATTTTATACAGAAGCATCCAGAACTACTCAAGCGTTGAGGACAACAATTTTTTGAAGGAGAGGGGCATGTTGGGTCCCTATAATACTAGTGATTACCCCATTACTATTGTAGTTGTATCCCTTATTAATATTGTTGTGCCCTTATTGTCCCCATATTGTTATTACTGTGCCCCATAGAATCCCTCTATTGTTATTTTTGTGGCTTTATATTATTATTGTTAGGTCGGTTGGGTTATATTGTGATTCCTTAGACTCCTATATATAGAAAGGAGGTTTTGTCATTTGAATCATCCAAGAATTGTTCATTTATGTAATGTAAAGGAGGTTTCCCCCTCGAAAAGGCTGAATTCTAAGGCGTTTATCTATCTTTTCTATCTTTTTCTTGAGATGGTTTCATAATAGGTGGATTTTGGGCTCAAGTGCGACCATTGCGGGTCCGATGATCATACCCGCGATGGTCGCCGATGCCCTAAAATTTTGAAATCCTCCTTTCTGGCATCAAAATTACGTTTAAAATGCTTTAAAAATTGATTAAATGCAAGAGCAGGGATGAGCCTCTTACTTGTTGCAGACAGTTCGTGAAACGGTACCCTGAATCTCCTGCAACAGCTACTTGAAAATCAAGAGAATTAGGGCATAAAATGCACTTTCAAAGCTCACTTTGTTAAAATGGTAAAAAAAAATACTTTTGCCTATTTATAAGTTTTGCAAGTCATTTTTGTTGATATTTTCGTAATGTTTTAATATTTTCTCTCGATATCAGTGATGGGTGTGTTTCTTGTGCAGTTATAGGTACCTTCAAAGTGAACAGTGATCATTATTGACCGATTCTTGCAAGTTTTATTTTATCTCTTTTTTAGACTCATTAAATAAACGAAAAAGGAACCCCCCGGATTCATCTTTGAGCTCTTTTCTAACTCTCGAAAATTGAAAAGATTGTCGAGTACTTGTCATTTTGAACTCGTTAAAGTAAATGAATCAACGTCACCTAAGTACACGTTTACCCCTTTTTGGGATGATATTGAGTATTTACGAAAAAGGTACGCCTTGGTTGACATGGTCAAGAGGTTCCCTCAGATTTTGCTTTCTACCTTTTCGGGTTCGAGGGACAAATTACGAAAAGGGACATGATGGAGTTTTCTTTTTCAAACTCTCTAAATGTGAAAATGATATCGATTTATTCTTATGTCAAACTCATTAAAACTCTACGATGAAAGACTCATCACCATGATGAGACCGAGATTCTCCTTCCTAGGGCTCGTAAAACTTACTAGGATGGATTCATTCGAAGAATGAACTTACATGACAAGCCTATGCTATCCCTTTCAAGCTTGTGATAAAAATAATTGGGGTACTCACTAGAAATAGTGGGGGGAAAATGAAGATGAGACATTTTTGTATAGACAGCATGTTGCTCTTGAACATGACACTCTTCTGCTCTCGTGTCGGGTTTGGGATATCCTCACTTAGTCACTTGTCCTATTGGGTTTGGGTGATCCATTTTGCCTCTCATTTGACTATTCCATTCTGTCATCATGACCTTTAGTCCTATGTCGAGTCAAATGCTGCCACACTCTGAATTCGTGTCACCGATGTTCAAGAGAAGTCAATTTGCAGTTATTTACCTATACACTGCTTGAGTCGCTGTTACGGTCTTGACAATTATTCCACTTTCTTCCTTGTTTCATGTTGATGATAGGGGATTCATCGTTTCCCTCCTTCGACTAGTCGCTTCCAGTCGAATTCAATTCATTAACCATGAAGATGTCTTAGAAACTCCCTTTCAGTACCTTAGAGTTAACAGGCCCTAATGACTGGTTCTTCGCATCCGACGACAGGTCTTCATCATTGGCTTTCGATCAGGTGGTTCCATGAGTGTTCGACCTCAACTTCATTGTCATATTCATGGATTGTATTATTGTACCTTGAGAGCCATTATCATTATTGGTGGCTTCTCTTACACCTGTTAACGGTCCACATCATTGGCTGGTAATCAGGTGGTTTTCTAGCATGTTCGACTTCAACATATTTATTTGCATGTTAGGATTCGTACATTAATCAGGTCGGGATGGAGCGCAAGACTCCGGGTCTTATTTGTTATGAATCAGGTTGGATGGAGTTACATGTCATTCATGATTGTACACATATTTCTACTATACAAATGGCTATGACCATACCGTGATACTTTATATTTATGATGATCATTGTTATCTGGATGGTTGCACCAATACCATGGATCTTTTCAAATAGTCTTCATCATCTGGATGGCTGCGTACATGCCATGGATTCATGTCTTGATCTCAAATATGTATATGTATATGTGTCCTTGATTTGTAGGTCTCCTGATAGTGCGTGTCCTCGTCCTTGCAAGAGCTCTTAAATCATCTCAACCATCACTCCTTGTTCTGCCTTCATGCTTTAGGGGGCATCTGTTACATAGTATTTTGTCACACCTCCTACACTTCCCTGTGACATACCTTGAAGTGCTCGAAACATGACTATTATACAGTATACTTATTCATGTATACATCTCAGATCCCTCCTAAGACTTCATTTGGAAAATGTCTTGAGCTTTCCTTGAAGAAACAACTCTTAAAACCCTAAAATGAGAGTCATCACGCTTATGAAGCTCATCGCGTCTATGTGACGCAATGGTTTTTGTTAGGATTGTTTCTATTATTTTATTGCTGCTTTCTACCTGACCATTTGCCTGTGGGTGGTATGGAGTAGTGATTTTATGCTAGACATGATAGTTTTTGAGTGTTGCAGCTATTTTATTCCCAACAAACTGTGGTCCACCGTCTGTGATTATATCTCTTGGAAGGCCATAACGCACAAATATGTGGAACAAGAAATGTATGACAGAATCTTCTGTAGCTCTTGGCAATGCCTCTGCTTCAACCCATTTGGTGACATATTCTATTGCAACCAAAATATATGTTTTCTGGTTCGAGGGTGGGTTAATTGGTCCAACGAAATCAAGGGCCCATCGTTCGAATGCTTCAATGACTAGTTGTGGGTTCAGGGGCATCTCATCGGACTGACCAGGGCGTCCTGCTCTCTGGCAACTGTCACAAGCTTAGACGAATTTCTTTGCATTTTTGAAAATTGTAGGCCAATAGTACCCTGTTCGCAGCACCTTGTGTCCAGTTCTGAGATCGGCGAAATGTCTGCCACATGGTCCTTCATGGCAGGCTTTTAAAATGTCAAAGATTTCATCTTCACGAACGCATCTTCTGATATGCATATCTGCCCCTGTGTGGAACAAGTAGCCTCCAACCCAAGAGAATTGAGCATTCCATTGAACAATCTGTTTCCGCTCATTAGGGGTTAGATGTTTCGGTAGTTTACCTACTGCTAGGTAATTGGCAACATCAGCATACCAGGGTGTTTTAACAGCAACAGAAAACAGATGCTCATCTGGAAATTGATCTTCAACTGCTGCTGCATCAATTGGATTTGGAATTCTTGAGAGAAAATCGGTTATAGGATTTTCTCTTCCAGGTCGATCCTTGATTGTAATATCAAATTCCTGCAATAAAATCAGCCATCTAGTTATTCTGCCATTCGTGATAGGCTTGTTTGCTAAATATTTTATGGCAGAATGATCTGTATACAAGATAACAAGATATCTAGTAATGTAATGTCTGAACTTATTGATAGCATGTATTACAGCTAGAAATTCTTTTTTAGTAACAGTGTAATTTAGTTCAGCAGGGGATAAATTTTTGCTAATATAATAAATTGCATATGGTTTTTTATCCTCTTCCTACCCAAGGACCGCTCCAATAGCTGTATCTGAGGCATCTGATGATATCTGAAATGGCAAATCCCAATTTTGTCCTTGAAGGACTAGGGCTGTGGACACAAGCTTCTTCAGATCCTGGAAAGCACGTTCACATTTTTTTGTCCAAAGAAAATCAACATTACCTGTTAGTGCATACAAGGGTGCAGCAATATGCGAAAAATGTTCTATAAACCTCCTATAATAACCAGAAAATCCAAGAAAACTGCGTACCTCCGTTTGAGTGGTAGGAGTGGGAATAAGCAAAATTATTTGGATTTTGGCTGGGTCTACCTGAATGCCAGCTGCTGAAATATAGTGTCCTAGAATAAGTCCTTCAGTCATCATCATATAACATTTTTCATGGCTTAAACAAAGCTTGGTAGCAATGCAGCGTTGTAGGACTTTTTCCAGTGTATCCAATGCTGGATCGAAATCGTCTCCGTATGGTGTAAAGTCATCCATGTATACTTCAAGTCCTTCATTTATTAAGTCTGCAAAAATGCTGAGGATAGCCCTTTGGAATGTTGCAGGAGCATTGCATAAGCCAAAAGGTAGAACTATGTAGGAAAATGTTCCCCAAGGACAAGTAAAAGTGGTTTTGTCTTGGTCTTCAGGGGCAATCTGGATCTGATTGTATCCACTGAAGCCATCTAGGAAAGAAAAGAATTTCTTTCCTGCCAAAGTGTCTAATACTTGATCGATGAATGGGAGAGGGAAGTGGTCTTTTTGTGTTGCTTTATTTAGTTCTCTGTAGTCCACACAAATTCTCCATTTCCCATTCTTTTTTGGTACTACCACAAGCGGAGAGACCCATTTACTATCGGATATAGGGTAGATGAAATTGAAATCTAAAAGTTTTTGAATTTCAGCTTTTACCACATCTTTTAGATGAGGATTAAGTCTCCTTTGAGGCTGGCGAACAGGTCTCGCATCTTTTTCTATGTAAATGTGGTGTGTACATAATTTGGGGTCAATTCCTTTCATATCAAGGTAGTCACATGCAAATGCTTCTTTATACTTCCTCAACAACTGGATGAGCTTCGTTTCTTGTTCGGAGGTAAGGTTGGCATTAATATTTAAGGTTTTTTCCCAGTTCAATTTCCACAATTTTACTATTTGCAATAGAGGTAACATGTATTGTTTGATCATGCGTATCTTTAAGAGGATCTTCTTCTAATTCTTTATCGAATGCTGCCTCTATCATGTGACATTGTGTGCGGGATCTGAGTTTAGTTTGACTAATAAAATTATTAATGGCATCGTCTTCTGTTTGGTCTTTAAAATCAAGTGCCTCTTGTATAGTTAATGGAGATCTAATGTTATCAGTAAGGTATGATACAGGGTGCTTATTAGTTTTGATTATTGTGACACTCGGCTGTGCTGGAGGATATAAAGCTAAGTTCTTGATATTCGCTCCTCTCGTTATGGTCATATTTCCTTGTTGGCAGCCAATATAGGCATCGGCAGTTGCAAGCCAAGGTCTACCTAAAATCAATGGGTGTCCATCAAGTCGGCTTTTGGGATTTATTATCAGAAAATCGGTTGGATATTCCCAGGAGTCAACAGATACCATGACATCATGTAGTGTGCCCTCTGGCCTAACCACAGATCGGTCAGCCAGTTCTAGTAAGGTAGAGGTGGGTTCTACAGATGTAATGCCTAGCTTTTGGCAAGTTGTAGTTGTTAAGATGTTAATTGCAACTCCTAGATCAACTAAGGCATTGGGGAAGGTTTGACCATAAATTTGTACGGTGACTATTGGATTTCCTGGGTCTTCGTATTTAATGGGTGTTTCTTTTCCTAATAATAAGTCAGATAGAGTGCCAAATACTTGGCCTCTTGGATTGTTTGCTATATTCCTCCTTGGTTTCTTTACACACAATTCTTTGATAGTCTTTGCATATATCAGAATGTCTTGAATTGCTTGGAGGAATGGAATTTTTATGTACAAATTTTGTAATTCTACCAGAATGTCAAAATCAGGATATTGTGTAGGCCGAGGTATGATTAATCGTTCTGGGAATGGGGGAGAGGATGTGGTTGCTTGGTTATGAGTTTGTTGTTTGTTCACATACTCTTCTTGTGACAATTGTTCTTTGGGTAACTAATTTTCAACATGGGTTGTCTTATCTCCCTCAGTTTCAATAATACGCCCAGATCTTAGCTGAAGATCATTACACTCCCTCAGATCAGCTCCTATTTCTGATGTTTCGATTATTTGGACAGATTGGACCAGTCTGTTATTTGGATTGGGGTTGGGATGGGCTGGGAGTTGAGGTCTCAGATTAGACTGGGGATTTTGTTGTAAGGCTGGCAGTGTAGGTTGAGGGAGCGGAATGGTTCCTACTAGCTGGTGCATCGGTCTTTGCCAGTTTGTCTGCCAGGCTGGACTTTGTGAAGTAGGGGGAGTCCATTGTGCTGGGTATGCATTACTTTGCCAATATGGTGGGGCATAGGGAAAATTCGGCCAACTAGATTGGCTTGCCTGATTCGGCCACGGGGTTGATGAAGGAAACGACTGTGGTGACCAATTTGGAAACGGAGGTTGAGGTTGATTTTGCCACATATTATATTGTTGAGCATTATACTGTGGAGACTGAAAAGAAGAAGTTGGGTCCGAAACATACTAGACTGTCGCGGCTGCCACTGACGGCGCTGGTTGAGTAGATACACCGATTCTGGCTCTTCTTCTGCTTCCTTATATACTGCTTTTAATCCGGGAAGTGAGGGACAACTTTCCGTAAGGTGATCTTTTGTGCAAATGGCGCATGTTTGGGCTGCATCTAGTGGACATTCCTTATGGCTATGTTTCTTCCTACATCGGGGACAGAAGATCGCCAAATTCTGTTCTGCCTCCATTTGCTTCTGTTTGGCCCGCATAATATCAAGTTGTGTAGTTAGTGTCCCTAGTATATCAGTTTTAAAATTTTCCAATAAATTTCCAATTTCTGCACGCGTTACTTTTTCTGTTGAAATTTTATTATCTCTTACAAACCGATCATGTTCAGCCGGTTTTAATCTTGTGCTGCCTCTTGAGCTCCTGATACATAAATCAATAATGTCAGCAAAATTTTCCTGATAAATATCTCATTTTCCCATAATGTTTAATGTTTCAATCCATTATTCCTTCATGCCCCTAATTAATGTTGTTTTCAACACATTACCAGGTAAAGGTAGGGATGCATAAGGAGATCTTTGAAGATTATACTGAAAACGTTCCACATACTCCTCTAATGTTTCATTTGGTCTAGCTACCATCTGGAATATTTCGTCCTTCAGTTCTCTAAACCTGCAATAGTCCTGATATTTTTTTAGAAAAGATTCTTTCATTTGATCCCAGTTATTTATAACCCCGCCACCTAATCCCATAAACCATCTTAAGGCAGCCCCTTTTAATGTAGAGGGAAATAATTTCAGTTTCTGGGGGTCGGTGGTGTAATCATATCCTCTACACAGCACATCAAACTCAAATAGAAATGCATCCGGATCTTCTGATGTAAGACCGTGGAATGTAGGGATATGTTGAAGAGGGATTTCTTTCATAGGTGCATTTGCTGCGGTATCCACTATGGTGTATTGCAATGTAGAGGTTTGGGTGTTTGGCTAGTTTTGAGCCATTTGGTCGAATATATGCCAATAACCTTCTGGGATATCTAGGAGGGTATTCCTAGGTTGAGAGGGAATGGCTTTAACAGGAATGGTTTTGATAGCACTTCCTCTATCTGGGATAATGAGAGTGCCTAATGTCTGAGGAGATTGAGTTTCTTCAAAAATGATTTTTGCAGCACTTCCCTTGTCTGGTATGTTCAATGGTTGAGTTGACCCAAGAGGAGACCTCGGTTCCTCAGTTTCCCCTATCTCTCCTCCTCCTTCACAAAGATTGCTGAAATTCCCTTCTTGCAATAGTTATGGAGTAGAATTTTCAATTTCTTGAAAGTCCTGCTCTTTAGTTTGACTATGCACCTCAGCAAAGGCTACAGATGGTGATCCTGTGGCCTGAAGGGAACTAGTAGGCTGTCTAGAAATAACTTTTCTGGGTCCTATTGAAGGCTGAGATTCTGCTTTCTTGAAAATTTCATCTATGAAGGTTGATCAGCCAAGGGTCACCGGCCCCTTAGCTTTTTCTGGCTTGGGTAGAGGTTTGGACTTCTTTTCTGGCTTTTTTTGCTTAGTCATGCACACAAATCAATTGCTAGGTTCTACCTAAACAACAACAGCAAATCTGTAGGAAAGCGGGCAGGGGAGCAGGGCTGTTACATGCTCCACACGTAGGTTCTTACCTTTCGTTTTTAAAACCCAATTCTTCCCTAGCAGGTTCTTACACTACTCTAAAAAGAAACAAATGGCTACACTCTTTCCCTGGCAACGGCGCCAAAATGTCGAGCTATAAAAAGGGTCTCTTTGACCTCTAATTACCTCACATTAGTTTGTCAATCCAGGAACGTTTTGTTATTTCAAAGAGTGTCTTTGTCTGAGGCTATCATTTGCCAGAGTAATGCTAGTAGTACAGTGCTCAGAAACACAAGGGTAAACGGATGCTTATTTACAACAAACTACTTTTAAAGATTAAACTAAGCATTCAGAAAACCAAGCAATTTATCAGTCAATGGTTTAGTAGCAGTAACTCATCCCTTTGTAAACTGATGGAACTAAAAGAAATCAAGGAACAGATCATCGACCTGGGAGCCAGACAGTAAATGTCAATGCTCACTACAGCCTTAGATCGTTCTTCACACCACACAATAACGCAAATGACAGGAAATGGAACGGCAGATAAGAAATAGGACAGCAAATAAGAAATGGAACAACAAACCTGAAATGGAACAACAAACAGGAAACTGTAACAGCAATTAAGTCTAACAAGCAGTAACACCTTAGTCTACAGGATCAAATGCAATAATCGTGTCCTACAAGAATCAAATGGCAATCCTTCACTTTTAAGGACGAATCGAACAACACACAAAAATGGAACAACACTGATTAATGATGGACTATAGAACAGCGCTTGAAAACCATTCATACATGCACACGACACACCTTAATAGTAATCTGATCTTGGTAATCCAGTTATCAATCTTAGTTATAAAGACTACGACTGTATTTCAGAATGGAACAACAATGTCTATAGATTCAACAATCGCAAAGAACATAATCCCTAAGATGAATTCAGTAATACCAATGAAATAAGTGTACACACAGAGACTCTGTAATTGAACAACAACAATATTCTGTAAAGACCGACGATATTATATCAGCACTTAAAGGAACAGTAATATGTTGCAAAATTAATACAATGATTCTGTCTTCAGAAACTTCAATAAATCAAACATAACAGAGCATGTGATGTAAACTAACAGAACATATCAGATTACCGAATAACGCTGATAAGCAAACCACGCATAAACCAAAAGTAATAGTACAGGAGCAAGTGTCCTCCAGGGTCGGGCCCTTAGCCTCCAGGGGTACACCGCTTGAAGTTATTCCAGACTCAGAGATGAAATAGCAACCAAGTTTGTATTAATGCATAAGACAGAATTACAGTAGATCAGTTCTCAACGAGACTCGATGATCAAAGTTTCAATCTTAAGGGAAATTACATAAAACATAACAGACTCCTCGGGCTAACAGTGCTGCCCCTTTTATAATGGTGAAGGCGGAGATGTCTAGGTGCAAAAATAGTTAAAGCAGCGATCCCTCAGGATCAAAGGATCCTGAGGGATTCGCCGAACCATTAGTTCTTAGTTATCTCTTTTCTTTCTTGCGTCGAGCCGATATCTCCATTTTCTTTCCAGGGCTGATACGCTTTGATTTGGTTTGCCTTGTTTGCATACGATTCCCCGTCAAAGGGACAACGGTTAACCCGGCCTTATTCTTTCCTTTGGAACGACAGTCTTTCATTTTTCCTTCTTCCTGCATAAGAAAATGACAATTGTTAGTGTTTTTGTTTTGCACATTAATCTTCACAGGTTTTATTACAATTCCTTATCATTTACCTAGTTCATGATGCAAAAGGTTTGTAAGTTCTAATGAAAAGATGCTGAAATAGTTACCAAAAACATACCTTCTTTAGTACTCCACACCGACCTTTGTATTTCTCCACTTTTCCTTCTACATTCATATTCTTCTTTAAAACCCATTTGTTGATGGGTTTTCTTCTAGCTGGTAACTCCACTAGATCCCAAACCTCATTCTTGTCCAAGGATGCCATTTCTTCAGTCATGGCATTTTTCTAGAGTTTTCCATACTCTGAATCCACTACGTCCCTAAGAGTTCTAGGATCATCATCAGTAATAGATAAAGCAAAAATAGAATGGAAATCAAATGGAGTATACCTCTCTGAATGCCTTTTCTCCCGATATGATCTCCTCAAAACCGAAGTGTGTGGTTCTTCTTATTCTAATTCATATTCTTTTGTAGACTTTGATTCTTCATCCTTCAGTTGAACCTCTATCTTCTCTGGTTCATTTTCCCTTGGTAAGACTTCCTATTTTATGACATCCTTCTTTGTTTATGGGTTTCAAAGCTTGTATCCTTTTAAACCATCTTTATACCCAATAAATATGCACCTTTCAAATTTACTAACCAACTTGGTTCTTTTCTTCTTTCGAACATGTACTATGCATCACAACTAAATATTGTGAGATGTGAGAGAGAGATGGTTTCTTAAAATTCCATACCTGATGTGGAGTCTTATCCTCCAACATTAATGAAGGTGATCTACTAACCAGGTAACATGCAGTCTTCATTGAATATTCCCATAATTCTTGTCCTAACCCAGCACCACTTGGCATGCTCCTTTCCTTTTCCATAAGCATCTTGTTCATCCTTTTTGCAACTCTATTTTGTTGAGGTATATATGGAGTAGTATTCTACCATGCTATACCACAATTCTTACATAACTCTTCAAAATCCTTCTTATAGAACACTCCACCATTATCTGTCATCAACACCTTAATCTTCTTCTCTATATGATTTTCTACCATAGTCTTAAATTCTTTAAACCTATTAAATCATTCATATTTATTCCTAAGGAAATATATCCATGTATTCCTCAAGAAGTCATCTATAAATGAGACATAGTACATAGATTTACCCAGTGATGGAATCGACATAGGTTCAAACACATTACTGTGCATAATCTCCAATAGTCATTCTGCCCTCTTAGCACTATATGGAAACCTCAGTTGATTATGCTTCCCACATACAAAATGTTCACATAAATCAAAATCTAGAGATAAATTAGACATACCTTCTACCATACCATTACCATGTAGTATTTGATGGCCCTTTCTCTCCAATATGTCTCAGTCTTTGATTCCACAACATAGTCTTTTCTCCAAAGACTACAAGATTTTCTACTCCACTTTATGGAACAACATAATTGTTGCACCCATCAGTAATAGTACTACCTAATAGCTTGTATAGATTTCTTATCTGAACTCCCATTATCAATACCAATTCTCCTTGAACCATCTTATAAGTATATTTCTCAAACATTTTTTTTACACCTACATCATCCATCTTGCTTACATAAATTAGAATTTTAGCCAATCCTGGAATGTGTAGAACACCAAGGAGTGTTCTTATCCTTAAAAATATCAACTTCAACTTGAATTTTCCTAATCCTATGATTTTGGTCTTCTTGTCATTACCTAAGAAGACATCACTACCATCATATTTCTCGTAATTGCAGAACCACTCCCTATGGGGAGTCATATGAAAGGATGCACCTAAGTCAATCAACCATGCCTCATGATCTACATGTGTTCTTGAAGAAACCAGTTACACATCCCCACCTTCATCTAAGGTGGTTTTTGCTTCTGTAGAAGGAGCATCATCAAACCTTTTTCCTTTCTCAGGAGTTTTAGATCTACAATCTTTCTTGTAGTGCCCTTTTTTCTGCATTTCCAACATACCTTTACAAATTTTCTTGGATATTTAGATCTCCCTCTAGATTTATATCTCCCAATTGAGGACTTATTTCTATTTTTGTTTTAGGACCATCCTCTTATAAACAAGGCATCTCCATTCTGGCTCTCCATGTTTTTTCTTCTCATCTCCTTCGACAACAAGGATGAGATTATTTCATCAAATTTTAAGGTAGTTGCATTACTACCTATGAAGAAAACTAGACTATCCCATGAGATTGGTAGAGAACATAACATTCTAATGCACTTATCCTCATCTAAAATCTTAATATCAATAGATAATAACTTAGCACATTATTGAAGGAATTTAGATGCTTTGTCACCAAGTCTCCATCCCTTATCCTTGGGTTATACAACTTCTTTTGTAGGAACTATTTATTTAACAAGGACTTAGATTGATACAAACTCCCTAACTTGTCCCACAAAGTTTTTGCTATAGTTTCTCTTGAAACATTTAACAATATTGAATCTAAAACACGCAACCATATTGTTCTCTTTGCCTTTCGATCCAACTTGGTCCAGTTTTTTGTCGACATTTCCATTGGTTTAGAACCTATATCCATAATGATCCACTGATCTTTATCCACCAACAAATCCACCATATTGAGCTTCCACAACTCAAAACTCTATATGTTGAATTTCTCAAACTTTATCTTTCCATTGTTCACCATTTTCTTTCACCACAAGAATTGATCCCGCGGATCTCCCATTGTAATAATCCTACCACATGCCCGAGAAAAAACCCTTAGCCACAAAGGCATCCCTTTGAAGCCAAAACTATTGTGATACCAAATGTATGTTTTAACCGTATATAGATAATACCTACAGATGAATTTTTAAAAAACAAAAAATACACAATGGAGAGAACATAAAGTATACACAAATATTTTTCACCTGGATCCTAAAACAGGGAAAATTAGATTGATTTTTCATTATATTCCTTTCAATGTTACAATATATTATATACATGTTGAAGCATTCACAAACCCCCATTCCATTAGCCTTAGATTAGAACATAACCATAGTTCCTTTGACCAGATCTACAATACCATAGCAAAAATTATCATGCCTAAAACCATGCACAAAACCATGGGTAGGCCCGCCCCCTCAAAAAAAATTGGGACGTTACGCTGAATCGTGCAAGGAAGCTATCGCCCGCTATGACCCCCCACCACACTTGGCACACCAAATCGCTTGAGAAACTAATCACGTAAAGAATATAACACATACCCAACATTAATACCATAATCAAATTTTAACTAATAAAATTATCCTTCATATATTTATAAATTCATTTTCATTATCTTTAAATAAAAATACACCACATATACTCAAAGGTTAATAATAAATTATTTTTTATATAAATTCTAAAGTTAAAAATAAAAAATATTTTATAATTTACTTAATAAATAATATTATTTTTATAAAACTCTAAAACTTCAATATTAAAATTAAAACAAAGAGAAAATATATAAAACCCAATATTAAATTTAAAGCATATGCATGGTCCTTTATATTAATGGATGACTCAACATAATAAGAACATCATATACAAAGGAATTGTCTAACTTAGAAATCATACCCATCTCATCCCATCCATCCCAACCACATGCCCTAGGATTACTATTCTTTATAGGATTTTTTTTCCCTTCAATATATATATGATGGTTTATTCTTTATTATATATTTTATTAATTTTACAATGTCTTTAACTCTTATGACATTATTTAATAATTAAATATAGTTTACGTTTCATATGAGTATACATTTCTTTCTTTTATATATATTTATATGTATATTAAATTCATTAAAACTTTGATTTTATTAAGCAACGAGATGGATCAAATCTCTCGAGATGCAAGCCTTTTTCAATTTGAGGAAATGTTTGCACCTCGAAAGATTTGATCTCTCCCAACGATCAATAGATCTAGGGTTAAGATGGATCTAGTTTGGTATCATTCATGCGTGTCACACAAATTTTGTTGAACATCTAATTATTTTGATCATTTTAAATATGCTTAATATGCCTAAGATTAATATAATCATTTTAATTTTATTTTTTCTTAGTTACCTTTGTTTGTTGATATGGTAGACATTGTTAATAGCTTGAATAATGAAATATATATTTTTTAATGCAAAATAACAATGTAAAAATGTAGAATGATGGAAAATGTGAATAAAAAGAATATGGTAACTTACAAATAGTCTTCATTGTAATCAATCTCAACCTATTTTCTTCTATTGTTCTTATTGTCACACCAGTCAATTTTGTCATTTTTCCATATCAATCATATGAAAAAGGTGGTTGATATCGTAGACCATTCAAATATTTAACTTGATCTATTGTAGTAAACAACATACCTTATCTATCTTGCTCTCCAATATTAATTGTAGCTTTCTCCAAAGTCAATCATCGTGACTTATGGAGTGTTAAACCCAAAGTAAGTTACAATGGTAGTTGTTTTATATTACATCGTTTGAATGCAAAGTGACTAGCAATATTGAATGGTGGAAACTGGGAATAATAAGAATGTGTTCAATTCCAAATAGTTTGCAGTTTCAAGAAGAAAACATTTCAGGTTAGTGAACATTTTATTTAAGATGAAAAATCAAGTGTTTTATTTGTGGTTGAATCACTGTAACAGAGAAATAAATGCACGTTGTCAATAAATTTGTTGTGCTTACACCAAAATCAATACACATTCGTAATCTAATTGCTTTGAAATTAATGTACATCATACATATAGTTACATCAAATGAGAAATAAACATCTACATTGAAATCAATGCATCTAGTGCAAGCAATATATTAGGATTAGAAATCAACATATACACTAAAATCAATACATCTAGGGCAAGCAATCAAATATGATTAGAAATCAAAATGTACACTAAAATCAATGCATCAGGTGCAAGAAATCAAATAGGATTAGAAATAAACAAATACATTGAAATAAATGCATCTAGTGCAAGAAATCAAATAAGATTAGAAATCGACAACTACATTGAAATCAATGCATCCAGTGCAATCAATCAAATAGGATTAGAAATCAACATCTACAATGAAATCAATGCATTTATTTCAATGTAAAACTAAAATATTCATGGCTTTCTAAATCCAACTTCTTTTACCTTTTGTATAATCCTAGATTCTTCTTCCTCTATGGTTAATAATGTTCAATATAATACTATATAATATATGTATTTGTCTCTATGTGTATCTTTCTTCTTCCCTCTTTCTCCCTTGTCCATCTTTGTGTCTATCTCCCTCCCTCTCTCCTTCTCACTCCCCCCTCCCTCTCTCCCCCATCTCTCTCTTTCTCTCTCTCTCTCTATCTCTCTCTCTCTCTCTCTCTTCCCACCATCTATATCTATATCTCCCTCCATTTATCCTTCTTTGTATCTCTATCTCACCCCCCAAACACACACACACACACACACTCTCTCCATATCTATATATCTCCCCCTCCCTCCCTCTCTTTGTCGCTCTCTTATTCCCTCTCTCCCCCCTCCATTTATATTTTTATCTCCCTCTATCTCTCCTTTGTCTCTCTATCTCACCCCCCAAACATACACACTCTCTCTCCCTCCCTCTTCCTCTATGTTTCTCTCTCCCTCTCTCTTCCCCTTCTATCCCTCTCTCCCCTTCCCTCTCTCTCCCCTTTCTCTCCCTCTCTCCCCTTCCTCTCTCTTCCTCCTTCTCTCCTCTCTCCCTCACTCTCTCTCCATCTCTCCTTTGTCACTCTCTCTCTCTCTCTCTCTCCACCTTTACCTCTCTATGTCTTTCTTCTTCCATCCCTCTCTCTCCCCCTCCAACTGCATCTCTCTCTTCCTCCCACTCTTCTTCTCTCTTAAGTCCTCTCTCTCTATCTTCCTCTCTCTCCCTTTTTCTCTTACCTCCCTTTGTCTCTCCCTCCATCTCTCTCTCTCTCTTCCCACAAACTCTGTCACTATCCCCCTCCCTCTTTCCTTCTCTTTCTCCCCCCTCTGTCTTTGTGTCTCCCTCTCGCTCTCTTCCCATTCTCTCATTCTCTCTCTCTCCTCTCCTTCTCTCGCTTTTCCCTCCTCTCCTCTCTCCCTCACTTTCTTTCCACATCTCCCTTGTCACTCCCTCTCTCTACACCTCTATCTATTTATGTCTTTTTTCTTCCTTTTGGGACGCGGAACTGACACCTTTTTACACCTATTTTCCCTACCTTTTCTTACCATTTTGACTCTCAAAGCCATACCTTATCACTCTGATAGTCACCATTGACTAAAGTATGTTTTCATTTTGTATATCATCCTTATTATCTAGTTTTGCTTGTAATTTGACATAGAAGTTAACTGCTTTAGGCTATTTCATTAATGAGTCGACAAAGGGGTTGTTATAGGGTATGTGGCTTGTTGAGATGTTGTTACATGACCATATCTCCCATTTTTTCCTCACCAAGAATGGAATAGAGACTCTACTAACATTGTTGATACACATCGAGCTTATTTTGGACCTGTTGTTCTCCTATTCTTAGCAATGAAGACTGATTTGGATAAACACTTAGCTAGAGCTAGCTTAACTAATTGAAAGGAGACATTTATGGACAACAGAACTGACCCAGTTAAAATAGTTAGGATTCTTAATTGATAAACAATTGTAATATTAGACAAGTTGTTACAGCTTTGTTTCAACTGGGATCATTTGTTCAAAGACAGTTATTATATATTCTTGATTTAGATCACATGAGAATCGAGAGATTCTCATGATGATATTTTCTTTTGAAAATAGGAATGTATTTTCAAATTTTGAAAGAATGTACTCTCTACCTATGAGGCAGGCATAGAAAGAGATCAGCAGAGGGAGTGACATCATTGTAGTCAGATGGTGTAACTTTTAATTAATGCAAATATCTACCATTCATGGCTTCATACCTTTCTTATGAGTAGCATGTGTGTTGTGTAATTTACTAGTCATGTAGATGCACGCACGTGCGTGCGTGCGTGCTACAAAAATTTAGTCCTTCATTCGCCTATGTATTAAGTGTTCCAAAGTGAGAACAATTGTACCTTGTTAAATCCCCATGGATTTCCCCATTCTTCTCTATTTTTTCAGTTGGAAGACAATAGTAACCACCAACGAAAATACTAGTTGCTAACGCCAAGGGACTCAATATGATTTTATTCTGAAATCCCATGATATTTCATGCAAGAGAATTTACAAATTAAGTCAACTCTTCAATACTCTATTTCATATATATATATATATAGAGAGAGAGAGAGAGAGAGAACTTATTAACCCATTTTTATAATTCCCCTTCTAAAATATATTAGATATTCCATATGTAATTAGGGCTGATATGACTCTCACTTAGTATTATCATGCTTAATTAATGATTAAACTAGAAAAATAAATTTGATTTATCTCATTGCTCAAGTTCTTACCCTTAGAGCTAATAAAGTGTTTTTTCAACCCATCTACATATTTAAAAAACTCATCTAGAACCTCACTTAGCACTTGATATATGATCATAATAATAATAATAACTAATTTAATGATAATATAATATATCTAGTAAAATTACCCTTCCATAAATTTGTATCGACATAACATAATGAAAATAATTAACCATCATAAATATTATCAAATAATTAACCATCATAAATATTATATTTGATAAGTAAAACTAATATCAAAGTTTAAAAATGTTCAAATATTTATTTTCTTTTAATTTATCAACTATAATTTTTTTTTAATAAAAAAATAATTATTTTATTTATTAATAACATTAAACAATAATAACTATATATTCACATTTATTTTGATAACAATCACATTATTTTCCTAGCAATCACTATAAAACCTTATAAGTTTATAAATATGATACACATATATATTTTTTAAATTATTGTTTATACTTATTTTCCATTTAATTATTTTTAAATATAAATCTGAATCACTTTCATTTTTATAACCATCACTATACATCTTATAAATATAATACATATTTTTTTTATATATATATTTTTAAATTTATTACATAACCTATCTTCCACTTCATTAATTTTTAAATATAATTCTGAACAAAGAGAACCTTGAGAACTTAAATATGAATCTGAGCCTCGAGAACTTGAAATCTCACCACTTGCACGTTAAACATAAGATTCATATTTCTGAATTGACGTTTTTGTGATTTATGGAGGATAAAATTTTTTCATCCACATTTAGTTCAGATTTTTTTATCAACAAATTCATCTTATCCCAACCATAAATCATACTGGATAGTGACGACCAAAAAAATATTATATAATTTTTCAAAAAAAACTTTTCTTTCTAAGATTCATATGTCAAACCACCCATGAATGGATGGTCAAATTATTTTGTGGGTTGAATTATAATTGCAAGGCCGTGGGGTTATGACATCTCACCTATTCACTGAAGTGGGGCCTCCAAGGGGCTCGAATCTAACCCAATCTTTGTACCATAACGAACATAATAATAATAACGTTAACTTTTAATATTCTTATTCTATATTGTTGATTGGTTTTATGAATTTATTTTTTTAAATAAAGGATTTAAGTGGACTCTTGAGGTTATTCATTTTTAATGTGGTTATATGTATTTTTAATAATATTCGGCTTTAATCTTATATATGAATAACTCTTTAACCATATCCAGAGAGTTAGAAATAATGATAATCAATGAAGTTGGAAATTTGAATTTGATAGGATTGTTGAATAAGTATGATGGGTAACTAGATAGAGGTTGCATCTTTTTTCTCCTATTATGAGGAGTTTTACTTTTGAGTACCTTTCAGTTCATTAAAAGGAAGTGAGTTTAGTATATTTATTAAATTATTTATAAATTTATAATATAAATAAGTATTATTTGTTTTTTAACTAGTTAATATTAGCGAATAATTGTATACACATTATTAGTGTACAAGTAAATAAATTAAATACACACCATAATTGTAATTATATATTTTATATATAAATTTCAAGTTTATTTTTTTCCGAGGAAAAAAACGAACTTTTTTATAAGTAATAAAAAAGTTACAAGCATATGAGTTAACATTCCTGAAACCAACTGTGATATTGAGACCTGCATCAGTCCCAAAGAGAGGGCAAACACCTCTCTGTGTATCACCAGCCGACATATCAACAAAACAAAAAATCATTTTTTCGCCTAACAAACCAGCTCGGGATCATTACCTATCCCAGGCAACTTAGTCGAAATAGTGGACTGTCCGTATCCAAAATGCGTGGGTCTCCTTACAGAGGAAAACAACCCACGGGATACCACCAAGAATTCCATATGATTGGTCCAAAATAGAAACATAACAGAAACTAAAAACCAAAAATTTCATCAAACTGTTTTCCAGATAATGAAAGACTGTCGAAAGTAAAACTAAACACAGCTGATATTTTTAAAATTTATGAGTAAGGTGGGAGATCCGACAGACGGATCTGATCCTGGATCTGTTCAGTTATTCTCCACGAGCCCACAGCTTGCTGCAAACCTTCTTTAGAAAGCCTATCTGCTGCTTCATTTCGGTCCCTGTAAATATGATCAATAGAGAACACATTAAAATAGTGCTTTAAATTTTGGATTTCTTCAAAAAGCGGCCTCAGCTGATAATTCTGACATCTATGTTTTCCATTGACCCAGTTGATTACATTCAATGAATCCCCAAAGATCTGAACTGAGAAGATATTCCTGTGAATGAGCCAGCATAAAAGGAGTTTTAAGGCAGACAGTTCGGCGAAATTGTTTGTTCCGGTCCCTAGGCCCACTGAAGCTTTTAGAGAGTGACACCTGCTTAAATGGATTATAATTCCGGCTCCAGTTTTGTTATTCTGAGCTGCCCCATCGAAATAGGCCCATGGGATCCCATCTCTGATAAGTTCTTCCCTGCTATGAGAAGATGTCCGAGGTTCTTCAGGCTCCGGTATACTAGACAGTATGGCTGTGCTTTGGATAGCAATCACTTCCGCTGGAGTGGATTTTTCTCTGAAAATGCTTTTGTTTCTTGCTATCCATATACCCCAGCATATAATGGGAGGAAGGTTCCTCAAATTCCTCTCTGAATAGTGATTCCACCAGTATTCCCATGCTATTTGAATGGTTTCCCCCTCCCATCTTGTGCTTTTACCTATTAATTTTTGCGCCTCTTCCCATACTTTCCTTGCAAAAGGACAGGCTATGAACAAATGGGAAATGGACTCTGAGTCTGAAAAGCACAAGGGGCATCTTCCTGGTCCCTGTTTGAATCTAGCTTGCAGGATATCCCATGTAGGTATTTTCTTTTTTAACACACACCATAGGAATATTCTGGCTTTTTTTGGGCATTTTAGCTTGAGCAAAGGTTTTACCCACCAATCTGGAGCATCCCACCCCTTTTTCTTCATTAAGAAATTGTACCCAGCCTTTGGGGAATAAGATCCCGTCTCAGCATGTGCCCAGACCAAAAGGTCTGGCCTATCCTTTATTCTAAGATTGGATCTTTTGAGCTCCTGAAGGAACATCTGCCACTCGTTTCTCCACGTGGGATCAATTTCTAGATCTTCCCCTGATTTCCAAGCCTGTCCCCAAATGGAAGACTGTCCTAAGATTGCAATCTGATTTAGACATACAATTCCTTTTGAATCCAAATGAGCAATCAGTTCTGGGGATAAAGCATAAGATTCATTGCATCCCACCCAAGGGTCCCTGCCAATCCTCAGGCTTTCACCATTCCCTACCTGCCAAGCCAAACCTTGTTCTATGACTTTAAAAGCCTCTGTCGTGGCTTTCCATATCACAGAAAAATTCCTGCCTTTTTTATCTGGGTTTCTTATCCAATCTTCTAAAGGAATGGGATCAATATATTTGCGCTTTACCACTTTGGTCCATAGGTTCTCAGAATTGATTATTCGCCATCCGGATTTTGTTGCCAGAGAAGTGCTGAAATCAGAAAGGTTTTTTATACCCCATCCACCCCAGTCTTTTGGCCTTGCAATTTTGTCCCATGCCACCCATGGAAGAACTGAGTCCTCCTTAGATCCTGACCACAGGAATCTGCTGCAAATTTGTTTAATCTTATGAAGAATTCCTTTTGGGATCCAGGTTAGGGCTGCCCAAAAAACAGGCATGGCCTGTAAAATTGAGTTCACCAGAGTCAACCTACCAGCCCGAGATAACCACTTGAAACTCCAATGAGAAATTTTTTGCTCAATTTTGGCCACCAGCCAGTTCTAATCCTGCTTTTTGTATGAGGATGGCTTTAGCCAAAATCCCAGATATTTGAAGGGACTTTCCATGTTACAGGTGTCAAAAGGCAGATAAGATGAAATCAGGAGCTCCTCCTGTCTGTTGAAGCCTTCCAAAATTAGCTGGGACTTCCTTGAGTTTATTTGTAGCCCTGTAGCTTTCAAGAATAGATCAAGTATACTTTTGAGTTCTTTGATTTCATTTTGACTCCCATTTGTAAATAATAAAATATCATCTACAAACCGGAGATGAGTAATGAACAAATTTACAGCAACTTCCAAACCTTTTATCAAACCTGTTCTTTTGGCATTTGATATCAGTCTACTGAGCCCTTCTGCTGCTAGGAGGAAGAGCAGGGGAGAAAGAGGACATCCTTGCCTCAGCCCCCTTTGTCCTTTGAAAAATTGAGAAGCAGCCCCATTTATTAAGACTACAAAACTTGCACTAGAGATGCACCCCATGATCCAGCTTATGAACTCCACCTTGAAGCCCAGGTGAGTCAGTAACATCTTGAGATAAATCCAGCTGATTCTGTCGTAAGCTTTGGACAAATCAATTTTCAACACCGCCCCTTTCTTGTTTGATTGTCTGATACTGTGAATGGTTTCCTGGGCCACCCCAATAGCTTCATGAATTTGACGACCATCTAAAAACCCAAATTGTTCAGATGAGATGCAGTTTGATAATATCGGTTTTAGGCGGATCGCAATGATTTTTGCAATAATTTTATAGATGCAGTTGCATAGAGATATTGGCCTGAAGTCCTCAAAAGAGTCCGGGTCCTCTTTTTTGGGGATAAGAGCAATGAAAGTTGCATTAAAAGGGGGGTAAATCTCTCCCTTCCTCCTTGATTCCTCCACCACTTCAGTTAGCTCATCTCCTATCAGATCAAAGAAGTGGAGGAAGAGCTCAATTGTCCATCCATCCGGCCCCGGACTTTTATCTTTTGCCATTGATTTTACTGTACCTTCTACTTCCTCCTTTGTCACCTCTCTAAAAATATTATCAGCTTCCTCTCTTTCCACAAAACGGGGGAAAACTTGAGCTGTTCTAATTACTTCAGCTAAAGTAGCCCCTCCTGGGTCGGAAAACAGGGATTGAAAGTGAGCCTTTCCCATATTTGAAAGGGCCTCAAAAGACGAGGCTTCTCTACCTTCGGGATCCTTCAGCTTCCAAATTGTATTAGCATTTTTCCGGCCTTTTGCATAGTTGTGGAAGAATTTTGTGTTTTCATCCCCCGCCCTCAGCCAGATTGCCCTGCTCTTAAGCCTCCATTCCTCCTCTTTGTCCAGTAAAATCTTTGCTCTAGATTTTTCAAGGGCCACAATTCTTTCTTTTGACTCCTGAGTGGCATAGGCATCTGCCTCAGGTTCTTCTAGAATTCGAAGTTCTGCATCGATTTTGGCCAAATCCTCATTTTGCTTTTTCCTTCTGGCTGAGGCCCATTCTAGAGTTGCTTTCTTTAGTCTTTTTAAGTTTTCCATAAAGAGAGCCCCTTTGTTCTCCAAAGAGCTTCTGCCCGGGTGTCTCCAAGTATTCCTGAACAACTGGTTAAATGAATCCTCTTGCAGCCACAAGGCATTGAATTTGAAAGGTGCAGCAGGTTTTGGGGGGGGCTTGGAGAGTTCTAACAGGATGGGGAAGTGATCAGAATTCCCCCCATCCCCCACCCATTGCCTGAACATTGGAATATTGGATGCCATCAAATCGCTAATTAAAAAACGGTCCAGCCTCTTCGCTATTCTCTCCTCCCCTGTTCTCCTATTCCTCCAAGTGGGTTTAGCTTTTATAATATTTACATCTATCAATTTATGAGATAGGAGAGCATTTGCAAAATAATCTGAAAGGGGGTCTTCTCTGGCTGAGGGGCCCCATGCTTCCGCATTTCCTATAGAAAAATTTAGATCTCCTCCCATTATCAAGTTCCTATCTTTCAGCAAATCTTTAGACAGGAGATCGTTCCAGAAAGATACCCTTGCCTGGCAAGGTCCATAAACATTGACAATCAGAAGAGGGAAATCGAAATCAGGGAATAAAATCTCCATCCCCAGAACATGAGGCATACCCCAATGATTCAAGATCTTCAATCTGCCCTCCCTAAATCCTATGGCAAGACCACCCGAGTGACCCGCAGCATCTAGGGCTACGAAAACCCACCCTGGAAAGGAAATTCTGAGAGCTGATTCTATGTCAACACTTCTGCCCAAGGTCTCTTGAAGAAAGACAATGTCTGGATTATAGCGCGATATGAGCTCCTTCAAAGCCAGTTTTTTGGGTTTACTGGTTAAACCCCTACAATTCCATGACAAGCAAATCATTTAATCACAGCATCAGGGGGAATTGCTGCTCTAAGCGCCCCAGGAATTGACATTTGCTTGCCATCAGCCACATCGAATTTTGCTTTAACTTGAGCTTTTGACAGGTTTGATTTCCTACCTCTACCCTTTTTATTTATGCTTCTAGACGACGAAGGGCCCAATCCACCCACCGGTTCCACAATTTCGGTATTGATTTCAGACTTTTTACTGAGGGATCTAAGGTTATAATGGCGAGCCGGGGGGGATAAACCAGAGTCCAGATTTACATGGGGACCAACTTCACAGTTCAGATCAATGGAGGGGATGGCGGCAGTGATGTTTTCAATGTTTACAAAGTCATCATTGCTTCTACTTATCATAGGATTTTCTATAGACGAGGAGACAACTTTAGAAACAGAATTAAAAGCAAGATTTAAAGGATCTGACTGCATACCGGGAGGTTCGCTATCAGGGATATCAGCATTTCCGCCTGGGATTTTTTCAGTGCAGCTCGGAGCTTCTTTTGCTTGTTCCGGTTCCCCTCCGTCCTGGGTTAAGCCTTCGACTTCCTGAGGTTGAACCCCCTCCATAGGCTTTGCATCTGAGCTTTGCTTCTCCGCCGATTCCTTTTCTTTCCTCGTACTATCCTCCCACTGCTCATCTGTTTTCTGTGTCCTTCTTCTGCGCTTCCCCAATGGGCATTCCCTTGCCAAATGCCCGTACTCATGACATCTGTGGCACCGGAACGGTAAGAGTTCATAATCTAGAAGCTGTTCAAAGACATAATCTCTATACTGCAAGTTGATAGATTCTGCTAGTCCTTCATTTGGGTTTAGCCGCACTAAGATCCTGGCCACTGCTCTTTCATGGGTATGGAGGAAGGACTTGTCCGCTTCCAAGAAAGTACCCAGAAGATTTCCAATGGATGTAAATACCGAATCGACCCAAAGGAAGGGAGGCAGACCAGGAGCCCTGACCCAGACTGGGAATTCCTCCACTTTCTCCTTGGAAGCGTCAAATAAGGGTGACCACCTTTTGAAAAAGACTGGGCGATTCCCAAAAGCCCAATTCCTCCCTTCGACCCATTCCATAGCTTCCTTGCTGTCGAATCTGATCATAAACCACCCTTTAACCAGAGTTGCAGTTTTAAAGGACTTTGCCGGGGTCTCCTTCCATTGACGCTCCGCCCACTGCTGTAAAAACTTGCCTGAGACAAACCTCCCTCTTGCTCTGCCCACTAGCGTACTCTCCGCTACTTCCAAAGCATCTTCCACCTGCACATCCATTCCTAATACCAAATTTCCTGCAATCTTTTTCTTTTTCAAGGGCTTCGCCTTTTTTCGCTTATCCCCGGCCCTTTCACGTTCCGGTTCCACTTCTCTATCTAACGATTCCAGGCCAGTATTGTCTGGTACCCTATGAGCACCATTCTCATTCACCTCAGGGGGGTTTTCTTCCTTTCCTGAAGAGGTAGAAAGTAGTACTCCTACGGTGTTTCCTTTTTTGCCAGCAATCAGTCTTCCTTCCTCTTCCGCCCTTCCAGGAAAGAGGGTCTGATCATCCTTCCCCTGATTGGAAACCTTGCCGAGCACAGAGATAACCCTTTCCTCACCCCAGCCAGTTTGAGGTGAGCCTTTTGAAAAAAGGTGTCTGTTCACTGCCAGATGACTGCTTCTATCCCGGTCTTCCTTATCTGAAGTTTGAAAACCCCCTACAGTTCTCCATAATCCTTGATTTGAATTGAAATTTATGATGTCCTCGAGACCACCAGACGGACTGAAGACCTTCGAAGGGGATAAAGCCTTACATTCATGGGGGCCGAAGATTTTCGCTTTCGGTTCACTTTCCTCCGCTTGGCCTCCTGACTCTCCAACGACCCTGCCACCTTTGCCGAACGCACCAGACAGTTCCAGACTTTCCTCCAGTAAGCCCTTAGGTGCTTTGTTACTCCACGATCCTCCCACTGAGAAGGTGGCGGATGCAATGCTGCCCACTTGCCCAAAGAACTTGTCGATGTTTTGTTCCGTGACCTCCTTTCCCCAGATCGAGAGAATGTCTTCCGGGGCTGGGTCTAAATCCACCGCCTCGTTTGGATTCACCATGGTAAAAACAACAGTAAAACTGGCACCTCAAGGAAACCACCGTTGCCTGAAAAATCGCTCCTGAAACCACCTGGGGAATAGACGTTATGAGTCACGGTTACTGCTGCTCCAAAACCGCCTGAGAGTAAGCTTCGCTGAGAAAACCCTCAGAGGGGGACTACCGACACCAACCGACAGCTATCGAGACCGAACCCTAAACGAGAAAAAACAAAAGTTTAACCGCCCAACTGTCTCATTCTAAGTTACCTTGAAGACTTCTAGCCTCGGAGGGTCTGCCATCATGCCCAGCCCGTACCTGCGTGTCCTTGAGATGGGCTGTCTGCGTCACCTAGGCCATCAGCCTAGGGTTTCAGGATCGAACCCTACGCCCTACCGTCCTTCCGAGCTCCCGTTGCACCCCTTTCCCTGGCCTGTTTTAACTTTCGTGTTGTAGAGGGTTCTAAATTTCAAGTTTATTACTAAGTGAATTAATAGTAAAAGAACAATTTGTGTGTAAGAATTTATTTTACAAACAAGAGCGATAGTTGTATAACAGTATAGTTCTTGCCTCTTTTGATAGTTATCAATATGTTGGTGCAATGAAGGCAATGTGGGGTTGGCATTCTGTCAATATTCGAGAACACTTTGTCTCTGTGATTCATCGTTATTCCCATCATGGTTATAGTTTTCTTAAATAATTGAGTGTGAAGGTGCGGAGGAAGCTTTAATGGCTATAGTTTAATTTTTTAATGTTTTATGGTTATAGTTTTTTTGAATAATTGTCAAGTGCGGAGGTGTGCAGGAAGTACAATGAAAGCTTCCTCTGCATGCCTAGACTCTGCATAATGGTTATAGATTGTATTTGTAGTTTCTACCAACGTGCCCACACCAAAAACACGGCTTCACATGTTTTGTCTCCTTCCATCAGATTTATTTATGTTGCTGGAAAAAAAATTCCCATGGCAATCTAGTGTCCGCAGAAGCTTACGATGTGGAAAATGACAATTTGGAGGGTTTCCCTCCCATTATTGAAAAGTGCGACGGGTGAAAGAGTGTTTTCTTGCAAGGGAAATTCATGGTGATTAGTGGAGGATGGAAGAGGACATTGTGTTGATGCAAAATAAGTGAGGAATTTTTTTTATCCAAATTTGGGCATGTGGAACAGACTATAAGACTTGTGCAGTTCAACGAAATCTCTCATTGTGCTTGTTTTTGTTGTTTTCTCTTGACAATTGTATGTTTTCTATAAACAGATAGTGTTGAAGTACAATAGTGTTAGATTATAATAGTAACCATTTTCAGTTTCAATGCATGCATCTTGAATGAGAATTAGGCATTGTATTGCAATTGGATTGCAGAAATGGATTTTGATAATGTATTTGCTCAAGCCATCAGTCAACCTGCCAACATTTGAAACCCTTGCCCAATATCACAACATCGTGCATAGAGGGGGAGTGTGGAGGAAGCACGATGAAAAATTCCTTCGCACTTCGCACTTCCTCCACACCTCCTTGATTCTCAGTGTATCCATTGTCATTTTAAGGTATGAATACCACTTTGGATGTCGCTTTGTATAAATCTGATCCACTTTGTCCACATGTACTGCTAATAATGGTAGTTTTGCCTTAATTGTGTGGAGGTGTGGAGGAAGGTGCTTTCATTGTGTGGAAGTGTGAAGGAAGCTACCTGCACACTGCATAACGTATCCATTATTCATTTTATATGGCCCCTGTCTCCCCAATCAGCCTGCTTGTTGGTCTGTCGTCCTCCTCATTATAGTCCTCTTGGAATCAATAACATTTTGTCAGAATACATCTAGTATTATTCTAATTTGTGCTTTTCCAGAAAATATGAAATGTGCTTCTTCGCTCATTTGGTTGGGCTTTTCGTATCTCAAGGATTCTCGTAGCAAGTCCAATTTAGTGAAGTATATGATGTCGTTAACTTGGAACGGTTAAATGAGTCATGTTGTTTATGAAGTTTTCTTTGGAGTTCATTTCTTAAAATCCGCCTACATCATCTCACTATAAGTTAGGTCATCACTGATATGCTTGTGGACGCACCCATTCCAAAACCCTCCCTGATAAAAGTTATTATGATCACATTTGTCTGATTTTCATTTAAGTGCATAATTGAGAGACCCGTCAATAAAGACAAAAAATGGGAATATATTCTTTTGTCTTCACTCCCTAATAAATTCGTCAAGTGCAGTGTGTGAAGTCAAGAAAGACGGTCCTCAGATCTCATTTAGACCCAATGTGCAGGCATCATAACTCATCTTTTTGACCAACTTATTTAGGTTATTGTAAGGATAGCTAGGAAGTTACTCCAGTTGCGCTTTACAAATAATATATTGATTAAAAAAAATCAGAAGGAGCAGATTGGGTTGATCCACAGTTTACCATTGTTAATTGATCCAGATCTGCTTGTTGATCAGGTGTGGATCTTAAGAATATGATCTGCTATGTCCCCAGTCGAACCTAGTATTATCTCTTGATTCTTCTTTGTATTAAATGAAAATGATAATCATAACCAACACCAAAGTAAGCAATTAATGTTGAAAATCCAAATAATTCCATAACCTCAAATGCATGAATGAATCAAATGAAATTCCAAAGGGATGTTGACGAGGAGTGCCTTGACATCACAGTCCCATCACTGCCCACCATCTATTTAGGAAAATAAATAAATATTTTATTATATTGGACAATATGTTAATAAGGGAATAAATTCAAATGTTTTTGTGAAGGTGTGGGAGTGTGAAGGAAACACAATGAAAGCTTCCTCCACACTCCACACAATAATTATAGTTTAATTTTCTAAAGTCTAATGGCTATTGCTTTTTTAAAATAATTACTAAGGGCATAGGTGCAGAGGAAACATAATGAAAGCTTCCTATGAACCTTTATACTCTACACATTAGCTGTACTTTAGGCCAAAGCAATAAATGTCGACACACATAGGATGGATTGCCAAAGTATTGACTCATGTCACTAAACTTAGAGCTAAACCTGAGTGTTTTAGTCCAGGTAATTTTATAGTCAAATTAATGAATAATAGAGGAGAAAGAGAGAATTTGATCTAAAACGATACAGGTTTTGTTTTAAGTGTAAAGAAAAGAAAAAAAATTACTCCATATGGTCAGGTTTAAAGTCAAATGACTTAGTGTCAAGCTTAACTGACGAAAATGCACATTTGGGCTTAAAAGCAAAGAAATGTTACATATTTGGTTAAGCGACAACCTAGCTATGCCCTGGATCTTAGTTGGAAGGAGGTGAATATCGACATTATGTTGGTATTTTCACACAATATTTTTTGTGGATACGGTATTGTAATTTGTTGGCACAGTTGCTAGAACATGGTTCCATTTTTGGGCTTCAAGGTACAATCTTTTTAAGGTTCCAGATGAAATCTCAACACAACTTACGCTGCATGGTTCACTATCTGTCTGGAAGCATCTTTGAACCTCTACTTATAGTAAGACATCTCCATTTTAGTGCGATTTAAGGTTATTTTTCCTTTCGTCTCTTTTGAATGTTTCGATGATGGAACCTGATGCTCTAAGTGTTTGTCATCCATGATTTCCCTATAAAATATCAGTGAGTGTGAAGGAATCACAGTGAAATATTCCTCCGCACCTATGCACTCCACACAATGGTTATAGTTTAATTTTATAAAGTTTAATGGTTATAGTTTTTTTAAATAATTATTGAGTGTCAATGTGCAGAGGAAGCACAATGAAAGCTTCCTCCACACAATGGTTTTAATTTAATGGTTATAGTGTAATTTTCAGCCAAAGTAATGAATTCCAATGCAAACAAGATGGATCATCGAAGTATCAAGACTCATGTCACTAAACTTATAGCTAAACGCAGTATTTTAGTCCAGGTAACTTTATACTCAAATTAACGAAGAAAAGAGGAGAAAGAGAGAATTTGGTCAAAAACAGTGTAGGTTTGGTTTCAAATGTAAAGAGAGGACAAAGTTTTACTCAATATGGTGAACTTTAAAGTCAAATGACCTAGTGTTGAGATTAATTGACGAAAATCTTAGTCTGATCTATGCACATTTTGGCTAATGTTGTGCAGGCAATCCTTTCTGCGAACAAAAACGATCCCTCTAGTCCTATGGGAGGATCTAGCAACAATAGAAGACAATTACATGTAATCTTTCCTAATTCATACTAGAAAATACAAAGGAGGATAGATCTCCTACCTCTCTCTGATGTTGATACCCTTGATGTCGACCTTGACTCTTTGGCTTCCAAGCTCACAATCTCCTCTTCGTTGGTGTAGATGAGTGCCTGAAAGAATGATCAAGTGGGAGCATTATAACCAATGAAGCCTTGATGTTGGAAGCCTCCTTCAAGTGAGATTCCAAGTCCAAGCCTTAGCCTTCAAATACCTTTTCTCCTTTGCAAATGGGTAGCATTTGGGCACAATTCAGCACTAGGATGGCAACCAACCAACCAACAACCAACCATTAGTGGATGGTGGGAAATTCATTTATAGGGAAGGAGAGGGAGTTGAGGATCCATGAAAAGAGGGAGGAGTTCCACATCTCAAGGGAGAGATCCATGAGAGTAGGATCTAGGACTAGGAATGGGAGGTCTTGTTCCAATATTCATTCACCTGAAACCACATCGATGTTCTCGAGCCTTCCAGTAAGAGAAGCTTCCCCTCCATTTTGGGAAAAATTTCCTGAAGAGGACCAACGCGAATTTTCCTAATAAAAGTAGCGCTAGACATGTGTAATGCCAAAAGTTACCAGCGCAGATTTGCCTGATAAAAGTAGTGTTGGGCTTTCAAAACGAGGTTTTTGGTAAGCTCTTCATAATTCTTTCAAGGCCAGTTTTCTTCCTTTTCTTCAAGGATGTTCCAAACATGTTTCATGGTGAATACATTGTTTGCGACAACTTTCATCACTTTGTGACACTTTAAGATACGAGACTGGGAGTGCAACAAAATAATGTCTAACAGATGCCCCCTAAAGCATGAAGTCAGAATAGGAAGTGATGGCTTGAATGATATACGAGCAAAGGCAAGGACTTAGAGAACCATTGTTAGGAGACCTACAAATCACACATAATACAATATATATGACATCTCTAATGTAAGTATGCTTAAGGTGTAAGCATCTAACAATACATGGATCCACGGAATGGACACAACCATCCGTATAGAAAGGATCATGTTTACAATCATGAATACTTAATAACTCCACGCAACCTAGATTTATCCAACGAAACCCAGGGTCTTCATCTCTATCTCGATCCAACCAAAGTACAAATATCACCATGCGAATAAATGGGTTGTAGTTGAACATGGTAGAAACCACCTGTTTATCGGCCAATTACGTAAACCGTTAACACGCACGAGAGAAACCACCAATGATGACGATGGTTCTCAAGGTACAACAACACAATCCACGAGTGTGAAAAATGAAGCTAAAGTCGAACACTCACACAATCATTCAATCGAATGCCAGTGATGTGAACCAATCGTCGAATGTGAAGAACCTACCATTGAGGCATGCAAGATCCAAGGTACTGAAAGGGAGTTTTTAGATCATCTTCCTGGATAAGGAGCTGGAGTCGACAGGAAGTGATTCGTTGAAGGAGGGCCATAATGTTTCCCACATCATTGACAAAAAACATAGGATTTTGCAAAGTTGGCAACAGTGATTCAGGATTATTGCAGAAAAATCAAACAGGGTATAAGTGGTTTGAATTTGTAGATGGGACTTCTCTTGAGCATATCGGTGACACGACTATGGAATTTGGCAGAATTTTACTCAAAATAAGATCAGAGTTCACAATGACAATAAGATATAATCAAATGAGAGGAAAGTGGATTCCCCAAACCCAGTAAGGCGAGTGACGAAGTGAGGTTAACCCAAACCTAACACGAGATACAGATACATGTCATGTTCAAGAGTGAGATGCTGCCTTTTATACAAAATGCAGGATATATGTTTCCTTCCATTTTTTCCCCACTATTTCTAGTGAGTACCTCTTTAGTTTTAATCTCAAACTTGAAGAGGATATCATATGATTGTCGTATAAGTTCATCCTTCAGATGAATCCATCCTAGTATTTTTAACAAGCCCTAGGAAGGAGTAGCTCGGTCTCGTGATGGTGACAAGTCCTTCGTCGTTTTAGTTTTATGAGTTCGACGAAGGGGTAACTCAACATCTTTTTCATGTTTATAGAGTTTGAAAAAGAGGCGAAAAGAAAACTCTAGATGTCCATTTTCATAGATAGTCTCTTAATTCCGAAAAGGTAGAAAAAAATAATCAAGAGAACCTCTTAGCCATGTTCGACTAAGGTATTCATTTTTTGTAGCTAGTCTATCTCAGTCCGAAAAAGGGTTAAACTTATACTGAGTAGACGTCTTTTCATTTAATTTTACGAGTTCGAAAAGACAAGTGCTAGACAATATTTTGATATTTTTGGAATATGAAAAGAGTTGAAAGAGGACTCCACCTGGAGGAACAAGTGGTATAAAAGGATAAAAATTGGCTACGTTCATGATGGAACTGCTCAAAACATGTAAAGGTCAATAGGTTGGCTAATAAGACCACTCATCGCAAAGGTTCCTCAAGAAAGGGTAAAAAAATCAAGTGAAAGTGTATGATCAGCCAAAAAGATGGTGACGAAGGAATGAAAAAACCAAGGCTTATCTGGCAAAAACAAGCTGATAAAAACAATAATCACGAGAGGTAAAGTGGGAATGGTTTCATTTTTACACAAGCTTGAAACATGGGAAACTATGTTTGAGGATACTTGAAGACGGTTTCATTTTTTCACAAGCTTGAAACATGAGAAAAAACCATGCTTGGTTTTGGTTTCATTTTTACACAAGCTTGAAACAAAGACAAACTATGCTTGAGATCAGTTTTATTTTTACACAAGCTTGAAACAAAGAAAAACTATGCTTGAGATCAGTTTCATTTTTACACAAGCTTGAAACAAAGAAAAACTATGCTTGAGATTAGTTTCATTTTTACACAAGCTTGAAACAAAGAAAAACTATGCTTGAGATTGGTTTCATTTTTACACAAGCTTGAAACAAAGAAAAACTATGCTTGAGATAAGTTTGCATGCCCCCAGCATAATGACTCAATTTGAGGTACATTCCCCCCAAGCTTCATTTCATTCACCTCATTAGACTACTGTTTCCTAACAGGTGGATGGAATGAAGGTTCATCTACGAGATCAAGTGAAAGACTCGACTGGGAATTTATGGGATCTAATCAAAGACTCGAATTGGAAGGGGATTTTTTTCATTTTTTAACGAGCTTGACACAGGAAAAGAACCATGCTCATGACACCTTGTTTCATTTTTTAACAAGCTTGGCACAAGTAAAGGAACTTTGATCTAACACCTTGTTTCATTTTTTTGGGAGCTTGATATAAGACAAGGAACTCCCCTTTGAGAACCTTGATTCATTTTTTAAGGAGCATGACACAAGACATGGAACTTTTCTCTAAGAACCTTGATTATGGACCATAAGAGGCCATGGATTCCAAGAGGTTCTCATCAGGAGAACACCGCTCTAGAAGGAATACATATCAAGGGATATAATGGAAAGATCAAGCTCCAATGATCCCAGTACATAATGCACTATATCACTGAATAGATCATCAGTAGACGCGGGCATGGAATAGGTAGCCACATAATTAACCTATGGTGGGGGTGATACCACTTTCATACAAGGACCATTTAGGGAAGATGGTTGATTGGGAGTCAAATTAGGACCAACAAACAAAAGTTGATCAATGGTCACAATTCTTCCTTCATGTGGGAAATATATGACACGAAAGAGAGAAGAGACAAGAGCTCCCATGACATAAACATAGTCATGACCAAGGAGTAAATTAAAATCCAAGGGCCTTGGACAACCATCACATCGATATAGATTATTTTTCCTCCCAAAGTAATAGGCAACTTAGGAAGGATCCCTAACGGTTGATTGGTTCCTCTGTTAACAGATTCTCGAAAATGGGCACAAGCTGTGTAGAACCTAAATCTTGCTAAGTAGTTAAGGACAAAATACTAACCGACGTGCCTTCATCTATGATTGTGCTAGGTGCGAGTGTATTACAAACCTGTACTATGATCTAAAAGTGTTGCATTGTGTTATATTCTTTCCACGACTAGCCCACGTAGTTAACCAGGGGGTTAGAAGGGGGGCGGAGCCCCCCCTTCGTTGCGTTGATTGCGTAGCAGGGGGAGTCACAGGGGGTTTGAGGGGTGCAGGTAACCCCACTCTATGGCGTCCAAGGCAGTGCCCCAGAAAACTTTGGTTTCGAACCCTATGTTAGTTGGGCGGACCTACCTATGGTTTTGTGCATGATTTTCGCACATGGTTTTGGACGCGATGGTTTTCAGTCCATCGCTTTGGATGCGATGGTTTTCGTTCCATGGTATTGGATGCTTTGGCATGTATAAATATGTATTGTAACATTGAAAGGAACATAATGAAAAATCACGCTGGTAGTCTTGGTTTTGGGATCCAGGGGAAAATCTCTGTGTATATGTGTTTTATGTGTTATGCTCTCACATTGTTTATTTTCTGTGTTTTAGAATTCGCATTCAGGTAATTTATGTACGGGGTTAAAACCTACATTTGGTATCGAATTTGTTTTTGGCTTCAAGGGGACACCTTTGTTGTTGAGGGGTTTCACTCGGGCCTGTGGTGGACCTTGTTCAGTGGGAGATTTGCGGGATTGATTCTGGTGGTGAAAGAAGATGGAGAGTAGTGGAAAGATAGAGATCGAGAAATTTAATGGTCATAGTTTTGAGTTATGGAAACTCAAGATGGAGAATTTGTTGGTGGATAAAGATCAGTGGATCATGGTAGATCCATGTAATAAACCAACGGGAGTGTCCGATGAAGAATGGAAGAAGTTGGATCGGAAGGCAAAGAGCACAGTATGATTGTGTGCCTCAAATTCAGTATTGCTAAATGTATCAGGGGAAGCTACGGCGAAGGCTTTGTGGGAAAAGTTAGGGACTTTCTACCAATCTAAGTCTCTTGTGAATAAACTGTTCCTACAGAAAAAGTTGTATAACCTGAGGATGAAAGATGGAGACTCAGTGACAAAGAAATTGAATGCATTTAATACTGTGGTAAGTCAGTTATTATCTGTTGAAATTAAAATTTCAGATGAAGAAAAGTGCATCAATTTGTTGTGTTCTCTACCAGATTCGTGGGATAGTCTGGTTATTACAATAGGTAGCAATACCACTGCCTTGTAGTTTCATGAAATAGTCTCATCCTTGCTAACGGAGGAAATGAGACGAAAAAATATGGAGAGCCAGAATGGTGATGCCTTGTCTGTACGAGGATGGTTCCAAAATAGAAACAAAAATAAGTCATCGATTGGGAGGTCTAAATCTAGAGGGAGATCTAAATCTCCAGGAAAACCTGTAAAGGTGGTGTGCTAGAAATGTGGAAATGAAGGGCACTACAAAAGGGACTGGAAATTTAAAGCTCCTGATAAAGGAAAGGGATTTGATGATGCTCCTTCTGCAGAGGTGAAAACCACCTCAGATGAAGGTGGGGATGTGTACTTGGCTTCTTCAAGTACACATGTAGATCATGAGGCATGGTTGATTGACTTAGGTGCATCCTTTCACTTCACTCCCCATAGAGAGTGGTTCTGCAAGTAAGAGAAATATGATGGTGGTGATGTCTTCTTGGGGGATGACAGGAAGGCTAGAATTGTTGGCCGCGGAAAAGTAAAGTTGAAGTTGCAAGGTGGAAGGGTTATAACACTTCTGGGTGTTCTGTATATTCCTGCATTAGCTAGAAATCTGATTTCTATAAGAAAGTTGTATGATGCAGGTGTAAAAACAGTGTTTGATAAGGATACCTACAAGATGGTTTGTGGAGCACTGGTATTGATGCGGGGAGTTCCGATTGAGACTTTGTACAAGTTGCAAGGTAGCACTATTGTTGATGGGTGCAACAGTTCCATGGTTCCTGAAAGTGGAGCAGAAATTCTAGTGGTCTCTGGAGAGAAGACCATGTTGTGGCATCAAAGGCTTGGACATATTAGAGAGAAGGGCCTTCGAATACTTCATGGTAGAGGTATGGTAGAAGGTATGAGTAATAGCTCTCTGGATTTTGATTTTTGTGAAAAATGCGTATATGGGAAGCAGAATCGGATGAGTTTCCCCTCTGGTGGTAAGAGGGCGAAACAGATATTAGAGCTTGTTCATAGTGATGTGTTTGGACCTATGAAGGTTCCATCACTAGGTAAGTCTGTGTCCTATGTATCATTTATAGATGACTTCTCAAGGAATACATGGATATATTTCCTTAAGAAGAAATCTGACGTCTTTGACAGGTTTAAAGAATTTAAGGCTTTGGTGGAAAACCAGACAAAGAAGAAGATAAAGGTGCTGAGGACAGATAACAGTGGAGAGTTTTGCAGTAAGGAATTTGAAGAATTCTGTAAGAAATGTGCTATAGCACGGCAGAAGACTACTCCATATACACCTCAGCAAAATGGAGTTGCAGAAAGAATAAACAAGACATTGATGGAAAGGGCAAGAAGCATGATCAGTGGTGTCGGGTTAGGACAAGAATTCTAGGTAGAGGTGGTGGAGACTGCATGTTACCTGGTCAACAGATCACCTTCATCAGCGTTGGAGGATAAGACTCCATAAGAGGTATGGACTGGTAAGAAACCCTCTCTTTCACATTTGAGGGTAATTGGATGTGATGCATATGTACATGTTCTAAGGGAGAAAAGAACAAAGTTGGATAGTAAATCTGAAAAGTGCATCTTTATTGGGTATAAGGATGGTTTAAAGGGTTATAAGATTTGGAACCCAGTAACAAGGAAGGTTGTGTACAACTGAGATGTGGTGTTCAGAGGTGAAAGATGTTATTAAACATGAAGTCCAACCAAAGGAACCTGAGAAGATAGAGTTTGAGCTTAAGGAGGAAGATTTAGACTCTACAACAGAGGAGGAATCAGAAGATGAAGAGCCACAAACTCCGGGTGTGCGAAGATCAGTTCGAGAAATAAGGTAGTCAAAAAGGTATAGTCCATCTACTTTATGTTCAAATTTTGCTTTATCTATTACTGATGATGATCCCAGAACTGTGAAGGAAGCAGTAGATTCAGAGGATGGAAAACTCTAGAAAGAGGCCATGGTTGATGAAATGACATCTTTGCACAAAAATGAGGCATGTGATTTGGTGGAGTTGTCGGCTGGAAGGAAACCCATTGGCAGCAAATGGGTGTTCAAGAAGAAGACAAATGCAAAAGGAAAGGTGGAGAAATACAAAGCTCGGTTGGTAGCAAAAGGCTATTCCCAGGTGCCATGAATTGATTTTGATGATATTTTTTCTCCTGTTGCCAAGGTAGGTTCTATTAGATTACTTTTATCTATTGTTGCTGCTTTTGATTTTGAGGTAGAACAGATGGATGTGAAGACAACATTTCTTCACGGGGATCTACATGAAGCAACCTGAAGGCTTTACGGTGAAGGGTAAGAAAGAACTGGTATGCAAGTTAAAGAAGTCTCTGTATGGGTTAAAATAGTCACCAAGGATGTGGTATCAGAAATTTGATACATTTATACAGGGACTTGGCTTCACCAGAAGCAAAGCAGATCATTGTGTGTATTTTAAATTAATTGGTGACCGTGTTATTTATCTATTCTTGTATGTGCATGATATGTTGCTGGTTGGAAATGACAAATAAATTATCCAGGATTTGAAGACCCATTTGTCCTCCAAATTTGACATGAAAGATCTTGGTGCTGCAAACTATATTTTGGGCATGGAAATTAAAAGAGATCGGACAAAGAGGAAGCTCTAGTTAAACCAGAGGAAGTATGTCGAGACAATACTGCAGAGGTTTAATATGCAGGATAGTAAACCGGTGAAGGTTCCTATTCCTGTAGGTGTAAAGTTATCTGCTGAACAGTGTCCCTAGACACAAGAAGAGGAAGAGGACATGTCCCGTGTTCCATATGCAAGTGCAGTTGGTAGCCTGATGTATGCGATGGTTTGTACTAGACCATACATTGAACATGCTGTGGGAGTATTGAGCAGGTCTATGTCAAAACCAGGGAAGCAGCACTGGACAGTAGTGAAGCGGGTTTTCAGGTATTTGCGTGGCACTAGTGGTTATGGTTTGTGCTACTAAGGAAGACCAGGATTGCACAGAGTGTTGGATAGTCATGGCTTTGTTGATGCAGACTGGGCTGGAGATCTGGATCAGAGAAGATCTACAAGTGGGTATGTGGTTAACCTATTTGGAAGTGTAGTCAGTTGGATGAGTGAGAAACAATCTGTAGTGGCACTATCAACTGCAGACGCAAAATACATGGTAGCCACTCATGCAAGAAAGGAAGCAGTTTGGTTGCAGAGATTGTGTTCAAATATGGGGTTAGTACATGGAGTTATAAGGATAGACTGTGACAGCCAAAGTGCAATCTTCTTGGCAAAGAACCCTGCATATCATTCAAAGAAAAAGCACATTGATGTTCAATATCACTTTGTGAGGGATATGATAGAATAAAAAAAGGTGTTGCTAGTAAAGGTGGACACTTTGAAGAATATTGTAGATGCATTGACAAAATCTGTGAGCTCTGAGAAGTTCTCTTGGTGTAGAGAAACAATGGGCATTGCAGGGCTGGATAAATGCCTAAGCTCTCTTGTGGCCCCTAGTGGAAAGAAAACAATAAGTGGGAGAATTGGGTTGTGTTATATTCTTTCCACGACTAGCCCACATAGTTAACCAAGGGGTTAGAAGGGAGGCAGAGTCCCCCCTTCATTGCGCTGATTGCGTAGCAGGGGGAGTCACAGGGGGTTTGAGGGGTGCAGGTAAACCCACTCTATGGGGTCCGGGGTAGCGCCTCGGAAAATTTTGGTTTTGGACCCTATGTTAGGTTGGGCAGACCTACCTATGGTTTTGTGCATGATTTTCACACATGGTTTTGGATGCGATGGTTCTAGAGGTTACCAGCATAGATTTGCTTGATAAAATTAACATTGGGCTTGAAAAACAAGGTTTTTGATAAGCTCTTCAGAATGCTTTCAAGGCAAGTTTTCTTCCTTTTCTTCAGAGATGTTCTAAACATGTTTCATGGTGAATACATTATTTGCGACAACTTTCATTACTTTGCAACACTTCAGGATACAACACTGGGAGTGCGACAAAATACTATATAACACTTAAAACGAAAGAAATGTTACAGCTTGGATTCGGTGATAGCCTGGTTATGCCCCACACCTGAGCCGGTATGAGGTGACTATCGGCATTATGTTGGTATTTGCTAAACTGATTTTTAATGAGCATGGTATTACAATTTGTTGGCACGAGTGCTAGAACGTGGTGCCATTTAGAGGCTTTGAGGTTCAATCCTTTTAAGAGTCCAGGTGAATTCTCAACACAGCTTACATCACATGGTTATGCAACATATACTCCTTATTCGTGTTTATAGTTGCCATGCATCACAATAGTTCTCTCAAATATCTCTTTGGTTATCTTGATTACTCATAAGTTGTTCATTTGCATGCAATTAAAACATAAAAAGAAATTTGAAAGAGTTTTACTCAAATTCAGTCAGTGTTATAATGTGGTTTTACAATCATAAATTGTGCACATTTTCATTTGCATCTGTAGTATGAAATTATATATTTATATAATGATTTTATAATCTGTGGTGAGTGTGGAGGTGGATTTTCCCTCCACACAATGAAAGCCACCTTCACACAATGAAATCCAACAAATTATTAAATATATGTTTAAACTACTATTATTATTTCGAATAGAAGAGGTGTGCTAGTGGATATCGACATCTGAATAAATTTTATCATGTTTCTTGTGTAAGACTCTTCATCATGGAGCGCCCATTATCCTAACTTCTTTGTTGAGTATTTGATTTGTTTCATTTTTTAAACAATAATGTTATAGTTCTATGATGATTTGTTGGGCGGCCATTAACTAATTTTGTGACATTCTCTTAAATTATATAATAGCAATTATGTTCACCCACTTTTAAAAGAGGATTCCTCTTTGAAAAATTCTACAATTTTAAACTAGTATATAGATGTCGACTGACATCTGGCATATAAAAGATGAAGTATCTCCTTGAATTTTTTAAGCACGTTTTAGCACAATTTAATATATATATATATATATATATATATATATATATATATATATATATTCACATCAAATCCACGTCAATATGGTTGATATTCCCTCTCATTTAAAGATGGTTTTGTGGAATGTGGAGGTGGCTTTGCACCCCTGCACTTTTGCACTCAATCAACAAATGGTTATTTCTTCGCACTTCAATTAGAAATTTAGAAAGCCTACATATTCTAAGTCATAATGGGTAACTCTATTAGCTTAGGTAGTGTGGTTACATATATAACCTTGGAGTCATCAATATCATTGTGAGTGAGACGTGAGTGTTGTCTGGGAGAGCGGGTGAGTATTGTGAGGTGAGCGGGTCTGGGAATTAGTTGTGAGTGTTGTGGGGCTATGAGGGTGTTTTGAGGGTGAGTCATGAGTATTGTGAGGGTGACTCATGAGTGTTGTGGGGTGATCGGGTCTGGGAATGAGTCGTGAATGTTGTGGGGTCGTGAGGGTGTGGTGTGGGTGAGTCTTGAGTGTCGTGGGGTGAGTTGTGAGTGTTGTGGAGTCGTGAGGGTGCTATGAGGGTATCGTATGGAGCCGTGAGGGTGGAGAGAAGTGGTGAGATGTGAGGTACAACAGCGATGAGGGTGTTGGGAGGGATATTTGAGATGGAAAGTTGTGGTGAGATGCAAGGTCATGTGGCGGTGAGAGTTGCGGTGATTTGCGAGGGAGAGTTGTAGTGAGAGCAGCGTGAGAGTTGTGGTTAGAGGTGTGAGGGAGCTGCGAGGTGAGAGAAAAAGTGAACTTTTTGAGGTAATAACTGTGAGTAGGTTATACATGTAGTTTCGTTTTCAACTGAAAGGCAAGTCGGACCCACATTTCCCTCATTTTCATATTATTTTCTGTGTTTTTTGTCTTCTTTTCAAAACACCAAACTAGAGTTCTATAAAATTGGGCCCATTAAACCTTTGTTAATGAGAAAATTTTAAAGGCACAAGCATTTTAGCGTGGAGACAAGGGGGTCAGTGTAGAAAAAGCATTGGTTTTGGTGGAAAACAAACATCCAAGAATATCGGAGGTAGGGGAAGTCATATCAAACAATGCATAAATAGTAATTGAATTCCAAATGCAATTACCGGGTCTCATTTTAAGGGGGTTGTCAGAGGAGGGTTGGTGTACACCCTGGAACCACACTTTTTGAATCTCAGGAGGAGATAAGGAGTGTTATATGCCATTTTGTCACATCCAATCAGCGAGCCTTCTAATGGGATCAATCAACATCATATTCCCCCTTGTCACCATCTTGCACAAAGCCCTAAGAATTTTCCCTTAATCCCCTAGAATTTCATCCCTAAATTGCATCATCTGAGCAAGTTTTAGGACCAACACTCCCCTATAAGCCTACTGGGGTGCAATCAACTACAGGTTTCTCCACTATGGCATGCGTTGGTCACTATAAAGTTGCTCTCCTTTGCACCTGCATTGTTTCTAGAAATCCAGGAGAATAATTAGGATTCTGGAAGCTTCCCCTTCTAGGAGTTTCCAGAAGTTGTTTCAACTACTTACCTTGGACAAAACATTTGGATCCTATCCTTCCCTACTTTGGAGTTTTCACCACTTATCCTCTCATCCTATCCATCCATCAAATGTGGATCTCTCACCTTAGATTGGTAATTGGATAAGAACTCCCAACTTACCCTACTTATCTATATATTCCTAGCCTTCTATGTGGTTGGGCATTGGATTTTGGAGAGTGATTATGCCCTTATGTTGTTGTAGTGAGTGGTCATCATCTCATGCATTTAGGGTGATTGAAGTTGCATATTGTGACAAGGAAAGGACATGTCAACAACATGGAGGAGCTGTTCTACAAGATCAACTGCTACTTATGGTTGTAATTTCCTTCCATTTATATTATTGCAAAGAATTCATCGTTTTCCTATATGTGATGTCGTTAATTCATATATTTCAATACCATGCTGATCTATTGAATGGAGTACTTGGATGATAATGCATAGTTATCGTAGTTTCTTGGCTTGTGTTATCTCACTGTGCAGGTTCTGATTTTGGCATTCAATTGGACCTTCCAAGCTAAAGAAGGAGCAAAGTGTGCGAAGGATTCTAGTTATGCCTCACTCCATAATCTATTTACTTTAAGGAAAAGCATTGTGTTCCTTGTCTCTCTGCTGTTTTGGGTTAGCCACCAACCTAGTAGAGATACTTTTGTTTGCAATCGTAAATCTCGTATAACAAATTGGTGACTCCACTAGGGAACGAAGCATTCCCTTGGTGGTTTCCTTGTCCATTATGTTTGATTACCTCCGTGATAGACCTTTGTTGTATCATAAACCAAGAACATACCTAGGAAGTGATTTCATTAAGCCCTTTTTACAATTTTTTTATTGGAATTCTCTTTCCCAGGCCCAATGCACCCCCTGTGCCTTTGACAGAGTGTTACACCTCACCTTGGCCCACTCTGTACCAGCGTTGCAACACACTAGTGCCTCTTATACACCAGCGTTGGCCCCTATTTTTGAATAAATTTTTCCTTTATTTCTTGAGCCTCTCTTTGTTCAGCCTACTTCCAGTTGAACTTCCATGAGTCTTGAGTGTCTTGTGGTCTCTCTAAAGCCTCAATTTGGTTTGGATTTGTGTTTTTTTCCTTTCATAAGATTTTACTTTGATTTTTCTTTGTTCTTATCATTTGGTCATTTGCAAACTGATTTTTTTTGGTCATTGATCGCTTGGATGAATTGTTGTTCTAGTCCTCCTTCTAAAAAGTGCATTTGAATTAGTGATTAAACATTTCATATTAGTTTTCTTCATTTATATAATTAAGTGTATTGAAAATAAAAAATCTTGCATTTGCATCTAGGGTTTTGTGTGTGAAATTGGACTTCCCTATTGTGAAATGCATATTTTTTCTTTCAATTTTGCAAAAAAAATCCCCCCTCAATCGTTGTGTATGAGTGTTAATCGCCTTTGAGTGAAATCTCTTTTGATATTTAGAATTTTCACCCAATTTTAGTTTGAGTCCTATGCTCATGAAATTCGAGATTACGTTTGATTTCATTGGAATCCTCTTGTGTTTGTTTTGAAGAATTCTCTTGCATATATCACATTTGCATAGTTATAATTCTCATTTTCACAATTGGAAAGGAAGTTATGCATAGATTACATTGCATGGTTTGGCATCTTTTAATCCTTTGAATTAAATTGGAATAATGAAATTGAAAGATCTAGTTAGGAAGCTCTTATTGGTTTCATATTTGATTGTTGAATCATTGCTTGCACCTCTTCCCTACACTAGATAGCTTTCATCGAAAATGAAAAGAGTTATTTTCATCATATTAGTTACCTCATAGGCGTGTTTATGTGACATCGAGTTTTGAGCCTTTAAACTGAAATATAATTCAAGATCAACTCTAAAATTCATCTCAATTAACCTAATGATAATTTGTAACATTAAGGAAAACATCTAGAGGTCTAGCCTCGAGACGTGTTCTGACGTCGTTAAATGTATGAGATATCATTGTTTGCCAGCATTCTATCGCGGGGGTGAAATCCCATTCCACGTACGTAAGTGTATAGGATCGTTCTCCACATATCTTCGGGTATATCGGATGGCGCTCCATGCATGATAAGTATATGGGAAATGTTACACATTAGACAACACTACTACAGACTACACTCCCACGTACCGCTGAGTATATTTTGGGGAGTCCCCTATAGGTTATTATCCATCCATAGGTAATTGATTCAGCCGCCTTGTATACCATGATACACCGAACACAACATTCAAGGAGATTGCTTAAATTTACATTAAGTCCCTGGTTTTCTAAGGTGTATTTTGAAATTTATGGTTTCTTAGTAAACCTTTATGCTTAGTTACCCCTTTTTTGTCTGTGTTTCTAATTGCTAAAATCAATTAATTTACCACAAAACAACATCCTCCCTGTGGATTTTAGGTTGAGACTAATGGCAAAAATTATGGAGTCTACCAATCAAGGAAAGCCCTCTAATGAGAATCCTGGTCCTTTTCCTTCTTTTGGAAATATTGGTGCCCCTCATACGACAATTGCCCTTCCCAAATTTACCATTGGTTTGCCAATTTGGTTATTTTCGACCCCTACGGTTATGAATGTCCAAACTGCTTCTCAGTCGAGTTCTCCTCCACCTTAACAACATCAACCTCATGTTGATCCTAAAGTTTACCCTTTACCTTCTTCACCTATTGTTTCTTCATCCCTTTCTTCCTCTTGGCCTAGTGAAATTCTTGATTCTAGTAACTAGGAAGCTAAGAAGAATAAGAAAAGGACAAAGAAGAAGAAGCAAAATAAGCAGGGGAACAACCAAGAAGCCCTTGCTACAGATGCAACTAGTATGGAAAAATCTTCCAATCAACCCCATAAATTTAAATTCCCTTGCATTTTATGTAAGGGTGACCACCTTCCTAGAGATTGCCATGGTATTCCCAAGATATTAGAAGTGTGGTACCTAGGCTCACATTGGCCTTTGTCGTCAACTTTTGGAGATATGTTGGTGAGAAACCCTAAACTAATGATAGTAAGGTCCATGGGAAAAAGATTAAAGTCAAATTTCTCAATAAGTTATGTGAAGGGAATCATCCTATTCACATTTGTCCTTAAATGAATGAAGCCTCAAAAGTGTTGGAAAACCTTACAGCTTCTCGGCCACGACTTCCAACCAGTTACTGGAAGCTTTCTCCCAATCCTCCACTAGTTGATGAAGTGATTTATCTGAATCCAATCAACCCTGCTCCCTTAAACGTGAATCCCATGAGTTTGTTCCCGACCAACCATTGGTTGAGAAAATGGTTGAATTGATTCCAACTTTAGTTGATCATACCTTACACGTAGAGAGTGAACTTCATACCGCTCAGGTTCTTCTCGTTTCTTCAGATTCTAATGAACTAGGGGGAAATCCTCCCGTTCCAACAGCACAGGAGGACAATCCTTCCATCCCCTCGGCATAGGTAGGAAATCCTCCTATTCCCATGGCACAAGGGGGAAATTCTATCGTTCCCATGACACCCCCTCCAAGTAGTATAGTCACTTCCTTTGTTGGAGTCGAATGACAAGATATCATCTTCCTCCTTACCTGCCCTTCCAAATCATAGTACAAGTTTGTAATGTGTTCATAACTATCACAGTCATAGATGAAGGCACATATGTTAGTATTCTATCCTCAACTACTTGGCAAGATTTAGGTTCTCTGCAACTTGTGCTTGTTACCCATAATTTGTTGGATTTTAACAGAGGAATCATTCAACTATTAGGGATCCTTCCTCAGTTTTCTATTACTTTGGAAGGAAATATTATCTATATCGATGTGATGGTAGTCTAAGGCCCTTTGGATTTTAATTTACTCCTTGGGCGTGACTATGTTTATTTCATGGGATCTCTTGTCTCTTCACTCTTTCGTGTGATGTTTTTCCCACATGAAGGAAGAATCATGATCATTAACCATATTTCATTCAATGGTCCTAATTTGACTCCCAATCAACCAACTTCCTTAAATGGTCCTTATATGCAAGTGGTATATTCCTTGCAACAGCTTAATTATGTAGCAAACTGTTCCATGGCCGCAACCATTGACGATCTAGTAGACAATATGGTGAATAATTTACTAAGGGCATTGGAGTATGATCTTTCCATTGGATCCCTTGATATGTATCCCTTCCAGAGCGTTGTTCTGCCATCTGATGAGAACCTCTTGGAATCCATAGTCTCTCGGTGTTAGGTCCCTATAATACTAGTGATTCCCCCATTACTATTGTCATTATATCCCTTATTGTTATTTTTGTGCCCTAATTTTCCCCATATTGTTATTATTGTGCCCCATAGAAGCCCACTATAGTTATTTTTGTGCCCTTATATTATTATTGTTATGTCGTCTTTGATTATATTGTGACCCCTTAGACTCCTATATATAGAAAGGAGGTTTTGTCATTTGTATCATCCAAGAATTGTTCATTTGTGTAATGTAAAGGAGGTTTCCCCCTCAAAGAGGCTAATTTCTAAGTCAATGATCTATATTTTCTATCTTTTTGTGAGCTGGTTTCATAACATTTGGTATCAGAGCTTTGGATTCTCGGGTTTCGTTGCTCCAAAACATGTCATCGTGGAATTTTCATTATAACCTTTTGGCTACGAAGTTTCAGATACTAAAAAAAACCCATTTGAGTCGAAATCTCAATGATCCTCGGGTCCAAATTTCAGATCTTGTATCGCTACATTTTTGGAGATATGATCCAAGGAAGTTAGACTTTTTGTAAACTTCTGAATTACATCCCAAACAAGTGACCTTGGGAAATCGTCATAACTTTCTCTCTGAGTATCAGATTGAAATTTCATAAGAAGTTACAGAAAGAGCAAGGAATGTAGTTTTTTGTGCATCATTTTCAGGTCTAAAGGTTGAAATAGTGACACGTGGAACTTCGTAGAAGTTCGATCTACTAAAAAAGTGTATAATTAGGTCATCTTGGGAGGTTGGGCATAACGCTTTCTTGGAGAATCCAATTTCGATCATACTGGTGGTGTTGGAAAAGAGGACTTAGAGGGCTACCACAATTCACAATTTTAGACCTTGGAGATCTGAAATTTCAGAGATACATCATATACAATATCGAGCTCCTACAAAGTGAAAAAAGGTGTGTAGTTTTTTTTTTTAATTTTTCATAAGTTTGGTTTGAAAAAATAGTTTGAAGGAATTAAAAGAACATAGTGAAGAATAATTATCATTAATTGATTCCTCGAAGAAAGAAAATGGAAACAACTATTAAGCAACTTGAAAGCTCTAGCATGACTCCTGAAGAAGAGGAAGAAATGCAACATGATATATCAAAATTACGAGATCTATATTTTCTATCCTTTTATGATTTGGTTTCATAACACTCAGGGGCAATGATCAAAATTTCATAGTAGAGTTCATTTTCTTGTGTCAAGCTCCTTAAAAAATAAAACAAGGTGTCAGAGTAGAGTTCCTTGTCTTGTGTCAAGCTCGTTAAAAAATTAAACAAAGTCTTTGGAACAAAGTTCCTTTTCTTGTGTCAAGCTTCTTAAAAAGTGAAACAAGGTCCCAGAGCAAAGTTCCTTTTCTTGTGTCAAGCTCCTTAAAAAATGAAACAAGGTTTCCTGATTAGAGTTCATTTTCTTGTCTCAAGCTCATTAAAAAATAAAAAGAGCTCTTATGAGGATAGTTCTTTTACTATGTCAAAACATTTTGAAGTTCCCCTCCACCAATCACACCCCCCAAATACACCAAATATTATTGGGAGAGCATAGTTCTTTTCGTGTGTCAAGATCATTAAAAATTGAAACAAATCCCTTTTCAATTAGAGTCTTTGATTAGATCTTGTAAATTCCCAGTTGATTCTTTCACTTGATCTCGTAAAGGAACCTTCATTCCATCCACCTGTTAGTACCCAGTAGTCTACATAGGTGCATGAAATGAATCTTGGGGGCCATGTACCTCGAATTGAATCATTATTGGGGGCATGCAAAATTATGTCAAGCATAGTTTCCCATGTTTCAAGCTTCTGTAAAAATGAAACCATTCTTATTTTATCCCTCGTGATTGCCATTTTTATCAGCCTCTTTTTCCAGATGAACCTTGGTTTTTTGATTTCATCGCCACCATCTGCTTGGCCTATCATACACTTTCACTTGGTTTTTTAACCCTTTCCTGAGGAGCAATTGTGATGAGTGGTCTTATTAGTTAGCCTCTTGATCTTTGTTTTTTTTTAGCAGTTCCATCATGACCTGAACCAGTCGCTACCCTTTATACCACTCATTCCTCTAGGAGGAGTCCTCTTTTAGCTCTTTTCGAACCCCCAAAATATGAAAATATTATCAAGTACTTTTCTTTTCGAACTCGTAAATGTAAATGAAAAGACCTACTCAATATAAGTTTAACCCTTTTCAGCACTGATATAGACTAACTATGAAAAAGGAATACCTTAGTCGAACATGGCTAAGAGGTTATCTTAGGTATTGTTTTCTACCTTTTCGGACCTAAGGGACTATCTACGAAAAGGGACATCTGGATTTTTCTTTTTTGCCTTTTTTCAAACTCTCTAAACATGAAAATGATGTTGACTTTTACCTTCGCTGGACTCATAAAAACATCAAACATTGATGGACTCTTCAATCATGATGGGGCCAAACCACTCCTTCTTAGGGTTCGTTAAATATACTCAGAGGGATTCATCTGCAGGATGAACTTACAGATCAAGCATATGTTATCCTCCTCAATATTGTTAAAAAATAAAGAGGTACTGACTAGTATCGTTGGGGAAATTGGGAAAATAAGGGATCCAATTTTTCTAATGGCAGAAAGTCGCTCTTGAACACGACACTTTTCCACTTCATCTCCATGGTTGTTGGGTTGGGTAATCTACTTGTATTTTGGTTATCATACCATTTTCAGAGCCTCCATTTTCAGTTTTGGGTCAATGTTGCCAACTCCATTCAGTGTTTTCAGTGTGTTCAAGATAATTCATTCAGTTGACCTCTGCTATAATAATCTTAAGCCTTCATTTCATGTCTGCCTTTCCTGATCTAGTTCCATGTTAGCATCATTTTGATCATTTTTTCTCAATCATCATACTCATTTCGTGTCATCGATGGGGGATACATCAAGGCCCTCCTACGATGGGTTACTTCCTATCGACATCAGCACATCATCCACGAATTTGACTTAGAAACACACCTTTGGTACCTTGGTGCTTTAATACATCAATTGAAAGTTTCCTCGCTCTCAGAAACAAGTTTACATCAATGGCCTTTGACCAAAGGATTTTGTGTGGTGTTCAAAATCAACTCATTCATTCACACCATATGAGTGTACTATAGTACCTTGAAATCCATTAACATCATTAGTGGTTTCTCTTGCATTTGCTAACGGCTGTCGGTAATCAGATGGTGTACACCATGTTCGAATCTAGCTCATTGATTCACATGGTTAGACTCATACATTGATTGGTCGTGTGAACGAGATAGAAGATCCCAAATCTAGTTTCGTCCATCCGGGCTGTGATTTCTGTTAAGTTGTGTTATATTCTTTCCACGACTAACCTACGTAGTGAACCGGGGGATTAGAGGGGGGGTGGAGCCCTACCTTCATTGCGTCAATTGTGCAGCAAGAGGGCGCAAGCCCCCCCTGTTTGGCGGGTTTGAGGGGGGGCGGGTAGCCCCCCTCTATGGGGTCTGGGGCAGTGCCCTGGGAAAAAAAAAATTGGACCCTATATTAGGTTGGGCGGACCTACCTATGGTTTTCGGTCGATGGTTTTGGACGCGATGGTTTTCGATCCATGGTATTGGATGGTTCGGCATGTATAAATATGTATTTTAAAATTGAAAGGAATAATGAAAAATCAAGCTGGTAGTCCGGGTTTTGGGATCCAGGGGAAAATCTCTGTGTATATGTGTTTTATGTGTTATGCTCTCGCATTATTTATTTTCTGTGTTTTAGAATTCGTATGCAGGTAATTTTTGTACAAGGTTAAAATCTACATTTGGTATCGTAGTTGTTTTGGCTTCAAGGGGATGCCTTTTTTGCTGAGGGGTTTTGCTCGGGCCTGTGGTAGACCCTATTCAATGGGAGATCTGCGAGATCGATTCTGGTGGTGAAAGAAGATGGAAAGCAGTGGAAAGATAGAGATCGAGAAATTTAATGGTTAGAGTTTTCAGTTGTGGAAACTCAAGATGGAGGATCTGTTGGTGGATAAAGATCAGTGCATTGCAGTAGATCCAGGTACTAAACCAACGGGAGTGTCCGATGAAGAACGGAAGAAGTTGGATCGGAAGGCTAAGAGCACAATATGATTGTGTGTCTCAGATTCAGTATTGCTGAATGTATCAGGGGAAGTTATGGCGAATGCTTTGTGGGACAAGTTAGGGACTTTGTACCAATCTAAGTCTCTGGTGAATAAACTGTTCCTACGGAAAAAGTTGTATAACCTGAGGATGAAAGATGGAGACTCGATGACAGAGCATCTGAACGCATTTAATACAGTAGTAAGTCAGTTATTATCTGTTGATATTAAAATTTCAGATGAAGATAAGTGCATCAATTTGTTGTGTTCTCTACCAGATTTGTGGGATAGTCTGGTTATTGCAATAGGTAGCAATGCAACTACCTTGCAGTTTGATGAAATAGTCTCATCCTTGCCGATGGAGGAGATGAGATGGAAAAATATGGAGAGTCAGAATGTTGATGCCTTGTCTGTAGGAGGATGGTCCTAGAACAGAAACAAAAATAAGTCATCGAGTGGGAGATCTAAATCTCCAAGAAAACCTGTAAAGGTGGTGTGCTGGAAATGCGGAAAGGAAGGGCAATACAAAAGGGACTGTAAATCTAAAGCTCCTGACAAAGGAAAGGGATCTAGTAATGCTTCTTCTGCGGAGGTGAAAACCACCTCAGATGAAGGTGGGGATGTGTACTTGGCTACTTCAAGTACACATGTAGATCATGAGACATGGTTGATTGACTCAGGTGCATCCTTTCACTTCACTCCCCATAGAGAGTGGTTCTGCGAGTATGAGAAATATGATGGTGGTGATGTCTTTTTAAGGGATGATAGGAAGGCTAGAATCGTTGGTCGTGGAAAAGTAAAGTTGAAGTTACAAGGTGGAAGGGTTAGAACACTTCGAGGTGTTCTTCATATTCCTGCATTAGCTAGAAATCTAATTTTTGTAAGCAAGCTGGATGATGCAGGTGTAAAAACAGTGTTCGAGAAGGATACCTGCAAGATGGTTTGGGGGGCACTGGTATTGATGCGGGGAGTTCGAACTGGAACTCTGTACAAGCTGCAAGGTAGCACTGTTGTTGATGGGTGCAACAGTTCTGTGGTTCCTGAAAGTGGAGTAGAAAATCTAGTGGTCTCTGGAGAGAAGACCATGTTGTGGCATCAAAGGCTTGGACATACTGGAGAGAAGGGCCTTCGAATACTTCATGGTAAAGGTATGGTAGAAGGTATGAATAATAGCTCTCTGGATTTTGATTTCTGTGAAAATTGTGTATATGGGAAGCATAATCGGGTGAGTTTCCCCTCTGGTGGTAAGAGGGCGAAATAGATATTAGAGCTTGTGCACAATGATGTGTTTGGACCTGTGAAAGTTCCATCACTAGGTAAGTCTGTGTACTGTGTATCATTTATAGATGACTTCTCAAGGAATACATGGATATATTTCCTTAAGAATAAATCTGAAGTCTTTGACAGGTTTAAAGAATTTAAGTCTTTGGTGGAAAACCAGGCAGAGAAGAAGATAAAGGTGTTGAGGACAAATAACGGTGGAGAGTTTTGTAGTAAGGAAATTGAAAAATTCTATAAGAAGTGTGGTATAGCACAGAAGAAGACTACTCCATATACACCTCAGCAAAATGGAGTTGCAAAAATAATGAACAAGACGTTGATGGAAAGGGAAAGAAGCATGCTCAGTGGTGTCGGGTTAGGATAGGAATTCTGGGCAAAGGCGGTGGAGACAGCGTGTTACCTGGTCAACAGATCACCTTCATCAGCGTTGGAGGATAAGACTCCACAAGAGGTATGGACTGGTAAGAAACCCTCTCTTTCACATCTGAGGGTATTTGGATGTGATGCATATGTACATGTTCCAAAGGAGAAATGAACCAAGTTGGATAGTAAATCTGAAAAGTGCATCTTCATTGGGTATAAGGATGGTTTAAAGGGTTATAAGATTTGGAACCCAGAAACAAGGAAGGTTGTGTACAACCGAGATGTGGTGTTCAGAGAGGTGAAAGATGTTATTAAACATGAAATCCAAACAAAGGAACTTGAGAAGATAGAGTTTGAGCTAAAGGAGGAAGAATCAGACTCTACAACAGAGGAGGAATCAGAAGATGAAGAGCCACAAACTCCTCGTGTAAGAAGATCAGTTCGAGAAAGAAGGCAGCTAGAAAGGTATAGTCCATCTACTTTCTATTCAAATTTTGCTTTATCTATTACTGATGATGATCCCAAAACTGTGAAGGAAGCAGTAGATTCAGAGGATGGAAAACTTTGGAAAGAGGCCATGGTGGATGAAATGGCATCTTTGCACAAAAATTAGGCTTGGGATCTGGTGGAGTTGTTGGCTGGAAGGAAACCCATTGGAAGGAAATGGGTGTTCAAGAAGAAGACAAATGCAAAGAGGCCAAAGGAGAAATACAAAGCTCGGTTGGTAGCAAAAGGTTATTCCTAGGTGCTGGGAATTGATTTTGGTGATATTTTTTCTCGTGTTGCCAAGGTAACTTCTATTAGATTACTTTTATTTTTTGCTGCTGCTTTTGATTTTGAGGTAGAACAGATGGATGTGAAGACAACATTTCTTCATGGGGATCTGGAAGAGGAGATCTACATGAAGCAACCTGAAGGCTTTGCGGTGAAGGGTAAGAAAGAACTGGTATGCAAGTTAAAGAAGTCTCTATATGGGTTAAAACGGTCAGCAAGGATGTGGTATTAGAAATTTGATACATTTATACAGGGACTTGGCTTCACCAGAAGCACAACAGATCACTATGTGTATTTTAAATTAATTGGTGACTGTGTTATTTATTTGGTCTTGTATGTGGATGATATGTTTATGGTTGGAGATGACAAAGAAATTATCCAGGATTTGAAGACCCAATTGTCCTCCAAATTTGACATGAAAGATCTTGGTGCTGCAAACTATATTTTGGGCATGGAAATTAAAAGAGATCGGACAAAGAGGAAGCTCTGGTTAAACCAAAGGAAGTATGTCGAGATAATACTGCAGAGGTTTAATATGCAGGATAGTAAACCGGTGAAGGTTCCTATTCTTGTAGGTGTGAAGTTATCTGCTGAACAGTGTCCCAAGACACAAGAAGAGGAAGAGGACATGTCCCATGTTCCATATGCAAGTGCAGTCGCTAGCCTGATGTATGCAATGGTTTGTACTAGACCAGACATTGCAAATGCAGTGGGAATATTGAGCAGGTTTATGTCAAAACCAGGAAAGGAGCATTGGACAGCAGTGAAGCGGGTTTTCAGGTATTTGCGTGGCACTAATGATTATGGTTTGTGCTACCAAGGAAGACCAGGATTGGACAGAGTGTTGGATATTTATGGCATTGTTGATGCAGAATTGGCAGGAGATGTGGATTAGAGAAGATCTACAAGTGGGTATGTGTTTAACCTATTTGGAGGTGCAGTCAGTTGGATGAGTAAGATACAATCTATAGTGGCACTATCAACTATAGAGGTAGAATACATGGCAACCACTCATGCAAGCAAGGAAGTAGTTTGGTTGCAGAGATTGTGTTCAAGTATGGGGTTAGTACAGAGAGCTATAAGGATAGACTGTGACAGCCAAAGTGCAATTTTCTTGGCAAAGAACCCTGCTTATCATTCAAAGACAAAGCATATTGATGTTCAGTATCACTTTGTGAGGGATATGATAGAAGACAAAAAGGTGTTGTTGGTAAAGGTTTACACTTTGAAGAATACTACAGATGCATTGAAAAAATCTGTGAGCTCTGAGAAGTTCTCTTGGTATAGATAAACAATGGGCATTTCAGGGCTGGAAAAATGACTAAGCTCTCCTGTGGCTCCTTGTGGAAAGAAAACAAGTGGGAGAATGTTGGGTTGTGTTATATTCTTTCCACGACTAACCTACGTAGTGAACCGGGGGGTTAGAGGGGGGCGGAGTCCCACCTTCGTTGCGCCGATTGCGCAGCGGGGAGGTCATAGGGGGGGCGGTAGCCCCCCCTATCCAGGGGGTTTAAGGGGGGCAAGTAGCCCCCCTCTACAGGGTTGCCCCGGGAAAGTTTTTTTTTTGGACCCTATATTAAGTTGGGCGGACCTACCTATGGTTTTCGGTCCATGGTTTTGGACGCGATGGTTTTCGGTCCATGGTTTTGGACGCAATGGTTTTCAGCCCATGGTATTGGATGCTTCGGCATGTATAAATATTTATTGCAACATTGAAAGGAATAATGAAAAATCAAGCTAGTAGTCTCGGTTTTGGGATCCAGGGGAAAATCTCTGTGTATATGTGTTATGCTCTCGCATTATTTATTTTTTGTGTTTTATAATTCATATGCAGGTAATTTCTCTCAGGGTTAAAACCTAAAATTTCAGGATTTATACAAAGATCACAATGTATGATGGTCGTGATCATACTGACAGTCATCCATTTATGGGTCCTCTAGTTGAATATGTGGACGCATCATTTGATCGTTATACATGTTATGTTAGCTTATGAGTTGAGTATGGGTATGCCTCCCTCAGCCAACAAAGATGTCATGTTGTAAATGTATTGCAACAGATGAAGCTCACCAGTTGTCCTTGATCTCAACTTGTCACAAGGTAAAGCACTTCTGTCATCAATCGTCATCTCTGAATTTGCACCTTAAGGGGGCATTCATTTTAAGGGTCTTGTGAGAGGAGGGTTGGTGTACACCATGGAACCACACTTTTCGAATCTCAGGAGGAGATAGGGAGTGTTATAGGCCATTTTGTCACATTCGATCAGTGACCCTCATAATGGTATCAATCAACATCATATTCCTCCTTGTCACCATCTTGGACAAAGCCCTAAGAATGTTCCCTTCATCCCCCAAAATTTCATCCCTAAACTACATCATCTGAGCTAGTTTTAGGACCAACGCTCCCTGTAAACCTACTGGGGTGCAATCACCTACAGGTTGCTCCACTATGGCCTGCGTTGGTCACCAGCAGGTTACTCCCCTTTGCACCTGCGTTGGTTCTATAAATCCAAGAGAATGATCAGGATTCCGGAAGCTTCCCCTTCTAGGAGTTTCCAGAATTTGTTTCAACTACTTACCTTGGATAAAACGTTCGGATCCTATCCTTCCATACTTTGGAGTTTTCACCACTTATCCTTTCATCCTATCCATCCATCAAAGGTGGATCTCTTACCTTAGATTGGTAATTGGATAAGAACCCCCAATTTACCCTACTTCTCTATATATTCACAACCTTCTATGTGGTTGGGGGTTGGCTTTTGGAGAGTGATTCTTCCCATATATCGTTGTAGTGAGTGGTCATCGCCTCATGCATTTAGGGTGATTCAAGGTGCATATTGTGACAAGTAAAGGACAAGTCAACAACTTGGAGGAGCTATTCTACAAGATCAACTGCTACTTATGGTTGTAATCTCCTTCCATTTATATTAATGCAAGGAATTCATTGTTTTCCTATATGTGAAGTTTTTATTTCATATATTTCAATATTATGTTGATCTATTGAATGAAGTACTTAGATGATACTTCATAGATATCGTATTTTATTGGCTTGTGTTATCTGATTGTGCAGGTTCTAATTTTGGCATTCGGAGATGGAATTGGAGCTTCCAAGCTAAATATGGAGCGAAGTGTGCGAAGGATTCCAGGGAGGCCTCATTCCACCATCTATTTACTTTAAGGAAAACCATTGTGTTCCTTATCTCTCTGCTTTTCTATGTTAGCCACCGACCTAGGGGAGATACTTTTGAATGCAATCATAAATCTCATATAACAGGGAGCCCTACCCCAACACTCTTTCTAAGAATGTAAATGAGACTTGGAGCCCCCTTTTTCCTAAGGTGCATCAAGCTAATGCATTCAAAACAAAGGAAAAGGGTGATTTTTTGAATGAGAATCAATACAAGGGAATTTTAAGGCGCAGGCAAGCCAAAAAGAAAAAGATGAGACAAAAAAAATAAAAATAAAAAATCACTTAGATCCTACCGAAATCAGCTAAAAGTAATGCAAGTGTTACTACCAAGTTACAGTCACTAGTAGAGGAATAGGCAGGGTGGAGGGTGGTCAACAGTAAAAACAAGGTGATCCTATCGACACATGAGGGGTCTAGTCCAATGTAGGGTGAAAACAAAGTTACACTAGCAAATAGAGAAGAAAGAAACATGGACACATACAACCCCACAACCACTCCATTGTTATGGTCATCTGAGCTATATGTTTGCGAAATCATGAGCATGAAGAAAAGAATTGAAGTCATTGAGATAAAAAGGAAATTCGATGATCTTAAGTTAAAAGAAATTTCAGAGGCCAATCAGAAACTTGAAAAGGAAAACAAGATCCTCAAAGAGCAGGTAATAAACTTACAAAGAAGTATGGAAAGAGGGCAACAAGAATTGGTCACATTGAAACAAGAATTATAACAAGAGAAGTGGTAGAGGAAAAATACACATGGACAAGGACAACTAACAAAGAAATTCAGATGGAAGAGCTTTAGTCAAGAATTGCTAACAGGGAAATCAAAGAAAACAAAACAAGACAATAAATAGAAGAGGCTAAATCCTGGGTTCAAATAGTAAAGGAACCATTGGTTGAGCAAAAAGAAAACTATAGAGAAATAAATAAAGAGGAAAATAAGAGAAGAAAAAGATAAACAAGACAAGGCCACAAATTTCATCATCAAAGGCTTGAAGGATTATGGAGAGAAAGAGAGAACATATATTTTAACAAGGGATTTTCTCAAGGACAAATTGAAATGGATAGGTTATATCCAACAAGAAAATAGGATAGGCCGGAACAAAGAAAGCAGAAGGAATAGACATGTGATAGTTACTTTAAGAAGCACATAAGACAAAATAGCTATCCTAAAAAATAGGGTGCTACTTAGAGGCACTCACATTTATCTAGATGATGACTTGACATGGGACCAACAGGAAGATCCAAGGAAGGAATGGGAGAAGTTGAAATCAACAAGAGAAGTAGGAAAGTGGGTGTGTCTAAAAAATGGGAGAGCCCAAAACAACTAGCATTTGACAAATCACAAATAGGGATTTGGGGCCTCCCCAGGAGTATTTAAGCATAGTAAGTTGGAACTGTAGAGGTTTTCCACGGAGAAGAGGACTGGGTTTGGGGCCCATAGCATAAGGGAAAGACATCATTATCCTTTTAGAAAGCCATGAGCATGAGGGTTGTGGGGTTCTAGAATATGAAGGTTTCAATAAGGTTTCGGTGTGGAATGAAGAAAGAGGAATAGGCAAAGGGCACGAAGGGATCATAGTTCTAATAAGAGAATCCTGGGGCAGAATAGTAAAAGTGGAAAAAGAAGATCCAAATAAGTAATTTATATGGTTGAGTATAACTAGCAACAAAGTAACATTCAGGCTAGCTGCATGTTACTTTGCTCCAAAAAACTCAAAGTTTTACAAGAAGACAAATTTAGATAATGAAGGCCATTTTGGTGCTTTAAAAGGAGTTATCTTTGCCTTCAGGATGTTAGGAGATATAATGTTAATTAGGGACTTTAATGCTAGGACAACTAACAATCATTCTATTCAATTGGGAAGTGATGAGAGTATGGATAACAACCTTCTTTTATTAGAATATATTTAGGATCACGCATGGACAAGGACCTCTCAGGAGGGGAATGGGATTGTGTCCCACTTTGGCATTGGGTTGTTAGGCTTATGTAGCCTCTAGAACATGGTTATTTGCAATGACATCAAAGTTTGGCCAAGATCTAGGGGCATCACATGTAAAACTTACAACGGACAAAGTGTGGTGGACTATGTGATATGTTCCCAGAGCTTGATTTGCAATTTGGTGAATTTCAGGATTATGGTTTGTCCTATTGAGATGAGTTCAGACCATCTACCTCTCTTTATTAAGTTGGGCATGCACACAAGTGAGCTATAGGAAGTGCAAACCCAACAATCTCAAAAGAAAGTGCATACAAGGGGAAAAATCCTCATGAACCAAGAAAATCAAGACCTCTTTGTTACAGCTCTGGAACAACAATTTCAAGTAAAAAAAAGACAACAAAGATGTCAAAGAAGATAGTGTAGGAATGGAGTGCTTTTACAGCAATATGTTGATCCCTCTAATCCACAAAACTTTAAAGGTGTGCAAAAGATCTCCACCTAAGAAGAAGGTCTCAAACACTTTTCCAACTAATCCTTGGTATGATGAAGAATGCAGTAGTGCTAAAAGGTCACATAAGAAGGATGCAAAGAGTGAAACCTTGAAGAAGTATAAAAATATGATTAAAACTTAAAAATAAAGGTACATGGCAGCAAGAAGGAATGAATTAATTGCTTTGGGAAAGAACAACCCCAAAGGTTTTTGGCGAGAGCTGCAACAAAAGACAATAATATATCTGGGGCGCATTGGTTAGACTATGTGAAGCTCCTCTATGAGAGAGATCAAGAGAAAAGTAATCCCCCCATAATCAACTCTACAACCGAGTTATTCTCAGTGAAGGAGGTCAAGCAAGGTATAAAAAATTTAGCAAGTGGCAAGGCTCGAACATTGATGGTTTGGAGGCAGAATTTTTGAAGTGGGGTGTTGAGACCTTAACTCCAATCATTAAAAGGATATTCAACAAGGTCACACAAGGAAATTTTCCAGGGGAATGGACTACGAGCGTGGTTATCGCTCTTTACAAAAGTGAAGGCATCAATAATACCGCTAATTACTACACTATTATGGTCAATCATCTTCTAGGAAAATTGTTTGGGAGCATGTTGGAGCATAGAATCAACAACTGGGTAGAAAAGGAGGGTAAAAGAGCTAAAGGGAAAGTTGGCTTTAGGCCAAGGCACTCTAACATTGATCATTGCATCACTGTTAGGCACTTCATCGAAAAAGTTTGGGACGTCAAGAGCGAGGAGGCCTTTTGTTGCTTCGTTGACTTCAAGAAATATTTTGACACTATCCCTAGAGATAAGCTGTGGAGAAGAATGGAAGAGCTCGAAATTCCAATGGAATATGGAGCAGTTGTGCATAAACTTTACAAGAAATTTAGTGCTAAAATCATAACTAAGTAATGCTTTTTTGAATGCTTTGGTAGTGACATAGGGGTTAAACATGGGTTCCCTCTTTCCCCTACACTTTTCGATCTATATATTGATAATTTGGAAGAATGGGTGAACAATACAAGTGGAGAGGGTGTTCAACTAGCAAAATATGTAGTGAAGTTGCTTTTGTATGCACACAATCTTATTCTAATTGCAAAATATTCTCATGGTTTGAGAGAGAATTTGAAGGTATTATAGATCTTTTGTTAAGAGGTGGGGATGCAAGTAATACTAGCAAAATCAAAGTCATGATCTTCTCTTTGAAGTGGAAAAAACAACAAGTTAGCATTATTTTTTATGGAAAAGCCTTGGAGTTAGTGGAAGAGTAAAATTACCTAGGAATTGTTTTCTACAACAGGCTCAGTTGGGAGACATGCAGAACTGAAAGGATTCAAGGGGGATGGAGAGTGTCTTACCTTCTTCAAAATAGATGCAGGAAAGCAAAATTATGAGATTGGAAAACCAAGAAAACTCTTTTTGGATTGTTAGTTACTCTGGTTGTCCTCTATGGTTCGAAGTTTGGGGGATCAACACGTTAGAAAACAAATGGAGACAGGTGGAAATAATTCAAAAACACTTAATCACTATTAACCTTAGAGTCAAATCAACTATCCCATGTGAGATCCTAGCGGAGGTTGGTTTATTTCTGATGGAAGCTTTAGCACTCATCTGTTTGTTAACTTATTTTAAAAAGGTCGATGGCATGGATGAACACCGATGGCCCAAGTTGATTGTGGTAGAAGAGTTAAAGCGTAGGAAGAAAACTTGGAGGAAGAAGAATGACAAGTGGATAGGAAAATGAGGAATGAATCGGCAAGACTATCCTAATTCTAAAGTGGAAATAAAAAATTGGGTACTCGAAAAATTCAGGACCGCCATGTGGGCAAAACAGGTTAGCCATAAAAAAATGATATATGTCAATAATTTCAACCCAACATGGTCGCATAATGAAAAAACCTATTTGAGTGTTGCAATCAAGGGAAAGGCTAAGATTTTAATAGCACAACTAAGGACCATATCACATCATCTTAGATGTGAAACAAGTAGATGGGTAGTTCCCAAGGAAAAGTGGGAAGAAAGAACTTGTGTCTTTTGTGAGGAAGAAGCGGTTGAAACTGAATGGCACTTCATCATGGAGTGTCCTTCCTATAAGAACATTCACAGTCAGTTCGAAAACGACCTGAAAGTGGACAATCTGTGTGAGCTATTTGAGGAAGGAAACTTCACAAGGTGACAAACTTTTTGATCAGGATTCACCCCAAGAGGGTTGCTATGGAGAGAAACTTGGTTGTATGATGTTTTGTGAGTTGGATATCTTGGTCCCTTAGATCGTTTTGGTCTCGTGGATGTCATTAAAATTCTTTAATTCAATTCCATTGAAAGATGATTAAAGATGTCAATTTTTTTGGATGAGTCTAACGCTTTACTAATTACCCCAAATGCATACACATGCAATTTTATTTTGTTTTACCAGGCCAATTGCATTGCAACAGGCTTTCTTGTTGATGCTCACATCTTCTACTGCAAATTTTCTTTTCTTAAGCTTTTACCAAGTTCAAGCAAGTTCTTTCTTGTTTCTATTTAGCCCGTTGACATTTTCCAATATTATAGAATATATTATGTTATTTGACATTTTAACCATTAATACATCACTTCCTTTTCAAATTTTATTTCTATTTAGCATATTATTAGTAATCGGTTTTCAGTTTTGCATTATTCCCTGCACAAAAACCAAAGTAATCTAACTCAATTTAACTTAATGTTTTCGATTTATATCTCATAAAAGACTTTTTCATCTGCCTATGAGCTTCATCCTTTCATTATTTCAACCAATACAACAACTTGGAGGTCTTATTTGGCCTCATATCGAGGCAATACGTACTAAAACTTAGAGTAAATGTCTATTAATACAAAAATCTCACTGGGTTTTTAGTTTCTCTTAACTAACGCTAACATTAGTTAGCAAACATTTTATGTTTATACCAATTAAGAGTATCTCTTTAAACACATATCTTCATGTTTAAAAGGTTTACACATGGCTCACACTTGTTTAGACACCATACTCCACTTACACATGGCTCACACATGTTTAGACACCATACTCCACTTGTCTTCACTTCACATGACACCATACTCTACCTGTCTTCACTTCACATTCTCTTGGTCACCAAATCCTGTATTAGAGCCTACCAAAGTCTGGCTTCATTATATCCCGCACACAATTGATTCTCTTCGTCACCAAATGCTGTATCAGAGCGTACCAAAGTCTGGCTTGATTATATCTCGCACAAAACTGTTTGCTCTCAGATTTTTGGTCCAAATCTGCAGCGTCCCTTTTAGTTTTATAGCTTGTTCAAGAGCTTGTAGCAGAGGCGAAGACTCTATGCGAGAAGCATTATTTTCTGTTAAAAAGGAGGAAGGAGGACTGCCAGAAGCATTATCTTCAGTTAAAAAGGAGGAAGGAGGACTGCTAAGGCAGCAGTCCCAAATTTCTCTCCCCGTGGCATGACTAGATTTCCTGCTACCTGATTTTCTGCTACTTGACAAAGAAGGGAAAGTGCTACTTGATTTCCTGCTACTTGAGAATGAAGGCAAAGTGCTTATATGAGTCAAAGAAAATAGTGGTGGAAATGAGGATGCATATTCCTATATAAACAAGCTATTTGATAATCACAAGATGAGATACCAACAGATCAATACCTATAGATGATCGAGAGCGAGAGAGTGCATTTGACCCTTTTTTTTTTTATGGTTCACGGGAAATTCGCTCTTTTTCTGCCTTCATCTTTGGTGGTGCCTCTACCTATTCTACTGCTGAATGAACGAATGCTACGTCTGGCCACATTGTTTATTTTACTTGGTCACCCGACACAGAATATAGATCATCCATTGTCGGGTTATCCACTGAATCTACAAGTATATCAACTACTCCATTTGCCTCCATTCTCACTGCTTATTCAATGTTGTAATGACTACCCGTCTGCCTATTCAATAGTCATTCATTTCCCTTTCTTTTGGACAGAGCTACGCTAGCTCTGCAACTAGTTTCATTTTAACTCTGTCATTTGTTCTCTACACTGCCATTATGGAGACTGGTTTCTTTTTTGTTAATTTCACCAATATACTAGTAGAAGTTGGTGGAAGCTCCTCCTCACTTTAATGGCTCAATTGGATTTTTTTTTAGATATTTTATTTAGCTTGAAAACAAATATCACTGTCTCTTACTTATATACTATTTTTCTCACCAAACTAACAATTATTGTTTTCCTTTCATTTCCAGGTCGCTAGAAGAATTCTTGCCTCGATTTAGGTTCATCCTCAGGCTCCGCCTTTTGCTCATAATTCTTCTTCGAAGATTATAATGACTTGCTCGGTGATTAAACGGGTGCTTATCATGCCTTTGCGAAGGGTGGTGCAGGTTCCTCTTTTACCAGGTAATTTTTGATGAGGCTATGTCTATATCTATTATTATTATGCATTTGCAAAACCAGTAAGGATGATGTAATCCTTCCATAAATTCAATAGCTAACTTCAAACTTTATTCATAAGTTCAATAGCAAACTTCAAAATTTATTCTTAAAGCAAGTAACTTCCTGCAAGAAACTTTACGAAACAAAACGAAACATAAACCAATATTGTTGGCCATAAATGTATGCCTTCAAAGTTGTAAATACCAGTTCAGTGATTGTGCTATAATATTAACCAAGCATGCACGTTGTTGAACATGATGTAGATCTTACGGTACGCTGGACAACTGGTCAAGAGGTTAAAATTGTTGATTAATTTCTTTTAACACCTAGCCAGCTTGATTGTGCATGCATTACATATAGTAATTCCAAAGGAATATCTGGATCATGGTGCATGTATTACATGTGTTGATTCCAAGGTAATATTTGGACACTACATAGTTTGTATCTGGATGAGGAATTACTGGGTGTGCTAAGTTTTCGGTGAAGCTATTACAAATGAATAACTTACGGCCTCATATATCATTTCTTGCCCCGTATATCATTTTTTACTGTTGGCATCTCAATCAATTCTTCCTTTATTATCTGCGATTTCCATTATTTGACAAACGTAGTGCTCAAAATTAACATTATTCTTGCCATATTTTGCATCTAATGATGGCAAACCTGCTGTCCCATGTTGTTATTCCTTGAGGTATTATTTTTAATGCTTTTTTTCTATTTACAATTTTTCATATTATCAATTTTTATATCGGTAAACTATGAAGTAAAGCGAACTCAAATCTCAAATCTTACATGCTAATTGCAAACCTGCTATCCCATGTTGTTATTCCTTGATGTATTATTTTTAAAGTTTTTTATCTAAGTAAACTATGAAGTAAAGCAAACTCAAATCTGAACTCTTACATGCTATGGTTGTTAACTCAAATCTGAACTCTTACATGCTATTGTTTAACAACCGCTGTTGCTTTACAACAACCGCTGTTGCTTACAACAGCTAGTCTATTGCACTACTGCAGTCTTGCATTGTAAGCAAATTTTATTTTTCTTATTTCAAAAATTAATTAAACAAATTTTATTTTCTGTTATTTCAAAAATTAAATAAGGTGGTAAACCAATTTTATTTTCTGTTATTTCAAAAATTAAATAAGGTGGCAGGGACTTGCTGCCTCTGCAGCCCTCTTGTTTATTTTGTTATGTTATTTGACATTTTCCCTTGCGAATTTCCTTTTATATTGTATTTCATTCAGTTAGAGCACGTTCTTTATTGTTTCATAGTTGCATTTCTAGAATATGTTTTCCTTCTTTTTCATTGAACTTCACAATAGAATTTCCATAATATATTTTCTTTTCAAAAATGAAAAGGGCGCGTGCAGTTAATGATTTTATTATGAAAACGTGTAGTTTGTATGCAAGGGTCTTGAAACGAGAAATAATCTTTGTTGAATTGACATGCATGAAGCTTGGAAATTGTTTTATTTTGCTTTGTTTAAACGTTTTATTCATTATGTGTTGTAGCTTCAAGGGATTGTATATTTTATTTACACGTTTTTCTTTTTAAATTTTGGGAAATTGAAAAAGAAATAACAGGTTAACATGGGTAGTTTTGCTTTTGTCGTGGAAATTTCAAGCACTTTGAGTTAAACTGAAAAGTACGACGATCGTGGTCAAACATTATTAAACGTAAGTTTTGTTTTGAAGATATGCAAAACAAGTATTAAGGATCTATATAATCTTTAAATTTTAAAATATAAACTCTTGATTTATCATTATTACTAATGAGGGTAGAATGTTCGTTATGCATGTGCTAAATATGTGGAAGGAAGGTAATATGTGTTGCATCAGTTTTAGAGAGTGGTTATTTTATTTTCAATCTAACAATTCTTAGTTATGTGTCTTACTCTATTTCATTTATATGTTTCCATTTGAGTTTCAGTGGTTAACCCTTAAACAATTATGTTTTCTTGAGTGCATAAGTATTATTTTCCAAGTTTTTACTATCCTTCGTCTGTTATGTGTACGACCTAGACCGTAGTAGCTCAATTAAAGATCCTCGAAAATTAAATTGTAGGGAGACTAATTATAGAGGCATAGGCACAAGTAGTAGTGGTTGAATGATGGCTCGACTTCACCCTTTTTAACTATTTTGCATATATGTTGGGAGAAGGAGCATATCCTAGTTCCATATTTAGTTGATTCGGATCTAACATCATGAATGATTGGTTCAGTGACTTCGGGTGATCTAACATCATGATTGGTTCAGTGACTTCGGGTGAGAACCTTAGAATCTTGGTTACTAGTTCCCTTCGTAGTTCGTGGTTATTTTCACTTTTCTTAGTTGGTGCGGGAAGAGCGGAAGTGTGAATGTGAGCAGTGTGCAATGTCAGTGTCAAAGCCTTCTTTCACCGATGGAACGACCAATTACAAAATTAGCATTTTTTTATTTAAAAATAATTTGTCAAGCACCAACAAATATTGAAAATACATCACACTCCACCAGGGGAATTATGTCACATCAAGGTTCGCTCAACCAATGGAAGGTGAATTATGTCACATCAAGGTTCGCTCAACCAATGGAAAATTAGAAATAAGATTTCTAGAAATTAGAAAATTATTTTTCCACCAGGGGAATTATGTCACATCAAGGTTCACTCAACCAATGGAAAATTAGAAATAAGATTTCTAGAAATTAGAAAATTATTTTTTAATTTACAGAAAAATAGGAATATTCAACATCTTCCTGAAACTTTATTAGAAATAAGAAATAACGGAAAATTAGAAATAAGATTTCTAGAAATTAGAAAATTATTTTTTAATTTACAGAAAAATAGGAATATTCAACATCTTCCTGAAACTTTATTAGAAATAAGAAATAAGCTTTCTAGAAATTAGAAAATTATTTTTTAATTTAGGGAAAAATAGGAATATTCAACATCTTCCTGAAACTTTATTAGAAATAAGATTTATTTCTAGAAATTAGAAAATTATTTTTTAATTTAGGGAAAAATAGGAATATTCAACATCTTCCTGAAACTTTGGTTAAAGTTACAAAAAAACTTGAAAGTCAAGGGACTTTGGCTATGAGGTGAGTGTTATAGTCCCTGGTGAGGCAGGGATTAATAAAGGACTTAACCTCATTGTATAGGGAGAGAGTTGATAGAGAATTAATCGAACTTTATGGATGATTTCCTTTTGAGGATTTTATTATGTTTATCCTATGTTAACTCGTGAGTTTGAATTTTAAGTGTGTACATTTTCTCATAATGAAAATAACTCGTGAGTTTGAATTTTAAGTGTGTACATTTTCTCATAATGAAAATACCCCTGGTTGAGTGAGAGTTCTCAAATTCTTGAAACGCGTGAGTTTGAATTTTAAGTGTGTACATTTTCTCAAAATGAAAATACCCCTGGTTGAGTGAGAGTTCTCAAATTCTTGAAACGCCATATCTCATTAATAGGCATACTAAGGTTATGTTTAATTTGCATAATTGACCTCTAATATCCATCCATCCCTTGTTAGAGATGGTATTATCATGGCTTTGATTGATACACCACGCTTGAGGCAAACATATTCCTAGTGTTTGAGTTTCATAGGTTTTCATTTCTCTCTAATAAAATCATGGGCTCGAGACATGCCTCCTTCAAATGACCAATGTTTCAATGCACCTTGCATTTAAGGTGGTGTGATTACATTGAAGGAATTTTTTAAGGGTAGGAACGCTCTAAAATCTTTCATTGTTTATCCACCTCCAATGAAAATGCGCCATCTACCTATAAGTCCCTAACTATAAGTCCCTAAATCATATGCATGTGGTCTACAACCATGGATTTCACCATCTGTCTTCCTTTAATTGAAATATACTAGTTGTTCATATCTCCATCTATCTGCGATAATAACTTAATCTGCAACTATAAGTCCCTAAATCATATGCATGTGGTCTACAACCATGGATTTCACCATCTGTGTTCCTTTAATTGAAATATACTAGTTGTTCATATCTCCATCTATCTGCGATAATAACTTAATCTGCGATAATAACTTAAGCTTTGACGGGACTAAATCCCCTAAATTAATTTTTACAAAACCAACCATTCAAATTCAAGGGAGACCTTGTTAGAACCTAGTGTGAAGTTCAAAAAAACATACCTCTAGATGGGCATCGATGATCAAAGAGAGAAAGATAATGCTAGACTACATATACTTTAAGTGTTTTCATCATAGCTGGCGTGAATTTGAGTTATGATTTCCAATTTGGTTGTCCAATCAATTCTCCACCATGTAAAGATTTATGAATCCCAACTCGACCTTCATATTAGGATGAAGATGCACATAGTTCATTTTCGTAAGGCTTAGATATTTCATTAAGTTCATGATCCACTAGAGATACATCTTTGTTCCTCTTCATAGGATCACAATATCTCATACACTGGGCCACAATGAACTTAATCCACTAGAGATACATCTTTGTTCCTCTTCATAGGATCACAATATCTCATACACTGGGCCACAATTTATGCACACGGTGCCTTTTGAAGAAGCTAGGCATCTTGATAAGTTGCATATCTCATACATTGGGCCACAATTTATGCACACCGTGTCTTTTGAAAAAGCTAGGCATCTTGATATCCAAGTTGCATAAAAACACCTGGTCACTTCATAACTATAATTTAACTTCCCCACTATATAGAAAAAAGTACATGCACTTATATTTAATTTAACTTCCCAACTATATATAAAAAAAGTACATGCACTTATATAATAAATATAAGTGCATGCACTTATATAATAAAAAAGTACATGCACTTATATAATAAATATAAGTACATGCACTTATATAATAAATATATTCTTACTAAATTCTCTGACCATTTTATTAACACACGAGAGGGATGGTTGAAAGCAAAGAGATCATCATTGTTTGGTGTTGTTGAGCCATCAAATTAACTAATACAAAAAACTAGATACCATATTTATGGAGCATATGTAGATGCCAGTTCTCTTTCCACTTATACATATGGACTTGATTTAAAATTACAAGTGTGGGATATATTGATTCGATCGAAAATTAGCATTTATATTTTTTTATTTGAATAATTAAATTAGTTTTTTAAATTATTAAAATAATTAAATTTAATGTTGTAAAAAACAATATTACTCATTTATTTAAATGAAAAGAAAAAAAATGTGAATAGCGAACTTAACCCTTTAATCATCATGGTTAGGGAGCACAAATTTACCTCCATATTTCACTCAATATGTACATTTTGCTTGCACCATACGCATAAGTTTTATATTTCAATATTATGTACTCATGGCTACATGTAAAATGTATTTGCACTAAGATTTCAATAATCTTGATAAATGCTTGTCCGGTGGGGTAGCTCGGGAGCACAAATTTACCTCCATATTTCACTCAATATGTACATTTTGCTTGCACCATACGCATAAGTTTTATATTTCAATATTATGTACTCATGGCTACATGTAAAATGTATTTGCACTAAGATTTCAATAATCTTGATAAATGCTTGTCCAGTGGGGTAGCTCAAGTGGCAATGGCCGTGGAAATGAAGTCTCACAGAACCGGAGATCTTGGGTTCGATTCTTGTGCTACCCTTCTTGGAAATGGGGTGAATAACGGACATATGATGGAATAAGGTGTGATTGAATAATAATATGAAATGAATTTGTAGAATTAAATATTTCAACATTCATGTAATAATGGTAAATTTGTTTTAATTTTAAATTTATTATTAAATATTTAAAGAAATCAAATTTATACAAATTCAAATTTTAGAAATGTTTGTAAATTTACAATTTTCATATACATATTATAATTTGTGTAGTTTGCATTTATAAGTAATTATCAATATATATATTAGAATTTAAGAAAGTTGTTATATATTATAAAAAAATTATCATTTGTTATAAGTAGTTATTTTTCTATTAAATTAAATGTTAGTCACTAAATATTTTATTCAAGGGATTATAGATAAGATTGTAAGGGTTTGAAAAAAGCATAATATTTTTTTGACATTTAGGTTTTTTAGCACTATTCAAAGTTCCCTAAGATCGGTTAAGGACTTTGTGAACCCCAAAGATGGGAAAGGTGTTTACATCATTCTTTGTTCCCAAATCAAAAGATTTATGAGCACACTGCTAACATCAAGCATGGTAGGTCTTGCTCCTCCGCTTTTGCAAAACATGCAGAAAAGACAAATCATCACATTTGCTTTAAAGAGGCTAGGGTCATTGCAAAGATTGACCATTTTCATCATCGTAAATTTAGGGAGGCCTTGGAAATTAAAAAAAGGCCTATAAATCTCAATAAAGATGATGGTTGGTTGCGTTATGTTCCTAGATTCTTTTAATTTTTTTTATTTTTTATTTTATTTTTTATTTTGATCAAATTTATTTATTTCTTATTTCTTTATTAATAAAAATATTTATAGTAATAAAACTATTATAGTTTTTTATTCATTTCTTTTCTTTATATATCTGGTTTAGAATATTATTATTATAATCACACTTATTAATAATATTATTTATAATAATAAATTTTATTAATAGTTATTTTTAATAATAAATTTATAATAAAATTATATTGAACAATTGTTTCTCTTAAATTTATAAATATTATAAATAAATATTATTTATAATAAATTTATTTTGAATCATTTATAATAATAAACTATTTTTTATTATTATAAAATAATTTTTATTTAATTAATCAATTATTTTTAATAGCATTAGTTATAATAAATTTATATAATTTTATAAATATTATTATTAACCTTGTGCTTTTAGCATGGGTATTTGTTGACTATCTATTAATTTAGTCATATTTTTCAATTTAACAAAGTGCAATTTTTAAAAATACTTTTTATTTTTACTATTTATTTTATTGACATTTATCTGGTGGGATTGGTTGTCAAATTGGACATATTATTGCCCAATGTCTCAAATAACGAGCCAAGAGTGTATGGGTCATATCATATTTTGTTTTTATTTTTATTGCATTCCATAATTGAGTGAAACATCTCATAATTAAGTAATTGATACACTTTTTTATTGAAAGTGGCAAAATAATTTTTATATTAATTAAAAATCCAAGAGTACATGGGTCACATCAATTTTTGTTTTTGTTTTTATTGCATTCCATAATTGAGTGAGACATTTCATAATTAAGTAATTGATACATTTTTTTCAAATATAGCAAAATATTTTTTAATATTAATTAAAGATCCAAGAGTACATGGTTACATCAGATTTTGTTTATGTTTTTATTACATTCCATAATTGAGTGAGATATCTCATTAACAAGTAATTGATACATTTTTTTTATTCAAAGGTGGCTAAATAATTTTTATATTCATTAAAAAATTAATATTAAAATTAACATGAAAATATAATATTAAAATTAACATGAAAAAGGTTTAATAATTTTGTAAGCTAATTTTATAATCTTCATAATAAATAAATTAAATTAAATTAACATTTTTATATTTTAAAATTTATATATTTATCCTCGCTAAATATATTTACCATTCTATATTTACTTGATAGAGTTATAACATTTAATATTTCAAAAATCATCAAAAACAAACTATATACAACAAATAACTATTTATAAATAATACATTATATTATTTCTTAATTTTTTGAATTAAGATGTATATTAAATGATAATTTTTAATATTTAAGAAAAGTCTTTTGGTAGAAATCACATACCCGAAGATACATTTTACAACTACATTTCAAAGCATAATTGCTAATTCTTTTAATATATCACAATAATAATCAAATAGTTTCATTATTATTTTAAAAGGGGCAGGGAAAAACTACTATGTAGCACTTGTTTATAATTAATTCGTTTTAAATAAAGTACTTATTTCTATATAATAATTTTATTAATATTAATAACAATTCTTGACTCAAACTAGTCGTTATAATCTAATGGTTAGTTGTCTTTTGTCCACATCTATTTATTTCAATGCCTAAATCGGGTTCCTCATCGTGTTGAAGATGAAACACTAGTTGGTTCTAAACGCGTGGACGAGATTTTATCCTATGTGATTTTTACCGAAAGATTTTTGTCAAAACTAAATATTTTGTTCAGTATCTCACGACTTAAAAAATTATTTATTTGAGACTTTTCTTATTGATTGTGTTCAGGCTCTAATTTAGTATGGTAGAGATGTTATAATGTAATGTTCTATTTAACATTATGATTTAATTAAAAAAATAAAAAATTAAAAAAATAATTAATAACTATAATTATAATTAATCAATAATCAATAATTAAACTACTTTCAATCCATCTAAATTCTAGATTTACCAAATTTTTTGAGATATAGACTTTTATTAGAATGAAAAGAGATTTGATTTCCTTTAACCCTTAATATATCTAGAATTAAGATGAATCTAAATTAGTACTTATTTATAATTATAATCAATATTAAAATACTTTGAAAAATCATCTCCATAATTTTCCATATATAATCTTAATGAAATTTTAGCGGCCACAACAAAAAATTCCAATGCCATGGGTGACCTTAATTAGAGTGAATTTCTTTTTTATATAAAAGTCCTTTCGTTCCATTGCTAGAGACCAAAGTTTTTTTAAAATGGTATTTTGATTGCAATCTATCTTCTACTCTTGAACACGTAATATTTGAAGTTGAGGATACCCATCATGGTATCAGGGTGAATATGAAAAATAGCTTCGTAAAGATTGATTTTTATAGATAATGTTAAATTTTATTATATATAAGTTATTCTAAATTATAATTATGGAGTCTTTTCAATATTATATTGTTTTTATTTTGTAAATGTATGTTTTCATTTTTATAAATCATGATAATGGATTTTTTCATTATGTTATTGTGTTGGTTTTTTAAGAATTTTTTATTTTACAAATGTTTTTTAATGTGTTTTAATTTTTTAATTTAAATTTTGTTATTAAAATATATAAAAATAGTCTTAAAAATTATTAGATGTAGAATAGTGGAACAATTAGTGATAGGATGTTTCATTAAGATTTTTTTCTGTGTGAAAGTTATTGATTTGAAATTTTATGAGTACAAAAATTTAATTATGTTAAGGGTTTGTGTGACCCAAACTAGATGTGATCCTAGATGTTTCTGTTGACTTATGGCTTAATTTTTTGTGTGAAAGTTATTGATTTGAAATTTTATGGGTACAAAAAATCCAACTATGTTAAGGGTTTGTGTGGCTCAAACTAGATGTGATCCTAGATGCTTTTGTTGACTTAGATGCCCCTGAGTCAAGTTCTAGCAAGTCAAAGACAACCTAACAAAAGAAATTCTCTTTTTTTTCCCAATTTCAATCATTAAAATGTTTTTTCATTTTACATATATTGAAAAATATGAAGTGTGTATGTTTTCATTGTATATAAATTTTAATTTTATATGTTTTCTTAAAATTGTTTAAAAGAAATGTTATTTAACTATAACTATCAATAATGTATTTAAATAAAGCTAACAAAATGTTAAAAATAATATTTTATATTGTATTAAAAATGTATGGCACCTACCTCTGGGTATAGATTAGTTAACAATAAGGTGCATCGTTAAGGCACTCCTTGTGACGTTGTTCGTTTAAACCCCTGACTAGCCTTATGTGACATGTAAGGGGCCGCATTGGTATGCCTAGAGGTTATAGTGGCTACAGTTAAAATATACCCTGTGCCACACGAGTATGAGCCTTCCCTACTTACCAATTCCACCAATTCACCCAAAAAAATGTACGACAACAATGAAAAATCATAATTTAAAAAAAAATGATATATTGCATTTTTAATATTGTAAAAATTTTGACAAATCTTATGTTTTTGTTTTTAAACATCGAAAAAATGGAAAAATAAGAAACAAACATCATCTAAAAAGGGACATTTTAGACAAACAAACAAAAAAGACTATAAAAATCTCCCCATGGCAAGTGTACACCCAAGGACTCCCATATAAATATGTTCCTCCCCATGTAGCCACCAACATCCGCAATCACAAGGATAGGACAACTATATCATTCATACAACTTGTATGTTAACATGAAGGTGAAGACAATTAAGGGATAGCACTTTAATCTTAGTTTGCAATCATCGAAGTTCACTTTCACACTCAATCATTATATGCATGAGTTTGTCCCTACCACACTTCTCAACCATGATGGCAACGATTTTGGTTTTATTACTGGCCAACTTTAAAAGCTTTGCATTTTTGAAGGGACATCCAGCTTCGTACATCATTTGGGTAAGTTTCTTTGGCATTCCTTGTTCCTCCGTTGCATTTTCCATCTTGTTTCATTCTTGTAGGAATCTCCCTCTAGTTTCTACTTTCGAGAAGCCCTCCCACTCTATCTTCTTAAGTTCACCTCCTCCTAGCTTGCTTCCTCGTTCTCTAGATCTTTTCCTTTCATCTTACTATTTGGCTCAACCCTCTCATATTTTTTCTCTGTGTTCTCCTAGCTAGTGGTCAGCATTGGGTTTGGTCACTCTGAGTCCCACTCCCCCCTACAAATATTCTTTGTATATTGCTTTGGGCCTACAATTCATCATCCCATGTTATAGTTCTTCTCAAGATTGTCGCAGATGCCATGGGAGAAAGGATCCTCCTCGTTCAAGGGCTCAAGCTAATGTTGAAGCCTTTGTTGCTCGATATTGGGCATGCACATCCTATGCTACAAGGGAGGAAATCAACTTGTCAAAGTAAGAAGTAAGGGTAAAATGATGCTTTCAATTTGATGCAGAGGTAAGGGAGAATATTGGTCATTGGATGCCATATTTGGGAAACACCTACTCTAGGTAGTCCCAGTATATGTAAGTAATCTATCTCTATTGGAAAATTAAAACCATAATGGGAAAGGTCCTAGTGGAAAGAAGTGAGACACAACAAGAAGTATTGCTTGAAATTTATGCCTTCTATCTGCAACTCACAAGAGCATACAACAAACCATCTATTCTTGCAAAGAAAGTTGTAGACTTGGACTCCCCACCATTGATGAAGAGGAAGGTGACCCACAACCAATGAGGTGGAGTCCCCACCATTTAATTGGTCAAGGTGTACATTTTGTTTTTTTGTATCTAAGTAGATAAGTTGGCATAGTTAATACCTCTAGTTCTTAAGTTAATCCATAATTTCTAGATTGATTTAGATATTGTGTTTTATCTAAATCTATCTTGAAGATTCGACTAATATTTTTGAAAAAAAAACACTATGCATGTGGTTCTTGTTTCATTTCCCAAGTGGCATAAAAATAGCTATATGCATGCTATATTTTTCTTAAAAGTAATACGAATCCATGCCTAACTTTTGAAAAAATGAAAAAAAACCATTTGAAAAGCATGCTAATAATTTATAGATAAAAAGATTCAAAATGTTAAAGAACTACCTCAATAAAAAAGGGTGTTACTAGTAACACCACCTTTTGAAATAGGGGTAAAAATAACCACTAAATGTGACCTTCCATAAAACAAGAACGCTTGAGGGTTCTCATCAAGTTGGTAATTATGTTTTGTGCAAGTGTTTTCAAGGAAAAGAAGAAGAAGAGTTTATTTAGCCATTGATTAATAATTTTTGTCAACAACATGTACCAACTCCCACCAATAGTAGGCAAACCTCTATCACTCCTACCACTATAATCAATTTGGAAACATTCTCCCATTAAAAGGGAATTGATGGCACCCAAGTCCATTTCCACTAGGTGTTGTTAAATATTCACTATGTTGTGTCAACAATGAAGGGCTAGAGCTTCCTTCAATTTAGGATTGATAGATTATCGTCCATCAAGGAGCATATACGATTTGACACACCAATATACCTCTTTGCAACAAACATTCTTGTCAGCAGTCATAACAAACACATGTTCTAATCATTGAATATGCCAAATGAAAAATGTGTCAATGAATTCAACAATGATGTTGAAGTATGATAGGAGGAAGACCACCAATTGGAAATACAATATTACTATGCATGGGGTAGTGAATTATGTTATTTGCAATATGTGGGTTTGGGAAATATTAGTAAATGGGGCCCTTGGACTAGTTATTCAAATTGCATAACACCTAAATCTAGCCCTTTAGGGTTGTCATCATATGTTGTCATGGCATTTGCTAAATACATTGGCCATATATGGGACCAAATCCATCCAAAGCACATACCAATTTCACCCCATAAAATGAAGTAACAAGAAACAAAACCCCATCAAGATGGCTTGGGCATTGAATATGCATAAATCTCAAGGACTGACAATAAAAATGTCACGAATTGATATTGGTGACATTGAATAGCAAGGATTCACCTTCATGACAATGTCACATACCACAAAATTAGAAGTATTGTAAATCACATCATCATTTTGATTTGAATGTTATGCAAAAATGAATGGCACTATATATCTTTCATTTCAAAATGCAAGAGGCATGCTTACATTCTTTGGCACATGTACAATTCAAATTGTTAGCCTCAATATCTACGCCACTTTCTAAGTGAAAATACCAATGATGATTGACAAAGTATTTAGAGGGCAAGTTGAGGAATAACTAGGGCCTAGTTTTTTTAGAACATATGTAGAATTTATCCCATGAACAATTAATGTAAATTTTGTTTCACATGACATTGATGGCATGGATATTTATTTACTAGTAATTAGCGATGACAATAAATGTTCCATTTGGATTCATTAGAAGTTCATAAGAAATTATGTTTTAATTTGTATGTAACAATTTCATCTCAATAATATCTCAATGCAATAATTGTATAAATGTTAAATATTTTAATTGAGAATTTTCACAGTTTGTCACAATAATTTGTGAGCTCTTTATGGAGATTGAATTGTGTTTGTGTTTTTGAAATGTTCTACATTTCAAGTGGACACTACATGCATCACTAGGGACATAAAAGTTGAAACAATGATTCAAGATATAAAAAAATTAAGTGGGATAGACGTAATGGAAATTATTAAAACAAACAAAAAAATGTTGAAAAATATTATTAAAATATAAGTGAGATAGGCATTAGTAAATAGTATTGAAATATAAGTGACATAATCATTGAGATATAATATAGTGAAATCAAGATGATAAAAAAGTTAGTAAATTAGGATGATATAAAATTTTATTGAAAAGAGTTGAATGAATATAACATAAATAAAAGTTTTTAGGCTAGTCTAAAAGTTTCAACAAGAAATCAAGAAGATATGAAATAACGAACAAAAATAGAAAAAATAATAAAATCTTTTAATGAGGGATTAGTTAAGGAAATAGATAAATCACACGAAAGGGTAAAAAAGATGAAGACAAAAGAAGAACAAAGAGGAAAGGAACTTGGGGGCTGCAAGAGGGGGCAAATGGTGTGAACGGGGTTTATTAAATAAGGTGATGAATAATGGGTTTCCAAGATTGGTTAAGTTTATGTCCATCTTCACGATTGTAATTATTGAGGCATTTCTCAATTTTAAGAGCTTTATGAACGATACAAGAGGAGTAATAAGAAACCAAGGTTAAGATTTTTCTTGGTCAAAACAGATAAGGTGTTTAGAGTTGTGGGAGTGTTTGGTGATTGTTGATTTAAAGATTTGGTTGTGGAATATGTTAGCAATGTGCTTATTTGTCCAATATATGATTCATCTCAAGCACAATGAATTTGGTAAACCCCTTAGCTTAGCATAGTGTTGGATTTGTCCTTCGTGGGTTTGATTAGATGTTTAAGGGTCTTATGGGGTTTAAAAAGATTTTCGATAGTCTTCTTAGATCATATTTTGAAATATGATAAAAAAAACACCATGAATATAAGGTAGAGTAACACAACAACAGGTGGGGTAATGGAAGGAATTTTTGGATCTAAAATTGAGGGTTGAGTGAAATGCTTTGTTGATTTGTGTGTTGGAATAACCATTGGATCTAAAGCCTTAATGAGGTGGGATTTTTCTTTTTCAAGGAGATGGAATGAAGAAATTCAAATGGAACAAGTAAAGAGGGTTTTGAGAAAATCAGATTTGTAAGTTGGATGGTCATGAGACTAGGCATGAAGATACTCATTAGTGTGGGTCCTTTCCAATAGACTTGGTGGGTGAGAGTACCATCGAGTTGAGGAAAGATAAGAACATCAAGAAAAGGAAGATAGTTATCTTTTTGAGTTTCCATAATGAATTGAAACTCAAAAAGATAACTATATTCATTTTCTTGATGTTCTTCTCTCTTGTTAACTCATTGGTACCCTCACACACCAAGTCTACTACAAAATGACCCACATAAATAGGTATCCTCATGATTAGTCTCACCACCACCCACCCCAGAGATATGATTTTCTCAAAACCCCAATTACTCATGCCATTTGAATATCTTCACCCCATCTCTTGACAAAGAAAAAATCCCATCTCATTAAGGCCTTTAGATCCAATGACTCTTTCATCACACCGAGAGTATATCCAACATCTTGTATGTTGAATATACCATGAATATATGAATTAGAAAGGGCCAAGACGTCTCGTATTGACAATGAATGGAGTGACTCGTTGGTGGGCTCTAGTATTGTAGCAATAATGCTACAACTCCTGGGGCTTCCTATCTCTAATTTTATCAACCCGGTAGTTCGTACAAACTTGGAAGCGACGGTGCTGTATGCACAAGTACTAGCTCTTGTCGCAGCTGTCACTTGGTCAGCTGGCACAAGTCCGCTAGGGCTCAAGCCAACTTCTATATGCTCTCAGAAGAAGCTTTCTAAATGATGGACGAAGGCTATCTCAAAGGAAATTAATCTACTATGCAAAAATGAACTGAAAGCCAACCAAAACATGGAAACCCTAGTAAACCCTAATCTGACTAGCTTAATCTCTATGATGCAATGGTGGGAGTGCAAATGTCTAAGAATGATGCCATTACTACTAGTGATATGAAATGCATGAACTTAAACTACTTCCATTGAAAAGAACATTGTTTTTGTATTTTTGCTTAAGTGGTTGGAGTGATTATGATTTTGTTTCTTATTAGGGTTTGGCTGTGCAGAGGTGGTGCGAAAGGAGAGAAATCCGGGGAAAGGTCAGGAGGGCTAGGAGAGGTCCCAGGGGATCCCTAGCATCAGTCCACAGAAGTCCACAATGTTCAGGTGCTCGGCAACCGAGTTTGCAGGCTTCTACAGGATGTCTGCAGGGGATCCTACAGGAAACTCAGGAATTCTACAGGAAGTCTGCTAACTTCTACAGGATGTTCTATCGTGGGAGTTTTGGGTGATGGTGAAGTGATGGAGCGGTATGGGTGGATAGGTAAGATGGAGATGGAGCTTGTGATGGCTCAGGGGCAGAGAAATAAGATGGAGAAGGAGTGCATGAAGTTGGTTGGTGGATAGAAGGATGGAAGCAACGAAAGGTCAAGAAAATGGAGCTATGTGGGCAATGGAAGAGTTGGAAGGTAAACGAGCTGAACAGAGGTCGAGTAGGTGGCTTTAGGCGTGGTTAAGAAGAAGAAGAAGGAAATGGAATGATACTGAGCAGTGTAAATAAAACAAATTGCTTATGTCTTGCACCAAAAACGAGAATCCATTAACCTGTGCTACCTGTGCTATTTAAACCAATGAACAGCAATGTAAATCGTGAAGAGAAGTCGTGCATGGATGGATATATAATTAAAATGACTGTGTTGCAGCTTGTATGAAAGTAAAAGAAAGACTGCGTTTTTTTTGGTGGTTGGTACAGACTGCACCCCAATCTCTAAACAGAGATGGCAGTGAAGGCACTATCAACCTTTTCTTGGAGATCCAATGAATTAAAATCCTCCTATTCTAATCTAAGCAACTGAAAGCGATTTAACCACACGCTAATCCTACTCAATCTCATTAAAGAAATCAAATCAGCAGACTGTGTTCTTGAAATGCATGTCAAAACAAAGAAACAAAGTGCTGAAAAGAAAGGCAAATAACACTACAAAGAAGAGGAGGTCTATTGCTCTCAGGTTGGGCCCTAACATGAGAGCTATAGCTCCCTTAAAAGCTCAGAATTAGATCCAAATCTGCTTGCCTTTATTCATAATCAAGAGTCTAATGTCATGCCAAAACTGGCTTACAAAAACAAACACCGAGCTGTAGCTCGTGCTCAGAAATTACAATATTAGTTCAAAAGTTCAAAAAGCTCCTATCAAAGGCTACAACCTTCATATTTATACACAATGAAGATCAAGCTGGCTTCCTCCATTCGTGGAGCTTGGCTGTCCAACTGAAAGTCAAACTGTTGATCCTGTAGAATCCGTTGGCTGCCTTTAAGCTCGGTGGGGAGAGTTGTTGGAGCTCGGAGTTAAGGTGAAAATTACGAGGAAGGTCATCAAGACGGTGGACAACCTCCCTATGAACCCGCAATGTCACCTTTGCTGTCTCCTTGTCTCCATTTGCGTGGTCTTTTGCTCTCTTTAATGCCAAAAACCTGAAATCATCATGTATTAGCCACATAGATATAATGCCTGCCCTTCTTCCTACAAATAACACGAACATACTAAGAAATGAATGCATAAGTGATAAAAGATGAATGGTTTGAGCAAGGTAAGTAGGCCAAATGAGCCCAAATTGTACCAAAAATTGGGGCTCATCATCACCCCCCAGCTAAAATATTTGCTCATCCTTGAGCAAATTTGCTCCAGCTCCTTGTCCTTGGTCGAGAACTAGGGCCCGGAACATGCTCTTCCCTTCCTGTTCTTGGTGGCCCTGCCTCTTCTGCCCCTGGCGGTGACGAGGGTGGCGCTTCTTCCCTCTTTTCTGTTTCCTTGAGCCGGGCTTCGGAAGCCGATTGGCCTATCCTTCGTGTCCAGGTAGTTATTTTTGGGCTTCCCCTCTCGGGGTTGGCCGATGTTTTAGAGGGGGATCTCTCACTGGGTGAAGTAGGGACAACCCCTAAAATGGTTTGGCTGCTGGGTGGAGGCTGCGGCTTGCCCATTTTTATTCTCTTACTTCTCCTGGCTTCAAAAGGTAGAGGGATCTCCCTCTCTCTCTTCTCCTTTGGCTTTGGAGGTGTACTAAGGGCAGCCAGCACAGCTGCTGCCTCTCTCTCACGAATATCAACCTTCTTCTCCTTGGGTTTCACTTTGTCAGGGCTTCCTGTAGAAGACCCCTTTCCAATAATTTTCGGGCTTCCTGTAGAAGACCCTTTTTCTGTTTTCGGGCTTCCTGTAGAAGTCTGTTTCTGCTTTCCTGTAGACACAGGTGTCACCACCTTTGCTTGCTTTGCTACATGGGTTTTGCTTTTTGGTTTGGTTGCGGGTGCTGATGAGGTACTTGGGCTGATGTGGACCATCTCAGCTTTGTCCATTCTGCTCTGCAACCTCTTCTCTCTTGCTGACAATATGGGTGTGTCACCTTTTTCTTTGTCATCCTTTTTCTCATGCTTCTTCTTTTGTTCTTTCTTCTGCACTGTGGTCGGGGTCTTCTGGCCTGTTTCCTTCTTTCCCTTGGCCACTGATTCTTTTTCCTCACTGCTGGAGGAACCACTTTCTTCAGTCAGCATCCTTATGTCTCCATCTCTTGTCAAATTCCTGAATGCTTCCCATGAGAGGGGAACCTTATATGAATGAAGCGCACCCTCCACAAGAAGTTTGATCAATCCATGGTGGGCTACCTAATCTGGTATGCCTTCTTTTAGCTTTGTGGCACACTCAATTAGAGACTGTAGCAGGAAATAAGGGATGCTCAGTTTCTTTTCTACAGGAAGATCAATCCGGTGCCTCAATTCAGTGAGCAAGCGAAAGTGATACCCGTACACGATGCTATAACGGCCTTCACAGGTTATATACTTCATGATCTGTAGGCTAACTTCATTCCATGGTGGCAGAAAACTGGTTCTACGCACCCCATTTTTGTCCTCCGAGAATTCCTCCTCACGTGGAAAGAATTATTTCTTGGCCTGCTGGCTCAACTTCCTTTCTTCCTTATCCCATGGCAAACCCATTGGAAGTTCAGTAATTCGACTGATATATTGCGGGGTGAGCTTGAGGCTTAGGCCCCTGAAGTTCACTGTGGCCAGTGTCTTGGATTTCGGCCTCAGAGCCTGCAAAAATTCTTCTGCCACTTCATCGTCGTAACCCTGCAATTTGTCACAAAAAGATATCCATTGAACCCGTGTGAAGAGCTCCACCACCTCCTGGTTTTCCCTTAACTTGGTTGAATCAGTGAGTTCTCGTCTAATAAACCCACCCGGCATGATAAAACAGTTTCCTTAACCAGAGGTGGTGATTGTGGAAGAAATTTGGTCTACTGAGACAGAGCGTAGAATTACGCTCCTGTCATGCACATAATCCACAAAACTTATCCCTGAGGAACTTAACACAGTTTAATTACCCTGACATCCTGTAGAATGACAGTATAGGCACAGCAGACAACAATTTCACCAATTTTCTATGACCAGACTGTGGACGACGATTCTGCCACCTTTATAAACCAATTGCATGAAGAGTTCAGGGTTACCTTGTTAATCTGTCACCTTTTTACGTGAGGCACCCACCTTCCTGTAGAAACTGCGTTCCTGTAGAAACAACGTTCCTGTAGGAGCAGCGCGCGATTTTCGGGAAAGACTGCAGTTGGTCTGCGCTCTGGGTGTGCTTCACAAGCGTTCTGATAGCCAAAGGCTCGGCGTATCGAACTGCAGAAAGATCAGGATAGCCACTCGAGTTCAAAACGGTGGTTGATAAATGCATGAGGGCAATCTAGCCGATTAGATTTTGAATCGGCGGAATCCGTGGCGCGGGGGTGAGCTGTCCCCGCCGGACCGTTGGGCGACGTCATACCATCATTTGCCTGCGAGTTCCCTTGCTACCGCATCAATTCCCGCAGATCTGCCGCCGCCTCTTCTGTTAAACTCGTTTTTTTCCCGACGGGATTGCTCTCACGTGCGTGCTGCCCATTCTTTTTGTCATGGCCGCCACCCAAACATCCAACTAGACCATTAACTGGCCGACGTGGCCGGCCAAATGGCCATACGGCCGCTCAACCCATTCACCTTTACACTTTGCAATCAATTCAAAGTAAAATTCATGCAATCTGATGGGAGGAAGGGTCGAGACACTTACCTGCGCGGCTGCACACGATGTTTCTGTTTTTTGGACGCTGATGAGTGGATTTACCTGCTGCTGGCGAACTTACACAGGCCCGGAGGTTCATGTTTACAGGCTACCGACGATGGATGTGCCCGCGTTTCATTGCATATGGCCGGCGCTGTGAATGGTATCCACTCTAGCGGGCTTAACTGTTACTGGACTCCCGCGGGATGTCTTGTAACAGTTCTTCCTCCTTGGGTGCATGCTGCACGACGAAGGATCTGGCCTCACGATCACGCTCCCGGAGCTTCTGGATGACTGGTATGAATATGGTGTGAGATCTCCAGTGTTTTTTCATTTAAAATTTGCTTTTTCTTGAGAACTCATCGATCTGCTTTGCTGGTGCAGGTAACTTCGTTGCATGTCGACAAGGATGGCAGGACGAGGTGACAACAATGTGCAAGGGAGATAACAATAGCTTGCATGCGTCCAAACCGATCCTTAGTCGTTAGATCTCCTCACAAAATGGATTCTAGGCCGTTCTGAGCTTCTACAGGAACTTTCCTGTAGAAATACAGAGCTTCCTGTAGAAAGGCTGCGTTTCCTGTAGAGAGTCTGCACCTTCCTGTAGAAAATCTGCATCCTCCTGTAGAAAATCTGCGTCTTCCTGTAGAAGACTCAAGCTGTAATAAAATTGCACATACCTTGGAGAAAATGAGTATTCTTGGAGGAGGTGCTGGTGAGGTGTCCTGACTGCATGATAAGGACCCTTGGCTTTGAGTTGAGAGGCTCCCTCTCCTCCATAGAACACCTGCAATCTGCATGCAATTTCACATGATAAACTTGTTGTGTTTGTCTTTCTTGTTTTTTTCTTTTTTCTTTTTCTTTTTCTCTTTTTTTTTGAAAGATAACAGGGGCGCCTCAATGAGGTTTTCACCCTTGCCATCTGCCCTGAGCGCCTCAGAAAGGTTTTCACTCAAGGATCTTTTCCAAATTTTTCTCTCTTTTTTTTTGAAAGACAATAGGGGCGCCTCAATGAGGTTTTCACCCCTACCACCTGCCTTGGGCGCCTCAGAAAGGTTTTCACCCAAGGATCTTTATTATTTTTTTTTTTTTTAGATTCTTCAGGGTATGCCCAAAGCAGAGGCAGAACCCTTCTCTATGACCAACACTGCCTTCTCCATAGTTTTGATGAACTCTTGTCTTGAAAGAGGCTTCCTGTAGATCTTCAATCGATGCCCATTGACAAGCATGGGGATGGCTTCCTCATCAATGGTCCGAATAAGAACAGATCCATTGTCATGACATTTTTCCACTGAATATGGCCCTAGCCATCTGGTTCTCAACTTCCCCTTGAAATCTTTGTATCTGGAGTCATACAACAAAGCCCAATCTCCCGGCTGAAATTGCTTGTCATGGAGATGTTGGTCATGCCACACCTTTCTCTGAAGTTGAACCACTTCTGAGTGAAGGAGGGCCTGCATTCGGTGCTCATCCAGTCCATTCAGCTGCAATAACCTTTCTTGTTGTGCATGGCTGAGATCTAGGTCCAGCTGAGCTGCCATCCTCAACGTGTTGTATTCAAATTCAATGGACAGCAAAGCTTTCTTCCCATAGACCAGCTCATAAGGTGTGAAGCCGGTGGTGGTCTTCCAAGTGGTGTTGTAAGCCCATGTGGCTTCAACCAGGCGATCTTCCCAGTCCTTTCTGCTGCTACTCACCACCTTAGTCAAGATCCCTTCTAATGCTCTATTGGTGACTTCCACCTGCCCATTTGCTTGAGGGTGATAGGGGGTGGAAGTCCTATGCTTGATCTTGTGATGAGCTAGTAGATCTTCAACCAGGTTGGAGGTGAACTGGCTCCCTTGATCGGTGACCAGCTCTCTTGGATAGCCAAACTTATAGAAGATGTTTTCTCTTAGGAACTCGGCCACCTTTTCTTCTGTTGCTACTTTGATTGCTTTGGTCTCTGCCCACTTTGTCAGGTAGTCAGTGCACACAATGATGTAAGACCTTTGCCTCGAAGGAGGGTTGATTGGGCCCAAAAGTCCATACCCCACTTCTCAAATGGCTCAAGAGTCACCTGAGGTTGGAGAGGCATCTCATCCCTTTGGGTCGGTTTCCCCATTCTTTGGCATTGGTCACACTGGCTGACATATCTTCTGACATCTTGATGAAGTGTGGGCCAATAGTAGCCTGCCTGCAGGATTTTGAAGGCAGTTCTCTTTGCTGCAAAATGTCCTCCACAAGGCCCATCATGACAGGTGAGGAGGATATCAAAGACTTCCTCCTCCCTTACACAACACCTTAAGATCTGATCGGGGCCAAGCTTGAACAGATTGCCCCCGATCCAAGTAAATGAGGCACTTTTTTTGATGATTCTGCTCTTCTCTCTTGAAGATAGGTGCGGAGGGAACTGTGCTGAAACAAGGTAGTTTGCTATATCAGCAAACCATGGAGAGAGTACTGAAATAGCAAACAGATGTTCATCGGTCATTTGGTCATCCACTATTCCATCCTCATCTGCAGACAAATCCAATCTAGATAAAAAGTCAGCAACAACATTTTCTCTACCTGGTTTGTCAACAATGGTCAAATCAAACTGCTGCAATAAAACTAACCATCTAATAATACGAGCATTCACATCTGGTTTATTCATTAAATATCTAATTGCAGCATGGTCTGTATGTACAAAGGTTTGATAGCTAGTGATATAATGTCGGAACTTGTTCAGTGCATGGACCATAGCCAAGAATTCTTTCTCGGTTACAGTGTAATTCAGCTCAGCTTTGGACAAGTTTTTGCTAACAAAGTAAATGGAATATGGAAGTTTTTGCTCAACTTGTCCTAAAGCTGCACCTATGGCTTTGTTCGAGGCATCAGTGTGGATGTGGAAAGGTAGGGCCCAGTTTGGACCTCTCAGGATTGGGGCTGACACCAACTTGTCCTTCAATTCATTCAAAGCCCTCTGACAATCGTCAGTCCGTTTAAACTCCACATCTTTTGCCAACAGGCCAAACAATGGCGAGGCTAGCTTGCTGAAGTCTTTAATGAATCTCCGGTAATATCCTGCTAATCCTAAGAAACTCCGAACATCCCTTACCTTTTGAGGAGGTGGAACCTTCTTGATGAGAGCAATTTTGTTAGGATCCACCTGTAACCCTTGGCAAGAAATGGTATGGCCTAGCACGGTCCCTTCAGTCATCAGGAATTCACATTTTTCAGGACTAAGGGACAAGTTCATCTCAATGCATTTGGTTAGGACTTTTCCCAGATTGGACAATGCTTCCTGGAAGTTGGCCCCATAAGGAGTAAAGTCATCCATATAGATTTCCACTGCATCATGGACCAGCTCCGAGAAGATGCTTAAGACAGCTCTCTGGAAGGTAGCAGGAGCATTGCATAGCCCAAAGGGAAGGACTCGGTAGGCAAAGGTACCCCAAGGACAAGTGAAGGTGGTCTTATCTTGGTCTTCCGGGCTGATTTGGATTTGGTTGTACCCGCTAAACCCATCCAGGAAAGAGAAGAACTTCTTTCCTGCCAGTCCATCCAACACTTGATCTATGAAAGGTAGAGGGAAATGGTCTTTCTTGGTAGCTTTGTTCAGTTCTCGGTAGTCCACACAGATTCTCCATTTCCCATTTTTCTTGGGAACCAACACCAGAGGGGACACCCATTCACTATCTGAGATGGGGTAGATGAATCCGGCATCCAACAGTTTTTGCAATTCTTCCTTGACAATGTCCTTAAGGGCTGGATTCATTCTCCTCTGGGGTTGCCTAACCGGTTTACAATCCTCTTTGATGTATATGTGATGGGTACAGACCGAAGGATGGACTCCTTTCATCTCCTTATAGCTCCAAGCAAAAGCATCTAGGTGACTGGCCAACAGGCTACACAGCTCCTTTTCCTGGGAAGGAGATAGGGAGGAGCTGATCTTTAACGTTCTCTCAGGGCCGAACTCCACATTCTTGACTCTGGGAGTGACAGGGTTGGTTGTACAAAGATCCACTAAGGTGCTAGCTTGGGCATCCTCCACCAATTTCTCTAAGGATAGTGCACTGGAAGGTGGATTCTGGATCAAGGTCTCGATCAAGTCATCCTCGGTTGGGGGGTCTCTTCTAGTGGTATCTAGGGTGCACAGAGGTGCTGAGTACACCTCGTCTTCCTCTCCTTCCTCCAACCAGAGTGGTAAGTCATGCTCTAAGGAGGGTTGGGCAGGAGGGTATAGGACTAGCTGCTTGGACATAGGACCATTTTTGATGGTCATATTTCCTGCACGGCAACTTATGTAAGCATCTGCAGTGGCTAACCAAGGCCTTCCCAAAATGAGAGGATATCCAGTAAGCTTTGCCTTTGGTTGCAGAACCAGGAAGTCTGCAGGGTATTCCCAAGAGTCAATAGAGACCAAGGCATCCTCCACAATCCCTTCGGGAGTCACGGTGGAGCGATCTGCTAGTTGCAGTACTGTCGAGGTCTTCCTCAAGGAACCCTGAAGATTGAGTTTGAGCATGGTATCCCTGGTCATCACATTAATGGCAGCCCCCAGATCAATCAAGGTGTGAGGTATGATGGTGCCATTGATGTGGACATCTACTACAGGACTTCCAGGATCTAGGTACTTTGGGCAGATGACTTGTCCTAACATAAGGTCAGACAGTTGTCCTATGACATTGATGGTTGAAGCATCTTTCTTCCGCCTGCCTGGGTGTTTGAAACACTTTTCCTTAACCAGTTTGTTGTATATTGGCACATCCTTGATGGCTTGGAGAAGTGGTATTTTCACACACAACTTCTTGAGCTCTCCCAGAAGCTCATCCTCCTCTGGGTTGGGTTGTGTGGTGGCTGTTAGTCTCTCAGGAAAGGGTGGAATAGCCTTTGGTTCACTTTCCTGATTGTCTTCCTCGTCCTCTGGGGGAGGAGGTTGGCGATCTGGTAGAATCTTTCCAGATCGAAGATTGATCTCCTGGATCTCCACACCATAGGTAGGGCATGAGGTTTCCCCAGTATATACCTGCTGAGCCTGTCTATTGTTGGGGTTCGGGTTCGGTTGAGCAGGCATTTGAGGTTGCCTTGGAGGAGCAAGAGGTAATGGTTGTGGTTGAACTAGTGGTGGAGGCAGAATGGCAGGAGGAGTATTGTACTGGGGCCTCCACCCCGACTGAGGTGCATTCCACTGAGGCTGTGGCTGGGCATGTGAATGATATGAATGAGAAGTAGGTTGAGTAGGGTACTGAGGTGGATAAGACCATGGAGGAGGCATGGACCAGGAAGGATGAGCAGGGGGACCCCAGGAAGGCATAGGAGTCGATTGGTTGGGGCTGTAATAAGCTTGAGGTGCCCCTTGCATTCCCTGCTGATAAGGTCTAGATCCTTGTGGCCTCCTTTGGTTGATGAAATAGAGAGGTTCAGTGGGGGCTTCTGTCCCTTGGTACATGGCTTTAAACCCAGGTAAGGTTGGACACTGATTTGTGGGATGGTCCTCCTCACAAACGAAACATACTTCAACCGAATGCAATGGGCATTCGTTCTTAGGGTGTCTCCTTGTGCACCTAGGGCAGAAGACAGCCAAGGCTCTCTCAGCTTCTTCTTTCTTCTGCTGGATCCTGAATGTGTCTAGCTGCATGGCAATGGTCTGTCTCACCTCACTCTTAAGATCTTCTAATTGATTTGCAAGCTCATGTTTGGATAAAGGGACACTAGTTGAGAGGAGGTTTCCTCTACCTCGTTTCCGTGCTACCCTGGAGTGGTTTCTAAACACAGTCTTGATGTCCTCATAAGGCAGTTGGTAAATGTCCCCCCCAGCTAACATGTGAAGGGTATCTAAGAGGTCTTCAGGGACTCCTCGGAGAAGGACCAACTTGAGGGATTCAGGGTCAAGTTTGCACCTGGCCCGCTTATAGCTAAGTTGGAACCTCTCCTCATAATCCTCTAAGGACTCATCATTTCCCATGGTCATCCGAAAGATTTCTCCCTTGGTTTCCTTGGACCTACAGTAATCCCGGTACTTGGTATTGAAAGCTTGCTGCATCTGAGCCCAAGTAGTGATACTATTCCCAGGTAAGCCCATGAACTAGCGTAATGCTGCATCCTTAAGAGTTGAAGGGAAGATTTTTAGCTTTTGCTCATCTTCAGTATAGTCATAGGTTCTACAAAGGACAGCAAACTCAAACAGGAAGGTATCAGGATCTTCAGTAGTCAGTCCATGGAAGTGAGGTAAAGCAGAGGGGCTAATGTTCTTCATTTTCATCTCTCCATTGGTCTCTCGGATGGGGAAGGCACCTTCTATTCTCTCATCTTCTCCTCTATTATCAGCCATAGCTTCAGATGGAGTGGTCTCTAACTCTTCTTCTTCTATAGGACCTTTGTATATCTCGGGATGTTCACCTATAGGTTCTTCTGGGTCACTGTCACCAAAGAAGAGAGAAGGGTGACTCAGTGATGTGGTGGGGGTGTTGGGTAGGAATTTGTCTGATTTATCTCGATTTCTACGAGGCATGAAATGGAAAAGACTTTCTTTTTTTTTGATTTCTTTTGCTTTTTTCTTTGGTACCTGCAAAACTGAAACAGATTGATCTACAACTAACTATCTTACTGAAATGAAGATGCATAATTGAATTGAAGGCAGGAAAGAACTAGTCTACTTTGCTCAAATGAAATTGCAGGAATGGAAATGCTAATCTACGCTTGCAGAATTGAAATTGCGGAATTGAAAGGCTATTCTAGGAAAGCAGGAAATGCTAATCTATGAAAGCAGGAAATGCTAATCTATGAAAGCAGGAAATGTCTATGCTACTTTTGCAGAATGGAAATGAAATAAACTACTGAGCAGAAGGCAAGAGTAAGAAAATAGAAGAAAAGAAACAATTACTAATACTCTGACGCTTCCCCGGCAACGACGCCAAAAAGATGGTGGGCTCCAGTATTGTAGCAATAATGCTACAACTCCTGGGGCTTCCTATCTCTAATTTTATCAACCGAGTAGTTCGTACAAACTTGGAAGCGACGGTGCTGTATGCACAAGTACTAGCTCTTGTCGCAGCTGTCACTTGGTCAGCTGGCACAAGTCCGCTAGGGCTCAAGCCAACTTCTATATGCTCTCAAAAGAAGCTTTCTAAATGATGGACGAAGGCTATCTCAAAGGAAATTAATCTACTTTGCAAAAATGAACTGAAAGCCAACCAAAACATGGAAACCCTAGTAAACCCTAATCTGACTAGCTTAATCTCTATGATGCAATGGTGGGAGTGAAAATGTCTAAGAATGATGCCATTACTTCTAGTGATATGAAATGCATGAACTTAAACTACTTCCATTGAAAAGAACATTGTTTTTGTATTTTTGCTTAAGTGGTTGGAGTGATTATGATTTTGTTTCTTATTAGGGTTTGGCTGTGCAGAGGTGGTGCGAAGGGAGAGAAAGCTGGGGAAAGGTCAGGAGGGCTAGGAGAGGTCCCAGGGGATCCCTAGCATCAGTCCACAGAAGTCCACAACGTTCAGGTGCTCGGCAACCGAGTTTGCAGGCTTCTACAGGATGTCTGCAGGGGATCCTACAGGAAACTCAGGAATTCTACAGGAAGTCTGCTAACTTCTACAGGATGTTCTACCGTGGGAGTTTTGGGTGATGGTGAAGTGATGGAGCGGTATGGGTGGATAGGTAAGATGGAGATGGAGCTTGTGATGGCTCAGGGGCAGAGAAATAAGATGGAGAAGGAGTGCATGAAGTTGGTTGGTGGATAGAAGGATGGAAGCAACGGAAGGTCAAGAAAATGGAGCTACGTGGGAAATGGAAGAGTTGGAAGGTAAACGAGCTGAACAGAGGTCGAGTAGGTGGCTTTAGGCGTGGTTAAGAAGAAGAAGAAGGAAATGGAATGATACTGAGTAGTGTAAATAAAACAAATTGCTTATGTCTTGCACCAAAAACGAGAATCCATTAACCTGTGCTACCTGTGCTATTTAAACCAATGAACAACAATGTAAATCGTGAAGAGAAGTCGTGCATGGAGTTGGAATGAAGAAGTATGGCTCAAGATCAGAGTGCATGGATGGATCTATAATTAAAATGACTGTGTTGCAGCTTGTATGAAAGTAAAAGAAAGACTGCGTTTTTTTTGGTGGTTGGTACAGACTGCACCCCAATCTCTAAACAGAGATGGCAGTGAAGGCACTATCAACCTTTTCTTGGAGATCCAATGAATTACAATCCTCCTATTCTAATCTAAGCAACTGAAAGCGATTTAACCACACGCTAATCCTACTCAATCTCATTAAAGAAATCAAATCAGCAGACTGTGTTCTTGAAATGCATGTCAAAACAAAGAAACAAAGTGCTGAAAAGAAAGGCAAATAACACTACAAAGAAGAGGAGGTCTATTGCTCTCAGGTTGGGCCCTAACCTGAGAGCTATAGCTCCCTTAAAAGCTCAGAATTAGATCCAAATCTGCTTGCCTTTATTCATAATCAAGAGTCTAATGTCATGCCAAAACTGGCTTACAAAAACAAACACCGAGCTGTAGCTCGTGCTCAGAAATTACAATATTAGTTCAAAAGTTCAAAAAGCTCCTATCAAAGGCTACGGCCTTCATATTTATACACAATGAAGATCAAGCTGGCTTCCTCCATTCGTGGAGCTTGGCTGTCCAACTGAAAGTCAAACTGCTGATCCTGTAGAATCCGTTGGCTGCCTTTAAGCTCGGTGGGGAGAGCTGTTGGAGCTCGGAGTTAAGGTGAAAATTACGAGGAAGGTCATCAAGACTGTGGACAACCTCCCTATGAACCCGCAATGTCACCTTTGCTGTCTCCTTGTCTCCATTTGCGTGGTCTTTTGCTCTCTTTAATGCCAAAAACCTGAAATCATCATGTATTAGCCACATAGATATAATGCCTGCCCTTCTTCCTACAAATAACACGAACATACTAAGAAATGAATGCATAAGTGATAAAAGATGAATGGTTTGAGCAAGGTAAGTAGGCCAAATGAGCCCAAATTGTACCAAAAATTGGGGCTCATCACTCGCTAGGGCCGATTGTTCCTCTAGCCTCATCACAACAGGAATAACATGTCATTTTGAGGAATCGAACTCAGGTGGAGAGGGAGTTAATATTCTGTCTTAACCACTCGACCTACCTTTACTTGACATAATTTATTAATTTCTTATATGTTTATACTTATATATTTTAGGGATGGTAGGAGAGGGAGGGTTGTTATATGGTCCCAAGGAAGTTAAAGTTGTAGAGTACTCATGTGGCTTAGGATGCATGACAAACAACCAAGTTGAAGCTTATGCCCTCTACCAGGAGATTCTGTTAGCTAAAGAAAAACATATAATTTCTCTCATTGTTTTAGGAGACTCTGTCCTTATTCAACATTTGGTGAAGGACTCCTCTCCAATGGACAAAACATTAAAAAATATTATGAAAAGAATTAAGAAAGAAACAGAAGGGTTCTCTTCAATAACATATTTCCATGTTCTCTGTGATCTCAATAAAGATATAAACTTATGTGCTAATGAATGGTGTAAATTAAGATTGGGAGATTTAAAAATCAATGGTTGAATCAGGTCTTCTCATATTCCTTAGAGTTAAATGGATTGGAATTACATAATTATGAAGGACTACATTTTCAATAAATTATAGTATGACATGTAAATTTTGTTTTTTGGTGGGTCAGTTTTGTAGGGTATTGTTGTGGCCACAACCACCACCCTATCAAAACTTGCCTCGGCAACAATTGTGAATGGATCCCCTAAAATTTGGTCTTCTACCTCTCCTAATGATCTGCTTAGTCCCAGAGACTTTAACTTGATGCAAAGCCAAATTTTCAATTATTAATGGTCAAGCCCCCCCTTTAATAAACCCCTGTTGCATGGTCTATTCATCACCCAGCCTAGCCCTCCATTCATTCCCTCCATCAAAACCTTTTCAGCCCTCAAAACCCCCTATCGCGTCTTCATTCCCATTATAACTCTTTGTAATAGAAATACTCGAAAAATGCCCAACTTACCCTTTTTTCGCTTAACCCCAATCAACATTAAAACACAACACATACCTGGCTTCTGGACCCGACGGTTTTATAACCAAAATGTATATATTTTGGGTCTGGAGCCCCATCGCATATCGCTATCAGTGGGGTCCGGGGATTTTATATAACGTGCTCCACTGTCTTCCGGACCCGACGACATTATTAACCGTATTTTATATATATCAGGTCTGGAGCCACATTGCATATCACAATCGGCGGGAGTCAGTGCCAAGCCATAAGACCGATGCGATATAGCGGACCCGATAGGGCTATCAAGTATGATACATATATTATCGCCCCCCCCCCCCCCCCCCAATTTCTTATCGCAATCGGCGGAACCCAGGGGTTATATATATGTTGCGCTATGATATACCAGACCTGCCAATGATCATGAATTCAGGCATATATTATTACCTCCAGATAGGAGATGAGGGCTTTTTGTTTGGAGAAAACAACTTTGATTTATGATGAATAAAGGAGACTGTTTGGTTCAATGAGGAGCCTTTTGTTTCAGATTTAAGATCCTTTGCTTTTCTGTGTTTTGAGATAGGGTGTTGTTGCTGGCATAAATACAAATGTGTTTTGTTTTTGTGCATATTGATAATGTTACAATTTATAATTAGCCTTGGTTGTTTGAATGTAATTCTTCATCATATTTAATTCATAAGTGGTCCCTGATTTGAAACTATGTTAGACATCAGTTGCAAGCTTTACTTCCATAAAAAGGAATGTGTATTCCCGTATGAATGATTGGATTGCAATTAAGAATTGATGTAGCCTTGTTCTTATGTGAACTAGTAATTGATTCATTTAGACTTGGAATTCATATATGATGTTTAACCTCTCTTTTATCATGCTCCTGCAGGATAGATTAGGATAGTTAGGACATAGACTAGAGTAGTTAGAAGAACTGTAGATAGGATTCAATACATAGAGGTTAGCTGTTCTAATTTGTTGATTTAATTGAAGTCTTCTTCCTAGAAGCAATCTTTCAACACATTTAACAGTTTGCGGGGTCCCTTAAAACCTGTTGGAACTATCCATTCCAAATGAAAGCAAGTCTGATTGGGGTCTGTGATCGGGTTAGTTCCCCTTGTTTGTATAGTGAAAATTCGCCATGTCAACAAATTGGCGCTAGAAGGAGGGCTTGAACCGCCGTCCACAGCTTTTCAAGATTTCATTTGTAAATGCAACGCATGGATTCAAAACGATTAATGTATGGATCGTAGAGGTTGAAGGGATCATTCCACCCATTTTGAAGAAACATAGACCCTTCTAAGTCTTGTTTCTGTGTCACCCAAGGAAGAGAGACTGTGGGAGTACCCTATCACTCAGGAACAACCAGTCAAAAGACTTACTCGAGCTTATGCTCATTCCCCATCATAGCTCCCTATCTTTCAGTCTTTATCTTCGACAACAAAAAGAAATCCAAGGGTCTATCACATAAACGAAGAGACATCTGTAGCCCCTTCTCTTGAAGATATTGTGATAGATTATTTGTAGAGTATCGACTCTCCTTGGGAAGAAATTCCCGAGGATTCCCTTTCTGAAGGCAATCCCTGGCCTGATTTAGAAAATCCTTACGAAGAAACCCTCAACTAGAACCTCCATATCCATAACAGGGCTAACGTTCCTCCTCCAGGTGGGAATCACCTTCTACTTCCCCCTCTAGGTGGGAATCAGCCTCCACCTCCTCCAGGAGCACTCCCTCCCTGGCTTGCACAGGATGTCATAGCGGTACTTGGGTAGCAACATCCCTTACCCAGGAATGCAGAAATAGTATTGCCTAAATTCGACCCTGAGAGGGGAGACACCGCTGATAACCATATTCACTCTTTCTTCCTAACTGTGCGCATGTTAGGGGTAGCGGATGAGGATGTGGTATGTCGCTTATTCCCTTTCACTCTGATTGGTGCGGCCTCCAGAGTCCACATGGTACTTCAGCTTGAGAATAGGATCGATCACCTCATGGGCTGCCTTTCAACATGCCTTTTTAGATTTGGCAATGACAAAACACTTGTAGCCTTAGTTTTAGAGCTATCCCATTTGAAAATGGACACCAAAGAAAAGGTCAAGGATTTCAACGTCCGGTTTAACACTTTGTTTAATAGAATCCCGGCTAACGCTAGACCTACTGATGAGGTGCTCATGGAATTTTATATCACCGCTCTCCCTGTCCCTACTGCGATGTGGGTCAAAAGAAGTAATGCACAAACCTTACAAGGTGCTATCGATGAAGCAATAAAAGTCAAGAATAAAATGATCAGTCTCACAACATGTCATCATACAACCGAGGGTAAGAAAGCCTCTCAGTCATCCAAGAAGAATAATGGGAGTGATAACAAAGTGGCTGAAGGCAAAGAAAGGGACACCACAGATGTAGAAGGTCTGCATCGGATTATTAAGAAACTGACAAACACAGTTATCGACATGAAAAGGAATGCTGGAGAGAGTATTAGTGGGAATGGAGGAGAGTATTACAATAGAAAACCCTTCAAACCTTTCTATCGTAAGAAGATAGAAGGTGGTCAAGGTCAACTTGCGTTACCTGCTCCACCTAATGAAAGGAATTTAAATATGGAAGAGCTGGCTCTTATCGGATTGCTCCTTAACAAAGAAGAACCTATAGTGGAGCTGGAGACAAAACAAGAAAACGAGGAAGAATATCAAGTAGAAGAGCCCTTGGACGAAGAATATCAAATCAATGTACTGTGGGATTTCTATACAAATTAGAATGATGATGACAAAGGAGATAGTATGGCAGAGATCCACATTAATGAAATCCATACACGAAGTAAGGGGCCACTTGCAGGTGTGATGAAGCCTGTAGACCAAACAAAGAAAGATGTGCACCATTTGAAGGCACCTGCTCCCAAAGTTCCTGTTGAGAAGGGTAGACCAAGTGGTCAGTCCAAGAATACCGTAGTTGCAAACCATCCAAAGAAAGACAATACAACTCCCACTACAACAAAGGAAACTTAAAATGGTAAACCCCCACCTAAGAACGGCAAAACTGGTATGTTCATCTGCCCTATCCTGTTTATAACATTGATTACAATATTGTGGATGATCTTAAGAAATCTAGGGCTAATATCACATACTTTGATTTGCTAAAATTAATGCAACAAAGAGATCTGCTCCTGAAAGCTATGAATGAGCGGAACTGCAAAATTCCCACCATCCCAAGCAGCCAAACCAAGAAGTCAGTGTCCAGACATGTCAACACCTCCATCACAGCACAAATTTCATCAGCTATGGAAGCCACTCTGTCCAAAATGAATCGAAACCCCCAAGATGTCAGTGCAGCCATGATAGGGAGAAAATAAAAATCCATGACTCCACCTTTTCTTATCACATTTGAGATCCTCAACATGAACATACACAATTGCTTGGTAGATTCTGGTGCCTCGTCCACTGTGATGCCTTATGTTGTTGCCAAAAGACTGCATGTGATACCCGAGAAAAATGGAACTCGAACTATGCAATTAGACAGGACAAATGTGAAAGTGATTGGGGAATTGAAAGATGTGTTGATTCGGATGGCTGCTAAACCACAATACACACGAGTCATTGATATAGTGGTAGTCGATATACCCGAGGCTTATGGAATGCTGTTGAGTAGGGATTGGTTAGGAAAACTCAATGGATATTTCTCAACTGATTGGTCCCATCTCTTGCTACCTTAGAAGGGAAAAAGTGATATGCTGAGAGTTGATCGAGAAAGATACATGAAGTATGTGGTAATGGAACTAAATGGTCCCAATGAACCTGTAATGTTTACCAACTCTATCCTTGAGAACTATAGTTTCAATGTTTATGCTATAGAAACCTATTTTGGAGAATTCCATGCAGAAACAGTTGAAGAAACTTTGACATACACACAGTTGGAAGCTTCCCCCCATAATCCTACTGATGAACATCCTGTATTATAGTAGATGATAGGACTAATTTCATAGATGGCAGTGCAATTGATGTAACATTAAATTCTATATTTTGGACACTCTATTTTGATGGCTCTAATCGCCTTGAAGGTGCAATGTTGGGAGAATTCCCATTGACCTGCAAGGGAACCAACATTTGATGGCCAACCGGTTGGAGTTTGGATGCACCAACAATACAACAGAATATGAAGGCTTGCTGCAGGGCCTGAAGAAAGCCATTAATACGAAGGTGAAAAATCTTAAAGTTTTTGGTGACTCACAGATAATCGTGGATCAGGTAAGGAAAAGGATACACTGCAATTCACCACACCTGGTAGGGTACCAGCATGAGGTATGGAGCTTAATTGAAAGTTTTGATTCTTTTAATATCACATACATACCTCGAGGGCAAAACCAAGATGCTGATATGATGGCTAGTATGGCTACTAAACTTTTGCCTGATTTTATATTGAAGAAGAATAAATGTTATGTTGAATTGATTTTCAAACCATCCGTGCCTGATAACATCTCAAATTGGTAGGTGTTCGAAGATAACGAGCAAATCCTTGAGTTATTGCACTGCGAGAAGACATTCAAGAATGCAGCTGTTGGTGAGAAAGAGCATGACAGGCTTATGAGTGAGAGGGAAGATGAGGAAAATGATCAGCCCAATGTGATTCCCAAGTTAGTCGTTAAGATGGAGCACTTGTATGACTTGCATGACAAGTTCAAGAAGCCAACTAACTGCAAAACACATATCCTTTTGCAGTCATGGGAACCAAAGAAGACCCAAAAAATGTCAATCTGGGCTTGGGGTGTTCTCCACAAGAAAAGGTTGCATTTGTCAAGCTATTTAAAGAATAAAAGGATGTCTTTGCATGGACATATGGAGATCTAAAAACCTTTGATACCAGCGTTATGCAGCATGTAATTCCTTTGGAAAAGAAGGCTAGGCCCTACCAAAAAAAGCTTCGTAAGATGCATCCCAAGACTAGAACCATTGGTGAAGAAAGAATTAAACAAAATGTTGGATGCTAAAATCATCTTTCCTGTTAGACACACATGATAGGTAGCCAATCTCATGCCAGTGAGAAAGAAAAATGGAGACATCAAGCTGTGTATTGATTTCAGAAACCTGAACAAAGCATCACAAAAGGATAACTATCCTGTCCCTTCTATGGAGCACATTCTTCAGTGCGTTTCTCGGTCTGAAATGTTGTCCCTATTAGATGGGTTTTCAGGATATAATCAAGTGTTGGTATCTAATGGGGATCAGCTTAAGACAACCTTCAACACTAAATGGGGCACTTACGAATATCGTAAAATGCTTTTTGGACTTATTAATGTGGGCGCCACATTCCAGAGAGCTATGGATATAACTTTCCGAGGATTGATTAACAGATCAGTAGTAGTATACATGGATGACATTACTTTGTATTCATATCACAAAAGGTATCATATTTATCACCTGAAACAAATTTTCGAAAGATGTCGAAGATACAGAATATCGTTGAATCCCAAGAAGAGAATCTTTGCAGTCACAGAAGGGAAACTACTGGGTCATATCCTCTCTAAAGAAGGGATTGTTATTGATCCTGAAAGAATAGAGACCATCATGAGAATACAACCCCCTGCAAACAAAAGGGCAATGTAATCTTTCTTCGGGAAGATCAATTTTGTTAGGAAATTTATCTCAGGTTTTGCAAAAATGTGGGCCCCATGCATCTGATGATGAAGAAAGACGTTGTGTATAAGTGGAGCGATGAAGCCAAGAAAGTGTTTCAGCGAATCAAGGAAGCCATCGCGGAAGCTCCTGCATTGGTCAACCCCAATTTCGGCAAGGAACTCTTCTTGTACACTTTTGCTTATGATGTTTCGTATGCTGCAATACTCACTCAAAAAAATGATGAAGGCAACGAAGTCCCTATTTCTTATATGAGCTCTAATCTTCAAGGGGCCGAACTAAACTATAGACATGGAGAAACAAGGCTTTGCGATTTTCAAAGCCATAAAACACTTTCGCCCTTATTTATTAAAGGCCATGACTAAAGTAATCATTCCCCATCCTACTGTGAGAGCCCTCTTCGTGCAGAAAGAAATGGGTGAACGGAGAGGAAATTCGATAACCGCACTTCAAGAGTTCGACCTTGAGATTAAGCTAGCAAAGATAGTTCGAGGGCAGGGACTGTGCAGGCTAGCAACAGAAGCCTTGGCTGATAAAGAAGGGGCATCCGAAAAAATAGAAGCACAGAACATGCAATATGCACAAATGGAATAAAGGGAGGAGCCCCTATGGATTAATGAAGCGCTGATGTGTGTGCGCGAAACATTGGAGGCCCTTTTAGATCCTGAGTTGTGGTATTACGACATACGCTTCTATCTAATATGGGGATCATGTCTTGAAAACATGGATGCATCACAAAGGAGAGCACTCAGGTTGAAATCTAATCAGTATAATTTGGCCAATAACACATTATGCAGAACAAATTATGATGGAATCTGGCTGAGGTGTTTGGAAAAGGATTACGCCGACCATGTCCTGAAGGAAATGCATGATGGCCTAGCAGGTGGTCACTATGGCGAAGAGACCAATGCTCACAAAATATTAAGAGCTGGATATTATTGGCCCACAGTGTTCAGAGACTCACATGCCTACGCTCGGAAATGCAAGGTGTGTCAAACTGCCGCAGGACGAGAAAGAAAGCCAGTTGTTCCCCTCAAGCCCGTTATGATTTGTCATCCATTCCAGCAATGGGGCCTAGATGTCATAGGAAATATCACGCCAAACTCTTCGCAGCAGCATAAGTATATACTCACAGCGACCGACTACTTCACCAGATGGACCGAAGCCATCCCGCTTTTGAAGGTAAACGAAGATGAGGTAATATCATTCATTGAGAAATTCATTATCAACAGGTATGGCATCCCTGACGCTCTCATATTTGATAATGCTTCTTACTTTTCATCATTGAAACTGACTAAATTTGCTATTGATAAACCAGTTCACATAAGGTATGCATAAAACTATCACCCCCAGGGAAATGGAGTTGCAAAGTCCTCAAATAAGAACCTCATACGCATAATCCGTAAGTCTGTCACAGACAACCAGAGGAACTGGTACAATGCTCTAACAAATTCCCTTTGGGCCGATAGGGTCACCCCAAAAGTGGCCTTAGGAAACTCCCCATACTTCCTCATTTATGGACAAAAAGCCATCCTACCCCCTAACGTTACCCTTCCCTCTTTACAGCTCTCCCAAGCTTCAAGAGGAACCCCCTCTGCCTTAATTCAAGAGAGGATCAACCAACTGATGAGGTTGGAGGAATTGAGAGATAAAGCCAGAAATAAATTCAGGAATCACCAAATGATTGTAAAAAGATGGTTTGATCATCATCTGGCAGGAGATAAAGACTTCCAAGTAGGAGAGCTAGTCCTGAAATGGGACAAGTTGAGTGAGCCAAAAGGTAAACACACGAAATTCGAACACTTATGGCTGGGCCCATTCCAAGTTGTGGAAAAAATTGGTCAGGGAACTTACAGATTGAAAACTTTACAGCGACAAACTGAAAAACTCACTGTTAATGGCCAACATCTCAAAAGATACTTCCAATGGCCACCACATGGTGGTTACCTCCTAAGTAAGGTAGGATTCATTTCATTTTGTTGTTAGTTTAGTTACATTTCCGTCTTTTCCTTTCTTGTTTTTTTGCAAAGTTCATTTTCCTTCTGCTTTGAATTACAATCCTTTTCACCCAACTGATTTCGGTCCTTCAGTCTTGTTTTACCTCTTTCAAATTTCCCTCATTCGCCACCTTCAGCTTTTGCCTCCCTCATTAACCTGTTGATGAGTCTGCTGATCCTAAATCCATCATTACCTTGCAAACCAGACCAATTTTCAATGAGCCCATGAGAACTGGAAAATCAGCGATGGAACTCAAACTAAAGCCATTCATTGGCATCTTTTGGGAACTAGGTGAGATCTGTTGATAACTTGGATATTTGGAGCATGTAGGGGCATCTTTATAAAACAAAAAATGTGTAACTGCGGTTGGACTAGCATGAAGGAACGTTGCATTTTAACAAATCCCACTCAAACCTAGCCTATACTTGCATGTAAGGTTTACATTCATTTTCCATTGGCCCCATCCACCACACTAAATTGTCCAATACCTGTTATCTACAAGTAAACCTCCTTTCATGGGCTAAGCTCACTGTCATGTACCCTGTGGCAAATCCAATTGTGCTCTAGTCCTTGTGCCTGAAACTGGAAGGACTTATTTAAAAGAAAATGAAATGTTAAGTCCTTGTGCCAATATGGAAGGACAGGTTGTTTGGGAAGCTGGTTAGAGTAGGGACTGTTGTTGGGCTCAGAGTACCGGTTGACACAGCAAGCCCAACCTTGCTTAAGCGGTTTAAAAATATGGCAAGATCCATGACTGCGGCCCATTCAATCATATGAAAATATAGCACTGAAATTCTTATATAAAGTGCAAATAAACATATCTACATTAAGTTTGATGAACAATAAAGAGTTGAGGTACACACCTAAACAGGTATTAACAGACCAGTGATGGCCCCAAAATGATTTTTGAAAGTGGGAAATAGGTAAAGGAAGGTCAATAAACCCCATAATGCTGCCATTGGAGAATGCCTATCAAAACCCTATCAATAAGTAGAAGCTATTTGTCTCTATCCCACCTGAAGTAATTAATGTTGAAGTGGAATCCATGTTTGTCCATCTATATAGTTTTCATTTCAAGTTTATCTTAACACCCTAATGTTCTATTGATCCAAGGTTTATTTGGAAACAGAGATAACTCGTTCGCCCAACGGTTTGCCATTTGTTATAGCCACAACCACCACCCTATCAAAACTTTCCTCGGCAGCAATTTTGAATGGGTCCCCTAAAAGTTGGTCTTCTACCTCTCTGAATGATCTGCTTAGTCCCAGAGACTTTAACTCTTTGCCGAGCCAAATTTTCAATTCTTAATGGTCAAGCCCCCCCTTCGATAAATCCCTGTTGCATGGTCCATTCATCACCCAGCCTAGCCCTCCATTCATTCCCTCCATTGGAACCTTTTCAACCCTCAAAACCCCCTATCGCGTCTTCATTCCCATTATAACTCTTTGTAATAGAAATACTTGAAAAATGCCCAACTTACCCTTTTTTCACTTAACCGCAATCAACATTAAAACAGAACACATACGTAGCTTCCGGACCTGATGGTTTTATTAACCAAAATGCATATATTTCGGGTCTGGAGCCCCATCGCATATCGTTATCGGTGGGGTCCGGGGATTTTATATAACGCGCTCCATTGTCTTTCGGACCTGACGACATTATTAACCATATTTTATATATATCGGCTCCAAAGCCCCATCGCATATCACAATCGGCAGGAGTCAGTGCCAAGCCATAAGTCCGATGTGATATAGCAGACCCGACAGGGCTATCAACTATGATATATATGTTATCGGGTCCCACCCCCTCCCCAATTGCTTATCACAATGGGTGGAACCTGTTAGCACTTGAGATTTCACCCTAGGCTGAGGAAGGTAAACCTTCAAGGCAACATCAAACCATTTCACCTCGTAGCTAGCCCTACGGGGTATGAGAAGGCTCTCTCCGATCAAACTCGGTAGATATTTCAATAGGATGAGCTGACCCAATTAGGAACACTGATATTAGGCTAGTAAACTGATTAAAAGGTTGATTTGGGGGTTTTTGGGGTTTTTTGGTGGCAAATTGAGGATCTGCAATTTTAGGGTGCGGGGATTTGACACAGTTTCTGCAGGTGGGTCTTTGGGGCAAGGTAGGAGTTTGTGCTGATGCCTTTAGCTGCGATGGATGATCAAGGAAGAAAAAAGAGAAGCTAAAGAGGGAAAATAATGACTTTGAATCCTCTCTAGACAGTGGAAAACATAAATATTAAACAAATTTGAAAGCTGAGCATGGCAAGCATGAATTCAAACTTTATCACTTCATTTGTTTAATAAGTTGCAGTAAAGAAAGAGATGGAACACATAAACACACTTACAATTACAATAAGAGAACACACCATCAACACAAGAGTCCACAAGAATCCCAATGATGTCTGCAAAACCCTGGTCTTCCTTTTCCTCAAATTGCAGAGATACAAGTAAAATATACAATAGGAGCTTCTCCCTCAAGAGTCTAACCATGAAAATGAGCAAGAGAAGGCATAATATAGATCATCTAACTCCTTTCCCCACCTCTAGGGGTCGAGCTCAGCTTCCTAGGAGCAGTTTGAACTAATTCTAAACTGAGTACTAGATAATAGGCAGTCAAAACAACTTGCCTCTAAAACTTAGGTAACCCATCCATGCATTTAATATTCACTATTTACATCAAGGAAACTTCTAGAAGTGTTAAAGGAGAGTAAATGTATCCATGTGCCATGAAAATTACCCAACAATCCATCATTTACATACATCAAAAGTCAACCAAAGTAAAAACAGTGTTTTGCAGGCCGAAATAGTCAAAATGGTGAAATTTCCCTGAGTGGTCGCGCCCCTCCCTTGGAGTGGTCGTGCACATTGGTAGCTGTGTTTGAGGGCCTTCCTGGTGTCCAAATCAGGTGCAAGATAGCTTGTTGGAAAGGTCTGTGAGTCTACTTTCCAATCCCACTGGAATTTCTGAATTTGGAGTTGATTTGACCCCTCAAAAATCATTTCTCCCAAGGTAGCTTTCTGCAACTCAAAAAAGGGGCAAAAAGTCAAAATTTGCATGTATTTTGAGCTTTTGGAAGTCCAAATCTCCATAAAATTTGAAGTCCATCCATAGGCAAGTGTATTTTTGCCTGAAAATTCCAAAAATGTAGAGTTTTCCCCGTTCTGAGCTTTCCCCATGACTGGTCGCGCGCGGGGTGAGACCACTCAAATGGCCAAAACCTGTAAAATTCCCAAAAATGCTAAAAATGCCTCAAAACTCTCAAAATTTCTTGGGCTCCTCTCTTTTATGATGACCACCTTTGCCTCCCCTACGAGGCCTCCGCTGTACCTCAACCTCTGTGGAAGAAGACCGGTCATCACCTTGCTCATAGGTTTCAGTGGTTGACATGGTGCTTTTGAGCAAAGTGGAGAAAATAGATAAAGTAAACTGCTGCCCTTGCCTGCAAAAATACTGAGTTGTATGCTGTTTTCAAGGGGAACAAAATCATGAAGGAAATGTTAGGGGAGGGGATTTTTCATAAGGAAAGGGAAACATATAAAAATAGGGAATTTCTAAGGGACAATTCACAAACTGTCAAACATACAATCTCATCTTAATCACCGGGAAATCATTTGCAAAGAAATGTTTTTATTAGGGAAAATACGTATGATAGTCATCAAGGGAAAGGACATGCATTTGCAACAGGAGTATAGGATAGCATAGATAGCTTGCTCCTTTGAGTTTTTGTTTTTTCATGTACATCATAAGGTAAACAATGTTTTTCAAAGGATTTTATGTACATTTAGTCATAGGGGAACAAGGCTTCTTTTACATCTTGTCATAAGGGAAAAGGGATCTTAATTGAACAGGATTTTAGGGAAGGGGTAGAGAGGAAAACAGGGCTTGGTTTTGGGGAGACACAACAATATTCTTTTGCAAACAATATTTACAGCAATATGTCCATTTTATACATATACACAGCTGCATTTTTCTTGTTTTTGCTATGGATATGCAACAGCAGTGTGTCTTCTATTTTCCAATGACTATGCACAGTAATATCTTTTTTTTATTTGGTCATTTTGCCATATTATTTCTCTTTTCTCTTTTTACATAACATTTTTTATCCTTGCTGTTGTTCATTTATTTTCCTTGCCGTGTGGAGGGTATTAGGGTTTGGGTAGAATACATGAAAGGGCATTAGGGTTTTGTAAAGGGATTTGGGGGAGGGATAGGGTTTTAGGAATTTTGGGATGAGAGATTTAGTATTTATTGCAAATGAGATAAGATATAAACATATTATGACATTTGTGAATTTAATAGGAAACAAGGAGGGAATAAATAGGGATTTAAAGCCTTGAAAAAACATCAACCCTAGCATAATGCCTACATGAACAAGCAATCACCCAAATCCATTTCTCCTTACATTTCTTGGTGATAAACATATATATGCAAGCCCATCATTTCATGTTTCAAGCATTCAAACGCACTAGAAGACCCTACCTCGATCAGTTGAGCAAGCAAGAGGGCGATTTAGTCGATTTGGAGTGGTTCTGTAGAAGACAGCTTGAGTGGTCGCGCCCCTGCTCTGAGTGGTCGCGCCCTGCCTGAGTGGTCGCGCCCTTTAGAAAAATACACTGCAGAGGGGTCGCTGAGTGGTCGCGCCCCACCCAACTGGTCGCGCACTGAGCCTGAGTGGTCGCGCCCCTGAGAATGACTCCAACTTTCTGCAAATCGCCTCTTTTGACCTCTCACTCGTTTTTGCAAGCTCTCAAATGCATAATGAGGCTGTTTAGAGGGAAATTTACTCTTTATAGGCCCAATTTGAAAAAAATTAACTTACCAAACCCACTTTCTAATGTTTTTGTTTTGACATTCACTTTTAACACTGTTTTGAGTTCACTTTGTCCTGAATTTGATCTTTCGAGTGCTTTAACTCCGTTCTTTTTGCAGGTTGACCATCTGATGGACTCTGACGAGGAAACCAGGGTTATTGCCGGCATTTTGAAGAATTTTGAAAATTTTCCTTATTTTTTGCAAATTTCACATGACCTTGGGTTTAAAAACAGGGTTTTTAAATCCAAGGTATAAATGAGTTGTACCTGATGAAAATATCCATGAAACATATTTACATACCTCCTTCCGGCTTGCTGGGGACTATTAGACCTCTGACTCATGACCTTGCAGTGATTTTTGACCAAAACCCTAGACCTAAGACTTGGGACTTCAAGACAAAAATAAAACAAGTGTAACACAAGCTCATTAAATGATATGACCTGATCCAGCAAAGCCAAGAAGGGAACAAGGACCAGCTCCTCCATCAGTTTTATGGCATGCCTAATGGAATGCAAAACTGACAATGATGAGACACCTACTTATGCATATGCAAAGAGGTTTTTGATCACTGATGGAGGGCATCATGACCGACACTAACAGAACCCAGGGGTTATATATATGTTGCGCTATGATATACCAGACCTGTCGATGATCATGAATTCGGGCATATATTATTTCAGGATGCGAGTTTTCCTGTATAATCTTGTGTTTTATGAAAAGTGTTAAGGTCGGGGCTTTTCAAAGAAAATCATACATTGCGGACCTGCCAGGGCTATTACGTGCAATATATATATATATATATATATATATATATATATATATATATATATATATATATATATATATATATATATATATATATATATATATATATATATATATATATATAGTTCAAGTCCGCATTCCCCGATCGCTTATCACAATCGGCAGAGCCCGAGGGTTATGCAGTTAGCGAAGGGGTGATGACCGAACCCGCCGATAATTATAGGCTCGGGTATATAAAATTTGAAGTCCAGTTGTACGGCACAGACGCGGGTTTTCCCGTGTTTCTTGTGTATTTGATAAAATGCTATGTTCGTGGTTTTTAATGGAAAATCCCATATGGCGGACCCGATAGGGTATAGCTTACTGCCTATAGTATTTCAAGTCCAAATTTTCGATTTGATTCTGTGTTTTATGATGATTTCCAATGTAAACCAAGTTTTCACTTGTGGGACTTAATCAAAGTGTGAGTTAAAAAAAGGGGCCAATTCTTTCACATTTATTCCTTCTGATGTAATAAATGTTTAATGAAGGCAAGATTCGTGTTTTGTAAGCATGTTTGCCATATTTCTCACAATCATAGCTGATATGAATTATTTCTGTAGGCAAATTCGAGTAGACCCGGTGACAGATAAATGGAAGCTATATCAAGATGACACCTTTGCACCACCGGTGTCAATATTGCAAAAACACACTCTGCAAAAGGGAATACAAAGTGCCATAGTGCATAATGAAGGCACTGTCTATGTTCAGTAGAAGCACTCATGACAACGCTGATCCATCAAGATGTCATTACTTCCAAACACACATTTAGTCATGCCAGATGTGGGATGATGAGCGCAGTGTTTTCAGTTTCCTTCAGGAAATAATAAGGGATAGCGTCCGCTGTATAGATGTGTGAAGAGATGACATGCAGTCATTCTCTTTCAATCAACATCTATTCATCCCTCAGGAAACAAAGCGCTAGAGTGATAGGAAATGCCCTCTACGTGTCAACAATGACACCGATTGTTCTGCATCTGTGTGTTCTGATCTATATATTCAAGAGAACAAGGGGAAGGTGAAAGGATGAGGGGAAGACCGAGAGTCATTTCCATGTGCATAAGTATTACCTCCGAATAGGAGATGAGGGCTTTTTTTTTGGAGAAAACAACTTTGATTTATTATGAATAAAGGAGACTGTTTGGTTCAATGAGGAGCCTTTTGTTTTAGATTTAAGATCCTTTGTTTTTCTATGTTTTGAGATAAGGTGTTGTTGCTGGCATAAATACAAATGTGTTTTGTTTTTGTGCATATTGATAATGATACAATTTATAATTAGCCTTGGTTGTTTGAATGTAATTCTTCATCATAGTTAATTCATAAGCAGTCCCTGATTTGAAACTATGTTAGACATTAGTTGCAAGCTTTACTTCCATAAAAAGGAATGTGTATTCCTGTATGAATGATTGGATTGCAATTAAGAATTGATGCAGCCTTGTTCTTATGTGAACCAGTAATTGATTCATTTAGACTTGGAATTCATATATGATGTTTAACCTCTCTTTTGTCATGCTCCTGTAGGATATATTAGGATAGTTAGGACATAGACTAGAGTAGTTAGAAGAAGTGTAGATAGGATTCAATGCATAGAGGTTAGATGTTCTATTTTGTTGATTTAATTGAAGTCTTCTTCCTAGAAGCAATCTTTCAATGCATTTAACAGTTTGCGGGGTCCCTTGAAACCCGTTGGAACTAGCCATTCTAAACGAAAGCAGGTCTGATTAGGGTCTGTGATTGGGTTAGTTCCCCTTGTTAGTATCGCAAAAATTTGCCTTTTCATCAAGTATATACCTACAAAACCCCATTTTTTTGTTGTCTAATTTGGAGTCCCTTTGGAAAAAATTGTTGTTTTGTTGGATAAGCGGGATGAGGATTTTTTCTGAAGATACAATTATGTACTACCTGATGCATTTGCTGCAATCCAAGCACATATTTGCATATAAATACAAAATTCTCATTCTGGTAAAAAAAATTAAATGTTCTAAAATATCATGGTTATGAATTACAATTGTTTAAATTTATTTTAATGTGATATGCATATTACAATTTTTTTTTTTAATTATTTCTAATTGTATTAATAAAAATAAAATCACAATATAATAAATTGAATTGAATCATTTTATTATTTTAATTTTTTTTACATATTATTACTTTTTTAATTGAATCAACATTATGTTTTATTATTAGTGTTTTTTATTTAATGCTTCATTTTACGAACATCTCCCCCATATTGGACTATAGAACACCTCTCAACGCAATTAGTAGTGATAATAGAGATTGTCTTTAAATTTACTATTTAATAACAAACTAAGCATTCATTTGTAGATAACAATTTTTTTTCAATAATATCTTAATGTAACAATTGTATAAATGTTGGGGTGGCATATGTGCATGGGAGGCGGGGTGGAGGCAGATCATTTTTTATTTGAGTGGACAAAAGGAGGATATGTATGAATGGAGTTTTGGTCACCTCACTAACAATATGGAAAAAGACTACACCTTGTTTCAAGGCTTAAAGATTGCCCAAAGTAAATGAATGCACAGATCACTGTAATTGGGGATTCACAAAATATTATAAGGACTTTGGTTATGGATCACAAGCCCAAGGGTGTGCAATTGGCTATTTTTCTATCTTGAATTCGGAAATTGATGGCTAAATTTAAGTCAATTTCATCGTTTCATGTTTTAAGAAGATTTAATAAAGAAGTTGATACCTTGGCTAACCAAGCTTGCAAAAGGGGGATGGGGTTTTTATTTTTGAACTCTCATCTCAGCATTGAATCTCTCCCATGACAAATCCCATGGCAAGTCGAACTCAACTCATGGACTGGAACAGGCAAAAGTTAGGACTAATATTGTTAATTGAATAGTGCATGTATTTCAAGTGTTTTTTTGTTCTTAGGCACATTTTGGAAAAAAAAATTGCATATAAATATATAATTCTGATATCCACTGAAATAAGGATTGAGGATAAATAGTTCTGATATTCATGGAGAAGCTTATAACTCTCATCCTTCATCCTTAGTCCACCTTTTTGTAATCTTGCACTCTCTTTTATTAATACATGTATACTATTCCAATTAAATAAATGTTAAATCTTTTATTTTGCTACATATTTGGAAAAATGTTTTATGGTATTTACTCTTTCATGAAATATGATGGTTAAAAAATGGTTTCCATTATGAATACTCTTCCACATTATAAATATGATTTTCATTTGTTATTCTAATATCTACTTTAAGGTTATTGCACCTTTAGGCGCTCTACAACCCAATATAGGGGTAATGTGTAGATGTAATGTAAGAAAATTTGTAAACATTTTTACATGTCGACTTAATATGTTGAACTTTATGTTAATATGTCTAATTTATAATACTTAAATTGGTAAACATTTACATATAAGTTAAAATTAATATAGAGCCCAAAGGGAGATGTGGTAGTGTTAGTAAAAAGTTAAAAGTAATAAAAATAATGAAATTCAAATTTATTACATTGTAATTTTATTTTTATTAATAAAATTACGAATAACTTTTTAGATTAAAAAATAACATAATATACATATTGCATTAAAATATATAAGTAGCAACAATAAGTTAAGATTGGTTGTACCTTATAAAATAGAATAATGACCATGTAACTATATTTAAATTTAATTAATAAGCACACAAACTTACAATATAACAATATGTTTAACCATGGATATTCACGTCCACTTTGCCATAGATATTATTAACTTGTAAATAGGCTTTGTTACAATACCATGGGCCAATACCATGACTCATTATCTCTCATTTCACAATCAAAATATTTTATAAATATTTTATTTGAATTTAATTTTATAACACTTTTTTTATTAAATTTAAAAGAAAAAATATTATAATTACTTTTAAGATATATCTACACCTCTATCACATGAAAATATATAAGATATAAATAGTAGCTATAAATTAAGGTCTATTTCACCATATAAATTAAAATAATAAATTTATAACCATATTTAAATTTCATTAATAAGCACAAAAAAAACTTAATACTTACAATATAACAAGATTTTTAACTATGGATATTCACCACCACTTTACCATGGATATTATTAACCATACCATACCATACCATACGATACAATGACTCATCAATACCACATGCCCAAAAACCATCTTTCATTTCACAATCAAAATAATACGTACAATTAACAATATTTTTAACCATGGATACTCTCCCCACTTTACCATGGATATTACTAACCATACCATACGATGGCTTATCAATACCACATGCCCAAAATTCATTCTGATTTCACAATCAAAATATTTTATAAATATATATATATATTTTTTAATTCAATTTTATTACATTTTTTTTTGCCAATAGACACTCTCCATCCCAGTACGGAAGAGTTGTTGTAATGTCTAGTTATATTATGTTATCTAAACATTTTGACCCGACCAAATTATATACAAATAAAAAATAAAATTATTAGTTAAAACAAATAAAAATTAAACTAAAAAAATAGAATTAATGATTAAACCAACCTATATCCATCTTAACTTAGGATTTATCAAGTTCCAAGAGGGATCAAATTTCTAGAGGTGCAAACCTTTTTTCAAATTTTACACTCAGAAAAGAGGTTTGCACCTCAAGAGATTTCATCTCTCTAAACGCTTGATAAAACCAAGATTAAAATAAATCTAAGCTAATTTTATGCATAATCCATCCATTATACTCATCTAAAATTAATTATAATATGTTTTTACTTTCATCATATAAATTTTAATTTTATTTTCTAATAAAGCTTCACAGAAAATTATAGTTTTTAGGTTTTTTTTTGGAAACGAAGTTAATGTTTTTTGAATTTATATTAATTTGTTCGGAGTTGCTCATGTTTACTCAATGATGCTTATTGTTTCTAATTTATTTAAATTATAAAGTTTTTGTTAATTTGATAAAATGCACCATTTTAATGGGTTATTAATCTATAAAATATTAATGGAATTAAATATTTTAAAAATTAACAAAAACATGAAATTATGATTGGTACAAATTTAAAGGTATTAATGGAATTAAATATTTTAAAATTAACCAAAACATGAAATTATGATTGGTACAAATTTAAAGGTATTAATGGAATTAAATATTTTAAAAATTAACAAAAACGTGAAATTATGATTGGTCCAAATTTAAAGGTATTTAATTGTGTACTTAATTGTTTTAATAAAGCATATTTAAAAAATTCAAGTAGGCTCGACCATTGTAGAGGGAAATAGGCTTTCTGCTAAGCAAACTGTGATGATAAAACAGAGGAATTATGAGAAATTAAAAAATAACAAACTCACTATTCTTAATTGATTCAAATTTGAATATACTCAATTGTGTATTTTTTTTTTTGGCAAAGCATAATTATACACACAAGTTGTTCTTGAATTGTTTAATATTAATTAATATTTCTTAAATACATTATCTATGCATACCATAGCATTGTTATGTGGTATTAATTGATCTATATTGTAACACTTCCTCACATATCTACCCACTTTTCCCGACCTGCACGAGGTAAACATGAACTGAAGGCTACTATGACATGACTCAACCTCTTGTTGACGGTGTTGGACCCGCCAACATGTCAAGGGGATGTCCCCGGTAAAAAGTCCCAGTTAGACCTCAGACCGTTTGGTGTAGGAGTCCCAACAGTGGGTCGTAAGGTAATGCCTTGACCGCGATGTCGCATAGAGGCAAGTAAGATAACTCTGTCAATAGAAAGGGTGTGACTGATGAAGTCAGTCAAGGAATGAATATGAGAGGTTCCAACACTTCAAAGGGAGAGGAAGGTGAAGGTGAGTTCCAAGTTGAAAGGGATTAGTCCCAACTTGGATAGGAACACACAACACAAAGGACATGCACAACGTCCGGCGGAGTAGTCGACAAGAATGCGGCAGTCCCAACATACAAGGTAAGATAACATGAACAACACTCACGGATCAATCCGATATGAGTGTGACGGTTGATATAACAAGGTTTAGAGAAAGGTCTGTCTAATGTCCGGCAAAGCAGTCGACACAAAAGGTGACAACATTAACAACATATGCAACACATAAACAACAAGATTCATATAATTTCATACAAATGAGTTCATATACAAGTACGTAATTTAAACAACATATATCATTAAGGAAATTGGAGCAATCCAACTACAATAACAACATATGCATGAAAATGTGATGGCTTTTATTATATAAAGAAGTGTAAGTCACAATCATACAATACACCATGTAAACTTGCTAGCCCCATCAGTGGAACATTACAGCCACATTTGCTTGCTCCTCCAAATAGATGTACTAGCTTCGTGCAGTGGAGAAGCCAAGGCGCATTACAATATTGTGTAATCCTTCTTCAAGATAATGTTAGTAGAAGTTGGCTGACCAAAAGCCCATACAATGAGTTATGAGGGACTATTTATAGCAAAGGGTGGGGTGACCTTTGACATTCCCCTTTGTGACAGTTCAACTACCCTCATGACTCATCGCCTACTCTATGACTGTTACATCCAACTGTTGACACTCGAATTAGACTTGACATGACTCAACATTACAATGCACATGTACTCATGTGAGACAACATGGCTTGAGCAAGCCTTACAAGACATCACTGACACTGGGTATGTTGTGGTGAGACCAACTCTTTGACATGCTTATGATGGTGAAGCTAGTGAGTTGATGCCAAGCTTGGTCGTCTGTGATGGTGTGCATGCACCTCATGGTGACATCTTGCTGAAGTGAACTCTTGCCTCCGTTGCAACCAGTGCATTGGTTCGGCCCCTTCATCTAACTTGTCTGCCAACATGCACATGGTTTTATTGGGTACAGTGAATCGACAACACATTGATGCATAGTGTCTGTGTTGATCTTCAAGTGTGTGTTGGTGGTCATGCGCATCAACTTTCCGAAGTGCATGTTCAGCCCCAGTTGGACTTGCTTCTTGTCTTCGCCTTGGTGAGTGTGTTGAATGGGTTGGATTGCATGTGCGCATTCAAAGACATGCATGCTGCTAGATTCTTTGCATGCGATCAACAACATTGCTCACCATGTTTGCTCTATGTCAGCAGCTGGGATGGATCCTTAACTTGTATTGGCACAGTTTCATTCGTGAGTTCCTATTCCTGCTGCAACTCATTGGACTGTCTGTGCAGCTTCATGTTCTTCCTGAGTTGCTACTTCAGCACATGCAAATCCTTCTTTGTTCCACCTTCTGCCTTCACGTGATCTTCATGTCGCATCGTCACTTCATAGCTTGAGTCTCCAAAGTTTCTTTCATTATCATTGGATCTGCTTGATCTTGCAACTTTGCTCTGCCTCTATATTGTTAACAACCTTCCTCTTGCATTCACTACATTCGGTATGCTGCCTTCAGTTGTTGTTCATGATGTTGCTCACTGTGATGTTGCTGCTTGATGTCCTTGTCCACGAACAACTTGATGTCTTCGTGAGTAGGTAAGCCCATGGACACTTGATCGACTACATCCCCAAGCATGCTCTGAATGGTGTCTTCATCTCTACTCTCTCAGAAACCATTGTACCTGTATTGTTGAGAGGCAGATGAACAATTGTGATACTTGGAGACATGGAAACACTCATAGCAAGCAATATGTCAGTTGAAAACCAAAATTAACATGATAACTGACTTGCAACATACCTGGGTGAATGATCATGAAGGTTGCGCAATTTCGGTCAGGAGGTTAGGAGACAAATTGCCAAGACTGCACAAGGCACAGTCCGGGCTGCTGGGAGACTAGCTGACTGCTGGAACTGCAAAATGCGCAATCCAGTTGGGCAGTTAGCTATTGAGATTGTGCAATGCGCGATTTGAGCTGGGAAAGATTGCTGGCCCAGGGACAAATTTGCTCAAATTTTTTGGCCAAGCAGCCACTGACCTCTAGAAATGTACAATTCAGTCCAAGAGCCCAGTGCTAGGCCAGAATGCGCAAATCTAGAGAGGAAGCTGAGCCTTCCTTCTCTAGATTGCTCAATGTGACCTTGGTGAAGGTAGAGACCAAGCCAAGGTTGGCTTGACTCGCTGACGGGCAACTGAAAGCAAGTAAGTCGATGAAATGCATGGCGACACTAAGTGATAACAAAAGTGATAAACAGTGCATGAAAAACATGAATGGAGGATTGAGCAAACAGATCATCATGCATGTGGGTGAGGTCATTCGTCGGTTGGGCGTACATGCGTGCAAGATAATTTCATGCATGCGACAATAGTGAGATAGCAACGAAAATTGAAACAGAGCTAGGAAAAACTAGTATACATGTAAACGACAGCAAGCTTTCAAAGAAATCAAGAAAACAATACTCATACAAGCGAAAACCCAAAAAGCGATAGAAATGCAGCACAAGGCATGGGAAGCAAGCTTTCCCCAAAACAGCTGAGTTGAATGTGCCGACTGCTCCTAGATGTGATGTGGGATGTCAGAACTACAAGGTTGATGTGAGGAATGAGCTCTGCAGTGTCCAATTGATGAGTTTTTGATAACATCGAGGTTGTGACGTGCATGCCACAAATCTAGAGGAAGCGACACTTGGAGAGAGGTTTCTGAATTACTCTTTGCATGTACCTCCAACTGCTAAACATAGATCCCTGAAACAAGGGATGCCTTTTCATGCTGCCTTGGGAGAAGCAGCCTATGCATGCAAGTTTGTTTTGCTCAGTCCCGGAGGGAACCGGTCAACTCAGCTGCACAAGCAAGCGTCTGCTAGACTACTGGAGAGAAATGCACATTTCTAACTGTCAGTTGGGCTGACTGCCCAAGGGGATTGCACAATTTCTAGGCGCAGCAGCTGACTGCTGCCCAGATTTGTGCAAATCATGGGTTGAACTTCCTGTTGATGGGAAAAATTGCGCAAATCTTGCTGGGAGGGTTGGCTAGCAGGATTGCGCAATCCTGAATCCCAGCAGGCTGTTAGAGGGAATTGCGCAATCCCTGGAGGGAAGGTTGGTTTCCCTCTAGAAATGCACAAATTTCACTGGAAAGTTGCTCAGCCTGCAGTTGGACCAAGTCTGGATGAGCAGCCTATGAAGGGAAAAGATCAAACTATGATCGACAGGCTTCCTTTAAGCGAGAAAGACATTGAAGCTTGAGGACTTGACGAAGCAAGGCAAGCTGCTATGAAGGTTGGTAGGGAGGCTCCAAAATAGGCTAAGGCAAAATTTTGGAGGGTGGTTGTAGCCACCACAACACCTCCTAGATAACCTTAAGGAAATGGAGCCAAAATAACAAAACCTTATTGGCTTCCCTCAGTGATTAGGTGCTAAAAAAAATAGCTCAAAATTTAAAGTTGTTGGATCAGTGTGGAACCTAAACGACTGCGTAGTGCTCGTCATCCTAAATCTGGTGCAACTCATTTTGCGCAAAACAGACATTATATGCTCCCAGAATCATGTTTTGTTCGCTTTCCCAAACAGGTGCTTTTTTGCAAAAATGTGACAACCCAGTCAGCGGTCCGTACTGTTGATGTCGCGTTGACTGTGTAGGCTAATGTGGCAGGTTTGATTGGTCAACGGGATTTTGGCGAATGGTGTGGTGCCAAGTGGCATGATGTGATTGGTTCGATTTTGGACGAATTTTATTGGTTGGAAGGTGTCTAACCACAGGCTTACACGTGGCCCAGCCTAAGGCCGCCACCTGGCAACCTGGGGGCGGCCAAAATTTTGTTTAAGGTCCAAGCAACAACAACGGGGGTTGAACCCGCAACCACCAAGCAGCAAGCCAAAGCTCCTACCAACGCACCAACACAATAGTTCTTATTAAACTATGGTTGTGGCTTGTACTTAATGTTGACGTGTACGCCATTACGGGGAAAGGGCCCGCCACGGGGGCCAGCCCTTGGGCACACGTCACCGACGAGACCACCATCGGAGCGGTGCGAGGGCATGAATAGCAAGGATGCGCTGTTGGCCTTAGCACTAGGCACGTGGGCACCATGTGGCCCATAATTTGCGGATTTTAGGTGTTAGAGACAATTTAATGCATCCGACAATTTTGCCCGAAAATCAGTGAAATCAGTGCTCCGGTAGAACAACTTGGGGCGAATTTGTAGGATGGTGCTAGATTTTGGGGAAATTGCGGTGAGATTAGTAGAAAGACTTGGGGAAGCCATAACTTCTTCAGTTTTTTACCAAATCAAGAGCAGAAAGAGGTTAGACAAACATTTTTTGGCATTCCGAAGCCATTGGAATAGGTTTCAGAGCTACCTGAGCATTGCAAACTAATGTATTCACACTTTTTAGCATAATAGAGAGGGTCAAACCATTAGAAGCTAGATCAAGGAGATGTAGCCCAAGCGGGGTTAACTCCTTCATCATGTGTTGCTCTGATACTGTTTTGGTGATGTTCATGTTTGTTATATGCCGTTATTCAGTCATTTGTTTATGTTAATTTGTACATAAAATTTACATAAAAATACTCAAAAACTCATGTTTAAACTTTCAATTAACCTCATGAATCCTTAAGAAATGTTTACATATTTTGAAAAGGAATTTAGCACAACAAAACTTATTTTCCATTCAGATCACTTAGGTGCTACAGGACTACCAAGAGCTAACCAACCACTCAAGGTGCCCAACCCCTGAGTTAACTTTCTTTTTCACTGACCTATAGCCTCAATCAGTCACATGAAAATGCCTCCATGAGAATGGAACCCTCCAGTCACTCCCACAAGCCTACTTACCAACGACTGTAGTCTTTTACACTTAGTTTTGGTCCAGTGAACCTAAGATCTAAGCCACTTTTTAGGGCTAGGATCTAGACCTCTGCCCATAACTTAATGAAACTCCCAGAAATGAAAAATAACATAGAGACAAAGCCTTTAACACAAAACTTAATCAAGGACTTGACCTAGCTTAGTCTTACCATGACAGTCATTCCTTCACAAACATTGAGAAGATAAGATCTACTGGTCATGAATGCATATCTAAAAATATATCTTTGAAACTTATCTGAGGTTTACCAAGAAATACTAATTCCCTCTCAAGGTAACTGCAATAACATCTATTAGGTCATGCATTCATTAACCATTCATTTATCAATCAAACATAATAAGAGCCTTAACTTGGATCTACCATAAAACCATGCTTATAACCAGTATATAACCAGATAAATAACAATGATAGAACAACCATTAAAGCCACATGATAACAAGTACATGTACTCATAAGATACAATGAGGAACTTAGCTCTTATTGACATATGCAAAAGCCAACAAGTCAAGGACTTCCACGTACCACCTAACCATATATTGGTCTAAACCAAATAATTCTTTTAACCAATCACCCTTGTGTCATATTCCAAGCATGAATGTGGGATCTCATGGGATAAACCAATCCATAAACAACCAAGGGAATCCAAAGGTTAAACCACCTCCACCCTCACACTACCGTGATCTCACCTAAACTGGTCCCAAGATCAAAAAACCAAACTGAGCTTAGATACCTTAGAATTCCTTCACCATCCCTTGAGGAATTTTCCTGTCTCCACCCACCTGTTGAGGGCTTCCCGGAGAAAACCATCTCCACCCCCAACCCTTGGGATTTTCCTGAGACCACCTCACCCGGATCCAAAACCTTTCGGCAATCCAAAGCTCAACCAAGAATGAATCCCATCACACCATGGCTATCCAGAAATGGCAAGGAAAGGCTAAAACCATTATCAAAACCCAACAAAACCCATGCTAATTGATCATGTGCTCAAAATTATGCTCAAAAATCAAAGTGTCAGAATCTTGTCAAACTCATCTTTAGATTGAAGAGCTCATCATTCTAAATTCGACGGTGTGAATGGCACTCAAATCCGAGTTCGTATGTAGAAGTTAGAGCAAGTGAAAGTTCAGGTTTGACTTGCCTACATGGCAGGATTGTGATGATGTGGAAAGTCTTTAGCGAATAAGGAGGTGCCAAGTGGAAGCCTGCCATTGTCCCTCACAAATCGCATATCATAGCAGTAAGTGTTTCAGTGTTACAAATCGACCTCGGCATGTTCAAGGTTGCGATCGCATATCGCAATCGCATCAACAACAAGAATCGCCCCGGTGCGGTGGAATTCCAATGGTGATAGACCCCGGACTCGATAATCTTATATGCCACAATTTAAAATCCCAGCAGGTCCGCAATTGTAGTGTTTCCGTGTAACAAAACCTTCAGGTGTTGAACTTTCCTATTGCGATAAGCAAGAGGTTTCAGATGCGGGATATTATAAGTTGCAATTAATTAACTTGTCGGGTCCACAACACCACATATCAATGTTTCATTGTGTTAAGAGCCCATAGCTTAGCCGATTGTGATTACGATATGGCTAACAGGATATGCCCCGCACTACGGCAAAATTTTCGCTTCCTTAGCGAATTTTGGAGTGGAAAAGGGGTTTTGGTCAGTTTTGGGAGCATTTTTTGGAACAATTAGTGGAGAAACTAAGAGAAGTCATAACTTCTTTAGTTATTATCCAAAGGGGATGCCAAAAGAGGCTGAATAACCATTTTTTAGTATTTTGAACTCATGGAGACATGTTTCAAAGGCATCTGAGTATTGAAAACACACTTTGGATGTAATTTGAGCATAATAGAGAGGCCCAAGCCATTGGAAGTTGGACCAAGGAGACATAGCCTAGGAGGGGTGAACTCCTTTATCATGTTCTTGTTGTATGTTATATATTCATGTTCATTTTTGTTATATTGTTGCTATTCAACATATGTTTTTATGTTAAATTGTTTATAACATTTACATAAGAAACTCTCATGGGAATCTATTAATTGCAAAAGTTTTTGAATCCTTAAGCACTTGAAAAGAAAATGATAAGCATCTTGGGTTTATTTCTGAATGGGGAATTAGCACAGCATTACTAATCTGCTCCAATTCAGATCAAGTTGGTATCAGAGCACTGGTTTTTCTTACTAGATTTTCTTTGTGAAAGAAGGATTTAATTGTTTGCAAGTTTATGTCATGCTCACAAGGTTAAAGCTCAAAAGAGGTGAAGGAAAGCTGGTTGAAAGCCCTGAAATTGGGTCAAAGGGAAGAAGAGCAAGGTTGCCAAAGTCTTCTACACCAGTTCAGCCTCAAGTTGCATAATTACTAGTTGAGATTCCAACACCAATACAGTGTCAAGTTGTAGTTGAGTCTTCAGAGACCATGTCTCATGAAGGAGAAGATATCATGATAGAAGATGAGAAGACCTTCAGAACGACTTTCTTTGATATGACAGAGATGGTTAAGGTCCTATATGAAGAGAGGAACAACAGATTGCAAGGAGAAAGTTCCAAGCCTCCCAATGGAGAAGGTTCTTCAGGAGGAGGTAATGGAAAAGAAGATAAAGGAAAAGGAGGTAATGGGAACGGAGGCAAACCTCCACCATATCCACCATCTTCTTCATCTTCTTCTTCAAAATCATCTTCAAACTCTTCCACCAATACCATCATTACTCATACTCATCATCATTCTTCAAAAGGGGTTGGTAAATCATCTTTTCTGAAGCTTGATGTTAAATTCGAGTTGCCTATGTACAATGGAAAAGTTAATGCAGAGAAGCTGGATTATTGGATTCGTCAGTTGGAGGTGTATCATAGAATTCAGAACCTTCAAGAGGATGATATCAAGATTCAGTTGGCTTCATTGAGAATGGAGGGTGTAGCACTTGTATGGTGGGAAGCAAGGACTCAAGATGAGATCAAGAAACATGGTAAGTTATCTATTACTTGGTTTGATTTCATTGCTGCTATAAAAAGACAGTTCTACCCTTTAGTGTAGAAATTCCTACAAATTCTCTACAAGTCTACCTCTGAGATCTAAGTAGAAAATCTGACTGTAGATTAACCTGATAATGCAATATAACTAAAGCAAAATACTTAATATACTTCTACAGTCAAACTTGCAGAAGCTTAATAGATTTAAGCAAGATCAAGCGGAACACATGTAACAGAGAAAAAGAATCAATACACATGAAACACAGAAGAATACTCTGGGGAAAGCCTCAGCTAAAAACCCCATTATCTGTATTATCATACAAGGTGGAAATACATCAAGATTACATAAAGCCTTAGCTCTCACAGCTAGCCAGCTCTCAGTACAATCCTCCTGGATGCTCACAGGCAAACAAGGCTTCTCACAAACCTTCTCCTCTGCCCTCCAAGCCTCCTGTTTCCTTGCGCAGTTTCTCTGGGTGATCCTCTTGTTACCAAGTGTAACACTGATCTCACACCCTGTAAAACTGCACAATCCTCAAGGAACCTTGTTCCTTCTGCATGGATGAGTTTCCTTTAAAGGAAAGCACATGCAACTGATAGTGCAATGTCCCTGTCTTTAATCTCAATTGGGTCTTTGTTTGAACTGGCATGCATGAGTTATTTATGAGAGAATCCTCAGTTATCTGGAGTACAACTAGTTGCATGCATGCATATATTAACTGACTGAACTCACAACTAGTTCCTCAAACTGTTTGGAACTAATTTAACTGGACTTAACTCAGTTAACTGAGTTAACTAATTACAACTCAAATACAACTCATCCTTATCTCCTTAACTAAGGGATAATTTCCTTAATCAAAGGGATAACTATTGCATGACTTCACAAAAACTTCTAGCTTGAATTTATCCAACTAATTAACTCAAGATGAATTAATTAATTAATTTTCAAGCAGCTGGTGAGACTAAATTCGAATTTAATTCTCAATTTTAATTCAAGGACAAATTAAAATTAGAATATTCTGAATGCTATTTTTAGCATTTCTTGTTGTTATTCTCAACACTCCCTCTCAAGAAGAAAGGAATTCAACTTGATCCCAATCCTGAACCTTTGGAATGTTCTGCATGCAACACCTCTCTCTAGTGTTGTTTCTCTACCAACTCTAGAAACAAAAAAATCATCCAACCTGAATCAATATGATGCATCTGTCATCAAAGTCTCTGACTGCTATTGCTTCTATCAACTGAAACCTTTGCGCTTCGACTGACTCTGCCTTTCTGCACTGTTGTCAATCCTTCTCTGCGCTCTTCAGTATCTTACTGCTCTAGCCTCTATCACTTTGATCTCTAACTTCATCAATCCCACTGATTCCTCTCACTACTATGTACTTTGGGCTCCCGTAGCAAGGTACAATCCATGAGATAAAACCTCTCAATGAACCCTGCCCAATTTTAGCCTTCTTGGGACTATCACTTCACATCACCCCACCTCACACCTGGAGGTATGGCTGCATGTGATCCCTCTGCTGACTTGGCTCGAAATTTCCCCCTACTGGGGGTCTCTACATGAGTGGATGCATCCACTCGGTATCCTCTCAACATCTCCAATTATGCCTCCTCCAGAATTGTCTGAGACTTCTTTTGGGATTGCATGTTGAGAGGTAATTTACTCTCCCTCTCAACCACCAAGTCTCTAACATTTGCCTTGCTCCTCAAGGCTTTGCATGCATCTTGAACCTCAAGAGCATACAGGTTCTTGACTTGTGAACCGATCTACTTCACCTGTCTCGTGGTAATGTGTCTAAGAAAAACCTTTCCCTTACTGAAGACAACACTGTAGCCTTTTTCCTCCAACATCGTGATTGATACCAAATTCTTCTTTCGTCCAGACACATAATTCACATCTGTCAAGGTGATAAGAGCTCCATGCTCCCTCTGAAAAGCAACCGTGCCCACTCCTGAAACACTATACCTTTCATCGTCACCCATCTCTATGAGTATCTTGAGGTCTTTCTCCTCCAAGGTACTGAATAAACTTTTATCGCTGGTCATGTGGAATGAGGCTCCACTGTCAAGAAACCAACCACAACCCATCATTGAATACACCATGCATGCGATAAGGGTGAAGTCCATTTCGAACTGAGAGGCTAATGACTCACCTTTAGATCCTTTCGAGGATCCCTTCTTGGACTTCTTCGATGGGCAATTAGTTGCATAATGACCCATATCGTGACAATTAAAGCATCTCACTTTAGATTTGTCACCCTTCTTCCCTCCATGAGAAGAATTCGATTTGGGATGAGAATCCTTCTCCTTCCCTTTCCTTGCCTTACTCGCTAAGGCCAGATTTTCTTCATCCTCCTTGGATGAAGAACCATCTCGTGTGCTCCTCCTGATTTCCTCCTGCATGAGATCCGACCACAATTGTTCCCTATCCGACAGTTTCTCCCTTCCATTCACAGAGTCCTGGTAGCTATGCCAGCTCTCTGGAAGGCCAAGGAGAGCGAGGCTCACCATATCATGATCAGTAGTAGTTATTCCCACTCTTCCAATCTCATCTCTACAGGTGGTGAGCCTGTTCAGATATGTGGAAATAGTATCATGTTCTCCATCTTGATTCTTCAAAGCTTATACTTGAGCGCCAATTTCCTTTGGTCGCTACTGTTCTGATATAAGTCCTTCAATGTCTTCCACATTGAAAATGGAGTCTCCTTCCATGGAGACTCAGGACAATATGGTCTCGAACTCCCTCAAGGATGATCCGTCTCGCCCTCGCCACACACTTCTTCCATTCAACGAACTCTTGTGCATTAGTTGAACCTAGCTTTGGGATTTATTGATCAATGAAATCCTTCAAGCCGTGTCTTCTAATACATCTTCCATGCAATCTTTCCATGCTATGTAATTCGAGCTGCCATCCAAGGCATACTCAAGTCTCAAGCCATAGAACGCCATTGACCAACCTGAAGTATGAGATGAATTCGATTTGTACCCTCAATCCCGAACTTCAAACTTCGAATTTCCCTTCTCGTTATACTATTCACAGCTTCAATAACCTTTGCTCCGATACCATGTAGAATTTCCTACAAATTCTCTACAAATCTACCTTTTAGATCTATGTAGAAACTTTGATTGTAGATTAACCTGATAATGCAATATAACTAAAGCAAAATACTTAATCTACTTCTACAATCAAACTTGTGGAAGCTTAATATATTTGAGCAAGATCAAGTGGAACACATATAACAGAGAAGAAGAATCAATACACATGAAACACAGAAGAATACTCTGGGGAAAGCCTCGGCTAAAAACCCCGCTATCTGTATTATCATACAAGGTGGAAATACATCAGGATTACACAAAGCCTTAGCTCTCACAGCTAGCCAGTTCTCAGTACAATCCTCTTGGATTCTCACAGGCAAACAAGGCTTCTCACAAACCTTCTCCTCTACCCTCCAAGCCTCCTATTTCCTTGTGCAGTTTCTCTGGGTGATCCTCCTGTTACCAAGTGTAACATTGATCACTCACACTAATCTCACACCCTGTAAAACTACGCAATCCTCAAGGAACCTTGTTCCTTCTGCATGGATGAGTTTCCTTTATAGGAAAACTCATGCAACTGATAGTACAATGTCCATGTCTTTAATCTCAACTGGGTCTTTGTTTGAACTGACATGCATGAGTTATTTATGAGAGAATCCTCAGTTATCTGGAGTACACTAGTTGCATGCATGCATGCATCAACTGACTGAACTCACAATTAGTTCCTCAAACTGTTTGGAACTAATTTAACTGGACTTAACTCAGTTAACTGAGCTAACTAATTACAACTCAAATACAACTCATCCTTATCCCCTTAACTAAGGGATAATTTCCTTCATCAAAGGGATAATCATTGCATGACTTCACAAAAACTTCTAGCTTGAATTTCTCCAACTAATTAACTCAAGATGAATTAATTAATTTTTTTCCAAGCAGCTGGTGAGACTAAATTTGAATTTATTTCTCAATTTTAATTCAAGGACAAATTAAAATTAGAATATTCTGAATGTTATTTTTAGCATTTCTTGTTGCTATTCTCAACATTTAGCTCATATGAAAAAAGCCATTATGAATTGGAAATATTTCAGATAGTTGAAAGGTCAAAATGTGAAAGAGTATACTCAATAGTTTACGAAAAGAGATCTTATGCTAGGAGTAGACTTACAATCACAAGATACCTTGTTGAAATACATAGGAGGGTTGCATAACTATCTTCAACATACCATTCTTATGTTTAGTCCCATGAATCTTCATGAGGTCTGTGTTCAAGTTACACACCTCAAAGAAAGAGGGAAAATATACATGAAGAAGGTAAGAAGAATCCATTTCAGAGTGTTGAAAAAGAGAAGAAGTTTAAAGGAAAGCAGAAGAAAAATGCTTGTGTTAAGAAAGAAGGGGAGAGACGCGTGTGAAAGAATTGTTCCAAGGAAGGACATGATGAAGCACATTGTTGGAAGCTTCATCCAGAATTACAACCGAAGAAATTCAACAATAAAGGGGAACAAAAGACCAATGCTGTTGCGCAACAAGACTTGGGTTCAGACTCAGGAGATGAAACAAAAATCGCGGCCACAGTCACCAAAGGAAAATTCGTGGCAAAAGCAAGCAAAGAGGTAGTCGTAGCAAGTACCCGCACATCAAATAATACCCACATCATTTCAAATGAGGAAAACCGAATAGAGCTATTCCATATCCAAGTCATATCCAAACATATGAAAATCGATACGTTGTTTGATAGTGGATCACAGGCCAACTTAATTTCTGCAGATTTGGTTAAGAAAATGAATCTGGAAACCGTGCCCCATCACTAACTATATCCATTGGGTTGGATAACTGTTGAGTCTTGAAAATGTCATTCATTTCCATTACACTTTCACTATTATGTCCATTATATCACCTCCATTTCACTACTATGTCACCACATTCATCCCACTTTCATTATCATTGGGCCACATTTATGTTTTTCCAAACTTTATTAATTCTAAGCCTTTTAAGTGAATTTGTGGTTAAAAATTAGAAAATAATGTGCATATGCTTATACCTAACAAATGGGTTGAGATTGTTGACATGTGTAGGTTGAAAGGAGGCTTCTAGAAGACCCTTATGTGGCACTCTAAGGCCAAATTCGAATTTGAGTGGAAAGAATCATGGGATCATGAGGATATGTGTCACATCTCCTAATTGTATTGTAACTCTAAGAAGACATGTGTCTTATCAGTTCCTATTTTGATTAGGACTCTAGAGGTAGAGGGAGAAATTCATGGACTCTCATTAATGAGATGGCTTCTCATCTTTTTGTATAAATAGGAGATCTCTCTCCTTCATTTGTTAGCTTGTTAGTCTTTTAGATTATGAGTTCTTTAGCTTGGAGTTTGTAGTTCTTCCTTGATGGCTTTTGAAAGCTTTGGAGAACTTTGTTGTATTTTGTACTTTTGAAGAATTTGAATAAAGATTTGATGTTCTCAACATGGAAGGAGATGTGAAGTAGATTTCATGGAGCATATTATAATGTAAGGTAGAGTAGATTTCATTTTGTAAATTTTGCTTTGATTTCATTATGTCATTTGATTGCTTTCAAGTTTGATAGATTAGATTTTTCATTCATGCAAGTGTGTTCAACCGGTTGATTGTAGATTAGTAATGCACATAGCTTTTTAATGACTAACGACATGATGGAATTATCTTGTCCTTCTGCTGATTTATTTTCTTAGTTCTAATTCCAGCACTGTTTATTTCTTTCAGTTTTGTTTTGTTCATTTACTTTTCTGCAGGATAGATATTAGACTGCTCATGTCATTTTCAGTTACCTCCTATAGCCAGAGCGACTCAAATGGTAAGGGATTGAAGTATGAATGTGTAGTTTGATATTAGTTTATTTTTCTGCAAGTTAGTTATTGAATTGCTCATGTCATTTTCAGTTACCTCCTATAGCCAGAGCGACTCAAATGGTGAGGGATTGAAGTATGAATGCGTAGTTTGATATTAGTTTATTTTTTTGCAAGTTAGTTATTGAATTTCTCATGTCATTTTCAGTTACCTCCTATAGCCAGAGCGAGTCGAATGGTGAGGGATTGAAGTATGAATGTGTAGTTTAATATTAGTTTCATTTTATGCAAATTAGATATTAGATTGCTCAATTTGTTTATGATTACCTCCTATAGCCAGAGCGAGTCGAATGGTGAGGGGTCAGAATGTGAGTTGATGTAATATGATTTAGTTTACTTTGCTTACAGTTTTTGAATTGCTTTAAGTTCAATTTTCTTTTTATATAGCAGCAAGGATATTGGGTTTCATAGTCACTAGCTCATTGTTTGGTTGTTGCATTCTATTTTGATTGAAGTAGCTGCATATTTACACTTTTGTTTAAGTACTAATTCCATCAATAACATGTTTTAAGATCTTTTGAAGTGCTAAGTTTTGGAAATTACCATTAGGGACATAGACTTTGTCTTGAAATCTACATCCATACTTGTCCTTTAAAAGTATTCTTAAGACCTTAGAATAGGATTTCCATTTGCATTAGACACTTTAGGAAACCAACAAAAACAAAACCCCAAAACAAAATAAAATCTATAAAACAACGAAGTAAGAAAAATGTTAACTAAGCACATATGGTGCACCACATTTCATCAGTTTACGATACCTGGATTGATAATTTATGTAGATAAATTTAAGACGTTAAATTGACTAAACAATAACCAAGGATGCCAATTTGCAGGTCACACGGAAATGTGTTTTCAAATTTTCAATCACCGCCAATTTCATTGATGAAGTTGAATCAGACGTTGTGCCATTGGATATCTTTGGAATTGTGTTGGGAAGTCCATATTTGTATGACATGAAGGCTGTTTTCCACAGCTTTGAGAAAAAATATCATTTGTTTAAAGACAGAGTGGAGTACATTGTGAGAGCTCATCGCAGAAAGCTTAATCTGTCTTTGGAAAGTACGGGTGAAATGAAACGACTGGTTAATTCCAGCAAGAGTCTCATACTCCTCATGATAAGGCAGAAGAAGGACATGAAACGGGAATCCTTTGCAGGCTATGATGTGAAGCTAAAAGCTGAATTGGTTGATGTGGTCAATCAATATGGGGACATGTTTCAAGAACCAAAGGGACTGCCACAAAAAAGAGGAATTCAACATGAAATTTCGCTACAACGGGACTGCCCACTCCCAAACATTGGTATGTATCGAATGTCAATTCTGGAAAGTCCAGGAATTATTAAATAAAGGAGTAACTTTCTTTCTACTTCGCCATGCGGTTCACCAATTTTATTGGTACCGAAGAAAGATGGAACCTGGCGCATGTGTGTATATTATCGAGTTTTAAATAAGATCACAATAAAGAATCAATACCCACTGCCCAAAATAGATGATTTGCTAGATCAATTGAAAAATGCAAAGTACTTTACTAAATTAGACTTGAGAAGTGGATATCATCAAGTTAGAATAGCTGAGGAGGACATGTGCAAGACTGCTTTTAAAACCAAACAAGGATTGTTTGAGTGGTTGGTTATGTCTTTCGATCTTTGTAATGCTTCAGCTACATTCATGAGAGTTATGAATGATGTTTTAAGATCATTTCTTGATGAGTTTGTAATTGTCTATTTAGATGATATTTTGATATTCAGCAAATCACAAGAAGAGCATGTCAAGCATGTTAGGAAAGTGTTGAATGTCTTGAGAAAAGAATAGTTATTTCTAAAGATGTCTAAATGTGAATTTGGGAAAACTTCCTTAGTGTATTTGGGCCACCTAGTTGGAGGAGGTGAACTGAAGATTGATCCCTCTAAAGTTTCAGTCATTTTAAATTGGCCAATACCCAAATTAGTTATAGAAGTAAGGAGTTTTCTAGGAGTAGTGCAGTATTGGAGGAATTTCATTTCCAATTTATCCTCCATAGCAGCTCCACTACATGCGTTGATCAGCGTGAAGGTTGTATTTCAGTGGGGATGCAAACAACAAATGATTGTATTTCAGTGGGGATGCAAACAACAAAAATCATTTGATGCTTCGAAACAAAAGATAAGTTCAGCCCCAGTTTTGGCATTGCTGAATTTGAAACAACCCTTTGAAATATTGACAGATGCAAGTGACTACGCCATGGGTACAGTTCTTTTACAACATGGTAAGCCCATTTCATTTCATTTTGAAATTTTTAAGGGGTGTTGTTATTAGTTATCCTACGTATGATAAGGAGCTTTATGCATTGGTACAAAGTGTGAAGAAATGGAAGCATTATTTGATGGCAAAATAAACCATTATTCACACCGATCATCAGCCTTTGCAATATCTACAATCTCAAACTAAATTGCAGCAGTCAAGGCACTTTCGTTGGATGGGATTTTTACATCAATTCCAAGTCTTAGTAATCAGGTACAAGAAAGGCATTTATAACAGAGTTTCTAGTATGCTTTCTAGACTGGTTGTAAATGTAGACATTTTGCTCAAGAATAATTACATTTTGCCTGAAAGTTATGTTGAACAATACGCACAAGATGTTTACTTTCAAGAGGTATATTTAAACTTGACTCAAGGCCACCAAGTTAAGGAATTAGAATACCATGTTCATAATAATCTGTTGTAGCTTTTGGGAAAACTTTGTGTTCCACAGGGAGAGAGAGTAAATGTCATAAGGGAAGCACACACTTCTCTTATTTCTAGACATTTCGGTGTAAGTAAAAAAGTGGCAAACCTTCAAAGGTATTTTTATTGGCCTCGTATGCTTGAAAGTGTGTCACATTTTATAAGAGGTTGTTCATTGTGTGCAGTCAGTAAGCCTAGTAATAGGAAACTAGGATTGTACACACCACTTCCAAAGCCTTCAAGACCACGGGAAAGTGTTTCTATGCATTTTGTAGGAGGTATTCCTTTGTCAAGGAAAGGTCATGATTATTTGTATGTAGTTGTGGATAGGTTTAGCAAGATGTGCATGTTAATGCCTTGTAAAAATCAAATTACAACTGAACAAACAACTCAACTTTTCTTTCAAAATATATAGGTTCATTTTGGATTGCCTACTTCTATTGTAAGTGTTCGTGATTCTTGATTTGTTGGGAGTTTTTGGTCAAGTTTATGGAACTTCATGGACACCAAGTTGAAGAACAGTACAACCTTCCATCCGTAAACAAATGGTCAAACGGAAGTAGTAAATAGGACAATAATTCATTTGATAAGAGGATATTGCAGCAAACAACCTAAGTTGTGGGATGAACAGTTGCATTATATTCAGCGTGGTTACAACCAAGCAAAACACTCTTCTACTCTAACTTCGCCTTTTGAGGCATGTCTTCGTTATTTGCCTAAAATGCCTTTGGATTTCATCTTTGAGAAATATGTAGTTGTAGATGGACATAGTGACATAGACAGGGCAAAGAAATTCAATGAGAAAATTCAGTTGATTCACCAAACAGTTCAAGAACAACTAGAAAAGAGTCAAGGCAAGTATAAGGAAAGGCATGATAAGCATCGTGTGGATCATCAGTTTCAAGTAGGTGATGAAGTTGGCTATACATTAGCAAGGAAAGGCTTCAAGGTGAAGGTAAAAAGCTTAAACCAATTTGTTATGGTCCATTTAAAATTCTGTAAAAGATTGGTAATAATGCTTTCAAGCTTGATTTGCCTTCATATATGCAATTCTATTCCATTGTTAATGTTGAAAATTTGAGATTATATGAACCTCCTTTGAGTGAATATCAAGGATAGAATGTTCAAATATCATCTATTGAAGAATTTTCTCCAGAATACCTTGATGTGCTTCAACAAGACACTGTACTTGACAGGAGGACAAAACAACTAAAAGAGGAAATACTAATTATCTTTAGGTGGGTCTCAAAGGTACACATCATCAAAGGCCAAATAGATTGAAGTGGGGACGGTGAGGGAATAGTACCCTCATCTATTCAATAACTGAAAGTGATCCTTTTGGGGTCCAAAAGGATTCCAATGGGGAGGAGTGATCGGGTGCTCAAAATTATGCTCAAAAATCATCAAAGTGTCAGAATCTTGTCAAACTATTATGAAACCAACTCACAAAAAGATAGAAAAGATAGATCAATGCCTTAGAAATAAGCCTCTTCAAGGGGGGAAACCTCCTTTACATTACACAAATGAACAATTCTTAGATGATACAAATGAAAAGACCTCCTTTCTATATATAGGAGTCTAAGGGTTCATAATACAATTAGAGCCGACATAACAATAATAATGTAACTACATAATAATAACAATAGTGGGCTTCTATGGGGCACAATAATAACAATATTGGTACTACATGGACACAACAATATAATAAGGGGGTTTCACTAATAACAATAAGGGGTTACAATAGTAGTATAGGGACCTAACATGCCCCTCTGCTTCAAAAAGTGTTGTCCTCAATGCTTGAGTAGCTATGGATGCTTCTGTATAAAATTATCATCCTTCCATGTGGAATCTTTAGTGAGTAAGTTGTTCCACTTGATGAGATACTCTGAAATTGATCGATTTCGTAGCTATCGATTCCTCGGTTCTGTGACTGCTTTAGGTTCCAATATGATTTTTCCTTCCTTGTCAAGTTCTGGCAATATTATTTGAATTGGGATCTTCTGCAACTTTTGAATGAGTTCCCACCCTACTTTGTCATTCTTCCATTCACCCCTTGCTTAATTTATTGAATTTGGTTAGATAATTATACCAACCTCTAGCATTTTGGCAACCATACTTTCAATTTCACTCCATTGGGCATATGGATATCTGTAAGGCCTGATGTTTGGAGGAACACTTCCTGGAATCAAATGAATAGCATGATCATGATCACAAATAGGTAGGAGGCCTTTGGAAGTCTCAAATACCTTAGAATGATTGTCCAAGACTTTTTGGAGATCTGGAGAAATAGATGATTTCGATGTGGGAACCTCTAGCGAACATAATTGTGCATTATGCCTCTTTGTTCTTTCTTTAGAAGCTTTGTCATTCCATTAAAGATGATTATCTTTCCTAGTTTCCCTGTGATACCCCTTAATTCAAATTCCTTTCCTTCCGAAGAAAATTTCATGAAAAGTTCTTGAAAATTAAAAGCTATTGTACCCAAGGATTGTAGCCATTGGAATCCTACTCAGCACCACCCATTGGAATGGAAAGCATTGGGCTATTCAATAGATATTCTCCCATGGATAGCTTGATATTATGGCACTTTCCAAAGCAATTTATGGTTCCTCCACTTGCAACCATCACTCGACACTCTGTTGCTAGATATAGGAAGCAATTCAATTCCTTGGCTATCTTACAATGAATAAAATTATGGGTATTGCCCGAATCAATCAACATTATTACCTTTTTCTTCTTGATATGTCCTTCTATCTTGATAGTTTGAGGATTCGTAATTACGACCAATGCATTACAAGATATGGTCGAATTCATTTCTTCTTTCTTGATGTGATATTTCACTTCTTGAACCTTTTTCTTCTTGATATGTCCTTCTATCTTGAGAGTTTGAGAAGTGGTAATTCTTGCCAATTCTTTACAAGATATGGTTGGCTTCAGTTCGATTGATGGCGACAACAAAGATAGCATGCCCATGCCCTGACACAGGGTAGGCCCTCCACAATACACTGCGGTCTAGGCAACAAGCTAGGTCTGTTTCCCCTACAGCAGCTTGCCCATAACCGGCCGATGACCCCCGTTTCTTCATGTCCTGTTTACCTCCTGAAACGGTGACTGAGCTTTCGATTTCGGTTTAGCGATGTAGGGTTTGTCTCTGCCTGTGTCGGTTACTTTGTATTACGGTGACAGCTGGCGTAACCCCCGAAGCATCAATGGAGAGAGACCTTATAGATTATTCAAAGGACCCCCTCGAGGGCATCTCCATTTTCGGCAAGAAGACCAGTATGGGGGTCATGGCCTATGCTAGATTACTGCTTCACCTGGTCATTAGAGGCGGATTACAAGAAAAATTCACGCTTTGCTGGAGGAACTATAATCGGATCCAGATACTGGACCATGAGGGGGTCCCCTTTCGCTGTAGGTGCTGCCATAAGGTTGGACACCTCTACAAGGACTACCCTCTCCTCACGAAATCAAAGATGGGTAACAGAGGGAAGACCTCATCAGAGGGGGGAGAACAAACTCAGGAGGAACACTTGGATGGGGCCGATAAGATGGACACTAGTGCAAATGGATCCAGGCTTGCCTTGTCGACACCGAAGAAGCACGGGAATGCACCCCTTCGGCCACCTTCACCTCCACTGACTAGGTCTAAGGTGGCCACTGGAGTCACACTATCTTCGGGTATGTCCATTCCTAACCCTTGCTCTGCATCCATTAATTATCCATCTGCACATAAGGATAACTCTAAGGAACCTGGGTAGGATCTGGAAAAACCTCACCCATGTTTAAGTCACCCAGTCCGGCCCCTCAATTCTCAAATTCACGCTCCCCCATTGACTGCATCCGCGACCATATTGGAGCCACCAAAGGTATCAATCCCTGGATCTGACCCTGCTCCCCTTTGATACCATCTCTGATCGCATGCTCAAGCACCAATGTCAGATTCTATTGGCATTAGTCTTACACCTTCCTCCTCCACTCCGAAGCTCCCTTGAGGTAGACCTTCCTCCCTATCTAAAGCTAAACAGAAGGGTAGGAATGGAGGTAGCCTCCGCTAAACAACTATCACTCGATAGGGTCCTTAGAGCATAGAGCCCTCCTCAGGAGCCTCCCCCATGAATGTTCTCTCCTTCAATTGCAGAGGGATTGCTAGTCCCAAGAAAAAAATAGCGTTGAGGAGGCTTCTCCAGAAGGAGCCGATTGATATAGTATTTTTACAGGAAACTTTGGGTGTGGCTGCTATCATTTCCCCTCTAATGGAATCTATGCTCCTAGGATGGCATTTCCAAGCCATTGATGTAAATGGACGCTTGGGGGGCATTTCCTTGGGATTCAACCCTCGCACAATTAATCTATTGGGCACCTGGGGGGGTATAGGGTTCTTAGGGGCGGACATATACTCGATTGAGCTGGGAACTGAGATTAGAATGATAAACATATATGGGCCCTACCAACATAGAGAGAACTTCTAGGAAAGTATTTTGGCAGCTAACATTTTTCAATCTGATAATATCATTCTAGGAGGAGACCTAAATTTCTCCCTAGGCTACTCGGAGTCTTGGGGTCACCATGCACAAGCCGACCCCTTAGCGGGTTTCTTTGAGCATCTCCTCGACCTTCACAAGCTCATAGATATCCCATCTACCAAACTAGCCCCAACATGGAGGAACAAAAGAAGTGGGGAAGATAACCTTTCTAGGAGACTAGAACGGTTCGTCCTTAAGGAACAATTTCTGGAACAGGGTTACACTTATCACCAATGGGTGGGATCCAGTGGACTCTCAGACCATCTGCCAATTTACCTTGAAATCCGAGGGAATATTATCATACCTCAAGCACCATTCAAATTCAACTCCACATGGTTGAAAGACAACTCCTACATTTTCCTTGTCAGAAACTTTTGGAAGGCTCATCCACCGCAAGAAGAGGGAACATCACTAAAGGTTCGTGGCCAATCTGAAGGAATTGAAGAAGCTATCCAAGATTTGGGCTCAAAACAAGAGGTGTGTCAAAGAGCAGCGGTTAAATGAGATTGAACTGGAGATAGCCGTACTAGAGGATAACAGTGGAGGCACCTTCCCTTAAAATGAGATCAGGGACAAGCTCACTGAATTAACAGTCAAAAGAGGAAACATTCTAAAGGATAAGGAGGAAACCTGGAGATTGCAGAGCAGAGCTATAAGGCTCAAGGAAGGGGGTGATAATTCCAAATTTTTCCACAAATTTGCTAATGGAAGGAGGGTCAATAATACCATCTGGAAATTGACAAATGACCGAGGAACTAAGGTTGATACCTTCCCTCACCTGGCCTCCCTAGCCACCGCTCACTTCAAGCAGGTCTATCAGGCCCCCCCAACGCTATCCTAGCAGAGGTCATTAGAGTAGCACAACTGTTCCCTTGGTTCATTGAGAATGAGGAAGCCGAGGAGCTTAACAGAGAAGTCACTTTAGGGAACCTAGAGGCCACTTTGAAATGGTTTAAAAAGGACAAGAGCACTGGTCCAGATGGATGGTTTGTTGAGTTCTACCTGGCTTTTTTTGACATCCTCGGACATGACCTGCTCAAGGTCATCGAGGATTTCAAGAAGATTGGTCGTATGCATGGGGCTATTAACTCCACCTTCATTGCCCTCATCCCCAAATCAGACAATCCAACATCCTTCAATGATTTTCAACCCATCTCCCTTTGCAATTGCCTATACAAAATCATATCCAAAATCATTACAAATCGCCTCCGCCCCATCCTATCCAACCACATATCACCCGAACAATTTGCCTTCCTACAGGATCATCATATCCATGAAGCCATAGGCACTACTTAGGAAGTACTGCACTCTATTCAAACCAGGAAGATCAAATTAATGATCCTCAAAGCCGATCTCTCAAAAGCCTTTGACAGGGTAAGCTGGTTTTACCTCAGAATGCTTCTTACCCATTTAGGATTTCCAGTGGGAGTTATTAAATGGATCATGTGCTGCATCACTAATATATCCTTCAGTGTACTGATAAATGGGGCTGCATCTCCCTTCTTTGGCTTTGAAAGAGGACTCAGACAGGGGTGCCCTCTGTTAGAGTAGGTCTGGTCAGTCCTCCGTAAGAGATCAAAACTCTTTATGCATTTCATTTTTAGGTGTCCTGCTCCATTCACTCAGCAACATTCTGCTAGGGGCATGCCATAATCTAACGGAGAAGGTCATGCTAGTCATTTCCCCTCATGTCTGGCTCCTGCAAGCTTATGTCTTTGTGTCAAATAATCGAAAGGTCCATAACTGTCAAGGTCTGGTCCTTCAATGGACAAAGGTCATTTTTGGTCATTAGGTATAGGGATTGATCAATTTGGTCTTTAATATGTCCAATAAAGCCATGCAGGCCAGAGGGATGTTCTTGCAAAGTAATGATCCGCAGAGTTTCATCATCATGATGATAGACTTCGACTATTCTTCAAAACTTTGTTTTGAAGAAAAGTCAAATAGTGTCATTTGTGACAAAATGTTCAAAAAGAGTCGACAGTTGATTCCTTCAGGTACAGTCATGATTCCCGTGACCAGATGCTCTGTCATGCAATCCCTGCGAAAAGTGTCGAAAATTTCATCATTTGAGCTCAAAATTAAGAGAAAAGGTGAAAATCAGGGTTATATTAAAGTTAGTGAAATGTGTTGAACAAGACATTAGAAAAGTGGGTTTTTCTTAAAAAGTTAATTTAAAAATATGACCTCCAAGCCTATATACATAAATATCATCATAAAACAAACTCATTGTGCAAGCAAGGCGTTGGAGGAAGGTTGCAAGGTCGTGAGTTGAAGGTTGGAGTGATTTGGAGCAGCTTGGGGTGATTTTTGGGCGTGCGGCGCACACAGACAGGAGCGCGGTGCACTCACCGGGCGCGGCGCACATAGAGCCTGCCCATTGTTTAAAATCACCACTGGCGCGGCGCACTAGGGCAAAGCACCCAAAACTTACCAATTTCACTCAAAAGTTTTTGTGGATCTCATCCAATTGCAAGGAAGGCAACCTACCTCCACTTGTGCATCAAATTTGAAAGAGATACGATGGTTTTATGATTATAATCAAATGCAATTTTTTTTTATAAAACAAACACAAGAAGACATCAAGAAAACCATGATGCTAGGGTTTTTGCTACAGTGATATTGCTGCCAAGGTGTTTTTCCTACCCTACCCCTATTACTCATTCCCCTATGCCATTGTCCCCATAATCACTACCCTAACACTACCAAAATCATATTCCCTTTCCCTTCTTCCTATTGCTAAATAAATCCTAAACCCTACCTTACAAACCCTAAAACCTTACCTTGCCCAAAACACAAAACCTACCCTATCAAAATTCTCCTATAAACCCCTATTCCCCATTATATTATCCCCCTCCTAATACTCCCTTTTTAATTGTCCCCTTGGTGGAAGATTGTCAAAGCAAACTCCAGCTTCACTATAATCAAAGGGCAGCCTAAATTCAGTTTACAAACAACAGTCATGGCATCCGAGGTTTCATCAGAATATGAGGAGGAGACCCACAGTGATACAGCTTTAGGAGAACAGGCCCCCAGGAGACATCACCGGAGTGGCAAGCATGTTAGAGATGAGCCAAACACCCTCACCGAGTTGCAGGCATGCCCTCTTGCTATGTCATGTTTCTAGCACTTAGCATGTTTTGAATTTTGTCAGAGGGTGGCAAATGTCAGAGTTCATCATGAGTTGGCCCGTCTTTTTGCACTTCACCTACATGGAGGACAGTCTATCTTGGCTGGGGTCACTTTCACATTGACACCCGAAACCATATCAGTGGCAACAAGCATACCAAACATTGGAGAACAGTGGCATAAGAAGAAGAAGGTGGAGAGGCATCATTGTGAGCCTTACATTAAGGCCAGTTGTTTGAGTCAGCTCACGAGAGTTTTCCCATTTAGATTTTTGAGAGATGAGTATGCTCCGCTCATGAAACTGATCATGAAATACTTCAGTTGTGAGGGGAGGTTTTCTCGCCTTTATGCCTATCACATCAGGTTGCTCATGCACTTTACGAGGGTGCGAATGATGAACCTCCCATTTTTCATTTGCGGGAACATAGAGAGGATGAAAAATTTCATGCAGCACAAGACCCCTCGACAGCAGCTCAACAATGTTTATCACTTTTCTCTTATCTGGATTTTGGTGGACCATCAGTTGGGATTGCAGGGTATTGCTTGGGAGGACTTCATCTCCCGTGACTTCTTCAGCGCTCCATAGGTAGTATCAGAGGCAGAGCATGAGATAGGTGGCCCATCTCATCAGTATGAGCGACATGAGATTGCTACTATGCCAGTATACATCACCTATCAGAGAGGCAGTAGACCCTTATTTGCAGCGGCAAAGCGAGTGTTATCTCCACCTAGGGTGGAAGGGGCCTCTCTTCCGAGATCGACAACACATGAGCAGGGTAGAGGTAAGGAGCCAGTGCAGGAGGAAGGGCCATCAGGTGAACGAGAGACCAAATTCGTTCTCCTCCATGACGATGAGACAGATGCAGAACCAACAAATGCAGAGCTTACAAAGATCATCCAGGAGTAGCAATCAGGGATTGAGTCCTTATCCCTTGACTTGGAGAGGGCCAAGTGGAACATGAAGTACCTAGAGCAGAGAAACAAGCATCTTGAGGATCAGCAGGCGATTATGGAGCTGCAAAACATTCGTGAGCATCGCTAAGATGCTTAAAGAAGAAGGGTTGAGCTCACATCTTTGGAGCAAGAAATCAATGAGGATTGGGAGGCCAACCTTGAGAGGGTCAACATGCATTTGGAGAGGCTGCTGGACAAGGCCGACCAGGACCTTGCTTTACTGAGACACATGGCTTCCCGTTACAGGGTGCAAAACATGAGTGCACAGGCCCGAATAAGGAGTTTGAAAGCGAAATTGAGGAAAGCAACAAGAAAGGAAAAAGAGGAAAAAGAGAAAGATCAACTTTGAATCTTGGCTGAGGCTTCCTTGGCTCAGCATAGCACCCCATAGGGAACCTCCAGCCCAAATTTCAAGAAATTTGGGGAATTTTTTGTCACATGGTAATTTTTTGGGCAAAAAACAGGGATTTTCTCCTTGTGCGCCGCGCCACTGGCGCGGTGCTAAAATTCTAGAGCTCCAAATTAGGAATGGTTTGCATTTTTGGATTCAGCATGGAAAATCATGACTATTGGTGCCCGGAAAAGAAATTTTGGCAAGAGATGAGTCTCCAAAAGGTCAAAAAACACCCAAAAATGGCCTCTCTGCCACTTTTTTGACACACAGGAAGTAGTCTTGGGAGAATGAAGATTTGGAGGGGAAAATGAGCACCAAATTCAAAAATTCTAGTGGGGTTAGAAAGTAGACAGGATAGGATTTCCAACAAGCCCACTTGGGCACATTTTGGACACCTAAAAGTGCCCCAAAACAGGCCCCAAAGTAGCGTGGCGCACAGAGGAAAAATTGCCCAATTTGCTTCCATTTCGCGAAATTTCAGTTTGCGACTTCTCCAAGTGGGCCTGCTCATCTACACTTCAGTTTTTTGGCACCAAAGGAAGAATTTAAAGCATTTTTTCTCCAGATTAGCTTCTATCCAAGTGGCGAAGGAAGGCAAATGGTCACCCAAGCCAAATGTCATGTTTGTAGCACTGCACCTGTAGCTGATGGTTGGCTCTCCATCTCCATTTTGCAATGATTCGAGTAACTCCCCAAATCTTGGGCATTCTATCTCTTCCTTGCACATTCTATATATTGTATGCAATTTATTTGAAAATGGTTGGTTGGCTTGTAACTTATGGGAGACTGTGGGAAAGAAACTCTGTTTCTTCACTGTGTATTTTTGACAGAGAATTAATGAAAGGCAGCGGCTCTGTTTCATGAGATTCTTGTGGTTGTGAGTGTAGTAAATGCGTCTCTTATGTTTTCTTATGTATTTCGTTATGTTTCATAATTCAATTCATGTTCATTTCCAGTGAAATTTTCTGAGTGAGATTAGGTAGAATTCAATTTTATTGCTCTGCTTGTGGGAAAATTTCATGTTGAGTGTTCTTCTTCTGTTGAAAAGGATTCATGTTCCTATGCCCTTTTCACACTCCTCAACAATCTCTCCGTTCCGCGTTATTCCAAACTAAATTGCTACACTTTCCGCCTGCCTTGCCTCATGAATTAATCTGTGCCTTTGTATTAAATTCTCTGTTCTTTGCTGACCGTTGGTCCCATACCATCCCAGAAGCTCGGTCATTCATAAAAATTGTTTCTTGTATCCATATTCACTTACTAGCCTAAGATCTATATTTCACTGTAAGTCATCTCAGACCGTTCTTTGCTTATCTATTCACTGAGCGTGACTCGGAGAGAGCCCTCTCCTGTTCTGGTAGGGCTAGCTACCAGACTGAACGTGGTTTGTGGTTACCTTGAGTTTTTCCTTCCTTCAGCCTAGGGAAGATTTAGGTGCTAACATAGTGGCGACTCCACTAGGAAGAAAATGGTTTTCTTGAAGATTGTTTTGCCCTAGTACATCTATCAAGCTCATATCTGATGGTTGATGGTGAACAACGATCAGACATAAGAAGATGGCTGAAATCATTCACCTGGCGACTCCATTCACTAAAGAATCTAGCAATCAGTGCTTCATGGTGACTCCACTGCAGAGAGGTCAGTAGCTTTGAGATTTTCAAGATGGATTGGGTTGCAAGAAGATACGCTCCCATGAGCCGAGATCACATTCCAGGCTTTCGAAATAAGATTCCGAAAGTAGATTAGTCAAGGAATTTGCCTACGTTTAAAGCTGATGGTAAGAAGGACGCTTCTTTACATCTAGTTCGATTTCACATGCATATTCGCAAGTTGAAGGTTGATTTTCCTGAAGATTGCTTAATGAAGATATTCATGACCACTCTAGAAGGTGAAGCCCAATCTTGGTTTGAAATTTTGCCGCCTGCTTGTATTTACTGTTTAAAGGATTTTCATGCCATGTTCATTGAAAGATATAAAGACTCTTATCCATCATTAAATCTAGTTCATGACTGTTGCAAACATGCTTCTACTTTTATTGAAAGCCTTGAAAATTACTATGAGGATGATAATTTTATGGATGATGAGATCATGGAAGCCCTGGATGAAAATCCCTTTCAGCAGCGTAAAGACGATCATGAAAATTTGTAGCATGATCAAGATTGTAGTACGGTGGAAGAGGAAATAATTTTGCATCTTGACAGTCAACAGGAATTACATGAAATGGATCAGCAGTATGAGGAATATTTATATACACCTTCACTTGAAATTAATGAAGACAATCACTGTTTTAGCGAAAGGAAAAAAAAGGTCTTATCTCCTTTGTCTGAAGACGAGATAGGTCAACTCTTGCGGTTATGTTCCAGCTCAAGCTAAAGCGGATTTGAAGTGCACACATGGTCAAGAAAGTGTTGGTGAAACTTCTTCCTCTTTTGAAAAGGGTGACAATCCGGTGAACAACTTTATAGATCAGTAGGTTGAAGAATTCCATATGGCTGAAAGTGATGAAAGAAAAAGTGTCGTTTCGGATCTATCCATAGAAGAAGACAGAGTTTTGGATCCAAATGTTCTCATGTCATCAGAACACAGTCTTCATGAAGAGGTAATCCAGTCAGCTCATGAACAGCAAGATGAGAATTTTGTTCAAGTAAGTGAAAAAGGTTCCTTGGATGAATCGTTGGTAGATGATAGAAATGTCATGCTTGGGTTTCAAGAATCATTCGAAGTTTCTTTTCTCATGATTGATGAATGCAAAGACAATCTGGCTGTCATATCATATGAAGGTGACCTACAATACATTCAAGCTACCAAAGAGTAGAACATTCAGGATTGTCTTTCATACTCTTCCTCATATATTTCATGTTTTGAAGTGTTCTTTGAAGAGGAAATCCGCTCATCTGCTTGTTCAGAATTTTTTGAGGACCAGGAACATACCTTTTCTGAAGTACATTATGAAGTAAGATCAGAATCAAAAGAAAAGGACATCTTGTTTCCTCAGCAGGAGGTAAATCTTCATGTTTTTCATGATCCAATGGCAGATTTGTTACAGTCAACAGTGAAGGTCATTATTGCAGTATTCAGTGATGAAGGAGATCATGGTTAATTATGTTTTTGGAGGCCCAGTTACCAGTATCTGTTTTTGACCAGAAGATCTGATCCGGAGAATCAATCAAGGAGGCATCTACTTGATTGGTTACATTGAAAGACACATTACACATGATTGTACAAATTGCATTAGTACGCAGGTGGCTATCATCATGATTTGAAACCCTCGAATCTTGATGGACTGCTGCCATTAAATAAGTTTTGTCAGTTCTTGTTTTAGTTAAATCAGTCATGAGTCATTTCCTTTTGCATAGAGTCAAGTTTTTCAGTCATTTCAGTTCGCATTGAGTCAGTTTGAGTCAAGTTTCAGTCAATAAATTGAGTCATGTTGGTTTGTCAGAATAATGGACTCCATATCTCAATGAACGAAGGCACTGTCTACTCACCCAAATATCTGCAGTTCTTGGCACCTCCAAGGAGCTACCATCCCCCATTGGAGCCAATGTTAGAGTCGGTCTGGTCAGTCCTCCGTCAGAGATCAAAACTCTTTATGCATTTCATTTTTAGGTGTCCCACTCCATTCACTCAGCTGCATTCCACTAGGGGCATGCCATAATCTGACAGAGAAGGTCATGCTAGTCATTTCCCCTCATGTCTGGCTCCTGCTGGCTTATGTCTTTGTGTCAAATAATCAAAAAGTCCATAACAGTCAAGGTCTGGTCCTTCAACGGACAAAGGTCATTTTTGGTCATTAGGTCTAGGGATTGATCAATTTGGTCTTTAATATGTCCAGTAAAGCCATGCAGGCCAGAGGGATGTTCTTGCAAAGTAATGATCCGCAGAGTTTCATCATCATGATGATAGACTTCGACTATTCTTCAAAACTCTGTTTTGAAGAAAAGTCAAATAGTGTCATTTGTGACAAAATGTTCAAAAAGAGTCGACAGTTGATTCCTTCAGGTGCAGTCATGATTCCCGTGACCAGATGCTTTGTCATGCAATCCCTGCGAAAAGTGTCAAAAATTTCATCATTTGAGCCCAAAATTCAGAGAAAAGGTGAAAATCAGGGTTATATTAAAGTCAGTGAAATGTGTTGAACAAGACATTAGAAAAGTGGGTTTTTCTTAAAAAGTTAATTTAAAAATATGACCTCCAAGCCTATATACACAAATATCATCATAAAACAAACTCATTTTGCAAGAAAGGCATTGGAGGAAGGTTGCAAGGTCGTGAGTTGAAGGTTGGAGCGATTTGGAGCAGCTTGGGGCGATTTCTGGGTGCGCGACGCACACAGACAGGAGCACGGTGCACTCACCGGGCGCGGCACACACAGAGCCTGCCCACCGTTTAAAATCACCACTGGCGTGGCGCACTGGGCTTTGCGCGTGGCGCACAGGGGCAAAGCTCCCAGAACTTACCAATTTCACTCAAAAATTTTTGTGGAGCTCATCCAATTGCAAGGAAGGAAACCTACCTCCACTTGTGCATCAAATTTGAAATAGATACGATGGTTTTATGATTATAATCAAATGCAAATTTTTTTTATAAAACAAACACAAGAAGACATCAAGAAAACCATGATGCTAGGGTTTGTGCTACAGTGATATTGCTGCCAAGGTGTTTTTCCTACCCTACCCCTATTACTCATTCCCCTATGCCATTGTCCCCATAATCACTACCCTAACACTACCAAAATCATACTCCCTTTCCCCTCTTCCTATTGCTAAATAAATCCCAAACCCTACCTTACAAACCCTAAAACCTTACCTTGCCCAAAACACAAAACCTACCCTATCAAAATTCTCCTATTATTCCCCATTATATTATCCCCTTCCTAATACTCCCTTTTTAATTGTCCCCTTGGTGGTAGATTGTCAAAGCAAACTCCAACTTCACTATAATCAAAGGGCAGCCTAAATTCAGTTTACAAACAACAGTCATGGCATCCGAGGTTTCATCAGAATATGAGGAGGAGACCCATAGTGATACAGCTTCAGGAGAACAGGCCCCCAGGAGACATCATCGGAGTGGCAAGCATGTTAGAGATGAGCCAAAAACCCTCACCGAGTTGCAGGTATGCCCTCTTGTTATGTCATGTTTCCAACACTTAGCATGTTTTGAATTTTGTCAGAGGGTGGCAAATGTCAGAGTTCATCATGAGTTGGCCCGTCTTTTTGCACTTCACCTACATGGAGGACAGTCTATCTTGGCTGGGGTCACTTTCACATTGACACCCGAAACCATATCAGTGGCAACAAGCATACCAAACATTGGAGAACAGTGGAATAAGAAGAAGAAGGTGGAGAGGCATCATTATGAGCCTTACATTAAGGCCAGTTGTTTGAGTCAGCTCACGAGAGTTTTCCCGTTCAGATTTTTGAGAGATGAGTATGCTTCGCTCATGAAACTGATCATGAAATACTTCAGTTGTGAGGGGAGGTTTTCTCGCCTTTATGCCTATCACATCAAGTTGCTCATGCACTTTACGAGGGTGCGAATGATGAACCTCCCATTTTTCATTTGCGGGAACATAGAGAGGATGAAAAATTTCATGCAGCACAAGACCCCTCGACAGTAGCTCAACAGTGTTTATCGCTTTGCTCTTATCCGGATTTTGGTGGACCATCAATTGGGATTGCAGGGTATTGCTTGGGAGGACTTCATCTCCTGTGACTTCTTCAGTGCTCCATAGGTAGTATCAGAGGCAGAGCATGAGATAGGTGGCCCATCTCATCAGTATGAGCGACATGAGACTGCTACTATGCCAGTATACATCACCTATCAGAGAGGCAGTAGACCCTTATTTGCAATGGCAAAGCGAGTGTTATCTCCACCCGGGGTGGAAGGGGCCTCACTTTCGACATCGACATCACATGAGCAGGGCAGAGGTAAGGAGCCAGTGCAGGAGGAAGGGCCATCAGGTGAACGAGAGACCGAATTCGTTCTCCTCCATGACGATGAGACAGATGCAGAACCAACAAATGCAGAGCTTACAAAGATCATCCAGGAGCAGCAATCAGTGATTGAGTCCTTATCCCTTGACTTGGAGAGGGCCAAGTGGAACATGAAGTACCTGGAGCAGAGAAACAAGCAGCTTGAGGATCAACAGGCGATTATGGAGCTGCAAAACATTCGTGAGCATCGCTAAGCTGCTCAAAGAAGAAGGGTTGAGCTCACATCTTTGGAGCAAGAAATCAATGAGGATCGGGAGGCCAACCTTGAGAGGGTCAACATGCATTTGGAGAGGCTGCTGGGCAAGGCCAACCATGACCTTGCTCTACTGAGACACATGGCTTTCCATTACAGGGTGCGAAACATGAGTGCACAGGCCCGAATAAGGAGTTTGAAAGCGAAATTGAGGAAAGCAACAAGAAAGGAAAAAGAGGCAAAAGAGCAAGATCAGCTTCGAATCTTGGCTGAGGCTTCCTTGGCTCAGCATAGCACCCCATGGAACCTCCAGCCAAAATTTCAAGAAATTTGGGGAATTTTTGGTCACATGGTAATTTTTTGGGCAAAAAAAGGGATTTTCTCCCTGTGGCGCTAAAATTATAGAGCTCCAAATGAGGAATGGTTTGTATTTTTGGATTCAGCATGGAAAATCACGACTACTGGTGCCCGGACAAGAAATTTTGGCAAGAGGTGAGTCTCCAAAAGGTCAAAAAACACCCAAAAATGGCCTCTCACCCACTTTTTTGACACACAGGAAGCAGTCTTGGGAGAATGAATATTTGGAGGGGCAAATGAGCACCAAATTCAAAAATTCCAGTGGGGTTAGAAAGTAGACATGACAGGCTTTCCAACAAGCCCACTTGGGAACATTTTTGACACCTACAAGTGCCCCAAAATAGGCCCCAAAATAGCACGGCACACAGAGAAAATGGCGTGGCGCACAGAGGAAAAATTGCCCAATTTGCTTTCGTTTCGCGAAATTTCGGTTCGCGACTTCTCCAAGTGGGCCCGCTCATCTACACTGCGGTTTTTTGGCACCAAAGGCAGAATTTAATTCATTTTTTCTCCAAATTGGCTTCTATCCAAGTGGCGCAGGAACGCAAACGGTCACCCAAGCCAAATGTCATGTTTGTAGCGCTGCACCTGTAGCTGATGGTTGGCTCTCCATCTCCATTTTGCAATGATTCGAGTAACTCCCTAACTCTTGGGTGTTTTATCTCTTCCTTACACATTCTATATATTGTATGCAAGTTACTTGCAAATGGTTGGTTGGCTTGTAACTTCTGGGAGACTATGGGAAAGAAACTCTGTTTCTTCACTGTGTATTTTTGACAGAGAATTAATGAAAGGCAGCGTCTCTGTTTCATGAGATTCTTGTGGTTGTGAGTGTAGTAAATGTGTCTCTTATGTTTTCATATGTATTTCATTATGTTTCATAATTCAATTCATGTTCATTTCCAGTGAAATTTTCTGAGTGAGATTAGGTAGATTTCAATTTTATTGCTCTGCCTGTGGGAAAATTTCATGTTGAGTGTTCTTCTTCTATTGAAAAGGATTCATGTTCCTATGCCCTTTTCACACTCCTCAGCAATCTCTCCATTCCACGTTATTCCAAACTAAATTTCTACACTTTCTGCCTGCCTTGCCTCATGAAGTAATCTCTGCATTTGTATTAAATTCTCTTTTCTTTGCTAACCGTTGGTCCCATACCATCCCAGAAGCTCGGTCATTCATAAAAATTATTTCTTGTATCCATAGTCACTTACTAGCCTAAGATAAATATTTCATTGTAAGTCATCTCAAACCGTTCTTTGCTTATCTATTCACTGAGCGTGACTCGGAGAGAGCCCTCTCCTGTTCTGGTAGGGCTAGCTACCAGACTGAGCGTGGTTTGTGGTTACCTTGAGTTTTGCCTTCCTTCAGCCTAGGGCAGATTTAGGTGATAACACCCTCTATCTCCTCTACTCTTTCTTCTAGTCATGGAAGGGCTAAGCAGATTGATCAAGGACATGCACCATAGAGGCAGACTATCAGGAATCAGAATATCGGAGGGTTGTACTATAACTCACCTCCTCTTCATGGACAATGTACTAATGTTCCTAAATGGAGGGATAGGTTCCCTCACTACCATCCAGCACATCATAAATATCTTCAAAACCACCGCTGGCATGATCATTAATAACTCTAAGTCCACCATAACGGTATCAGAATGCTCCCCCCATGAGATACACTTTGCGATGCAAAGGTTCCATTTCACCCTGACCTATAAAGATGGAGGCCTCCGTACCTGGGTTATAGACTGAAACCGCTTGGATATAAAATTATGGACTGGATATGGTTGATCTCCAAGCTTGAGAAAAGACTCAAAATATGGTATCATAAGCACCTCTCCAAAGCTGGACGATTGGTGCTCATCAAAGCGGTACCGGAGACCACCCCGGTATATTAGATGTCCCTCGCATGGATCCTAAGAGGCATTCTCAATCGAATACAAAACCTCTATTGCAGATTCCTGTGGAAAGGAAATCATACAGGAAGGATATATGCATGGGAAAGATGCGATATTCTGTCTTCCCAAAGAAATGGGGTGGGTGGGGTATAAAGAAATTGGAGTATTTTTCCTCAGCACTGGCGGCCAAGCTAGGGTGCAATTAGTCACCACCAACAGTCTCTGGACCAAAATCGCAGTCGCTAAATATATAGCACCATTAAGGTCGCTAGACTGGCTGAGACTAACAAGCTGGAACAAAGTGGGGATCTCAAATATCTAGAAAGAAGTTCTGAACTCAATGCCTCTTATTTGGGATGGCTTAAGTTGGAGAATATCTGATGGGACATCCGTCCGCATCGGCCAAGACCCTTGGATAGGATGTGGGAATGCACATCAGCGACCTCAAGGCTTACTCCAAATCCTCAACGAGAAAGGAATCACACACATAGTGCACATTGCGGATCTGGGGAGATCGACCTTCCTCCACCAAGCTTGGAAGTCAGCCCGTAGCTTACTTCTTCCTTTACAGTGGCACCAAGCCTGGAGTACCTACACTACATCTCTCAAGGAATCCCACATTTGACTAAGAGAAGGGGATGATGAGATCACATGGACCATTTCGAAAAATGATCGGTACTCTCCCAAAGAGGGGTATCTACATTTGGCTACTAGATACAAGCCACAACACATTGAAGCTCAAAGTACCTCCCCGAACTACATTACTTATGTGGTCCATTCTAAAGAATAAGGTGCCAACGGGAGACAACTTGATTAGAAGAGGGCTATATGGACCTTACTGGTGTTGCCTATGTAAGGACAACACTGAATCTCTGGATCACCTCTTCCTCTCCTGTCCCGTTACTATTGATCTTTGGAACTCCATTCTATCTCACATTCCCTTACCTATAAATTGGAGGGGTCTGACAACCAAGGAGGTATGGGAAAAATGGTGGTCATCTGTAACACCACCCAAAGCTAGAAACCTCCCCCTACTCATTAGTTGGAATCTGGATAGCCAGAAACTGCATTATCTTCCAGGACACAACCCCACATTGGTCATCCATCACAGCTAGAATTATAGCCGATTACAGTTCACTTCCTGAGGACAAGGCCGCCTCTCCACCCAGAAAAATCATCCGTGAGTCCATCGATCACTCACAAACCTGGGCATACTTTGATGGATTAGCACAAGAAATAGGATGTGGAGGTGGGGTTGTCCTATATATTTCAGATACACATTACTATCATATTCAAATGGGACTTGGAAATGGTACAAACAATTTTTCTGAACTCATCACTGCCACACACCTCATTCAATTTGCAATTGAAAAAGGCTACCATAATCTACAAGTTTTTAGTGATTTGAAAATTGTTTGCAACTGGATTAATAAAACCTCAACATGTCATGCATTCACACTACAACATATACTGGATGAAGTGCATAGATACATCACATATTTTGACAATTTTGTTTGTCACCATATATACAGGGAACGGAACTCCATCGCTGACAAACTTTCCAAAGCGGCAACGATCAGGCCATGCAACATCTGGATGCTCCTGGAGAAGCAGGGAGGTGAATAGTACCAGTACTACCACTGGCCATATATGGACCAGGCATATCAGGTTCAACAAGAGCCTGAAATCACTTGATATTCGATTATTTATTTCTGTTTATATTTACTATGTTTTAACATATTCAGTACATGTCCTCAGGGATACTCTTTGTGTAGAGTAAAAATTTTGAAGTTTATTTATACAATACTATTAGAAGACTATCTCCCTGCACGAAGAACTTATTTTTGGTTCTTAAATTTGGGGCTGGCACACAGCCACTATATTTTTCATATGCTCATAGCATCTATAGCATGTAATTTTCCTATTAATGAAAATTACGATTTGTCCAAGGGGAAAAAAGATATGGTCGGATTCATTTCTTCTTTCTTTGGGGTTGGTTCCTGGTGTATGTCCTCTTTTTTTGATGTTTCTTAATCCTTTTCTTCCTCCTCTTCACAATCCATGTAAAATCATTTCTTCTCAGCACACTTATGACCTTTAGTGTATTTGCTATCACAAATGTAACAAAGCCTTTTTTCTCTTTTTTCTTCCAATTGTTGTGGTGTAAACCTTGTAGGTTGTGGAACACTAGGAGCAAAAACACTTCCATGTTTATAGTTGTGAGTTGTGGGATTCCTTGTTTCCATAATTCCACTTTCAATTTTTCTTGCCAACCTGAATGTCTTCTCCAATGAATCAAGTTCCCAAAGACGAACCTCATGTTGAATGTTATCCTTTAAAGTCCCTATGAAGACATCAATCCTTCGCTTCTCTGGAATATCATTTACCCTTATATTCAATTTTTGGAAGTCCTCAATGTTCTCTGCCATTGAACCCTTTTGTTTGAGATTTATCAATTGGCTAAAGAAGGTGTTGCTCTTTGTATCCTCATAATGTGCTAACATTTCCTCCATGAAAATTGACCAAGTGGCAAGTGGTTTACGATAAAAAAGCCCTTTATACTCTAAAAATTGATTCGATTCTAAATATAAAGATGAAATACATACCTTTTGTAACAATTGTACATCATGTAGATCAAAATATTGTTCCATCTGTAGTATCCAATTTACCGGATCCTTTCCATCAAACTTCCTCATATCGATTTTTCTTAATTTTAGGAGCTCGATCTTGAAACGATTGTAACTATATAATTTCATATCTCTAAGGTCTAAAATTGCAAGCTTTAGTAGCCCTCTGCGTCCTCTTTCCAATGCCACCAATCTGATCGAAATTATATTCTCCAAGTAAGAGTTATGCCCAATATCCCAAGATAACCTGCTTATATACTTTTTCAGTAGATCAAATTTGTATGAAGTGCCACGTGTGACTATTTCAACCTTTGGATCTGAAAAAGATACACAGAAAATAACAATCCATCCTCTTTCTATATTGATTATGAAATTTCAATCTGATGTTCAGAGAGAAATTTATGACGCTTTTCTCAAGGTCACCTGTTTGGAATGTAATTCGGGAGTCTGCAAAAACCCTAACTTCCTCAGATCATATCTCCAAAAATATAGCGAGACAAGATCTAAAATTTGGACCTGAGGTTCAAAACGATTTCGGCTCAAATGAGTTTTTTTTTAGCTTCTTGAAACATTGCAAAAAAAAAGTTATAGTGAAAATGCCACGATGATCTGTTTGGAGCAGCGAAACCCTAGAATCCAAAGCTCTGATACCAAATGTTATGAAACCAACTCACAAAAAGATAGAAAACATAGATAAATGCCTTAGAATTCAGCCTCTTCGAGGGGGAAACCTCCTTTATATTACACAAATGAACAATTCTTGGATGATACAAATGATAAGACCTCCTTTCTATATATAGGAGTGTAAGGGGTCATAATATAATCAGAGGCAATATAACAATAATAATGTAAGGGCACAACAATAACATAGTGGGCTTGTATAGGGTACAATAATAACAATATTGGTACTACATGGAAACAAAAATATAATAAGGGGTTGCACTAATAAAAATAAGGGGTTACAATAGTAGTATAGGGACTTAACACAAACTCAGCTTCAGATTGAAGAGCTCGTCATTTTGAATCCAATGGTGTAAATGACACTCAAATCCAAGTTCGTATGTAGAATTTAGAGCAAGTCAAAGTTCAAGTTTGACTTGCCTACATGGAAGGATTGGGATGATGTGGCAAGTCTTCAGCGAATAAGAAGGTGCCTAGTGGTAGCCTTCCATTGGCCCTCTGTTGACAAGCTTAATCCTCTCTGCAGACATAGACAATCCCTCTAGCCCAATGATTGGGTCTAGCAATTGAAGTGACAATCAACTAGACATATTCCTAAGTTATAATTGAAAAGTAGAACAAGAGAAGACCTACCTCGTTCTGATGTTATTCCGATTTCCTTTGTTGAGGGCCTCGAACCACTTGTGTCATGGACTTGTTCCTTCTTCTCTCAATGCTTATGTACCTCCACAAGTGATCAAGAGACAACAAAGAATGCCAAAACCAATAGCAAATCCAACAACAACCTACTTAACTGATCAAGGAATGCCAAGTTAATACATACATGAACATATATATTTTGGGAAGATGAACCAGCAGTTGTATATTATTTAAGGAAATAAATAGAAGCTTACAACCATAGCCTTGATGTTGAAAGGCTCTCCTTGAGTGGTAATCCAAGTCCAAGCCAAGAAACTCTCCAAGTCTAATGAATAGCCTCTAGGCATAAGCTCAAGCATAGTGGTGCAAATGGACATAGACCAACCATTTGGGAATGGGAGAGGAGGAATTTATAGGCTAGGAGAAGTTAGGACTTCTCCAAAGATAGGATTAGGCCCACATCTCAAGGAGGTAGCTCATAGGGATAAGACAAAGAGGTCAAGTTAGCAGGATTTGACCTCATATATGTGAAACCACCTCCATCTCGCTGCTCTGGAAGCTTCTAGATCACGAAGCTTCTCATCTCCTTTGGGAAAATTACCTTTTTGGGATCATCGCAGGTATGCAAGGGAACAAAGTGATGCCATTACGGGTAATACATAGTGCAACAGGCGACCATCATTGTTTTGGGCTGCCAGACTGCCAGAAGCACTGTGGGCTTACAGAACAACATGGAGAAGTACCACTGGTTATTCACCTTATCAATTAGTGTTTGGAAAGCAACCCATTTTTCCCATAGAATTCGAAATCCAAACATTGCGAACAACACAGGAAGTTGGCTTAGATCTAACTGAGGCACAGATTAATCGATTACAATAGATCAATGAGCTCGATGAGATCAGGCTCTCTACACTCCAAAACACTGCACTGATCCAACAACAACGAGCTAAATGGTATGATGCTCTCATTAAAAATAAAGTCTTCCACGAAGGAGACTGGGCACTTTTGTACGATTCCAGGTTTTAGGAATTTCCCGGGAAACTCCAGACTCGTTGGTTGGGACCATGCAAAATCCATAAGGTACATGACAATGGTACTCTTACTCTAATCACTATTGACGGTTCTGGATATGCCTTCAAGGCAAATGGACATCGAGTTCGTCTTTATCGCAAAGCACTGACTCAAGAGTCCTTTTGCCAGTAGCTACGCCAAGACTCCGATATGGAAATTTTAGGTGAGGGAGAGAAGTCTTCCTCACCTGTGATTAGTTAAGTCATTTATTTCTTTTTACAATTTGTACATAATTTCTTTGTTTTGTTGAATTATTTCTCTTACTTTTCCGAGCAGCAGCAATTTTTTATTTTCTGCTGATTCCTTTTCTCAAAGGGACAACATTTCCGTCTTGTTGTTCCTTTTTCAAAGGAAAAACACCTTTTGGATCAGCCGTTCATTTTGCTTTGATTTTTTTCTTTTTCCTTACTTTGTGCTTTTTGCTGTTCCTTTTTCAAAGGAACAACATTTTTGATTTTTGCTACTCCTTTTCCAAAGGAACAACATTTGTGTGTTCTGCTGTTCCTTTTCTAAAGAAACAACATTTTCGATTTTTGCTATTCCTTTTCCAAAGGAATGACATTTGTGTGTTCTGCCGTTCCTTTTCCAAAGGAACAACATTTTCGATTTTTGCTGTTCCTTTTCCAAAGGAACAACATTTGTGAGTTCTGCTGTTCCTTTTCCAAAGGAACAACATTTTCGATTTTTGCTATTCCTTTTCCAAAGGAATGGCATTGGTGTGTTTTGCTGTTCCTTTTCCAAAGGAACGCCATTTGTGTGTCTTTGTGTGTTCTGCTTTTCCTTTTCCAAAGCCACAACATTTTCGATTTTTGCTGTTCCTTTTCCAAAGGAACGACATTTGGGTTTCTGCTGTTCCTTTTCCAAAGGAACAACATTTTTAATTTTTTGCTGTTACTTTTCCAAAGGAACGACATTTATGCTTTCTAATCTTCCTTTTTCCAAAAGGAACATCGCTTGTATTCTTTTGCTCTTATTTTTTGAAACAACAACATCCTCGTATTCCTTTTACTTATGCTTGCTCCCCTTGCTGTTCTAAATTAAGGATGCTTACTGTTCCTGTTCTTTCAAGTTTTTTGGAATACAACTATGCACTTATGCAATGGATACAAAATCACAACATACTGAAATCGGTGAATTATAAAATTGCTAATTTTATAACAGATTACTCTGAATTGGTAAGAGGATGGAGAGAAGGACACACTTACCCATTATCTTTTGCTGTCATTATTCCACTAACTCTGCTCTGATTGGTTATCTTTATCATGTTGGTTCTTTTTAATCCTCTTTGATTATTATTCAGGAATAAGAGCAAAGGGTTTATATCTTCCTATTGAGATGTTAAGACTTCTTCCACCATTCCTACTCTTAAGGATTGTTGAACCACCCTTTGTGTATAAATGGGAAAGTACTTTATGAAAAAGAAAGAAGAAAAGAGCAAACAATGATGTCTTAATGACTTGTTTATATAAGTTGTCAAATGTAGGATAAGGGGTCTCATCAAGAGCCAGCCTACCATGATCATGAGGAAGAAAGTGAAGTGGCATTCCCACCATGGCCACCACACTAGCGATATGGTCCAAAAGGTATATCAAATAAAGAACCCTTGGAACAGGAGGTCTCATCACGAGCCGGCCTGCCCACCTTTCGCTCCTTCCTCGTGAATGGCATTATGGCTAACTGGTCACCAAGCCAGCATAATGGCCTACATTTTGACATCGCACAACATTTCCTAAGCATACACAAAGGATCATGGTTCCATGGGTGAAATAAACAACTCTGCCAAGGTTATGGACACCTATTGGTAGTAGAGCACTGTTAATGGTATTGAAGTCACATTGTTTACACCAATAGGTAGTTATCAGCACTCTTATGTTTCTTATACCTTAGTAATAAATCACATAAGAAGAATGTATATTATTTTCCGAACCATACAACACATGCAAATCTATTATCACCAATCATGACAGAACAATTGACAATGACCGCATGAGACTCTATATGCACGGCAGATGTCCTATCCTCTTAGCCTCGCATCATATCACAACAGTCTCTTACGTATTAAGTGATCCAACTTTACACCTCGATTTCGGTAATCTGTTACTTTTGTAAACATGGCATATTGCCATACGCTGTTCCTTTATGACTCTGCTTCAGAACAGAATGACACGTCGCTCCTTTATTTGACGGCCGGGACGGCCTATCACATTGCGGGGGGGGGGTTAACCTCATCATTCCCTGGATTACGTGTCAGACCGCTATTCGGGAAATTGCATACTTGGGAATAGCACAACTCAATGATATACTATTTTTTATTTTTGCATGGCTTGCTGTTCCTAAGCCATTTCCATAGTATGCTTTGCGGCATTAGTAAAACCCTTTAGATTTTGAGCAAGTCCTGCGTCTGTCAGCCTCTCTGTGTTTTAACAGCTGCTGTTCCATTGTCAAATTTTGAGAGTTTATAGTGAAACCATAAACATGGGAGGAAGATCGATTCAAAGAGAACCACAGGTGTTAACAACCTCTGATGCTGCACGGGAAATCCTGGCAAGAGCAGGGTGGCTAACATATCTCAATCGCTTACAGGAATCCAACGAGACAGTAGCAATTTAATTCTTGCAGAACTTGAAAGAGGATCACTCCATAGTGAGGGGGAGACACATAGCAGTCACCGATGACATAATCACAGAGGCCTCGGGATTACCAGCCGCTGGACCTGTATGGACATTAAAGAAGGAGAGGTTGCAGAAGATCATAGAAACCTTCTAGGAGGAAGGCCAGAGCCTGACAATTAGAGGAAAGGGGGTTCTACCAGCAGCATTAGGAGAACCATGGGCGGAATTGGCAAAGACCATTCAAAGCTACATCACCTGTGAAAGAAGAAAAGACGTGGTAAGACAATGACACCTTAAAATTTTAGCTGTATTAAAGCAAAAATGCTCTGTAAATTTTCCTGCATTTTGGAATTCATTACTTCATGACGTTGCACGGAGCATGAAAAAGGCACAACATGTAGAATCAGTTGTTAGTCATCATGGGTTGATATGGTTAATAGTTAGCCATAGCCTTACCCAGCAGCAGAGCAGCTGGGAAGAGCTAATTGCCGTGATAGATGGAGGATTGACCACACCATCCCCAAAACGTAAACATGCCACCAGTACACCTGAGCTTCTAGAAAAACGAAGGAAATCGGTCCGACTAGCACGGCTAAAGGGAAGGAAGGAAAAATCCTAAGGAGATACCAGCCAACTAGTAGAGATAGACGATACAGGGGATGAACAACCCCCACAATTAGAAGGAGAGGAAAATGAGAAAGGAATGCAGGAAAATGAGGAAGAGAAATGCAGGAAAATGAGGAAGAAGAAATGCAGGAAAATGAGGAAGGAGAAACGGAGGAAGAAATCAAACAACTTGAGCAGGAGGAGGAAATAAAATAGCAGGAAGGTAGCACATTGCAGAATCCATTGAGAGAAGATGAAATGGCCAAAATCTTGGCCAATATGGGCAAATATGGCCAACCCTCCAGCCCACCAGATCTCCATGCTAAAGAAGAACCTGTTAGCACTTGAAATTTCACCTCAGGCTGAGAAAGGTAAACCTCAAGGCAACATCAAACCATTTAGCCTCGTAGCTAGCCCTACGGGGCAGGAGAAGGCTCTCTCCGGTCTATCTCGTAAAATCTTCAAAAGATGAGATGACCAATAAGGTAACACTGATATTAGGCTAGTAAACTGATCAAAGAGTTTGATTTGGGGTTTTTTGGGTTTTTGGTGGCAAATTGAGGAGAGGGCAATTTTGGGTGCGGGGATTGGACACAGTTTCTGCAGGGGGTTCCTTGGGGCGAGGTAGGAGACAACGTTGATGCCTTTAACTGAGGTGGATGGTCGGGAATGAAAGATGAAGAGCTAAAGAGAGCAAACAGTAACTTTGAATTCTCTTTAGACAGAAGAAAACATTGAAATTAAACAAACTTAAAAGCAGAGCATGGCAAGCATGAATTCTTACTTTAACACTTCATTTGTTTAATGTGCAGAAGTAAAAGAAAGGAATTGAATCACATAATCAAGCTTACAAGTACATTGAGAAACACACCATCAACACATGAGTCCACAAGAATCGCAAAGAGGACTGCAAAACCCTGGTCTTCCTTAGCCAAAAATTGCAGAGATACAGTGAAATAATACAATGATAGCTTCTCCCTCAAGAGTCCAACCATGAAAATGAGCAAGAAAGTACATAATATAGATGATCTAACCTCTTTCCCTGCCTCCATGGGTCGAGCTCACTATCCTAGGATCTGTTTCAACCACTTCTAAACTAAGCACTACAAACTAGGCAGTCAAAACAACTTGCCTCTATAAACTTGGAAACCAATTCATTCATTTAATATTTACCCTTTTCATGAATGAATCTTCTAGAAATGTTACATAAGAGTAAAAGTGTCTAAAAAGTACCATAATTACATTAAAGAGAATCATCATTCACCCCAAAAAGTCAAACTGAGTCAAATCTGCGTTTTCTGGGCTGTACAGTGCATTTTTGGAAAATTCTGCCTGACGGGTCGCGCGCCCCTGCCTGACGGGTCGCGCACCTTTGGAGCCATCTTTGGGGCACTTGCAGGTGGCCAAATTGGGCAAGAGTAGGCTTGTTGGAAAGGTCTAGGAGTCTACTTTCCAACCCAACTGACATTTTTGGATTTGGAGTTCATTTTCCCTGTCAAAAATCAAATCTCCCAAGACTGCTTTCTGCAATTCAAAAAAGTGGCAGAAAGTCGTTTTTTGCTAGTTTTTTGACTTTCTGGAGGCCCAAAACTTCACCAAATCTCAAGTCCATCCATGAGCATATGTAACTTTGCATGAAAAATCTAGAAATGCTGAGTTTTGGTCAAAAGGAGTTGCCATGATGAAGGGTCGCGCGGGGGGTGAGACCCGTTAATGGGAAAAACCTACAAATTGCCAAAAAATGCCAAAATTCACCCAAAATTCTCAAAATTTCTTGGGATTTGTGCTGTGGCTAGGCTATTATTGCCTTGATCCTTGAGTGAAGCCTCAGCCAAGATACGGAGGGGATTTGGCCTCTTTCTCCGTTTTAGTGCCTCGGTCAACCGCCTTTGAAACATTTTCATCTTTGCCTTGCACACATGCATTCTTGCCCAGTAATGGTTCTTCATGTTCCTCAGCAATTTCTTCTCTTGGTTGGCCTTAGCCAACAGCCTCTCCAAGTGTGTATTTACCTGGATGAGCATGGACTCTCGGTCAGCGGGCAATGGGTCACCGGGTCTTCTTTGGTTCAAGATTCGGTCACTACGAATCCTCCACAGCTCATCAAGTGCTTTCTCCTCCTCCAACTGTTTGTTGCGCTGCTCCAGGTATGTGATGGTCCATTGTGCACCCTCTAATCTCCTCTGCAAGGCATCATTTTCAGCTCTGAGATGCTGAATGACCTCCTTTGCCTCTTGGCTCGGAGAAATGGCCTCAAGATCAACAAGCTCAATATCTGGAACTCCTGATGACCCCTCATCAATATTGGGCTGCTTGCCCCTCTGTGCTGCCTGTGCTGCTGAAGAGAGCGAGGCCCCTTCCATCTGATGTGGAGATAACACTCGCTGAGCTGATGATGAAGGCGAGACCCCTTCCACCTGCTGTGGAGATAGTACTCGCCGAGCTGCTGCAAATAAGGCCCTCGGGCCTTTCTGATAGGTAACCAGAGGTGAGGAGCTGACATGTCTAGTGACAAGGATGTCATGTTGCTGGGATGGTCCTCCTTCCTCATGAATATCCTCAGGATGTGGCGGTGATGGTGCTGTGAAAATCTCACGAGAGATGAACTCCTCCCATGAGATGCCCTGCTGAGCCAACTGATGCAATACTACAAGCTGAATCAAACCATAATGGTACAGGCTCCTATATTGCTGTGCCGGGCTCTTCCTCTGCAACATGGGCACCATCCTCTGAATGTTCTGATAAAAGAAAACAGGGATGTTCATCATCCTCACTCGGGTGAAGTGCATCGCGAGGCGAATATGATATGAATATACCTGTGAAAATCTGCCCTCACAGGTAAAATAGTGCATGATGAGCCTCATCATGGGAGCATACTCGCTCCTGAGAAACCTGAATGGAAACACACCTGCCAAATGTCTCATGAATGGTGGCCGGACAAAAGGCTCAAAGTGAACATTATCCAGCACCTTGCGCTTATTCCACACCTCCCCAACATTAGGTATCCCTGTGGCATGTGAGATCACCTCGGGTGTCAATGTAAAGTTCACCCCTGCAAGGTTGACATGTCCATCATGCAAGTGTAAAACAAATAAGCGAGCCAACTCTCTGTGGTGCTGAATCCGAGAGATTCTCTCACAAAACTCGTAGCAAGACATATACTGGAAACATGTGACTGCCATAGGACAGGCCTGTAACTCTGCTAAAGAGGTGGGCTCCTCTCGCTTATGATGTCCACCCTTTCCACCCTTATGAGGCCTCCTCTGTACCTCAATCTCTGAAGCTGATGACTGGTCATCACTTTGCTCATAAGTTTCGGTTTCTGACATTGTTTAAGGAGCAAAGTGGACAAACTGTACTGCTGTTTCTGCCTGTAAAAAGTTGATTTATATGCTGTTTCAAAGGGACAAGGAACATGAGGGAAATGTTAGGGGAGGGACATTTTTACAAGGAAAATGGGAAAACATGTATACAGCAGGGAATTTAGGGAAATACACTGTAAACATCATTGCATATACATCATCAAATTCATATGTTTACATGGGCATAAGGAGAGGTAGGGTTAGGATGTGATTTTTTTTTATTTTTAAAGGGAAAGGGGTAGGGTTTATTTTCTTTACAAATTTAAAAAGGGAAATTGACATAGAAATATAGGGAAAATGAAATGGGAATGAAGAGAATAATTACAAGGGGAAAAACAATGAAACAACAATAAACCCTAGCATCTTTCTACAAATTTACATACAGCCATATGGAGTGGTTTTTCTTGCACAATTTGATCATTAAAAACACACTCATGATATCTTTCAACTTAACCAGCAACCATTTCCAAGCTTAGAGAACCTACCTCAAGCGATTTGATGATTTAGAGGGTGCTTGAGCAAATTTGAAATGAGTTGGGAGGAAGGTTGCTTGACGGGTCGCGCACCTCGCCCAACGGGTCGCGCGGGCCTGACGGGTCGCGCCCGTTGAAAATTTGAACTGCGGGAAGCCTCCTGACAGGTCGCGCCCCTCTGACGGGTCGCACGCCTGGCCTGACGGGTCACTCGCCTGTCTTGCTCCCAATTTCAACCAGTTTCGCCCAAATTCGCTTGGAAGCTCGCCCAATCTCTCTTGCAAGTGTTTTGGATGCACGATGAGAGTAAAAGGAGGGAGATTGGGTCTTTATAATTTCCATTTGAATAAATTTCATGCTCAAACCCATTTTCTAATGTTTCTCTTTGACACTTTATAAAACTGACTTTTTTGGTTTCCTTTGTCCTGAAATTGACTCATTTAGTGCTTTTGCTTGATTCTTTTTGTAGGTAGATCATCTGAGGGATCTTGGCAAGGGGACCAGGGTTGCATACTGTCCACTGAAGTCTTTTGAAATTTCATCACTTTTTACAAACATTTGAAAAATGACCTTGGCTTTAAAAACAGAGTTTTTAAATCCAAGGTAAAAAATTAACTGTACAAGATAAAAAATTTCGAATGAACATCTTTACAATCATCCCTCTGGCTTGCTGAGCACTTATTGACCTTCAAAAACATGACCTTGTAGACATTTTCGACCAAAACCCTAGACCTAGGAAATTGACCTCAAGACAAGACAAGACAAGCTTTGAAACAGCTTAATGACTGAAATGACCTGAGCCAACAATGCCAAAAGGGGAAAAATATACCAGCTCCTCCATCAGGGTTATGGCATGCCTAATGGGATGCAAAAATTGACAGTGATGAGACACCTACATATGCAAAATGCAAAGAGTTTTGATCCTGATGGAGGGCAACAAGACCGACTCTAACAGAACCAAAAGAACACTTTGCTCAGGATAGAAATGCACCTGAAGAATTACATGCCGAGGAGGTAGAAGAGGAGAGTCAGCCTATTCATGATGAAAATGTGAAAAGAGAGAGAAGTGATGCAGAACAAGAACAATCCGTTCCTAGCCAGACGACACCAGAAGAAAATTCCAAAAGGGGAAGCAGAAAAGGAATTCACCTAAGAAATAACAGAACCAGCTAGGGTTCTTGCCCCGGAGCAACCAGAGCAGAGCAACAAAGAAGCACCCCAAAGAGAAAATTAGGGAATTGATCCAGGTCATAGTCCAGGCCGTAGTGAACAATTTGCTGTTCCTTCTAAGGAAATTGAGGAAATTAAGAAATTACGAAAAGAACAGCAAAGACTACTGAATGTAATAGTTCAACTTCGACAGCAGATCAGGATTTTGAAAGCAAGGAAAAGGGTAAAAAGGACTTCAGGAAGGAAACATGCAACTACTCCAACAAAACCCCTCAAGGCAAAGGATCGGAGGACCAGAGTCCATCCTGCTGTTCAAAACCCTGTCGAAAAGCAGGCTGCTGTCCCAAATGCTGTTGAGGAACAGTCTGCTGTTCAAAATAAAAAGGAACAGCAGTTGACTGTTACCCATGTTGAAATACAAACGGATGATATATTGACCTGCGATAAAGAAATTCAGACAGAGGCACAACCCTCGGGATTGATATGGGCCATGAACGCAAGACAACGTAATAAGAAAATTAAGGTAAATTTCTTGGTCTCCACCACCGTATGGGAAAGTGATCCGAGAACAGTAACCCTACGAGAGGGTTTGACGTAAGCTCAACAAGCAGCAGAAAAGCTCATAGAGAAAATGGTCCCTCGAGAAAGGTATGAAGAGCTACAACAACAATTAAGGATCGTCAATCTATCCGAAAGCCAGGCCTTTGAAGGGTGGCGAAGGGAAGAAGAAAAATTCGCGAAGGTAACTCATAGGTTAGATATAGTATCAAGAAGATGGATGCCTTATGTTCTTTTTACAATGACGTCCTAGCATGTAGAGCCCCTGCTAAGAATTATGCCTTGTTTTTAATGGAACGATATTTTCAATTGAAAATAAAGGCTGTTAAATAAGGTGCTCCTATACAAATTAATACCATCGATGATTTTATAAATTGCTGTAAGCACTACGGGGTAAAAGTTCAAAGATTACTGTGTGAGTTTTATTTGCATAACCTTGTATTAGACCAGGAGACCGAGCTGAACCCTGGCCCTTTTGTTGGGGATATCCAATTACAGGCATTTATTTCATTTGGGGTTAATCAAATTAAATGGCTTAAAGCCTATAATGCTTTCCAAAGGCAAAAAAACGGATTATATTTGTGGGTAAGAGCTGAGCCTAGGGATCCAGTATAGTTGTGGAGAGAACATAGGAACCTCAAGAAGACTCTAGGTTTAATTGAAGCACTAGGACCCATTCATACAGCAGTCAATTGACAGGGAATAGAATACTTTTTCACTATTAAAGAATTTTCCATTGATGCGACTAAATTTTGATATCAGACTCTAATTCGAATATCCAACTCAGGGAACCATTAAGTATGAAAATTTTAAGTTAGCCGCCAACCGCTTGTACCTCTATGGCGAAGTCATTTTGAGGGCAGGGCCATCCTGGTTAAGATATAGGTTCCGGAGTCCAATCATTTGGCACCCTACACCTGGATACCAAGCCCTGTATGAGATGCCTGAGGGTTAGACAGGCCATTTCTTTGAACACCTAGTTATGCATCATGGCTGTAGACGTCCACATGAGATTCCATCTCCAGCCTACTCTCTCACTGCCTTAGATGTCAACTACAATGTTTTCATGAGGGCATGAAAAAGGGTAAGAAGGGGGGTGTGTGGAGTACTAAAGAAGGTATGTTTTTGGTAATTATTTCAGCATCTTTTCATTAGAACTTACAAACCTTTTGCATCATGAACTAAGTAAATGATAAGGAATTGTAATAAAATCTGTGAAGATTAATGTGCAAAACAAAAACACTAACAATTGTCATTTTCTTATGCAGGAAGAAGGAAAAATGAAAGACTGTCGTTCCAAAGGAAAGAACAAGGCCGGGTTAACCACTGTCCCTTTGACGGGGAACCGTATGCAAACAAGGCAAACCAAATCAAAGCGTATCAGCCCTGGAAAGGAAATGGAGATATCGGCTCAGCGCAAGAAAGAAAAGAGATAACTGAGAACTAACGATTCGGCGAATCCCTCAGGATCCTTTAATCTTGAGGGATCGCTGCTTTAACTATTTTTGCACCTAGACATCTCCACCTTCACCATTATAAAAGGGGAAGCACTGTTAGCCCGAGGAGTCTGTTATGTTTTATGTAATTTCCCTTAAGATTGAAACTTTGATCATCGAGTCTTGTTGAGAACTGATCTACTGTAATTCTGTCTTATGCATTAATACAAACTTGGTTGCTATTTCATCTCTAAGTCTGGAATAACTTCAAGCGGTGTACCCCTGGAGGCTAAGGACCTGGCCCTGGAGGACACTTGCTCCTATACTATTACTTTTGGTTTATGCGTGGTTTGCTTATCAGTGTTATTCAGTAATCTGATATGTTCTGTTAGTTTACATCACACGCTCTGTTATGTTTGATTTATTGAAGTTTCTGAAGACAGAATCATTGTATTAATTTTGCAACATATTACTGTTCGTTTAAGTGCTGATATAATATTGTCGGTCTTTACAGAATATTGTTGCTGTTCAATTACAAAGTCTTTGTGTGTACACTTATTTCATTGGTATTACTAAATTCATCTTAGGGATTATGTTCTTTGTGATTGTTCAATCTATAGACATTGCTGTTCCATTTTGAAATGCAGTCATAGTCTTTATAACTAAGATTGATAACTGGATTACCAAGATCAGATTACTATTAAGGTGTGCCGTGTGCATGTGTGAATGGTTTTCAAGCGCTGTTATATAGTCCATCATTAATCAGTGCTGTTCCATTTTTGTGTGCTGTTCGATTCGTCCTTAAAAGTGACGGATTGCCATTTGATTCTTGTAGGACATGATTATTGCATTTGATCCTGTAGACTAAAGTGTTACTGCTTGTTAGACTTAATTGTTGTTACAGTTTCCTGTTTGCTATTCCATTTCAGGTTTGCTGTTCCATTTCTTATTTGCTGTCCTATTTCTTATCTGCCATTCCATTTCCTGTCATTTGCATTATTGTGTGGTGTGAAGAATGATCTAAGGCTGTAGTAAGCATTGACATTTACTGTCTGGCTCCCAGGTCGATGATCTGTTCCCTGATTTCCTTTAGTTCCATCAATTTACAAAGTGATGAGTTACTGCTACTGAACCCTTGACTGATAAATTGCTTGGTTTTCTGAATGCTTAATTTAATCTTTAAAAGTAGTTTGCTGTAAATAAGCATCCGTTTACTCTTGTGTTTCTGAGCATTGTACTACTAGCATTACTTTGAAAAATGATAGCCTCAGACTGAGACACTCTTTGAAATAACAAAACGTTCCTAGATTGACAAACTAATGTGAGGTAATTAGAGGTGAAAGAGACCCTTTTTATAGCTCGACAGTTGGTTAGTAGAAAAAGGTTATTTTCAAATGTCGGGAATTCATTTTGGTGATATTTTTTCTCCTGTTGCTAAGTTAGCTTCTATTAGATTAATTTTATTTGTTGTTGTTTCTTTTTATTCTAAGGTAAAATAGATGGATGTGAAGATAACATTCATACATGGGGATTTGGAAGAAGATATATACATGAAGCAACGAGAAGGCTTTGCAGTGAAGGGTAAGAAAGAACTGGTATGCAGGTTAAAAAAGTCTTTGTATGGGTTAAAGCAATCACCAAGGATGTGTTATTATAAATTTGATACATGTATATAGGGACTTGGATTCACAAGGAGCAAAGCATATCACTATGTGTATTTTAAATTAGTTGGAAATTGTGTTGTTTATTGGGTCTCATATGTGGATGATATGTTATTGATTGAAAATGAAAAATAAATTAACTAGGATGTGAAGACCCAATTTTCCTTTAAATTCGACATGAAGGCTCAGTGTTGCAAACTTTATTTTGGTAATGGAAATTAGAAAAGTTTGGGAAAAAATGAAACTCTAGTTAAATCAAAGGAAGTATGTTGAGACAATATTGCAGAGGTTTAAGAAAATGAGAGTAGACATATGAAGGTTTCTATTCATGTAGGTGTACAATTATCCACATAATAGTGTCCCAAGGCACAAGAAGAGGAAGAGGATATGTCTCGTGTTCCATATGTGAGTGCAGTAGGAAGTTTGATGTATGCAATGACCCATACCAGACCCTAAATTGCACATTCAATGGGAATATTAAGCATATTTATGTCAAAACTAGGGAAGGAGCATTGGACAACAATAAAGTGTGTTTTCAAGTATCTACATTGCACTAGCGATTATAGTTTGTTCTACCAAGGAAGACCAGGATTGGAAAAAGTGTTAGGCATACATGGCTTTTCTGATGCCGACTGGGCTACAGATTTGGATTAGATAATATCTACAACTGGGTATGTGTTTAACCTATTTGGAGGAGCAATCAGTTGGATTAGCAATATAGTAGCACTTTTTACTATGAAAGATGAACACATGACAACCACTCATGCAAGAAAGGATTTATTTTGGTTACAAAGATTGTGTTCAGGTATGGGGTTGGTATGAAAATCTATAAGGACAAATTGTGATAGCCAAAGCACAATTTTCTTGGAAAAGAACCCTTCTTATCATTGGAAGATAAAGAATATTGATGTTCAGTATAATTTTGTGAGGGACATGATTGAAGACAGAAATATGTTGTTGATAAACATGGGCACTTCGAAGAATGTTGTAAATGCATTGAAAAATTCAATGAGCACTAAGAAGTTGTCTTGGTGTAGAGAAATAATGGTCATTATTACCTTGGATTTGTGACTATGTACTCCTACGCCCCCTTGAGTGCAAAGAAAATAAAAAGTGGGAGAATGTTGGGTATGTATTACATTCTTTGAACGACTAGCTCCACCTGCAAAAAACATAGCACATACCCAACATCATTTGTAGGGCAGACCCACCCATGGTTTTGCACATGGTTTTATGCATGGTGGTTATTCCCATGGTTTTATAAATCTAGTCAAAGGAACTATGATTATGTTTTAATCTATGGTTAATGGATTGATGGTTTATGAATGATTTGACATATAATGTGTTATCACCTAGATTGACCTCAGGCTGAAGGGAGGCAATTTCTAGGGTAACCACAAACCAAGCTTAACCTAGTAGCTAGCCCTACCAGGCCGGGAGAGGGCTCTCTCCTTATGGATCTTAGTCAAGATGACTGGATCAGGGACAAGATTTTATGATAGGTATAGTAGCTTAAGGGTTTTGATTGAAGGTGTTGGTGTTTTGCCAGATTAGGAGGAGCTGGGCAATTTGGGTCTCGGAAACTAAGTCAAAATTGCAGGGGATTCTATGGGGCAAGGTAGGTATGAGCTTTAGCACCTTAGGCTTGATGGGGTGAAATGCTACACTAGTGAGGAGCTAAGAATGGCATGAGAAAGTCATGAATCCTTCCTAAATAGTAGAAAAAACATGAAATACTGGTGTTTTCCCAAGGCAGAGCATTAAAACCTAATGTATTCCACCTATCTGACTTGAAAACAACCAATCAGAAGCAATTATATGAAAGAGGCATACATAAATAACATGAGAACATAATAACAGGAGAAGAAACACATGCTAAAAGCCATACCACATGGGTCCCATAAAAATAGCTGCAACTTTATTAGTTTCCTACCAAAACTGCTACAAAGTGATATGTGTTCAGTACATGAGCATTCAAATGAATCCAAACTTTACAAATAACAAAAAGAATACATGATATAGACATCTAAACCACTCATCCTAGCCATCAGGGGTCGAATCCATGAGAAGAGGAGCTGTTTCAACCATTTATAAAAAAGGAACTGCAATCTAGGCCATCTAACAACTTGCCTCTAAAAGAGGGGAAACTGATTCATTGCCCTCAAAACAACCTTTAATCTAATGAATCTACCCTCTATGACTATTTACCTACCATAATTACATGTCATGTCATCATTTACATCAGTAAAACATCCTCCATGAGAGAAAATCCAATAACACAGTCAAAAACTCAGAAAAATGACCATCTAGTGCAAAATTGCCCAACACGCAGTGCCACTGGCCAGAAGCGCAATGCCACTTTCAGGTTCCTTTTGGAGGCCTTCTTGACATTCAAATTGAGACCATGATAGCTAATTGGAAAGGTCTTCAAGTTTACTTTGTAGAACACTTGGAATTTCTGGATTTGGAGCTCATTTGACCCCTCAAAACTTGATTCTCCCAAGGCTGCTTCTGTGTGTCCAAACAGTGGCAGAAAGGTCAATTTTGGAGTGTTTTTGGACCTTCTGGTGGACTCATTTTGCTCCAAAAATTCTGAAAATTGCTAGGGTGCATGTCCTTGATGCCCTGAATCCAAAAATGCAAGCCATTTGTACAGTGGGTGCCCCTAAAAAGCGCTTCTAGACAGTTTTTCTGTGTGTGCAATTTCCAAAATTTGCAAATGACAAAAATTTCTCCAAACTTGTCCAAAATTGGTGAGCAGCACCACCATCAAGTGCTTTGATGAGCCAAGGAGGCTTCAAAAAGCAACCTAAGCCTATCCCCCTCCCTTGTGTGATTTTCTCTGTTGCCTAGCTCCGTCTGCTGAGGTGTCACTGCTTGTGTTTTCCTCCTCCTCATAGTCTCGGTCTTTTTTATCCATGTTTGCAAGGCTGAGGTGTATGAAGGGAATAAGTGAATTTTTTTTTAGGAATGAGGGGATGGGATATGATCTTGTGACTAGGAAAGGAATGGAGGAGTAGGAAATGAGAGGGTCAGCTTGTTTGCTTGAGAATTTGCTCTTGGGGAAGAGGGACAAAGGTAATGAGAATGATATGGAATAGGGGTAAAGGGAAAAAAGGGACAAGGTGATAGGGGAATAGGGATATGTGAATTTAGAGCTGGAGGGATAGGTGATAGGATGAACAGTGAGGATTTATGGTTTTAGGCATCATTAGGGAGAATTTAGGGTTTCATATTAAACATGGAAAATGATGCTTAATCATTAGATTTGCAAACCAAAACTAAAGTGAGGGATGTTTACATACTTGTAATGATGGAAGGAGAGAGAAATTTAGAGTTTCCTTGAGGGTTTGATGGTTTTTAATCTCTCCTGCCAAAAGCGCTGTTATAGACAATTTTGTGCCTTGCAGCATCAGGCATGAATTGTCAATAATCCAAGGGATCCGAAGTCCCTAAACATGATGTTCCTACCCCTAGAGGAACAAGGTCAGCAAACCAACAGCTCTCAGATCAGTTCTCCACCTGAAAACACTCAAAAACAAGCAATCCTGAAATCAAAGCAGGTGCTCCACTAGGCTTCTGCGCTGAAACTCAACTCCTCCATGGTGTACCTGCGTTGCAAAGCAGGTAGAACAAAGGCCACCTGCGCTGAGCGAGATGGGACAAGTGGCACACTGAGTCATTGCTCTGGAATCTTCCAAAAATGACACTTGGATCAGGGATTTCGCCTTGTGATGAGTCAGAGGCTCTGTTTCTCCAAGTGGAAGCAAGGTTCTCCAAGTGGACTCAAGAACTGAAGATCAACTGAAGAGAGAGAGGACACAAGGCAGCTACACATCAGTTGCAAGCTGACTCATCCTTTCTCAATTCATCTATATATTGAGCTCTCTCCTATGAGCTCAGGAGGCTGGAATTTTGTGCAAAGTAATGATATGCTGTTGGTTTCACTATAGAACTATTGGGTGATTGCTTGAAGGAGGTGAAGAGGAGAAATTCTTTCTGCTGGGAGGTGTTGCTGGATTGGGACCTTCAATGGTTGTAACCTTCTCAGAACTTTACTTCTTCCATTAATAAAAGCTATTGAGGTTCTTCTATATGCATTTGTTTCAATGATGTATTGTGATGATTGTATATTTGATTTATGCTAATCCTTGAATCAGTTATGAATGCATGCTTCTTGTAGTTTCCTTCTTTGTTATTTTGCAGGATCTCATTATAGATGGGCCAGCAAAAGAGCAAAGAGCTAGGAGCAAGCAGCAAAGAGAAGAGATTGGAGCAAATATTAAGCGCAAGGCAACGGTTAGTGCATTTCTTCATTCTCTCTTGCTTTCATAAAGAAGTAAACCTTAAGTAGTTTTGTTTACAGTTGTTGCTGAGGTACTATCACCCTTAGAGTGGGATAGGGTCATCCGAATCGGATACTTTTCCCTACAACAAACTGGCGACTCCGCTGGGGATCGTATCTGTTTGATTGTTTGTAGTATTTTGCTATTCATTTCCTGAACAAAAGAGTACCAAATCGAAAAGCTTTTGACTATATCAAAAGCGAAGTAGAGGGCAGCTACTCTAGCTCATTTCTGAGCATGTTCATGATTTGAAGAGCTGATCTACAAGGATCCTTGTAAGCTCTTAGTGATAGCTTTTCATCTTCCTTGTCATCCCTTAGTGTGTGCTTGACTGATAGCTTCTGATTTGAGCAAAAACTGTGAATTTTTGAGAAAATTGTGACCCAGAAACTGAGAAAACGCAACTTTCGTTTTCCAAAGCAGGTATTACACAGGCTACCTGCTTTGCAACGCAGGTCCCGAAGGGGCTACCTGCGCTGAGAGCCAGACTGGCTGTGCAGCACCTGCGCTGGCCCAATTTTGCCTTGTGCATTTGGGGTTTCCTCCCTTTTTCTTGCCTGTTTTCACTATAGATTTTGCAGCCAGTTACCAGTCTTGTACCTGTTCTGAAACCAACCTTACTTGCCATCATTCTGCCTCTGTTATATAACGAAATTGTACTTGTTCTTTTGTATTTCTTACATCATTTACAATTTCCCATAACGAAAGTGAACTAGTCTTGCTTTGGCCTCTTAGATTTGAACCTGTGTTAGGCATTTTGCTGGTCTAAAGAGTTAGCTTGTTTGCTGTCCATAGCTGATTAGTCTTTTTACTTTCGTCATTATGGTTTGATTTCATGTATTTCCAGTGATTAAACAAGTAAATCTTAAGGTGTCTTTTGATTTTGGACAAGCTTGTTTGTTTTCGCTTTAAATCGAAATCAAAGTTAAATAACAACTTTCTTTTTGTAATACATCAACATTAAGAAAGGGAAAAGAAAATACATGCATTGTGCATTTTGCATTTGAAAAAATTTGCATGATGATTTAGGAAAAATTGCATTAGTGTGTGCTCTATGATCTGTGTGAAAAGATTTGTCTTTCTTTTCCCTCAGTAGTTAAGATTTTCAAAGTTGAAAGATTGAAACGTTTGCTTCTCATCTTAGACTGCATTCAGGAATTTGTTACATACATCTCGTGGTGATCCTTAAAGGAAAACTTCTAAACAAGATCAACATTAAAATAAATTCAATTTACATAACAACGCTTTGTAACATAACGCAAACACATAGAGGTCTAGGTAGAGACGTGTTCCGGCGTCGTTAAACGTAGTGACTATCGATCTCTACGAAGGTGGGTGATTCCTCCTGAGAGTCGGTGGCACTAATACGGACTTGTGCTCCCACGTACCGTCGCGTATATATTGGGAGACCCCTATAGGAACAAAGCCTTTATCCATAGGAAGCCGTGTTAGCCGCCCTACTGATCGCGATGCAGTGAACACAACATTCACGAAGATCGACCACCCGTACCGTAAAACGTATTCTGTGGTTTCGCGAAAGGTTTGGCACACCCTCTGCCTAGATCTCTAGAGCAGTTTCTTTTGGCCTTTTTCAAACTCCATAACTAAAAAAGTCCATCCGAGCATTTGTCACTTCGGGCTCGTTAAAACATCGAAGGAGACTAGAGTCATCTTTAGCTTTTTCTCGACTCTTAAAACATGAAAAAGCAAAGTTGTGTCTAAAGCGTTGTTAATAAAATTTATTTTAAACGGAACATAATCACCTCTTATTCCCGCGTTGATCTTTCAGTTGAAAAGTATGGAGCCCACCAACCAAGGAAGTCACCTTGGTGGAAGTCCCAGTCCCTTCTCCTCTTGGGGAGATGTTGGTGCGCCCCATATGGCCACATTGTCACTTCCAGGATTGACAATTGGCCTACCTATATGGCTCTTTTCAACTAATGTAGTTCAGGCCACCACAAATCTTGAATAGTCGAATCGACTACTAGATGAGTCTAGAGTTAACCTCCAACCTTCCACTTCTTCTAACTCTTCCTCTCCTCCTTCCTCTTCGCTTGAAGGAACTGGTAAAGATAAAAACCAGGTTCCTAAGGAGAAAAAGGAGAAGAAGAAGAGAGAAAAGAAGCAGAAGGAGCCAAAGGCGACTGGGGGCAAACATGACCATTCTAGAAAAAATCCACACACTGCACCGACCGGGCCTAAATCGCCATGTGTCATATGCAAAGGGGCCCATTTCCATCGTGATTGTCCCTGTATTCCCCGGATACTAAGGGACTGGTCCCCCAGGTTGCACAATCCGGTAGCATCAACCTCTGATAGACATGTTGATTGCATTCCGTCAACTAGCGAGAGTGAAGGACAAAGAGGGAGACCAAGATCACCCTGCAGACTGTGTGAAGGCGATCATGCCATCCACCGTTGTCCATTCTTAGATGAGGCGAAGAGAGTTTTGGAAGATCGTCCGGTTTCACCGTTACGGCTTCCTCCTGGATACCTAAAACTCGTGCCATGTCCCTCGAAAGTTGAAAATGCAGCTGGCCCGATCAAGTGGTCAGCTGAAGTGTCGGTCATTGAGAATGAACCAACTGAATCCAGACCAGACGAAAGTCTAAAGGTCAAAACGGCAGTTGACCCGGTTCTTCCTTCAGAGGTTTCATCCTCAAATGACACCGTCGTTGAAGATTCATCTTTGAATGACACCCTCACTGAAGAGAATAAGGATGACACCGTCCAGATTCTTTTCATCAACACAGACTCTGATGAGCATTAGGGCAATGCACCCATTCCTTTATCGCAGGAAGGAACATCGTCAGGGTCGTATCCGGCCGTGTATTCGGTCCCACCACCAAGCAACCTGGTTGTGTCCTTTGATTGGAACCAACTAGGCAGACCCCGGTTACCAGCCAATATACCATTCAGAATCATTGTCCAAATCTACAGAATGGTCATGGCTGGAACTATCATTGATGAAGGGGCATCTGTGAGTATCCTTTCCTCTATTGCTTGGGAAGCACTGGGTTCCCCGGCGCTTCTACCTGAGATGAGAAATCTATCAGGTTTTGATAAAGGAACCAGTCGCCCTTTAGGGATCCTCCCCAATGTTCCGATTACATTGAGGAAGAAGACGGTTCATATGAACGTCATGGTCGTCCAAGGACCCTTGGATTATAACCTACTCCTTGGACGGGACTATATATATTGCATGGGAGCTATAGTCTCCTCACTCTTTAGAGTAATGTGTTTTCCACACGAAGGAAAGATGGTCAAGCTCGTAGACCAACTTTCATTTCCGGGATCTCGCATCGCAAATAGTCAAATACCATCCCTGAATGGCTTATTCACTCAAGAAATGCCTCCACCCCGGTTCTACTTCCCGATGAGTGCAAGTGATTCAGAAAGATAAGACTGAAACCCAGGGGGCATGCACCCTGGTCTGCTTTGGGCAGAAGAAACCTTGGGTATAGGGTAGAATTTCTGCGAAAGGATATGACTAGTCCATACCCCGTCTGTGAATGGAAGAGGGGTTGTTCTGGAACAAGATTCTTTTGTCAAGGTTACTTGTTTGACAAAGGTCATTCATCTTTATCTAAATAAGTAGGCTCTGCCAAGGAAGGAGATCCGTTTGTGGCAGTAAGTAGTAACCGTCTTTGGATAAAAGGCAAGCCTCACCCATTAAAACAAATGTTTTAAAGGATAAGTAGGGGCAGCCTCCAAAGAATGAGTTTCTATTGCTGCGACAAATTGTAACCATCCTTGTGTAACCTAATGATAGACATCGCCGAAGAAAGAGTTTCATTTGCGGCAGCGAATAAAACCATTCTTCGGGTAACCAGAAAGAGGCAAGCCTCCCTCAATAACATTAATGTTTTGTCTTTGAGTAGTGTTCTTCTCTTGTCACAAATAGCTGTTCGTTAAAAGTTGGGCCGACGGGAAGACAAGTACCGCGTAAGATCCCTTAGAATAACGAGAAGACAAGTATCGTTAACATTAGATTGGCAAGATGACAAGTAGCTGGGAACATCCAAAGAAAAGCAGAGGTGAGGGAGAGGAGGGGCAGCCTTGAAATTCTATTTTATACCTGGGGGCATGCAAACCTTTTGGAGTGCAAGCAAAGAGCGGTTATTTATCTGTTTTTTGGATTAGTCGTTTCCGAACTTGCATAAAGAAAGGATGTGGGGCAAAGGTCAAAATTTGCTAAAGAGCATAGCTTATGTGAGGTGCAAGCTCTATAAAAATTGGAATCTTGCAGGAGACATTTCTTATCTTGTGACTGGTATATTCGAGCAGTTTTAGCACACAGTTCATGCTCGTTAAAAAATAAACGCAAGATCCGAGCAGTTTTAGCACATAGTTCATGCTCGTTAAAAAATAAACATAAGTTGTGAGCAATCTTCCCCTAGAGTTCAAGCTCACCCAGAAAAAATGAACCGGTAAATAACCTTGGTAAATGTAACCTTTGACAGCCATATTAAAGCCCTTGGTCGTGTTCTTGCAGTCTCACCTCCATCCGTTCATTTGGCCAATCGTTCATCTCCATATGTTTGTTTACCCATTTTGAGGAACAGCTGCGAAGAGTGATTTCACTAAGCCATCCTTGTGACACTGCCGTGATTGGAACATTCCAACCTGTACCTGGAATCTGCTGCTGCCCTGTTCATCACTCGTTCCTCAAAAGACGAGTCTTCTTTGAGCTCTTTTCACTGACTCGTAAAATATGAAAAGTTTGCCGAGTTTTGGCCTTCCAGCTCGTTAAAGCAACCGGAAGAGCTATCCCTCCTCTAGATTTTAATCTTTTTGGACCTAAGGGATTATTGCACAAAAAGATCGAGCGCTTGTTTTGTTCGGCTCGTTAAAGCAATCGAAAATTCATCCCTTCTGTATTGTTTTATACTTTTTCGGACTTAAGGGATTAGATGACGAAAAAGGAATTTTGGAGTTGACTTTATGTACCTTTTCAGACTCTCTAAAAATGAAAAGGACCGAGTTATCCTTGTCGTTAGACTCGTTAAATTCATTAAATAGCGACAAACTTGTCTTTAGACGAGAACGAGTTTCCCTATCGCTAGGCTCATTAAAACATAGCGATGGGCTTGCCCGAAGGGCAGGTTATAGAACAAGCATATGTTATCCTCCTCAAGCTTGACAAAAATAAAGAGGTACTGGTCAGCAATGACTGGGGAAAAATTGGGAGAACCTCACAGCTTTAATGGTAGCAAGTCGCTCTTGAACATGACACTTTGTCCTCCGTATCAAATCGGGTTGGGTTGTTTCATTCACCAGTCTCATCGCCATGGTCCTCGCCACACCATCCACATTTGGGGTAATGCTACCGATCCATCACATCAGTGTCGTTATATGTCCAAGAGATGTTGTTCTGCAAAGAGTCAACCGTGTCCCATCCACTGCCATACATTGTCCTTCATCCATTTCATGACCGCCACCCTGAATCATACATCACAGTTTGTTTTCACCTCATCACAATCACTAGCTCCGTTCCGTGTCACTGATGTGGGATTCATTAAGGCCCTCCTTTGACAGATCGCTCCTTGTCGACATCAGCTCATTATCCAAGGAGTTGATCTAAGAACAACCCCTTCAGTACTTTGAAGCTTGCATGCCTCAATGGCAAGTTTCTCACTTCCGGCGACAGGTATACATCAATGACCTTCGACCAGAAGATTTTGCATGGTGGTCGACACCAAGTCCTTTATTCCCACCATGTGAATTGTACTGCTGTACCTTGAGGGTCATCATCCTTATCGGTGATTCCTCTCGCGCTTGTTAACGGTTTACATCATTGACCGGTAATCAAGCGATGTCTTTCCATGTTCGACTTCAAGAAATTCTCACATCGATCGACTTGTACATCGAGTGAAGATCGGAAGAGATTGAAGACCCCGGATCTAGTTTCATCCATCCGGGCTGCGATATATATTCAGGATATAAAGACATTTGATGTGTACATCATTGCAGCAGATGATCATCCTTCTCAAAGGATGATAATTTCAGCAGAGAATTATCAGTCTACCATCAGACGATCGTCTGTTCTATGTACCAAAATGAATTTATAAAGCTGAGCATGGGAATGCCCGCCTCAGCTAGATCATGAAAAAGTATGAAAAATAATGTATTGTATTGTATCTTATTACAGGACACTTCTCAGCAGATTGAATGAACTTCGGATCCTCCTAATAAAGCATTTCACCCAATAAACGACCTCATACTTTAGGGGGCATCTGTTATAGACAATTTTGTGCCTTGCAGCATCAGGCATGAATTGTCAATAATCCAAGGGATCCGAAGTCCCTAAACATGATGTTCCTACCCCTAGAGGAACAAGGTCAGCAAACCAACAGCTCTCAGATCAGTTCTCCACCTGAAAACACTCAAAAACAAGCAATCCTGAAATCAAAGCAGGTGCTCCACTAGGCTTCTGCGCTGAAACTCAACTCCTCCATGGTGTACCTGCGTTGCAAAGTAGGTAGAACAAAGGCCACCTGCGCTGAGCGAGATGGGACAAGTGGCACACTGAGTCATTGCTCTGGAATCTTCCAAAAATGACACTTGGATCAGGGATTTCGCCTTGTGATGAGTCAGAGGCTCTGTTTCTCCAAGTGGAAGCAAGGTTCTCCAAGTGGACTCAAGAACTGAAGATCAACTAAAGAGAGAGAGGACACAAGGCAGCTACACATCAGTTGCAAGCTGACTCATCCTTTCTCAATTCATCTATATATTGAGCTCTCTCCTATGAGCTCAGGAGGCTGGAATTTTGTGCAAAGTAATGATATGCTGTTGGTTTCACTATAGAACTATTGGGTGATTGCTTGAAGGAGGTGAAGAGGAGAAATTCTTTCTGCTGGGAGGTGTTGCTGGATTGGGACCTTCAATGGTTGTAACCTTCTCAGAACTTTACTTCTTCCATTAATAAAAGCTATTGAGGTTCTTCTATATGCATTTGTTTCAATGATGTATTGTGATGATTGTATATTTGATTTATGCTAATCCTTGAATCAGTTATGAATGCATGCTTCTTGTAGTTTCCTTCTTTGTTATTTTGCAGGATCTCATTATAGCTGGGCCAGCAAAAGAGCAAAGAGCTAGGAGCAAGCAGCAAAGAGAAGAGACTGGAGCAAATATTAAGCGCAAGGCAACGGTTAGTGCATTTCTTCATTCTCTCTTGCTTTCATAAAGAAGTAAACCTTAAGTAGTTTTGTTTACAGTTGTTGCTGAGGTACTATCACCCTTAGAGTGGGATAGGGTCATCCGAATCGGATACTTTTCCCTACAACAAGCGCAGCCCCACCTTGCCAAAAGCACAGTGCCACTTTCAAGACAACTTTTGACTGCTTTCCCGGTGTCCAAATTAGGTGCGGGATAGCTCGTTGGAAAGCTTGTCAAATATGATTTCCATAACATCTCGAATTTTTCAATTTGGAGTTCATTTTGCCTATCAAAAGCTCAATATCCCAAGACTGGTCAAAATGTGCAGGATGAGGCTGCCAAAATGCATAGTGATGTTGCAGTCAATTTTTGAAGGTCTTCCTCAACTCAAAATTGAGCTCATGATAGCTCATTGGAAATATATTTGTGTCTAGTTATCATTTTACTCATCAAGAAAGTAATTTTTTCATTCCATCTAAAATTGATTTTACCAAGGTCACTCTAGAAGTGCATCAACCCTCCCGAGGCAAATGATGTTTTCGACATTTCTCCCAAACCATGAAACCTGTGTAAAAAATGAAAGAGGTTTTTATCCTTGGGTCAATGATGAAAAAAAAATCTTTCACATTTGTCAGATTCATCTTTTCTTGCTCAAAAACATTATTTGAATAAAACCTATCCCGATGTGTGGAATAGGGGATTTGTAGAAATGAAGGGAAATGAAGGGGATGATGGGCTTCTAATTTCTTGAGAAAATTTTGGGAAGTAGGGGGGGATGTTAGGAAGTAGGGGAAAGTGGAATTTCAAGGATTGAGTGAGGGGAAGGGGTCAAAAAGGGAAAAACACAGGCATAACCTAGAAAAGTGTCAAATTGTAGCAATAGGCTAGAATTTGTGGGAAAATGATAAATTTGAGGGATATCAGTGATGGGAAGTGTTTAAGAATGTATATCAAGTATAGGGGAAGGTGTATGAGCATCAGGATACAAGCTTTGTTTGTGATTTGACCATCCAAGAAAAATTACCTTCAAAACCCTAGGAGAGGGAAATGAGCCTTACCTAAGCACAACTGAAGCACAAACAAGGTGTAAAATGACCCATTGGAACCTGAAACAATGATGAGAACTCTTTGAATGACGGTACACTCAGCCGAATGGTGACATGAACCAATACTTGAAAGACTTTGGAAGGAGTGAAAACAAATCCTAGACCTAATACCTAGTGACCAAATTTTACTTGAAGAGTCACTGAAATGACAAAATTTGACTTTGACACCCTAAGACTACTTTATAAGAGCATGTTTGATCACTGGTGGAAGGCTGCAAATACTGACTCTAACATTGGCTCCATTGGGGATGGTAGCTCCTTGGAGGTGCCAAGAACACCGTAGATCAAGTAGCCTTATCCATTGGGCATGGAGTAAAAAAACCTCAATCTGAAATACATGACTGAATATTGATGACTCAAACACACAAATTGACTTTTACTAACTAAAAACCGAATCGATACTAAAACACAACTGAAAAACTAGAAAAGATGCTCAAAATGGTGCTTATTCAATAAAACCTACTCTATCTGTTCCATTCATCACCTGATCAAGTGAAATGAAACAACCAATGTAGCCAAGTAAGCATTTTGGTTGTTGTTTGAATTCTCCTCATGTGCTTGTTTATGAGCAAGAAGAGAGAACTACTAAAATGCAACTCCCTTGAAAACTTGTAAACAGATCCTTTGAATAATATGGATTCTCTATCCAACTTCAAAAATACTACATAAGGATCTTAAAATTCATGTGCACTGGGACTTAGCTCATCCAGTGGATTACTTTGCTTCTCCTCATACCATGAATGCAACATTTCATCTAAGCTTTGTGACGAGACTCCTGCTTGCATAATTTGATCATATGTTCCAGCTTCCAAGTCTTCATATGCAACTTGACAATCAATGGCATTTGGGGGCTGCAAATCTAGATATGAGAAGTCTTGAACAAGGATTTCATTGCCCTCTAGATGGTCAAGATTGAAACTTATCGACGGTTGATTTCTGATAGCACGAAAGTTGTCTCTGATGATTTGAAATGAAGTAAAACAAAAAGGCAAAGATCCTTCACTTACTTCAAAATTTTCTACACTTTCCTCCTCACTTCCATAGCTGATATGCATCGGCTAATCACTATATTCAAACTGTTGAAACTGAACTTCCTCCTTCCACAAACGAGCTGCTGATTTGTCTGCAAGACTAGCTTTTGTTTGGAGAACAAAATCATCATCATACTGATCAAACTTAGGCAAATCATCAGTATAAACCACATCATCAAGCATACATGTCAGATCAACAGATCTCTCTTCTCCAAGATGATCTATAAAACAATCATTATCAGATTTATGACAACTGGGATAAGAAAGAAAATGTTTTGGATCAGCCACTTGTTTTTCTTCAATCAACGAGCCATGGTTTTGAACATCATACTCATTCCTTATGGTGATCTTTTGCATCACCTCTTCGACTGCACTTACCAAAATGTCAAGCTTTACCTCTAAAGATGTTGATTCCTCTGGATCTATGCTCTTCATCTCTTCTTCCTTCAACTTTGCCCTTTTGATCAACAAATTAGCCGCTACATTTACCACACTGTTCTGCATCTCTTCAAGTGTTGTAAGGTTCCTTTCTCTCAGTTGAAACTCCATTTCTAGATCAAAGGCTTCAAGGTAGTGTAAGAGATCAGATACAGGACGAGGCCTTATATTAGCAGGCATCGAAAAATAGACTTGGTTAAAACTGGCAGAAAATTGTTGTACTGTCTCCCTTGGCAGTCTTTTCAGCTAGTTATACTCTTCTATAATCAAGAACGGGTTTTTTTTGACCACCCACTTGTCGAGGAAAGTTTTAATGAACTACTGTAAATCTGAGATGCTCGCATTAGGCAGGGTTTTGAACCAACTCTTGACTTTGCCTTGCAAAGAAGGAGCAAAAAGGCTAATATTGACATCTTCTTCATCAACTTCAAAAAGGTCAAGAAAAGACTCAAAATTCAGTACATGTCTCTCAGTAGTGATGTTGTCACATTCACCATCAACTCTTGGTAGATATAGGTAATGATTTTTAGGGAAATCATGGAGTATAGGAGGTAAGTTGAGTGGTTTGTATCGATCTGGAATTTTACAAGGTATAGGAGTATGTACAGAAGCTGTAAAATCAGTCTTGGTATTTTTAGACTCATCATTTTGAAGACGATCATCATAAGATTCGGAAGAAGGGTCTTGATCGAGATCAAAGGCATGCAAATATTTTGTATTCACAATCTTCAAAGGGAAAGAACCAAATGCAAGTCTAGGATCTTTTCTCAAATACAATATACTTTGTAAAGCCTTCTTGACATTCTCGGGAAAAGAGAAGAAATAATTTATAACAAAGAACATGATTTCTTGGATGAAATTCCAACTTGAATACATGATCTTTCCATATTGTCCTTTCATGTTTTTTCTGGTCAGGTTCGTCCTCTAGTGGAGTCCTTGGATCTGATCTCAAAACTGATTTAGAGTCGCCACGTGAATGATTTCAGCCTTTCGATGTCTGATCATTGTCCACCATCAACAATCAGATCTAAAATTGATACATTTTGCATGAGGAACATAAAACTATGTTCCCCAGTATGGTCGCCACTATGTTATCACCTAGATTGACCTCAGGCTGAAGGGAGGCAATTTCCAGGGTAACCACAAACCAAGCTTAACCTGGTAGCTAGCCCTACTAGGCCGGGAGAGGGCTCTCTCCTTATGGATCTCAGTCAAGATGACTGGATCAAGGAAAAGATTTTATGCTAGGTATAGTAGCTCAAGGGTTTTGATTGAATTTGTTGGTGTTTTACCAGATCAGGAGGAGCTGGGCAATTTGGGTATGGGAAACTAAGTCAAAATTGCAGGGGTTTCTATGGGGTAAGGTAGGTATGAGCTTCAACACCTTAGGCTTGATTGGGTGAAATGATAGACTCGTGAGGAGCTAAGAAGGGCATAAGAAATTCATGAATCCTTCCTAAACAGTAGAAAAAACATGAAATACTAGTGTTTTCCCAAGGCAGAGCATTAAAACCTAATGTATTCCACCTATCTGACTTGAAAACAACCAATCAGAAGAAATTATATGAAATATGCATACATAAATAACATGAGAACATAATAAAAGAAGAAGAAACACATGCTAAAGGACATACCACGTGGGTCCCATAAAAATAACTGTAATGTTATTAGTTTCTTGCCAAAACTGCTACAAAGTGATATGTGTTCAGTACATGAGCATCCAGCTGAATCCAACCTTTACAAATGACAAAAAGAATACATGATATAGAAATATAAACCACTCATTCTAGCCATCAGGGGTCGAATCCATGAGAATAGGAGCTGTTTCAACCATTTCTAAACAAGTTACTGCAATTTAGGCCATGTAACAACTTGCCTCTAAAAGAGGGGAAACTGATTCATTGCCCTCAAAACAACCTTTAATCTAATGAATCTACCCTCTATGACTATTTACCTACCATAATTACATGTCATGTCATCATTTACATTAGTAAAACATCCTACATGAGAGAAAATCCACTAACACAGTCAAAAACTCAGAAAAATGACCATCCTGTGCAAAATTGCCCAACGCGCAATGCCACTGGCTAGAAGCGTAGCACCAATTTCAGGTCCTTTTTGGAGGCCTTCCCAGCATCCAAATTGAGCCCATGTTAGCTCATTGGAAATGTTTTCAGTTCTACTTTCTTTAGCACTTGGAATTTCTGTATTTGGAGCTCATTTGTCCCCTCAAAAGCTGATTCTCCCAAGGTTGCTTCTATGTGTCCAAAAAGTGGCAGAAAGGTCATTTTTGGAGTGTTTTTGGACCTTTTGGTGGACCAATTTTTCTCCAAAAATCCTGAAAATTGCTAGGGTGCATTTCCTTGATGCCTTGAATCCAAAAATGCAGGCCATTTGTACATTGGGTGCCCCTAGAAAAAGCGCAGTGCCGGTGGCGCTGCGCTTCTAGACAGTTTTTCTGTGTGTGAAATTTCCAAAATTTGAAAATGACAAAAATTTCTCCAAACCTATCCAAAATTGGTGAGAAGCACCACCATCAAGTTCTTTGATGAGCCAATGAGGCTTTAGCAAGCAACCTAAGCTTATCCCCCTCGCTTGTGTGATTTTCTTTGTTGCCTAGCTCCGTTTGCTGAGGTGTCACTGCCTGTGTTTGCCTCCTCCTCATAGTCTCGGTCTTTTTGATCCATGTTTGCAAGGCTGAGGTGTATGAAGGGAATAAGTGAAAGTGTTTTTAGGAATGAGGGGATGGGAGATGAGCTTGTGACTAGGAAAGGAATGGAGGAGTAGGAAATGAGAGGGTCATCTTGTTTGCTTGAGAATTTGCTCTTGGAGAAGAGGGATAAAGGGAATGAGAATGATATGGAATAGGGGTAAAGGGAAAAAAGGGACAAGGTGATAGGGGAATAGGGATATGTGAATTTAGAGCTGGAGGGATAGGTGATAGGATGAACAGTGAGGATTTAGGGTTTTAGGCATCATTAGGGAGAATTTAGGGTTTCATATTAAACATGGAAAATGATGCTTAAACATTGGATTTGCAAACCAAAACTAAAATGAGGGATGTACACATACTTTTAATGATGGAAGGAGAGAGAAATTTAGAGTTTCCTTGAGGGTTTGATGGTTTTTAAGCTCTCCTGCCAAAAGTGCAGCGCCACTTTAAAGACAACATTTGAATCCCTTCTCGATGTCCAAATTAGGTGTGGGATAGCTCGTTGGAAATCTTGTTGAATCTGATTTCCAGAACATCTTGAATTTTTCAATTTGGATTTCATTTTCCCTATCAAAAGCTCAATCTCCCAAGACTGGTCAAAATGTGCAGAATGAGGCTGCCAAAATGCATAGTGATGTTGCAATCAACTTTTGAAGGTCTTCCTCAACTCCAAATTGAGCTCATGATAGCTCATTGGAAATATATTTGTGTCTAGGTATTAGTTGACACATCAAGAAAGTCATTTGGTCATTCCATACAAGAGAAAAATTTATTTTACCAAGGTCACTATAGAAGTGCATCAACCCTCCTAAGGCAAATGATGTTTTCGACATTTCTCCCAAACCATGAAACCTGTGTAAAAACTAAAAGAGGTTTTTCTCCTTGGGTCAATGATGGAAAAATATCTCTATCATGTTTTTCAAATTCATCTTTTCTTTCTCAGAAACATCATTTGAATAAAACCTTTCCCGATGTGTGGAACAGGGGATTTGTAGAAATGAAGGGAAATGAAGGGGATGATGGGCTTCTAATTTCTTGAGAAAATTTTGGGAAGTAGGGGGGGATGTTAGGAAGTAGGGGAAAGTGGAATTTCAAGGATTGAGTGAGGGGAAGGGGTAAAAAAGGGAAAAACACAGGCATAACCTAGAAAAGTGTCAAATTGTAGCAATAGGCTATAATTTGTGGGAAAATGATAAATTTGAGGGATATCAGTGATGGGAAGTGTTTAAGAATGTATATCAAGTATAGGGGAAGGTGTATGAGCATCAGGATACAAGCTTTGTTTGTGATTTGACCATCCAAGAAAAATTACCTTCAAAACCCTAGGAGAGGGAAATGAGCCTTACCTAAGCACAACTGAAGCACAAACAAGGTGTAAAATGACCCATTGGAACCTGAAACAATGATGAGAACTCTTTGAATGATGGTACACTCAGCCGAATGGTGACATGAACCAATACTTGAAAGACTTTGGAAGGAGTGAAAACAAATCCTAGACCTAATACCTAGTGACCAAATTTTACTTGAAGACTCACTGAAATGTCAAAATTTGACTTTGACACCCTAAGAATACTTTATAAGAGCATGTTTGATCACTGATGGAAGGCTGCAAAGACTGAATCTAACATAATGTATTGTAGCATTGAAAGAAATATAATGAGAAATCATTCTGGTTTTGTAGAAATTATGGTGTAGATTTGCAACTGCTCATGAGGTCCCACTACACAACTAATCTTCCGCTACTTTGTCCAATAGTTGGAACTAGTTTAACTAAAAACAAATTGAGATAATTGACTTTGATTGCTACAAATTAGCAATCAAACATGCTTAACTGAACTATAACTCCTCTAAATCGAATTTACTAAGTAAACTGGGTGATAGAAGCCATGTCACACAATTTAACTGCATCCAAGTTGTTTGCCAATGTGGAAATTCGATTTTTCTCAGTCAAATGAAGGAAAATTCAAATTGAGAAATACTTGCTGCATTTTTCAACACTCCCTCTCAACCAGAAAGGGATTATCGCCCATCCCTATCCTGCACCTATGGAAATTGAACTTCCCTCTTGACAAGGCCTTTGTAAAAATGTGATCATCTTGTTCCTCTGTCATAATGTAGTGTAGCAACATTATCTGCCTCTACACACAGTCCCGTAAATGGTGATACCATATATCTATATTCTTGGATCGATTGTGAAATACAACATTCTCAGAGATCTTTATGCAACCCTGATTATCACAATAGATCACATTTGGATCCATCATTTGACCAAACAATCCAACAAGTATATTTCTCATCTAGATCACCTCACATGCTTCTTAACTTTCATCCATGTATTCTGCTTCTACTGAGCTAGGCACCACAGATCTTTGCTTCCTGCTATATCATGAAGCAAGTGCGGACCCAACAATGAAAATTACACCTAATGTACTCTTTCTGTCTAATGGACTGTGATGAGCCGCGAAAATGGGTAACTATATGGGCTCATTCTGCCTATTGTTTTCATTTAATCCTCCATTTTCCATAGTTTTGTGCATGCTTTTAAATATATTTATGTTAATAGAGTGAATGGGGATAGTCACTTTGCCACATAGTCTAGTGAGTGTTTATTGCAGATTTTTGGAGATTTTTGGACCAAGACCAGGCATTTATGAGAAAATTGGTAGCCAAACTCGAACAAACAGGGTTGAGGACTTATAGGAGGGGTGTCTCCTGCATTAAATGACCCCTTCCTTGAGTTCTCCATCAATAGCTCAGAGTACAACAACCCACAAATGATGATTCCAGGGGGCAGCCGAGCAGGTCTAATGAAGTCGCTGTTATCTGTAGTTTTAGGCAGTCGAGTTCTTAAAGTTTAGGAGGATTGTTGAGAGTCCTCACTTGTATAAATAAGAAGGCTTCAAGTCTCAGTAGCTTAGCCATTTGATAGTCTATTTTTGCACTTTAGTGTAACCTTATACTTAGCTCATTTTTGAGCTCTTTTTTGCAGACAATTTTGTGATGTAACTGTTATTTTTTGATCAATGAAGATGAATGCAGCTTTGAACCAACACTGATCTTTCCTAGGGGCTGTAGCTCTTGGGGTTGGGCCCAATCCAACTGCCCAACACCTCCTTTGTGTATTTATATGTTTTTTTCTTGCATTCATGAAATAATTTCTGTTGTTTAGGTTAAATCTTGTTTTGTTAATTAGGTTGCTTTTGATGATTAGAATAGTGTTCTTGCTTCAGGTTGATTAGATAGTTTGCTGCAATAACAGAAAAAGATCCACAAAAAGGCTACCAAGTAGGCATTAATCTCCTTTCTCCCTCCTTGGGACCATGATTTGAGACCAAGGCACTCTTGCTGCCACCCTGTTTTTGCTTTCCAATGCAATTGCTAGTGTGAGATTTCGAGTTGGAGAAGTTGATATCAATTAGACTCACATGCTTAGATCCTTTATTGTTCAGTTTCCATGGCTTTCTTGCATAACTTCATGTCCATAAAGTTCTGTTCAACACTTTTTTGGTTTTTAGGTCAGAATTAGGTTAAAATAGGTAAAACTCTGTTTTTTGTTCTAGCTTGGGTTAGTTTTGAAAAGAAAGTGTGCAACTCACTTGTAGAACACTCCAGCTTATCATTCTCCCATCACACAACCTACTCCAGTTCATCTCTCAAGATTTCCTCCACTCATTCGCTATACATTCCCAAACTGCCCTATTTTCTGCATTTTTGTGCAAAATTGCTTTCTTGATTTTTGAACGAATCCAACCATCTCTTTCATTTATGATCTTCATTGACAGAGTCCTAGACCCCTTAGACCGCACTGTCCTTTAACTGTTGGTGTAATCCGTGGTGAGGAGGTGAGGTGGCCGGATGGGTATGTTATCCCCATCCGGACCATTGGTCCTACGTCACAGTGATAATGGTTCTACATGTCGCTTGACCGCCATCACCTCCCTTACTCCCGTTATACACTGCCACCACTACCAGTCCCAAATGTTTTCTTCCCGAGTTGACATACCACACATGCTGGCTGCGTATTTGATCTGTAGTTTGAATTTGACGGGGCTCATTTGAATTCCATGAGGGTGTGTAACTGAACGAGGGTGGCCAGTTAGCTGGCCACTGATTCCATTTAATCGTGACCATTCCCACAGTTCATGTAGTTTTGAAATAATATTCATGCAATCGAGGAATAGGTTTAGGCACTTCCCTGCTTAGTCGCTATTGTGTTATGCATGCTTCGGAATTTGGCACTTCATTTCCTCGTTGCTGTTGCTACTGGCGCTTTGCATGCTTGGCCTTGGGCTGATGCTAATGATTTATCATTCAAACATTGCTCCTTGCATGTTTCATATGTCCTGCTGCGCTGACCTTGTCTCTGGAGTATGTTTTTCAAAGGGATCAGCTGCTACAGGAATCCTATAGGATTTCCTGTAGCTACTTCTCCTTCTGAAATTCAAGCTAATATTTGAGTAGGGCTAAAACTGCTGAAGAAGGTCTCAACTAAAAAGAAATCACAGCTGGAAGGTATCAGGTAGGAATGAGTAAAAATGTTGCTGCTTTTATTTGTCATCATTTTTTTGGGTTTTCAGAATGAAAGAAGCATAATTTCTATATGTGGTTGTGCAGGGACACGAAAACGAATGGAAATGTGGGTGTACAGGGATGGAATGGTGAAATAGGAAGATGGATGGTGGTAGGGAGGTTCACAGGCCTCATAGACAAATTTCCAACCCTTGGGTCCTTCTCTGAGATTGATTTTGGCCTTTCTGTAGTTTCTACAGGATCCTCCTATAGAATACACAGAGTTTCCGGTAGGATGCGAGATTTCAGAACAAATGAGACCAAAACTTGGGAAAGGATAACGGTGACGGGGGGGTGGACTGTGAAGGGTGCATGCAACCTGGCCATGTCTTTTTCTTCTTGTGCGACCATCCTGCAACCTACAATGACCTTCCTGCAACCTGCAATTTATTCAAAAGCAGTTAGGTTTTTTTTTTTTTTTTTTTTTTGAGACAGCTGGGGCGCTTCTAGGAGGTTTTCACCCTCACTGCTTGCTCTAGGCGCCTCCAAGAGGTTTTCACCCAGGGATCTTTTATTCCATTTTCTTTTTTTTCTCTGTTTTTTTTCATCATTTTGTTTGTTTGTTTGTTTGTTTGTTGCTCAGGGTGTTGGTGGAGTGGAGACAGGGACCTGCTCCACTACCAACACTGATTTACCCAAATTCTCAATGAACTCCTACTTGGAAAGGGGCTTCCTGTAGATATCAATCTATGCCCATTGACAAGCATGGGGATGGATTCTTCATTAATGGTATGGATAAGGACTGAACCATTGTCATTGCATTTTTCTACTATATATGGTCCCAGCCATCTTGTCCTCAGCTTGCCCTTGAAATCCTTATATCTCGAATCATACAGTAGCGCCCAATCTCCTGGTTGAAATTGTTTTTCTTTGAGGTGTCGGTCATGCCATATTTTTCTTTGAAGTTGGGCTACCTCTAAGTGGAGAAGGGCCTGGATTCTCTGTTCATCTAATCCATTTAGCTGAAGCAATCTTTCCTTTTGCGCATGGCTGAGATCTATTTCCAGTTGAGCTGCCATCCTTAATGTGTTATATTCAAATTCTATGGATAGCAAAGCCTTCTTCCAATAGACCAATTCATAGGGTGTGAAATCTGTGGTGGTTTTCCAAGTAGTGTTATAGGCCTAGGTGGCCTCAACCAATTGGTCTGCCTAATCTTTTCTATTGCTGCTCACTACCTTAGTCAAAATCCCTTTCAAAGCTTTGTTAGTGACTTCCACCTGTCCATTTGCTTGCGGATGATAAGTGGTGGAAGTTCTGAGCTTAATCTTGTGATGTCTGAGTAGGTCTTCAATCATATTGGAGGTAAACTGACTTCCTTGATCTGTGACTAATTCTCTTGGATAGCAAAACCTGTAGAAGATATTTTCCCTCAAAAACTCAGCTACTTTTTCTTCTGTTGCTGCTTTGATTGCCTTTTTTTCTGCCCACTTTGTCAGGTAATCTGTGCACACAATGATGTAAGACTTCTGTTTGAAGGAGAGTTGATAGGACCCACAAAGTCCATGCCCCACTTCTCAAATGGCTCGAAAGTCACTTGAGGCTACAGGGGAATCTCATCCTTTGAAGTAGGTTTCCCCATCCTTTAACATCGATCACATTGGCTGATGTATCTCCTAACATCTTGATGAAGAGTGGGCCAATAGTAACCTACCTGCAGAATTTTGAAAGTAGTTCTCTTTGCTGCAAAGTGGCCCCCACAGGGTCCATCATGACAGGTTAGGAGGATGTCAAAAACTTCCTCCTCCCTGACACATCGCCTCAAAATCTGATCTGGGCCAAGTTTAAAAATATTGCCCCCAATCCAAGTGAATGGGGCACTTTTCCTCACGATCTTGCTCTTCTCTTTTGAGGACAGGTGTAGCGGAAACTATGCTGAAACCAAATAATTTGCTATATCAGCAAACCATGGGGAGAGTACTGAAATAACAAATAGGTGTTCATCTTGCATTTGATCATCCACCATTCCTTCTTCACCTGCAGGAAGATCTAGTCTGGACAGAAAATCAGCAACAACATTTTCCTTACCTGGCTTATCAACAATGGTCAAATCAAATTACTACAATAAAAGTAACCATCTAATGATACGAGCATTTACATTAGGTTTATTCATCAAATACTTAATTGCAGCATGATCAGTACGTACGAATGTTTGATAGCCAATGATGTAGTGTCTGAACTTGTTTAGGGAATGGACTACAACTAGGAGCTCTTTTTCGGTTACAGTGTAGTTTAATTCTGCCTTGGACAGGTTTTTACTGACAAAATATATGGCATACGGTAGCTTCTCTTCAACTTGTCCTAAGGCTACTCCTATAGCTTTGTTCGAGGCATCTGTGTGAATGTGGAAAGGTAGGGCCCAGTTTGGACCTCTCAAAATTGGGGCAGTTATCAGCTTACCTTTCAAGGCATCCAGAGCCTCTTGACAGTTGTCAGTCCATATGAACTCAACATCTTTTCCCAAAAGACCAAACAATGGAGAGGCTAGCTTACTAAAATCCTTAATGAATCTTCTATAATACCCTGCTAAGCCTAGAAAACTCCGAACATCTCTTACCTTTTGAGGAGGTGGGACCCTTTGGATGATAGCAATCTTGTTGGGATCCACCTGTAATCCTTGCTGAGAAATTGTATGACCTAGCACGGTCCCTTCAGTCATTAGGAATTCACATTTATTAGGACTGAGGGACAAGTTCATTTCAATGCACTTGGCTAAAACTTTCCTCAGGTTAGTCAAAGCTTCTTGGAAGTTAGAACCATAAGGGGTAAATTCATCCATATAGATTTCCACTGAATCATGAACCAGTTCAGCAAATATGCTCAGTACTGCTCTCTGGAAAGTGGCAGGAGCATTGCACAACCCAAAGGGAAGGACCTGGTAGGAAAAGGTACCCCATGGACAAGTGAAAGTGGTCTTATCTTGGTCTTCCGGGTTGATTTGGATCTGGTTGTACCCCCTAAACCCATCTAGGAAGGAAAAGAACTTCTTCCCTGCCAGGACATCTAACAATTGATCTATGAAAGGAAAAGGGAAATGGTCCCTCTTGGTGGCCTTGTTGAGTTCTCGATAATCTACACATATTTTCCACTTACCGTTTTTCTTTGGCACTAGCACCAAAGGAGAAACCCATTTGCTGTCAGAGATGAGGTAGATGAATCCTGCATCTAACAACTTTTGCAATTCTTCTTCGACAATGTCCTTAAGGACTGGATTCATCCTCCTTTGAGGCTGCCTGACTGGTTTACGATCTTCTTTAATGTAAATGTGATGAGTACAGACTGAAGGGTGGACTCCCTTCATCTCCTTATAGCTCCAAGCAAAAGCATCCAAATGGTTGTTCAATAAGCTACACAGTTCTTTCTCCTGAGAGGTGGATTGGGATGAGTTGATCTTCAAGGTTCTTTCTTGGCCAAATTCCACATTCTTAACTTGGAGAGAGGTCATATCAGCCACACAAAGATCAGATAAAGCATTGGCTTGGGTTTCTTCCACAAACTCTTCTAATGGCAACACACTGGGGGGTGGATTTTGAATCAAATTCTCAATAAGATCATCCTCGGTTTGAGGACCCCCCTTGGTAGCTTCCACTGTGCACAATGGTGTGGAGTAGACTTCATCCTCATCTTCCTCCTCCAACAAAAGAGGTAAGTCATGTTCTAGCAGATTTTGGGCAGGAGGATATAGGACTAGCTGTTTGGACATATGCCCATTCTTGATGGTCATGCTCCCAGCTCGACAACTGATGTAAGCATTTGCAGTAGCTAACTAAGGCCTTCCTAGGATGAGAGGATACCTAGTGAGATTTGCCTTTGGCTGAAGAACCAAGAAGTCACTCCCATGAATCAATGGAGACCATGACATCTTCCACAATCCCCTCAGGAGTCACGGTCGAGTGGTCTGCCAAATGCAGTACTGTTGAGGTCTTTCTTAGGGAACCCTGAAGGTTGAGTTTGAGCATAGTGTCCCTGGTCATTACGTTAATGGTAGCCCCTAGATCAATCAAGGTGTGGGGGATTATGGTGCCATTGATGTAGACATCGACTATAGGACTCCTAGGGTCCAGATATTTTGAACAGATTGTTTGGTCAATTTAGTGAAGTCTAAATTGCAACTTTTAAATGTCAACCCGGGGCTCGTAAGCTGATGAAGTGAGGTGTACTATATGTACTTAGATAACCGTTTTCTTAGTCTTTTGTCATTTTTAGTTTTTTTTTTTAAGTTTGTTTTCGAATGTATCTTTCCTACTGTGATGTGATGAAAATGTAATAAAGCAAGTGAAATGTGGATGATTGTGGTGATCTCTAAATGATTTCTCAAAACTTAAAAAGTATTCTACAAAAAAGCTTGAACAACAACTACAATAAAATCAACTCTTAAAGGAAAATAAAGACATCAAATAAAAGACTAATGACATCAGCCCAGTATCTCTGCTGCTGAATGAAAATGAAAATGAAATCTATATTAAATCCAACTAAAAGTAAGAACAACTATCTCACACTATTTCAACTCTTCAACTTAATCTTCTCTATGAAAAGATATCATGAAATGTTAAGCAATGTGAAATCTAAGTGAAACTACATAAAAGAGACTAGTCACAATACTTTAACTTTCTCTTAACCTTTTGCCTTTCAGCTGAATTTATCATGTAAGAAACAGTTATGAATAAGTCAAGTAATGTGAAGTCTAAAGCAAACTAAATCAAGCTATACTAAGTGATATTTTGGCTCCCAATAAAGTTATTTGATTATGGAAAAGGAACCATCAATAGATGAACAACTTGATATCTAAGAGCAGAAGGTAAATATGCAAATTAAAGAAATGACAGTAAGGAAAATCAAAACTGCAAAACAATGAGGGTCAGCAACATAGACAAGATGATCACGCATGCCACTAGTTATGAAAAGAAAAGAAGGAAAACTGTCCCAGGCTTGCCTAAGAAACCTGCATAACACACTGATCAGTCATGAACATAAAATTGCAGAAATGTAAATCAACAGAAATCAAAGTTTATGTACAGCTAATATACATGTTGAAAAGAAATAAAAACGCAGCAATTTAAAAGACATCTGTACAGCTAAGATACATGAAACAAGAAAAAGAAATGCAGGAAATTAAAGGTTACTGTACAGGGCTTCAGCAAACAGGGGCCCTCTGCCTACTTCAGCCGGTTCAAGGAGCACTTATACGCTTAAATGCAAAACAGTCTTCTCATGTATTGACAGCAAATGTAAAAGTACAGTGGGGAGTTCAAAATTACATACAAAAATGATTACCAAAACGATTACAAAACCGATTAACTCTACAACGTTCAAGGACGCTTTATTTATAAGGAGAAAGCAAACTACTTTAACGAGATCTATGCTATTCAACCAGCTGTTTAAAAACACGTGAATCCTCTGCGTCCCCGGATCTAGGTAACTGTCATCGTGTTCATTCAATCTGGAGAATATGGCTGTTGGATTCGTGCTTCTAGATTGTCTCCGTGGCTGAGGATGATGCCACCTAGCTTCACGTGCCCAAAAATAGAGCAACGCAGAGCCGTGCCACCGCTGAACACTTCTGTTGACCGGTATTTGCCTCCTCGTTGACCGCGGGCTTTTATGGCTGTTCTGGGTGATCTGGAGGGACACGTGCCATGTCCTTGACCCCTGGAACTTGCCCATGTGGCTCATCTTCTCAGAGGACACCTGTAACATATCGTTTAATAAAACAGCTGCGGAATCCTGTGTTGGCTGCAGAAACCTGGATCAGCTGCGGAAACCTGTGTTGGCTGCGGAAACGCAGCACTCTGAACCAAAATTCTAAACCAAACAACAGTCACTTAGCATAGTTAGAAAACCATGTAAAAAGTCCTAAAATACAATGATTTAATCAACTTGGTGGATGAAATGAGTGGGAAAAGGAGGCTGAGAGGTGTATGGGAAGGTACAGGTTCAAGGCTCTACATACCCCCACTGTGAAGGTGTTGCATGTCCTCATGCAACCAAAACTTAGTTCTTTTCCTCAATCCATGTGCTCTGATGCTTCTGCAAGAACATCCAGCCTTCTTCTCTTTCTCCTTGATGCCAAAATGGTCCTTGGTTTCTTGACTAGACACCTGAACTTCAAATTAATCAATGCCCTGCTCAACTTCTTACAATTTTTCTTCAACTTTCTATTCTTCTTCTGCCACAGTCCTAAGTGAAGCATGGTATTGTCATGGACAATCTTGTCCACTTTACTTTGCTCTTTTAATGCTTCATTTTCTTGTTTAATGTGCCTGTTTAAAACTTCTAGCTCAAACACTTCCTGTTTTAAAGACTGCACTTGTGCATCAAGTGGCAAGGTAGTGCTTGGTACTGCAGCTGATTGTTCCAAGGACTCTAAGTAGTTATATGCTTCTTGCTGGGTGGAATCTATCTCAGGCGTTTTTCTCGGCCTGAACTCAAATTCTGGTAAAGGAGGACTGTTTTCTCTTTCCAGCTGAAAAGGACTTTCCTCGCGTGGAGGACTTGCCTCAATGTCTTGCTGAGCTGGACCTTTTTCAGGTGTTCCTTCACCTAAATCAATAAAGTGTGATTGTTTTTCTTGGGTTACATTTTTCTTTCCTTTGAGCCTACTGCTCCTCCTCACATGTGGACTAGTGCTCTTTTTCTGTGCACTCTGTTTTTCTTTTTGTTTCTTTACTGAGGCAGCAGCTTGAAGATGTGCTAACCTTTCTGCTAAAGTTTGAGATTCTTCATCTATGGATGGTTCAGTGGATGGATATGTCTCTTGAATAGTTATTTTACCTTTGTCCTTTTTCTGCTTCTTATTTCTAGCTCCCTCCTCTTCTTCCTCATGAACAGTTTCCTGAGTGTCTACTGTAGGAAGGTCCTGGGCTGTAACATTTCTTTCTTTCCTCCTACTTCTTTTTGGGATTTTTGGGAAACTGCTGGCAGGGGCTTCAGTCACTTCTTGAAAGTGATTTCTGATCAAAAACTTTTCCCAAGTATCGTTATTATTTTTCAATTGATCTTCAATGAGAATTCTGATGAGCCCGTGATGGTAAAGGTGGGATTCAATATGGCCTACATGTTTCTGAACAGTAGAGCTCATTTTCTTTAGACTTGCTAATAGAAAGTAAGGAAAATTAAGGGCATGGCCTTCCATAAAATTCATCATAATCCTTGCATGATACATGTACATGGTGCCAAAACGACCCTCACATGTAATAAACTTCTGAACAAGTAATAACAACGCAGACCATTCCTCTTTGATTACATGCACATGAATTCCTTTAGTAAATATAGAAGTATCCATACCTGGGTTTTTGAGCATGACTTTCCATCCTTGATCATCCAGACCTCTGTTTTTAAACCATCTGTCTCCCTCTTGTGGTAAACTGGTTGCTGCTGCTATTGTGGCCTCTGTTATTGTAAATTTCAAGTCCCCTACCTCCACTACGTGTCCATTAAAGGACCGAGCAAAAGCTTTAGTGACTTCCTTATTATAACCTCTGAACTTTTGAATAAATTTCAGCCACTTTGCTTTCTTCAATAACTCCTTTGTCTGCGGATACCCCTCCAGGTATTTTGGGCCCTCAGGTTCAGCTCTGAGTAACTTTCCCATTCTCGGCTTTCAACCCCGGCTGAAAATTTTACTGTGTGTGGACGTTCAAGGGAAAAACGAGCTGATTACGGTATTCTTAAGGTAAGTGGAGTGGCTGTAATCGAAATGCAAAGCGTATGCAGTGACTGTAATCAGGGTTTAGAGCAAAGCTATGGAGGTTGCAACGGAAATGGAGAGCAGAGAATGGTATGAGCACGAGGTAAACAACAGTCACGGGTTTAGCATCAAATGCATGTGGGAGTGGAGTGATAAATGGGTAGTATAACGGCTGAGTCCTTTTGAATCGGTTGGCTTACGCCACGTCTCAACATTGGCTGTGGAAATTATGGTGGAGGAGAGCCGTAGTACAGTAGGTCACTTCTTCCACGTACGGCCAATAAATGAAAGAGCAGCCCCATTTCGAGTTTGAATTAATAGTGATTATGGGATCGTTAGAAAGGAATGAGGTGGATGGATTATCATCGTGGAAGAGGAGTGATATGGATCTTGCCGTATCAAATCATTGTATTTAGTGGAATTTCCATGATCTAATAACTATGCATACAATGACATTAAATTGTTATTTGGTAGAGATTTTGATCATACCTTTGGAAGTTTGCCATTTGTTGATTAAGGCTTCTGACCCATTATTGCTTTTTGATCTTGCAGATGCCTCATATCTTTGCTGCCTTTGGTGATGATGATGCTAACCTTTGACTGTGATTTTTTTTTAAAACAGAGTGCTGCTGGCTGTAGAGACAGAGTGATGCTGGTTGCGGAAATCGTTTCGAGCTGCGGAAACTGGTGCTAGCTGCGGAAATGGTTCCCAGCTGCGGAAACTGAGACAACACCCCTTTAAATGCACAAATATAGTTAGAAAAAGAACTAACTGAATGAAATAGTCCTGAGAGGGACTTTTATTGATGGAATGGAATGAAATGAGTGGAATGATATGAAAATGAAGTGGAGTGAAGTGGAATGGAGATGAAGATGAGATGGAGGTGAAGATGGAAATGATAAGTGAGGTGGAGTGAAGATGGAAAGGAAGAGAGATTTTTTTTTTTTTTTTGGAAAATATAGAGTGTCAGGTGTCCCTGATTTTCACTCTACATTTTCTGTATAAGACTGCCAATCTATGATTGGTTTTCAGGCTTATACAAAAGTTTTTTTTTTTTTTTTCAACTGAAAGGAACAAAGACTAGGCTGATGGAGGAGAAGAATTCTTCTCCACCAGCCTCATTGCAGAATTTTCTTGAAACATTTTGACAAAGTCCTCTTTTGAGAGTGGCTTATGATAAATTTTCAATCGGTGGCCATTCACAATAAGAGGAGTTTGAAACTCATCAATAGTTTTGACTCGAACTGCTCCATTGCTAAAAACTTCATCAATCTCATATGGTCCAAGCCAATGAGTCTGAAATTTCCCTTTGAAGTCTTTAAACTTGGAATCAAATAGTAACGCCCAATCTCCCTTTTGAAACTTTTTCTCTTTGATATATCTGTCATGCCACTTAGTTCTTTGGTGCTGAACTAGATCAGTCCTTAAAATTGCATCTTGTCTTATTTCATCTAGCTCATTCAGCTGCTCCATTCTGTGCTTTTGGGCTTCTGATAGATTCATCCCCAACTGAACTGCCATCTTGAAGGTCTTGACTTGAAACTCAATGGGGAGCAGGACTTCTTTCCCATAAACAAGTTCATAGGGAGAATGTCCTGTTGTGTTCCTCCATGTAGTTCTATAGGCCCATAAGGCTTCAGGAAGCCTTTCTGCCCAATCTCTTCTATGGAGATGAACAATTTTGGTGATGATGCTCTCAAGAACTTTGTTTGTGGATTCCACTTGACCATTTGCTTGCGGATGGTATGGAGTAGATTTTCTATGCTTGATTTTGTATTCTTCCATCAGCTTCTCCATCAAGTTAGATGTAAATTGACTTCCCTGATTGTTATAGACAATTTTGTGCCTTGCAGCATCAGGCATGAATTGTCAATAATCCAAGGGATCCAAAGTCCCTAAACATGATGTTCCTACCCCTAGAGGAACAAGGTCAGCAAACCAACAGCTCTCAGATCAGTTCTCCACCTGAAAACACTCAAAAACAAGCAATCCTGAAATCAAAGCAGGTGCTCCACTAGGCTTCTGCGCTGAAACTCAACTCCTCCATGGTGTACCTGCGTTGCAAAGCAGGTAGAACAAAGGCCACCTGCGCTGAGCGAGATGGGACAAGTGGCACACTGAGTCATTGATCTGGAATCTTCCAAAAATGACACTTGGATCAGGGATTTCGCCTTGTGATGAGTCAGAGGCTCTGTTTCTCCAAGTGGAAGCAAGGTTCTCCAAGTGGACTCAAGAACTGAAGATCAACTGAAGAGAGAGAGGACACAAGGCAGCTACACATCAGTTGCAAGCTGACTCATCTTTTCTCAATTCATCTATATATTGAGCTCTCTCCTATGGGCTCAGGAGGCTTGAATTTTGTGCAAAGTAATGATATGCTGTTGGTTTCACTATAGAACTATTGGGTGATTGCTTGAAGGAGGTGAAGAGGAGAAATTCTTTCTGCTGGGAGGTGTTGCTGGATTGGGACCTTCAATGGTTGTAACCTTCTCAGAACTTTACTTCTTCCATTAATAAAAGCTATTGAGGTTCTCCTATATGCATTTGTTTCAATGATGTATTGTGATGATTGTATATTTGATTTATGCTAATCCTTGAATCAGTTATGAATGCATGCTTCTTGTAGTTTCCTTCTTTGTTATTTTGCAGGATCTCATTATAGCTGGGCCAGCAAAAGAGCAAAGAGCTAGGAGCAAGCAGCAAAGAGAAGAGATTGGAGCAAATATTAAGCGCAAGGCAACGGTTAGTGCATTTCTTCATTCTCTCTTGCTTTCATAAAGAAGTAAACCTTAAGTAGTTTTGTTTACAGTTGTTGCTGAGGTACTATCACCCTTAGAGTGGGATAGGGTCATCCGAATCGGATACTTTTCCCTACAACAAACTGGCGACTCCGCTGGGGATCGTATCTGTTTGATTGTTTGTAGTATTTTGCTATTCATTTCTTGAACAAAAGAGTACCAAATCGAAAAGCTTTTGACTATATCAAAAGCGAAGTAGAGGGCAGCTACTCTAGCTCATTTCTGAGCAGGTTCATGATTTGAAGAGCTGATCTACAAGGATCCTTGTAAGCTCTTAGTGATAGCTTTTCATCCTCCTTGTCATCCCTTAGTGTGTACTTGACTGATAGCTTCTGATTTGAGCAAAAACTGTGAATTTTTGAGAAAATTGTGACCCGGAAACTGTGAAAACGCAACTTTCGTTTTCCAAAGCAGGTAGTACACAGGCTACCTGCTTTGCAACGCAGGTCCCGAAGGGGCTACCTGCGCTGAGAGCCAGACTGGCTGTGCAACACCTGCGTTGGCCCAATTTTGCCTTGTGCAGTTGGGGTTTCCTCCCTTTTTCTTGCCTGTTTTCACTATAGATTTTGCAGCCAGTTACCAGTCTTGTACCTATTCTGAAACCAACCTTACTTGCCATCATTCCGCCTCTGTTATATAACGAAATTGTACTTGTTCTTTTGTATTTCTTACATCATTTACAATTTCCCATAACGAAAGTGAACTAGTCTTACTTTGGCCTCTTAGATCTGAACCTGTGTTAGGCATTTTGCTGGTCTAAAGAGTTAGCTTGTTTGCTGTCCATAGCTGATTAGTCTTTCTACTTTCGTCATTATGGTTTGATTTCATGTATTTCCAGTGATTAAACAAGTAAATCTTAAGGTGTCTTTTGATTTTTGGACAAGCTTGTTTGTTTTCGCTTTAAATCGAAATCAAAGTTATATAACAACTTTCTTTTTTGTAATACATCAACATTAAGAAAGGGAAAAGAAAATACATGCATTGTGCATTTTGCATTTGACTGTTTGCATGCTGATTTAGGAAATTTTGCATTAGTGTGTGCTCTATGATCTGTGTGAAAAGATTTGCCTTTCTTCTCCTCAGTAGTTAAGATTTTCAAAGTTGAAAGATTGAAAAGTTTGCTTCTCATCTTAGACTGCATTCAGGAATTTGTTACATACATCTCGTGGTGATCCTTAAAGGCAAACTGCTAAGCAAGATCAACATTAAAATAAATCCAATTTACTTAACAACGCTTTGAAACATAACGCAAACACATAGAGGTTTAAGCTAGAGACGTGTTCCGGCGTCGTTAAACGTAGTGACTGTCGATCTCGAAGAAGGTGGGTGATTCCTCCTGAGAGTCGGTGGCACTAATACGGACTTGTGCTCCCACGTACCGTCGAGTATATATTGGGAGACCCCTATAGGAACAAAGCCTTTATCCATAGGAAGCCGTGTCGGCCGCCCTGCTGATCGCGATGCAGTGAACACAGCATTCACGAAGATTGACCACCCGTACCGTAAAACGTATTCTGTGGTTTCGCGAAAAGTTTGGCACACCCTCTGCCTAGAACTCTAGAGTAGTTTCTTTTGCCTTTTTCAAACTCTATAACTGAAAAATTCCATCCGAGCATTTGTCACTTCGGGCTCGTTAAAACATCGAAGGAGACTAGAGTCATCTTTAGCTTTTTCTCGACTCTTTAAAACTGAAAAAGCAAGTTGTGTCTAAAGTGTCGTTATAAAATTTATTTTAAGCGGAATAATCATCACCCTTCCCTCGTTGATATTCGAAGTTAGTCCACCACAAGTGGAAGTTCCTGTAGAATCGCTAAGAAATCTTTTGGATAGACTAGATATGTCTGAACAACCGTCGACATCTAGGACTGTGTCGTCCGACACAGCAGCAGCAGAACCTCCTGCTGCTACTCCAACGATGTTCGCTGGTATACCATCTGTCCCGGCAAATTGTCAACAACAAGCCGGAGTCCCATCAGGGACGATGACATGGTTAGTTCCTATTTCTTCATCCGGATTATCATCTGGTATTTCTTATGTTGAAACTCAACAAATTGATCCAATGTGTCTTCAAAGGCCAATCTACCCTTTAAGTACTGGATTGCCACCATATGGAGGACAGTATGCCTTTTCATTGTTCCCCCCTGGAGAACAACCATATGGGAGTTTACAACAAAGTTCAGGTCAAACTGGAATTACATCCAGCGGTTGGGTACCAATACTACCTCAGCAACCAAGAGTTGAATATTCAATGCAACCAGTCCACCCTGTGTCGAATGTTGCCACTATACCTGGTATGGTGATTGCGTCGCAAGTACAAGCGCTGCCTACTGTATGTCAACCCCAAGTTTCTTAGGTTGCCATACAACAGCCTCTTGTCTCAACATCTCAATCGCAACCTCAGGTCAGTGCCTCCTTATCCGGAGCGACTCAGGATCAAACAAGTACTGTGACTCCTCATCTTGGTCAATCATCTAGTATTGGGCATCAGCAAATGGTCCAACAACCAGAGCTGGTTCGAACTCAACAACCGCCATTCCAGCAATCATGTCAAGGACCTGAGCAACAAGTCTTTGTAAGTAATGGGCAACCATACTATAATGGTTATGCCCATCAACCTTGTCAAAGTTGCCAACATTATGCTGGTATGCAAAGACCCACTGCTCAGGCGATTCCATCTTATCCTGGATATGCTTCGCCTAACCTGAATCAACAGTTGCCCTTTGTAGCAACTCTAGAATTACCAGATCTAAACCGGCTGACGAATGATCCAATTGCTTATGCCCCTTGGTGGCCAGCGATTCCGCATAAACTTCCATCAGACATTCCTAAATTTAATGGAAATCCGGGTGAAGATCCGTCAAATCATGTGATGACATTCCATCTATGGTGTTCATCGAACACCCTGAATGATGATTCGATAAGACTTCGCCTCTTTCAGAGGACGTTAATGGGTCCAGCGGCAAAATGGTACATTGAATTGCCTAGAGCTTCGTTCGACAACTTCAGTACCTTAGCCACAATCTTTTTAACCCATTTTCAATTACCGATAAGGTATGAAACGGGAACAGAACTCCTTACCAATTTCAAACAGACAACTGCCACCCACATATCTGATCATATACATGAGTGGCGACGTCGTCGTAGGATGGTAAAAACGTACGTTCCTGATCAGCTATTAGCTGAATGGTTTATCAAGTCGTTACTTCCCGCTATAACGGAAGATGTGGCAAAGGGAGGAGTCGTAACGGAAGAGCAAGTTATCGCTCGTGCGCAATATCTGGACTTGGTCTATACTCAGTCTGGCACGCTCTACGACAAAATACCTGACGCCCCTAGACCGGAATTCTCAATTCCTCCTCCTCCTAAATCAAACAATGACACTCACGCCGGTGATGGCATGATTGGAAAGCACAAAATTTCTAGTCAAAATGCAAATGAAGAACTTCTTGTCTCGGGAGTAAATGCCATGTCGACCAACAAGGGCAAAAAACTGAAGCAACCAGGGGGCAAGAAGAAAAAGACAGGGAGAAAAAGGAAACCCCTGGCAGGGTGTCATATATGCGATGAGGATCATTGGACGAAATATTGTCCACATATAGCTGAAGTTAAGAAACTCTTCAAGAGTTCAAAAACCCCAGCAGTATTGACTGATCCGTTTCCTAATCCGGGTCAAAATCTGGTTGCTAATCAAAATGCTTCCGGATCCCAAGTGCTTATGTTGTCTACCTCAAAGCAACAGAATAATGCTTTGACAAGGAATAAAGATTACGAGAATCCAAAGCTGTCGAACAACAAGGTTAATGAACGACCTAGTAGTTCAACAACAACTTTGACTGAAGTTGTGCCACCCATCGTTCCTGAGCCAATGATAAAGTCGCCAAAGGGAGTAGTACACAAATCGACATTTAATCCTCGTGCCAAAGGAGCACAGAATTATAATATAGTAGAGGACCTGGCCCAATCGCCGTCCACTATGTCGACACTTGAGGTACCACAAAATTGCCCCTCCCAAGAGCAAGCTTTGTTATCAGCAATAGGTGGGATTGGCCCAGTGGATTCCAATCTTGTGGCCTTTGATCATAAAGGATATGACCCTCAGTTACCAGCTCAATTAGCTTTCCTTATTCAAGTGAAAGCCCTCAACAAAACTGTTCATCGAACAATTATTGATGAGGGGGCATCTACATGTCTTATGTCGATGAGTTGCTGGAAAGATTTAGGCTCACCACCCTTGTTGAAATCGTCGACGACGTTAAAAGCATTTGATGGACGATCATACACTCCATACGGGATTTTAAGTAACTTGCAAGTTGAACTGGGGGGCAAAACAGTAGGAATTGATGTTGAAGTAATTGATGGAAACCTCGATTACAACATCCTACTTGGAAGACCATGGATCTATGCCATGGCCGCAGTTGTGTCGACCCACTTCAGGAAGATTGCATTCCCCTTCCAAGGAGGAATTACAATCGTTGACCAACAAACTTTTCTCCACGACAGTTCACAAGTTACAGGAAGCATTCCAATGATCCATGGAAGGAATCATTTGCTCCAAAATATCGGAGTAGGTCTCCTAAAAGACCCTGCCTTAATGGGTACTTTCACCCTACCGCCTCCAAGTAATCTGGCGGGAGTGGCCACGGTGGAAACCTACAAAATGAAATCTAATCCAATCTTCTGGTTGGATTCGGAAGATTCCTAGATATTTTGTCGGCTCCCAGGACGGTTCTTATCTTGTGTCAACCTCGTTAAAAAATGAAACAAGGAATCGAGGATAGTTCTTATCTTGTGTCAACCTCATTAAAAAATGAAACAAATCCCCGAGGTAAACCTTCATTCCAACCACTGAGTTGGATGCAATGAAGCTTGGGGGGCATGCACCTCGATTTGCATTATTATGCTGGGGGCATGCAAACTTATCTACGAGCAGTTTTAGCATAAAGTTCATGCTCGTTAAAAAATAAACGCAAGGTCCGAGCAGTTTTAGCACATAGTTCATGCTCGTTAAAAAATAAACATAAGTTTGAGCAGTGTTCAAGCTCGTTAAAAAACGAACCCATCCCGGTAAATAACCTTGGTAAATGTAACCTTTGACAGCCATATAAAAAACCATTGGTCGTGTTTGTGTACCGTCACCTCCATCCGTTCATTTGGCCAATCGTTCATCTCCATATGATTGTTTACCCATTTTGAGGAACAACTGCGAAGAGTGATTTCACTAAGCCATCCTTGTAACACTGCCGTGATTGGAATATTCCAACTTGTACCTGGAATCTGCTGCTGCCCTGTTCATCACTCATTCCTCAAAAGACGAGTCTTCTTTGAGCTCTTTTCACTGACTCGTAAAATATGAAAAGTTTGCCGAGTTTTGGCCTCCCAGCTCGTTAAAGCGACCGGAAAGCTATCCCTCCTCTAGATTTTAATCTTTTTGGATTTGAGGGATTATTACACAAAAAGATCGAGCGCTTGTTTTGTTCGGCTCGTTAAAACGATCGAAAATTCATCCCTTCTGTATTTTTTTATACTTTTTCGGACTTAAGGGATTAGATGACGAAAAAGGAATTTTGGAGTTGACTTTATGTACCTTTTCAGACTCTCTAAAAATGAAAAGGACCGAGTTATCCTTGTCATTAGACTCGTTAAATTCATTAAATAGCGACAAACTTGTCTTTAGACGAGAACGAGTTTCCCTATCGCTAGGCTCGTTAAAACATAGCGATGGGCTTGCCCGAAGGGCAGGTTATAGAACAAGCATATGTTATCCTCCTCAAGCTTGACAAAAATAAAGAGGTACTGGTCAGCAATGACTGGGGAAAAATTGGGAGAACCTCACAGCTTTAATGGTAGCAAGTCGCTCTTGAACATGACACTCTTTGTCCTCCGTATCACATCGGGTTGGGTTGTTTCATTCACCGGTCTCATCACCATGGTCCTCGCCACACCATCCACATTTGGGGTAATGCTACCGATCCATCACATCAGTGTCGTTATATGTTCAAGAGATGTTGTTCTGCAAAGAGTCAACCCTGTCCCATCCACTGCCATACATTGTCCTTCATCCATTTCATGACCGCCGCCCTGAATCATACATCACAGTTTGTTTTCACCTCATCACAATCACTAGCTCCGTTCCGTGTCACTGATGTGGGATTCATTAAGGCCCTCCTTTGATGGATCGCTCCTTGTCGACATCAGCTCATTATCCAAGGAGTTGATCTAGGAACAACCCCTTCAGTACTTTGAAGCTTGCATGCCTCAATGGCAAGTTTCTCACTTCCGGCGACAGGTATACATCAATGACCTTCGACCAGAAGATTTCGCATGGTGGTCAACGCCAAGTCCTTTATTCCCACCATGTGAATTGTACTGCTGTACCTTGAGGGTCATCATCCTTATCGGTGATTCCTCTCGCGTTTGTTAACGGTTTACATCATTGACCGGTAATCAAGCGATGTCTTTCCATGTTCGACTTCAAGAAATTCTCACATGGATCGACTTGTACATCGAGTGAAGATCGGAAGAGATTGAAGACCCCGGATCTAGTTTCATCCATCCGGGCTGCGATATATATTCAGGATATAAAGACATTTGATGTGTACATCATTGCAGCAGATGATCATCCTTCTCAAAGGATGATAATTTCAGCAGAGAATTATCAGTCTACCATCAGACGATCGTTTGTTCTATGTACCAAAATGAATTTATAAAGCTGAGCATGGGAATACCCGCCTCAGCTAGATCATGAAAAAGTATGAAAAATAATGTATTGTATTGTATCTTATTACAGGGCACTTCTCAGCAGATTGAATGAACTTCGGATCCTCCTAATAAAGCATTTCACCCGATAAACGACCTCATACTTTAGGGGGCATCTGTTATAGACAATTTTGTGCCTTGCAGCATCAGGCATGAATTGTCAATAATCCAAGGGATCCAAAGTCCCTAAACATGATGTTCCTACCCCTAGAGGAACAAGGTCAGCAAACCAACAGCTCTCAGATCAGTTCTCCACCTGAAAACATTCAAAAACAAGCAATCCTGAAATCAAAGCAGGTGCTCCACTAGGCTTCTGCGCTGAAACTCAACTCCTCCATGGTGTACCTGCGTTGCAAAGCAGGTAGAACAAAGGCCACCTGCGCTGAGCGAGATGGGACAAGTGGCACATGAGTCATTGATCTGGAATCTTCCAAAAATGACACTTGGATCAGGGATTTCGCCTTGTGATGAGTCAGAGGCTCTGTTTCTCCAAGTGGAAGCAAGGTTCTCCAAGTGGACTCAAGAACTGAAGATCAACTGAAGAGAGAGAGGACACAAGGTAGCTACACATCAGTTGCAAGCTGACTCATCTTTTCTCAATTCATCTATATATTGAGCTCTCTCCTATGGGCTCAGGAGGCTGGAATTTTGTGGAAAGTAATGATATGCTGTTGGTTTCACTATAGAACTATTGGGTGATTGCTTGAAGGAGGTGAAGAGGAGAAATTCTTTCTGCTGGGAGGTGTTGCTGGATTGGGACCTTCAATGGTTGTAACCTTCTCAGAACTTTACTTCTTCCATTAATAAAAGCTATTGAGGTTCTCCTATATGCATTTGTTTCAATGATGTATTGTGATGATTGTATATTTGATTTATGCTAATCCTTGAATCAGTTATGAATGCATGCTTCTTGTAGTTTCCTTCTTTGTTATTTTGCAGGATCTCATTATAGTTGGGCCAGCAAAAGAGCAAAGAGCTAGGAGCAAGCAGCAAAGAGAAGAGATTGGAGCAAATATTAAGCGCAAGGCAACGATTAGTGCATTTCTTCATTCTCTCTTGCTTTCATAAAGAAGTAAACCTTAAGTAGTTTTGTTTACAGTTGTTGCTGAGGTACTATCACCCTTAGAGTGGGATAGGGTCATCCGAATCGGATACTTTTCCCTACAACACTGATCTGTCACAATTTCTCTTGGGACACCAAAATGAGTAAAAATATCCTCAAAAAGAAATTGAACAACTGAATTTTCAGTGGCAGAAGGCAATGCCTTGGCTTCTACCCATTTAGTAACATAATCAGTGCAAACCAATATATACTTCTTTTGTCTAGATGGTGGATTAATAGGTCCAATGAAATCTAAAGCCCATTTTTCAAAGGGTTCGATGAGTACCTGTGGCTGTAATGGCATTTCATTTGAAAGAGTTGGTCTCCCAACTCTTTGGCAGCTGTCACACCTTCTAACATATTGTTTTGCATCTTTGAAGAGAGAAGGCCAATAATATCCTAAAGAAAGGATTTTATAGGCCGTCCTCTTGTCAGCAAAGTGTCCACCACACGGTTCATCATGACATGCCTTAAGGATGTCAGGCATTTCATCTTCCCGAACACATCTTCTGATCACACAATCTAGCCTGTTTTGAACAATTCATTAGAAATCCATGAATACTTTGAACTCTCCTGAATGATTTTCCTTTTCTCATTAGGAAATAAGTGTGGAGGTAGCTTCCCTGTAACCAAATAGTTAGCAATATCTGCATACCAAGGAGTTTTAGTAGTTACTGCAAACAAATATTCATCTGGAAACTTATTCTCTACAGGAGAATCTTCGTTAGTATTTTGGATTCTAGACAAGAAATCAACTACTGTATTTTGTTTCCCTGGTCTATCTAACACAATAATATTGAATTCTTGTAAAAGTAAAAGCCATCTTGTAACTCTGCCATTAGTAACAGGTTTGTTCATGAGATATCTAATTGCAGAATGATCAATATGGACAAAAGTTTCATAGCCTGTTATATAATGTCTAAACTTGTTAATTGCATGCACAACAGCTAAGAACTCTTTTTTAGTCACAATATAATTTAACTCAGTGGGAGTCAAATTTTTACTGGTGTAGTAAATGGCATAAGGAACTAAATCCTTTTGACCCAACACAGCTCCTAGAGTTGTATCTGAAGCATCTGTAGAAATATGGAAAGGAAGTTTCCAATTTGGCCCTCTCAAAATGGGTGCTTCAGATATTCTTGTTTTTAAAGTTTCAAATGCAGATTGACAGTCAGGATCCCAATTGAATTCACAGTCTTTTGTAAGTAATTTGAAGAGCGGAGATGCTATCTTGGTGAAGTTTTCAATAAATCTTCTATAATATCCAGTAAATCCAAGAAAACTTCTAACATCTTTTTGACAATTTGGAATAGGTAACTTGGAGATGACTTCAACTTTTGATCTATCAACTTTAATTCCATCTCCTGAAATATGATGTCCTAAAAAAATCCCTTCAGTAAACATCATAAAACATTTTTCATGACTTAATGAAAGATTTGTTTCTTTACATCTTATAAGGACTTTTTCCAAATTTTCTAATGCCTCTTCAAATGAATTACCATAAACTGTAAAATCATCCATATAGACCTCTACACAATCATGAATTAGATCAGAAAAGATTCCTAGTACTGCCCTTTGAAATGTTGCGGGTGCATTACATAATCCAAAAGGAAGTACTCGGTAAGCAAAAGTTCCCCATGGACAGGTAAATGTGGTCTTATCCTGATCTTCAGGTGCTACCTGAATCTGATTGTAACCACTAAAACCATCCAAAAATGAGAAATACTTTTTGCCTGCTAAAGTATCTAATACTTGATCAATAAAGGGTAAAGGAAAGTGATCGTTCAAAGTTGCCTTGTTCAATTCCTTGTAATCAATGCAAACCCTCCATTTACCATTCTTTTTAGGTACTATAACCAAAGGAGAAACCCACCGGCTATCTGAAATGGGATAAATGAAGTTTACATTAAGTAACTTTTGGAGCTCTTCTTTCACCATCTCCCTAAGGTTTGGATTCATCTTTCTTTGAGGTTGTCTGATTGGTCTACTGTTTTCCTCAATGTAGATGTGATGAATGCAAGTCTTAGGGTCAATACCTTTCATATCAGTATACTCCCATGCAAATGCAGTAGAATGTTTTTGCAAGATTTTGGTTAGCTCCCCCTGTTGTGATTTTTCCAAGTTTCTGTTGATATTCAATGTTTTTCCTGGAAAAATCTCAATGGCAGAACTACCAAACTCTTCCATAGAGAAAAGAGACATTTGTCTAGATGATAGACACTCAATGTCAGAATCCAACTGAAATTGTGTGTGGTCATATTCTGAAGATGGTTCAAAGTTTTCTAATGTGTTCAGAATTTGACTATCTTCACTAATCTCAGAAATGGTAAAGACAGGTTGTATAGTATCTTCATCATCAACCCACTCATTATCTCCTATTTCTGTAATTGCTTTTGCTGGAGGATACAGATTGAACTTCTTTGTCGAATTACCATCAGAAATATACATATCCCCAGACCTACAACTTATGAAAGCATCAGCTGTGGCTAGCCAAGGTCTTCCTAAAATAAGAGGATGTCCTCCTAGATTACTCTTGGGAGTTAAAATCATGAAATCCACTAGATATTCCCAAGAGTCTAAGGAGACTGGAATGTCTTCTAATACACCATCTGGTTTAATAATTGATCGATCTGCAAGTTGCAATAAAGTAGGTGTAAAAAGAAGGTTAGGAAGTTTTAGCTGTTCCATAGTCTGTCTACTCATGATGTTGATAGCAGCCCCTAAATCAATCAAAGTATTTGGTATTTCTACCCCATTGATATGTGTTTTGACAATTGGGCTACCAGGATCTACATATTTCTGCATAGTAATTTTTCCCATCATGATATCTGCAATTTTCCCTACTAGGTGGATCCTTCTGGTATCTCTTGGTTTCCTTCCTGGTCTTTTAAGACTCAACTCCTTTATTGTTTTTGCTAGAATAGGAATCTCTTTAATGGCGTGTAACAAGGGAATCTTGATACAGACATTCTTCAATTCATCTAGAAAATTATAGTCAGGCAACCAAATTTGTTTTTCCACTCCTTTGTCAATTTGTAATCTTTTAGGAAAAGGAGGTGTGGATAAAGATGCAGGTTGCTCAACTATGGGAGTTGTGGGGGTTGATTCTTTTTCTTTTTCTTTTTGAGTGTTTGGGTTTTGAAGAGATGCTTCAGAACCCTTATTGGCTTCAAGAGACTCTTCCTCAAAAATGCTTTGCTTTTGAGCATTTATAGAAGGTTTATCTAGGACTCTACCTGATCTGAGGTGTACTTCATTGAGAGGAACAATCATATATGTAGGAAATTATTGACCTTCCATCATGTAAGCATTTTGAGGGTTTTTATTATTGGGGTTTGGCAATGGCTGAGAAGGAAGTTGATTTGACTTCTGTTGGAATGGAAGCAAGAGTTGAGAATTTGGATTCTGTTGAGAAGGTTGTTGTTGTTGTTGTGGAAATGGCAATGATAGTTGTGGATTTTGATTTGGAAGTTGTGGAGCTTGTTGGTTTTGAAAAGATGGAGGATATTGGTAAAATTGAGCAAATCTCCCATAAGGATTTTGCATACCTTGTACCCATGATTGAAAAGGATTTTGAGGTTGGGACCAAGGTTGTTGCCAAGGATTCCAATTTGGTGGGGGTTGAAAATTCATAGAGTTGCTAAACCCTTGATTTTGTTGCCCCTGCCAAGGTCTCCTTGCAACAAAACAGAGAGATTCGATTGTATTTGGATCTTCTTGAAAGACAGCTTTGAGCCCAGGAATTGAAGGACAATCCTTGGTCTCATGATTCTCTGAACAAATTACACATGTTTCTACAACTTTTGCATCCAAGGGACATTCCCTTAGAGCATGTTTCTTCCTACACTTTGGGCAAAATATGGCCAAAGCCTCAGCTTCTGCTTTCTTCTTATTGTGAATCTTAAGGGTGTCTAGTTGCTCACTAAGACTCCCTAAGATATCGGTTTTGAATTCATCAAGCATGTTGCCAATCTTAGCCCTACTTACCGATCCAGTTGCAGATTTATTTGCTTTGATGAGAGAAGGATCTCTAGGCCCTTTTTGAGTTTTAGATTTCCCCCTTGAGAGATGGACACATAATTTTGCTATATCAGAAAGTGGAAGTTGAGATATATCTCCTTTTCCCATCATGTTCAAAATATCTATCCATTCATCTCTAATGGCTTTTAATAGAAGGGCTTTCAAGGTCTCCTCATCCAAGTTACTCATTTTTGCTCTTTTCAGATTATATTGAAATCTTTCAAGTAACTCCTCCAAGTTTTCATCTTCTTTTTGCATCATTTTGAATACCTCGTCCTTGTGATTGGTGGGCATACAATAGTCCAGGTACCTATCCAAAAATTCTTGTTTCATATCATTCCAAGACCTAATGGATTGAGTGAGTAATCCCATGAACCATTTCAAGGCTGCTCCTTTCAATGTTGAAGGAAACAATTTGAGTTTTTGAGAGTCTTCCAAATAATCATAAGTTCGACACACTACCTCAAACTCAAATAGAAATGTTTCAGGGTCCTCATTCCTAAACCCATGGAAGTTTGGGAGGACAGATGGTGAGATGTTTTTCATTGTGGCTTGGGAGTCCTCATCGACTATAGGAAACCCGAATGAGTTATCCCCATCCCTATTTCCCCCAATGTTACCTCTACCTCCTCCATTGTTTCCTCCTCCTCCTCTACCTCTACCTCTACCAAATCCAGTTGCTCCTTCCTCTGTCATGGTAGTTTCCCTGGAGACTTCAGAGTCTTTTGGTTCTTCTACTAAGGGTATATGAGAAGGAATTTCTCCCTCTTCTTCAGATGATTCTACTTCTTCAATTACAATTTGTCTCTCTGTAGAAGGAAGGAAAGGATCTCTTTCTAGTTCAGATTCGATGGAAGGTGTGGGAGAGTCGACTCCTGCCTCTTGAATTCCAGGAATCCTAGGGCTAGGAGTGTAAGTTGGAGATGATGGAGGTGTCTCTTGTCTATTCCTTGAAGTAGATGGAGTTGTAAAAATCGAAATTTTGGCTCTAGCTAAAAACCTTCCCCTAGAATCTCTTGCTCTATGCATGTCATTTTTTTATATTTTTTCTTCAAGTCGGGCTAATAATTCTCTTTCTGATCTTCCAAGTCACTCTAGGTGCAAGAAGAGAGCATACTCAAGAGACTATTAAACCAATAAATTTCTCTTTTCTGATCCTCCAGATCACATTAAGTGCAAGAGGAGAGCATACTTTGAGATGTTATCAATTTTCCTTCCTTGAAATTTTCTTGTTTTTTTTTTTAGAAATTGGCTACCTAATTTCACTTCCCCGGCAACGACGCCAAAATGTTTGGTCAATTTAGTGAAGTCTAAATTGCAACTTTTAAATGTCAACCCGGGCCTTGTAAGCTGATGAAGTGAGGTGTACTATATGTACTTAGATAACCGTTTTCTTAGTCTTTTGTCCTTTTTAGTTTTTTTTAAGTTTGTTTTCGAATGTATCTTTCCTACTGTGATGTGATGAAAATGTAATAAAGCAAGTGAAATGTGGATGATTGTGGTGATCTCTAAATGATTTCTCAAAACTTAAAAAGTATTCTACAAAAAAGCTTGAACAACAACTGCAATAAAATCAACTCTTTAAGGAAAATAAAGACATCAAATAAAAGACTAATGACATCGGCCCAGTATCTCTGCTGCTGAATGAAAATGAAAATGAAATCTATATTAAATCCAACTAAAAGTAAGAACAACTATCTCACACTATTTCAACTCTTCAACTTAATCTTCTCTATGAAAAGATATCATGAAATGTTAAGCAATGTGAAATCTAAGTGAAACTACATAAAAGAGACTAGTCACAATACTTTAACTTTCTCTTAACCTTTTGCCTTTCAGCTGAATTTATCATGTAAGAAACAGTTATGAATAAGTCAAGTAATGTGAGTTCTAAAGCAAACTAAATCAAGCTATACTAAGTGATATTTTGGCTCCCAATAAAGTTATTTGATTATGGAAAAGGAACCATCAATAGATGAACAACTTGATATCTAAGAGCAGAAGGTAAATATGCAAATTAAAGAAATGACAGTAAGGAAAATCAAAACTGCAAAACAATGAGGGTCAGCAACATAGACAAGATGATCACGCATGCCACTAGTTATGAAAAGAAAAGAAGGAAAACTGTCCCGGGCTTGCCTAAGAAACCTGCATAACACACTGATCAGTCATGAACATAAAAGTGCAGAAATGTAAATCAACAGAAATCAAAGTTTATGTACAGCTAATATACATGTTGAAAAGAAATAAAAACACAGCAATTTAAAAGACATCTGTACAACTAATATACATGAAACAAGAAAAAGAAATGCAGGAAATTAAAGGTTACTGTACAGGGCTTCAGCAAACAGGGGCCCTCTGCCTACTTCAGCCGGTTCAAGGAGCACTTATACGCTTAAATGCAAAACAGTCTTCTCATGTATTGACAGCAAATGTAAAAGTACAATGGGGAGTTCAAAATTACATACAAAAATGATTACCAAAACGATTAAAAAACCGATTAACTCTACAGCGTTCAAGGACGCTTTATTTATAAGGAGAAAGCAAACTACTTTAACGAGATCTATGCTATTCAACCAGCTGTTTAAAAACACGTGAATCCTCTGTGTCCCCGGATCTAGGTAACTGTCATCGTGTTCATTCAATCTGGAGAATATGGCTGTTGGATTCGTGCTTCTAGATTGTCTCCGTGGCTGAGGATGATGCCACCTAGCTTCACGTGCCCAAAAACAGAGCAACGCAGAGCCGTGCCACCGCTGAACACTTCTGTTGACCGGTATTTGCCTCCTCGTTGACCGCGGGCTTTTATGGCTGTTCTGGGTGATCTGGAGGGACATGTGCCATGTCCTTGACCCCTGGAACTTGCCCATGTGGCTCATCTTCTCAGAGGACACCTGTAACATATCGTTTAATAAAACAGCTGCGGAATCCTGTGTTGGCTGCAGAAACCTGGATCAGCTGCGGAAACCTGTGTTGGCTGCGGAAACGCAGCACTCTGAACCAAAATTCTAAACCAAACAACAGTCACTTAGCATAGTTAGAAAACCATGTAAAAAGTCCTAAAATACAATGATTTAATCAACTTGGTGGATGAAATGAGTGGGAAAAGGAGGCTGAGAGGTGTATGGGAAGGTACAGGTTCAAGGCTCTACACAGATTACCTACGCCAACATTAGGTTGGATAGTTGTCGTATGACATTGAAACACTTCTCTTTGATCAACTTGTTGTAGATTGGTACATCTTTTATGGCCTAGAGAAGTGGTATTTTTACACATAACTATTTTAGTTCTCCCAGAAGTTCAATTTCTTCTGGGGTCAGTTGTGTGGTTCCAGTTAGTCTCTTAGGAAAGGGTGGAATGGCTTTTGGTTCACTTTCATGTTTCTCTTCCTCATCCTCCTTAGGAGGAGGTTTGCTATCTGGGAGGACCTTCCGAGATCATAGGTTGATCTCCTGAATCTCCACAGCATAGGTAGGGCATGTTGTTTCTCCAGTATATACCTGTTGGACCTGTCCGTTATTGGGGTTCGGGTTCGGTTGAGTAGGTATTTGGGGTTGTCTTGGAGGAGCAGGAGGTAATGGTTGTGGTTGAGTAGGTGGTGGAGGAAAAAGAGTGGGAGGAGAGTTGTATTGGGGCCTCCACCCCTGATGAGGTGCATTCCACTGAGGTTGTGGCTGAGCGTGAGAATGAAATGAATGAGCAGCTGGTTGAGTATGGTATTGAGATGGATACGACCAAGGAGGGGGTGTGGACCAGGAAGGATGAGCAGGGGGACCCCAAGAAGTCATGGAAGTGGCTTGATTGAGGTTGTAATAAGTCTGGGATGTCCCTTGCATTCCCTGCTGGTAAGGTTTGGGTCCATGTGGCCTCTTTTGGTGCATGAAGTAGAGTGGTTTAGTGGCTCCTTCAGCCCCTTGGTACATAGCTTTAAATCCAGGTAAGGAAGGGCACTGATTTGTAGGATGGTCTTCTTCACAGACAAAACACACTTCTATGGAGTGCAATGGACATTCGTTCCTAGGATGCTTTCTAGTGCACTTGGGAAAAAATATGGCCAAATCCCCTCTCGACTTCCTCTTGCTTCTTTTGGATTCATAAGGTATCCATTTGCATGGCAATAATTTGTCTCATCTCGCTTTTGAAATCTTCCATCTGATTTGCAAATTCGTTTTTAAGCAATGAACTAGATAAGGGGGTACTGGCTAAAGGTTGACTTCCCCTACCTCTTTTTCTGGCTACCCTAGAATGGTTTCTAAACACAGTCTTTATGTCATCATAAGATAGCTAGTAGATGTCTCCCCCAGCCAGCAAATGGAGGGTATCTAGAAGGTTTTCAGGGAATCCTCTGAGCAGAACCAACTTCAGAGATTCGGGGTCAAGTGTGCACCTAGCCCTTTTATAACTGAGTTGAAACCTCTCTTCATAGTCTTCTAAAGGTTCATTACTTCCCATGGTCATTCGAAAGATTTCTTCCTTTGTATCCTTTGACCTACAGTAGTCCTGGTATTTTTTTTTAAAGGCTTGCTGCATCTAAGCCCAAGTTGTGATACTGTTTCCAGGTAACCCCATGAACTAGCATAGTGCTATATCCTTGAGGGTAGAGGGAAAGAGTTTTAACTTTTTCTTGTCTTCTGCATAGTCATAGGTTTGACAAAGGACAACAAACTCAAACAAGAAGGTATCAGGGCCTTCAGTAGTCAATCCATGGAAGTGAGGTAAGGTTGAGGGACTTATCTTTTTCATCTTTGTGTCCCCATTGGTGATGGGAAAGGCACCTTCTATTCTCTCCCCATTTACTCTAACGTTTCTGTTTTTAGCCATGGTCTCAGGAGGAATGGTTTCTTGCTCTTCTTCTGTTATAGGAGATTTGTATATCTCTGGAGGTTCACCTATAGGTTCTTCTGGATCACTTCCACCAAAGAAGAGAGAAGGGTGAATTAGTGATGTGGTGGGGGTGTTGGGTAGGAATTTTCCTGAATTGTCTTTGTTTCTACGAGGCATGAAAGGAAATCTCTTTTTGTGTAATTTTTGTTTCTTTTTCTGCTTGTACCTGCAAAAAACTGCAATGGATTGAACAAAAAATTGAAACTAACTAAAATCTATCTTGCTGAAATGAAAATGCAGAATTGAAATGAAAGCAGGAAAGGACTAATCTATTTTGCTAAAATGAAATTGCAGAATTGAAATGAAAGTAGGAAATGACTAAGCTATTTTCCTGAAATGAAATTGCAGAATTGAAATGAAAGCAGGAAATATCTAATTTACACTTGCTGAAGTGAAATTGTAGAATTGAAATGAAAGTAGGAAATGCTAATCTACGCTTACTAAAATGAAATTGCGGAATTGAAATGAAAGCAGGAAATGTCTAATCTACTTTTGCAGAATTAAAAATACAGAATTGAAAATGCAGAATGGAAATGAAACAATTACTCTACTTTGGTTGAAATAAACTACTTAGTAGAATTCTATTTACACAACCTGGCACTTCCTAACATGAATCTATGGGATCCAAACGCTGCATTAGGAGACCTACAACTCATGGCTATGGCTTCTTGGTTGAGCCATGAGGAAAAGAGAGCAGTAGAAATTCAGAAGATTATGACCAGGGAGCTAAGTGAGCCCCTCATGATAAGGGCAGAACCAGAAGATCCCTCAGATCTCATATATGCCCACCAACACCTTGCAGAAAACCCTCAGATTGCACCTGACTATGTTGAAAGGCAAGCACATGCTATTGCTCACTTTGAAGATATGGAGACACTATTTGGTGATAACTCCCTTCATGCTTGCATAAGAAGATGGAATACATTTTCCCATAGCCTAAAGATAAGGGAGCATCACTCCCCAACAAGAATGAGGGAAGCTATGAGGAGAGTACTCCTATACAAACAATCAATGCAAAACTTGAAAGCCAACTGGATTGGTCTTAAGTTCAGTCCTCCACTACTGCTAGGACTGTTGGAAGGGGTTAAGGAGGAGGAGGAACAGAAACAATGGGAGGAAGTGGAAAAAAAAGTATGTTTTCATGATAGAGAAGAGGACATCACCTCAGAGGCTTGGGATGTCAGGGAAGCTGTTAAAGCTATCAAAGATGAAGAACTGGATTAGTTGCTCAGAGGATGAGCAACACATTCAGCAGGGGGTTGATGATAAGCCCCAGAAATGGGTAACTATATGGGCTCATTCTGCCTATTATTTTCATTTAATCCACCATTTTCCATATTTTTGTGCATGTTTTTGAATATATTTATGTCAATAGAGTGAATGGGGATAGCCACTTTGCCACATAGTCTAATGAGTGTTTATTGCAGATTTTTGGACATTTTTGGACCAAGACCAGGCATTTATGAGCAGATTGACAGCCAAACTCGAAGAAATAGGGCTAAGGAATTATAGGAGGGGTGTCTCCTGAATTAAATGACCCCTTCCTCGAGTTCTCCATCAATAGCTTGAAGTACAACAACCCACAAATGATGATTCCAAGGAGCAGCTGAGCAGGTCTAGTGAAGTTGTTGTTATCTGCAGTTTTAGGCAGCTAAGTTCCTAAAGTTTAGTAGATTTGGAGTCCTCACTTGTATAAATAAGAAGGCTTCAACCCTCAATAAGTTATCCATTTGATAGTCTATTTTCGCACTTTAGTGCAGCCTTGTACTCAACTTATTTTCGAGCTCTTTTTTGCAGACAGTTTTGTGATGTAACTATTATTTTTTGATCAATGAAGATGAATGCAGCTTTGAACCGACACTGATCTTTCCTAGGGGGCTGTAGCTCTTGGTGTTGGGCCCAAACCAAGTGCCCAACACCTCCTTTGTGTATTTATATGTTTTTTTCTTGCATTCATGAAATAATTTCTGTTGTTTAGGTTAAATCTTGTTTTGTTAATTAGGTTGCTTTTGATGATTAGAATAGTGTTCTTGCTTCAGGTTGATTGGATAGTTTGCTGCAATAACAGAAAAATATCCACAAAAATGCTACCAGGTAGGCTTGATCTCCTTTCTCCCTCCTTGGGACCATGATTTGAGACCAAGGCACTCTTGCTGCCACCAAAACACTATTTTTGCTTTCCAATGCAATTCCTAGTGTTAGATTTTGAGTTGGAGAAGTTGATATCAGTTAGACTCACATGCTTAGATCCCTTCTTGTTTAGTTTCCATGGATTTCTTGCATAACTTCCTGTCCATAAAGTTCTGTTCAACACTTTTCTGGTTTTTAGGTCAGAATTAGGTTAAAATAGGTAAAACTCTGTTTTTTGTTCCAGCTTGGGTCAGTTTTGAAAAGAAAGTGTGCAGCTCACTTGTAGAACACTCCAGCTTATCATTCTCCCATCAAACAACCTGCTCCAGTCCATCTCTCAATATTTCCTCCACTCATTCGCCATACTTTCCCAAACTGCCCTAATTTATGCATTTTTGTGCAAAATTGCTTTCTTGATCTTTGAACAAATCCAACCATCTCTTTTATTTCTGATCTTCATTGACAGAGTCCTAGACCCCTTAACACCTCCACCCAGCCTTCATTTCCATTTTCCCATCATTTTTTCCACCTTCAAACCTCCAAAAACCACTTTTGGCCTTCTCCTGTAGAACCTCTTGTAGAACTTCCTGTAGATCCCATGCAGCCTCCTGTAGAAGTTCATGCGAGTGATTTTTCAAAGTCTGATCACAATGGAAGTCTCCAGAAGGATACTAGGGGCTTCCTAGGACCACTCCACGCCTCCCACATTTCCTTCAAATGCCAACTCCATCTCCCTTCGCCACCAAACCTCTGCACAATCACAAATAGTTAAAACACAAGCATAATAATTCTGCATAAAATTGCTCAAAAGTAAAAAAAGATGATTTCTTCTCATTTTCCTTCAGAAGTAGCTTGAATACGTGCATTTTACCTTTTCAATAGTCAATGTCATCCATTTCAGTAGTTTCCATCTCTTTTCTTGCAAAAGTAGGGTTAGTGGGTAAAACTAGGGTTTGCTAGGGTTTGCGTTTCCTTTCAGCTTTCATATTCTTTCTGCAAGTAGACTAGCCTCTTTTGAGTTAGCTTTCTTCCATCATAGTTAAAAGCTTCTTATGAGAACTCATAGAAGATGGCTTAAGCTGCTAGCGAACTTGTGCCAGCTGATCAAGTGACAACCCGTAGTAAGAGCTAGTACTTGTGCATATAGCACCATCGCTTCCAAGTTTTTTACGAACTACCAGGTTCATAAAAGTAAAGTAGGGAGCCCTAGGATTTGCAGCATCATTGTTGCAATACTAGAGCTCACTAGACTACCCACCCATTCTGCATCTTTGAAGCCACACAACTTCACTCCCTATGTCTGTCTATAACATAGTCCAAACTGGGTAGTGCCTCCGAGATACCATAAAACATGCTTAACTGCCTTCCAAAATAATTTGGTTGGACTAACCATAGCTTGACTCAATTTTTTGACTGCATAGCACATATATGGTTGTGTGTTCACAAGATACATTAGTGAACCCACTAGCTATCGATAAATGGTAGCATCCACTTCTTCACCTAAAGTGGCATCCTCCTTCCTCTAGTTGGTCGCTAGAGGTTTTTACATGGTCTTATAACTCTCCATGCAGAATCTTTGTAGTATCTTATTTGCATACTTACCTTGAGACACAAATAGTTCCCTATCGCCTTGCCATACTCTCAACCCGAGGAAGTAGTGCATGAAACCCATGTCCTTCATTTCAAATTCCCTTGAAAGGTCCTTCTTGCAAGATCTAATCAACTGCTCATCACTAGTTAGAATTAAATCATCAACATATAAGGAAATAATAAGCAATTTACCTTCTACCAAGATATGATAGAGGTTTTCGTTCGGTTTACTTTTGGTGAAGTCCAAACCAGTGAGATATCTATTAATCCTAGTGTACCAAACACAAGGTGCTTGTTTGAGACCGTACAATGCTCGCTTGAGTCTACACACATGAGACTCCTGATAAAATGTCTCAAAAACTTATGGTTTCTCGATGTACACCTCCTCCTCAATAACTCCATTGAGGAGTGTTGTTTTTACATCCATTTGGTGGATCTTCCACCTCATCTACATAGCCAGTACAAGAATTGATCTAATTGATGAGTACCTTGCTACAGGAGCAAAGGTTTCCTCATAATAAATTCCCTTAACTTGAGAGTACACCGGTTTTGCCACAAATTTGGCCTTATACTTCTCTATGCTTTCATCTGCTACCTACTTCACCTTGAAGATCCATCTCGAACCCACTACTGATTTATTTCTGGTCTTGGGACCACTTCCAAAACACTATTCTTTACAGTGGATTCATATTCCTCCATCGTTGTATCAACCCATACAGGTTTCTCTACTGATTACTTAAAAGAGGATGGCTGGATCTCTACAAGCTCAGTCAGTAGAGCCATGTAGCCAGTGTACCTCTCAGGTGACCTTCTTTGCCTATGCAAATTTGAAGTAGGCCCCACATTATCCCTCGCATCCTGCACAAGTCTATCAACTTCTCTAGATCTTTTCCTACCTTCTCTGGATGGTTATGCTTGAGTGGATGTCTCCACTCTTTGCTCCTTAATTTGTGGCTACTCCACAACTTCCTGAGGCTCCTCCTTTGGATCTAAAAGCTCCTCTTCTAGTGGGATTTGAAGCTCCCTCTCCAGAGAGAATCACATCGCTTTCTCCTCATTAAACTTTACATCCCTTCGCATAACTTTCATTCTGAGGGATGGAAATTACACACGATATTTGTGGGGAATTTTTTGTGTAACCCGCAAATACTCCCAATTCTATTGTTAGCTCAAGCTTCTTCCTTAATTCTTTGGAGACATGGAAATAAGCAACAACTCCAAAAATCCTGTAGTGTGACACATTTAGCTTTCTCCATGAGAAAGCCTCCTTCGGTGTAATCATGCACAAAATTTGATGAGGAATCTGATTCTGCAAATAGACTGATGAGTTGCATGCATAAACCCACAAATGAAAAGGTAGGCCTTGGTCATGAAACATCGTCCTTGCTGCTCCCACAATGCTATGGTTGTTTCTCTCAACGACCCCATTCTACTGTGGGTTGTGGGGTGCTGTCAACTCTCATCGAATGCTTTCTTTCACACATAAATTTTTGAAGACATTCAATACATACTAACCTCCATTATCACTCCTGAGAGCCTTCACCTTCTTGTTAGTTTCTTTCTCAACCAGTGCCTTGAATTGTATGAACTTGGAGAATTTCTCATCTTTCTTTCACATGAAGAAGATCCAACACTTCAGTGAGAAGTCATCAACAAAATTGACAAAATATTTTTGTCTGGTAGTGGAGGTTGTTGAGAAAGGTCTACAAACATCAGAGTGGATCCTTTCTAGGGATGCATGTGGTTTGCTGTCCCTATCATGGAATGTGGATTTTGTGTACTTCCCCAAGGTACATCCTTTGCATACATCTTGTTTCTCAAGTTCTCCTTTGGGGAGGCCAATGGTTATTTGCTGCATAATATCCAAGGTGCCATGATGCAAATGGCCAAGTATTATATGACAAAGTTCATTGACATCATGATTCTACACCTTCTCCGACTTTGTGCTTAATTGAACACAATATTCCACATATAGCTTATACAAGTTCTTGACACGAACCCCAATTCACATGTCTCGTGGCAATGTGTCTCAGGAATGGTTTTCATTTGCTGAAGATCACATCATAACCATGTTCTTCCAAAATTACAATAGAGATGGGATTTTTCTTTGGGCCCAGAATGAACATGACATCCTTGAGCCTGAGAGGGGAGCCTGACTCCCTTGACTGTATTAATCCTGGTCGCACTATACCTTACGTCATCCCCCAACTCAATGTGCATCTGCAGGTATTTCTCCTCCAGGTCATTGAAAAACTCTCTACACCCTGTCATGTGGAACGATGCACCTAATTCCAAGTACCAAACACTCCCCATCATTGTGATGGCCATGCATGCGATAAGGATAAAGTCAAGGCCGAATTGTGAAGCCAAGGCTTCACCTTTTGCTCCTCCTAAGGGCTTCTTTCTTGCCTTTTGTGGACACTTCGCGGCATGGTTCCTAAATTCACGACAATTGAAGCATTTAATTTTGGACAAATCTTTCTTTCTGCCCCCTTGGCTAGATTCTGGTTTGGTTTGAGATTTCTTCCTTTTTCCCTTCTTTCCCTTTCTAAACAATGCAATTTTTCCTTCATCCTTGCCCTTGGATGAAGTCCCATCTTTGCTATTCCACCTTATTTCCTCTTGTACTAAATCGGTCCATAAGCATTCCCAGTTCGGTAATTTCTCCCTCCCATTCACTAAATCTTGGTAGTTGTGCTAGAGCTTGGGAAGGCCTAGAAGGGCTAGGCTTACCAAGTCATATTGTGCAACATTAACACTAACCCCACCAAGTTCATCATGACATTGTGTGAACCTGCTCAGATACTGCAGAATAGTGTCATTCTTTTGCATCTTGATATTTCAAATTTTATCCTTAAGCACCAACTTCCTATGGTCACTACTATTCTTGAACAACTTTGTCGATGCTTTCCACATTACAAATGGAGTTTCTTTCCCATGGAGATTTGAGACAATGTGATCTTGTACTCCCTCTTCGCCTTGGCTACATATTTCTTCCATTGAGCAGGGTTCTATGCATCAAATTCTCATGGTTTTGCAACATCTGTCTTGATGTATTCTAGCAAGCCATTGTCATCCAATACTGCCTCCATGTGATCCTTCTATGCAATGAAATTAGATGTGCCTTCCAAGGCATACTCTAGCTTCAACCTGTTGAAGGTCATCTTCTCATCTCTAAAGAGATCCTACTACACCAAACTGCAAATTTGATCCTCCTTAGGAAGTACTTAGAAATGATTGTTTTATTGTGAATCTTGCTTCGATACCATGTAGAAATTATGGTGTAAATTTGCAACTGCTCATGATGTCCCACTGCACAACTGACTTTCCACTAGTTCCTTCAACAATTGGAACTAGTTTAACTGAAAACAACTTGAGATAACTGACTTTGATTACTACAATTTAGCAATAACACATGCTTAACTGAACTATAACTCATCCAACTCAAATTTGCTGAGTAAACTGGGAGACACAAGCCATGTCACACAAGTTAATTGCATCCAAGTTCTTTGCTGATGTGGAAATTCAAATTTTCTCAATTTAAATAAGTAAAAATCAAATTGAGAATTTATTGCTGCATTTTTCAACAGGTTTTCCCAGTTTTGGGTTCCAAGAGAAAAATCCTTGTGTATACTTTATGTTCTTGCCATTGGATATTTTTTATTTGTTAAGAATTCATTTGCAGATATTATCTATACAAGGCTAAAATCCACAATTAATATGTTTTACTCAATATTTCTCCTCGCCATCACCCTCACCACCATGAGGGGCTGCTATCACTTTTAGTAAAAATAAGACCTTTTCCAATTAAATATAAATGTTTAAATGATGCACAGGTTTGAGTTAAGTTTCACAAGTTCAATAATAAGGGTTAGCTTAATGGGTTCAACCATCTTCTCAAGGTCTATTGTCGATGGGGAGGCCATAGGTAATTGGTTCAAATTTGGTTGGGTTCCTTGGGGATACCAACTAGTATTGTGGATAGTCGCTGAGCTACCCTCCATCTTGATATTCATTGAAAAAGAGGCGATCCTATGAGGGTTTTCTTGGAACAAAAGGGGTTCATGTAGGTTAGCCTGTTTGAATTAAAACAATCTCTATAGGTCTCATCATAAATACCCTAATTTACATTTATTTTTTATTAGTTCAAAGGATTAATAGAGAATTCTTTATTGACAAGATTCACTTAATTGATTTAACAATTTTAGATCGAGTGTCCACTAAAGTGTACCAAACAAAGTAAAATCCTTGAATTAATAATTTCATGAAGGAATCATATTAATATAGAGAAATATATTATGGTTTGCATGTCTGCAACTAAGAATATGCGACATAATTCTACATGCAATATTATTGAAGTAAATGACAAGGTGAAATTCAGACCAGTGTTCTCGGATTATTGCTGTGGCATAAATACTTTGGTAAAGTATATAAAGAAGGATTTTGTTAATGTATGAATAATTGGAATGCCACCATGTAGGTCCCAAAACATCGCAATGATATAAAACCTCGATTTAATAATGGTGTGAAAATTGTGCATTTTGGTTTTATTTCATGGACATGATGTTATGCTCTTAACCTGCAAAAAGATACCCAAATATAGAATATGCGAAGAAAGATACCCAGAACATAGAATAGTGAGAGACAACATCAAATATTTTATTATTCAGAAAGCAATGTTCACTGGCCTCTTCGAGGGGGCAACCTCCAATAGAGCAGAGCTCAGTTCAAAAATAAGACATGATGCTCCTCGCAGGGAGTCTCTATCCTTTATATATGACTCATACATGCAATACCATGGGTTTTATTAATACCATCTATCTAATAGTACGGCCCATTTGCAACTAACTGTGGTCCTGTCATTAATTGCGGGTTAACCACTTACAATTATTAATATGGGCTTTATTGACTCTTGACTATGACTCGATCCCATTACATAAATAAGGGGGTTAGGGTGGTACCCTAACATACCCTCCCCCTTAAGACTAGCCTTGTCATCAAGGCTGAAGTTGCGGAAACTGCTGAAGAATAGTGGTTGGTTCCCAAGTTGCATCTTTCGGAGAGGTGTCTTTCCACTTGACGAGGACTTCCCTAATCATGCGGCCCCGCAGGTGCCTGTCTCGTGTGTCTAGGACCTGTTCAGGTTGGAGCCAGATTGACCCTTCTTCGTCCAATTCAGGTAGACTGGTTTGAATTCTGCAATTTTTCCCAATCACTTTCTTGAGGCATGAGACATGGAAAACTGGATGGATTTTTGCAGTCGGTGGCAAAGCCAACTTGTAAGCCACTTCTCCAATGCGCTGAAGTACTTGATATGGTCCGTAGAATTTTGGAGATAGTTTCTGACAACCCTTGTCTTTGAGTGATGTTTGCTTATATGGTTGCAGCCTAAAAAAGACCTGATCCCCTTTTTGAAATGGCGCTCTGAGCGATGCTGGTCTACCTGTTGCTTCATGCGGTTTTGAGCTTGATGAATATTCTCTCTAAGATGGGCGAGCATGGTTGCGCGATGTTGTAGGAGTTGATCCACTTCTTGTACCTTTGAGCACCCCTTGATATAAGAAGTAGGGGAAGGAGGGAGTTGACCATATACTGCTTCATAGGGAGTCATTTTGGTGGTGGCATGATAGTTGGTGTTATACCACCATTCAGCCAGAGGTAACCACTGTACCCAAAGATGTTGCTTTTCTGAAGTGAAACACCTAAGGTAGGTTTCCAGACATTTGTTGACGGCTTCAGTTTGACCATCCGTTTGTGGATGATAGGAAGTACTGAGTTTTAGTTGAGTGCCTTGTAGCCTGAAGAGTTCCTGCAAAAAATTACTAGTGAAGATCGAGTCGCGATCGGACACAATAGAAGTGGTCATGCCATGCAATTGAAGATTTGATCCATGAAAGATTGAGCGACCAAATTTGATGTAAACGGGTGGGGTAGGGCGTAGAAATGAGCATACTTCGAAAGTTTGTCCACAACCACCATGATGACTGACTTGTTTCCTGACTTTGGAAGACCTGTAATGAAATCCATAGAAACCTCCGTCCATATTGATGTCGGGATGGGCAACGGTTGTAATGTGCCTGGTGCGTTGATGGTCTCCCCTTTGTGGCGTTGATAGACATTGCATTCTGCTACGAAAGTAAGGATGTCCTTTTTCATGCCTGTCCAAAAAAATGATCTTCTCGTGCGAGCATACGTCTTCTGAAAGCCTGAATGTCCTGCAATGGGGGATGAGTGAAATTCTGCCAAAATGTGACTTTTGAGGGTGGATGTTGGTGATATTACGACTCTGTCCCTATAGCAAAGAATCTCATCCTGCCATGAGTAGCCCTTGGTGGAATTTGGATCTGCCTGCAATTGAGAAATTAGTTGGGAGAGCCCGGGATGTGAAAACCATTCCCTGCGAGCCTCTTCAATCCATTCTGGAATGGGGAGGGAAATTGCTAGCAGAGTACTTTCCTCCTCAAATTGGCGAGATAATGCATCTGCTACACTATTATCTTGCCCTTTCTTGTAAATGATCTCTTAATCATATCCCAACATTTTGGCGACCCATTTATTTTGTTGTGGGGAGGATAGGCGTTGCTCCAAAAAATATTTAAGACTGTGATGGTCTGTACGGATTTGGAAACGCCACCCCAATAAGTAAGGTCGCCAGGTCTCTACTACATGTAAGATGGCCATCATTTCCTTCTCGTAGGTACATTGGCCCAGATTCTTCCCACTTAGTTGTTGGCTTGTGAAGGCCAAAGGTTGTCCTTCCTGCATTAAGACCGCCCCAATACCCGTACCCGAAGCATCACATTCAATGACAAAAGATTTGGTGAAATTAGGTAGTGCTAAGACTGGAGTGGAACACATGGCATGTTTGAGAGCTGTAAAGGCCTGTTGTGCATCCTCATTCTAGAAGAATGATTTTTTCTTCAGGAGTTGAGTGAGGGGCTTCGCTATGCGACCATAATTGCAGACAAATTTGTGATAATAGGCTGTGAGACCCAAAAATCCTCTCAGGCTCTTCAAGGTCCTAGGTTGAGGCCAATCCTGCATTGCCTGGATCTTTTTGGGGTCCACCTTGACACCTTCATGCCCCAAAATGTGGCCCAAATACTCAAGTTTTTCCATGCCAAACGAACACTTGGACATCTTAACAAATAATTTATGCTTGCAGAGCAGTTGCAAGAGTAGATCTACATGCTAAAGATGTGCGGCCTAAGTGCAACTATAGATGAGGATGTCATCGAAGAAGACAAGGACAAATTTCCTGAGATATGGTTTGAGAAGGTGGTTCATAAGGCTCTGAAAAGTAGATGGGGCATTACAAAGACCGAATGGCATGACCAGGAACTCATAATGGCCTTCATGAGTTCGGAAAGTAGTCTTTGGAATTTCGACTTCCTTCATGCGAATTTGGTGGTAGCTTGAGCGCAGATCCAGCTTAGTGAAGAATTGAGCCCCATTGAGTTCATCCAGCAAATCATCAACCACCAGGATGGGGAATTTATCTTTTACTGTCAACTTATTGAGGGCCTGAAGTCTGGACACATCCGCCACTCCCCATCTTTCTTGAGCACCATGACCACCAGTGATGAATAAGGACTAATGCTGGGACAAATGACACCTGCTTCCAAAAGTTCCTTGATTATTTTTTCTATTTCATTCTTTTGGGTGAATGGATATCTGTATGGGTGCACATTTGGGGGTTGGGCCCTTGGAACCAAGGTGATGCTATGATCATGTTCCCCTCTCGAGGGTGGAAGCTCATGAGGCTTGTCAAAGACCGGCAAATGGTTATTTAAAATCTGTTGCATCTCAGGATGAATCGACAGAGACTTGGTTGCGACTGCCTGTATAGCATTAAATTGAGCTATAACTCCATGATGGACCTTTTTTATCAATTTTTCCATCCTATGCGAGCTGATGATAGAGGGAGCTCCCGCCTGGAGTCCACAGAGGGTATGTGCGGAGTTGTTCTGCTTAAAACTGATATATAACTCCTGGAAATCCATTGTGATTGGCCCAAGAGTGCGGAGCCATTCAGCGCTGAGGACAATGTCACACCCTCCCACGTGTATGGCAAACATGTGGGTCTTCAACTGATAATCCCCCATTTGAAGTTTGACATTTTTATAGCGGCCTTCACATTTCATTGTGCCCCCATCTGCAATTTGGACTTGGAAGTTAGAAACTGCTCGTACAAAACAATGCACTGCTTCCGCGGCTTTGTGATGGATGAAATTATGTGTACTTCCACTATCAATCAAGACTACTACTGGGCGATGTTTAATAAAACCTCTGATTTTGAGAGTTTGAGGTGAAGAAATCCCTGCCAAAGCATGCAGCAAAATAACTCGTTCGTCAGGGACATTGTCCTTTTGGTTGTCCTCTTCTACCGCCTCATGTTCCTCAAGTGGTGGATCTTCCTCCGATGAGCTGTAGTCAGTGGCATCAATTTGAAAAAATTTGGGCTCCTTGCATGACCTGGGGAGTATTTTTCATCACAGTAGTAACATAATCCTTGCTTTCTTATTTCGGCCATTTCTGAAGGTGACACCTTTTGGACCTTAAGTGATTGAGTCGTGTTGTGAGCCTGTGGGGGGCAACCCTTAGCGGAGAAATTTGGGCAACTGTACTGGGCTGCTAACGCACGTTCCACATTACGAGCTACCTTTCAAGCTTCCGTCCATGTGGGAGGGTGGTGCAGTAGGACTTGGGATTTTATGGCTTCTTTAAGACCGCTGATAAAACATTCCATGTAGAACACATCTGAGAGACCCCTAGTGCGGGAGGCTAAGGCTTCAAAGGCTGTAATATATTCATCCACTATGCCAGTCTGTCGGAGCTTAGTAAGACGACCCAAAAAAGAAGATTCCTGGTCAAAGTGGTCTGTAAGAGCTTTTTTGAAGTTGGTCCAAGCCAGAAAAGGTCCATTGCAATGTTGATGCCATTCCCACCATTGCCACCTTTCATTGTCCAAGTACATGCTCCCCACCATAAGCTGAGTCTCATTATCTAAGATGTTATTCAGATTGAAATACTGCTCCATTTGTGCTATCCATGCTGCTGGGTGAGAACCGTCAAATATATTCATATCCAACTTGGGAGGTCGCTAATGGGATTGTTGGTGGGTGCCCTAGACGTGAGGAGAGTGGCTAGACTCACCCTCACTGTGTCCATTGCCATTATATGCCTCCTCGTGGGCTTCCTCCTTGCCCTTCGAGATTAGGGTAGATAGTCTGTCAAGTTGACTTTGGATGGATTGCAAGGTTAGATCAAGTTTGTCAATCCTCTCATTGGCCATAGCTTGAGCTCTAGTTTCTACCATGCACCGATAAGATGTTCTTGAGATTTGGGACCGCCAAAAAAAAAAAATTCAGTAAGAATTGAATGGTACCACCGTGCTCAGCTTGTCGTCCTGATTTCGATGGGCTAGATCACCAATAAGCGCCCTGGGAGTTTTTTTTTTCTCTGAAAACTCCTAACGGAGTTTTACTCCCTTATGAATACTGCAGTCGCCATCCTCAAAATTTCAATGCTGCCAAAAGTCTTGCGAAAATTATGCCTCGGTATAGGAACCCCACACAACTACTTAGATCTGGTGGATCTAAGAGATCTGAATGGCAGATCGGATAGCTCTGGGCGGTAGAACAGACTGTTGCTGCAGATCTAATGGATCTAATAGATTGGAATGGCTGGTCTGCTAACTCAGAACTGCAGGACTGATGTCTACTGCTGCTGCACCCCTTTGCACGAGCAGATCTGGCAGAGATGATGCATGATCCCAAGATAGAAAAGGGAACTATGGTCTCAAGGAGTGTCAGGTGCTACAGATCGCAATATACATAAGGGTCTGACAGTAGTACTCGGCCCAATGTTTCAGGGCTCTAACTAAGGAGGATCAACCGTACCCTTAGTTGTACAACCTAACTACCCTATCATACGGACGAGTAAGCTCTCTGAGTGCTGTTATTGGTGTACTGTAGCAGCAAGACAGCCGACGGTTTATCTATGGTGAAGTTGCGGAGGAGCTAAGGGGCTTCCGATATACCCAGAAGGTACTTGGAAGACAGTCCGTACGCGGTTCTGTCTAATGCGCTACTACTCGAAGGGGTACCCACAGGGGTTACAAGGGAGTCCAACAAGCATGACCACCTCTTGTATTTCCTGCGTGCATGCCTCCCCAAATCCGCAGGTTTATACGCTCAACGAGAGATCCCGTGGTTTAAAGATGCCGGAACACGTCTCTAGCCAAAAAAATTTTTGCTAAGAAATGGAGATCCCACCGGCCCTGGAAAGTGCTCTGATACCACTTGTTATGCTCTTAGCCTGCAAAAAGATACCCAAATACAGAATATGCGAAGAAAGATACCCAGAACATAGAATAGTGAGAGACAACAACAAATATTTTATTATTCAAAAAGCAATGTTCACTGGCCTCTTCGAGGGGGCAACCTCCAATAGAGTAGAGCTCGATTCAAAAATAAGAAACGATGCTCCTTGCAGGGAGTCTCTATCCTTTATATATGACTCATACATGCAATACCATGGATCAATACCATGGGTTTTATTAATACCATCTATCTAATACTACGGCCCATTTGCAACTAACTGTGGTCCCGTCATTAATTGTGGGTTAACCACTTACAATTATTAATATGGGCTTTATTAACTCTTGACTATGACTCGATCCCATTACATAAATAAGGGGGTTAGGGTGGGACCCTAACATATGAAATTGTTAACATTATGGAACTAGTGTATTAAGAAGCAATTGTTTGTTGTCTCCTATAAAATAAAAGTTATTGAATGTATTGCCTAGAAAGAACCAAGTTGGAGAAGCATACATGGAGGGAACATGATATTGAAGCACTAATTCTAGAAGACTAAGTTGAATTAAGGAAGGAATTTAAAAAGGTAAAAGAAGCCAGGGAGGAAGGAAGATGAGAAATAATTAGGAATCAAAAAGTTGTTATTAAGGATAAATACCAAAAAGATAATACTAAATAAGAATTTAGAGCACTCTAGATCCTCTCTTGGAACTTTTGTGGTTTTCTAGGGATTAAAGGGCCTATATCAAGTTGGATCTCAAGTGAAAATGATATATATTTATGGTTGAAGCTTTGGAACACGAAGAATCTAAGCTTCCTAACATAGAATTAATTTTTTTATGATTAGCATATAAAAAGAAATCCTCTTTTCAAGGGTTTGTAGACATAACTTGTCACATAAAAATGAAAATCTCTCCTCACATTTGAATTCATAAGAAACAGCCTCTCAATCAATTCACATTGATGGATATTTTATTAGTTAATGCTAATAAGATTTATATAGTAATATGCTATCTTACACCTATTAATTCTACTTTTTATAAGATAAAGCTCTCGGTAAAAACTGTCCCTACAAAATCTTAGAACAAGAAAATCATAGTTTGAAAAATGAAGGTTGTATCCTCCTACTAAGAGGATTCAATGCTAGAACTACAACTAATATAACTATTCTTTTAAGCAATGATTCCAACCCTAATCCTCTATGGCTAGATGAGGACTTTATTTTAGCTAACACATAGAAAGAAAATATGAAAAACCTAACCAAGAATTTGTTTAGTACTGAGCTAATCAAGCTCTATAGTTAGCCCCAAGGTTTATCTCAATTGGTCGAGTCCCCGTCATTAAAGCACCTTTTCTATTGAGAGGTCATGGGTTCAATTGTCTCAACACCCTCGGGGTCAGGCTCCATGATTGAGCCGACAAGAAGTGACCCATTTGGGCAGATCTGCCTAATACAAATATTCCATGGACATAGCGATCACCAATCTTCGGGGTCCATGAACCACATATAAAAAAATAAAAAATCAATCTCTATAGTTCTCAATATCTAATATCTTATAATGGTATAAGTGGCTAAATTCTAATCATATGAAATGTATCCATGGGTTGCGTAGTAGTGTCATGGATTATGTGACATCAAATATCTCCATATCCTACTAAATAATAAATTTTTAACTTTTAAATGATGGTGAGCCCAATTCTAATCATATACCTTTAATCCTAAAGAATTTTTTTTATAACCAAAGGCACTCTATTTTTGAAAAAAACCAAAATGGATATTTTCTTAGAAGAATTAAATTGTGAACCAAATCTCCTACATATAAAAAATTAATTGAATACCTCTATCATAATTTTACAACAACTCTCTCCACTTCTATTAACAAATTCTCTATCGAAGTGTTATACAAAAAGGAAAACAATACTACCAACCCTTGGGACGATATTGTGTGTAAAATTTCTAGAAAAACCATCAAAGAAGCTTCTAATGAGTCCTAAATAGACAGAAAACCCTTATTAAAAGGAAAAAAACACACTACATAAATAGAAAGCAAGATAATATTTTACACCTATCTAGGCTAGATCCTAAGAAATTATAGAGGCAAAATTTGACTTGTAAAACTAAAGAAAATAATATAGTTTCCTAAAGGAATTGGAATTCCTACCTTAAAAAGTCTTTATGAATCCCCTATTATCATGGATAACATTCCAAATGTTTCTATAGAGGGCGATGCTTGTTTCTTATATAGAACACATAAATTTTGGGGTTAATCAACTCAAGAAAGGGAAAGCTAAGGACATGAGAGGTACGGAATTGAAATCTTAAAAATTGAAGGGCTGATCCTCATCCCCCCACATATATAAAATCTTAAACTTAGTAGTTAAGTAGGGCTTCCCTAAATCCTAGATTCAAAGCCTCATTGTACATATTTTTAAAAGTGGGGGTAAAAGAAATCCTCTAATTATAAGACCATTATTACTAGCCCCAATTTATTCAAGTTATATGAAATTATTTTGGAAAAGAAGATTAGCATATGGCTAGAAGGTCATTGAAAAATGAATAAATGCCAAATCAGATTTAGAGGCTATAATTGAACTGTATACCACATTCTTAAGCTTAGGATCATTATGAAGGAGTGTTTCAATAATATATGCCAAAGAGAGTAGGGGATAAAGGACAATCTTGATTGACTCCTATAGTTAATTTCTTTCAACTAACCCTCAATGTTCTTAAACTTGGAACTAAATTCTCGTACAACCTTACTATAGCTATTATCAACTCAAAAGGAACTTCTAGCTCTTTTAGCTTATTCCAAAGGATAATCCTAGGTACTATGCCAAAATATTTTCTAAAATAAATGAAACAACAAAGGGGATTGGTCTTATTAATGAAACACTCCTTCATAATGATCCTAAGCTTAAGAATGTGGTATATAGTTCAATTATAGCCTCTAAATCTAACTTGGCATTTATCCCTTTTTCAATGACCTTCTAGCCATATGCTAATCTTCTTTTCCAAAATAATTTCATATAACTTGAATAAATTGGGGCTAATAATAATGGTCTTATAATTATAGGATTGCTTTTACCCCCACTTTTAAAAATATGTACAATGAGGCTTTGCATCTAGGATTTAGGGAAGCCCTAATTAACTACTAAGTTGAAGTTTTTATATATGTGGGGGATGAAGATCAACCCTTCAATTTGTAAGATTTCAATTTCGTACCTCTGATGTCCTTAGCTTTCCCTTTCTTGAGTTGATTAACCCCAAAATTTATGTGTTATATATAAGAAACAAACATCATCCTCTATAGAAACATTTGGAATGTTTTCCATGATAATAGGGGATTCATAAAGACATTTTAAGGTAGGAATTCCAATTCATTAAGGAAACCATATTATTTTCTTTAGTTTTACAAGTCAAAATTTGCCTCTATAATTTCTTAGGATCTAGCCTAGATAGGTGTAAAATATTATCTTGCTTTCTATTTATGTAGTGTGTTATTTTCCTTTTTATAAGGGTTTTCTATCTATTTCTCTTGTTGGATTTTAAGGGCTCATTAGAAGCTTCCTTGATGGTTTTTGTAGCAATTTTACACACAATATCATCCCAAGGGTTGGTAGTATTGTTTTTCTTTTTGTATAACACTTCGATAGAGAATTTGTTAATAGAAGTGGAGAGAGTTGTTGTAAAATTATGATAGAGTATTCAATTTCTTTTGTGTATGTAGGATATTTGGTTGACAATTTAATTCCTTTAAGAAAATATCCATTTTGGTTTTTTTTAAAAATAGAGTGCCTTTGGTTATAAAATTTCTCTTTAGGATTAAAGGTATATGATTAGAATTGGGCTCACCATCATTTAAAAGGTACAAATTTATTATTTGGTAATATATGGAGATATTTTACATCACATAATCCATGACACTACTACCCAACCCATGGATACAAGTCATATGATTAGACTTTGGCCACTTAGAAAATTATAAAATATTATATATTGAGAACTATAGAGGTTTATTTTTTATTTTTTCATATGTGGTTCACGGACCCCAATGATTGGTGACCGCTATGTCCATGGAATATTTGTACTAGGAAGATCCACCCAAATGGGTCACTTCCTGTCGGCTCAACCATGGAGCCTGACCCTGAGAGTGTTGAAAGAATTGAACCCATGACCTCTCAATAGAAAAGGTGCTTTAACGACAGGGACTCGACCAATTGAGATAAACCTCAAGGGCTAACTATAGAGCTTGATTAGTTCAGTACCAAAAAATATCTTGGTTAGGTTTTTCATATTTTCTTTCTATGTGTTAGCTAAAATAAGGTCCTCATATATCCATAGAGAATTAGGGTTGGAATCATTGCTTAAAAGAATAAATATATTAATTGTAGTTCTAGCATTGAATCCTCCTAGCAGGAGGACACAACCTTCATTTTTCAGACTATGATTTCTTGTTCTAAGATTTTGTAGGGACAATTCTTACCGAGAGTGTTTTCTTATAAAAGGTAGAATTAATAGGTGCAAGACAAGATATTTCTATATAAATCTTATTAGCATTAACATACAAAATATCCATCAATATGAATAGATTGAGAGGGTGTTTCTTATGAATTCGAATGTGAGGAGAGATTTTCATTTTTATGTGACAAGCTATGTCTCCAAATCCTCGACAAGAGGATTTCTTTTTATATGTTGACCATAAAAAAAAAATTCTATGTTAGGAGGCTTATATTCTTCATGTTCCCAAGTTTCAACCAGAAATATATATCATTTTCACTAGAGATCCAACTTGATATAGGCCCTTTTCTCCATGGAAAACCACAAAAGTTCCAAGAGGATCTAGAGTGCCCCAAATTCTTATTTAGTATTATACTTTTGGTATCTATCCTTAATAAAAACTTTTTGATTCCTAGCTATTTCCCATCTTCCTTCCTCCTTGGCTTCTTTTACCTTTTTAAATTCCTTCCTTAATTCAACTTAGTCTTCTAGAATTAGTGCTTTAATATCATGTTCCTTCCATGTATGCTTCTCCAACTTGGTTCTTTCTAGGCAATACATTCAAAAACTTTTATTTTATAGGAGAACAAAAAGAACAACAATGATACAGTAAAGTGACATAAAAATTTACTCTTGAAACCATTAACTAGGGAAACTCGACTAACTTGGAGACGTTCCTTTAACTTATTCATTGGAGATTAACTTGACCATTTACAATAAAATATTTAGGTATTCCACAACATCCAAAACCCTAATGCATTAAGTTATATTATATTATAATACTAATTCCTTAATTAGGATTATATTACAATGGATTGAAAACCAGTAATTGACAAAAACAAAAATTAAGCTAAAAAGGGACAAAAAATGGCTCTCAAAATATTTTTTGAACATCACCTTGAACCCTAGTAGTTATGAACCATTATGGTTAACAAGGGAGGATAATTCCCCCTAAGTGCCATTCATAGTGCCATTATTATATTTGAACCTAGTGTAGTCCACTTGAAAATAGTATGACACATCTGCACAATTCCCCCACTAGTTTTTTTTGTAAAGCAAGGGAACTAGGATTTTTAAGGTCATAGGTTCATGACAATAATTCCCATTGATTCTATACACCAACATAAATTCCCAATAATAACATTCTTTTTAAATAATCTATAACATTATTCAATTTGTCAACATTCTCCAACAAAACCTTTTGATCTTCGATCATGTCTCTCACCAATTAGTACTATAGATTAATGTTTTTCATCTGAGAATGATAAGTGATGTTATTTGCTAGAAATATTATTTGCAATAGAACCTTACATATACCTTAACATAATCTGCACAACCACACAACTTCCTTACTTTCATGGGTGGTTCCCAAGTATTCAAATTCTATGGTTTAAAATGCAACTATAGAGTGTCTATTCTTATTCAACTAATTTCTCCACCAAATAGGTTAAACAACTAACCACTTGTATATCTTCTACGATCAAATATCTAGCCTAGTTTACATCAACAAATATCACTCTATTTAGTCCAAGCCTCTTTTTATAGTAGATTCCATATTCTATAATTCCATGCAAATACTTGAAAAACCTACTTATATACGTCTAATGATTCTACCCTAAAATACATAGCGACCAACCTTTCTTCCCACAAATCCTAATCCTAGTATGTAAGTATCAAACTTTTAATACCACATTCTTGGGAATTTTTTTAGGCCATATAGGGATATTTTTAGCTTGAAGACTATCTCCTTCTTACCCTTCAAGTCGTTTCATGTATATTTCTTCTTCCATGTCCCCATGTAGGAACTTTATCTTTACATCCATTTGTTTTGCTTCAAGATTAGATATCGTAGCAAGATATAGTAGAAATATAATGGAAGCAATTTTGTAATCGGAGAGAAGATATCATCAAAGTTATTTCCTCCCCCCCACAAATATCCTATTTCTACTAGGTGAACCTCACTTTTACTTTTGTATTGAAATTCTTCTAAAACATCCCTTTGCTACCAACATGTTTTATTTCATTCAACAACTTGACCAAGTCTCATGCCTCATTTTTGTCCAAAGCCTCAATTTCTTTAACCATGGCCTTCTTCTAGAGTTTTCCCTCATATTCAGTTCGCTCCCTCATAATTCTAGGTTCATCATTAATAACGAATAAAACGAAAGATAGAATGAAAATCATTTGGACTATTGCTTTTTTTTACCTTCTTATGTGAACAAATACCCTCAATACTGGGGTTTGTGATTCCTCCTCTTCATCTAATTTAGCTAACTCATCTTCATTCATTGATCCATACTCTGCATTCACTGTTTTAAACTCTATTTTATTAATTTCTCCTTCTCTTGGTTCATATTCATGCTTGGGAGTACTTTTAACTTCTTGAAATATCACATCATGTCTATAAACAAATTTTTGTATTATTGGGTTCCAAATTTTGTATCCCTTTTACTCCACTTTATAACCAATGAAGATACATTTCTCTAATTTATTATCATAATTTCTCCTTTTATACTTTGGGACATGAACACATGCATCATAGCTAAAAACTATGAGTTTTACAAGCAAGGGTTTTTAACCAATATATGCTTCATGAGGCATCGTATCTAGCATTGCTACTGTAGGTGACCAATTGATTAGATAACATGAAATATCTACTATACCTACCCAAAATTCATGTTCTATTCTTGCACCACTGAGCATACATTTTACCTTTTCCATTAGTGTCTTGTCCCTCCTTTATGCAACTCTATTTTTTATTTTATTCATTTAACAAGAAATAGCAGCATTTGTGTTAAGAAAAACAAATATAGCTACTACTTGTAGCAATAATACATAAAGAACTCTAGATGTCAATCTTCAAAGAAATAAGAAGGGATTACCTTTATCTAATAAGAGCTTGGTTTAAATAACTTTACATATAGAAAATTATATTAAAAACCACTCAAATATGTATTTTTTCAAAACAAGACCTAAGAATCGAAGAGTTCTAAAAAATATATAAGACTACCTATGATTGGGGTTGATATTGACATTGTTTGTTGCTACATTGTTGGTGTCTTCGACCTACTAATTTAGTCATGAATAAGGTGCACCAAAAAGGAGGTGCGAAATACCATTATGGGATTAGTTGTGCGTAGACATTGTTTTCGATCTCAATGCTTCCAATTTTCCCTAGAGATACCTTATTTTCAAGTTTATATGCTAATTGGATGTTTTCAATCAACACATGAAATATTCTCACTTCAAGAATAAAATTTAATGAATGTCTAATCATAGAGAATATGAATATAGGCATGTAGTCTATAAGTCTAGAGCCTAAGATCAAGTGACGAATGATTTTATTTGAATCCCCTATCACTAAGAGTCTCTCAATGTGAAAAGAGTTAGCAATCCTCAAAATGTTGGAATAAGGAATTACTGAAAGGGCGGTGAATTAGTAATTAATGCTAATCTTAACAATCAATCTCAATTCTTATTTTTATCTTAACTTGGAACTCACTCATATGAGCATACACATCTAAATACATAATTATATATGTAAACCATTCACATTAACACACACCATTAATCATGAAAAACATAAACACATGGACACAAAGATTTAATGTGGAAACCCAAAACAGAAAAACCACCAATATATTTGTTATGATGTAATCTAAGATCCTAATTTGTTGCATCAATTTTTTTGTGAGCACCCACTCACATGAGGCCCCAGCGCCCTTCAAATTAGCAAGCTACAACTTGTTAAGAGCCTCTTATGAATGTAGGCCACAACTTGTTTTAGTCAATTGTCCTATGTTTCATACAATTTTCAAACTAAATGTAGTGACCCACTATAATTACAAAAAGCATGAAGAACCTGGTTTAGTTGTCTCTTATAGCTCCTTCTTCTCTACTTTGCATCTACACTCTCAACTTCTCTCTTCTCTTTCAACTCTGCTGCACACATTTCTCTTCATGACTCTTTAGCATGAGCACCCCACAATTATCACACAAATCACAAATATGCTCCACAACGCACACCCCGCTACAATGTTAACTCAGTGTTTCATAATTTTTTGTTTCACGGCTACATAATGAACAACGTAGTCTGTCAGCTCATCATTCAGCTCATGCATCCTGCAATAGCTTACTGATATTCAATTAATAACATGAGTATGGAAACCTCTACTAAAATACTCTTTGCTTCAACTCAATTACATAATTTGAGAGCATACATTAATTACATCCACACACAGAGAGAAGAAATAATGCAACATGCTATTAGAGGACTTAATTACACAAGATGGATCTCCTTCACTATCACTCATACAACTGCAATGAGACTCCCATATTGGTGCATTGAAAGCCACCTACTTCATTAAATGTGATCAACACATTCAATTTAAGTCGGTTCAATAGAATTAATTTCTTTGCATGAGACACTCAGTGCCCCATTTTGATGCTCTGCAATTAATCTTTAAGACAATTATGGGGTTTATAGGTTTTATCAAAGAATTTCAGCCCTAAAGCACCTCCAAATATGGTTAATTATTGAATAGAGTGCATAGGCCAAACTGAATATTGACCCATTCACTCTTCAAAATTCCCACTGAATTAAGGCCTTGATGCTTTTTATCACATGGTATGATGATCTCCATTTTACACACAATATATATTTTTTGTTGAACACTAATTAATACATAAAATCATCGTAAACTTGACTCTTCGGCACACTTTTCAATGCAGGTTAGGAGGCCGGAGGTTGGTCCACTTTCTTAGTGTGCACCTACATTTTCCTTGACTTCTCGATAGCCTGACTCATTGGAGGTCTGACTAGGTGGGGGTTCAAGCCCAACTGCCATTTTCTTTTTATTTTTGTTGAAAACCAAAAAATAGGAAAACTTCACCAAACCGACCCATTGGCGCGAACCTTGAGATCCTGCAACATCATATTACTACATCATGTTGATGTCATGTGGGCCACATGGATCCTCTTAAGTGGTGACATGTGTCATCTGAATTTGGCCCACTTGGCCACCTAAAAATTCCAAAAACACATGCCACATGTTCTCTTCCCATGTTGCCACATCACCTTGTGTTGATGTCATTGAGACCACATGGCCACCTCTAAGTGGTGCCACTTACTTCCTTTTCCATCCAATTAATGCTTTCTACCAATACTTAGTCCCACACAGGTCAGGGGTCGGGGGTTGGTACTTTGTAATCCTGCCAAAATCACCTAAACAAGCAACCTATTGATTTGGCTGAAGGTCCTACTAGGATGATGGCCTGACTAGATAAGGGGTTGGGGCCCGAATAGGTTTTACAACCAAGTAAAGGTTCCCACTTGGTTGGGGGTGAGGGGAGTTTCTTCTTTGGAATTTTGTTGTGCGACCCGACCTTTGACTAGGCCCGAATATGCTTAAGTCCCAAACTTACTCCAAAATATACCTAAGTCTGAAATAAAGATTTTTCTTCGTAAAAAAAAAGGAAGAGGTGGAAGCCTTCATGTTGACCTTTTTAATCTACTTACCTACCATATTTTTCGCTCTAGGAAGTCTTTTTTGGACTTCATCATACCATTGGAAAGCTCTTATGAGAACTATCCAATCGTTCCATTTCCAAGAGAATCTAAACTAATCTCATGAGGTAACAATAAAATAAAATATATAACTACTCCTTTGAATCTGGCCAAGGCTCCAACTCCAATAGAATAGGAAACATACCATATCAATTCCAAACATACTATGCATACGACATCAATGCTAGCCCAATTGACATCAATTCCAACACACTTTATGCCACTTGCCATCCTAACAATGTCAACTGTCCAACAATCTCCCCCTTTGGCATTGATGGCAACAATTCCATTGTAGCGACTTCCCTTGAAACCAAGCAGGGTTCTCCCCATCTCTACACTCCTCCTATCATCAATAATCATTCCACTCAGAAACTTCTTCTCCCCCTTTGACATCAATGGCAAAGGATGCACCTAATGAAGGAAACTCCCCCAGAAACTTTGCAACCTACTCTTTAATTGATCCAACAAGTTGAGTAGCTACCAATATTCATTCAAACTGAGTCATTTGTCTATAGAAAAAACAAATCCTATTTGCTACCTAAGATATTCAAAGGGTTCTCGTGGTAGTGGCTTTATGAATACATCTACAATCTAATCAGTAGCAACCACATATTCAAGTTGAACAACATTAGCAACAACTTGTTCTCTTAATAAATGAAAATTAATTGGAATATGCTTGGTATTTCAATGCATGACAAGATTTTTAGAGATTCTGATAGCACTAGTATTGTCACATGTGATTGGAATTTAATCATTCAACTCTACCTTGATTTCCTTTAAGGTATTCTTCTTCCAAAGAATTTGTGTTCAACATGTAGTTGCAACAATGTACTCAACTTCAGTTGTAGATAACAAGATTGAGTCTTGTTTTTTGTTGAACCAAGACACAAGGCAATATCCCAGAAAGAATGTTTCTTCAGAGGTGATTTTCCTCAAGGTTGCCCGCCTTATCAACATTAGTATAAGCTTTTAGCTTAAAATATTTACTTCATAGTTTGGTGTTCCTTACAAGTATTTGAAAATCATTTTTACAACATTGACATGGCTTTCTCTACGGTCAGCTTGAAATCTATCCACTAAGCCCACAAATTGCATTATGTCTGGTCTAGAGGCAGTGAGGTACAACAAGCTTCCAATTTTTGATCTGTAGGTTGTCTAATTTACAAGAGGGATTTCACACTCCTTACATAAGTTACAACTTGTAACCATGGGGGTACAAACTAGCTTGCATTCTTCCATCCCAAATTTCTTCAGTGTTTCTCTTAAATACTTGGATTGTGAGATGAAGAGGCCATTTTTAAACTGAGTAATTTGGAGTCCGATGAAGAAGGATAGTTATCCTATCATATATATGTCAAATTGTTTCTGCATAGACTCAACGAATTGGTGTCCCATCTATTCCAAAACACCATCCATGTAAACTACAACAACCATCAAATAATCATCTTCAGATTTTATATACAAATTACTATTAGCAGTTTCTCTTTTAAATCCCTGCATTTGTAGATATTTGTCCAATCTGGCATACCACACTATAGGGGTTTGATTTAGTCCATACATGGACTTTTTTAGTCTACAAACAAAATCTTCATTTTTTGAGAGCATGAACCCTTTTAGTTGTTGTATGTATACTTCTTCTTCTAGATCTCCATTGAGAAAAAATGATTTCACTTCCATTTGATATACCTTGATATTCTTATTAATGGAAAAGGAAAGAAACATTTTGATGGCTTCCATTCTTTCTACAAGTGCTAAGGTCTCTTCAAAATATATCCTTTCTATCTAATCATACCATTTGCAAACTAGTCTTGCTTTGTTTCTTATCACTTGTCCTGTCTCATTTAGCTTATTTTTAAAGACCCATTTTATACATATAATGTTTTTGTCTTTCATCCTAGGGACAAGATACCAAGTGTCATTTTTCTCATTTTGGTCCAATTCTTCATCCATTTCCTTCACCTGAGACTTTTCTTCACTTGCATGACTGGGATTTTTAGGCTTTATTTGTGACAGTAGAGCAAGGTTTGCACAACTTGGACTGTTGATGAATCTCCTTCTAGTTCGAACATAGAGTCTGCGGTCACCAATAATTTGACTTTTTGGGTGTTGTTTCTGCTCATACCTGGAAGGATTTTTATGCCTCGTTGTTGTCTCTTTTTCTTCGTCTTCATCTTCTGCTTCTACTTCTTCTTGATCTAAGAATTTGGAGGTTGAATCTTCTTCTTCACTCAAGTTCTTGTTTTCTATAGGTGGATTTGAACGTGGAATTATTCCATCCACTACAATATCAATGCAATCTTCAACCCTTTTTGTCCTCTTGTTGAAGCACTTGTACCCTTTACTCTTGACTGAGTATCCAAAAAATATACCCTCATCAACTTGAGAATCAAAATTTCCATATTTTTATCATCTCTCTTGATATAACATTTTCTCTTGAACACTTTGAAATGTTTCATTGATGTTGGTCTCCCTTTCCATAGCTCATAGGGAGTCTTATCACCATAGGACTAAGTTGTGTCCTGTTTTCTAAATAGATAGTTGCTTGTGTTGCTTCTCCGCAGAAGGTGTGTGGAACCTCCCATTCATCCATCATTTCTCTAGACATCTACTAAATTGTTTTGTTCTTTCTCTCTACCATTCCATTATGTTGTGGAGTTTTGGCCACTAAGTACTGCCTCCTTATGCCATTTTTTTCACAATACTCTTCAAACTCTCTTGAGGTCAATTTTCCACCTCTGTCTGATCTTAAGCATTTAATATTTATATCTTTCTCATTTTCAAACCATACTTTAAATATCTTGAATTTTTTGAGAGCTTCTAATTTTTCTTTCAACAACATTATCTAGGTGGCCCTGGTAAAATCATCAACAAATAAAATAAAGTACCTTTATCCTCTTGGGATATTTGTCCTTGTAGGGCCACATATATCAGTGTGAACCAACTCCATAGGTTTATAGGTTGAGAATTCCTTTGTCTTAAATTGAGTCTTTGTCTTCTTTCCAAACTGACATGACTTGCAGATCGAGCTATCATGCTTTGATAGTATTGGAAATCCTATGACTGCTTCTATTTTGTTGATCTTTATTAGGATGTCAAAATTTAAAAGGGCAAGTCCTTATATGCCACATCCAAGATTGATGTGTCTTACTTAGGTAGCATCTCACTGTAGAATCATCAAACACACACACACACACACACACACACACACACACACACACACACACACATATATATATATTGTTGTGAGTCCTAACTACCTTTCCCACAAGCTTCCCATTCTCTATTTTTCGGATCTCATAGTCTTTAACCGAAATGTCATATTATAGCCATTATCACACATTTGACTTACATTGAGAAAATTGTGCTTGAGGCCTTCCACATACAACACATTTTGGGCCTTGGTCTTCTCATCAAGACTAACTATGCCCTTCCCCTTAATTTTTGCTGGAGCATTATTTCCAAAGGTGACATTATTCCCTTTATATTTTTCTTTTAGAAACAATAATTTACTCTTGTTCCTAGTGATATGTTTAGAGCAACCACTATCCACATACCATCTATTTTATTGATCATGTATAGACAAAGCAAGTCCACTTTCCTCATTTTTCTCAGTTTTCTGCTTCCAACTCCTCTTGTCCCTAAAGGATGTTGGTTGCTCAGTGTATTGTGGTTTATAAGGGTACTCAATCATGATTCTACACTCACTTTACTTGTGCCCAAAATTATTACACTTGAAGCATTCAATTTCATCCATTAGGAAAGGGAAAGGATTTATATTCATGGGGAATGAGTTCTGAGCTCTAGGTTTTTTATAGTTTCTATATTTGTAATTTTCATATCTTTCAACTATAACAATTCCACAATTAATGGATTTATGTCCAAAGATATAACTTTTATAACAATGGAAATACAACAACTATGGGTACCTGATATTTAGGAATTTATGAGCTCGAGCTAGTTGCTTGTAACTTTGTTGTCTTGTTGACTAATTTACATCTCAGTGTAGAGTATTAGAGAAGTTAGTATTCTTGCTCCAAAGTTGAGTGCTTCTCTGGCTTGGTTTTTGTTTACATTCATTGACTCTAACTTGTAACACCTTTGCAAAGCTCTAGGGGCCTTTGAATCTTGTGGACCTGAAACTTGTCTTTGCTTTAGAAGATTTTCATGATTCAGAGTATTCCAGGCCTATCTTGTTCTCTGGAGACCTTTTACTGCTAAAGATGTGATTTAATTTCTCTATTCCTTTAGAAATTTTTTTGTCCAAACCCTTCTCAAATTTAGACTTCTCAAGGTTTGTTCGCAAGGAAATAAATTCTTCTTCAGAATGTGACAATTCTCTTCCCATTCAAGGATAAAATTATTTAGAAGCTCCTCCTTTATTTTTTCTTCCTCCATCCTAACTTTTAGGATGTTTCTAAAATCACCTCCTCCTATTTATTGATCAACTCCTTTTTCAGGAGTCTATTCTCATCTTCTAGTTTTTCATAAGTCTTTTGTTTTTCTTCTAATTGAAGTGCTAGGATATCATTTATTTTAATGGCTTCATTATTATTATTATTATCTTTGATAAAAAAATTCCTCATTATCATATTTGTACGTAACTTCTTCAACTTGAAACAACTACTCTTTTAGTTGCTTGTTCTTCTTTCTGGCCTTCTTTAACTCATTAAGAGCACTAATGAATTCCCCTTTGAGATCCACTATTCATTCTTCTTCTTCTTCTTATTCAAGGTCTGTGTCATTCTTGGATTTGGATTCAACTTCAAATTCCATAAGTAAGCACTCATTAGTATTATCTTAGAAAGAGTCGTTGTTGTTTGCTTCCGATGTAGAATTGTCTTCCCTAGAGTAAAGCCCCTTCTTCTTGAAGGATTTCTTCTTCTGAAGGATTTCTTCTTCTGATATTTCTGAGCTTTGTCTCTGGGTTTCTAAACCTTATTCTTTTCTGGAATTTCTTTATAAGGACATTTGGAAGTAAAATTCCCAACTCTTCCACAATCAAATCATTTGAAGGGTAGGTTTCCTTTATACTTACCTGAACCACATTTTAATTTTCTTGCAAAATGAGCCAAATCTTAATCAGATTCATAACTAGAACATTCTTGGTGATCTTTGTGATCCTTGCTCTTCTTAAATAATTTAAATGCTAACTCCTTTGGTTTATTCTTCTCTTTTCCTAATCTCATTTCATATGTTGTGAGAATTATATGTAGCTAGTCCATTGTGAGATATGAGATTTTGGCATCGAATCTCATAGGAAAGGATCTCAAGACCTTCTGAACAACTACTTCCTCCTTGAGATATTTACCAAGTCCTCTAATCACGTTGGTTACTTCATAAACTCTAACGAGATATTCTGTTATGCTTTCTTCCTCATTAATTCTTAAGCTCTTGAACGTCATTCTGAAGGTTTTAAGCTTTGCTTTATTAACCTTCTCATCTCCTTGAATATTATTATGGTTTTCCCACACTTCTTTGACTAAATTACAATGCACTGCCTTTACTAGTTCAGATTGACTAAGACCAAATAGAATGACATTGTTGGCCTTTGCATTGTTCCCATAAATATTTTTTTCATTTGCATCTATTGGAGGGGCCACTAGAACAACATAATAAACTAATACAAGATCCAAACATATACACCTAAGGACATGAAATAGGCCTCCATCCTAACCTTCTAGAAGACATAGTTTGTCCCATTGAAGACTGGTATCTTACTTGAATAAGCATCTTTATTCTTTTGTCTATACATGATTCCTTATAGATATACTTTCTAGTGGTTAAACTATTCCTGAAGGAACCTAGATCTAATACCAATTGTTGGAATAAGGAATTACTAAGAGTGTGGGGGGGGCGGGTGAATCAATAATTAATACTAATCTTAACAATTAATCTCAATTCTTATTTTTTTCTTAACTTGGGACTCACTCATATGAACATTCACAATTGAATACATAAGCAACTATGTAAACCATTCACATGAATACACACCATCAATTGTGATCAACATACAAACATGGGCACAAGACTTAATCTGGAAACCAAAAAGGAAAAAACCACCATTTGTTTGTTAATATGATGTAGTTTAAGCTCCTTTTTAGTTACACCAATTTGTTCATGAGAACCCACTCACAGGAGGCCCCAACCCCCTTCAAATTAGCAAGCCACAAATATCCAATAGGCACCAACCACTTATGAATGCAAGACACAACCTGCTTCAACCAACTGTCTTATTTTTCACACAATTTTCAAACTAAAGATAGTGGCCTACTATAATTACAAAAAGCATGATGAACCTGGTCTATTGTCTCTTACATATCCTTCCTCTCTGCTCTACATCAACACTCTCAGTTTCTCTCTTCTCTACTCTTTCGGCTTTGCTACACAAACAACTCTTCATGACTCCTCAACACAAGCACCACACAATTCTCACACAACTCACAGATATGCTCCACAACGCATACCCGCTACAATCACACCCTAACTCAATGTTTCCTAATTTTTTGGTTCCATGGCTACACAATTAACGATGTAGTATGTTATCTCATCATTCAACTCATGTGTCTTGCAATAGCTTACTAATATTAAATTAAGAACATGAGTATGGGAACATCTACTGAAACACTCTCTGCTTCAACTCAATTAGATAGTTCGAGAGAATACATTAATTACATTCAGGCACACAATGAAGAAAAAATGTAGCATGATATCAAAGGAATTAATTACACTGATAGCTCTCCTTCACTATCACCTTTACAACTACAATGAGAATCCAATATTAGTGCATTGAAATCCACCTACTTCAACAACTATGGTCAACCTGATGGGCCTCTAAATTAGACATAAATTAAGACCCATGCCTCTAAATTAATCATAAATTAAGGCCTATGACCATCCTTCAGCATATTAAACCTCTCTTTTGCATTAGATAATGTATTTTTAACTTTAATATATTCATTCGGAAGGTTTATAAATAATTGCATATTTGTGCCTAATATTATTTATTTTTGTGGAATATTATGAGAATATTGGGCAGATTACGAAGATTTCGAGGAGGAGATAATTTAGGGACTTGCTCCCTACTACAGGAGGATCAATATTAAATAATAAATCAACAAGATATTATGGAATTATGACACAGATTATGGAACTCCAATGATTGAGAAAATCTAGGAATGTGTTCCTTGCCATTTAATGCAGATTCTTAGTATTGGGAACTAGATCCACTAATCAAGGGATTTTGGTGGGGAAAGCTTCCTCCATTCACGAGGAATGATTCCTAATAATTTTGTATAAGTACCAAGTCGAATTTGCCTCTAGGTAGAGATTTTCATTAGTGTTCTTGTGGAGAGAACTCGTATTTCTGTAGCTCCATTGTATTTTCTTGCAGGGATGTAATTGTATTGATGAAAATAATGAAGATTGGTGTCATGTTCAACTTATAAATCTTGTTCTCCTCCATAGGTATTTGAGTTTCCTTGGGCTTGGCCATCCCAGGAGCCTCAGATCCCTTTTTTATCATTTTATTTCCTTCTTTTCACTTCTTATTCACATGCATCTCTTGTTTTTATTTATTTCCATTTCTGCATTTAGTATTAATGATTTCTTATTGTAGGATTGGGTTAAATGGTTGATGTAAGTTATTTTACAGGATCACAAGTATCATTTCATCCTTTGAAAAGCTTTGGAAGGTCATAGTAATCATTGAGCTACTTGTATTACCTTTCTTGTTCCCAAATCTAGATTTCTAGAACTCCTTTGTGGCAAAGAATAATAAATTTCTGCTATATTTTAGAGCATGCTAACAAGATTCAATCGAGTTGGTTCCACTTGCATTAGATCACAAAAACATTCTAGTTCATAACAAAAATTACCCCATTGCATTTTCACTTGATTAGGTTAGGCATTTTATAGATTTCCTAGCTCACTAGTTCTCGAATTTCTAAATTTTCGACTAGTAATTTTTTGCTAGTTTTTAACATGGGTTAACAAAGGTATTTTTGAGTGATTCCACTTAGAATGGAGACCTAAGACATCCCAGTCAATAAAAAAATTTGTTTCTTCCAATTTGAATTTGATTTTTTGGGTCATTCGATGAATTATAATTTCGTATAGTAAATCTATAACATCCTGTAGTAAAACAAGGGATCCTATAGGAGAACTAGGGGATCCTGTAGGAGAACTAGTACATCCTGCAGGAAATCTTGTAGCGGCCTGTTTTGAGCCCAAATTGAGAAAAATCATTATTGAATCTGGGATTAGGCCCCTACTTGACCTCCAAGCCATCAAAATCATTGTACCCCTCTTCCTCCACACCTGTCTCCCCTGCCAAAGATCAAGGAAAGATTAGCATTTGCATTTATAAAGCAAAAAGATTAAAAAATGAGTTCTTTTATATTTACACATGCACACAACAGTTAGTACTCTCTAGATTAGATTTCATGCTTAGATTAGTTAAAACATCACATGTGACAAATAGGGTTAAAATAGGGTTCTTTTGCAAGCAAAGTGTGTTAATAAGTAGATAGAGGATTTCATGTTACTTTACAAGCATTTTTAAATTCAATCTTTCATTCCTGAAAATAGGCAGCATTTATTTTCTCTCATGACAACAAAGGAAGGACACATTGTATGCTTCACATATAGTGCTGATACCTCTTAAGTTTGTACGAACCTCGGGTTGATAATTAAAGTCGGTAGCCTTGGGAGTTGCAACATTCTTGTTGCAATAATGAGGCTCATCACTTTTTGGCACCGTTGCTGGGGAGGTGTCAAAGTATGCATTGTTTTCTTCCCTAGTTGATTCATTTATTTTTACTTTGTGCAGAAAAATAAATTTACATTAGGCATATTTAATTTCAAAAGTAGAAAATTTCATTGCATTATAGTTTTCATTCAATCATAAAAACAAAAAATCTCCAACACCAACCCACCCCCCCATTTTATCACGTGGTGTAGTAAGAGCCACATCACCATTCACTTTTGCAGGTAGAAGAAGAAGATGGCAAAGAATGTAGAAGAAATGGATGGAGATGATGACAATGAGGAAGATCCTCTCAGATTTCCCATTCAAGATACTAATGGTAGTGTGCACATGAAGAACATCCCTCCATCTTTTCTTCCAAAATTTCATGGTCTAAGGTCAGAGGATCCAGAAACCTTTCTCTTTGAATTTGAAATTGTTTGTAGATCTTATGGTTACTTATTAAAAACTCAAAAACTGAGATTGTTTCTGGCAACATTGAAGGATAGAGCTCTTAAATGGTTCATGAGTTTAGGGACTAATTCAATAAAATCATGGAATGATATGCAAAATACATTTCTAGAAAAATATAAATATCACGATATTAAGGAAGAAATATTTAAAATGAATCAAAGAGAAGATAAGAGCCTTGAGGATATAATAGATAGGTTCATGTATAATGTTAAGAGGGAAAAACTACATCATTTAGGATCCGACACACTAAAAACCCTCTTACTTAGAACAATTAGGGATGAGTGGATTGATCTCTTTGATCTGATGAGTAGAGGTGATGTATACCAATTATCACTTGAAGAAATTTGTGAAACATGCAAACACATATCAAGAGGAAAGGTAAGAGTAGGTAAATCCACATCAAGGTTGGTAAGTCAAGCTAAACTTGGAAATTTGTTTGATGATTTTAAAATAGAAATTCTTAGCAATCTAACCAAACAAGTAGAAATGTTAATAATGCAAGATGAAGAAAAATAAGATGTTGATATTTGTGTTATCCATGCAGAATCACATGATGTTAAACATTGTCCATCATTACCAAGGTTGAAGAAAGTTTACCAAGAGGACAATGGAGCAAGTCAATTACCAATGCAGCTATTCTATGTAGCTCCAAGAGGACCATGGCATCCTATTCAACCTAGTATGATGCAAGAACCTAATTCACAATTTCAAGCTTATGCACATCCATCTCAAAGTAATTGGAACACACCCTTTCCTTGGCAACATTGGCCATCTGAACCCCAAAACCATTTTTGGCAATAAGGTTGGCAAGGAACTTATGGGAGCCATCGACAATATCCTCAATATCCTCCATACCCAACTCCATGTTATCCCTACCATTCACATCCACCACAACCATAACCCCAACCACATCCATCTCAAATATCCACTCCCACTCAACTACCTGCACCACCATTTCCAAACCCACACATTGAAGTAGCTCAACCCACTTACAATGCTGAGGTACAACACTTCCAAACATTTCATCTTGAGATCAATGGTATTCACCATAGCTCATGAATAGTATTGCAAAAAAGATATTATCTTGATATCATTGAAGGATCACATCCAGAAGAAGAAGATTCAAATGAGAAGACCACAGAATCATGGGCTGCACTTGATGAAGAGCAGACATCAAAATCAAAGATCGAGGGAGCTCTCTCATGGTTACCATCAAATCCTCCATGTATTCAAGAGAACAATAAAAAAAAAGAGGAATATTTGAAGGTCATGGTAGAAGAAGACATGAAGAATGATCCAAATAAACAAGAAAACCAAGGACATCAAAGTTATATTGAGGTTTGGTTCCAGAAAATCAACAATATGGAGCATCACTCTCTTCTTCAACTATGCTTGATCCTTTCAAAGTCAAATCATTTGGTCTATGAAATCCAGGTACATGTCAAAGCATACATTCCATGTCTGCACATCATTTTGTCTATCATCTTGATGTGCACATGGCTCCATTGGAAGTACTCTTATACTTGAAAGTGATTTTGTTTTTCAAGTAGTGTAGGGTAGAAAAAAAAATGAAAAATAAGAGAAAAAATAAAAATCTTAGGTGAAAAGCTCCTTTGAGGTGCCTCAGATTGGCTCATTGATTGAAAACCTCCATAAGGTGGTCAATGGGTTGGGAAAAAATAAAAAAAAAGAGAAAAAAGAAAAGATCCTAGGTGAAAACCTCATTTAAGGCACCTAGGTAGACCTACTTGTTGAAAACCTCATTGAGGCGACAGTAGGCCTAGAAAAAAAAGAAAGGAAAGAAATAAAAAATCCCTTGCTCCATGTATCTTTTTGATGAATGTGGGTGCTCTCCAACATCTACAAGGAACAAAAACAAGTTTCCACCAAATAAAGAAAAAATAGGTCAAACCTAGTCAAAATAAGTCAAATTTTGGCTTTCTCCTCCTTTGCTCAAATGCTCCAACAAGTCCAAGGCCATGCCAATTCATCATCCTCATCTATTTACACCATCCACCCATCATTCTAAAGCTTTTCCCATTCAGTTGGCTTGCTATCCTAAAAAACTACAGGGAGACTCTGTTTTACCACAGGAAACAAAAATACATAGAGCATAAATTTTTTTTTTCCATAACTTGAAAACCATGAATCAATTTGCCAATATGTTTTAGGGGGAGATGCATATGGATGATGGTAACTTGCTCAAGCAATTTCAGCAAATTCTAGTGAATAGTTTTCAAGAAATCAACCTCCATCACCTACATCCATTTTTGTATTTTCTCAATATATATGCATCCATTTGAAAAGATGTTTCATGGGGAGATGCGTATGAATGATGGTAACCTGACCAAGAAATTTTATCAAATTCTAGTGCATGGTTTCCAAGAAATCGGACTCCATCACCTTCATCCATTTTTAGTTTTTCTTGAGGTTCGTGCATCCATTGGCCATTTTTTTATTTTTATTTTTATATTTATTTATTTATTTTTATTTTTTTTATGGGGAGGTGCATAATGATGATGGAAACATGCTCAAAAGTTTCAAGTCAATCCATTTTACCGTTTGGGAGATATAGATAAAACAAGTCTGCTACAAGAGGCTATCCTAAATTACTATAGGAGTTTCCTATAGTACTACAGGAAGTTCCGAAAATCTACAGGAAAGACAGTCTGATGGAAAAATTATGATGTAGGTATGTTTTGGGATAGGAAAAAAGGACATTGACTTCACCACATCTCAACCAACACCCATCATGACCATGTCACTCTATGGCACACCTTCCAGTCATTCCAATACCTATTTACCTTCCAACAGAGAAATGACACAAACATTAAAAAAAAGGGCAGCTACAACAACCTATTTGGAAGTAACATGATTGAAAGAGGAGAAGCATAACTACAGGCACAATGAAACTCCTTTAGAGCTCAGCAACAACAGAGGAAGCCATCACCTGCACATCAATAAGAAGACAACCCATCAACAAAATAAGATCAACAAAAAAGAAAAAGGTAGTCAAGAAGATGTACCTGAGTCATGAGAAGCACAAAAACATCAACGCAGCAGCAGCATGCATGTCTCTCAACAACCATCAGGTAGGTACATGTATGCAATATTCTTGACCTCTTCTCTTGAGCATATTATAGTGAGAAATTTGTTGTCATTTCATTAGAGATGACTTTTTATAAGCTAAGGATGGGTTAGCAGTGTCAACCACCTTCAACTAGTTAATTACAGCTCACTCTTTCACTCATGCAATGTTGAAAACTCAAATTATGGAGGGTGATGATTTCAAGCAATGAGGACAATAGTTAAAAAAAGATTTCTTTGCAAAGGCCAAGTCACCACAACATTCCAAGCCCTCCATCCACTTCATATTCATTATCTATCCATCATTCATCCATCCCATTTCATAATTTCAAGAACAAATCCTATCTCACCCTGAAAATTTCTTGAAAAAACAAATAGAGCATCCTCTCCATTTTCAAAATCTACATCATTTCTCATCCCTCCCATACAGTTAGAAGACTTTGAAGGAAGAAGGAATGACTACTACAGGAAGGCATAATGCTAATACAAGAAGGAAGAAATAAAAAATTGTGCTAAAAGCCAAAATGATAGTGCATAAGAGAGACCTAATCAAAATAGAGAATTCCAAGGCCAGTAGGCAATCACCTAGGCCACAAAAGAGAAGAAGAAGGCAACAAAAAGAAATAAGGCATTCACCATCAAAATAGAACTCAAACTACAGTGATGAAAAGAGATTTTTCAAGAGGTCTCCAAATCTCTTTTTAGCTTTTGTCCAAGGCCTAAAAATGGGAGAAAGATACGGGAGTCAAGTTGAGAGCCTGTCCTAGGCTCAGACTATCATTTATGCTCAAAAGGGTTTTCCTGTAGTTTTAACAGGGTTTCCTGCAGTTTTGACAGGAATTATGTTAGGTCCCTATAATACTAGTGATGCCCCCATTAGTATTGTAGTTGTATCCCTTATTAATATTGTTGTGCCCCTATTGTCCCCATATTGTTACTACTGTGCCCCATAGAATCCCTCTATTGTTATTTTTGTGCCCTTATATTAGTATTGTTAGGTCGGCTTGGTTATATTGTGATCCCTTAGACTCCTATATAGAGAAAGGAGGTTTTGTCATTTGAATCATCTAAGAATTTTTCATTTATGTAATGTAAAGGAGGTTGCCCCCACGAAGAGGCTGAATTATAAGGCATTGATCTATCTTTTCTATCTTTTTGTGAGCTGGTTTCATAACATTTGGTATCAGAGCTTTGGATTCTAGGGTTTCGCTGCTCCAAATAGGTCATCGTGGCATTTTCACTATAACATTTTTTTTCTACGATCTTTCAGAAGTGAAAAAAAACGCATTTGAGACGAAATCGCACTAAACCTCGGGTCTGAATTTCAGAAATTTTAGCGCTATATTTGCGGAGATATGATATGATGAAGTTGGTCTTTTTGCAGACTCTTGAATTACATTCCAAATAGGTGACCTAGGGAAAATCGTCATAACTTTCTCTCTGAGCATCGGATTGAAATTTTGTAAGAAGGTATAGAAAGAGGACAGATTGTAGTTTCTTGTATATGTTTTTCAAAGCCAAAGGTCGAAAAAGTGACACGTGGCACTTCATACAATTTCGCTCTTCTGGCAAGGTCTATAATCAGGTCATCTTGGGAGATTGTGCATAACTATTCCTTGGAGAATCCAATTTGGATAAGACTGGTGGCATTGGAAAGAGGACACATAGGGCTACTATCAGTCACAATTTTAGAACTGGATGATCTGAAATTACAGAGATACATCATATTCAATATCAAGCTCCTACAAAGTGAAAAAAGGTGTGTAGTTTTTTTTAAATTTTTGCATAAGCTTGGTTTGAAAAATTAGTTTGAAGGAATTCAAACGGCATATTAAAGCATTATTATCGGTAATTGATGCCCCAAGGAAAGAAAATGCAAACACCTAGTAAGAATCCTGAAAGATCTAGCATGACTCATGAAGAAGAGGAAGAAATGCAACATGATATATCAAAATTACGAGACCAAGTGCAACAAGTGTCACTTGCACAAAAAGTCACAAAATCTAAGATGGATGGTTTAAAGAAAGATTTAGAAGCTAATATGGATGGTTTAAAGAAAGGTGTAGAAGCTAAGATGGATTGTTTAAAGAAAGGCATACAAGCTAAGATGGATTGCATGGAAGCTAAGATGAATGGCATGGACGCTAAAATAGATGGCATGGATTATAAGATGGAAGAATTGAAGATAAATATGAATAAGTTGCTACAAGAAATGGTCACTAATGGTGAAAGGGTAGTAAAGGAAACTCACAATGAAAACAAAAGAAATGTTAATCATGATTCCATAGACTCTAATGCTGGATCGAAGACCCACCATATTCCAAAAATCGATATGAGGAAGTTTGATGGCAAGGATCCCGCAACATGGATATTATAGATGGAGCAATTTTTCAATCTCAATAATGTGCAAAACACACAAAAGGTACATATTGCAACTTTATATTTGGAACCAAATCAGTTTGTATGGTACCAATGGCTTTTCTCTCGTAAAAAAATTATCGATTGGGCAATTTTTATGGAAGAATTGACAGCACATTATGAGGATACAAAAAGAAACACTTTTTTTAGCCAATTGATAAGTCTCAAACAAAAGGGTTCAATAATGGAGCACATTGAGGAGTTCCAAAAATTGAACATAAGGGTAGAAAATATTCCAAAGGAGCATAGGATTGATGTGTCCATAGGGACTTTAAAGGATAATATCCAACATGATGTTCGCCTTTGGGAACTTGATTCATTAGAGAAGGCATTCAGGTTAGCAAGGAAAATGGAAAGAAAAATTATGGCAACCAGGAAGCATACCACTCACAACTATAAAGATGGAAGTGTTGTTGCCCCTAGCCTTCCACAACCTATAAGGTTGACACCACAACAATTGGAAGAAAAAGAGCAAAAAGGCTTTGTTATAGTTGTGATAGCAAATACACTAAAGGTCATAAGTGTGCTGAGAAGAAATTATTCTACATAGATTGTGAAGAGGAAGAAGAAAATGAGCAAGAAAGGTCAAAAGAAGAGGATATACTCTAGGAACAAAGCCTAGATAAAGAAGAAATGAATCCGACTATATCTTGTAATGCATTGGCTGGAATTACCACTCCTCAAACCATCAAGATAGAAGGACAAATCAAGAAGAAAAAGGTAATAGTGTTGATTGATTCAGGAAGTACCCACAATTTTATTCACTGTAAGATAGCAAAAGAATTGAATTGCTTCCTATATCCAGCACCAGAGTGTCAAGTGATGGTTTCAAATGGAGGAATGATAAATTTCTCTGGAAAGTGCCAGAATATCAAGCTATCCATGGGAGAATATGTATTGAAAAGCCCAATGCTTTCCATTCCAATGGGAGGTGCTGATGTTGTACTAGGAGTTCAATGGCTACAATCCTTGGGTACAATAGCTTTTAACTTTCAAGAACTTTCCATGAAATTTTATGCGGAAGGAAAGGAAGTTGAATTAAGGGGTATTGTAGGGAAACCGGGAAAGATAATAAGCTCTAATGGTATGACAAAGCTTCTAAAAAAGGAACAACGAGGTGTAATTGCACAATTATGTTTGCTAGATGTTTCCACATTGAATTCATCTATTGCTCCAGATCTCCAAAAAGTCTTGGACAATCATTCCAAGGTATTTGAGACTCCCAAAGGTCTCCCACGTATTCGTGATCATGATCATGCTATTCATTTGATTCCAGGAAGTGTTCCTCCAAACATCAGGCCGTACAGATATCCCTATGCCCAAAAGAGTGAAATTGAACGTATGGTTACAGAAATGCTTGAGGATGGTATAATTCAACCTAGCCAAAGTTCTTTCTCTGCTCCAGTAGTATTGGTGCACAAGAAGGATGGATCATGGTGAATGTCTCCGGATTATAGGAAGCTCAACAAGCTCACTATTAAAGATAAGTTTCCCATTCCTGTCATTGATGAATTATTGGATGAATTGCATGGATCAATTTACTTCACCAAGTTAGATCTTTGTTCAGGATATCATCAAATCAGAATGAAGACTCAAGACATTCCGAAAACAACATTTAGAACTCATGAGGGTCACTATGAGTTTTTGGTCATGCCTTTTGGCCTTACCAATGCACCTTATACATTTTAAGGTTTGATGAATTCCATTTTCAAACCCTTCCTTAGAAAATTTGTGTTAGTATTTTTTGATGATATACTAATCTACAACAAGTCTTGGAAGGATCATGTTGAACACGTTGACAGGGTGCTACAACTATTGGAGGAGAAACAATTATATACAGAAAGATCCAAATGTTTCTTTGGAGTACAAGAGGTGGAATATTTGGGTCATATTGTATCTCATGAAGGAGTTAAGGTAGACCCTAGCAAAATTAAAGCCATTAAGGAATGGGAAATCCCCACATCCATAAAGCATTTGCGAGGATTTCTCTGGTTGACAGGGTATTATCGCAAGTTTGTTAAGAATTATGGGAAAATAACAGCACCCCTAACAACATTGTTGAAGAAAGATGCATTTTCATGGACTCCATAAGCAACAAAGGCCTTCAAAGATCTTAAAGAGGCAATGTGCCAAGCACCGGTCTTAGCTACACCAGACTTCACAAAAAACTTTATTGTGGAATGTGATGCTTCTGGAAATGGAATTGGTGCTGTTTTAATGCAAGATGAAAGACCCATTGCTTTTGAAAGTCGTCCAATCAAGGGAAAGTATTTACACAAAGCTATTTATGAGAAGGAAATGTTGGCAATACTACATGCACTTAAGAAATGGCGACCCTACCTAATGGGAAGACACTTCAAGGTAAAAACGGATCATGATAGCCTTAAATACTAGAACAAAGATTATCCTCTGAAGAGCAACAAAAATGGGTCACAAAGATGTTAGGTTATGACTTTGAAATCATATACAAAAAAGGGAAGAAAAATGTTGTGGCAGATGCACTCTCAAGAAAGGATGAGGATGTGGAAGCATTGTTGTGCGCCATTTCTATTATCCAACCAGATTGGATAAATGAAGCAAGGGAGGAATGGAAGAATGATGAAGAAGTGTGGGAACTTATTTGAAAGTTACAACAATATTCTAGTACATCTGATACATTTAGTTGGAAAATGATTCGTTATGGTACAAAGATCGCTTATACCTCTATAAGAATTCCCAACTCAAATAAAAGATTATTCTGGAATTGCACGCTTCTCCCTTAGGAGGGCACTCAGGATTTTTAAAAACTTACCACAGGGTTAAGAAGGAAATTTTTTTGGGATGGCCTTAAATTGGATATTCAAAAGTTTGTGGTGGAATGTTTGGTATGCCAACAAAATAAAGCTGACATGCAGTAGAAATATGATCCCATTAACCAACTGGATTCTAATAACAGGATCTAATCACTGGATGGGAGGTTCTAAATAAGGATGGAGAAAGGAATAAAAGGGATGGGCTTCTCCAAGCATATTCTGCTTGCTTTCTCTAGGGTCGGCCTAGTGATCACAAATAAATATGCGAGACGATATGGAAACATAGTTCCTACCTGTAGACGTTCACTGAACGATACGAAACGCGAGGTCCTACAGCAACACTTAGAGCTTAATCGAAGGGGAATAATCAAAGGGGAATAAGCCGCAGAGGTTACTCACAGGGCCTAATCCATGGGGATACACATAGAGCTACACGTAGAGGAGTACTCTCTGAGCTACAACGTAAGACACAAGGTCTATTACAACCTTTATCCATTCCAAGCCAACGTTGGGAGGAGGTTTCAATGGATTTTATCATAGGTTTACTCAAGTCTAAGGGAAAGAGTGTCATCATGGTGGTAGTTGACAGACTTACCAAGTATGCACACTTTTGTGCATTATCATATCAATTTAAAGCCAGTACAGTTTCTACGACATTTATGGAAACAATTCAAAAGCTACATGGAAACCCAAAAATTATTGTAAGTGACAGATATCCCATTTTTACAGGAAATTTTTGGCTAGAATTATTTTCTTGTCTTGGTACTCAGTTAGCTCATAGCTCATCTTATCATCCTCAATTTGATGGGAAAATGGAGATAGTAAACAAATGTTTGGAAGGATATCTTCATTGCTTTGTATCTGATAAACATACACAATGGGTCAAATGGTTGCCTTTGGGTGAATGGTGGTATAACACTTCCTTCCATACTGCAACAAAAATGACCCCATTTACGACACTTTATGGATATCAGCCACCATCCATCACATCATATTTAAGAGAAAATTCTAAGGTTCAAGTAGTGGAACATCACATCGAGCATTAACAACAAGTTCTCCAACTCTTAAAGGATAACCTTGTGTTGGCGAAGAATAGAATGAAACAACAGGCAGATCAACATCGCAGTGAAAGAAGTTTTGATGTAGTTGATTGAGTATTCCTATGGCTACAACCATATAAACAAATGTCCCTCAAGCAAGCTAAGAGGGATAACAAATTGTCACCAAAGTATTATGGTCCGTACAAGGTGTTGCAAAAGATTGGTACTATGGCATACAAATTGGAGCTTCCTGCAGCTTCTTGAGTGCACCCAGTTTTCCATGTTTCATGTTTAAAGAAGGTTATAGGCGACAAGCTCCCAGTTCAAACAATATTTCCAGAACTTGACGAGGAAGGAAAAATCATATTGGAACTGGAAGCGGTCATAGATACAAGAACTCGATAACTATGAAATCGATACATTTCAGAGTATCTCATCAAGTGGAAGAACTTATCCGCGGAAGATTCCACATGGGAGGATGAGAATTTTATACAGAAGCATCTAGAACTACTCAAGCGTTGAGGACAACACTTTTTTGAAGGAGAGGGGCATGTTAGGTCCCTATAGTACTAGTGATGCCCCCATTAATATTGTAGTTGTATCCCTTATTAATATTGTTGTGCCCCTATTGTCCCCATATTGTTATTACTGTGCCCCATAGAATCCCTCTATTGTTATTTTTGTGCCCTTATATTATTATTGTTAGGTTGGCTTGGTTATATTGTGACCCCTTAGACTCCTATATATAGAAAGGAGGTTTCGTCATTTGAATCATCCAAGAATTGTTCATTTATGTAATGTAAAGGAGGTTTCCCTCTCGAAGAGGCTGAATTCTAAGGCATTGATCTATCTTTTCTATCTTTTTGTGAGCTGGTTTCATAACATTTCTACATGATGTCCTAGTTCTCATCTAAAGACATTTTGAAGGTTTCAGAGGTTTCCAAATGGTGGAACAAGGTAGCAGAAGGTTGAGAAGGATGTGGAAGACCTTGCCAGACTGAAAAATATTCAAGAAACATCTTGAATAAGGGTAAGAAGGAAAACTAATGGTCTCAAGAAACAAGGATTTTTCTTTGCACAAATATGGGGCTTGTCCTTGCAAGAATTACAGCCAAGATTCTTAATGCACAAGAGAGAGGCCGCCAAGGCCATGAATTAGGCACAATTCAGTCACTAAGTTGCTCAGAGGATGAGAAACACTTTCAACAGGGGGTATGATGGGCCTCTAAATTAGACATAAATTAAGGCCCATGGCTCTAAAATAAACATAAATTAAGGCCTATGACCATCCTCCAGCACATTAAACTTCTCTTTTTGCATTAGATAATGTATTTTTAACCTTAATATATTTATTATGAAGGTTTATGAATACTTGCATATTTGTGCCTAATATTATTTATTTTTGTGGAATATTATGAGAATATTGGGTAGATTCTCAAATCTAGATTTCTGGAACTCCTTTGTGGCAAAGAATAGTAAATTTCTGCTATTTTTTAGAGCATGCTAACGGGATTGAATTGAGTTGGTTCCACTTGCATTAAACCACAAAAATTACCCCATTGCATTTGAACTTGATTAGGTTAGGCATTTTATAGATTTCCTAGCTCACTAGTTCTCGAATTTCTAGATTTTCGACTAGTAATTTTCTGCTATTTTTTAGCATGGGTTAACAAAGGTATTTTTGAGTGATTCCACTTAGAATGGAGACCTAACACATCCTATTCAATAATTTCTTTTATCCCATCCAATTTGGATTTGATTTTCTGGGTCATTTGATGAATTATAATTTCATATAGTAAATATGTAACATCCTGTAGTAAAACAGGGGATCCTCTAGGAGAACTAGGGGATCCTGTAGGAGAACTAGTACATCATGTAGGAAATCTTGTAGTGGTTTGTTTTGAGCCCAAATTGAGAAAAATCAACATTGAATCTGGGATTAGGCCCCTACTTGACCTCCAAGACATCAAAATCATTGTACCCCACTTCCTCCACACCTCTCTCCCATCCCAAAGATCAATGAAAGATTAGCATTTGCATTTATAAAGCAAAAAGCTTAAAAAATGAGTTCTTTTATATTTACACATGCACACAAAAATTAGTAATCTCTAGATCATATTCCATGCTTAGATTAGTTAAAACATCACATGTGACAAATAGGGTTACATTAGGGTTCTTTTGCAAGCAAAGTGTGTTAATAAGTAGATAGAGGATTTCATGTTACTTTACAAGCATTTTTAAATTCAGTCTTTCATAACTGCAAATAGGCAACATTTCTTTTCTTTCATGACAACAAAGGAAGGACACATTGTATGCTACACCTATAGTGCCGATACCTCTTAAGTTTGTATGAACCTCGGGTTGATAATTAAAGTCAGTAGCCTTGGGAGTTGCATCATTCTTGTTGCAATATCGAGGCTCATCACAACCCATTCAATTGAAGCCATGTCATCTGCCTTAATTTGTTTTCATGAGAAACTAAGGGTCGTGACCATTTTGATGCTCCACAAATAATCTGTGAGACAATTTTATCGTTTATAGGCTTTATTAGAGAATTCCAACTATAAAGCACCTCTAGATATGGCTTAACAGTTGAATATATAACATAGGCCAAACTAACTGTTGACTCATTCACACTTAGAAATTCCCATAGAGTTAAGCACCCTGCACTTTTTATCACTGCTCTAACATCCTCCTTTTTAATCCCCATAGTTTTTTTTTTTTTAAATAAGCCTAAAACCCTTGGACACTTAATACATAAAACCTTTGCAAAAATGACTCTTGGTGTGATTTTCAATGTAGGTCTAGAGGTCAAAGTTTGGCCCACTTTTCTTGTTATGTGCTTGAAATTTCCCTAACTAGTCAACGGCCTAACTCCCTAGAGGCCCGACTAGGCTGGGGTTGGGGCTCGACTTCCCTTTTCTTTTCATTTTCATAAAAAACCAAAATACACTGGAAAACTTCACCAAACCGACCCCCTATCATGAACCTCAAGATCCTCCCACATCATCTGGCTATGTCATGTTGATGTCATCGAGGCTATGTGGTGCCTCTTGAGTGGTGACATGTTTCACCCAAATTTGGCCCACTTGGCCACTTGAAAATACCGAAAACACATGCTATGTGTCCTCTTCCCATGTTTCCACATCATCCTATGATGACATCATTAAGACCATGATCCAGGTGGATATTGGTGGCCACCCGCCTATTCCACTTGGACCCCCATTTATGTTTCTTTTAAGTTTCCTTAAATGTAGCATAACTTACTATTTTTGGTAGTTTTCACGTCCTAAACTTCCAGAGCCGTTTTGAGGGACTAAAAGACGTTTTTAGGGAAAACAGAGAGACCAAAATAATCCAAAAGCAATTGATTGGTTTGTTTTTGACCTCCTCTTTGAGATGTTCGAAAGAAGGTATTATGATAGCCAAACAGAGATCGTACGCCAAAGTTACGACCCCCGGAAGTTGATGTACCAATTTACCCAAACGGGGCCCACAGTTTTGGCGCTTCATCTCCTAGGGTTAGGTTTTTGGATGTTTAAGGTTTTCCATTGTTTGTCAATAATAAATAGGCCTTTGAGCCTTATTGTAACATAGTTCAAAGGAATGTATCCACCACATCGCTTCTCAAAGATAAGCTACCATCGCCCGAGCTAGTTTATTTTTATTTCTGTATGTAAGCATATTTCAGTTCTTTGATATTAATGAAATGAAGTTTTATTTTTGCTGCATCTCTGTGTATATGGGTATTTCTGTATTTTGTTGCGTTCCTACATAATTTTGGATCAGTGGTATCAGAGCGGTAGGCTCTTTCTTTGTTTTTCTTTGCATGTCCCTAACAAGGTCAGGGTATAAGGAGTTAGGGATCGATCTGGTTGAACCTTTGCAAGACCAACTTTGCAAAACATGACAGCTTCCTATCACAGAAGAAAATGAAGACAAGGGGGCAAGAGATCTTTTCAAAATATTGCTCGAGGAAGCCCTCGAGCGATAGAGGAATGTGATAGTGGATAGCTGTTGGGCACGGGATCCCTCAAGGGTAGTTTTGGGGCTAAAAGCCCATATTGTGGTCAAATTTTGTAATCCAAGTGTAAAGACTCCGCTTTTTGTGGTCGTGGAGTGCACAGGTGTTAAATAATCATAGGGTTGTCCGCCCTTATTTTGGAAATGTAATGTCGGCTGTAAAATATCTACCCATGGTCCGTGGACCATGGGATTGTATAAAAAGAGCTAAGCTCTAAGTAGTTAAAGGACAATAGGACAGAGAGAGTCACAGCCTTAGAGTAAGAAGTTTAAGTCTTGGGTTGTAGTGTAGGTAGAGGCTCTACAGCTGAGTGCACAGAGGCCTAGGTTAGAAGTCCGTAGCTGAGTGCGCGGACCCCTGTAGCTGTGTTCACAAGGTGGAAAAAGTCTGTAATACTTGAAAGATATCAATAAAAGAAGTTATTCTGCTATTTCTGTGTATTTGTTCTGTTAACGGGTTTGAATATCTTGCGTATGAATTTCCTTTATTATGCTTATATGGTGCACGAATGACTGTAGTTACATTGAATAATTGAACACAATCATGAATATCTGCTTACACGGTGATAACATTAAGTATTTGACAAGATAAGTGAATCACTTAGGATAATAGAGGGATCTGCATGGCACGTTGCTATAGCAGCGCGAAAGTACCTGAGCCATGGGTTAAAGCTGCGTGAAGGTCAATCGTGTACTTTCACGAGGGTATTGAAAGCCAGAACATAGAGTTTGTCTTACAAGCCCTGGAGCAAGATCACCTGCACGAAGGCATGGATAGAAGAGATAAAGCGACATCACAACCATCTCAAGGGTGCGGAAACTTTGTTCCAGCATCCCCCCATACTGCTTCGGATGAGACTTCAGTCTACGCTTCGGGGCCAATGCTGAAAGGACCAACAGTGTAGGGATGTTTTTAGCTAACTAACACTGAACCTGGGTCAGGCCCCCTCAAGCCAACAAATGGTTTCATTGCCGGGACCGGAATCTACATAAGATATGTGTGATGTCTTATAACTGGAATCTAACTAAGAAGGAGATTGGAGACTGGTTGGATAGAAAGATCCACGAATTTGTGGCACAGGAGAAAAGAAACCCATGAATGTCAAAAGAACAATGGTTGGACCGATACCTGTATACAGAGATCCACGAAATAATTTTCTTATCTTTCCCTATTGAGCTATACGAGTGGATCGTGAAGCTAGCAGATAGCCAAGGAAGGTGGAAACTTGATGGTCCTATTGTGTGGACCCCCAAGCTAGTGCGAAGTTTGGAAGCATTGGAAGATAAGATTTCCCACGCTGTTGATCATTGGCTTGATCCCATCATAGGAGGATTTTTTACTGAATTTGCGGTCAACACCTCAGTTAGATATAGTGAGGTGGAGCGATGCTTTTTCAAAGGACCGCGAGGTAAGTACGTAAAATCTTTGAATACTTGGATTAAAATGTTGTTGTGCAAAAAACAGGTTGTGCAGCTACCTTGATGTTCGGGACTATGTGAAGTGGAAAAACTTATAGGATCGAAAAAAACAAGGTCTGAAGTATAGCCCCTTGATTTCACCTCCACGAAGAGACGAAGAAGGGATAGTGAAGGTCTCTCCACAAAGTGCTATTCAGTTAATAAGACAAGGATTCCCGTGAATACCACGTCCACCCACACCACCTTCGACTTCACCGCCATCGCCTCCAACTTCACCTGTAACACCTCCACCTCCATCGCAGTTTAGTATGGAAAATATAGTGAAGTTGCCTTTGTTCAAAGGCTTGGGAAATGAGGACCTAGACCAATTCTAGTTCATTGTGAAGGCTGTATGGGAAGCTCAAGGTGTTACAAATGATCACATAAAGAAGACGACACTAGTTAGTGCTCTGCAAGATTGCGCGCTAAACTGGTATATTAAGTACTCTAATGATAACCCGAATGCTGGAGTAGTAGACATCTAGGCAACACTAAATAGGGAATTTAGCAGGCCTAAATATAAGGCGCAGTCGATTGTGGGATTCAAAGAGATTGCGATGCAACTAGGTGAGACACCTTGGGAACTAGATTAGAGCCTGAAATGTACAATCCGTGAAGCCAACATGAATTTGACAGATGGACAACATCGCGAGTGGTTTGTGGTTTCACTACTACCACACTTAAGGAGTGCGCTGTCGCAGCAAGAGATAACAAATCAGGCAGAGGCCTTGGAGATTGTGAGACTACATGAGACTCCGATGTAGGATCCTAATCTAGGAGTCCAGTAGATCCATGCGCAGCTAAAGAATATGTGCCTTGAGATGCAAATTCTAAAGCAGGACAGGAAGGTTTGGCCAGAGTTACGCCAGGAGGCATGGTGCTTGAAATGAAAGGGTGAGGGTCATGGCAAAGACCATTGCCCGGTCTTTGTGAATTACCTTGCAGGAGGAGGACCGATGCATTTAAGGCTAGAGGCTCAAGCAAGACCTAGCGCGGGGCCTGCATTATGGTGCGCTATCTGTTAGGTAGCCGAAAAACATGCCATGGATAACTGTCACTTGCTACAGAAGTATGTACAAGCACCGCAACAGTTATTCTGCAAATTTTGTAGGTCAGTAGGATGTGATGAGTGTAATTGCAGGAGCTATGAATTGATGATGGATAGAACTCCCGCCTACAGGGTTCAGGCCGAAACACAACCCCTTGACCAGAATGCAGGGATGGCGCGAACAAGTTTTCAGGGGCACTGACAAGGCCAAGGTGGAGGAGGACCTGGTAGAGGTCAAGGACAATTGATTTGCTACAATTGTGGAGGACTAGGACATTATGCCCACGATTGCACTAATCCAACACATCCATCGTGCAAGTATTGCACGCTGTTTGATCATGAAACAAAATATTGTCCTACGCTGATAGCTAGGATATGTGACAAAGGGGCGCTAATGTTCCCCCCGACTCAGAACCTATAGATGATGAGGTTTGAGCCACACGAGGAAGATCCGAACGTAAATATAGTGCTCTGGAGTGGAATCGCAATGGGAGATGACAAGGGGAAACAACCAGAAGACAGTACATGGGTTCGCAAGGCCCCGACGAAAGAGGCTGAGTTTAATTTGGAGCATGCTCAGGAAACCTTCATGGAAGCTAAGAAGAGCTTCGCTAAGGCCTCCACTTCAGGAAGCAAGGATAAGCCTGAGCCGGAGATGGACCCCTCTATGCTCACAACTTTCCTAGAAACCTGTATGAAGTTACTGCGCGACAGTAAGGCTGTAAAAGGGCTACAAGAACTCATCAATAGATGCGCTGGAACCACACCAGGTAAGCCGCACGTGGTATAAAAGAGTGGCAAGCATAAGACAAGGATAGGATGGGAGATGAGACTGATCGCACAAATAGGAGAGTATGAAATGGATTAGGTTATTTTGGACCTGGGGTCAGATGCAAATGTTTTGCCAAAGCAGACTTGGGAGCAAATGGGGAGACCTGCACTACAATGGTCTCTGAATCATCTAAGGATGGTGAATCAACAGAAAATCATACCCATGGGGCGGTTGCAGGGGGTGACTGTGGATATTGAGGTAGCGAGCGCACTGGCAGATTTTGAAGTAATAGAGATAGTGGATGATAGAAATCCCTACCCTACACTCCTGGGAATTGACTGGGCTACTGATATGAACGGTGTAATCAATTTGAAGAAGAAAAAGATGATCTTTGAGAAAAAATCGTTGCACGTAATAATACCCCTCGATCTGGCTAAGGGATTGCGCTATACTAAACCAGTCTAAAATTATAAGAGTGATGACGATCTGTACTGTATCTATAAGATAACAGTGCGAGACCCCAGACTGGGTGAATCCCATCGTGGATGGATGGATTACATGGGATTGCGAGAGTTCTTGTACTTCAGATTTCGACGAAGAATAGAACGCTGGCAGAATCGGTTACATGAAGTAACTACATTGAATTGCAACATGATGACCCGGTCGCCGCGCTGTGTGTTGTCAGAGGCAAGAAATATTCCTATTTATGATGGTCTAAATGAGGTAGATATCTTTTTGGATGCATTTGAAACGGAGGTGCCAGAAAATTAGTGATTCCAGGCCTTGTACTGGGCACTGCACGCTACACCTGCTATATGGTGGGATACACACAAGGGAAGCTTTGATGATTGGCGCAAATGTAGGAGGATGATGAGAACATGATTTGGGAAGCTTAAGATGTGACTGATAGACAAGTACGATGGGTAGAATGATCCACGCGCACATCTAGCCAAATGGACGCAGGCTTATGGGGAAAAGCCCCAACCTGAGTGGGTGCACCTATTATGTCATACCCTAGATGTTATCCCAATGAATTGGTATATTGAAACAAAGATCTGCCATGGGACAGGTGAATTGGATATCCTGCATGAAGAATTCATGATGACATTCAATTTTGAGGACGGGTTTGATAGTATGGATGAAGCGCTACAAGAGGTGAAATCAACCATCTTTAGCATACCATAGGATCCTTTAGACCTGATTCAACCTAAATGGGCTACTCAGTTGAGTCGTGTGTTGGAATGTTACAATGTAACTGCTGAAGAGGAGGACGAGGATCCGCAGAAGATTAACATTCCAGAAATAGAAGGCCATCGCAAGGTTCAAGGACCACAGATTGAGAACCCTGATATAACTGCACCGATGAAAACAAAACAAGTGAACATTAGTACGGAGGCAGAACCCAAATTCGATAAGATTGTTCACTACTAGGATGATGCGATGGTGGATAAGGTCGCTGAATTACTCCACGAATATCAGGACTTATTCCCTACCAAGTTTACAGATTTGAAAGGAATAATCAGAGATCTAGGAGTGATGAAGATGATGTTAAAACCTGGCGTGAAGCCAGTTAAACAGAGGCCTTACCACCTAAATCCAAAATACAAGGAGAAGTTCTGCTTATAGCTAGACAAAATGCTAGCAACAGGCATCATTGAGCCTATGGAAGAGTCTGATTGGGTAAGCCCAATGGTGGTGCAAGAGAAGAAGTAGAAGGATGAGATAAGGATATGCATGGATCTCAGAAAACTGAATGACGCTTGTGTGCATGATCCTTTCCCGACTCCATTCATGGATGAAGTGTTGGACAATGTAGGTGGCCAGGAAGCATATTCCTTCACTGATGGGTTCTCTGGGTACCACCAAATCAAAATCGTGTCAGAGGATAGGAGCAAGACAACCTTCATGACTGAGTGGGGTTGCTTTCAATATACTGTAATGCCGTTTGGATTGAAGAATGTGCCTACAATATTTTCACGCGTGGTTATTGTGACATTCAAGGAATTTATTCATAAGTTCCTGGAGGTATATTTTGATGACGGACTGTATTTGGGCTGGTCAAGTGCCATGTAGCAAGCTTGCGTTTGATGCTGGATACTTGTTGAAGATATCAGATCACGCTCAATCTCAAGAAGTGTCTATTTTGCGTTCCTTTTGGGAACCTATTGGGGTATGTGGTTTGCAGATAAGGACAGAAGGTAGACCCCTCGAAAATTACGGTGATTCTGAACTTGGAAGCACTGAGGACTGTGAAACAGATGCACGCTACTTTGTGACATATGAGATATTATAGGAAGTTGATAAAAAACTATGCCCAGATCACTGCACTCATGGAAAAATTATTGAAGAAGGATGTCATGTTCTGCTAGAACGATGACTGTAAGAAAAGCTTGGATATATTGAAAGAAAAGATGGTTACCGCGCCGATCCTAGTCTTCCTGGACTGGAAGAAAGAGTTTCATGTACATGTCGACACGTCATGTATAGAGCTGGGGGTAGTACTAACACATGATGGCAGAGAAGGCTTGGACCACCCTATCGTGTTTGCAAGCCGCAGATTATCCAAAGCAGAGAAGAAGGATTGCTTGACGCGCCGTTATTTGCAGTGTGTGTCACGGATGGTCATTTCAAGGATATAATACACTTCCTAACAATTGGAACTGCACCAAAAGGATACTTTGTCTAGCAAAAGAAGGAATTAATGGTGCACGCAATAGATTTCTCTGTTGTTGCTGGGCATCTATACAAGATGGGGATTGATGAGATATTACAATGGTATGTACCTGAGTTTAAACGAAGAAAAATCCTTGCAGATGCTCATGGGGGAGCCGTGGGAGGAAATTATGTAGGAAGAGAAACAACGTAGAAGATTCTATGTGCCAGGTTGTGGTGGCAAACCCTTCATCAGGATTCAAAAGCATATTGCAAGGCGTGTGGTGTATGTCAAAGAACAGGTAGGCCATCATGGAGGGATGAAATGCCTTTGAATCCACAAATGACGTTGCAACCTTTTGAGAAGTGGTCAATAGATTTTGTAGGACCCATTCAGCCACAAGGGAAGACATGATCAAGGTACATTACCACTGCGACGGAGTACTTGACTCATTGTGAAGAAGTGAAGCCAGTGAAGGATTGCACTGGCACGACGACCGCGAAGTTCCTTTTTGAGCATGTACTAATGTGATTTTGATGTCCCATGATCTTGATGAGTGATCGTGGTATGCACTTCCTGAATGAGACGATCAACGCACTAATGGAGGAATTTTAGGTGTATCACCAAAAGAGCACATCGTATAATCCATAGGCTAATGGGACAGTGGAGGCGTTCAACAAAGTGCTTGAAACTGTGCTGACCAAGGTTTGCAATGCTCAACAAAGTGATTGGGACCTACGCATACCTGCAGTATTGTGGGCTTATCGAACAACATGCAAAAAGATGACGGGACAAACCCCTTTTAGGTTTGTCTATGGTGTGGAAGCCATAATGCCTATGGAATACATCGTGCCTAGTTTGCGCATAGCAGTTCTCACAGGTATGACAGATCGCGGAGCCCTGGAAGAAGGCTTGCGCAGCTGGATGAGCTCAAAGAAGAAATATTTTTGGTTGGATTTCACTAGCAGGTCCAAAAGCAGTGTGAAAAGACATGGCATGATCGACACATCAAGATGCGCACATTTAAGGTAAACGATTTGGTTTTGTTGTATGATAGTAAGTTTGAAAAATTCCCCAGAAAATTCAGGATGCACTGGTTAGGGTCTTATGTTATTAAGGAGATTACCAAGGGAGGAGCAGTACAACTGATCAAGTTAAATGGAGAACCCTTCCCAGGAAAGGTGAATGGGAGTCGCTTGAAGAAATACACCAACGGTTTGACCATGTGACTAAATGAAAGTAGCATAGTATTAGCGCTCTAGGCAGCTGAAATGAGGTGCAAGACTATAAACTACATTGCCCGGGTTGTGGAGCTGCGCGATTTCAGGACTGCGCGAAGCAGGGAAGTGTCACAGTGTCCGCGATAGGGTGAAGGCAGCTATGCTACTCGTGGAAATAGTGCATAGGTCCACCAGAAAGTGACCGTTAAAGTCACTGTTCACAATTTGATGGTTGGATTGTGGCCAAATGGAGCAGGCAGCAGGGATTTAAGGTGAAATTTATGGATTAGATTCTTGAAAATCTACTGCCAATCTAGCATTAATGGGTCGAATGTGGGGGGAATGGTCGGATTTGAATTCAAAAGACCCTGTAAATAACAAGTGGTTGTCCAGCAAAAAACACTTGGCATTTTGAAAATTCAGTTGTTGCGTTATAAGGTGTGTATGGACCGTGCAAATTTTGAGGCTTTCAGAGCAAGTTTAGCATTTGAGAGATTACGGAAGGAGACGCAGGATCTCCTGAACAGAATGACCCGAGGAAGCTGCACAAGAAATTGAGTTAGTAGAAGCTGCCCCAAAGAGTGTCGAAGTGGTAGTCGAAGTCCCTAAATCACCCAAGACACTGAGACCAAAGAAAGATAAGTAGACTATGCTATCGATGCGCATCTCACCAAGAAAACCACAGAGGACCAAGCTCAATTTACAGGAAAAGGGGAAGGCCATTAATCTGGAGGTCGACAAGGAAGAATCTGAAGAAATCCTGGCAGATGAGGAGGATTTGGAAATGGAAGTTGAAACCCAGGGTGCGGACCCTATTACCAGGTTACTAGAATATGTTCCTCCGTGCAAGGGCAAAGCCAAGGTGCCAAAGGACATAGATGAGAGCAAGAGCTCCCTACAAACTCCGTTGCTCTTGGATGACATTGTTTTTGAGGGGCTGCACTTAGGGCGGGTTCCTATACTAAAGTTTGAAGATTGGGACCTCACAGATCATGAGAAATTCCTGCATTTAGTGACTGAGCAGCTAATGTGCCGATGGATTGACACGACTGTTGGAACGATCGAATTAGAGTCGTGGACATGGCTCAAGGGTGTAGAGAAAGCTAGGTTTCTCAACCTGCTCTGGGTATCGCATTACCACCGCGCCCCAGTGACCATCTTCGTCATCAGGCAGTTGCTCTGCTTGGTGCATGATGGGTGTTTGTGGCTGGAGGAGCCCATTCCCATCACAGACCACTTGATCCATCAGATCACACGGCTGCCTTACTCAGGGGAGGATCCAGCCAATATATCAGAAGGAAAAGGTGGTGAGTTGGCCCTCGCGGAAGCTATGAAGAAGAAATTCAAGTTGGAGAAGAAGAAGCGGGGATATGCCATCTCCAGCATTAACAACCCTACAGTCAAGGTAGCAACACAAATATTAGCAGGGAAGGTGATGCGGAAGTGCCGCACGGATGAGGTGCTCGCGCCTGTGATTGCACTAGTAGCCCAATGCATTGAAGGAGTCTAACTCAACTAGGCAAATTATCTATGCAGCAAGTTCCTTGCGAACTTTCACGAGGCACATGAGCAGGGAAAGACATTCCACTATGCATGGCTCTTGCTGTCGATCGTACTAATGGCATTGGAGCTGCCAGAAGACAACCAATTCCCTTCAGTTGCGTCGGACCTTCTAGAGGCAGCGAAGTATGCTTCACTGTGGGTGACCAAGGACGCGCAGTGCATAAAAGAAAGCAAGATATTTTGGATCTTTATGGAGATGAGCATCCGGATGGGGATCAATTGCAAGCCGCGGTTGTTGCCCATAGTATATGCTGGTTTGCAAAGTTCAAAACAGATTTCCACCATGTCTTTATCAGGGTGAGGAAGGACCCCACGAAGACATGGCATAGCTTACCTTATCTGGCAACAAATGATGTTATCTTTGTAGTCCTCGAGTCTTGGCCGCTGGAGTGGCGCACTGCAACAGGATCTGCGGTGGAAATGGACAAGTCTGCCACACAACGTAAGAAGGAAGAAACAAAACTCAGAATGTCACAGCTGGCTGAGAAGCACATAAAAGAGGAAGTGGAGGCTAAGACCCAGGCAGAGCGTGATGCCACGAAATTCGCAGAACAACAGAAGATAGTAGGAGAAGAGAACGAAGGACAGAAGTCACCTTTGCTCGGGGTTGAGGTAGAAATAGAGGAGTTGATAAAATAAGGTGGTGCAGACCCACAGACGACATCCAGCCAACTCAAGTGTCAGCGACCGCAAGAGAAGGTATTATCATGGAAGAAAACCAAGGCTTCAAAGACATCCTTGGACCCAATCATCCTCACTGAGGGGGATTTGCACGATATTGGATAAATGATGAGGGATGTCACCGCGAAGGCCCTCCAATAGTTTGAAGAGCAAAAATAATTGGTATTAGGGGCTATCCAGAAAAATTTGTAGGAGTTGCAGGCTTGTACTCCATAGGTTGGCACAGTGTCCACCAGCCTCGCTATCGACACTTCAACTACCATGGAGATGTTGTGCACAAGGGTGACCAATGCAATACTTCTACTAGATGGGGAACTTACTATAGAAAATGAGGCTGACAAGCCCACGGTTAGTAGCTTGAAAGGGGTGGGATTGAATATGGCCATGCTCCCTCAGGAGAAACGCTCCACCTCTTGCAGGATGGAGTCACCGGGGAACTTAGGGCCCTGGAGAGTCACGCTCTGTAGGTGATGAGCGAGGAACGCATCAATATCGAGTAGTTGGGCTTGCAGCACAATGAGGCAATGGAATAGAATAAGAAAATCATGCAGGTAATGAAGGAAGCCTGCTGAATGGTCCCAGAGTTGGACATTTAGGTAGAAGAACCGGTTGAGGTACGTGTCTGCAATTTGGCCAGAGGGGTGCGCGACGCTTAGACAAAGATGGCTAGGATTCAGCTAGAGATGAACCTGTAGATCGTCGAATTGCAGTTGAGGGCTTAGAGTTCAACTCCGCTGGAAGTTAGGGAACAATGTACCACCACTGTTACAACAACAATAACGACGGTTGAAATTACAGTAGCAGACTGCACGCAACTTTTTGAACAGTCATTCGAGGTCCTAACCACCCTGCAAGAGGACCTGAATGTAGAGCACCTGGAGACAGAGGCGCCCGAGCTACAACAAAGATATGATGAGGTTAAAGGGACCACGTAGATGGTCATCGTTACATAAAGGCTTGCATGGATGCAGGTGGCAAAGGCGCTTAAGAAACAGGTGGATGATGCTTAGCACAAAGAATCGGTCCTAAAATCACATCTACAACCATGCATAGATGAGGCATATACGATCACAACTTCCATTGAAGGAAAGCTCGTGACACTGAAGGCAACTCAACAGAAGATTCAAGGTGGTAGTTCAGTGGCAGTCACCGTGCAGAGAGTGGAAGAAGTCCAACAGGCAGCCGATCAGTGCGCTGCCAAGGTTGCGGTCATCCAAAAGGAGCTGGGAGGTCTTCGCACTAAGATCTCCGCATCTCGAGATCCCACAAGGGTATTTTTGGGGCTAAAAAGCCCATATTTTAGTCAAATTTTGTTTCCAAGTGTAAAGACTCCGCATTTTGTGGTCGCGGAGCGCATAGGTGTTAAAGAATCGTAGGGTTGTCTACCCTTATTTTGGACATGTAATGTCGGCTGTAAAAGATCTACCCATGGTCTGTAGACCATGGGATTGTATAAAAAGAGCTAAGCTCTAAGTAGTTAAAGGAAAATACTACGGAGAGAGTCATAGCTTTAGAGCAAGAAGTCTAAGTCTTAGGTTGTAGTGTAGGTAGAGGCTCTGCAACTGAGTGCACAGAGGCCTAGGGTAGAAGTCCGTAGTTGAGTGCGTGGACCCCTGTAGCTGTGTGCGTAGGGTGGACAGAGTCTGTAATACTTGAAAGATATCAATAAAAGAATTTATTCTGCTATTTTTGTGTATTTGTTCTGTTAACAGGTTTGAATATCTTGTGTATGAATTTCCTTTATTATGCTTATATGGTGCGCAAATGACTGTAGTTACATTGAATAATTGAACACAATCACGAATATCTGGTTACGCAGTGATAACATTGAGTATTTGACAAGATAAGTGAATCACTTAGGATAATAGAGGGATTTGAATGGCACCCTTCTATAGCAGTGTGAAAGTACCTGAGCCACGGGTTAAAGCTGCGCGAGGGTCGATCGTGTACTTTCGTGAATGTATTGAAAGCCAGAACAGAGGGTTTGTCTTACAAGCCCTAGAGCGATATCACCTATGCGAAGGTAGGGATAGAAGAGATAAAGTGACATCACAACCATCTCAAGGGTGCGGAAACTTGTTTCCAGCATCCCCCCATACTGCTTCAGGTGAGCCTTCGGTCCGCACTCCATGGGATGATGCCGAAAGGGCCAGTAGTGTAGGGATTTGTTTGGCTAACTAATGTTGAACCTAGGTTAGGCCCCCTCGAGCCAACAATAGATTTTCCCAGATCCTTCGACGACTACCCATGGGTGACACATCTTAATCCAAAATCTACTCTGGAGGTGCCACTCCTTTTAAGGTACAAGCTAAATTTGATATTCGCATATTTGAGGGCTCGATAGATGTAGATGGTGTAGATAAATGGTTAAATTTGTTAGAAGGATATTTTTTAGTTCATGAATTTTCTAATCGGGAAAATATTACTTTTGCACTTCTCAAAACTACCCCACAGGTCAGGATTTGGTGGGAAACTGACTATGAACAAAAGGACAAGAGGGAATCATCACTGTTTTTAGCTACACCCACTTGGAATTCCTTCCAAGATGCCATCAAGGAACAATATTACCCTGTCAGGAGCTATGAAGATAAATACATAAAGTAGACCACGCTATGGAAAGGAAGGGACCAAGATGTGCTAGAGTTTACAAATGTTTTCTATACCCTTCGCACAAAGCTAGGTATCAAGGATTATGAGCAACATTTGGTACTCAAGTACCACGACTGTCTATGCAAGTAAATTTAGGATGAGATGGAGTTCATGGACATCTCCTTGCTCGGCACAACTTACTAATACAGTGTCAAGACTGAGCAAAAGTTTAAATAGAAGAAGCGAGACTTTGGATTTGCGAATCTGAAGCAAGGAAAAGGCGCCCCCAAACAACAGAGCAAAGGACAAAGTCAAGGTGGGGTGACCCAGGAAAACTCGCCGAAGCTGTAAGAAAAGAACAACACTACAAAGAGAAAGAAGGACACGAAAAATGGTGAGTTCCATAAGAGCTCCACTCACAACACAAGTGAGTGTCGGGTCAAGAGGTCATTGGTCGTTGAGTGGAAGGCTTCTGAATTAGACACATGTTCTGACTCTGATTTAGAACTCGATAAGGGGAAGTAGATCATTGACACGGAGCCCAGTGCCATCGTGGCCACCACTAAGATCTAGAAGAATGAGCTTGAAGATCCAGAGTAGGGGGAACGCCTCTTCCACTCATAAATGTGGGTGAAGGGTTCTTCGTTGTAGTTCATTGTCGATAACGGGAGCCAAAAGAACCTCAATTCAACAGAGGTCATGAAGCGGTTGGGCCTACCGACTATAGCACATTCAAAATGATACACCATCGGGTGGCTTCACCAAGGACAAGATCTCCGCATCAGCCAGTAGTGTCGGATTCCCTACAACATCAAGCCCTTCACTGATGAGGTACTGTGTGATGTTTCTCCTCTTGAAGTTTGTGATGTATTATTAGGAAAACCATATATGTGGAAGCGACACGCTGTATATGAGTTTATACCTCGCTCTGTGATTATTATTTTGTGCTATAAGATGTACAGGATATCGAAGGTAGCCCCACCTACCACCATCTCTTTGATCACTGCAAAACAATGCAGTAAGATCATTTCCCATACCAGGAAATTTGTTTTCTTTGTGATTCGCCCTCAGGGCAAGAATAAGGTTTTGGCCATGACTTCCAGATAGGGCTCCTCTGCACAACAATAATAGATGGACAAGGTCATGGAGGAGTACAAGGAAATTTTCGCCTCACCTACAAGGGTACCTATGCACTATCAAGTCAAGCACTCCATCGATCTGACCTTGGGTGCGCCATTGCCCAATGGACCGATCTATCGACACTCTGTTCTAGGGAACATGAGATCAAGAGGAAGATTCAGGAGCTATTGCAGAAAGGGCACATCAAGCCAAGCTCATCACCCTGTGGGAGCCCAAATGTATTGGTACATAAGAAGGAAGGGACTTGGAGACTCTATATTGACTATCGAGCGCTGAATAAGATCACTATTTGGAATAGGTACCCAATCCCACAAATTGATGACCTTTTGGACCAGCTCAAGGGGGCCAAATATTTCAGTAAGATTGACTTGAAGTCCGGTTATCACCAAGTGCCTATCGAACCCTCTGATGTGTGGAAGACTGCCTTCAAATCCAAGGAGGGAATTTTTGAATGGTTGGCCATGCCTTTCAGGTTGATGAATGCCCAAACTACCTTCATAAGATTGATGGAAGACATCTTGTGACCCTTCACCAATGAATTAGTGGTGGTGTATTTAGATGACATTTTTATCTTCAGTTAGATTTGGGAAGAGCACCTCCACCATATTCGACAGGTCCTTCAAACCCTGCGACAACACAAGTTGTGTGCCAATTTGGAGAAATACACTTTTGGCATGACCCAGGTTCAATATCTGTGGTACATCATTAATGAGTGGCGTGTGCATGTGGATCTAGCCTAGATGAAAGTCATTTGGGATTGGCCAACCCCAACCACTCTAACAGAGCTCCGAAACTTTCTTGGTCTTTCCAATTTCTATCGCAGGTTCATGTTGGGGTTCTCTCATATCACTTGGCCTTTAAGTCAAGTCACCAAGTGTGGAGAGAAAGAAAAGTTATTTTTGGTTCGAATCCCAATAGAAGGAATTTTCCGAGTTGAAGCATCGCATTTGCTCTGCACTAGTGCTCACATTATCAGACTTGCAATAACCATTTGAGATCGAGACAGATGCCTCTGACAATGATATTGGTGGAGTTCTTACTCAGTAGGGGCATCTAGTGGCATATCACAGAGAGACACTTTCAAACACAGTCTGAAAGTATCCCACCTATGGAAAATAGATGTATTCCATTATTTAGGCCTACCAACAATGGAAGAATTACATTATGGGGAAGGAAACAATCATCCATACAGACCACCGACCCCTGCGGTTCATATAGACACACGAGAAATTGCAAAATGGTCACCATCAGAAATGGTCCAGATACCTGCAACAATTCCATTTGAACATTAAGTACAAGAAGGGAAGAACCAACAATGTTGTAGAATTCCTTATTTGACCACTGTTCATGGTGTTGATCACTGTGCTCGACTCTTATGGGCATGAGACTACAGGGTGGCCGCATCTTTACAAATGAGATCTAGAATTCACCAGAACATACCAGAAACTACTGGAAGGTAGGAAAGTTCCAAATTTCACCTCCAAGATGCACATTTATGCCACATGAGACACATCTATGTTCCTTCAAGTGATCGTGCCAATATTATTTGGGAGGCACACTACAGTGGGATCACTGGACATTTCGAGGTAGAGAAAACAGTGGCAGTGCTGTAGAAGTATTTTATTGGCCGAACCTTTGACAAGATGTTGGGAAGTACATCAGGTCCTGCACTGCCTGTGCCATTGCCAAACCGACCATCAATAAGAAAGACCTATATACTCCTCTGCCTACTCCTATTCGATCTTGGGAATCCATCTCCATGGATTACATGTTGGGACTTCCTTTTACTAAGCATGGAAACGACTGCATTTTCATGGTTGTCGACAGATTCTTTAAGATGGCCATTATGGTGGCCTGCAAGAAGAGTATCACAACATAAGCCACTACTAAGCTCTTCATTGAATGAGTGTGGGTACATTTTTGGATTCCATATTCCATGTCAGGCCAGGGTAACTCCAGAATGGGCAGAGAAAACTGATTGCTTTATTCATTAGCTAACTATCATTTATATACATAAATGGGACGGAACAGTTCATCTTCTTGATGACTGTTCGCATTCAAGTTCACCCATCCGTTGAGGATTAGGTGTCAACATTCCCCCCCTTAATCTGAAGGGATGTTGGTGAGTCCAAGCATCGTTCTGAATCTTTCAAGCTTTTCTCTTCCAAGCGCTTTGGTGAAGATGTCTGCAATTTGCTCGTTTGTGGAACAATGACGGAGATGGATTGTTTTGGCCTCAACATGATGTCGGATCAGATGATATTTAGTATTGATGTGCTTAGTACGATCATGGAACTTTGGGTTCTTGGCCAACTTTATTGTAGAGTTGTTATCAATCATGAGTGGAGTTGATTGTATTTGTTTTACCTGCAAATCTTCAAGAATTTTCCTGAGCCACACAATTTATTTCGTTGCTTCAGCTGCTGCCACATATTCTGCTTCTGTTGTGGAATCTGCTGGTACTGATTGTTTGCGTGATCTCCAGGAGACAGCTCCTGATCCAAGACTCATAGCATATCCTGAAGTAGATACCCCAGTTTCTTTGTCTCCATCGAAGTCTGAATCAGAGTATCCAATCAAGTTGAAGTCGTCCACCTGTGTATACTTGATTCCAAGGTCTTGAGTTCCCTTCAAGTACCTTAGAACTCTTTTTGCAGCAGACCAATGTCCCTCACAAGGCTTTTGCATAAACCTGGAGAGGATTCCAATAGCAAATGAAATGTCTGGTCTAGTAGTAGTGAGGTAGATGAGACTTCCTACAAGTTGTCTATACTTTGTTGCATCCTCAAATTCCTTTCCTTCAATAGATGTGAGCTTCAAGTTTTGTTCGGAGTAGAAAGAGGATTGCACTCTGTCATGCCAAATCTGTTTAACAAATCTCCAATGTATTTCTTTTGAGAAAGAAATATGGATTTTGGATGTTGGGTTACTTCAATGCCAAGATAGTAATGAACATAGCCCAAATCAGTCATTTCAAAACTTTTTCCTAATTCTTTCTTTATGGATGCAATATAGCTTTCATTGTTCCCTGTCATTAAAAGATCATCTACATATACCACAAGATATACAACTGTTTTGCCAACTTTCTTGACAAATAAAGTTGCATCATCAAGATCAAAATGTTTGAAGTTGAGTTTCAGAAGATGCTCAGTTAGTTTTTCATACCAGGCTCGTGGTGCTTGTTTGAGGCCATACAAGGACTTCACAAGTTTGCGTACTTTGTGTTCATGTCCTTTCACAGCAAATCCTTCAGGCTGGGACATAAAAACATTCTCTTTTAGATCTCCATTCAAGAATGCAGTTTTTACATCCATTTGATGGACTTTCCAACCGTTCTGAGCAGCTAGTGCAAAGAGTGTCCAGATGGTGGCCCATTTTGCTGTGGGGGAAAAAGTTTCCTCATAATCGACCCCTTCTTTCTGTGCAAAACCTTTTGCCACAAGCCTAGCTTTGTGCTTGTCAAGTGAGCCATCAGATTTGTACTTGTTCTTGTAGACCCACTTGCAGCCAATTGGTTTGGTTCCAAATGAAGGATCAACCAGCTTCCAAGTGCCATTCTTTATGAGGGCATCATACTCCTTCTGCATCGCTTCTTTCCATTCATCATGAGAAGCAGCTTCTTTGAAGGGAGTTGGTTCAAAATCTGTAGACAAGTTCAATTCACAATCATAAGTAACATCCATATCAACAGGTGAATTAGAGTTATCTACATCACCTCCATCTTGTCGGTTTGTATTTCTGGTTCCTGTTTTTCCAATTTCATCAGGATGAACACTTTCAAGTGTCTTTGTCAGCCACTTTGGGGGACCTTTTTGAGATGGTCTAGGCTGCTCTGTTGATTGAGTTGGGACTGAATCAAGATTGAGTCTCCCAATTCTATCAATTACATCACTTAAAGCATCATCCGTTGTTGGAGTTTCATGCAGGGGAGATTGTTCTTCAGAAGAAGATTCCACATGTTGTTCTAGTATAGGAATCCCCCCTTCAAGATGTGGAATCTGATTATCAAACTCTTGAAATGATTTCAGTTTTGTGAATCTATCCAAGCGATCAAGTTGCCGCTCAACAACACTGTCAGATTTGGATGATTCAAGAAAAATGACATCTTTAGATACAACAAACTTTTTATTTACTTCATCATAGAGACGGTATGCTTTAGATGTGTTTGAATACCCTAGGAAGATACACTTATGAACCTCTAGCACCAAGTTTGTTTCTATGTACCTTTGGTATTAAAGCATAACAGGTGGAACCAAAGATCCTGAGATGTTTTACCGAAGGAACATGTCCATACCACAATTCATAAGGAGTCTTGTTTCTTATAGCACTAGATGGACATCTATTCTTTATATATGCAGCACATAGAACAGCATCAACCCAAAACATTATCTTTACATTTTTGAAGAAAAGCATGGATCGTACCATATTCAAAATTGTTCTGTTCATTCTTTCAGCTACACCATTCTGTTGAGGATTATAAGGCACAGTTGTTTGATGTTTAATCCCATGTTGGCGAAGATAGTGTTCAAATTCATTTGATGTATATTCTTTTCCATTATCAGTGCGAATAGACCCAATATGAGATTGTGCATCATTTTCAATCCACTTATGAAAATTCTTGAATGTTTGAAAAGCATCAAATTTGTTCTTCAATAAATAAACCCAACACATTCTAGTGTAATCATCAATAAATGTCATGATATATTTATTTCCATTTGCAGAAGGAACATGCATTGGACCACATAAATCTGAATGAATGAGTTCAAGCTTCCTATGTGCTCTTGAATGTGAATCATGAAAAGACTGTTTGCTATGCTTTCCTAGAATGCAAGCATCACATTGCTTATGTTTTCTAGGAATTGTAGGCAAACCAGCAACACCATTTTTCTTCAACAAGCAGAGACTATCATAGTTTAAATGTCCAAATCTAGCATGCCATAATAAACTTGACGGAAGTGTAACTTCTTCATGATGAGAAATATATGAGAAATGTTGTGCATGAGCAGAGGTTCCTTGCAGTTTAAGAAGTCTTTCTTCTTCTATACCCCTCATGACAAGTGAGTGGTCAGATGCCTTTCTTACCTCAAGCTTTCCATCAAACATGTGAATGGAGTGACCTTGCTGGCGGATGTGGACCAGGGACAACAAGTTTCTCTTGAGCTGTGGGAGATATAGAACATGATCCAAAAGAAAGTCTGGAAGACTACTCAGTTTAAGCCTGATTGTGCCAAGCCCCGATGGCTTGATTTTTGACTGATCTGCAAAGTATACTGCTCCATCAACATTGTCAGTGAAATCTTCAAAAAAATCTTTCCTATGAGTCATATGACAGGTTGCTCCTGAATCAAGCAACCAATCATTTTTCGAAGAAGCAAGTGAAGCATTAAACAAATCTTCATTTACTCCAATGTTACATTGTGCCTCAATATAGTGAGCGGATTCAGGTGCTTTACCTTTGTCTTTGTCATCAGTTTTACCTTTCTGCTGATTTCTTCTCTGCTCAATTTTGTCCCATGGTAGCTTGCATGTAGAAGCATCATGTGATCCATTTCGTTTGCAGCGAATGCAATTCAGATCTGCCTTTTCTGCTTGAGAATGTCTGCCCCCCTGCCTCTGAAGTATCTTCCTCTTCCTCTTCGTCCAACTCTTCCTCTTGTAGAATCTTGAGCAGGATGCTTTTCTTTATGAGCAGGGCAAACAGTCTCTTCAGAAGATTCAGGGACTGTCTTCTTTCCAAAGGCTTTCTCTCTTTCAGCAAACTTTTTCACAAGAGACTCAAAGGTTATGTCTTTAAGATTTCCATTTGCTTGTAAAGACTCAAGATAATTTGATTAGGTAGGATAGAGTGCTTTGAGAAAGGCAATAAGAGAGATATCCAGCTCAACCTTAGTGGATTTAATATCATGCATTATAGACTTTATTTCAGATGCAAGAGCAAGAGGATCATTATTTTTCAGTTCAAGAGTGAAGAGTTTAATCATGAGCTGAACAACTTCAAGTGCAGAATGTGAATCATAGAGTTCTTTCAGCTTTTGTAAAGCTTCAAAGGCAGTGGAATAGGATGAAATATGATGACTTACTTCTTCATTTACAGATGCTGCGATCAATGCATAGGCTTTGTTGTTCTTGTTTTCCCAAATGACAAGTTCTTTATCTGATGTAGGCTGCACAGGGTCTTTGTCTTCTTCTCCGACACACACTCCTTTCCACAACTCATTGTAGATGAGGGTGTGTTTTACCATCCGAGACCATTCAGAATAGTTCTCCTTGCCAGTGAGAACTATTCCGACCATAGAGATGATTGAATGCATTCTGTAAAAAATTACTTCTGCTAAAAAAATCCTTACGTTACAGCCTTCAAATCCCTCTAATATTTGATAAAAGCATCAGCATTTCATTGTACTTATCACTGCAATACTACTATGTTTTTGAAAAAAAATGCGCAAGGGATCACTTCAATGTATTAATATATCACTGCAATACTACAGATTCTTTGACATATAAAACACTCTAAAAACACCGCAATACTTGAATGATATATAAACGCTTTGATACCATCACATAAACTACGTAATACCATGAATTCAACAAACGTTTATATTTTGACTCAACTGCTCAACACTATGCCAAAACTGCTATCATACCATCACATAAACTGCGTAATCACATAAACTGCATACGGCTGCAAAGTGACAGGCGATTAAGACGAAATCTTTGTGCCAAGATCGTTATTTTGAATATGTAGGCCTTGTATGTCTCTGTCAATTTCTTTGGTCGCCTCTTCCAGCGCACGCCGGACGACGGCGAAGGTGAAATCTCCGAGACCGCCTTCTGTAAATTCGACAGCGGCTGCTTCCCGGCTCCGATACCTCGAGTTGAAACTGGAGTATGTATGGTGGCAGTTACGGGTCAAGGCTCTCGATATTCATTAGAGGCACAACAATCCCGATTCAAGAGCACAACAATCCTCGTCAAAATAAATTGTTTTCCACAGATGAAAGGGTCGGATACCATTCTCAATGGAGCAGACTAAAACAAATTGTTTCCATCTCTACTGATCAGGAAAAAAAAACTCGATGAATCATACCACCATGCGTTTCAAGAAGGGGATGGCTCTAATGGGAATCAAATCGAAGTTGAACGCTTATCCAGTAAGGAAGGCCGTAATCGCAATGGCAGGGACAATGCAGCGTTATTGTGGCAGCCTACTACTGCTGTGGGAGGCGCTAATGGGTATCGAATCCGGGTTGAACACTTGTCAAGTGACGGTAACCGTAGTCACAATGGCTGGGATAACGATGTGGTATAATGGCAGTCGAGCAGACCTGAGACAAGCATTATGGACAGGGCGCAGTTATGGACAGAGGCAGTGGCAGTGCTCAGGGCAGAGGACAACAGCAGAAATGAAGGAGTTACGGCTATTTTAAGAACCTGGGACCTGTGCTCTGATACAAAGGACAATAGGTTCCTAAGTACATTTTGGTCAAGTCTCTAGTCGATGTTGGATACAAAGCTCACTAAGTCCACGACTTTCCACCTCCAAACTGATGGCCAAACAGAGGTCGTTAATAGGATGATCGTACACATTCTATGTATGTACAACTCAAAGAATCCACACACATGAGAATAAAGCCTCCCCTATGTCCAACACAACTACAACATAGCTCTCCATAACTCAACTAGCCATAATCCCTTTCAGGTGGGATGGGATTCCAACCACTATATGCTATTGAGGTGACCATACCATTTGAATCTACTAAGGCAGCTTCAACTCATGTCCAGTCTGAAGCTGACAGGGCTAACAACTTCATTGAGCGTATTCAACACATCTGCTGACAGGTACATGACATATTGGACAGAGCCAATGCTAAGTACAAGCAACATCATGATCAACATCAGGTGCCACACAAGTTCCAAGTGGACGACAAAGTTTGGTTACATTTGCAGAAGGATCGCGTTGTTGGGCCCCACCACAAGCTTTTCCTACTCTGATATGGGTCTTACACCATCACTAAGGCTGTAGGGGATAATGATTTCAAGTGCAAAATTCCACCATTCCTTGGCCTGCACCTAGTGTTCAATGTGGACCACTTTCAACCATAATTTCCACCATTACTAGACACATCAGACATTGCAGAATAGCTCACACCAACAGAGTTAAACCTAGAATGCATGGAACAGGCCACCACTGATCAGATAATGGACACGCAAATCAAGAAAAATCGCCAGCAAAAGATCCAACTGTATCGGGTTGTCAAATCTGGCCAACTCCTGCACTAAGGAAAGTGGCTCACTAGCGACCAAGTTCAATAGAAGTTTCCCCATATCATAGGGGCACTCAACACAACGGGGACCATTGATTTCTAAGGGGGTGGACTAATTCAGGTGGATATTGGTGGCCACCTGCCTATTCCACTTGGACCCCCACCGATGTTTCTTTTCAATTTCCTTAAATGTAGCACAACTCTACTATTTTTGGCAGTTTTTTGGGTCCTAAACTTCTAGAGCCATTTTGAGGGACTAAAAGACATTTTTAGTGGAAACAGAGAGACCATAAAAGTCCCTAGTTACTTTACTAAATTTTTTTCAGCCTCCTCTTTGAGATCTTCGAAACGAGGTATTATAATAGCCAAACAAAGATCATATGCCAAAGTTATGACCCCGAGAAGTTGATGTACCAATTTACCCAAACAGGTCCCACAGTTTTGACGCTTCATCTCTTAGGGTTAGGTTTTTGGATGTTTAGGGTTTTCCATTGTTTCTTAATAATAAATAGGCCTTTGAACCTCATTGTAATATAGTTCATAGGAATGTAGCCGCCACATCCCTTCTCAAAGATAAGCTACCATCGCCCGAGCTAGTTTATTTTTATTTATGTATGTAAGCATATTAATGAAATGAAGTTTTATTTCTGCCGCATCTTCGTGTATATGGGTATTTATTTATTTTGTTGCAATCCTGCATAAGTCCGGATCAGACCACATGGCCACCTCCAAGTGGTTCCACTTATCACTTTCCAGTAAATTAATGTTTTCCACCTGTAGTTGGTCCCACATAGGCTAGAGGTCAGTGGTCGATCCTTTACACTACTTCCAAAATCATCTGAACAATCAACATCCCAATTGGTCAATCTATTGACTTGGCCGAAGGTACAACTAGGTCAATTTCCCAACCAGATCAAAGGTTAAGGCTCGAATAGGCTGTATACCCAAGTAAATGGTTCCACTTGGTCGAGGGTTAAGGGTCAAGAGGATTCCTACTTTGGAATTTTGTCGCATGACCCGACCTTTGAATAGACATGAGCATGCTTAAGTTCTGAGCTTACTCCAAAATTTGCCTAAGTTTGAACTATATAATTTTCTTCTTAAAACAAAAGGGAGAGGCATAACCTTGAGCCTCACAACCCTGCATGTTGACATTTTTGATTTGCCTACTTTGACTGGCCATATATTTCACTCTAGGAAGAATTTTTCACAATTCAACATATCATTGGAAATATATTTCTGAGCACTATCCAACGGTTCCATTTCCAAGAGCATATGAACTAATCTATTGAGGTAAAAATAAAATCAAATCTATATCTCCTCTTTTGACTCAGGCCAAGGATCTAACTCAAATTGAACAGGCAACAGACCATATCAATGGAAAACATATTATGCTTCTGACAACACTATTAGCCCAGTTGACATCAATACTAACACACTTGATTCCACCTGCCATCCTAACAATGCCAATCGTCCAACGCAAACCTTGTAGGAGGTCATATTATTTGAGACAATTCCAAGGCTCCAAGCACATGAATGTTCAACTTAACCTCTTGTGATAATGATAACCTCACTCAAACATACCATTCCTTCTAAAACTTTATTTTGCTGAGGTGTGTATGAATTTGTAATTTTTTTCATTACTCCATGTTGTTTACAAAACTACCCACGAATCTCTCCTCTATTTTTGTGCTCAACACTTTTGTTTTCTTCTCTATTTTTTTTGTATAAGAGATTTAAACCCTTTGATTTTTTTCAAAAACTTCCAACTTCTTCTTCAAGAAATACAACCATGTTTTCCTAGAAAATCATATATAAATGAGACATAGTATAGAGATCCTCTGGGAGATGGAATAGGTACATAGCTAAACACGTTACTGTGTGTTAGCTTTAGTATCTCCTTTTCCCTTGTAGGACTAGATGGTAATATCACCTAATTCTATTTACCATATACATTTTTCACTACAATTAAAATATAAATAATTATAATTAACACCTTAAACTATTCCTTGACTATAAGAAGCACAAAGGTACTTCTCTTCAATATGTCCTACTCTTTAATGCCAACGCACCATCTTCTCTACAAGAAAAGTAGGAGTTTTGTTAATTTTAATATCAATCCTATGATATTATTACATTCATTAGTAAGATTGCTTATGTTAAGGCTCTAGGGCCCCTATGTTAACACCCTAAAAAACATTCATTATTAGTTTATTAATTATGGTTAGGTCAACCTAGTAGTAGGTTGCATCATGTCACTTTGTCTTCTAATTATTATAGTAGAGGATATTCATTTGTATTAGAATCATATCTTATCTTTTGTATTGGTTTGATTTTAAAATTAGGTCTCCTCCTCAAATTGGATTGTTATTCATTGAATTTTTATCATTTTCAAGGCATAGATTTATAACATTTGGTATCATAGCTATGATCCTAGGATTTTTCTTCTGGAATCAAGATGTCTTGGCATTTTCATTATATCATTTTTTCTAGGAATCTTCAGAGATAATTTTTTTTATGGTCTTGAGAAAAATGATCAAGGTATAGGTGATAAAAGTTTAAAGATATGGTTCATTATATTTTCAGAGATATAGCCTATGGAAAATAGGGTTGAGTTGTAACTTATCCTAAATCATCTTTAAACAAGTCATATTGGGATTTTTTCTAATACCTTTTTGTTGAGGAAGTTTAAGATAATGAATTTTTAGGACAAAAATAATACAAATTAGGATACACATGGTTAAAATTTCATGTTATGCTTCATTATAATTTATGAGATATGATCTATGGAAGATAGGGTTAGCGACTAATCCTAAAATCAGTTTAAAAAATGTCATGTTCGAATTTTTACTATCATTTTTTTGGTGAAGTTTCAAACTCTTAAATTTTCAAAATTCTAAGGATCCATAACAAATTATGTGTTAAAAAAATTCAATTTTTAAATCATTATATTTTATGAGTCATATCTTGTGATAGATAAGGTTTTTGACTAAACTAAAATTAGTCTTAAACAAATCATTTATGAATTTTCCTTATAGTTCTTTTCACTAAAGTTTCATATTGTGAAATTTTTAGATATTTAAGAAGACATAATAAAGTACTACAAGCCAAAATTTTAGAGTCAGAAGAGCTAAAATTCTAGATATACATAAGGAGAAAGATCGACCATCCAAGTAATCTCCAAATTAGGGTTTGGAAGCTATGTAACTTAAAATTGTCATAAATTTTGATTGAAGGTTCCATTTTTGTTGATTCAATATTCATCATAAAGAGAGAATAAAATATTATTAATATTTTTTCACAGGTCTCAAAAGGGTATTCCAAAAATTACTTCACAAATTAAACTTCCAGAAGTTCATCCATGACTCATGAAGAAAATGAACAATTACAAGATCGACTATCCAAATTAATGAATTGAATGGTAGGTTAGTGAAAAGAAATATGGAAAAAAAGATATAATAGTTGGAGTAGAGGACAAATGAAAATATGGAACAAATAAACACAATATTATAGAAGCCCTAAATTGAAGGCTTCCTAAAATTGATAATATCACTGAAGGAACTCATGGAAATAAAACTAGTACTCAAGTTGAACAAGTTTCCAATAATAAGAATATTTTAGGTGGATTTAAATCAAATAGTAGAGTTACATACAGATGGTCTCCAAAGGGTATGAAACTTCCCAAGGTTCGATTAAATAAGTTTGATAGAATGGAGGTCTTTACCTGGATGAACCAAATAGAGTAACATTTTGAATTGCATAATATTATGGATTATAAGCAAAGGAATTAGAAAGAAACTTTGTACTTTGATTTAAATATCTATCACTAGTATCAATGGATAGTTAAAAGGAAGCCCCATTCTTATCATTATACTTGGGGTTTATTTACAAGAGCCTTAGAAGCATAATATGGGAAGTTTGGGAACAATAATACTTCAGTCAATTGACAAGAATCAAGCACTTAGGTGATATTGAATATTAGAATTTAGAATTTCAAATACTAGCCATGAGGGTGGATAACATGAGTGATTAATTTTTTTTGGAATCTTACATTGGCATATTAAAAGAAAACATTAAACATGAGCTTTTCTTAAAACATCCTAAAAATATGGAAGTAATGATTTTTTTATTCAAGCCAAGAATAGGGGTACACACAATTTTACCATTGGACTATATGTGTTGGGAAAAATACTGAGAGGGGGGGGATGGTGGGGTGGGGGTGAATCAATGTTTTCAAATCATAAACTTTTCAATTTAATTTCCTGATTTTTGTACATGAATTTACTGAAGGGAACCTATGTGTGTACGCAAATTTTATTAAGACAATTAGCATATATCCAGAAAAATTATGTTTTAGTTAATGCACCATCTGTTTATCTTGAGCTAGTGAATCAGTACTTTATTAAATATTAGATAGATAGTAACCATGTGCAATAAGAAAAAATAAACCATCACACATAAGCAACACCCATGAACACCAAGATTTAAGGTGCAAACCCAATGCGGAAGAAAACCACCTGCTACTATCGTATCTGTCTTCTTTTTAGTATAAAGAAAAGATTTTACAATCTTGTACTAGCGCAGACTCACACCAGTACGTAGGAACCCACCTGCAGAAGACTACAACCTTCGCTTGTTCTCCAACTCCTACTGGAAGGGAGATCCAACCCCCTGAATATTAAACTGGCATAAACTCATACCAGTACGAAGGAACCCACTTGCAAAAGGCTACAACCTTCACTCTTTTTCCAGCTCCTACTAGAAGGGAGCTCCAACGCCTTGAATCTTGTACTGGCATAAACTCATACAAGTATGGAGGCACCCACCTGCAAAAGGCTACAACCTTCGCTCATTTTCCATCTCCTATTAGAAGGGAGCACCAACCTCCTGATCTGATTTACCAACCACCACTAGAAGGAAGCTCCAACTCCCTCATCTCCAGGGACCATGTTTCATAAATTTTCTTACTGGATCCACCTGCTACACAACATCATAACTTGAAGGCCACGTTTCATTAAATTTTCAAACTGGACCCACTACCAAAATTTAAGCTCAAAACCAATCATCAAACTGAAACTTATCACTGTAACTCAATCATCAACCTCTGACCCAACTAAAGAAACTAATCACTAAATTAACCAAAAACTCAACCAACCAACCAAAACAGTCAGATAACTGTAACTAGAATACCAAACAACATACTGAACATCGCAGAACCAGGTTATGTTACTGCAAACCATGAAAATTCATCTATCAAAATATGTACGCTACTTTTCAGTAGCAAACCTGTGTGTATGTGGCTTTCTTAAAGAATACCCACATACATATCTTAAACCACTGAAACCTGAAAACTGAACCACTGTCACTCTGAAACAAACACTGAATCATACACATATTTACTGCATCATTCTGAAACAATCACAAAAATTTCTCTAATCTTCAATCACAATCAGAAAGTAACCTCAAAATTCTTCAATCAATCAATCCATAATCAAAACATCATTGTTTAAGCCTAGATCATCAAGAAGACTTCATTGACAGACAACAAAAACACATCAAAATTGATTAAACTGATTAGACATCATTTTCATCAAAACCCTACTTTTTGTACGTGCTTTCTTCAAAGCATATCCACGTGTGTATGCACTTTTCAAGAAACAAACCCACGTGTATGTGACTTACCAGAAACACACTAGTGTGTGTACGCACCTTGCAAGCTATAAAACCCACATACAAATTTGCAAATTCAGAATCAAACCTTTGCTGCAACAAAAAACTTCAGACATACCCAGATATCGTCATATACAGAAAATCACGCGTTAAGATGCTATCAACACAAATTAAATCATCTCATAATCATGATTGTCATCTCAGATCTATTGGATCTGATCCATCATCAAACTCTCGGGTGCATACTTAGTTTTATATTAAGAAAACATCAATAGCCCATTACATGCATATTTTCTTTAGATCTAACTATTCATAATATTTCCATCACTTTCACACTTACTACCACTTTGATCTTCATCACCTTATATAGCTTAGCCTTTATCCAATACCACAGGTCAAAACCATACTCCAACTGATGGTTTTCTTATACGGGATCAAAACATCCGTTACTGGGCTCAATACCACAAGGAAATACCATGGTAAGGACCCTTGGTATTTAGAATACCATGGTGCAAAAACTGTACGTGCCTTTGCTTCTTCATACTCATGTGTGTATGCAACTTTTCTTAACAGAACCCACATATACTTCTTGAACTTTCAACTTTATCATACCTCTACCTCTGAACTGCTATGCCTTTGTCAAAACACTCCGTCACATCTGTAGACACATCCTATTGAGATCTGTATCAACTTGGTTTCCATCAAAGAACAACTCATCAAGTAGGTTGTCATCAATGACAATACATCAGGTAGGTTTCCATCAAGGACAACACATAATTCATAATGCCAACAATCTCCCCCTTTGGACTTGATGGCAACCACTTTGGTGTTTGGTCACCACAACATCCTGTAAAAGCACATTAGTCCAAGCACCAAACCAAGATACTCTCCAAACACCAAGTTACTCTCCCCCTTTTCCATCAATGGAAAAGGGATGATGAATGATGAATGAAGAATTATGTATTTGAATTGGTGAGTATGAACACTGATCATGCTCCCCTTGAGCACATGCTGAAGTTTCTTACAAAGGTACAATGAAGTACATGACTCTATGACTCAAATGCCTTGTCCTATCACCAAGGACTCAAACTTACATCAATCACCCAATCATATTGGGTTTACATATTTGACATCATTATTAAATCAACTTCCCAAACATAGTGGGATTACCATTACATCACATGTCCAAAAGGACTTAACCACAATAGTCTATATATGAATGAATTTTACAATGATTAAATCATAGGTCTTTACATGACCCTTACATCAAATGATAGATAAGACATTTATAACAAAGACCAAAGACCTTAATAAGACCATGATGGTCATCAACAACTATCATACACCATATATGATCTGTACCATAAGCATCATGTTTCCAAGTATCATCCAACAGATGTAGCAGTAGCATATAACAATGTCATCGCAACATCATTCTCTTGGCCCAAATTCTTCATAAGAAGAGTTATCACACCAACACCACTTCATCAAGAGATATTCCATCAATATGCAACTTAAGTAGACATAATCAACTATTCATCATAACATGAGATAACAAGTTCATCATTCAAGAATTTCATAAGCAACATCACCAAAGAATCATTATGTATGAAGCAAATATAATGTCAACAATGCATTATTAGAAGAATAACAAATTCTCCCACTGAACTTGTGCCAATTGTTCATTGTCGGATCTGATCATATCATTTCATATATCAGTAAGAATAATCAAAGCATCATCATCAACCAGTCATCCATCAAGTCATAAACAACTTATGCAAGCCAAAAGCACTTTCACATAGCATCAACGGACTGTAACCATCCACCATTAGAATTATGAAAGCTAAATAATAATTGTCTGAAGTCTATTAGAGAATTTTCCTAAGTCTGTCCCATAGTTTCTTCATCAAACCCAAATATACATGACTATTCAGTTCAAAAATCACGTATACAAGCGCCTTGTCTTCATAAGATCCGCATACATAAAATGAAATACTGAATTTTCACACTTTCAACTCCCCCTGAGTTTGTTCTTTCTGTACCTGTTTATTGTTACTACACCAGAGGCACTATCAGTAGTATAAGCAACATGAAAATAAAAAAAACAATCATGGGAATCACCATTTATTACTCCCCCTGAGATTACACATCACTGATCCCGAGGACCTAATAATCATCTTCTATTTTCATGAGGTCAAGCACCTCTGACCACTTCTGCAGTCAATGTTAGAAATATTCATTTAAGAATAAGGGACTGCAATAGGCACCATCTTCTTTTTCTATAAGTCTGAACCTTTCTCATATCTATGAGAATTTCGTTCTTCAAACACATAATTTGTCTCGATTTCTATATCATCTTATTATGAATTTTATTTCTTTTTGGTGGATCCACCTTTTTCATATTTTTTGATGTTAATGTGTTTATCTGGTTGCTTACCATGTTGTCTGTGGCGATCCATATACTTGTTCCTGCATTCTTTTTCTACATGCCCAAACTTGTTACAAGCATAACATATTATATCTTATATGTTTCATGTTTCATATTACATGCCCAATCAATGGCTTTGTGAACAAACATATTGCAAGAAAAACAATATCCCTTAAAGTACTTGGAAGATGATGATCTTTCCGGGAGATGGTTATTAGCTTGAAACATGCTAATCCTGTAATTGGCTGCAACATGTCCATAATTATGACATATAGAACATTCAACATTATTGATCAGAGGAGAAAATCAATCAACACTTCTATAGTCATGAATAATGGTTTTCTTTGAAGATTTTCTTTCCTTGATTGTTGATGAGGTTGAATTCTTTTCTCGTTGTTGAGTATTTCAGATTTTGCATTAGAATTCCTTGCCTCAGCTTTTGAACTAGATTCACCTTTAACAGTTTCATGAAAACTAAGACCAGATTTGATGGAAGGAGACATTTGACTACTAAGAATATTATCCAAAATCTTAGTACTATCCTGGAATTGCAAATGTTTATCCTTTTCTTCTAATTTACCTTTTAGGATATTTACCTCAACTTGATATTGCTTTTCCTGCTTCTTCATAATTTCTTCAATCTTTCTTCCTTCCTCCACTTGTTGTTTTAATTTGTGAATTTATTCTTTCAGACCATTTTCTTGTTCTTCAAATGCTTGAAGTAGTTCTTCATTCAACTTATTTGATTTTTCAAGATCTTCTCTTAGAGAGACGATGTCAACTTTAAGACCTTCACAATATTGGTTAGATACCATACCAACATGATCCTTGTTATCATAAGTCTGCAACTTATCATTAAGATTAACAATCCTTTTCAAAGAAACTTCATCTGTCATTTTGGACACGTTGTTAGATATAAGAATATTTGAGAAATCTTCCTTTGGGAGTTCTTCATGTATTGATTATAACTTATCCCAAACTTGGTCTGCAATAGTATAATGCATAACCTTATTCAATATTGAATCAGATATGCTACAAAAGATGTTACTCAAAGCCTTACTATTCTTTTTCACTTCTTTGTCATATGGAGGAAACTTGGTGTAACCATTGCACACTAGATGTCAAACATCGAGATTCATTAGATTATACTTCATCTTTCCTTTCCATTGTTGATAATTATCTTTTCTTAACATAGGCACATCTGCATTGTCCATTGATTCTGACTTTCCTTAATCCACTGCTTCAATAGGCTTACTTCCACTTTTACCCATAAGTGCAAGCTCAATGGTTTCACTATCATCATCACTGTCATTGTTGCATAGACAAGAAAATGGGTCACATTTTGAGAAAAAACCTATCCCTGATGACGCTTCGTCTTATTCATTTTTTATCACTAGAAATCGGGTTGCTCCCAAACTTGAATATTTGCTAACATCTGTAACTGTAAAAGTACCCTTTTCTTCTAGGCCATCAAACTCGTTATTACTTTAATCTTCAAATGCCATAAGTAAGTGACAATCTTGATCAGACTCACCTTCTTCACCATTTGAAAGACCATCATTGTCTTCATGTGTATAAAAACTTCTTTTGTTTTCAAACCTCTTCTTATTTATTTTGGCAGCTTCTTTTCCTTTCTCTTGATTTTATTTATAAGGACTTTTAGTAGCATAATGACCAAATCTGCCACATGAAAAACATTTCAAAGGAAGTTTACCTCTGAATCTTCCAGTACCTACTTGAAGTTTCTTTATGAAGTTTACCTCTTCTTCTTATGATACCTACCTTGATTCTTCCTTTTCTTTTCCTTTTGTAATAGCTTTGAAGGCTGCTTCTCTCATATCTGAAGGACCACCTTTCCTCATCTCAAATGTTATCAATATTCCATGGAGTTGATCCAGTGTGAGACTTTTCAGATCCTGCACTTCTTCAATATCAAATACTTTGGTTTCAAAATTCGGAGTTAGAGATCTAAAAATCTTCTCAATAATAGAAGCATCTTTTATTTCTTCACCAAGATTTCTCATGTAATTCACAACTTCATCTACTCTAAGAAAAAATGCTGCAATGATTTCATCATCATGCATTTTCAATGTCTCATACTGTATTTTGAATGTTTGAATTTGATCACTTTTTACCTTGGCGTCACCTTCATAACTTTGTATAATATTATCCCACATTCCCTTTGAACTCGGTCTTGGCCAAATTTCCCAAGATGGCATTTATAACTTTTGCATTGGTTTCATACTATTTCTTTCCTGCAGTATCTGAAGGAATAGAGGATGGAAATTGATATCCACTTTCAACGATTTCCCACACATAAGATCCTAGTGCCTGCAAGTATTCTCTCATCCTAATTTTCCAAAAGACAAAGTTAGTTCCATTAAATATAGGAGGTCTCCCGGATGCGGGTGCATAGGGGGAGGGAGAATGGCACGCGCCATCACGTGGGCGGGTGGCATGCTCACGGTGTCTGGCGGTACCACGCGCTGGGTTGCATTAAACTGTTTGAAGGCGAAGAGGAGAAGGCATTAATGCCTGTCTACTCGGCTCGAGGGAGGCAGTTGAGCGACGGGGTGGAGATGAAGTTTAAACAGCGAAGGATGGCACGATGGAGGGAGATTTGCGAGCTTAGTAAGGAGACTCTGCTCCGCTCAGACAGCAATGCGATTGCAGAGCTGAGGGGAGTTAGCTCTTGGAGCTGTGATTGAGAGACTGGTGTGGGTTCTTGGAGCTGGGTTTGCGAGACTGGTGTTGGTCTCTGGAGCTGGTGCTGGTTCTTGTTGCCGGGATTGGCTCTTGGTGCTGTTTCTTGTTGCCGGGGTTGGTTCTGGGTGCTGGTTAGTGTTGCCGGGGTTGGTTCTTGGTGCTGGTTCTTGCTGCCGGGGTTGGTTCTTGGGGCTGGAGTCGGGTCCTGGTGCTGGCGTTGGTTCCTGACGCGGGTGGTCGATATAGCCATTGTCGAAGCTCAGAGCACTGGAATTGGAAGGAGAATAGCAATGCGGCGGGAAAGGCCGAGAATGGGCAGCCGGAGAGGTGGAATTCAGGGCAGAGCTCCACCGCAGGATGACTATTATTCCCCCTCTTCTTCCATTGAGGTAACCTCGCGGCCTCAGTGGTTTCAGGACAGCAACGATGAGGAGGGGGGGCATAATGAAAGAAGCCCAACTGCTGAAGAAAGGCAGAGGGAGCTCCCCATGCTCAGGTATCGACTCCCCTGCCCACAAGTCAATTCCACTTTGGTTGTGTCCATTACTGTTGAACCTGGAGTTAATCCGAACATGGAGGTCGAGCCTCTGCCAGAAGGGCAGCGCTCCAGCAGAGAAGACTCTCCAATTGCTTGCCTTCCGGTCGGAGCAGGAATTGGTTGGTCGCCGCCTGAGCGTGATTCTGGGCCGGGATGGATGGAGACTCGTCGCGCACATGGGATGGGCCTGGAACGCCCCGCTACCAATCTTGACCCGGATGCTGGCCCTTCTGTGCACGCTGCTGCTTCACTGGCCGGTCCGAGCCAGCCAGCCCGAAAGGGTAGCCCAGATAAGGTCATCCAGCTTTCAGATTCAGAGGATAAGCTCCATTTCGGGTGTCGAATTGCAAAGGCGCTCCAGACTACTGATGAAGATTGAACTCGCCCTGGTAATCTCAATTTTTGTTGGGATTTCGATGTGTAAATCGACTAAGTGGCAGCCTTATCTCTGTCAATGTGTCGGCTATAATGTTCAAGTGTCACCTGTAATTGTCCAAGTGTCAATTGTCATTGTCCAGTTGTTTGTGTGTCTTTGTCCGGGTCATCCTACGGCCCTGGTGTCTTGGTGTCCATCTATGTTATGTCCATCTATGTTCAGTCCATCTATGTTATGTAACAGTGTCGGCAGTGGTTCAGCAACATTCCCAATTTTGAATCCTTTCAATTTTGGAGCTGACAAGTGGGCAAGGCCAGGGCTGACAGGCAAATCTTCTTAAGCCTTGCCCTTTGTACTCTATTTTGTATATTTGTTTTGTATGATAATAGAATTAGTCAAATTCAGAAAAAAAAAAAAAAAATATAGGAGGTCTAATAGAACATACTCCTTTGTGACTACCCATCTTGATGGATCTCCTTTAAGTGATCAAGATTTTGCCAAAGGACCTGCTCTGGTACCAATTGTCTAGAAAAATACTGAGAGGGGGAGGGGGGGTGAATTAGTATTTTCAAATCATAAATTTTTCAATTTCATTTCCTGATTTCTATATGCGACTTTACAAAAGGGAACCTGCGTGTGTATGCGACTGTTCTTAAGACAACTAGTGTATATCAAGAAAACTTATGTTTTAGTTAATTCATCATCTGTTTATCTTGAGTTACTGCATTAGTACTTTCTGTATTCAGGCTTCTGTGATCCATAATGAATTAAGCAAAGTCTTCGGTAGAAATAACATAAGAGAAATTTTTGGCCAATGCGTTTCGAACCAACAAGTGTGGTTCATCATTAGAACTGGATAAAGAGGTAGACCATGGCAAAAGCGTAAATAGAGAGCAATGTAGAGACATAATTTCAAGTAACGACTATATTTGAACAATTATATTTAAATTATTATATTAATTTATTAATATAAAATAAATATTATTAAGTAACGACTATATTAAACGACTAGTTTTTGAAAAATAATATTTAAATAATGATATTAGTTTATTAAAAATATTAATAGGTAACGAATATATTAAACAACAAGTTTTTGAAAAATAATATTTAAATTAATTTATTAAAACCAAATATTAATGTAGAGACATAATTTCAGGTAACAACTATATTTGAACAATAATATTTAAATTATTTTATTAATTTATTAATATAATACGAATATTATTAACTATATTAAACGGCTAGTTTTTGAAAAATAATATTTAAATAATGATATTAGTTTATCAAAAAATATTAATAGGTAACGACTATATTAAACAACTAGTTTTTGAAAAATGATACTTAAATTAATTTATTAAAACCAAATATTACTAGTCTTTGAAAGATAACATTTAAATAATGATATTAGTTTATTAAAAAATATTAATAAGTAACAACTATATTAAATGGCTACTTTTTGAAAAATAATATTATGACATTAGTTTATTGATTTATTAAAGACAAATATTAATAAGTAACCGCTATATTAAACAACTACTTTTTGAAAAATAATATTAAAAAAAAGAGTCAAACTCTAAACAAGGAGGGAAGTCAAAAATTATAAAATGGAGTCAAGACCTTGACCAAAACAAGATCATTTAATAAATCAAATAATTAATGGAAATAAAATAAACTAAAAACAAAAACAAATAAATAAATAAAACAAAAATATACACAAGTTAAAAGAAATATATAAATAAAATAATATATATAGATATATATATATATATATATATATATATATATATATATATATATATATATATATATATATATATATATATATATATATATCAAAGAAAAGTAATCAATAAATAAAATATGGTCAACAATAAAATATGGGGCATTAAACATTAGATTGACAATAACCATGTGTAGTATGAACAAAAAAAACCATCACACATAAGAAACACACATGAACACCAAGATTTAAGGCAGAAACCCAATGTGGGAAAAAACCACCTACTGTTGTAGTCTCTGTCTTCTTTTTAATATAAAGAAAAGATTTTACAATCTTGTACTGACGCAGACTCATACTAGTACGTAGGAACCCACCTGCAGAAGGATCAGCTGGAGAAACTTCGCTCGTTCTCTAACTCCTACTGGAAGGGAGCTCCAACCTCTTGAATCTTGTACCGGCGTAAACGCATGGCAGTATGCAAGCACCCACCTACAGAAGGCTACAACCTTTTCTCATTTTCCAAGTCCTACAGGAAGGAGGGTACAACCCCCTGAATCTTGTAGCGGTGTAAACTCATACCAGTACGCAGACACCCACTTGCAGAAGGCTACAACCTTCGTTTGTTTTCTAGCTCCTACAGGAAGGGAGCTCCAACCCCCTGATTTGATTCACCAGCTACCACTGGAAGGAAGCTCCAACTCCTTGATTTGATTTACCAGCTACCACTAGAAGGAAGCTCCAACTCCCTCATCTCCGGGGACCACATTTCATAAATTTTCATACTGGATCCACTTGCTACACGACATTATAACTTGTAAGCCACGTTTCATAAAATTTTCAGACTAGACCCACTACCAACATTTAATATCAAAACCAATCATCAAACTGAAACTTATCATTGTAACTCAATCATCAATATCTGACCCAATTGAAGCAACTAATCATTGAAACTCAATCACTGAATTAACCAAAAACTCAACCAATCAACCAGAATAGTCAGATCACTGTAACTAGAATACCAAACAACATACTGCACATCATAGAAACAAGGTTCTGTTACTGCAAACCCTAAACATCCATCTGTCAAAATATGTACACTATTTTTTAGTAGCAAACTCGTGTGTGTATGTGGCTTTCTTCAAGAATACTCGGGTAAAAATCTTAAACCATTGAAACCTAAAACTTGAACCATTGTCACTCTGAAACAAACACTGAATCATACATAGATTTACTACATCATTCTGAAACAATCACAAAACTTTCTCTGATCTTCAATGGCAATCAGAAAGTAACCTCAACATTCTTCAATCAATTAATCCATAATCAAAACATCATTGTTTAAGCTTAGATCATCAAGAATACTTCACTAACAGAAAACAAACATGCATCAAAATTGATTAAACTACTGAAACATCCTTTTCATAAAAACCCTACCTTTTGTACATGCTTTCTTCAAAGCATATCTGTGTGTGTACGCACTTTTCAAGAAACAAACCCACGTGTATGATACTTACCAAAAACACACTAGCATATGTACGTGCCTTGTAGGCTATAAAACCCGCGTATAGATCTGCAAATTCAGAATCAAATCTTTGCTACAACACAAAACTTCAGACACACCCAAATCGCGTCATACATATAAAATCATGCGTTAAGACGCTATCAACACAAATCAGATCATCTCATAATTGTGATTGTCATCTCATATCTATTGGATTTTATTCATCATCAAACTCCTGGGTGCATACTTAGCTTTAGATCAAGAAAAACATCAATATCCCATTACGTGCATATTTTCTTCAGATCTAATTATTGATAATATTTCCATCACTTGCACACTTACTACCACTTTGATATTCGTCACCTTATATAGCTTAGCCTTTATCCAATCCCACAGGTACAACCATATGCCAACTGATGGTTTTCTTAGATGGGATCAAAACATATGTTACTGGGTTTAATACCACAGGGAAATACCATGGCAAGGACCCTTGGTATTTAGAATACCATGGTGTGGAAATTGTACGCGCCTTTGCTTCTTCATACTCGCATGTGTACACAACTTTGCTTAACAAAACTCGCGTATACTTCTTGAACTTTCAACTTTATCATACCTCTGCCTTTGAACTGCTATGCCTTTGTCAAAACAATTTGCCACATCTGTAGACACATCTTTTTGAGATCTGTATCAACTTGGTTTCCATGAAAGAACAACTCATCAAGTAGGTTGTCATCAATGACAATACATCAGGTAGGTTGCCATCAAGGACACACATAATGCATAATGCCAACAATATGTAGGAAGCAAATATTGTTTTTGGATTCATAATACAACCCTAACTCAAGCTAGTTGAATCATTACATAAGGAAATGAAGGAATGAAGAGCAAAAGGACTATGATTTGTTTGTAACAACAAATAATCTTGAAAGGGCATAAATTTCAAGAAACAAAATTGTTCACCTTGGAAAATAATAATGAAGAGTAAATGGAGGCATATACATATAGATTAACTCTATGGAAAATTTGCTTCTATACAAGTGACATATGAGTTAGATTTTCCTTCTTCTCACATTCAATGATTTTCATGTATCTTTCCTAAAATAGGTTTTGGGGCAAATTAAGCCAAAATAAAAATTCCCGAATATGTGAAGGAAGTTGATTCTTGAACCAAAGAAATTTATAGATTAGTGATCTCTATATCTTCAAAATAGAACCATTACGGAGTACCTAATCAAGTGGAAGAATATGCCTCTAGAAGAAGCTCCATGGGAAAATAAGTAATTCATGAAAAAACACCCTCAATTACAAGCTATTTTTTTAAAAGAGGGGGGATACGTTAAGGTCATAAGGAACTCATGTTAAGGACCTAATAAGGATTAATTATTGGTTTAGTAGTTATGGTTAATTTGGCCTAGTGGTATGTTACATCATGTCACTTTATCTCCCTTTTATAATAAACACAATTTATTTATATAAGCATAATATCTTGTCTTGTGTATTGTATTTATTGTAAAAAGAGGTCTCTCCCTCGAAGTGGATGTTATTCATTGATTTTTTTATCATTTTCAAGGAATTGGTATATAACAACTTCCCAAAAACTTGTACAAAGTTTAAATTTGAACTCCCCCCAACAACACCATTTCTCCTTGAACCATCATACTTACATCCTTTTAAAATATACTTTGCATACTCACATCACTCATTTGACTCATAGATATGAGTTTCTTATCAAATATTGGAACATGAAGAATAATGGGAAGGGTTTTAATCATTCCATATTTGAGAAATAACTAAACCTTTCCACATCCTATGACTTTGGTTGGTTAGTCATCTCTTAGTAAGACATCAAGTCCATTATAATTTCTATATTCACAAAACCATTCCTTTTGAGGATTCCTATGAAAATCGACACCTGAGTTGATCAACCATGCTCATGATTTGAATGTGTACTTACATATGCCAAGTAAAAATCCCATCCTTTTTCTAAGGGGAACTTCCCTTCTATAAAAGGAGCATCATCAAATTCCTACTTTTATTAACAATTTTTGATCTAAAATATTTCTTATAATGCCTAAGTTTACTACATTTCCAATATTTTTTTTTTGCTAAGTAAGACTAAATCTATTAATGGAAACATAATTTACAGTGAGGCCCTAGCCTCTGTGGGTCTAAAACAGCCATATGACCAGTTTAAACATCAAAACTAAAATGAGACTGCCCCGGGAGGGGAAACAGTTCGAAGACGAGAGAAAGAAAAAACCATCTGCCCACGCAGGGGCTACATCTCCAAAACTCAAAATTAACTGTCATGGTGAATTTCAAAATTAACTGTCAAAATTAACAGTAGTAAAAGAGAAACTACTAAAAAGACCGAGCTGGGCACATGACCTATTTGCGTGCAAGTGTTAGGTGTCTTATGATGGTGGCTTCTCCTCCACAATCAGATACCCATACTCACCTGAATCAGTATCTTTTGCCTGCTTGCCACCTATATTGTCGTGTGTCTCTTTGGCTTCATCCTGAACTCCTTTGATTGCTTTGGTGGCCTTGCCACTCGAAGCCTTTGGTCTGCTGGTGGTCGGATGATCCTTGTCCTCCTACTGATTTCTGGTGCTTGGCATCTTCTGTACAGGGTTGGGGGGTGGATGAACGAGGTTCTTCACTGGGCTATGTTCTAGATCATTGTGCGTGCCACCTTCCTCCCTAAAATCCACTGAAATGGTGGTTATAATGATAGGTCTGTCCATGGAGCAAAGGAAACGAAATTGAGCGGACTGGGTGGCAACACTTAGACTGGGCATCTAGGTGGCCCCATCAACCCGACGAGTCGCACCGGGACAAGCTCGTCCTCCTCCGCTACAGGTAACTGGATGATTGCCATGGAAATGGGAAGTGGATGGGCTGGGGGGTGGGGAGGGCGAAGGGGAAGTCGATGCAGAGGGAAGTGGCGAAGGGGGGCGGATGGCTCTTCCGCGGCTACCTCTGCACCTGCTTCGCATGTGGTGACGACGTCGCATCATATTGCTCTGAGTGGGGTGCTGCAGTGAGGAGTGAGCCGAAATGGTCAAGTTACAAACTGGGAGCTGGACGAGGGCAGCAAAATTAACACTATAAATGATAGGGGATTCAAATCAGGGACAGAGGCAGGGGCCAAGGCATCAGAATGCTAGGTGTAGTAAATAGAGTGGGAGAAGTGAATACCATTTCCCAAGTCGACAAAGCTGAGAAGCCTGCAACGCCGCCCTGTTGCGGTGCAAGAGCTTGGCTCTGCTATAGCAGGGTGGCAAGAGCAATTCAGAGGTAGAATGGAGGTCTGCTGAGGGCCCAGAGCCATGATTTTAAGCTTACAGGGAAGGTCTCAATCCGCCTAGCGGATTAATGGTGCCAGCCAAGAGACAAAGGCATGCCTTAAATTTCCACAGGTGAGAGCATGGAAGACCATGTGGCTTGGCCACCTGCCAGACCGACGTCACATCCAGAATAACTCATTCTCAACCACCTGCATTCGGGGGTGCTGCATCATTTTGCACTAGTGCAATACAGTCCTATTAATGAATGTCATCTTTTATAATGTCGAGCAAACTTGAGTACAGTGTTCGATCACTGGCCACCCCTATATTTTCCAAGAGGTCGGCCACTTTGTTGCCATCCCTCTTGATGTGTTTGAAGGTAATTTCTCTATTGGTTGCAAGCCATTGTTCAATGTGTTGTAAACGTGCTGCTAGTCTCCAACTGCAGGACAACTTGTGTACTGGAGTTCCCTGTATAATTTGATTGGCCATATTGATGAGAATTTGAGAGTCTCCTTTAATTATTAAGGGAAAGAAGCCATGCTACAGAGCTAGATGAAGGCCTTGCCACAATCCTTCCAGTTCAATGGAATTTTTCGTGTCCCATCTTGTTGTGCCTAGGAAAATCAACAAAGGTTTTCCATTGTGATCCCTGAAAATTCCTCCATGTCTGGCCTTGCCTGGATTGCCTTTAGAAGCGCCATCAAAATTTAATTGGGTGATTCCTGGTGGCGGAGGGAGCCATTTACTGGAAGTTTGGTGAAGTGGGAAGGATCTATTGGGATGCTTTTGAGTCTGGATGATCCTAAGATTCCAATTCTGCCAGATGATCCACTCTTGTGGAGAGGTGGGAAAATCATCATCACTCCAAGTTTGGAGCGCTAGTGTTTCCTGAAGGTTGTTGCAGAGATTGCTCCAGATGATCTCTATGGGAGTGGTTTGATTCTTGAAGATACACTGATTCCTTTCCTTCCATATAGTCCAGATGAGGAGGCCTGGAACGATTCTCCATAAGGAGTTTAGCAGGTGGCTCTTGTACAGATTTTTAGCCCAGTTGCAGATGGTTTTGGTAATGTCTTCTTTGACTCTGCCATCTTTTTGACATCTGAAACTTGTTTTTTCCCAAAGTTTGTTTGCCAAGTAACAGGATTCCATGAGATGCTGTATGGTTTCCTCCTATTGCTTGCAGTTGGGGCACCTTGAGGGTCCGTGGATATTTTTTTTTTCTTAGGTTGTCCCATGTGAGAATTCTTTTGTGACATAACAACCATAGGAATGTGGAAATCTTGGGCCATATTTTAGGAGACCAAACTTTGTCCCAGAGAGGGTCCTTGTTATTCTGAGTATTAATCAGAAGGTTGTATGCCTCTTGTGTGGTGAAAGTCCCACGTGGTTTGTATCCCCATCGTAGGATGTCTTTTTTCCAGAGAACCTGATTTTCCTGTTGGTAAGTTCTGTGTCTAACTCCTTATACATTAACTCTATTCCTTGCCTAATGATGTGCTCTGCTTTTTTCCATTGTCTATAACCCTAATCGAGGGTGGGAGTCCAGTACTGGTTGACCGTTTTCCATTGATGAGCATCCCCGTCCTCTGTTTGTGGAAGTGTGATTATGTTGTTGAGCCTGGGTCTTTGCTACCAAGAATCCATCCAGAAGTGGGCATTGTTGCCGTTTCTTATTTCCCAGAAACTGTGTTGTTGGATCATGTTTCTGTGTTGTCTAGCTGCATTCCAGATAAGGGATCCCTTTTCTGTTTCTGTGAGTCTGATCAAGTCGTCTGTCGGTCTGTTGTTAGCATATTTGGTAGTCCATAGGATCACCCAGGGTGTGTGCAGAGCTGAAAGCCACTTCCACCAGATTCTTGCTCCCATGACTGCATTACTGTGTTGAGGGTCCTGAAGACCAATACCCCCAAGGTATTTTGGGAGGCATACTATTGCCCACTTGACCAATGCCCATTTGCGATTATGTCCAGAAGATCCCCATAAAAAGTTCCTTTGAAGATCTTTGATTTTTTTTAGCACCCATTTAGGCGCTGCCAGAACAGAGAAGAGATAAAGAGGCATAGACTGCAGGACAACCTTGATTAGAATTAGCTGACTTGCCATGTTGAGGGCTCTAAAAGTCCAGGATGTGAGGTGGGCTTCAAGTTTGTCTAGGAGCGATTGCCAAGAGGTGTGCTTAAGAGCAGAATCAGTTAAGGGGGCACCGAGGTACTTGGAGGGGAGAGAGGCGACAAAGAATCCTAGAATGTGGGCTATAGAGTTTTGTGTTATAGCGGGAGTATGAAAAAAGAAGATTTTGGATTTAATGGTGTTGATGCTAGCTCCAGAGGCTGTCGAGAAATCATCAAGAAGGGACTTGAATTTTCGAGCTTCTTGGACCGAAGGATGCCCAAATAACATGTTATCGTCCACAAATTGTTGGTGGGTGATGGCAAGGGAATTATGAAGGGATATTCCTCTAAGCTGATGCTCATGGAGAGCATGCTTGATGATACTACCCAACCCTTCAGCCATGAGAACAAAGAGAAAGGGGGAGAGGGGATCTCCTTGACGGATGCCTCTAGTGGGTTGAAAGGGGGTTGAAGGAATTCCGTTAACAAGAATGGAGAAGAAAGTAGAGGAGATTAAGCTCATAACCCATCGTACCCAGGCAGGTGAGAAACCAAAGGCTGTCAACATTTTTTGAATGTACATCCAACTCAATTTATGAAAAGCTTTTGAGAGGTTGATTTTAAGAGGCATACCTGTTTTTTTGTGGTACTTGAGGGAGTGGATGATCTCATGGGTGAGAATGATGCCGTTTATGATTTTCCTTCCTTCCACATAGTCCGATTATTCTGACGAGATGAGCAGGGGAAGCAACGACTTCAATCAGGAAGCAATAACTTTATATATGAATTTGTAGATGACGTTGCAAAGGGCTATAGGCATGAATTTGTTCGGAGTATTAGAATGCTCCTCTTTTGGGATGAGAGTAATGAATGTTGCATTTAAAGAGGGGAGCATCCAGTGGAGGGTTATTGATTCTTCCACTACCTGCCAGACTTCATCTTTGATAACATCCCAGAATATATGAAAGAAGTTGGAGGTAAAACCATCTGGACTAGATGATTTTCCTTCCTTGAGTTGTTGCATAGCTGATTCAACTTCCTGTAAGGAGACCGGACAATGGAGAAATTGATTGTGTTCATCTGTTATCACTTTCGGGATGTGTGGGAGAATCTTTTTAATTGCTGGCTATCTATTGATATGAGGTTCTTGATGGATTGTTTTGAAGTTCTTGAGGAGTTCTTTTTCAATATCCTCATGTTCTTCCAATCAATCTCCCTGCTGATTTTGAATTTGGGTGATGTTGTTATGCATTCGCCTCTATATGACAATGCGATGAAAGAATTTTGTATTCCTCTCACCCTCCTTTAACCATCTTATTCGGGATTTTTGTTTCCAGAGGATTTCCTCTTGCTTTTCTCTTTCTGTAATCTGTGTCTGAAGGTTCTTTTCCTATTCTAAGAGATCTTCAATCCTTCCATCAGTTATGATGGATTGCTGGATTTTCTCCATTTCCTGAGCTAAGGCTCTTTGAGCATGGAAAATGTTCCCAAGGTGGTGTGGTTCCACTGCTTGATGTGCACTTTGAGGAATTTAAGCTTTTGCTGGAATTGAAACATTTTGGAGCTTGCTGGGGGATGGAAACTTTTCCACGCAGTCTGAACTAGATCATTGAAATTTGGATGTGTCAACCAGAATGATTCAAAGCGGAAGGGTCTTCGAGTGGAATTTTCGGGTCTTTGCCATTGAAGCAAAATGGGCCAATGGTCCGATCCTGAAAGTGGCAAAATTGAGGCTGAAAGGTCTCCTCCCAGGTGGATAGCATTATCTGAAATCAGGAATCTATCTAGCCGAGAAGCAATCTGTTGGGGACCAGATCTTTTGTTATTCCAAGTATAGATTCCATTGTTGAAAGGCAGGTCAATTAGCCAGTTGCTTTGAATGAACTCCTTGAAGTGCTCACTTTCATTATCCAGTCTGATTCGGCCTCCTCTTTTTTCCTCTAATTTGGTGATCATATTGAAGTCTCCCCCCGTTATCCAGAGTGGATGAATCCGGGTGGAGTTGAGCAGCGTGAGCATGTCCAGAATTGTTGACTTGTTCACAGCTTCCTATGGAAAATAAACATTGGTGAGGTGACCATGCACATTGGTCCCTATGATATGGAAGGTAGCTTGTATGAAGTGATGGGTTGCATGGAAGTCCGTGAGTGCAATGGCCTATGGATTCCATGCTATTGCTATTCCTCCATAGGCTCCTATAGCATCCACAACTATTGTGTGGCTACCTGGCCAGGCTTTTGAGAGAATGGTGCTGAGAAAAGTACTATTACATTTCGTTTCTTGCATGAAGAAAATATGAGGTTTCTCCTACTGTATCATGTTTTTGATCATTCTGTATTTCCTAGGGCTGTTTAACCCTCTTAAATTCCAGGATGTGAGCTTCATGGTTCAGGATTGGGGAGCGGCCTATAGTACTTTGTTAATTTAGAATATCTACCAGATTCCACCAACATTTCCTCGATGAGGATGGTTCTTTGTAGATCTGTCTTTCTCCCCCTTTTCTTGGTATCCTTGGGCAGGTTCTTTCCATCCCACTGACTTCCTGGTTGAATTCCTAAAGATCGTTGCTGATGTGCTCTAGATAGGATGACCTCTAGACTTTCTAGCTATCTTGCCGGGATTTTATCAAATTCTTTCTTCTTGCATGCTTGCTCAAGGCCAAATATGTCCAGATCTCCTAAGTCGATACTTTCAGGCTCTTCTTCCATCTGCTTGGGTTCACTATTCTCACTAGGATGTCAGCTGCATGCTTGGGATCAATTAGAAAGGTATCGATGTCCATACCGTTAGGTTTCCAGGCCGAATCTTTAATGGAAGAGGAGATGGGGAGAACTTGGGTTCACTTAGGGATTTGGTCAGGAATTGAATCAGTATGAAGGGTGGTGGAGGGCGTTTTGGGAAGCTCATCAGAGTGCATGGTGGGTTCAGAGACCATTGAGGCAGGTTGAGCTAGGATATCGAAGCTGTTGCTAGTAGTGGGAATAGAATTGCTGGCAGGGGGATTTTTGGGTTGTGAAGCAGGTTTTTTATGGTTCCCTTTTCGAGAGTTCACTTTTGTAAAGCCATCTGGATTAGGTTGTCCTGAGGAGGCATTGGAAGAGGGCTTTGCATTAAGCGGGCAGTCACGGAATAGATGTCCATGAGCGTGACATTTCCTACACCTGAAGGGGACATGTTCATAATCTATGGTCTGAATCCACTCAAAATCATCATGAAATAGACTTACCGAGTCTGGAAGAGCGTTGTTCAGATGCATGTAGACACAGATGTGGGCGTAGGAGGTATACCTTTTGAGTTTTGTTTCTTCTGCAATTTTAATGAACTCTCCCAGGTCGTTCCAATGTCTCTTAGTTATTTTTCATCCCAATATTCCAACGACACGGAATATAACCGAATCTAGACTGGTGCTGAGCTCAAATCTTCTTTGTCCGGATTAAATATTTTGATTCAATCACGTAGATACAGACCTGCAGCATTGAATAAATAAGGGCTATCGTCGATGACCCTATTTCGATCTTTGATACAGTTGAATACCGTTGTAAAAAACCCCTTTGGTCCTAGCTGCAGATTGATGTGCCCTTTTGGTTTCCATTTGGCTATAATCCATCCCTGTAAGGCTTTCTCTGTTGGCCAGAACCCAATAAATTTCCCAATGAGTGCATGATCTTTCATGAACTGGATTTGGGTGTTGATTTGTTGACTGGGCAATTCAATCTTTGGTCATTCTGCTACTACATGTTTGCAGGTCTCAGAGGTTACTTTGGGCACCTCATCATCTCTTGCAATGTTAAGCTGCTTTTCCTGGGGTGTAGCTTCTGTTTCCTGTGGTCCATTCTCTATATCATGATTGTTTTGATTTCCTGCGTCTTCGATGCGGAGGCCTTGTCAAATCTATTCCTGGCCTATAGCACAGTGTTCACCATGGGGGGAGGCTCAGAGTCCTCCCCTAACAGGGTCGCCATTGAGGTTGTACTAATGATTGGCGAGTGTAGTTGTTAGAGGTTTCAGAGTTGATGATTTAGGGGCATCGTGCTCAGAGCAGAGCTCCGTTGCGGAGTCAGAGTAAACCCTAGGTCGCCATGTTGAAAGCTCTGCAGCCTACCATATGCCTCAAAACTACGTTTCCAATATTTCTTTATATATAAAAAATATTTTAATCTAACTCTAGACTTAGATATGCCCCCTAAAGAGTTACTTTTATTTCTATATATAGGGTTACCTCTCATAAATAAGACATCTATTGGAAGTGTTAGTCAACTATGTTGACTAGATTTGACAGTTGACCAAGTCGGATATGTAAGTCGATCGATTGTCTAGTTGAACAATGTAAGTTAGTTGAAAGACCAAGGCAATTTGATGATTGCCACTACCTAGTAACTTATTCTTGAAGTATAAATATATGATTATGTAATAGTGAAAGACTTTTTTGTTGTTGATGTTGTGATATAATAATAAAGTGCATATTGTTGCTTATCCCATTACTTTATGTTCTTTTCCATCTCTTATTTATGTATGTGTTTTTATAATATTTCTGTATATTGCTACATATTACTCTATTCTAGGATACATTGGTAATTGTTCTTCACAAATCCTTAGATTACAACATTGGCTTCATTGCCAATAGTTTATGAATTCAAGTATGTTCAGTCATGCACACATAGATGTTGATCCATGAATGGCGGGAACACAAGGTTAACAATTATCTTAAAAATTACGTAAAAAGAAATCAACTAACTTTGTTTGAAGCACGAACACAATTCTTCACAAAAACTCATGAGTGATTTTTAAAAGTTATTCCCAAAGAACTAAGTAAATACATTAATTGACCTACTAATGAATATATAGATTTTGGATGATCAATTGACGCTAAAAATCATCAACAGAGATTAGAAAGATTTACACAAGTGGGTTGAGGAAATTTCTTGAGATTATTATGAACAACAAGCAATTGAATATAGAACATTAATCAATATAGTTAAACAATTTTTTTATGATGATCTTCATGAGAGTTTCTTTTGCACTATACCTTGCTTATTACATAAATTTCTATTATATAAAAAAGTCATCCATATTGATGAATATGTTGGAATTATTATTTTCATTGGTGTTAAGGACAAGGGGAGACTACGAATGTTCAAGATGAAGATTATAAGATGAATATTGTTGGAAATATTGTTTGGATACTTAGGTTTTTCTTGATGCCTAGATTAGATACCCTATATTTGAAGGAATTTTAACTATAAGTACCTAAATAAAATGGGATAATAATACATATGGTTGAATATATTTTTCTGAGATCTTCCTAATGGTATATGACACTCCCTATAATTCCATAGGAATGAAGAGATATGAAATATTATGTCAAGTCAGTCTAGCCAAAAAGTATAGGTCAACCCCATCAATTTTACAAGTCACCCCCATAAGTGAATGTAGAAACACTATAAAGAAAGGACATATGAGTGTATTTGAATACCATCCAAGTAAGAAGTGATCTGAGGTACATAACAGAAGTTAGGGAATACTCTTGGGGTCTTAAATATGGAGCAAAAATGTGATTTGTGGAATAGGTCAATTTCAAAATTTTCCTATAACTTTTCTTATGAGATGTTTCAAATCATGAAACTCAAAGGAGATATAGGAAATATATTCATGTACCTTTGGAAGAAATTTTAGACTTTGGTTCTATGTAACTTTAAATATATTATTTGAGGACTTTAGGGTTTCTCAATGCTCCTAAAATTTGCTTCAAACAAGTTGGCATGGGAATTTATTATAAATTTTTTTCTAGGATGTTTCAAACCATGAAACTTAGAGGAGATAGAGATGATATATTCATTTATTTATAACTATGATATAAATTTGAGACTTTGGTTCTCTGTAATTTTGTATATATGGTCTAAGGAAGTTAGGGATCCTGAATGCTCCTAAAATCTGCTTCATACTAGCTAGCTTGGAATTTTCACTATAAATTTTCTTCTACGATGTTTCAAAGCATGAATATTGGAGCATATAGACTCAGGATAGCTTCCTTTATTTTAGGTAGAAATTTAAGACCTTGTGTTACAATAATTTCATAGATATGATTTGAAGAAAATATGGTTCCTAAATGCTCCAGAAATATGTTTCAAATAGGCCAGCTTAGAATTTTAGTTATAACACTTTCTTGTATTTTTAGATTGTGGAATATGGATGAGAAATAGGAGATATCTCTGAGTACCTATGGTATAAATTTCAAACTTTTTTAGTGTAATTTAAAATATATTCCCTATGGAAGTTAGGATTACAAAATAATCTTGAAATCAGCTTCAAATAGGTCAGCTTGGCCCATTTTCATTATAATTTTTTTCTGAGATGTTTCTGACTACAAAATCTAGTGGATATATAGGAGAGATCTCTAGGTAAATATGGTAGAAATTTAAGACCTTAGTTCACTATAATTTCAGAGATATTCTCTGTGAAATTTAGGGTTACTAAATAATATTGAAATCAACATCAAACAAGACATTCTGGAATTTTTTTCTATAATTTATTTTATGAGACTTTTCATTTTGTGATAATTTTAGAGATATAAGGTGACATAGAAGTGACTCACGTAAAATTCTTGGAATAAATTTTTCAAAATTGGATACATGGCATGTTATACAAGTCTATTATGAATTAAGAATGAAATAATGTGAAACCAAATGCACTAGGAGAAATTTTCCATGGTTTAACCTTATCCATTGGTCAAAATTAAATTACTATGTATATACTTGGCAATTGGAAAAATATAAGTTGAATGCAAATGAGTGTTATTTAATTGAGGCCATAACAATTAAAATATTTCAAACTTTTCCATTAGAGTAATACATGTCATCTATAAAAGAAAGATTAAGCAAACACAAACACTCCATCCTACTGACTTGAAGTCAAGACCAGTCATTCCACTATGTTTTAAGGAAATAATATATTTTTCATTTAATGTTGAAAAAGTTTTAAAAGTAGTTGGATAACACGAACGAATGCAAAGCATAGTCGAATCTTTAACTAGATGTGTTACTTATTGGTAGAAGAATCATGCTTCTTATCTATATACATGGATAGGTACTATGACATATTTACCAAAATGATTTATAGGCAGGAACTTATTAGCAAAGGCCAACATACCTATCTTCAAACCTAGTTTCAGCATATTATCCCATATTCACCAATGTGAAAAAGGACGAAAGATATGGGCCTATAGAGATGAAAGAGTCTAGCAACATATGTTTCCTAGGACATTAGATAACATAACATTTAAAATATATAAAATAGAGGAAACTCATGGTTAATCATTCAATTGAAATGATGTTAAGTAAAACTTCATAAAATATTTTTAGTTCAATCCTGAAGAGGCATAGCTAATCAAAGCAATTCAAGAGGCAACAAATTTCATTGAAAAGACAAATCCAGATCAGATAGAAAAGAGGGGAAAATTTAAAGTCGACATTGGGTCAACCTTGACTTGTAACATCATGTCAAATCAGCAGTAAGAAAAATGAAGCACTCATTTTTTGTACATGGAAAGCATAATAATTTTAGGTCAATGATTCAAATGAAAATATGACCATCCTAGAGTGACTATGTCAAAAACAATTAAAAGTGTCCAAAGAAGAGAAAGAAATACTAGAAAAGATTGACACTTGAATGAATATAAACCCATGGAATGGATGAATGTATAATTAAAAACAAATGAATTCAACATATCCATGCATAATCAACCAAAAATGGCTCAAGTAGGTTACTAGTGAACTCATAAAAAAACAACAAAAATAGTCAACTTACTTCGAGAATATCAAGATGCATTCAACCATGATTACAAATATTTGAAATAAATTGTTAAAGAAATGGGGGGGGGGGGGGGGGGGGGGTTTGAAAATAAACCCCATAACAAGAGAAAAACCAATAAATAAATGATCATATATTTTTTCCCATAAGCGTAATAACATTGCGAATAATGAAATTGAGGGTATGTTAGTAGTTGGCATCATATACCCAATAGATAAAAAAGAACAAGAAAGTACTATGATAATGCAACCAAAGAAACATCACCCAATATATTTAAGGATATGCATTGACTTTCAAGGGTTTAGAAAATTAACAGTAAATAATCCATTTCCAACATCACCTATTGATGAGATTAAGCAAACACCAACCCCCCATCATACTGACTTAAATTTGGGTCTAATCATTCTACTATGTTTTAAGGAAAAAAATCTCTCTGTCAGCTCATATGAAGGAAGTTTCAAAATCATTTGGAGAACATGAATGAATGAAACACCGAATATTTAATTTGACAAGTTGTTCATTGGAGGGAGAATCATGCTCCTTGTATATACATGTGGATAAATACCACTACATATTCCATGAAGAAATTTGGAGGGATGAAATTACTAGTAGAGGTCAACATACCTATGTGCAAACCTACATTTGGCCTAATATCCCATATTTATCAATGTGAAAATGAATGGAAGAGATGGTGCTATAAAAATGTAAGAGAATAGCCACATATGTTTCATGGCACATTAGATGACATAACATATGAATTGTATAAAATAGAGGAAGAACATGGTTATTCATTCAATTGGAATGACATTAAAGGAAAATTTATTAATTTTTTTGAGTTCAATGTTATGAAACCAGCTCACAAAAATATAAAAAAGAGAGATCAACGCCTTAGAATTCAGCCTCTTCGAGGGGGCAACCTCCTTTACATTACACAAATGAACAATTCTTGGATGATTCAAATGACAAAACCTCCTTTCTATATATAGGAGTCTAAGGAGTCACAATATAACCCAGCCAACCTAACAATAATAATATAAAGCCACAAAAATAACAATAGAGGGATTCTATGGGGCACAGTAATAACAATATGGGGACAATAGGGGTACAACAATATTAATAAGGGATACAACTACAATAGTAATGGGGTAATCACTAGTATTATAGGGACCCAACATGCCCCTCTCCTTCAAAAAAGTGTTGTCCTCAACACTTGAGTAGTTCTGGATGCTTCTGTTTAAAATTCTCATCCTCCCATGTGGAATCTTCAGCAGATAAGTTCTTCCACTTGATAAGATACTCCGAAATTGATCGATTTCGTAATTGTCAAGTTCTTGTTTCTATGACTGCTTGTGGTTCTAGTATAATTTTTCCTTCCTCGTCAAGTTCTGATAATATTGTTTGAATTGGGAGCTTGTCGCCTATAACCTTCCTTAAACATGAAACATGGAAAACTGGGTGCAATCGAGAAGCTACAGGAAGCTCCAATTTGTATGCCATAGTACCAATCTTTTGTAACACCTTGTACGGACCATAATACTTTGGTGATAATTTATTATCCTTCTTAGCTTGCTTGAGGGACATTTGCTTATATGGTTGTAGCCATAGGAATACACAATCACTTACATCAAAACTTCTTTCGCTGCGATGTTGATCTGCCTGTTGTTTCATTCTATTCTGTGCTAACACGAGGTTATCCTTTAAGAGTTGGAGGACTTGTTTTTGATGTTCGATGTGATGCTCCACTGCGTGAACCTTAGAATTTCTCTTAAATATGTTGTGATGGATGGTGGTTGATATCCATAAAGTGCCATAAATGGGGTCATTTTTGTTGTTGTATGGAAGGAAGTGTTATACCACCATTCAGCCAGAGGCAACCATTTGACCCATTGTGTCTGTTTATCATATACAAAGCAACGAAGATATCCTTCCAAACATTTTTTACTATCTCAGTTTTCCCATTAGATTGAGGATGATAAGATGAGCTATGAGCTAACTGAGTACCGAGACAAGAAAATAATTCTGTCTAAAAATTTCCAGTGAAAATGGGATCTCTATCACTTACAATAATCTTTGGGTTTCCATGTAGCTTTTGAATTGTTTCCATAAACGCAGTAGAAATTGTACTGGCTTTAAATGGATGTGATAATGCACAGAAGTGTGCATACTTGGTAAGACTATCAACTACCACCAAGATCACACTATTTCCCTCAGACTTGGGTAAACCTGTGATAAAATCCATTGAAACCTCCTCCCAATGTTGGCTTGGAATGGATAAAGGTTGTAATAGACCCGGTGTCTTAATTGTTTCAACTTTATTTTGTTGGCAAACCAAACATTCCGCCACAAACTTTTGAATATCTGATTTAAGGCCCTCCCAAAAAAATTCCTTCTTAACCCTGTGGTAAGTTTTTAAAAATCCTGAGTGCCCTCCTAAGGGAGAAGTGTGCAATTCCATAAGAATCTTTTGTTTTAGCTGGGAATTCTTACAGAGGTATAAGCGATCTTTGTACCATAACAAATAATTTTGCCAGCTAAATGTATCAGACGTACTGGAGTCTTGTTGTAACTTTTGAATAAGTGCCCACACTTCTTCATCGTTCTTCCATTCCAACCTTGCTTTGTTTATCCAATTTGGTTGGATAATAGAAATGGCACACAATAATGCTTCCACATCCTCATCCTTTCTTGAGAGTGCATCTGCCACCACATTTTGCTTCCTTTTTTGGTAGATGATTTCAAAGTCATAACCCAACATCTTTGTGACCCACTTTTGTTGCTCTTCAGAGGATAATCTTTGTTATAAAAAGTATTTAAGGCTATCATGATCTGTTTTTACCTTGAAGTGTCTTCCCATTACGTAGGGTCGCCATTTCTTAAGTGCATGGAGTATTGCCAACATTTCCTTCTCATAAATAGCTTTGTGTAAAAAATTTCCCTTGATTGGACGACTTTCAAAAGCAATGGGTCTTTCATCTTGCATTAAAACAACACCAATTCCATTTCCTGAAGCATCACATTCCACAATAAAGGTTTTGTAAGATTGGTGCTTGGCACATTGCCTATTTAAGATGCTCGAAGGCCTTCGTTGCTTCTGGAGTCCATGAAAATGCATCTTTCTTCAATAATGTTGTTAGAGGTGCTTCTATTCTCCCATAATTCTTAACAAACTTGTGATAATACCTTGTCAACCCAAGAAATCCTCGCAGATGCTTTATGGATGTGGGGATTTTCCATTCCTTAATGGCTTTAATTTTTCTAGGGTCTACCTTAACTCCTTCATGAGATACAATATGACCCAGATATTCCACCTCTTGTACTCCAAAGAAACATTTGGATCTTTTTGCATATAACTGTTTCTCCTCCAATAGTTGTAGCACCCTATCAACATGTTCAACATGATCCTTCCAAGACTTGTTGTAGATTAGTATATCATCAAAAAATACTAACACAAATTTTCTAAGGAATGGCTTGAAAATGGAATTCATCAAACCTTGAAATGTTGAAGGTGCATTGGTAAGGCCAAAAGGCATGACCAAAAATTCATAATGACCCTCATGAGTTCTAAATGTTGTTTTCAGAATGTCTTCAGTCTTCATTCTAATTTGATGATATCATGAACGAAGATCCAACTTGGTGAAGTAAATTGATCCATGCAATTCATCCAATAATTCATCAATGATAGGAATGGGAAACCTATCTTTAATAGTGAGCTTGTTTAGCTCCCTATAATCCAGACACATGCGCCATGATGCATCCTTCTTGTGCACCAATAGTACTGGAGTAGAGAAAGAAGTTTGACTCGGTTGAATTATACCAGCCTCTAGCATTTCTGCAACCATACGTTCAATTTCACTCTTTTGGGCATAGGGATATCTGTACGACCTGATGTTTGGAGGAACACTTCCTAGAATCAGATGAATAGCATGATCATGATCACGAATAGGTGGGAGACCTTTGGGAGTCTCAAATACGTTGGAATGATTGTCCAATACTTTTTGGAGATCTGGAGAAATAGATGATTCCAACGTGGAAACATCTAGCGAACATAATTGTGCAATTACACCTATTTGTTCCTTTTTTAGAAGCTTTGTCATACCATTAGAGCTTATTATCTTTCCCGGTTTCCCTGCAATACCCCTTAATTCAAATTCCTTTCCTTCCACAGAAAATTTCATGAAAAGTTCTTGAAAATTAAAAGCTATTGTACCCAAGGATTGTAGCCATTGGACTCCTAGTACAACATTAGCACCTCCCATTGGAATGGAAAGCATTGGGCTATTCAATACATATTCTCCCATGGATAGCTTGATATCATGGCACTTTCTAGAGAAATTTATTGTTCCTCCATTTGCAACCATCACTTGACACTCTGGTGTTGGATATAATAAGCAATCAATTCTTTTGCTACCTTATAATGAATAAAATTGTGGGTACTTCCTGAATCAATCAACACTATTACCTTTTTCTTCTTGATTTGTCCTTCTATCTTGATGGTTTGAGGAGTGGTAATTCCCGCCAATGCATTACAAGATATGGTCGGATTCATTTCTTCTTTATCTAGGCTTTGTTCCTGGAGTATATCCTCTTCTTTTGACCTTTCTTGCTCCTTTTCTTCTTCCTCTTCACAATCTATGTAGAATAATTTCTTCTCAGCACACTTATGACCTTTAGTGTATTTGCTATCACAACTGTAACAAAGCCCTTTTGCTCTTTTTTCTTCCAATTGTTGTGGTGTCAACCTTATAGGTTGTGGAAGACTAGGGGCAACAACACTTCCATCTTTATAGTTGTGAGTTGTATGCTTCGTGGTTGCCATAATTTTGCTTTCCATTTTTCTTGCTAACCTGAATGCCTTCTCTAATGAATCAGGTTCCCAAAGGAAAACATCATGTTGGATATTATCCTTTAAAGTCCCTATGAACACATCAATCCTACGCTCCTTTGGAATATTTTTTACCCTTATTTTCAATTTTGGAACTCCTCAATGTGCTCCATTATTGAACCCTTTTGTTTGAGACTTATCATTTGGCTAAAAAAAGTGTTGCTTTTTGTATCCTCATAATGTGCTGTCAATTCTTCCGTAAAAATTGCCCAAGTGATAATTTTTTTACGAGAGAAAAGCCATTGATACCATACAAACTGATTTGGTTCCAAATATAAAGTTGCAATACGTACCTTTTGTGTGTTTTGCACATTATTGAGATCGAAAAATTGCTCCATCTGTAATATCCATGTTGCGGGATCCTTGCCATCAAATTTCCTCATATCGATTTTTGGAATATGGTGGGTCCTCAATCCAACATTAGAGTCTATGGAATCATGATTAACATTTCTTTTGTTCTCATCATGAGTTTCCTTTACTACCCTTTCACCATTAGTGACCATTTCTTGTAGCAACTTATTCATATTTATCTTCAATTCTTCCATCTTATCATCCATGCCATGAATTTAGCGTCCATGCCATTCATCTTAGCTTCCATGCCATCCATCTTAGTTTCTATGCCTTTCTTTAAACAATCCATATTAGCTTCTACACCTTTCTTTAAACCATCCATCTTAGCTTCTACATCTTTCCTTAAACCATCCATCTTAGATTTTGTTGCTTTTTGTGCAAGTGACACTTGTTGCACTTGGTCTCGTAATTTTGATATATCATGTTGCATTTCTTCCTTTTCTTCATGAGTCATGCTAGAGCTTTTAGGTTCCTTACTAGGTGTTTGCATTTTCTTTCCTCGGGGCATCAATTACCGATTCAAACTAATTTTTCAAACCAAGCTTATGCAAAAATTTAAAAAAAAACTACACACCTTTTTTCACTTTGTAGAAGCTTGATATTGAATCTGATGTATCTCTGCAATTTCAGATCATCTAGTTCTGAAATTGCGACCTATAGTAGCCCTCTGTGTCCTCTTTCCAATGCCACCAGTCTGATCCAAATTGGATTCTCCAAGGAATATTTATGCACAATCTCCTAAGATGACCTGATTATAGACTAGTTCAGTAGAGAGAACTTGTACGATGTGCCACGAGTCACTGTTTCAACCTTTAGCTCTGAAAAATGTATACAAGAAACTACAGTCCGTCCTCTTTCTGTAACTTCTTATGAAATTTCAATCCGATGCTCAGAGAGAAAGTTATGACGATTTTCCCCAGGTCACCTGTTTGGAATGTAATTCAAGAGTTTGCAAAAAGACCAACTTCCTCAAATCATATCTCCGCAAATATAGCGCGAAAAGCTCTGAAATTCAAACCCGAGATTTAGAGCAATTTATTCTCAAATGGGTTTTTTTTTAGCTTCTGAAACGTCGCATAAAAAAGTTATAGCAAAAATGCCACGATGACCTGTTTGGAGTAGCGAAACCCTATAATCCAAAGCTTTGATACCAAATGTTATGAAACCAGCTCACAAAAATATAGAAAAGAGAGATCAACGCCTTAGAATTCAGCCTCTTCGAGGGGGCAACCTCCTTTACATTACACAAATGAAAAATTCTTGGATGATTCAAATGACAAAACCTCCTTTCTATATATAAGAGTCTAAGGAGTCACAATATAACCCATCCGACCTAACAATAATAATATAAAGCCACAAAAATAACAATAGAGGGATTCTATGGGGCACAGTAATAACAATATGGGGACAATAGGTGCACAACAATATTAATAAGGGATACAACTACAATAGTAATGGGTTAATCACTAGTATTATCGGGACCCAACATTCAACCCTGAAGAGGTTGTTATTTTAGATTCTTCTTGTTTTCATTCTTTTATAAAGGCTTACTAACGAATTTATTCATCTAGGAGTGAAGAAATTTAAGAAGGTTCTCTCTTTTTCTTTATTTCTTGTTTTATTTTTGTAGTTATTCTCTTCTCTTCTATCAAATACATTGCATATTTGGAAGCACATTATGGCCACCAAACAACACTTTTATAATTTTATTGATGAGTGGAAATATAAGCTTTAACACTAGTTTTCTACAACACATTTCTAGCAAATACTTAAGGTTCAAATATGTCACATTAGCCTTAAGTACACCTCTTAAAGATGAATAAATCAAATTGCTACTTTCTTTATTAATTGGTGGAAGATAGTAAACAAGCCTCTTCTACCCTATCTATTTCAAAGTAGTTATTTGTCAGACACGAGTTCTCTCATTAATCCAATGCCTTATGACTCCATTAGCCCATTAATAATAGACACTAGTTTCCTTCCATCTCTTTCATATCTTGTTTTTGTCCATCATTTTCTTACGAATTCCTTATCTCATTTTAATTTCCATGTGATTTCATATACTATGACTAACACACATTTCTCTTAGGCTAATTATTCATTAAATCAACTTGCACAACCCATCCTACAACCAAGAAATCCTACCTTTTATGGAAATCTCCTTTGACTTGGAGAGAAGAAAACCTAAAGAGAGAGGAAGAGTTATTTAGGTTATAGTGGATAACTTTCCTAACTTGAAAAAACTCACCCTTTGATTCACAGGACTTTGCATTATGTGGGGTTACTAGGTGTTGTTGTAATAGGAGGTAAGGCACATCTTTAACTTAGGGGTTATGATGTGTCATTAAGATTCCAAACGACCTCCATAGTTTATATAGTTATCTTTTAATCATATATAAAGTTTTAATGGACGTTCAGAGATGGACAATAGCATAGTAGGTTAGGGGGAATTTGTTGGATATTGGTTGTCATTGATTTCAACCCAAGCAACAGCCAGAAGAAGCCCCACTTTCCCTAATCTTGTTTAGGCATATGATCATCAGTTTGCACGGAAGACAATCACAGGTTGATAGTTATCGTCATGGAATTTCCCAGACAGTAGGTGAACACCATGTAACTCCTCACAGTTGAGGAGATATGGATTTTTAAAGTTGAAGCTCGAAAAATGTGGTCATAATTCCGAAATCTAAATGGTGCCTTGGTCCAGATTTGGCATAAGAAAATTCATAAAAAAATGAATAAATATATATTGGTTTTGGTAGTTACACGTGTTAATCAAATTGGCCTAAAAATAAAATATTGTATTTTGAAGATGGATCCATAAGAGGAATTTTCCATTGTGAAATCAATTTCACAAGATGAGGTTAGGTTGGCTCAATTATAATTTGAATTTATGAATTTAAATTTGATTCTTGAGCAAGTCAACTCCATGCTTTAAGGGCAAGTTGACCTCCTTTCACACCCCTTCATCTTGTATGTATAAAGTACTCGGTTTCCCTCCAAAGCCATCAATTTTACTTGTATTATCTTGTGAATTTACTCTAAAAATTTTCCAAGGCCAAGACATAACGCTAATCTGAAGGAGGCCAAGTTTATGAGGATAATTGGGCTTAATTAATCATATTTTTATAGTAGTTTTTTCACTAGATAAATATATATATTTTTTCCCTCTAAAGAAAAATTCCTAAGGCCTATTTTCAACCCTCTGAGGTAGAGTTCTTGAGGCCTATTTTTCAGCCCTCTGAGGCAATACACACTGAGTTCCTAAGAACCCATTTTTTGGCCTTTTGGTGGCAAGGATTTGACCTCCCTGAGACACAAATTTGGTCATCTTTGAGACACATATTAATCCCTCCTTAGGAAAAAATCGATTCCTATTTGGATCAATTATGAGGAACTTTTTTCGGCCCTCCTAAGGCATAACTTTAGATACCTTTAAGGGCATTTCCAAGGCAAATCATAGGACTGTTATGTATCTAGTTTGAGGTCGTATCCAAGCAAAAATACCTATATGTTTGAGGATATAATTGTTATGTGTGGAGCTTGATTATCTTCTTGATTATTTAGAGGTTTTTTTTGTTTTATCCGCATTGGATCCCTATTCCCAAACACTGCCTGTTTAATTACTGTCAGGGGGATCTTGGGGGGCGGGTGGGTGGGGGGTGATGACGAATTTCATGAGCCCCCTCCCCCCCTAGCATGGGTTCAGGGGAAGTGCCCCTGAAACTAAAAATAGATGAAAAATTAGGCGAATGATCTGACGGTAGAAGTTATGTTAATTTAGGGGTTTTTTTTCCCTAGAAGGCAACCCTCGGTTTATATGAGGGAATTGTATTATGGTTGTGTATTATTATTCTGAGTGAGAGAGAGAGCAGGCTCTATGAGAGCGAAGAGGAAATTACAGGGAATTTGCTATAGGTTGTATCTCTTCATTTTGTTGGATAATATAAAAGGAAGGACTGGTTGTTTCTCTATGGACGTAGCCCAAATTGGGTGAACCACATACATTTGTGTTTATCTTGTTTTATGCATTTATGTATTTGTGTTTGCATAATATTTTGTGTATTTCATTGCTCCATTAATTATTTTCGAACAACTGATATCAAATTTGAAGGTCTATTTGGCTAATAAATTCCTAGGAGAGAAGGGTTCCTAGTTCGAGTGGGAGCAATGGTGGAAGATGGTAGGTTTAGGGTCAAGAAATTTAATGGAAAAAACTACCAGTTGTGGAAGATGTAGATGGAAGATTATATGTATCAGAAAGACTTGTACCTACCATTGAGCAAAGAAATAAAGAAGCTGACGAGTATGACAGACGCAAAATGGGAGATTTTGAATAGAAAGACACTAGGAAAGATACGACTGTGTCTCGCAGCATTAGTGACATTTAAAATTTCAAAGGAAACAACAACATAAGGTTTAACGATGGCATTGGAAAAAATATATGAAAATCCCTTGGCCTCAAATAAGGTATTTATTACGAAGAATCTATTTAATATGAAGATGTCAGAAGGTGGATCTGTTGTTGATCATTTAAATGAATTTAACATGGTTACCAGTTAGTTAAGTTCTGTAGGGGTAGATTTTGATGATGAAGTTAGGGCTTTGTTGTTTCTGTGCTCATTGTCAGAAAGTTGGAATGGCTTAGTTATGGCTATCAATAACTCTGTCTTTGTATCTAGTACTCTAAAGTTTGATGATGTTGTTGGTGCTATCCTTAGCAAGGAAATGTGACAGAAAAGCTCAGGTGAGACATAAAATAATGATTTGACTACAGAGACAAGAGGAAGAAAAATGGAAAGAGGAAGGAGCCTAGGAAATCACAAAAATTCAATAAAAGGCATATCCAAATCTAGATCAGGGATAGTGTGTTGGAAATGTGTGAAGAAAGGGACACCTGAAGAAAGACTGCAAATATCAAAAAGGAAAAGAAGGAGATGGAAACCAAGATAACAATCATGAAGTGAATGCGACATGTGATGTGCTGCAAGATGTTTTGATTCTTTCATTAGAGAATATTATTGATGCCTGGGTGGTAGATTCAAGGGCCTCATTCCATGCCACACTTGATAGGAAACATTTTCATGACTATGTTCAAGGAGATTTTGGACAGGTTCATCTGGGTGATGATAAACCCTGTAAAATCATTGGAATGGGTAAGGTTTTTATAAAGAAACAAAATGGAAACCAATGGATATTGAAGGAAGTAAGCATGTTCCAGATCTGAAGAAAAATATAGTTTCAACAAGGCAGTTAGGAGGTGTAGGTTGTGTAACCACTTTTACAGAAAAAACTTGGAAGGTTACTAAAGGAGCCCTGGAAATAGAAAAAGGAGAAAAGGTAGGTACACTGTATTTATGCAATAGTATTTCTAATTATGTTAATGTTTTAACCTCCATAACAGCAGAAATGACACTTTGGAATCATAGGCTCGAGCACATGAGTGAGAAGGGGATGCATATTCTTCACTCAAGAAATTTGTTTCCAAGTTTGAAGCATGCTGATTTGGATTTCTATGAAAATTGTGTTTATGGAAAACAAAAGAGAGTTATATATATCATAGTTGGGAAGGAAAGGAAGAGCGAAAAACTAGAGTTTGTGCATACATATGTATGGGGACCTACTCAGGTATCATCTCTCGATGGCTCTCACTATTATGTTACTTTTATTGATGATGCAACTAGGAAAGCTTGGATTTATTGTATTCGAAATAAATCTGATGTGTTTGATAATTTGAAGAAATGGAAAGATTTGGTTGAGAAAGAGATAGGAAAGAAGTTGAAGTGTCTCAAATCAGATAATGGAGGTGAATATTGCAACAAATAGTTTCATAACTATTGTTCATAGCATGGAATTCATATAGAGAAGACACTGTGTCAGAAAGGATGAACAAGACAATCATGGAGCGTGCAAGGCATATGAGATTGCATGTAGGATTTCCCTTACAATTTTAGGCAAATGTTGTAGATATTTTTGTTTATCTATTAAACAGAGGGCCTTCAAGTTCCTTGGATGGTGGTATTCAAGAGGAGGCATGGATAGGTAAAAAGGTAAACTACTCATTTTTAAATACTTTCGGTTGTGAAGCCTTTGTCCACATCAATAAGGAAAATAGAAAAAAGCTTGAGGAAAAATTGAAGAAATGTACCTTTATTGGATATGGTGTAAATGATTTTCATTATCACTTATATGATTATGAAAATCATAAAATGATTAGGAGAAGAGATTTCATATTCAATGAAAAGGTATTATGTAAGGATCAAATGCAGGGAAAGAAACAAGAAAATAAAAACAAAAAATACACAGTGCTTGATGAGATCAGAGAAAAAGTAAAGGTGTCTGAAAATCAGAATGATCACTAGCCACAACAACCACAACAAAAATAGGCCCCTCAAATACCTAAAAGTGGTGTTAGAAGATCTACCAGGATATGTAGATCCCTTGAACGATAATATCCTTCCTTATATTATGTATTGTTGATGGATTCTGGTGAACCGGAAAGATATGAAGAAGAAATGCAAGTAGAAACTAGGAAGAAGTGGGAGCAAGCCATGGAAGAAGAGATGAACTTCTTGATGCACTAGACTTGGGAATTAGTCAAGTTGCTTGTAGGTAAAAAAACATTGCAATATTAATGGGGTTGTAGGTTGAAGGAAGAAGATGGAGGAAAACATAGGTATAAGGATAAACTTGTGGTGAAGGGATTTGCACAGAAGAAAGGTATAGAATTTGATGAAATTTTTTCTCCTGTTGTTAAAATGACTTCAATCAGAACTATTTTAATTCTAGTGGTAGCAAAATATTTGCATCTTGAGCAGTTAGATGTAAAGACATGATTTCTCCATGGGGATTTGGAGGAAGAAATATATATGAAGTAGCCATAATGGTATTAGGTCAAAGGGAAGGAGAAGTTAGTGTGAAAATTGGAGAAGATATTATATGGCTTAAAACGGGCTCCAAGGAAGTGGTATCTAAAACTTGACAGGTTTATGTCTGAGGAAGGTTATACTAGATGTCACTTTGACCATTGTGTTTATCTTAAAAAGAAAATTGATGGCATCTATATTCAATTGTTATTGTATGTAGATGACATGCTTGTTGCGGGGTCTAACATGCAAGAAATAAATGTGCTCAAAAGAAAATTGACAAATTCATTTGTAATGAAGAATTTGGGTGTTGTAAAACAAATCCTTGGTATGAGAATAGCTAGAGACAGGAAAAATTGCAAATTAACATTGTCTTAGAGTGAGTAGATAGAAAATGTGTTGGAAAGATTTAATATGCATAATGCAAAACCAATTAGTACACCTTTGGCTAGCCATTTCAAACTAAGTAAGGAGATGTGTCCCAAGACCCAGGATGAGATGGATTATATGTGTAAAGTTCCATATGCATCAACAATTGGAATCTTAATGTATGCAATGGTCTGCACAATGCCTGATATTTCACATGTAGTGGGATTTGTAAGCAGGTATATGAGAAATCTATAAAAAGAGAATTGGATGGAAGTGAAGTGGATTCTCAGGTATTTGAGAGGTACTACAAATCAAGCATTATGCTTTGGTGGTTTAAGCAATGCTCTACAGGGACATGTTGATGCAGATATGGCAGGTGATAGAGATATCAGGAGGAACACCACAAGGTATGTATTTACTATAGGTGGAACAATTGTTAGTTGGGTTTCAAAATTGCAAAACATTGTTACACTTTCAACAACAAAAGCAAAGTATGTTGCTGCTACAGAGGCTAGTAAAGAAATGATTTGGCTAGAAAGGTTTGTGGATGAATTGGGCAAGAAGCAGGAGATGTGCAGGTTATACAGTGAAATCCAGAGTGCCATTCATCTTGCAAAGAAGTAAAAATTTCATTCCAAGACTAAACATATACAACTCAAGTACCATTTCATAGGGTCAGTGTTGGAAGATGGATAGTTGAAGCTGGAAAAGATACACACTAGCCAGAATCCTGTAGATATGTTAACAAAAGTTGTAACCAAGGAGAAAATGATATTCTGGTCAGTTTCAATTAGTCTTCAAGTATGATGATGAATATGAGAAACAACCAGGTCCAAAGTGGAAGAATTATCCAACAAGCGAAGCAATGATGGAGTTTCTATAATTAGTCTCCTTTTGGGAAATTGTTGGGTATGGAGACTAATTATCTTCCTGATTGTTTAGAGGTTTTTTGTTTCAGTCGTGTTGCATCCTTGTTCTTTAATTACCGTCAGGGGGGTCCATGGGGGGGCGAAAGTGAATTTTATGATCCCTCCCCTTGGTAGGGGTTCAGGGTTAGCAGCCCCAAAGCTAAAAATAGATGAAAAATTGCCTTGTAAAATATTGTAATTTCGTAGTCAATCTGGGTCGTTCATTAGGCAGATGATCTGACAGTAGAAGTTATGTTAATTTAGGGTTTTTTTCCCTAGAAGGAAACCCTCAGTTTATATTGGGGAATTTTATTATGTCTGTGTATTATTATTTTGTGTGAGAGAGATAAAGGAGGCTGTGTGAGAGTGAAGAGGAAATTACAACAAATCTGATGTAGGTTGTATCTCTTCATTTTGTTGGATAATATAAAAGGAAGGACTGGTTGTTTCTCCGTGGATGTATCCCAAATTGGGTGAACCATGTATATCTGTGTCTCTCTTGTTTTATGCGTTTTTGTATTTGTGTTTCTGAAATATTTTGTGTATTTCATTGCTCCGTTAATTATTTTCTAACAATAATTGGAGGATCAAGAACCATGTAAGAGTAGTAGACAAAGGGAATTTTTTTTAAGTCTAATTTATATTATTGTTGATATTGTTTAAGGTATATTGTAGGGCCATCATGATCTTGAGAAAGGGTCACATCAATACCATAATAGCCACATGAATAAGAGTGATTTTAAGTTTGGAAATTTCATAATTTGAAATGTTGATCCAAAGTGTGATATTGGAAGAAGTTATGGGCATATTAAGCTCTAATTGAAGATAGAGAAAAGGTTGTTTGCTATAGCATTTGAAGGATTGATTTGAGGAAAAGGATAGACCTAAGTGGAAGTCTTAGGCATGTTTTGATCCACCTTCAAAATCATATTTAGGAATAAAGTTTCAGGGAAAAAATTGACGTCAAGTTTGAAGTAAATAGTGGTAACAGAAGGAAAATCAGTGACAACAATTTGATGCTCATCCTTCTTTATGGTATGATCCCTTACAAAATTTTTGAGGTATGAGGTAGAATCTTATGTTTTGAGTTATATACATATATCTTTGTTTATTAAAGGCTGATCTATAAGAAACATTTAAGAAGGCAGTCTTGAAGTTTGTTTGGAACACCATTGCCTATATTTTTTTTATTTGAGCACATATCAACGGAAATATAAGTGAATTTTTATTTGTATATCATTGTAAGTGGGTCATTGTCTCTAGTACATGATCCCACATTTTATTCTTCTATCTTTTATTTTATGGTGGTAGGTGAAGTCTCCTTCAGGTTGGAGCCTAAGAACACTTCAGGGTGGCAGGGTGGTGCTAAGGCAGCAAATTGATGCTACCAATGTGTTGGAGTGCCCTTCCAATTGGAGTCGGTAAAACCAGGGTGTTTGAGAATCCTTCCAATTAGAGTTGGTAAAACTAGGGTGTTGGAGCATCCTATTAAGGAGTTGGAGATTCCGAATAAAAAATAATGCTTTTCTAATTGATTACTAGGGAGTTGGAGCTTCCGAATAAAAAATAATGCTTTTCTAATTGATTACTAGGGAGTTGGAGCTCCCCTTTAATTGGAGTTCATAAATTATTGTACTCATCATTTATATTATAAAGTGTTCAGTGGTTTTTCTCCCAAAAGGGTTTCCACCTACAAATTTCTTATGTATCGTTCATGTGATGTGGTGTGATGTTGATCATCTCTTTTGATCTGATGTTATTAATATTCAATTCTATATAATTTCAAAATTAATTAATTGAAGCGAAATACTGATTCACCTCCTCTTAATATTTCGAACAATTGGTATTCAAGCACCAAGAATGCAATTCCATTGTTTGATAGAGCAAACTATGCATTTTGGAGAGTAAGGATGAAAGAATATGTGCAAGAACATTGACTTGATGCATAGAACTCTATAATAAGTTGGTATAATAAACCTCTAGCTCCTCCAATAGATGATGTTGGTAAGAAACTTTATGAAAGCAATGCAAAAGCCAAGAATGTTATTTTGAGAGGCCTAATAGGTCTAGTTTATGTTAAAGAAATGCATTAAAAATATGAAAAAGAGGTTTGGGACAATATTCAAAGCATATATGAAGGAAATCAGAAAGTTAAAAGGGCAAGACTTCAAATCTTCAGAGGGAAATTTGAGCAACTGAAAATGAGGGAAGACAAAAATATTGCATCCTACTTCCTTTGTGTAGTTGAAATAGTAAATTATTTTCAAGGATTAGGAGAACCAATGTGGAACAAAGTAATTGTTTGAAAGGTTCTAAGATCTCTTTTTATGAGATTTGATTCTAGGGTCTCATTTCTAGAAGAAAGATATTATCTTGTTGCTTTAAACATGGATGAGTTGCATGGTATACTTACATCTTGTGATATGAAAATAGAACAAGAAAATCCAATATAAAAGAGAAGCAAATTTCAAGGCATCTAAGAAGACAAGGAAGAACATGAAACAATCAAGGCCAAGCTCTAGTTGTAGCTACAATAAGGATTCAAATGAAGAAACAACCAACTTTGTGTGGAAGCTAAAGAAAGGAATCGTCAAGTACAAAGGTAAGCTCCCTTTGAAGTGTTTTAATTGAGTTAGAATTGGCCACTTTTCTTTGAAATGTCCCTATGCAAAGTGATCAGAATGTGATGAAGAAGATGAAGCTCTTAAGAAAAATAAAAATCATATAAGATACACGAAACAAAGTAAAAGAAAAGACTTCAAGAAAAGTCTCTATTCAAAAGAAGACAATTCTTCATGTAATGGCGAAAGTGACAACGATACTGACTCAGAAAGAGTGCTATTCATGGCAATGGAAAATGAAAAGAAAACCCCTGAATATTATGAATTTGAAGGAGAATTAGGTCTTGAGAGAGAATTGGTTAGTGCCCTAAAATATTTAAAAGTAGAAAGGAAAAAGGTTAAGGCACTGGAGGAAGAGCTAAGTGAAATAAAAGAACATTATTGAAGTATCAACAAAAGGTTTGAAGAATCAGAGAAGATCATTATCAATTTGAAATTCTTATTAGAGGAAGTTAGAATGATTGAAGAAACATTCAAAAACTAGTTGGAAGAAAATTCCAAGATAAAGGAAAGTTTGGAAGAAGAGATAATCTCACTAAGAAAGGAATTTCAGAAGAAAAACATCTAACAAAATTTTGTAAATAGAACAAAAATATTGGATGAAATTATCAGCATTCAAAGGTCATGTCACGACAAATCTAGGTTAGGATACAAGACAACATATGTTGAGAAGGGTTCAAGCTCCACAATGACAAGAAAATAGGCCTAAAAAAAGAGTTATGCAAGTATCATCAAGGATCCTATCAAGGAAGATGAATGCATGCCCTGAAAAGAGAAGGGTAATCAAGTAAGAAGATGCGGAATCATAAACAAAAAATGGAGAAAAATAAAGAAGAAGGTTTCTAGACATCTGCACCACCTAGAAGATCCCCCACTCTTAGGTATTAAACTATCTTTCTTAGTGTGTGTTATTATTGCAACAATTTTGGGCACAAAATTTTGGATTGTAAAACTTATGCTAGGAAAAAAAGCAACAATGGAAGCTACTCTAGGAATGATTATCCTAGGAATCCTTAGGAAGATTACAACCAAAACTATAACCATTTTAGATCTTTAAATAATCAAGTAGAGTGCTACAAGTGCAAAAATTTTGGACACATGTCAAAATATTGCAGGTTGAACATTTCTCTAAATAAGCTAAAGCATGAATTAAAAAATCCTTCAAAAAAACCTTCAAGAATATATAAGAAGAAGGTTGAGAATTGTGCAATTGATTTATAGACCCAAAGAAATAAAGGTGAATGTCATGTCGACAATGATTTTTCAATGCACATGACAAGGATTAGAGAAAAAATTGTAACCTTGCAAAAGGAAAGGGATGGATGTAATGCCACCTCCTACATTTACCCACCTTCACCGACCTTCCTGGGTAAACATGAGAGGAGGGCTATTATAACATGAATCATCCTCCTAAGTACAGTTAAGGAAGTGGAATCGACAACTTGAAACTTCAATGACTTCCCTAAGGTGCTATAGGACCCCAAGTAGCTAAACAACCACTCCAGGTGCCCAAAACCTAAGTTAGATTTCATGTTGAGTGATATGGACTCCCAATCACTTGCAAAACAAGGAAAGCAAGCCATTGTAACCCTCTAGTCACATGAATGACCCTGCCTCCCAACGACTATAGACTAAATTACTCTGTTCTATGCATGTGATACCGAGATCTAAGTCACTTTCTAGGGCTAGGATCAAAACCTCTACCCAAATCTTGATATAACTTTGAAAAATGATAAATGACACAAGGAAAAATCCTCTAACACAAAACTTAGACAAGGACTTGACCTAACCAGGTCTAACCATGACAGTGATTTTGCCAAACATACATTGAACATGCAATCTACAGGTCATGAATGCATATTTGAACATATATATCTGAAACTTATCTGAGAATTATCAAGAAGGTCTAATGCCCTCTCACGAGAGCTACAATAACATCTATTAGGTCATGCATTCAATAACCATTCATTTATCAATAAAAAAATATAAGACCCATAACTTGAATATGTCATAAAACCATGATTATAACCAAAATATAACCAGAATAATAACAACGATAGAACAACCATTAAAGCCACATAATAACAAGTATAATTACTCATGAAATACAAGAGTAACTTAGCTCTTATTAACATATGAAAAAGCTAACCAAGTCAGGGACTTCCACATAGCACCTGACCATAGATTGGGTTGAACAAATATTTCTTTCAACCAATCACCCCCATGCCATATTCCAAGCACAAATGTGGGATCTCATAGGATAAAGCAATCCATAAAAAACCAAGGGAATCCAGAGGTTAAACCACCTCCACCCTGACACTACCGTGATCTCACCTAAACCGATCTCGAGATCACAAAACCAAACCGAGCTTGGATGCCTGAAAATTCCTTCACCATCCCTTAAGGATTTTTCAAGTCTCCACCCACACGTCGAGGGTTTCTCGAAGAAAACCATCTCCACCCCCGACCCTTGGGATTTTCCTAAGACCACCTAACCTAGATCCAAAACCTTCCGACAATCCAAATCTTAACCAAGAATGAATCCCATCACACCATTGCTATCCAGAAATGGCAAGGCAAGGTTGAAGCCATTGTCAAACCCAACAAAACCCATGCCAATGATATAAAATAGACCAAATAAACACATTCATGTACCATGCATGCCAAAACTAGCTAGATAATCATGCATGTAACCTGTTACCTGCAAGTATTCTTGTTGAATCCACTTGATCCAACTCTTCTTTGCCTAATCCTTGCTTTCCTTTGCTTTCCTTGTCCGTCCTTTGCTTCCTTGCTTGCCTTCTCCTCTTGATGCTCTTCTCCTATCTGAAACTAATTCCAACACTAAACTAACAAAAGGCCCCAAATTGATGCTCCGATGTCTTTTTATTATTGGTGCCTCTAATTTCTTAATTTTTCCTTTATTTTCCTTCATTTTTATCCTCACATACAACCTGTGACATTTCACCTCCCTTTTCTACTATTTTCCTTTATTTTCATAAATAAAATGCCAACACTGCCTTTTTTCCTTTTCAAAGCCTTTTCTTTTCCCAACATTCTACGTGGAATATGTGTTCCATGAACTTGGTCTTATTTTTCCTTTTTTAACTTTATTACATGAAATTTTAACTCAGGATTGTTACAAATCCCTCCCCCTTAGGGTAACACCATACTCAGTGTTCTATGACACCTACAACCAACAAGACCCCTGAAAACCAAAACATACTGCCTATGGATATTTATAACACAATTTGTTGCAATATTTACAATGAACAACCTACTCAAAAGCAAAACCATCATGACAAACACGACAACATGACAACCATATCGCTTATTGGATCTTTATAACATAACTCATTGTGGTATTCACAATATCAACCATATATAAATGTGTACATATACCAAAAAATCATTTGCCTCCACTGACAAATAATGAAGGATACATAGCCCACATCTGATCAACCATCTCGCATGTAGCTTCTTCAGGCCCAAAGTGTTTCCACTGCACTTTAACTTGCTTGATTTCTTTGTTTAGAAGCATTAGTTGTTTTTGCTGCAATATGAACTGAAGTTCCAGCTAGAATTCTCCTCCTATCTCCACCTGAAATACAAATCAATCAATAACATGATCAACATCTTTCACATATCTTTTAAGCAATGAAACATGGAAAACGTCATGGAATTTCATTGTCGGAGGAAGTGCAAGTCTGTAGGCCACTGGTCCAATCCTCTCAAAGATCTTGAAAGGCCTGCAATATCGAGGTTCCAACTTGGCACATGACACAATCCTCAAGGAGCTTTTCTTGGGTTGATGCACAAGTACACATGCTCCCCAACCTAAAATTCCCTAAATGCGTAGTGCTGATTCGCATAAATCTTCTTCCTATCTTGTGATACCTTTAGATTCTTCTTTATAACCTACATTTCATGTTCCATATCTACCAACATGTTTGTTCCTATAAGTACCATGTTCACTAGATCACTTGAGCCGATGGGAGTATTACAACTCTGCCCATAGAGTGCCTCAAACAGACTCATCCTCAGTGAATCATGATAAGCATTGTTAAAAGGAAACTATACCAATGGAATATACTCCTCCCACCTCCTTTGCTGATGCATGCCATAAATCCTCAACATATCCTCCAATATCTTTTTGACCCTCTCTGTCTATCCATCTATCTGCAAATGATAAATTGTAATGAAGGCTAACTTTGTACCCAAACCTACAAATAACTCCAAAAACCTGGAAGTGAAATTGGAATCTCTATTTGATATGATCTTCTTAGGAATACCATGCAATATCACTATTTCCCTTATGAGTATTTAAGCTACCTCGTTGGTTGAATTAGTAGTCTTCATTGGAGTGAAGTAAGCTATCTTGCTCAACCTATCAACCACAACCATGATAGAATCATGCTACTTAGATGTCCTTGAAAAACCGGTAATGAAATACATGAAAATGGCCTCCCATTTCCACTTTGAAATCAAAATAGGATGTAACAAACCAACTAGGGTATTAGACTCAACTTTCACTCACTAACAATCTAGACATTTGGCAACAAACTCTATCACTTCCTTCTTCAAATTCGCCCAATAGTAGAACTTCTTCACAACTGTCAATGTCTTCTGATATCCCGGGTGACTTAAATATGACTTGACATGAAACTCCCTCAAGATAAGTTTCTTGAGCTCACTATCATCCGACACATAGATCCTGTCCCTAAATCTCACCAAGCCATTTGTTGTGAGATGATAGTCCACATCCCGTTCAACTATACCCTATTGTAACTTGTGCTTAAGCTACTGATACCTATCGTCTTGTTTTACTTCCTATAAGATTTGATCCTATATATCTGTCCCATATGAGCTCACAATTGAAACATGGTTTACCTGCACTCTCCTACTATGAGCATCTGCAACCATGTTTTCCTTTCCTTTAATGTATCTAATCTGAAATTAAAGCTCACTAAGGGTAGCCAACCATGTAGCTTGCCTAACATTCATATTAGGTTGGTTAAATAGATATCTCAATCCACTATGATGACTCATTGTTGGCTTGTGGGGCTAAGACCCAAGTTCAGAGTTAGCTGTGCTAACCAACAAAACCCTATACTACTGGCCCTTTCGACACTGATCTACGTAGCGCAGATCAGTGTCTCACTGAGGCAATATTAGGAGATGCTAGAACCAGGTTTCTGCATCCAGAGGGTTTATGCAGTGTGGTTGTAAGGTTTCTATCAATTTAGGGCTTAATCCGACCTTCACGAACTGTTATCCTTATTATTACAGTCGTAAAGCGTTTCCTACTTAACAGACTTGCATGTCACGCATAACTAGTCTAGCATGTATAACTCATCATATAAAACAATATTTGATCCTTCGTGACGCAATTGTATAAGAGACATATGAAAACAAATCATAAACATGGTAAAACACAGAAACTACATGAACATAACAAAACACACAGATTTGTCTCAAATTCTTCTTTATTAGTTCAAGTCTTCATAGATATAATCTTTCTGACCCTGTGGACACAACTGTAGGGGCCTACGCACATAGCTGCAAACTTACCAAGGTCTCCACGCACATAGCTGCAGGACCCTTCCCCTTCACCTGAATACATAAATATCTCCTAATTATAGACTCAAAGACATATCATCTCATCAAATTAGTTACCATAGACTTGCTAAGACATCCCATTATGTATTCTTTTACCCTTATAATACCATGGTTCACAAACCATGGGCGAAGCTCAAAATACTCTAGATAATCCCATCCCTTTACAAAATAAGGGGCTTTGACCCACCTTAAAGCCCCTTTGAATCTTATAACCCTACACTAATCGCGCTCCGATCCTCAAAATGCAGAGTCTTTACATTACTCGGAAAAAACTTAGACCTAGGGGACCCTTACCCAATAGGCCCCCAACACAAATATGTGACTCGTCCTTGAGTAACTTAGCTAGTACACCCTTGATATTTTCTTTCAAGCCTGTTGTATGCAGATTTCAATGGATGAAGTTTTTTTGTGCATTGCTTTGCAACCTGTCAAATTTCATCCACGAGCTTCTCTGTTATCAGCCCTTTTGCTACGAGCTCTGTGTTTACTGCTCTCACAGCTTTAGCTCATTTGTGATGTCGTGATGTAGCTCGTGTAACATATGAAGTGGCAGCACTGCAAGGTTGAGGCTCAGATTCTTTAATTTTTGTATGCTCTCCCTGTCTTCTTCAATCTAGAAAGTGTATTGATCCTTTTGGAAAATGTACTGTTGGGAGGTCTATGGTAAGATTTTCTATCGAAGGTACACGGTCACTAGATTCACGCTCACCTGAACCATGGTCGCTTGGATCATGCTCGTCTGAACTTGTAATTCTTTAATGCCTTGCTGGACCTTTTTCAATACTGCCTTGTATTGATCTTCAATATTTACCCACATCTCCTCCATCGCAGCTTGAACAATGTTGCCAATTTTTTCAAAGTCCCCCTTAGTAACGACCAATGGTTCTATGCTGGCAGATTTATCTGACTTCGGTTTCTTCCGCACACTGCTAACACTCTTCTTCGGCCACTTCCTTATTATAAACAGGGAATCAACGTCCTCTGTGTCCACCACAGGGTCTTCACCACCTTGATCCCCCTCGCTAGTCTTTTGCTCAACTATGCGCTTGGTTTTTAGCGTAGACTTTTCCTGGAGGTCAATTGTGACCGTCAGAGGCACCTTCTTTGTATCCTTCTTGGCCGTTGATTTTTTGGCCTGTGTACCTGTAGTGGTCTTACTTGTGCCCACCTTCTCTGTATCTATGCCAGTTGTGGTGAGCCAATTACTCAACCACTTGCTAATGACCATCAAGATGTCCTCTTCAAAAACTAAGTATGGTAGCTCAACCCATACCTTCTCCAAATATTTCTTAGCACGGATAAATACACTGTGAAAATATGCTTTAAAGTCGACAATGTAACTATATTGTTGAAATAATGTGAGTGATAGCCATGACCTTTGGTTGATGACTCTGTGCAGATGCATCTAAAAAAGAACCCAAAAATTTTTGTTCTCTGTAACCCGGGTTAGTTCCTTAGATTCCCACAGCGAGGCATGCTTCGTAGCCTCACACACATTAGGGTCCACATTGGGGAACTACGACTCCTCTGGCATTCTCCATGATACCAATGCAATTAAGAGCAATAGCCATGTGTAGTGGAATGGATTCCTTTCTTCCTTCGCTTCTCGACATTCATCCAAAAAATCCTAACATAGATACCTACCCAGTTAAACTGGATCCCCTTGATGCACTACGCAGCCAAGGATACAACTGGGCCCGACACTTCCTCATGATCTTACCAGCCAAAATGGATGTGGAAAAATGCATAGACTCATCATTAATATAACTAATAGCATAGCCCCGGGACTTCTTGACTAAGCCGAAGTCATTCTCCATCTGATTGGCCAAATTTTTCTCCTGAGACTTCCCGACAAATGCGTCATCGAGGCTCACTCCTTGGTAAGGTAGCGTAGTAATCAGTAAGATTAACATATCATCAATCAAGATTGGCATTTTGAGCCACAGACACCCATCATGCACCAATGTTAATAATTGGCGCACATAAATTGTGTTTATGTTGTTGCACCCAAAGTGTGGAACATAAAGCATATTCAACAACCTAGCATGTTGAATCCCTGCTACCCACTTCATCGGCTCAACCCTTGTCACTCCAGCTTCTTTGTAATAAACAGATTGGAGGTACTTGTTGGGCTCGAATTGGGGATACTTGTTGTGATCATTGAAATCCCAGTCCTCCATGCGCAGTTGTGGTACCTTGGCCAACAACTCTCCCTCAATCGACACTTCCTCTGGGAACAGGGGTGTGAATATTTTGTGTTTGATAGAATATGGGTCCTTTTTCACCTTTGCAGTTGGCTTCCTTGGCAGCACATAAGGTGGCAACCTGGAGATTGGCTCCACCTCATCTACATTGATATCCTCAAATTCGTCGGCTATTTCTTCCTCATCCAGATCTTGCGGCTTCATTGGTTTCTTCTGTGTATCCATTCTCTTCCACTCCATTGCTCTAGTGGATTTTCCTCAGTGATTGCCTAACTAGGGTCCTTTAGGGCTTCTTCTACTTCTTGGCCATTGCTGTTGTGGCAGTAGGCTTAGCTCTTGGAAACATTGGTGCAGTAGTATGTGCTAGCTGTGAAGCAGTCATGATGGATTCTAGTTTTCGACTCAGAAACTCCTGCTCAAGATCCTTCCAACTCCAACCAGACATGCAACATAATGCTCGGCTCACACTTCGGTGCAAAATCACATAGCGAAATCTCAACAAAAAGAGGGTCTGAATGTGGAGCGAGGTGCCATATTTATAACCTTTTTCAAATTCAAACCACTCAATGCCCTCCACATCCTCCTCATAAATGTAAATTTGGTGGTATATTTGTTGAAATATGCTCCTTAAATGCGTTTCCCCTGCTCCTGTTAATGGAAATTTCCCTGTCAAATCAATTGTAGCAACCCCAATGGTCATATTCTGGACGAACTGCGTCAGAGCCCTCCCTGTAGTGCAGTTACTCCTTCTTCGTCATAGCTTCCTCCACCTGCGCTATCCTCCTGAATGTCGCGAAACCCTCCTTCTTTGACAAGGTCCTTCATTGGCATAATACTTTATACTCCCATGTTTCCTTCCAACTGCCTGTAGCACTAAGACTGTCCTACATTCATATAATCATCGCACAACCACAGGGACAAAATCATCCCTGTAGAGTTTCAACCTACTCCCATTTACTCACCCAACAAATAATTCTCCATTTAGCTTCGCTAGCTGAACTGCACCACCATATGAGATATCCCTAATAACGTACGGGCCTAGCCAATGCATCTTGAACTTACCAGGGAACTGCATGAACTTACTATCATACAAAAAAACCCAATCCCCATTCTTAAAATTTTGTTGCTTAATATGTCGATCATGCCAAGCCTTTTCCTGGGATTTCTGTACTTGTTGGTGAAATATTGCAAGAAAGTGATATTCTTCTAGCGTGAGTAGTTGCTCCAATATTTCTTCCATAATATCATTGTCTGCCATATTCATGACTACTGTGATTCTAAGACTTGGTACTATATATTCCATCGACATTACAACTTCCTATCCATACACCAGTCTAAATAGAGTCTGCCTAGTCAACTTCTTGCAAGTAGTCTTGTATGCCCATAACACTATGGGTATGCACACATCCCAATCATTCCTGTTGACATTGCACACCTTCGTCAGAGCGTTCTCCAAAATTTTATTAAAATCCTCAACTGTGCCATTCATCTAAGGATGATAAGGTGTGCTCTTTTGGTGATGTACATGAAACTCTTCTGTTAATGCTTCAATAGTGTTGTTGAAGAAGTGCGTTCCTCTGTTGCTCATCAGGATCTTTGGGAACCAAAAACCTGACAATATATACTCAAAGATGAAGTGCGAAACAGTGTCTGCGCTACAATCCTTTACCAGTTGTGCCTCAACCCACCTGGTGGGATAATTTGTCGTAGTAATAATATATCGCGCACCGGTCTTCTTGCTTGGCGGATTAATCGACCCCAAAAAATCAGTCGCCCACTTATCAAAATCTTGCAAAGTAACTTGTGGATTCAACGGAAATTCATCTCTCTGCGATGGCCTTCTGGTCCTCTAACAAACATTGCAAGTGCTACAATAGTCCGTAGAATACTTGTGCATCGTGGGCCACCATAGTCCTGCCCTCAAAATTTTCTGTGTGGTTGCTTTATCTGCATAGTGCCCTCCTGTGACATCACTGTGTGCTTCTACCAAAATACCATGTCTTTCATGCTTAGGTACATATCTGCGCAATATTTCATCAGGGCCCATTTTATATAGATGCCCAACAATCAGAGAAAAATCCACCAGTCTGACTACTAGTTCTTTCTTCTGTTGCATGGTATACTCCGCAAGGGATACTCTGGTAGTCAAAAAGTAAATAATATCTACAAAATGTTCATCAACAACCCTTATTGCGAAGAGCTGTGCATCAAGAAATCCTTCTTTAATGTTGGTCGGTTCTTCGCTAGTCTTGATTCTAGACAGATGATACGACCCAACGTTTAGTCGTCCTGACTTGAATATTACTTCAAAATCATATTCTTGGAACAAAAATAGCCATCTGCAAATCTTCCCCCCCAACACAAGCTTGTTCACCAAGTATTTCAGCACAGAATGGTCTGTGAACATCTTGAAGTGCACACCCAACAAGTAATTCCTGAACTTCTCTAGCACGTACACCATATCCAAGCCCTCTCGTTCTGTCGTGGAATAATTCCTCTCTGCTTTAGACAATTTGTGACTCACAAATGCAATGGGTTGATCAAGATCCCCCTCTCCTAGTTGTGCTAAGATAGCTCCCAAATCTATACATGATGCATCCACATGAACATGGAACTCCTTCTTCCAATCTGGAAACACTAGGATCGACGCAGTGACCATTTGCTCCTTTAAGATGTCAAGGATCTTCTAACACTCATCATCCCAATAGAAGATGACATCTTTCTTTAGTAATTTCTCCATCAATGTAGTGATCTGTGCATATGCCTTAATGAATTTGCGATAATATCCAGTGTGTCCAAGAGTTGTGCGTAGTTGCTTCACATTCTTCGGTGAATCCAAATTAATAATAACAACGATTTTTGCAAGATCTACCATCAGCCCTTGCTTACAGACAACATGTCCCAGTAAAATTCCATAAGGTACACAAAAAATACACTTCTTCAGGTTTAATGAGATTTGATACTTCTAGCAGATATCCAACATCAAGCGAAGCTCGAGACATGCTTCTTTAATAGTCGAAAGACTGTCTAGCGATCAAAGTAAACCTCCAAAAACTTGTGAATGAATTATTTAAGCACTGCGATGATAACTCTAGAAAATATAACTCGTGCATTCTTCAACCCAAACATCATGACTGTATATTGAAAGGATCCCCATTCAGTAGCAAAGGTGGTCTTACTCCTATCTTCTAGTGTTATCTTAATCTGATGATACCTGGGAAACCCATCGGTAAAGGAGTAGGCCTCTAGTCCTCCTAGATTTTCCAAAAATTCATTCGTGAATGGTGTTGGGAACGGATCATGTACACATGCGTCATTCAACTTCCTTAAATCAACATAGAATCTTATTTCTCTCTTGGTATTTTTCTCCTGTACTACCATTGGACTTACCCAGTCAGATTCTTCCATAGGTTCAATTATGCTAGCTGCAACCATATTCTCAAGTTCCTCCTTCACCTTCTCCTTGTATTTTTTGTTGAGCCTATACGATCGTTGTTTTATAGGCTTCGCATATAGCCTCAAATTGATTTTCATGACATCTAGGTCTTCCATGATGCCTTTTAATTTTGTGAACTTCACTGGGAACAAATCCTGATACTCATGTAGTAACTCGACGACCTTTCTTACCGTTTCTTCATCCTAGTAAGCTCCTATGCACGCAAACTTGGGCTTCGCCTCTGAGCCTATGTTGACCTGCCTCATCTTAACAGGCTGTGTTACATCAGGTCCTGCCACTTTGCACTATCCTTATAACTCAGGAATATCAATTCTGCACGGATCTTCCTCACCCTCCTCAATAGTCATATTATAGCATTCTAGTGCATGCTACAACTGCGTGTTCTAGTCGGGCTGTACCCAAGTCGTTGGCTCATTAGGTGTCTAGAAAATTGTTGCTCTAATTTCTTGAAGGGCATCATTGATACACTAGAAGCCATCGTCAAAGCTAAAGGTCAATATAAAAATTTCCTTCATATCATCCCAATCAATGGTGTTATGGCACAACTCTTGTTTCAAGATAACAATTCATTGGTATCACATCCAACGTGCGAATAAATACATGTACCCATTCTGATCGAGGTTCTTCACCCCATGTCTTAGTCCAACGAGACAAATGATCTTGGGGATCATCTTTGCCATTGTACTTCTCGATGATCCTTGTGTTTGCATGACCAAACCTAAGCCTCATCAACCTTCGGTACTCCCTCCAATCTCCTATATTATCCTTATGTGCGCCCCACCACGATGCAGACGTAGCCCTCAAAGCTATATCCAAGTCTTAGAATCACTATTATTCCAATATATTCCTTCCAAATTCATCCAGAAATAAACTAACATCACCTATTCCATCATAATATGGTAAATTAAGTACCTCGATTGATATGAAGCGAATATATTTTGTCATTCTATTACAATGCAGAGTAGAAACTTCATGCAACCAGTTCTGCTAGTTCTCCAATTAATCATCCGAGTCTGAATGACATGGACTATCATTCTCCCATATTATCTGTCCATCTGCACTAGGGTTGATCCAATCCTTGTCTCGCTCAGTTAACTTATAGATATGGTCAATATCTTTATCACGGTATTCTTCATGGACGGGTTCTATATATTACGCTCCTTCAGAGGGATCTAAAGGAAAAACGACCCTAGTACTGTTATTTTCAAATACCATACTTCTCCTTTTTAGATTTATTATGGTGTCCATATCAAAAGCCCAATCGATTTCCAGTAAAGCTGGATACAGATTACTGTCATCCACAATCTCAATAACTTCAAAATTTGCCATCACGCTTGCTCCTTCAATGTCTATAATGACACCCTACATTCGACCCATCGGGATAATATTCTAATGATTGGCCATGCACAGCTAAATTGGTGACCATTGCAGCTTTAGTTGCCTAATCCGCTCCCAAGTCTACTTTGGTAAGACATGCACATCTGATCCCAAGTCCAAAATTTCTTGATCCATTTCAAATTCACCAAGTTTTGCAGTTAATCACATTTCCCGACCAATTCTTTTCTTACTTTTGTTGACCTTGTTTATTATGCATTGTTCAGGATGTAGCTTCTCTTTACTAGAACAATTTTCAATCAATTATTGCAACCCTTCCACTGCTTTCTGGTCCCTTAGCCACTTCATACACGTCTGCAGAAAGGACTTCAGAACAGTCAAATCAAGGTTCTCTATCGCAGTAACTACTTTAGGAGTGTTATTCCTTGGTACTAGTTGTGTCTGTGTCCTTGATGTCGAAGCTTTTGGTTCCATGAAACTCTTCTTCGCGTCTATGAAAGTTTCCTTCTTCTGTAGATCGAACCCAATAATCTTTTCTCCTGCCTTCCTAACTCATGTATCCACCACAATATTTTTACCCTCTGCTTGATCTTCGCCTGTAGCCGCACCACTTCGTCACAATATTAATGCTTGGGTTATCTTCACATGGCTCAGATCACATCATTTGTAAATTTTGCTTAGGCTGTTGATTCTTCTTTTCCTGCATCTTAGCCATTAAAATAGGGCAATCTTCTATCACATGGTCAAAATTTCTACAATACTGACATGAAGGGTGACGGGATTTTGACAATCGCACGCATAATGTCCATTTTCACCACAATTATAGCATATGATCAGACCTCGACCTTGTCCAATGCCTCCTCCTTGACCACATCCTTGACCTTGAAATCCTCCATGGACCGCAGGTGAACCATTATCTTCATGCACACGGCCTTCAGCTTGCATCCTATATGTCAGAGTTCGATCTACCATCAAGTCATAGCTACGACAATGGCTCTCATCATGTCCTACTGATCGACAAAACTTACAAAATAATTGTTGCGACATCTGCACATAATTCTATAGAAAATAACAGTGATCAGTCAGGTGCTGACTTGAAACTCGGAAAATAGTACACCATATGCCTGGTCCGGTACTTGGTCCAGCACTAGGCTGCGGCTTCAAAGGATTGGGAGCTCTGCCAACCAAATAATTAGGATAGACATGACATTGGTCCTTATAGTGACCTTCCTTTTTACACTTTAGACACCATACTTGTGAGTGCATCTTAGACCGAACGCCCTTTCCTTTCTTCAAGTCTTGCATCTCCATATGGAAGCTTGCCAACTTGGAGTGTATCTCCTAAACCCCTATGTGAGTATCTTGTACTGGTGAAGCTTCTAATTTCATTGTGATTTGTAATAGTTTCTCCTGCATCCCAATATTTCGTTGCGATAGTGGTAGTATGAGGTGTGGGAATAGTGCAACTATATACCACTCTTTGTGTTGTTTGTCAGAGATATGGAAGTTGGCTTGTCCCATTAAACATTTTAACCTCTGATTTACATCCTAGGTAGTCTCATTGACAGCTAGCTTAATTTATTTTATTTCTTTAATGCACTATGATTTCGACTTTGGCTTCTTAAACTCCTTGTCTAGTGCATTATTCATTGCAGGTAATGAAGTAGCTGGATTTGTCATACTATACTTAATATACCACGATAATGCTCTATCCTGCAACAATGTGATAAGATGTGCTTTCTTCATATCATCGTCATTGATTTGTTGCGCTTTCCAGACAAGTTCTACAACAAACCAAAATTGATCAAGGTCCTTTGATCCCTGACCCTTAAATATAGGAATCTTTACTATGTTATCCATGTCAAATAGTGGTGGTGGAGGTGGAGGTGGAGGTGTATGAGGTGGAAGTGAAGGTGGAGGTGTATGAGGTGGAGGTGAAGGTGGAGGTGGAGTGGACTGGTGACGAATCCCAAAAGTGCCTTGAGTTTATGATTTTGTTGCACCTCTAGGTGTACTAAGGTTGCTCCTTTCTTCTTCGCTTTCTGATTCACCCAATAATGTATTGTACTCACCCTCAATAAATTTGTCACGATCTACTCTGAATCTTTTTCCGCTTCATGTAGATCCAGTCTGGCTTCTTTTAAACCTCAATCTATAGGCATAACACCCTTTTCACATAACAACATATTAATCCAGAGCTTTAAGGAATTCAGATACTTACCTCGTGGACTATTGAAAAATCTGTGCCCAACTTCACTATAGGATACTATTATGTCAATTGTAAATTCAGTAATGAAGCCTCTGAGGATGCTATCGATCCAATAATCAACAACTCTTACGAACTCATTTTCAAACTCCTTAAGCTGCTTAATCAACTCTGTGGTCCACACAATAGGATCATCATGTTTTCAACAGGGTTCATTTACCGCTAGCTTTGAAAGACACTCATGCAACTTTTTAGTTAACGATGCAAAAAATATCTCATGTTGTTCTATATAGTTATACCTTTATAGCCACCTTTGTATTGATTGGCACGGATTTCTTCTTTCCTATGTTGCAAATTCATGCAAATTCCGATCTACCCAATTTTGGATCTCTTTTCTAGTCGGTCGCCACATTACACATCCCTTAGATAGATCCCACTCCCGACAACAAAACCATTTGTTGGCTTGAGGGACTTAGACCCACATCTAGAGTTAGTTGCACTAACCAACAAAACCCTATATTATTGGCCCTTTTGGCAACAATCTGCGTAGCACAGACCGTAGTCTCACTCGAGGCAATATTGGGGGATGCTAGAACCATGTTTTTGCATCCAAAGGGGTTATGTAGTGTGGCTGTAAGGTTTCTATCAGTTTAGGGCTTATTTCAACCTTCACAAACCGTTAACCTTATTGTTACATTCGTAAAGTGTTTCCTACTTAACAGACTTGCGAGTTGCGCGTAACTAGTCTAACATGTATTACGCATAATATAAAACAATATTTGAACCTTCGCGATGAAATTGTAGAAGAGATGTAAAAAAACGAATCATAAATAGGCTAAAACATAAAAACTACACGAACATAAGAAAACATACATATATGTCTCAAATTCTTCTTTATTACTTCAAGTCTTCATAGACACAATCTTTTTGACCCTGCACACACAACTGAAGACTTACCAAGGTCTTCGTGCACATAACTGCAAAATCCTTCCCCTTCGCCTGAACACAGAAAGATCTCCTAGTTATAGACTCAAAGACATATCATCTCATCAAATTGATTACCGTAGTCTTGCTAAGACATTATGTTATATATTCTTTTACCCTTACAATACCATGGTCTGCAAACCATGGGCAGAGCTCAAAATATTCTAGATAATCCCATCCCTTTACAAAAGAAGGGGCGTTGACCTACCCTAAATCTCCTTTGACTCTTATAACCCTATGTTAATTGAGCTTCGCTCCTCAAAATGCAGAGTCTTTACATGATTCAGACAAAACTTAGACCTAGGGGACCCCTACCCAACACTCATCAATTCAATTTCCTTAACTCATAGCACGCCAGTTATCCTTCTTGCATCAGGGTTCCACCAATTCCTCTTTTGCAAGCATCTATGCACACCCTGAACTCTTTATCTGGATCTATAATATTTAACACCAGAGCATTTGTAAACAACTTCTTCAACTACTCAAGACTTGTTGCACATTCCTCTGCCATTCAAATTTCTTTCCTTTCCTCTGCAATGATGTAATAGGATATGTAATACATGAGAAGTTCCTAATGAACCACCTGTAGTAACCTAATAACCCCATGAATGATCTAACCTCATCCACATTCTTAGGATCTACCCACTCCGTGATATCTCTTATGTTTTCTGGATCCACTGTTATGCATTCCTTGGAAACCACATGTCCCAAATAATGTACCTCTATCTAAAAGAAGCTTCACTTACTAATATTGGCATACAACTGATGCTCTCATAGCAATCTCAATACTGCTTCTAAGTTTTCTACATGCTCTTCCTCATTCTTATAATATATCAATATATCATCAATGAATACAATCACAAACTTGTCCAAATAAGGACACAACACACTATTCATCAAGCACATAAAAGTAGTTGGAGCATTAGTCAAACCAAAAGGAACCACAACAAACTCATAATGCCCATACCTAGTTCGAAAATAAGTCTTGTATATGTCCTCTTCTTTGAAGTGTACCTGATCATATCCTGATCTCAAATCAATCTTTGAGAGCACTATTTCTCCCTTCAACTAATCAAATAATTCATCGATCCTTGGCAACAGGTACCTGTTCTTGATGGTTACCTTTTTTAGCTACCTATAATCAATGCACAATCTAAGATTACCATCCTTCTTCTTCATAAACAAAATTGGTGCACCCAAAAGTGATACACTTGGTCTAATATATATTTTTTCAAGCATTTCCCTCAACTATAACTTCAATTCCACCAACTCTGGAGTGCTCATCCTGTAAGGTGCCTTTGATGATGGTGCTACTCCTAGTACTAAATCGATAGAAAATTCCACTTCCTAGTGGGGAGGTAACTTTGAAACATCTGTTGGAAATACATCTTGAAACTATTGCAAGAAAGAGTACCTCTTGAGTACTTCCACATTCTCAACATCCTTACCCTTGTCATTGAAAATATGGACTACAAATAGTACACAACCCTTCCTATGACTGTGCTTATTCTGCATAGATGTAACTGTCCTCATAAATGTAGGATTCTTCTTTCCCTGAAAGGTTCTCTTTTCCCCATTGTCATCCAAGCACTCAATAGACTTGTCATAACAATCTGCTTTGGTCCTGTGGAGGTACAACCAATCCATATCCAAAAGCATACTATATGATCCCAATGGAAGCACATTTAGATGTGCTGATGTAGGCATACCATTCAGCTCAAATGCACAAGCTCTTACCTAATGATGAACTCTCTTCTTAGTATCTATAGACAATTGCACCAACCAATACTCTTCATGCACTTCTTTTCTCAAACCACACTTATCCACCAGGCCAGGACTAACATAACTATAATTCAATCCAAGGTCAATCAAAATAGAAACAACTCGATAAAAAAGCTTACCTTCCATCTCAATAATGGATGCCTAGTGATTTTCCTTCTTGTTGTCCACTGCTACATAAATCTAATGAATGTTATGGCCAACATCCCCAACTTTCTGTGCCTCTTGAGCACTGTAGATCTGAGACCTGCCACCCTGGTACAAAGTACAATCCTTCTTGTGATGATCTTTGCCACAAATCTAGCACTGCAACAGTCCCCTACCATCACCTCTATTCTACTGCTCTCCAAATTGGGACCCATGTCCCTTCTCAACTGCATTAAACTTCTTGTAATGAGCCACATTCTCTTTCCCTCCTGCATCCTGAGGTCTTCCCCGCTTCTATGGCCACTTCCCTTTAAATTTCTCATTCCATTTCAAATCTTGACTAGGCTCAACTTTACGCTTTGATTTCTCATAACAATGCTTCAGTTTCATGATGTATTCCTCCAGTGATCGAGGCTCATCAAACTCAATCCAGTCTCTCTATGTTGTTGACGACCCACAAATGAACCTTTGAATAATTTATTTCTCATCCTTGAGGTAAGGGACATACCTTAACAACTCAATAAACTTGCTAGTATACTCATCATTCGTCATGGAACCCATTTGTAGCTCAGAAACCTCATTAGCTTTGTCATCATAGTATATTTCAAATAGGTACTTCTTCTTGAAGAGTCTCTCAAACTCATCCCGAATCAATTCTTATTCTTGAATTCCTCTGACATTCTTCACATCTTCCCACTAGATTTCTACTTTCCTTTTAAGGCTGAAGGTAGCTATTTTAGCTTTCATGTTCTCTAAATAGTTATGCAATATGAAGAATTTTTTCATCCCAAGAAACCATGCCTTTGCATCTTATGACTTCTTCATCTCTCCATCAAATGTAGGAGGCATGACTTTCTTGAACTCCTCAAGAAAGTACTCATTCCTCCTGTAAGGATGATGGTAGTGATGATGATGATGCCTCCTGGACAAGGAACTAGAATGATACCCATACATACCAGTCCTCTTGTCAAGTGTACCCAATGATCTACACCTTTGACTGTGTCCCCTCTATCCAGCTTGTATTTTGACCGAGACCTGCTACCATATGCCCCATTATTTTTCCCTTCCTATTTTTAACTAATACTCAATCATCCCTATCTATGCAAGTCTGACAACCTCTAGAGGATGAATAGGTTGATCTCTACCTGCGTTTCTTGAGCCCTTGAATGTCTTTCTTGAGCGTCAACCACGTCATTGTCTGCCTTGCAACTTTTGATCTCTGCCCTCAAACTCAATGTATCTGCTATATCAGGAGAATACTAATTTTCTTGCTGCCCAACTAATCTGTAGGGAGAGTCACAAGAATTTTAGTCCACCATTTTTTTCATCATATTTGATTCTCTTCTTCATGCAGGCATACCATGTCAAATAAACCAAATAGATAACATAATCAAAATAATACCTCAATGACGTTCAAGGAAGGATTATCTCATATGCAAAATCGGTCCACATTAGCAGGATCCATGTATAATCATAATCACATCAATATGCCAACATCATGCATGGAAATACCAACTACACACCATGACCTCATGAATGACAACCATAACCATGACAATGCACGGATAACCACATGCATCTAGCCCATTAGGTCCAAGTGTTTGAAACATGCTCTAATACCACTCTGTAATGCCACCTCCCACATTTACAGACTTTCATTAGCCTGCCAGGGTAAACATGAGCGAAGGGCTACTATAACATGACTCAACCTCCTAAGTATTGTTAAGGAAGTGGAATTGACAACTTGAAACTTCACTAACTTCCATCAAGTGTTACAGGACCCCCAGGAGCTAAACAACCATTCCAGGTGTTGAAATGTGGCAACAAGAATATTCCAATTTTAATTTGTCCTTGAATTAAAGTTGAGAATTAAAATTCGAATTTAGTCTAACCAGTTGTTTGAAATATACTTAATTAATTCATCTTGAGTTAATTAGTTGGAGAAATTCAAACATGAAGTCTTTGTGAAGTCATGCAACAGTTATCCCTTTGATTGAGGAAGTTATCCCTTAATTCAAGAGATAAGGATGAGTTGTATTTGAGTTGTAATTAGTTAGCTCAGTTAACTGAGTTAAGTCCAGTTAAATTAGTTCCAAACAGTTTGTGGAAATAATTGTGAGTTCAGTCAGTTAATGCATGCATGCGTGAAACTAGTGTACTCCAGATAATTGAATATTCTCTCATAAATAACTCATGCATGTCAGTTCAGACAAAGACCCAGTTCAGATTAAAGGCAGGGACAATGTACTATTAGTTGCAAGAATTTTCATATAAGAAAATCTCTTGCATGCAGAAGGAAATTTTCCTTCAAATTTGCGCAGTTTTACAGTGTGTGAGATCAGTGTCACACAAGGTTACAATTGGAACACCTAGGGAAAACAACGCAAGGAAATAGGAGGCTTGGAGGATAGAGGGAAAGGCATATGAGTTGTCTAGTCTTTCTATGAGCAGTGAGAGGGATTGTACTGAGAGTTGGATAGTTGTGAGAGCTAAAGCTTTGTGTAATCCTGAGATATTTCCACTTGTATGATAATATAGATAGTAGGGTTTTTAGCTGAGGCTTTCCCCAAAGTATTCTTCTATGTTTCATGTGTATTGATTCTTCTTCTCTATTATATGTGTTTTTTTTTATCTTGCTCAAAATTGATTAAGCTTCCGCAAGTTTGATTGTAGAAGTAGATTAAGTATTATGCTTTAGTCTATTGCATAATCAAATTAATCTACAGTGAGAATTTCTACACCAGGTGCCAAAACCCTGAGTTAGCTTGCCTTTTGAGAGATTTAGAGTCCCATTCGCTTGCATAACAAGGAAATCCAATTCCTATAACCCTCCAGTAGCATGGATGACCATACCTCTTAGCGACTGTAGAATAAATTACTTAGTTCTATGTACCTGTCCCCGATAGCTGAGCCACTTTTCAGGGCTAGGACCTAGAACTCTTCCCAAAACTTGATAGAACTTTCAGAAATGATAAATGACACAAGGACAAAGCCTTTAACAAAAAACTTAGACAAGGACACGACCTAACTTGGTCTAACCATGACATTCATTTTGTCAAACACATAGTGAATATGCAATCTACAGGTCATGAATGCATATATGAACATAAAGATATGAAACTTATATGAGAATCATCAAGAAGGTCTAATTCCATCTTACAATAGCTGAAATAACATCTATTAGGTCATGCATTAAATAACAATTCATTTATCAATCAAACATGATAAGAGCCATAACTTCTCCTGATCGGGATGAGGAAGGGTGGAGGTGACAAAGGCAGGAACATTTATCATAAGGACAGGATAGTCGGACGTGACCGTAGGGATCAGGCTACCTTTCCAACAAAAGCAATGAGTATTAGGCCAGATCAAGTTTCAAGTGGCAGGAGTGGGGAAGGAGGAGTGCAGATGATTAGGAAAAACAACGGTGGTAATGGCAGGGAGAGAAGGACAATGAAGAGGCATAATCTGAAGGTGGCGGGGGGCAACGGAAAGGATAATGCGGACATAGTGAAGGAGGAACAGAACGAGGAGCAGGTCGGAAACATAATCAGGGTGATCTGCGAGTTTGGGTATGTGCATATTGCTTTCTCCATCTTACTTGTAACCATTAGTATAAGTAGAATGGACAATCGTTAGTCTTGGGAGGATCTGGAGGTATAAAAGAGTCTGAGAAAGCTGCTCAGGCCCCCTGTTTCTCATTGCGTGGGTCACCCGGAGGGGTCCCAGGGAGGGTGCCCTGAAGATAAAAGAAATTGCAGTCAGGGGAAAAGTCTTAGGAGCAATGTGGGAAACCAACGTGTGACACCCATGGTTGGAACCGAGGGGAAGTCAGGTAGCGGAGAGTCGACGATTGATCCCTTAACACTGTATCTAACCCGCATGACAGAGGGATTACTTCATCCCTTGCACTCAGGGAAGGGTTATCAGGATCAGAGTAAAAAAAATGAAGGGGAGTGCAGTAGGAGTAGAGAAGTCTCCAAAGGTCAAGTAGTAAATGATGACGGGGATGAAAATGTTGACAAACTAACACCTGTGATTGATAACTTTGAACAGGAGAAGGTAGAGGATAGGATGGCTCGGCAGGGCCGGAGGCATGGTCGCGGAGGCAGAGGTCATCTGAGGCAAAGCAACCAGGGTGACAGGCCTGTGGAAGAACCAAGGAACCAATGCAGAGGGAGGCGGTCCACCCAGACTGCAGCTGAAGAGGTGGTCTGGGCCTATCAGGAAGAAACTGATGAAGACATTCATCGTATAATCCAAAATCTGGAATCCAGAGTCTTGGAAGAACAGTCGGGCTCGAAAACTGAAGAGTGGGCAGCTATGGCAAGTGACCCAGGGTACACAAGGGGCAGACTGACTCTCTACCAGAGGTCTCTGCACATTTATTGGGTCCTAAAGAGTCTTATGGCAAAGGCCCTGGAACAAGTTGCAAAAGAAATGGCTGCCATTGCCAATGGGCTGCCAAACCTGCAAAAGGAAATGAGAAATTTCCAAGTCATTATGATCAACCAGAACAATAAGCTGGAGGAGATGTCCCAAATTCTGACCAAGATGGTAGGCTTGCACCCAAGCCAGGAAGAAAATACGAATTTCCCCATGGAGACATACAAGGATAATGGAACCAGAAAGGCTTGATGCTCTGGACAATGTGTTGGAGGTTTTTTGTTTCTCTACTTTTACAGTCTTATGTTGAACAAAAGCTTAATACGTAATTTTAGTTGTTTGGTATATATAGCCAATATGGACAGAATTATCAAATTTTGGTTTTGGAATTCCTATAGTAAAATCAAGTGGCCAACAGACCTGGTTTCCCCTCGAGGCAGGTTGAGGCCACCAAAACATTGTATCTGGTCTTTATGTTTAGCATGAATAGAAAGAATGGTACTACCTTACTTACAAAAAAAAAAGGTAAGAGCCATAACTTGAATCTGTCATAAAACCATTCTTATAACCAGAATAATAACAATGATAGGAAAACCATTAAAGCCACATAATAAAAAGTATAATTACTCATGAAATACATGACGAACTTAGCTCTTATTAACATATGCAAAAGCCAACCAAGTCAGAGACTTCCACGTACCAGTCGACCATAGATTGGGCTGAACCAAATCTTTCTTTCAGCCAATCACCCCCATGCCATATTCCAAGTATGAATGTGGGCTCTCATGGGATAAACTAATCCATAAACAACCAAGGAAATATAGAGGTTAAACCACCTCCACCTTCACACTAACGAGATCTCACATAAACCAGTCCCAATATCACAAATCCAAACTGAGCTTGGATGCCTAAGAATTTCTTCACCATTTATTGATGATTTTTCTTGTCTCCACCCAACTATCAAGGGCTTTCTGTAGAAAACCATCTCCACCCCCAACCAATGGGATTTTCTTGGGACCACCTCACCCTGATCCAAAACCTTCTAGCAATCTAAAGCTCAACTAAGAATGAATCGCATCACACCATGACTATCTAGAAATGGTAAGGCAAGGCTGAAATCACTGTCGAACACATTAAAACCAATGCTAATAACAAAAATTAGAACAAATACACACATGCATGTACCATGCATGCCAAAACCAGCTAGGAAATCATACATGCAACCCATTACCTGCAAGTATTCCCATTGAAGCTGCTTGATCCAACTCTTCCTTTCTTGATCCTTTCTTTCCTTTGCTTTCCTCGTCCTTCCTTTTCTTACTTTCTTGCCTTTTCCTCTCTGAAACCAATCCCAATATTGAACTAAAAAAATTCCCCAAACTGATGCTCTTATGTCTTTTTATTATTAATGCTTATAATTTCTTCATTTTTCCTCTATTTTCCTTCAATTTCCTCCTCACATGCAACCTATGACCTTTCGCCTCCCTTTTCTCATATTTTCCTTTATTTTGATAAATAAAATTCCAATAATTCCTTTTTTCTTTTCAAATCCTTTTCCAATGCTGTTGGAGAGGTAAATCCCCTCTACGGATAGAGGCGATCCCTACTAGCCCAGAATGGGTCTGGCAACAATCAGTCAATGCTACTATGCAAGTTCCTAATTGCAAACAAAAGGTAGGCAATGAACACCTACTTGGATTCCAACGCTATTGTTTGATGAAGAGCCGTCGCTCTCGCTCCTTCGCTTTGGCCGGTCACGATCCCCCACAATCCTTGTGGATAGACACCTGCACACACAAAGAGAAACACAAACACAAGCGTGAAATCTAATAAATGCAATTATACGTCAGTCAGAAAGGACATAACTCACATTAACCATTACAAAGACAAATGAGAGTGGAACCATAATAGTAGTCATCTATTATTAATCAATAACAGAGAAGAGTACAACCAAAGTTCTGACGTTGAGTCCTTCTCAAGAGGGTCCAGCCAACAAGTCTCTTAAGCATTCACCCTTGGAGGTAAGTCTCCCAAGACAAAAACTCTCTCACACAAGTTCACACAAGAAAGCAACACTTCACAACCTTCCTTAAGCTCTCTAGCAATCCCACACTTGTCACACCAACTACCTACTAGCAGCAGCACTCTAAGCACTATCAATTCCACACTGTCAAAAACTAGCTGCTCATGGCAATGGTAGAGGCTTAAATAGGAGAAGGAGTCTCCATGAATGGTGGGAGGATGAGCTTATCTCCAAGGAAGGTGGCTCAAATGACGAAACAAACATGCCAGAGAAGGGAGGGCGACATTTACAAGGCCAACAACCAGGTCTGGAGTCATCTGGAAGGCCGGCTGTTAGAACAAACTCGCCCAAACTGGATCAGCGCGGGTGTATAACTGCACTGGAGCGCTGACATCGCATCTTAATAACAGGGAAGGTTATGTCAGCGTGACTCAATATAAACCGATGGTGCGCTGGTTCATGAAATTCGACCAGCGCGGAAAACACGTGTGCTTCCGCGCTGGCAGTGCATTCGTTGTATTATGAGGCGCCAGTCAGCGCGGTTATTTTAATAACAGTCGCGATGATGGAAAAAACTTTGGCAAAGTGGGTCATTTGGCAGCATTAGAGAGCATGAGCATGATTAATTTGAATTCATGACACAGTAGGGAGACTGACAGGGAGACAGTGACAAATTACTGTGTAACAGATGCCCCCTAAAGCATGAAGCCCGAGAGAGTGGGAGGGGTGAAATGCTTTACAAAACTCGCTGAACTGGAACACTACCAGGAAGAATCTGCACGTATGTACAACTGATATCTCTATTACATGTAGTCTAGGTATGGGCGCAGCCATCCAAAAGACATACGAAGAAGGTCTGTGGTATGGACGCAGCCACCCATCTAAAGAGACCATGATGATAATAAGGTATGGTCGCAGCCATCCCAAAAGACTCAGGTATGGGCGCAGCCATTCATCAATGGGTCATGCAATAATAATCCACAAAATCGTAACCTGGTTTGCAACAGACAAAAACCAAGGTCTTGTGCTCCAACCCGACCCGAACAAAGTACAAGTCCAAGCATGTGAATACATGAGCTGAAGTCGAACATGCATGAACATCGTCTGATTACCAGCCAATAATGAAAACTGTTAACAAACGCGAGAGGTACCACCAATATTGACAATGGTCCTCAAGGTACTTATAGGTACAATCCGCGGCATGTGAATCAATGAGCTGGTGTCGAACACCCGCAGAATCATTCGATCGGAGGCCAATGATGAAAACCTCACGTCGAACACGAAGAACCTGCCATTGAGGCATGCAGGCTCTAAGGCACCTGAAGGGAGTCTCTAAGTCACCTTCCTGGATAATGAGCTGAAGTCGACAGGAAGTAACCTTGATCGAAGGTGGGCCATAATGTTTCCCACATCATCGACACGAGACAGAGAAGGATATGATATTTTGTGTGAGGTATCAGAGGGAGGTTGTAAGTTTGCAGAGGTCAACTTCTCTTGAACATATCGGCGGCACGACAGTGGATTTGGCAGTATCTGATGTCAAATGAGCAGAGGTCATGGTGACGGGGCAATGAGCAGATGAGAGGCCAAATAGGATAACCCAAACCCACGGAGGCTAGTGTAAAACAAGATGAGAAACCCCCACCCAGACACGAATGCAAACTAGTGCCATGTTCAAGAGCCACATACTGCCGACACGACGATTATTACAGTTCCATTTTCCCCACCATTCCTGGCAGGTACCCCGATTATTTTTGCACGACAAGCTTGACGGGGATAGCATATGCTTGGAAAGCGTCATTTCGACGGTGTCCGATGTCATTAAGTTTTAACAAGTCTGACAAAGGAAGAACTCGGCGTCTTTTCCTGTTTAGAGAGTCTGAAAAGACAGCGGAAAAGAAAACTCCAGGGGGGTCCTTTTTCATAAATTTGTGTCTCTCGAGCCCAAAAAAGTATAAAACAATGCTCGAAAGAACCGCCCGACCAGTATGATCGAGGAGTACTTTTCGTAAGTAGTGACTTCGACCCGAAAAGGTAGAAAAGTAGTCAGAAGTACGTCGTTTTGGAGCCAATCACGAGTTCGAAACGACAAACACCCGGCAATCTTTTTAGTTTAAACGGTCGAAAAAAGAGCTTTAAAGGCGACCGCCTCTCATTTCTTTAACGAGTCGAGAGGGGGACTCGGCAATCTTTTCACATTTTACGAGTTAGAAAAGAGCTTAAAGGTGACTCGTCCTAGAGGAACGAGTGGTATAAAAGGTAGCAATTGGTTCCAGCAATGGTGGAACTACTCAAACATGTAATGGTCAAGAGGCTGGCTAATAAAACCACTCATCGTTGCGGTTCCTCAGGAAAGGATAAACAACCAAGTGAGAGCATATGATCGGCCAAAGAGATGGTAGCAATGGAATGAAACAACCAAGGCTCATCTAGCAGAATTCAACAGATAAAAATGGCAATCACGAGATGTAAATCGGGTATGGGTTCATTTTTACACAAGCTTGAACCATGGAGAACTCTGCTTGGATTCGGTTTCATGTTTACACAAGCTTGAAACGAAAAACTATGCTTGTTATAAGTTCGCATGCCCCCAGCATAATAACGCAAATCGAGGTACATGCCCCCCAAGCTTCATTGCATTCAACAAAGTGGATGGAATGAAGGTTCCCTCTCGAGATCGACGAAAGACTCGACTTGTATTTTACGAGATCTTAATCAAAAGACTCGATTTGGAAAGGGAATTGTTTCATTTTTTAATGAGGTTGACACAGTAAAAGAACTATCCTCATAACCCTTGTTTCATTTTTTAACGAGCTTGACACAAGATCAGGAACTATGCTCCGACCAAACCTAGTTTCATTTTTTAAGGAGCTTGACATAGGAAAGGAACTATGCTCCGACCAGACCTAGTTTCATTTTTTAAGGAGCTTGACACAGGAAAAGAACTATGCTCCAACCAAGCCTAGTTTCATTTTTTAAGGAGCTTGACATAGGAAAGGAACTATGCTCCGCCAAACCTAGTTTCATTTTTTAACGAGCTTGACACAAGATCAGGAACTATGCTCTGCCAAACCTAGTTTCATTTTTTAAGGAGCTTGACACCGAAAAGGAACTATGCTCCACCCGAACTTCATCATAATGAATAGAAAGTCGGGGCTTCCAAGATTTCCACTCCTGGTGGAAGGGAAACATCTTGGAAGTCAGGGCCCAATGCCCCCAAGACACTATGCACGATGGCTGCATCACTAGATCCAGGCATGGGATAGGTGGCCACGTAGTTGATCTGTGGTGGGGTAGATGCAACTGGTGGATGAAAACTAGGAGGGGACGATAACGGCGCAGGAGGCATCGGGGGACTAACGAATGACACTTGATCGATAGTCACAATTCTTCCATCGTGCGGAAAGTAAACCACACGAAAAAGCGAAGAAATGAGGGCCCCCATGGCGTAAACATAGTCGCGACCAAGGAGAAGACTAAAGTCTAAAACACCTTGGGTAACCAAGACATCTATATAGACGGTTTTGCCTCCCAAAGTAATAGGGAACTTTGGGAGAACTCCTAGAGATGGACAGGCTCCTCCGTCAAAGGCCAACAGATTCTGAGTGACTGGCCCAAGCTGCGGGGAACCTAAAGCTTGCCAAGTAGTGTACGACATAAGACTGACAGACGCCCCTTCATCCAAGACAGTGTCAGGTACTGCCTTAGCACATGCATGTACTGTGATCTGGAAAGGCATATGGGATGGAAGGCGACTGGTGATCAGGTGATTCCAATCGAAGGAAGCAACCAGACTACTTGGTGGGGGAATCGTATGATTGCCCCCATGTGCTAAAGGAACCGAAGAAGAACCTTCGGGAGCAGCTGGGTTAGGAGAGTCATTTCGGGACTCAGGAGAATCTGAAGAGACGAGAAGAACATGGGCGTGATTCTCTTCCGAAAGAGAGTGAGCGAGCGACGGACTCGAGTCGACACTCTTTCCGACCAATGGTTGGTCTGGAACGGGCTGGGGGCAGCCAGGTTCGGGAAGAGGGGCCTGGACAAGAGAAGAATTTGAAGCAATCTCTTTGTCAGCAGGGGGACGATCTGCAGCTGTAGAGAGACGTCGATATCCAACGGGTAGTTGGGGTGAAGGAGCGGTAAGACTTGCCAAAACACCGGAGGCTTTATCCATGAGCGGACAAAGGTGAAGGGGATGATTCCCTTCACAAAGTCTACAGGGGATTCGAATCTTCCCTTTTCCCTTACCATTCCCAACTGATAAGGTAGCATCGCTGTGAGCTTCAGAGGACGATGAGGGGTGGGCTGGATCGCGAGACCATACTTCTAGTACCCTGGGAATGCCAGGACAATCGCGAAGAAGATGGTCCTCCTTGCATAATCGACAAGGAAACTTAACCTTTCGCGGAGGAGCAGAAGGTGGCCCGACTTCAGGGGGACTCAAAGGAGTAAGAGTTATACTTGTAGCCTCTCCCTTAGGAGACTTCTTCTTCTTGGTCTTCTTCTTCTTCTTCTTAGCCACCTGGTTATTCGAATCGAGACTTTCACCAGGCGAAGTACAAGAGGAGGATGTAGAAGTAGGCGTCGAAGGGGAGAGATCCACCTTAGGATCAACATGATGTTGTTCAGGTGGATGGACTGATGGACTAGCAGCCGATATGATAGGGACCAAAGAGGTTGAAAACAACCAAACAGGCAACCCGACAGTTAACCCCGGAAGGGATAACGTTGCCATATAAGGAGCACCAACATTCCCGAGAGGAGGGAAATGACCAGGATTCCCGTCAGGAGGGGAACTTGGGTTGGTGAACCCCGGAAAAGTTGCCATGGCAAACAAAAAGAAGCCTACTCAAGCTAACGCACACAAGCTCTAACCAGGTAACGTTAATCATGGCCAAATAAATTTTAAGACGCAAAGACACAACTTGACCTTTTCATGTTTTAAGAGTCGAGAAAAGGACGAAAAGATGACTCTAGTCTCCTTCGAATTTTTAATGTGCACGAAGTGACAAGACGCTCACTGGCACCTTTTCTTTTAAGGAGTCCGAAAAGGATCAAAAATGACTACTCTGGAGACTCTAGGCAAAGGGTTTACCAAGCAATCCGTAAAACTGCTTATACACCTTGGCAATCGTATGAGAACCAAGGACTTTCCGTACCGCAGTCAATCTTCCCGAATGTTGTGTTCGGTGCGTTACGGTTCGCAAGGCGGCAGACTCGGCTTCCTATGGATCAAGGATAAAAGCCTAGTGGGGTCTCCCTATATACGCGACGGTACGTGGGAGCACAATCCGTGTTAGACCATTATCGAGTTACAAAAGGAGGAATCACCCAACCGTAATGTGAAACAATAGTGACTATGTTTAAAGACGTCGGAACACGTCTCTAGCCTAGACCTCTAAATGTTTGCCTTAAGTTCCAATGCGTTTTTAGGTTTATTCAGTTTATTTTACGGTTGATCTTGAATTAAGTTTCAGTTTCAGGTCCTACCGTGTGATCTCTCACAATTGCCTAGATGCAAACTACATGCCAAAGAATACCATTTCGTTCGATGAATTCTAACTGTGAGAGGGTTAAGAATTTTCAATCAAACAAAATGAACACAATCAATCAAACAATCTAATGCAGCTAATGGCAAGGAAATGAAACTTTTTCTTTTGAGAACACAAATCAATGAAATGCTCTTTTTCCCATTAACTATTGAATGCAAAAGATATTAGTTTGATTTCTTTTTCCAATGGCACAATGCACTTAAAATGAATTTTGAGAGACAGCAACACCGAGTAAAGAGAAATAAAATCACTCAATGAAAAACACAACAAATGTGAAAAGAACCGGTTGAGCCCAAACAACTGTAATCCGTGTCTAGGTAGTGAGAAGTAATCGAAACAATACGAAGACCGATTCAATAACGATCACCCAAACAACCAAGCAAAGAAAGCAAAGAGGAAGGTTTTCGCAAAAGCAAAAGCAAGTAGTAACGAATCTTTGTGAACGAGTAACGAAACAAAGCCAATCCAACGAAATCGGGACGATAACACTAGGTCACAAGACACAAAATGAGATCCGCCCAACAAGACTTCGCAAGCAAGTGCTTCAATGTTCAGACAATAGAAATCAAGTCATAAACCAGGTGGAAAGAGTAGGGGATAGTCAAACCAACAGGCTCAGGAGGCAAAATTGAAAAAAATTCAATTCTACAGGATCAGCGCGGGTGACACACAGCAACAAAGCGCTGACCAGAAACCACGCGTAGCAACAAAGTGCTGTCAGCGCGGAAGTACACGGCTTAGCCACACTGGTTCGATTTCAGAACCGTCGCGACTGTTAAACGTACAAGCGCGATGACCACGAAGTCAAAGAAACAGCTATGTGATGTCAGCGCGACTGTTTTGTTATAAACCGCGCTGAGGCTAAAAAACAGGCAGAAACAAGCCAAAAGCTCCCAAACCAAGGCAATAACTCTTTAAACAATTAAGGCACCTCCCAGACTGAACCAGGAAATCTAAAAGCAGAGAACTAATCCCCAATCTTTGAAAAGAGAGTAACAATCAAACTCAAAGCAAGAATTAACAAAAAGGACAAAGGCCAGCTCCCCAGTATGGTCGCCAAATTGTTGGAGAGGTAAATCCCCTCTACGGATAGAGGCGATCCCTACTAGCCCAGAATGGGTCTAGCAACAATCAATCAATGCTACTATGCAAGTTCCTAATTGCAAATAAAAGGTAGGCAATGAACACCTACTTGGATTCCAACGCTATTGTTTGATGAAGAGTCGTCGCTCTCGCTCCTTCACTTTGGCTGGTCACAATCCCCCACAATCCTTGTGGATAGACACCTGCACACACAAAGAGAAACACAAACACAAGCGTGAAATCTAATAAATGCAATTATACGTCAGTCAGAAAGGACATAACTCACATTAACCATTACAAAGACAAATGAGAGTGGAACCATAATAGTAGTCATCTATTATTAATCAATAACAGAGAAGAGTACAACCAAAGTTCTGACGTTGAGTCCTTCTCAAGAGGGTCCAGCCAGCAAGTCTCTTAAGCATTCACCCTTGGAGGTAAGTCTCCCAAGACAAAAACTCTCTCACACAAGTTCACACAAGAAGGCAACACTTCACAACCTTCCTTAAGCTCTCTAGCAATCCCACACTTGTCACACCAACTACCTACTAGCAGCAGCACTCTAAGCACTATCAATTCCACACTGTCAAAATCTAGCTGGTCATGGCAATGGTAGAGGCTTAAATAGGAGAAGGAGTCTCCATGAATGGTGGGAGGATGAGCTTATCTCCAAGGAAGGTCGCTCAAATGACGAAACAAACATGCCAGAGAAGGGAGGGCGACATTTGCAAGGCCAACAACTAGGTCTGGAGTCATCTGGAAGGCCGACTGTTAGAACAAACTCGCCCAAACTGGATCAGCGCGGGTATATAACTGCACTGGAGCGCTGACATCGCATCTTAATAACAGGGAAGGTTATGTCAGAGCGACTCAATATAAACAGATGGTGCGCTGGTTCATGAAATTCGACCAGCGCGGAAAACACGTGTGCTTCCACGCTGGCAGCGCATTCGTTGTATTATGAGGCGCCAGTCAGCGCGGTTATTTTAATAACAGTCGCGATGATGGAAAAAAATTTGGCAAAGTGGGTCATTTGGCAGCATTAGAGAGCATGAGCATGATTAATTTGAATTCATGACACAGTAGGGAGACTGACAGGGAGACAGTGACAAATTACTGTGTAACAGATGCCCCCTAAAGCATGAAGCCCGAGAGAGTGGGAGGGGTGAAATGCTTTACAAAACTCGCTGAACTGGAACACCACCAGGAAGAATCTGCACGTATGTACAACTGATATCTCTATTACATGTAGTCTAGGCATGGGCGCAGCCATCCAAAAGACATACGAAGAAGGTCTGTGGTATGGACGCAGCCACCCATCTAAAGAGACCATGATGATAATAAGGTATGGTCACAGCCATCCCAAAAGACTCAGGTATGGGCGCAGCCATCCATCAATGGGTCATGCAATAATAATCCACAAAATCACAACCTGGTTTGCAACAGACAAAAACCAGGGTCTTGCGCTCCAACCCGACCCGAACAAAGTACAAGTCCAAGCATGTGAATACATGAGCTGAAGTCGAACATGCATGAACATCGTCTGATTACCAGCCAATAATGAAAACTGTTAACAGACGCGAGAGGTACCACTAATATTGACAATGGTCCTCAAGGTACTTATAGGTACAATCCGCGGCGTGTGAATCAATGAGCTGGTGTCCAACACCCGCAGAATCATTCGATCGGAGGCCAATGATGAAAACCTCACGTCGAACACGAAGAACCTACCATTGAGGCATGCAGGCTCTAAGGCACCTGAAGGGAGTCTCTAAGTCACCTTCCTGGATAATGAGCTGAAGTCGACTGGAAGTAACCTTGATCGAAGGTGGGCCATAATGTTTCCCACATCATCGACACGAGACGGAGAAGGATATGATATTTTGTGTGAGGTATCAGAGGGAGGTTGTAAGTTTGCAGAGGTCAACTTCTCTTGAACATATCGGCGGCACGACAGTGGATTTGGCAGTATCTGACGTCAAATGAGCAGAGGTCATGGTGACGGGGCAATGAGCAGATGAGAGGCCAAATAGGATAACCCAAACCCATGGAGGCTAGTGTAAAACAAGATGAGAAACCCCCACCCAGACACGAATGCAAACTAGTGCCATGTTCAAGAGCGACATACTGCCGACATGACGATTATTACAGTTCCATTTTCCCCACCATTCCTGGCAGGTACCCCAATTATTTTTGGATGACAAGCTTGACGGGGATAGCATATGCTTGGAAAGCGTCATTTTGATGGTGTCCGATGTCATTAAGTTTTAACGAGTCTGACAAAGGAAGAACTCGGTGTCTTTTCCTATTTAGGGAGTCTGAAAAGACAGCAGAAAATAAAACTCCAGGGGGGTCCTTTTTCGTAAAGTTGTGTCTCTCGAGCCCGAAAAAGTATAAAACAATGCTCGAAAGAACCGCCCGACCAGTATGATCGAGGAGTACTTTTCGTAAGTAGTGACTTCGACCCGAAAAGGTAGAAAAGCGGTCAGAAGTACGTCGTTTTGGAGCCAATCACGAGTTCGAAACGACAAACACCCGGCAATCTTTTTAGTTTAAACGGTCGAAAAAAGAGCTTTAAAGGTGACCGCCTCTCATTTCTTTATCGAGTCGAGAGGGGGACTCAGCAATCTTTTCATCTTTAAATGGTCAGAAAAGAGTTGAAAGCAGACCTCCATTTTTATTCTCTTTAACGAGTCAAAAAGGGAAAAATACTCGGCAATCTTTTCACATTTTACGAGTCAGAAAAGAGCTTAAAGGTGACTCGTCCTAGAGGAACGAGTGGTATAAAAGGTAGCAACTGGTTCCAGCAATGGTGGAACTGCTCAAACATGTAATGGTCAAGAGGCTGGCTAATAAAACCACTCATCGTTGCGGTTCCTCAGGAAAGGATAAACAACCAAGTGAGAGCATATGATCGGCCAAAGAGATGGTAGCAATGGAATGAAACAACCAAGGCTCATCTAGCAGAATTCAGCGGATAAAAATGACAATCACGAGATGTAAATCGGGTATGGGTTCATTTTTACACAAGCTTGAACCATGGAGAACTCTGCTTGGATTCGGTTTCATGTTTACACAAGCTTGAAACGAAAAACTATGCTTGTTATAAGTTTGCATGCCCCCAGCATAATAACGCAAATCGAGGTACATGCCCCCCAAGCTTCATTGCATTCAACAAAGTGGATGGAATGAAGGTTCACTCTCGAGATCGATGAAAGACTCGACTTGTATTTTACGAGATCTTAATCAAAAGACTCGATTTGGAAAGGGAATTGTTTCATTTTTTAATGAGGTTGACACAGTAAAAGAACTATCCTCATAACCCTTGTTTCATTTTTTAACGAGCTTGACACAAGATCAGGAACTATGCTCCGACCAAACCTAGTTTCATTTTTTAAGGAGCTTGACATAGGAAAGGAACTATGCTCCGACCAGACCTAGTTTCATTTTTTAAGGAGCTTGACACAGGAAAAGAACTATGCTCCAACCAAGCCTAGTTTCATTTTTTAAGGAGCTTGATATAGGAAAGGAACTATGCTCCGCCAAACCTAGTTTCATTTTTTAACGAGCTTGACACAAGAGCAGGAACTATGCTCTGCCAAACCTAGTTTCATTTTTTAAGGAGCTTGACACCGGAAAGGAACTATGCTCCACCCAAACTTCATCATAATGAATAGAAAGTCGGGGCTTCCAAGATTGCCACTCCTGGTGGAAGGGAAACATCTTGGAAGTCAGGGCCCAATGCCCCCAGGACACTATGCATGATGGCGGCATCACTGGATCCAGGCATGGGATAGGTGGCCACGTAGTTGATCTGTGGTGGGGTAGATGCAACTGGTGGATGAAAACTAGGAGGGGACGACAACGGCGCAGGAGGCATCGGGGGACTAACGAATGACACTTGATCGATAGTCACAATTCTTCCATCGTGCGGAAAGCAAACCACATGAAAAAGCGAAGAAACGAGGGCCCCCATGGCGTAAACATAGTCGCGACCAAGGAGAAGACTAAAGTCTAAAACACCTTGGGTAACCAAGACGTCTATATAGACGATTTTGCCTCCCAAAGTAATAGGGAAATTTGGGAGAACTCCTAGAGATGGACAGGCTCCTCCGTCAAAGGCCAACAGATTCTGAGTGACTGGCCCAAGCTGCGGGGAACCTAAAGCTTGCCAAGTAGTGTACGGCATAAGACTGACAGACGCCCCTTCATCCAAGACAGTGCCAGGTACTGCCTTAGCACATGCATGTACTGTGATCTGGAAAGGCATATGGGATGGAAGGCGACCGGCGATTAGGTGATTCCAATCGAAGGAAGCGACCAGACTACTTGGTGGGGGAATCGTATGATTGCCCCCATGTGCTAAAGGAACCGAAGGAGAACCTTCGGGAGCAGCTGGGTTAGGAGAGTCATTTCGGGACTCAGAAGAATCCGAAGAGACGAGAAGAACATGGGCGTGATTCTCTTCCGAAACAGAGTGAGCGAGCGGCGGACTCGAGTCGACACTCTTTCCGACCAATGGTTGGTCTGGAACGGGCTGGGGGCAGCCAGGTTCGGGAAGAGGGGCCTGGACAAGAGAAGAATTTGAAGCAATCTCTTTGTCAGCAGGGGGACAATCTGCAGCTGCAGAGAGACGTCGATATCCAACGGGTAGTTGGGGTGAAGGAGCGGTAAGACTTGCCAAAACACCGGAGGCTTTATCCATGAGCAGACAAAGGTGAAGGGGATGATTCCCTTCACAAAGTCTACAGGGGATTCGAATCTTCCCTTTTCCCTTACCATTCCCAACTAATAAGGTAGCATCGCCGTGAGCTTCAGAGGATGATGAGGGGTGGGCTGGATCGCGAGACCATACTTCTAGTACCCTGGGAATGCCAAGAAAATCGCGAAGAAGATGGTCCTCCTTGCATAATCGACAAGGAAACTTAACCTTCCGCGGAGGAGCAAAAGGTGGCCCGACTTCAGGGGGACTCGAAGGAGTAAGAGTTATACTTGTAGCCTCTCCCTTAGGAGACTTCTTCTTCTTGGTCTTCTTCTTCTTCTTCTTAGCCACCTGGTTATTCGAATCGAGACTTTCACCAGTCGAAGTACAAGAGGAAGACGTAGAAGTAGGCGTCGAAGGGGATAGATCCACCTTAGGATCAACATGATGTTGTTCAGGTGGAGGGACTGATGGACTAGCAACCGATACGGCAGGGACCAAAGAGGTTGAAAACTACCAAACAGGCAACCCGACAGTTAACCCCGGAAGGGATAACGTTGCCATATAAGGAGCACCAACATTCCCGAGAGGAGGGAAATGACCAGGATTCCCGTCAGGAGGGGAACTTGGGTTGATGAACCCCGGAAAAGTTGCCATGGCAAACAAAAAGAAGCCTACTCAAGCTAACGCACACAAGATCTAACCAGGTAACGTTAATCGTGGCCAAATAAATTTTAAGACGCAAAGACACAACTTGACCTTTTCATGTTTTAAGAGTCGAGAAAAGGATGAAAAGATGACTCTAGTCTCCTTCAAATGTTTAATGAGCACGAAGTGACAAGACACTCACTGGCACCTTTTCTTTTAAGGAGTCTGAAAAGGATCAAAAGTGACTACTCTGGAGACTCTAGGCAAAGGGTTTACCAAGCAATCCGTAAAACTGCTTATACACCTTGGCAATCGTATGAGAACCAAGGACTTTCCGTACTGCAGTCAATCTTCCCGAATGCTGTGTTCGATGCGTTACGGTTCGCAAGGCGGCAGAATCGGCTTCCTATGGATCAAGGATAAAAGCCTAGTGGGGTCTCCCTATATACGCGACGGTACGTGGGAGCACAATCCGTGTTAGACCACTATCGAGTCACAGAAGGAGGAATCACCCAACCGTAATGTGAAACAATAGTGACTATGTTTAAAGACGTCGGAACACGTCTCTAGCCTAGACCTCTAAATGTTTGGGTTAAGTTCCAATGCGTTTTTAGGTTTATTCAGTTTATTTTACGGTTGATCTTGAATTAAGTTTCGGTTTCAGGTCCTACCGTGTGATCTCTCACAATTGCCTAGATGCAAACTACATGCCAAAGAATACCATTTCGTTCGATGAATTCTAACTGTGAGAGGGTTAAGAATTTTCAATCAAACAAAATGAACACAATCAATCAAACAATCTAATGCAGCTAATGGCAAGGAAATGAAACTTTTTCTTTTGAGAACACAAATCAATGAAATGTTCTTTTTCCCATTAACTATTGAATGCAAAAGATACTAGTTTGATTTCTTTTTCCAATGGCACAATGCACTTAAAATGAATTTTGAGAGACAGCAACACCGAGTAAAGAGAAATAAAATCACTCAATGAAAAACACAACAAATGTGAAAAGAACCGATTGAGCCCAAACAACTGTAATCCGTGTTTGGGTAGTGAGAAGTAATCGAAACAATACGAAGACCGATTCAATAACGATCACCCAAACAACCAAGCAAAGAAAGCAAAGAGGAAGGTTTTCGCAAAAGCAAAAGCAAGTAGTAACGAATCTTTGTGAACGAGTAACGAAACAAAGCCAATCCAACGAAATCGGGATGATAACACCAGGTCACAAGACACAAAACGAGATCCCCCCAACAAGACTTCGCAAGCAAGTGCTTCAATGTTCAGACAATAGAAATCAAGTCATAAACCAGGTGGAAAGAGCAGGGGACAGTCAAACCAATAGGCTCAGGAGGCAAAATTGAAAAAAATTCAATTCTACAGGATTAGCGCGGGTGATACACAACAACAAAGCGCTGACCAGAAACCACGCGTAGCAACAAAGGGCTGTCAGCGCGGAAGTACACAGCTTAGCCGCGCTGGTTCGATTTCAGAACCGTCGCGACTGTTAAACGTACAAGCGCGATGACCACGAAGTCAAAGAAACAGCTATGCGATGTCAGCGCGACTGTTTTGTTATAAACCGTGCTGAGGCTAAAAAACAGGCAGAAACAAGCCAAAAGCTCCCAAACCAAGGCAATAACTCTTTAAACAATTAAGGCACCTCCCAGACTGAACCAGGAAATCTAAAAGCAGAGAACTAATCCCCAATATTTGAAAAGAGAGTAACAATCAAACTCAAAGCAAGAATTAACAAAAAGGACAAAGGCCAGCTCCCCAGTATGGTCGCCAAATTGTTGGAGAGGTAAATCCCCTCTACGGATAGAGGCGATCCCTACTAGCCCAGAATGGGTCTAGCAACAATCAGTCAATGCTACTATGCAAGTTCCTAATTGCAAATAAAAGGTAAGCAATGAACACCTACTTGGATTCCAACGCTATTGTTTGATGAAGAGTCGTCGCTCTCGCTCCTTCGCTTTGGCCGGTCACGATCCCCCACAATCCTTGTGGATAGACACCTGCACACACAAAGAGAAACACAAACACAAGCGTGAAATCTAATAAATGCAATTATACGTCAGTCAGAAAGGACATAACTCACATTAACCATTACAAAGACAAATGAGAGTGGAACCATAATAGTAGTCATCTATTATTAATCAATAACAGAGAAGAGTACAATCAAAGTTCTGATGTTGAGTCCTTCTCAAGAGGGTACAGCCAGCAAGTCTCTTAAGCATTCACCCTTGGAGGTAAGTCTCCCAAGACAAAAACTCTCTCACACAAGTTCACACAAGAAAGAAACACTTCACAACCTTCCTTAAGCTCTCTAGCAATCCCACACTTGTCACACCAACTACCTACTAGCAGCAGCACTCTAAGTACTATCAATTCCACACTGTCAAAAACTAGCTGCTCATGGCAATGGTAGAGGCTTAAATAGGAGAAGGAGTCTCCATGAATGGTGGGAGGATGAGCTTATCTCCAAGGAAGGTGGCTCAAATGACGAAACAAACATGCCAGAGAAGGGAGGGCGACATTTACAAGGCCAACAACCAGGTTTGGAGTCATCTGGAAGGCCGGCTGTTAGAACAAACTCGCCCAAACTGGATCAGCGCGGGTGTATAACTGCACTGGAGCGCTGACATCGCATCTTAATAACAGGGAAGGTTATGTCAGCGCAACTCAATATAAACGGATGGTGCGCTGGTTCATGAAATTCGACCAGCGCGGAAAACATGTGTGCTTCCGCGTTGGCAGCGCATTCGTTGTATTATGAGGCGCCAGTCAGCGCGGTTATTTTAATAATAGTCGCGATGATGGAAAAAACTTTGGCAAAGTGGGTCATTTGGCAGCATTAGAGAGCATGAGCATGATTAATTTGAATTCATGACACAATAGGGAGACTGACAGGGAGACAGTGACAAATTACTGTGTAGCAAATGCCTTTGCCAATTTCCCTTAGCCATAATAAACAACAAGTGATGCCCACTAGGATGTTTTTCCCAACATTCAGCTTAGAATGTGTGTCCCATGACCTTGGTCTTATTTTACCTTTATTAACTTTATTATAAGAACTTTTAACTCAGGGCTATTACAATGGAACAATTTCATTTGGAAATGATGGCTCGACCAAGATTTTAGGAAAGGGTAGAGTCAAGCTCGGAAGCAAAGATCCCATTGAAGAAAATGTTTTATTCATTCAAAATATGAACCATAACCTACTAAGTTTTATTCAAATGTGTGAGAAAGGGCACATGCTTCTGTTTGACTCAAAGAAATGTGAAATAAGAAATAATAAATTAGGTATATTAGTGACAACGACATGAAGAAATCCAAGCAATATATACATCTTGAGTGAAATTAGAAAGGAAAGTTGTTCTTTGGTGAAGGAATATGAAAGTTGGATTTGGCATATGAGAATGTGTCACATGCACTTCGATAATCTAGTCAAATTTAGCAAAAAGGAAGTAGTAAGGGATATGCCAGAAATCTCTAAACCAACAAGCACCATGTCTAAGCACTGCCAGCATGGAAAAAAACAAAATTTGGATTCAGAACCAAGGAACAAACCACTTCAAAAACATTGGAATTGGTACACATTGACCTATGTGAATTGATGAGAACTAAAGGATTGGATGGTGAAAAATAATTCATGCTACTTATTGACGATTACATTAGGATGATAGTAGTATTTTTTCTGAAGAAAAGGTTAGAAGCATTTGAATGCTCTAGGATTTAGAAAGAGATGGTTGAAAACAATATTGATTTGAAAATCAAGTCCTTAAGATCAAATAACTGAGGAGAATTCATGTTTAAAGAATTCCAATACTTTTGTGAGGAACAAGAAATAAAAAGACAATTCTTGCCAACCAGGACACCTCAACAAAATGGAGTCACTAAAATAAAGAATAGAACAATAGAGGAAATGGCTAGAACTATATTGCATGACTCCAAACTAAGTAACATATTTTGGGTACAAGAAGTAGAAACCGTTTTTCATATTCTTAACATGGGGACGATCAGAAGTAATAGTGACAAGAATCCATATGAACTATGTGTTGGCATTATGATACAGGTATTATCCTTGATGGCAACTCACTCAGATGAAATATCACAGTATAGCAAGTAAACAATAAAGAATTACAGATCAGTCTTCACAGAATGAAGAAAGAGAGGTATACGTAGGTTCATCATTGACCAAGCTGCATATACACGCAGGTTCACTATATACAAGTTGCGTATACGTACACACGCACTTTCACAGAAGGAAAAGCGTGTATACCTTGGAAAACTAAGTTTATGGTCTGAGGTATTTGGTCCATGGTATTTTGATCCATGGTATTGGTCCAAGGTATCTAGTCTGAGGTATTGACCCTAGGTATTTGGTCCATGGTATTGAGAAAGGCCTAAAAACTATAAAAGGAGGAGAAGATCATTAGGCCAGATTGTGCAAGTATTGAATATTTGATGAAGTGTGAGATCCAGTATGCAGGTTATGAGTTTGTGATGCTTTGCTTGACTTGAACCAAGGATGCACCTATGTGGATGATGATGGATGATGGATCGGGATCTTAAGGCTTGGAATGTATTATCATTATGTGGTTTGATCATGGATAGACTAGATCTAAATACTGACGCATGTTTTATTCTGCAAATGTTATGATCTGGGTATGACTGAATTCTGAAATAGTTGTGAAGTTTTTAAGTTAGTATTTGCAGATCTGTACGTGGGTTCACTTTGATAAAAGCATGTATACACGTTGGTTCGGCTCATCAGAGTAGCATATACATTATGAAATATGATATCTGAATTTGTAGTTGGTTCTAGTGGTTGTTGCAGAGTTATGGGTTCTGCTCTGTGTTCTGGTGACTATGTTTTGATGACAAGGCTTCAATGATTTAGTTTTTGGGTGATTCAAGGATTGATGATTGAGTATTCAATGACTGGTTAATGCAATGTTTGTATTGCAATGGTGATTGATTTTGAGCTTCAATGTTGTTGATGGGTCCAGTATGAAAATTGGATGAAACGTGGCCTTCATATTATGGTGTTGTGTTCCGGGAGTATCTAGTCTGAAAATTTATGAAACGTGGTCCTTGGAGGAAGAGAGAAGGTTGTAGCCTTCTATAGGCTAGCACCTACATACTGGTAAACATATCGGCCAGTACAAGAGCCAGGGGGCTGGAGCTCCCTTCCAGTAGTAGCTGGAAAATGAGTGAAGGTTGCAGCCTTTAGTAGGTCGGTGCCTAAGTACTAGTAAACAAATCGGCTAGTACAAGAGCTAGGGGGTTGTAGCTCCATTCTAGTAGAAGTTGGAGAACGCGAGAAGGTTGTAGCCTTCAGCAGGTGGGTGCCTGCGTACTGGTATGAGTCTGCACCAGTACAAGATTGTAAATAGGTTTTTCTTATATTAAAAAGAAGACAGCAGCAGGTGGTTTTTGTCCCGCATTGGGTTTCCACCTTATATCTTGGTGTTCATGTGTGTTTCTTATGTGTGATGGTTTGTTCCAATATTACTGCACATGGTTACTGTTTATATGGTTAATGAAGTACTGATGCACTGATTAAAGATCAACATATGATGGATTAACGGAATCATAAGATTGCTTGATATACACTGGTTGCCTTAAACACAGCTGTGTATACACGCGAGTTACCTTCACTGAAGTAGCGTATATGAATTTGAGTATGAAAAGAAAAATATTATTGATTTGACTAACACTAATTCACCCCCCCCCCCCCCTCTCAGTATTATTTCCAACACTATGGAAGGGGAGACAAGAAAATGTCAAGAACTTTAGATTCTTTAGAAGCAAATTATATACAAAAAGGGAACGTAAAAAGATTGAAAAAATTGACTCACTATTACATGGAGGTATACTTGTTGGATACTCAAGTAAAAGCAAGGCATACAAATGCTATAATCTAAGACTCAACTGTTAAAATTGGAAACTAGGGCCAAATTCCACTTTGGACAACTCATTTGATGGATATGATGATTTCATTGAATTCATCTTTTCGATAGGACCAAAATTGACCTAAATATCATCCAATTGGATAAGGGAAATTATATATTTGAATTTTGTGCCCACATGTGCATATTTGATTAGGTTGGCCCTAAATAAAATTGGACACCCTTGGAAGGTTATAAATACAAGTGACCTCTACCTCATTGGGACATCATCATGGATCATTTTTCTATTCTCTTTCTTGTTTTTGGGTCATTTAGGTCTGAGGCAAGTTCATAGAGAAGCGGGTTCGCTTGAAGGTGAAATTGCAGGGTCCGAAGCTCACACGTATTTTCTAGGGTTTTGTTTCTCAGTCACAGGCTTTCCAAAGGTCATATTCGATTGGTCGTTGGCTTGCAGGCTCAAGGAAGTGACTGAAATCTCTCATTCGCTTGCACACTCACTTCCTCCCTATGACTAGAACCTAAAGTTGTATTTTTTTTTGACTGAATTTTTCGCTCACTGACTGCAGTGTTCCGCAGTTGACCGTAGACAATGACAATTCATTACAGGCTTCTGAATCAAGGTTTTTTAGTATAAGCATGGTTGGGTTCATCTCATGGATATTGTTTAGTTTAATTTTGCTGGATATTTTTATGGATCAAGATATGGATCATTGTACTCTCTTTTGTTGAATCATTTAATGACAATCTAATAAGAAGAAGAATTTGAAAGGGTTTTCCCCATAGTGGGTTTTGCCTTGGTCTCCGACCAATCCTGGTGTCTCTATGTGTGAATTATTTTCTTCCATTGTTCCTTTATGTTCCACTGCATTGATGACGATGATGATATTTTTATTTCAACATAATTGCATATGTTTCTAAATAATGATGTAAATATGAGTAATGATATGATGCTATGGGGTGAATTTAAATATGGAAATAATGAAATGCAATTATCAAAGCAAAGAATAATATATCCCTAAGAAAAATTAACATGGTATTAGAGTTAGGCTAAAGAAAATTCATTGAGATCACCTCTGTGAAGACACCCATGATGGAAGAATGAGAAGATGGAGGAGACCTAAAAGAATGCCAGGGTTTGAAGGAAACACTAGGAAATTTAGGGTTTGATGGATAGTATGAGGTTAGGGTTTGGGAGAAACCATGGTTTATGGAAAATATTTGAGATATGCAATATATAAATCCTTGCATGATCAATGGGAAGATGTTAAAGTACTTGTGTCAAATTTGATGAAGCCCTAGATGGGATAGTCTCTATTAGGTCTGGTTGCTGATAAAGTTGGTTGAAATATTGAAGAAAACATTTTTGTATGGATAATGGAAAATCATGGATCTTGAAGGTTGATTAAAGATGGATATGATCACATCTCATTGAAGAGAATTACTTTTCGATTTATGGTGCTTCTTTATTAATTTACTTTTGTTTAAACTTATGGATCTGATTATTGTTTTGATGGTCACTTATACTCCTTGAATTTATATTTGAGTATACGAATGCTTCTAACCTCTTGATGATTTGTGGTAAGTGGATCCTTCTTGAGGATCATGGCTAATGTAGGAAGAGAATAAATATGGTTGGAAAAGGGAAAGAGGAACTTGATGAAAAGTTTTCAAAATGATACAACTGTCTATGAAAAATAATAAGGTGCACATGTTGATGACTTCAATAGTATTTGTTGAAGGGACTTCTCATTAAAAATGAGAAACTCTACATAAGATCCCTACTCCTAATATCATTTGCATTATATGTATAGACAATTATTTACTGTTGAAGTATGATTTATGGGCATGAATGGACAAATATCAGATATTGTTGGTATGCATCAAGTTCTGGTCTAAGAAGACAAAGTTTTACTTACTCTAAGCCTCAATCAAGCAAGCTTGAGGGTATGATTGTAGCCTCTCAACCACATGGAAGAAGTCTTATGGGTGCGGTTATGCCTGTAGGACACAAAAGTGAAGCTTTGTGCATGAAATCAGAAGTTCACCTAAAGGATGATAGTCCTACAGACATGGAGCTGACAACTGAAAGTTCTATGAGCAGGGAAGTTTGAATATTTGACTTACTATAGAGAATATGAATGTGTTGAATAAACTTGTGTTTGCAGGGGACCATAATATGCATATCAATATGTCATTATGATTTAACCATTGAGGCTTGTGTATGACAATATTTGATAATAATTGCAAGGGTTTGACTGGATTTGGCTGATTGATATAGATAAGCAATGTTTGGAGTTTTGACATGAAGCTTGATAATGCTTTATAACTTTGACTTGATGTCGAGAAATGTTTTATAGATCTCATTTTGATAGAAAATTTGGGTTTTGACCTGACGACTAATGATTTGATTTGATGACTCATGATTTGACTTGATCACAATGCTATGTGGGCATAGTAACTTTCAGTGACTAACATTGGTATTCGATAATGGTTTTGTATTGACCTCATTGTCCTTGGCATAATGGTTGAATTATAAGCAATTGGGATTCAGTATGAACTAATCTCACAATAAATGGATGGAACCTGCATGATTTATCCTTGGTGTATGCATTTTCATCTTGTAACAAAAATGATTTACATTATGATCATGAGAATGACTTGATGAAGTTTGGTTTGACATTGCTTGGTAAATGACAATTTGTTGACATGACAATAGATAAGTCATAACTTGATATTTGGATGTAAGCTCTACCTATCACCTGGTCCAAAATAACTTGTTACAATGATATTGATGATTTTGATATTAGTTTTTGATCTGGCATATAAAGGTTTGATAAGCTGACTTAGTTGATTTGATTACACAATATTGATATATGTAAGGATTAGCATATTGGTTTGGTAAAGTGTTATGTTTGTAGAACGCATTGTATGAAGCAAGCTCCCTAAGCTTGATATGTCTGTATTGATAGTCATCTAATGAAGCCAAGAATATGTGCCTCTACTTCAAAAGCGGTCCAAGATATGACTTTGATTTTTCATTTTATGTGCTAATGGTCTACTCTTGATAGGTAATGAGCCTATGATGATCAAAGTAAGAGGGAGTTGGCTTCTGAAGCTCGAAATAATAAATCATGGCATGGTGAATCACTCTCTAAAGTTTGGAAAAGGAAAACTATATCATGAAGCCATTGAAGAGTTTTTAGAAAGTGGAAATGCAAATCCTTAGACACTCTGATTGAATTTCAAGAAGTTGTGAAGAAATATTGTTGAACTTGACTTGGAAATCGACAATTGATTGAAGCATTAATGTTCTATGTGTACACTCATCTGTATATATGTTGTGCATAAAACCTAAGTGAATTCATACACATTGAAGTTGTCTCCAAGCACCCATCAAGATATTTGCAATGGGACGATCACTTTTTGATTTGAGATATTCATGTATGTACTGATGTTGATCCGGATCGTGATAAGATAATATCAGCACATCTCTATGTTGTCCTAGTATGAGATCTGACGTGATATTTTGGATGAGAATTTCATAGATTTAATCATGACCAAGGTTGAGTACAATGTTGCTAGCATGGCTAGCTGCAAGTCAGGAAGAAGAAGCTCTTTAGAGACCCGTTTGAGAAGGTTTTGGATATGTAGGGATACATTGTGATAATAATGAGTGGGATCTGATTGGCAGATATCTTCAGCCAATGTTGTTGTATGAGACAAGCTTAGGCTTGTGGTTGCTACCTCTATGAGAGGGAGGATGACTATCGTATCCTTTTTGTGATATGTATATTTTTTTTCTAATATAATATTTGATTTGATGCCCTGTGTGAATAAGAGACTGTTGCTATTGAGACATATTGACTACCAGATATGAGCATGATGATATATTTATGATCTATAGACAGCATCACTGATCGAGGACACTGATCCATCTCTTCCCCCTTGTTTGAGCTCTCAGGGTGTGGAATTGAGATGGAGAGCTCTTGGGGTTAAGAAATCTCTGGACAATAGGGTATCAACCGTATTTGTTAACCATAGGGTTGGAGATGTTTCTCCCTTATCATGGTCTTTCCAGAGTATACCCTACTTGGCGTCATACCCACAAACTGGGCTTGTTGGGATTGTCCCTCCCTGCCTAGCTAATGGGTTGAGGAGGCTTGGGGCATGTGCTTCTTACCTTTTGGTAAGTCGAGTACCTATTCCAAGCTCGGATTATGATGCAGGTGTTCTACCACATGACTCTTTAGGGTCATTGTTGGGAAGATCAGTAAGAAATAGAATGGGTTGAGATGTGGTTTTAAGTTGAGATGTGCTCCCTTATGTTGTTCCAGATTAAGCTAGGCTCTCTGATGTCGATGTGGGTCGTAGATTTGGCTCCCTGCTGATGTTTCTCGGGTGGTAGAATTGGAATCCCTGCTGACTGTGATTCCAGGTGGTAGCAGTGGCTCCTCGATGAATAGAGGGTGTTAGCTTAGGCTCCCATCCAATGTCAAATTATTCTTCTTTTAGATTCGAGAATGTTCAACATATGAGTAGGGAAAATAAAGAGATAAGCAGGAATCAGAAATAGATGAATCGAGATGAACAATAACAATAAGTGATGATGAGATAATTGAGCTTGGATATGATTTGATGATAGGATACACATGAGATGATGTAGGTGGAATTCTCCCTAGTTGAGAGGACGTGTTAAAATTGGAAACTAGGTTCAAATTCCACTTTTGATAGGTCATTTTATGGATATGGTGATTGCATTGAATTCCTCTTTTCGAGAGGACCAAAATTGACATAAATATCATCAAATTTGAACAAGGGAAAGTATATTTTTGAATTTTGATCCCACATGTGCATATTTGATCAGGTCTGCCCTAAAGCAAATTGGAAACCCTTGGAAGGATATAATTACAAGTGACCTCTAATTCATTTGGGCATCATCATGGATAATTCTTATATTCTCTTTCTTTTTTTTGGCTTGCTCAGGTCTGAGGTAGGTTCGTGGAGAAATGGGTTGGCTCGAAGGTGAAATTGCAAGGTTTGAAGTTCACGCATATTTTTCTAGGGTTTTGTTTCTTAGTTGTAGGATTTTCAAAAGTCAGATTCGACTTGTCGTTGGTTTGCATGCTCAAGGGAATGACTTAAATCTCTTAGTCTCTCACATGCTCACTTCCTCCTTGCGACTGGGACCTAAAGTTGTATTTTTTTTGTTGACCAAAGTTTTCACTCGTTGACCACAATGTTTGACAATTGACTATAGGCAGTGACAATTCATTCCAAGTTTATGAATCAAGTTTTTTGAGTATGAGCATGGTTGGATTTATCTCATGGATTTTTTTAGTTTGTTTTTATTAGATAGTTGTATGGATGAAGATACAGATCATTGTAGTCTCTTTTACTGAATCATTCAATCACAATATAATATCAAGAAGAATTTGAAAGGGTTTTCCCCATAGTGGTTTTTTCCCCAGACTCCAACCAATCCCAATGTCTCTATGTGTGAATTATTTTCTTCTATTGTTCCTTTATGTTCCGCTGCATTGAGGATGATGATATTTCTCTTTCTACATAATTACATATGTTACTTAATAATGATGCAAATCTGAATAATGATATGATGCTATGGGGTGACTTTAAATATGGAAATAATGAAATGCAATTATCAAAGCAAAGAACAATATATCCCTAAGAAAAATTAATATAACAATATAGTGGAAAGAATAAATGTAACTATCATCACTCCAAGAAACTCTCCTAGGTTGTAGCTCGGAAATGCCTAGTAACATATAATCTTCAATATTGTTCTATGAACTATTGGAATAAATCATGGTTTGGATCAAGTTAGATAACCATTTTAGCTATGTTTTCACTCAATGTATGCATGAACACTCTCACCAATACAAGGCTTTAGACCACTAATGCTCGATAAGTTATAAATTCAATGGATAGACGGAGAATACTGACTACATCGGCAAATTGCATACATAAACATACATCAATGGCTAGATACAGGCAACAAAAGAGAATACTGACTCTACTAGCAGATGCATATATGACCACATATGGATGGCTAGCTACAGGCAACAAAGAAGCTTGCAAATATAATATATCAAAGCATAGATAAGATTACAGTTATCTGGCCTTAGACGCAAAGAAAACATGAACAAACTGTTCAAGTGCAAGCATAGAACAACAAAGAGAATGGACATTGAACATATAATGGCAAAAGAAGCTTATATTGATAGAATGAAGATGAGAAGCTTGAAAGAACAGAGCAGGAATAATCTCCAAAAGTTGAACCTCTATTACATCTTACTTTAAACTATTTATAACATGTTTACAATGCTCCTGAGCTCTAAGAGACTCAGAGTCTTAATCTGCCTGATATGCATTGTTAACTAATTTGATGCCCTCCAGGAAAGCATGGGATTGGAGTTTTCTGCTTCTGACAGCATAGTAACCGCTTTCAGATATTTTTGGTGGCATGTTGCTCTATCTGGGAGTTTTCCTGTGCCAAAGATGCTCCATAATGTTTGTTGGTGTGGCTGTTGCACTGTCTAAGCTCCCTGAACTTTCTGCTTTGGGTTGTAGTGTGTTGTGGCCCTTCTCTTTCCCTTTCCGAGCTCTTTTTCCTGGAAAACTATCTCCTGGGTGTTGTTATATGGTGAAATAGGTCTTGGGGCCTTTGTGTTTCCCTTTAAACTACAAACAGTCACTGTTTGGTTATAAACAACAAAAGCGTTGCAACACTGATAAATCCTGCCCATCACTGTGTATTTTGGACTTTAAAAGTCCTAAAATATGGTTTAATTATCCATCACGTCCACCCTCGTTGCCATCGCGAGTCACATTTGGCCTGGCCTGTGTATTTCCCTTATATAATGAAATATGCGAAAACACTGGAAAATGCATGAAAGAATGCTTTGGCGGACTTCATCTATCATACATTCCACTTCCCGAACCCTTTCGGGTCCAGGCTTCATCACAATCGGCACTGGCCAAAGGTTCCATCGTATTTCATTTAAACAACGAAAACACACAAAAACCTTAAAAAATGGGCTTTTGCAGACCTGAAAACATATATATTTTGCTTCAGGAAACCCATTGGGTCCAGGTTCCATCGCTATCACACTACCCCTGTTTCCCTTTGTATTTCGTTGAAACAACGAAAATACACAAAAAACGTTGAAAATTGCTTGGGCATGGATCTCAAAATTTATGAATTGTTGCATATAATTCCGTCGGGTTCGGCCCATCGGGTCGCCCATATGTATGTTCATAGGTCCCACCCCTTGGTATAGCACTGATACGATATTAGTGATGCGATAAATCGCAATTGCTAAATGCTCAATGCTCGGTTCCTTTATATAACATAAACTATACTCCCCACCGATGCGACCCGCTGATCTGATCATCAGCGATCGTTGATCGGCAGTGTCATACTCCCGCCTTTAGACTATCCCCTCTGCTCAACCAATTGTGATTAGCCACCTAGATCTGGGCTATTGATCGGCCAGATCTAACAGCGACTGTTCATTCCTCTGTTTAAGCCTGCATTTTGGGTTTTCCATAGTTTTTAAGCATTTTAGCCTCCCGATAGTGCATCTCTGCCTTTCCAAGGGCTTTCCTCTTGTGTTGATTTTGATCATTAGATGATATTTGAGCAAAAATTGAATATTTCAAGGGAATTAATGGATCCATTGGCATGTTTCTAAGCAAATTTGGAGACTTCAAAAACCTATATGGATCCATTTGTGGGCCTTTTTCTAGCAAGGCTAACACTGGCTCCTTCTAGGGATGAAATCCTCCCTGTGAGGTTTCGAGGATCACAGATCAATGCCTTTCTAGAAAAACAAATTCAAATCTTCCATCTAGTGTTTCATAGGGCATGGAGTCTATTTTGCAAATGAAATAAAAACTGGAAAAACATATTTACAATGACAAGGCTTTCAAGCCTTAAATGAAATAAAGTTTCAAGAACCGCCCATTTATTGGGCTACCAAAAGTATCTCGTCCTTCCAGACTATGTAGAATGAATGTATTGTTCTACTGAACTTGAGCGATGACAAATGGACCTGTCCATAAGGAGTCAAACTTGCCATGATTACCTTTCTTTTCTTTAAATGCATCCCATTTAAGCACCCAATCACCAACTTGGAAATTGTCCACTTTTTCCTTCTGGTCAAAGGTTTCTTTGATTTTCTTCTGATGATCTTTTGACTTCTCAACCAGCTACTCTCTGATTTGTTGTAGTTCAACCAGATTATTCATTCTTATTACCATATCATTCTCTTCATCTTGTTCTTCTTGCAAGAACTTAGCCACAAGGAGAATGAGTTGGATGGGGAAAACAACATCAGCACCATAAACCAGTTTGAATGGAGAATTCCCTATGGACTTTTTGATGGTAACTCTGTCAATCCATAGTGCAAACTTTAACTTGGAATCCCAGCTCTTTTTGTTGTCTTCTAACAGTTTTTTGATTACCCTTACCAGACTCTTGTTAGATGATTCTGCTAGGCCATTTCCTTGAGGATAATATGAGGCAGAATGCACAACTTGAATGCCCATGGACTTAGTCATGTCCACCAATTTTTTTTCCTTGAAAACTGCTACATTATCAGTGACTAGTTTGGTTGGGCAACCAAATCTAGTGAAAATATTCTCATTCAAGAACTTTATGACAACTTGATGATTGGCATTCTTAGTGGGTATAGCCTCAATCCACTTGGTGAAATAATCAGTGGCTACTAAGATCCATTTGTGTTAGCCACTGGAATGTGGGTTGATCTCACCTATAAAGTCCAAGCCCCACTACTGAAAGGGACCATTGACATATATTGGTTTCAAGGGCATATATTTTAGCCGCTATCTTCCTACAAACCTCTGACACTTGTCACAAGCTTTTACAAAAGAAAACACATTAGAGAACAGAGTAGGCCAATAATATCCATCCCTCGGGATTTTGTGAGCTGTGGTTTTCCAATAATAATGCCCTCCACAGATGCTAGAATGGAATTGGTGTATGACTTCTACAGATTGTTCTTTATCTAGACACCTCAAGAGGATTCCTGATGGGTCTTTCCAATAAAGCAAATTTTTATCAATATAGAATTTGGCTGATCTGAATTTAATGGCACGAGCTTGACTTGAGCTAAGCCCTGGAGGGACTTCTAACTTTTGCAAAAAATGAACTATGATGTAATACCATTCACATGTGGCTATATTTTCAGCCAAAGATTGATTCTGCTTTTGCTCTTTTGCTACTCCCTCTGTCTGCTCATCATCTGAATTTAGACTCATGGAATTTATATCTAAAAAGCTGCAATTTTATTCAGCCATAATTTTAGCCAAGCCTTGGCCTTTAACAAGCTTAGTGGGCATCACCTCTATGTTAAACTCTATGAATTTTGCAATCCATTTAGCTCTCTTTCCATCAATATCTGGCTAAGTTAAGACATCTTTTACTTAAGTTGAAGGTACATATGCAACTCCTTTGGAATGCAGAATATAAATTTTGAATGTCTTTAAAGATTTTATGAGAGCATAAGCTTGTTTTTCAATAAGGTCATACCTTAGTTCTGCATCCCTTAATTTTTTGTTGAAAAAGGCAATGGGGTGCTCTATGCCTTCATCATTTTTTTGCAACAGAACTGTTGCAAGTGTATCATAAGAGGCAAAAGAGAAGATAGAAAACTCCATAGTGTAATCTGGGCTAATTAGAGTGGGAGCTTCCATGATAGCTTGCTTAATGGCTTCAAAAGAGCTTCTTGAAGCATCTGTCCATTTTATTTTTGCTCCTTTCTTCAGCATGGAAGTGATGTGCTTTACAAGCTCTGCAAAGTATGGAATGAACCTCCTTATGAAGTTAATCTTACCCAATAAGGATTGAATGTCCCCTTTTGACCTTGGGATGAACAATGTCTGAATGGCTTGAACCCTTGCTGGATCAATCTTCACACCTTCAGCAGAAAAAATATGTCCTAGAAGTTTTCCTTCTTCTAGAGCAAACTGTGACTTCTTTGGGTTCACTGAAATTCCAAACTGTCTGCACTTTAGGAAGACCTTCTTCAAATGTTGTAAATGGTCTTTGTGGCTGCTGGAGAAGAATGTTACGTCATCAAGATAAATAATGACAAACTTGTCCTTCTCTCCCACAAAGGCTATGTCCATGGCCCTTTGAAAAGTAGCCCCAACATTCATCAATCCGAAAGGCATCTTGGAATACATGAAAGTGCCCCAAGGAGTAGTGAAGGTGGTCTTTTCCTAATCTTCAGGATGTATAGCAATCTGATTGTAACTTGAAAATCCATCTAAAAAAAACATGACTCTAGCCCCTGAAACTCTTTGCAGCAAGTGTTCCATCTTAGGCAGGGGATAGTTATCTTTTTTAGAGCACTTGTTCAGATTTATGAAGTCGACATAAAGCCTGATTTCTCCATTTTTCTTTCTTACTACCACAATTTAGCTATCCACTTTGAATACCTTAGGGGAACTATGATTTGGCCTCCAATAGTTTCTTGATTTCTTTCTCAATCAAAGGCAGTAAGTGAGCGCTGATAGGTCTTAATTTCTGCTTAAAAGGGGTGGTGTTATTTTCCAATGAGATCTTATGCTAAATGATGTTCGTATCATAGGTTTTTAGATCACTGTATTCCCAGGAAAAAATATCAACGAATTTCTTCATGAGGGTGCAATACTAGGAATTCTGGGCAGAGAATAATTAAGTGGACCGATTTATGTATTTCAAATGGGTTGGGATCCCTATATTGTGTTTACGAATAGCAGACTCATTTTCTGTTTTGGCAGGCTTATATGGCACATCGTTTTGGTCGAACAACTTCTCGAGAGGCACTAATCCCTATGGTATATGGTTACTAGGCAACTGGATGATGCTTCCTCAGCCGATCTCATTTTTTAACTTGGGTCAGCCACATTCTCCCATGGCTTCATTTTCCTGATCGATGTGTGTTTCAGAAAATTACTCAACAACTTGCAAAAACTGTTAATTTCCTCATTTTCTTCAAAAACTATCTAATATTTGACATTGTCAGGCAGAGACGGTCTGTATTTTACTTGAACTTTATATGTAAATTTAGGAGGCAAGGGGGGAATAAATGTGCTAGCAGACACAACAAGGGAGTCGACAAGCCGATTCTTCATTCTTGGAATATAAGAAATGTTGAAATCATTAAAAGAGTCCTTGAGCCTCCATAACTCATCTCTGTATGTTTTCAGCCTTGATGCTTAGCTTGGAAATTTTTTTGACCTGCTGAATAATGAGGTCTGCATCTCCAAACACTTTCAGGCCTTTGATACCCATTTCTTTAGCAGCATTTAAGCCCAGAATCAAGGCTTCGTACTTTGATATGTTGTTTGTGACTTGAAAGGTTAATTTGAAATATAAATGAATATATTCCTGTGCTGGGGACACAAGGACTACACCTACCCCTGTAGCTTCTTTAGAGTAAGATCCATCGAAAAACATGTCCCAAATCTGTGGGCCTTCTTCTTCAGCGATTTGAAAAACTGGTTCTTTAAGCTGCGTGGAGGCCAACTGGGATTCTTCAATATGAGGAACACATGCTCCAAAATCAGTGTCAACAGCATAGATGGGATGATTAGTAGGGTTCTTCTCATCGCTAATGATATAAGACAACTGCACCTCTCTGTATAATCTCTTGCTCTCACCTTCGAAAACTGGGACAGTAGCATAGGATAGATCATTTTATAATGATCCACCTAATCTCTTGATCCAACCTCTAGAAAGTAACATGCCAAACTTGGGGGGTACATCAACTACCAAAATATCCATGATCATGCTTTTCATAGGTAGCTGAGACAAATTGATGGCTAGGTCCTTGATTAATCTTAGACATTTCAGTTTTCTAGAGTCAAAAGAAAACAGGTCATGATAAGGCTTAGTGAGTGATGTCAAGACCCAACTCATCCATGACAGCCTTGGGCATTAGATTATGGCTAGCTCCAGTATCCAAAAGGCAGTTGTGAAGGATTTTTTCATGAATATTTAGAGAGACATAGAATGATGGGGAGCTATCTTCATAATTTTCAATCATTGGGCTGAGAATAACAACTGGCTTTTCATCTTGTAGATTTACATAGTCAATGGAGGCTTGGATGGCTTTAGGCTCAAGGGCCTCGAGGATGGATCTTTTGGAGGACTCATTCTTCACTAGTTCAATCAGAGGCATAGATATTCTTAGCTTTTGAATTTCTGATTAAAAACTGAAAGGAGAAGGAGACTTGTCAAAGCCTCTTACCTCATGAGCTGGAGGTTTGAGGATGATGGGATCAACCGCCAGTTGGTTTTGCTTACTATCTTGTTGTACTGCAGGGACAACAACTATTTGAATAGGAGTTTCCTTGGCATTATTTATCTTTGACCTCAAATTATATCTTTGTTGATCTACAGTTTGTAGAATAGCTTCACCATCCCATTCTTGGTTGATCTAGTCATTGCATAATGACTTTTCATAGGCAGCTGAGGTCAAAAAGGAAGCATTTCATTTGTCTTCCAGACAATGAATCTTATCATCTTCTTCAAATTTCTCTTCTTCCATGACTGCATTTTGAAAAGGAGCCTTCACCCTTTGGTCTTCATTAACATCTTTGTTTCTTTGCAAAATCTGCAACTACTCATTTATTCTTCTATAAGGATTTGGATTTGGATTTCTAGGAGCAAAGGTATTAGGCACTCTTCCTTTCCCCAAGTGTTGCTCAACCTTCAATTTAGAGATTTCAGAGGCTAATGACTCGATCATTTTTGTCATTTTATCTATCTTAGGATTAGAGGATGATGAAGACTCACCCCTCTGTCTTCTTCTATCAACATTTCCCTTGAGCTTCTCTACAGCCATGATGTTTGATTCCACTTCCATGGTTGCATCCTGCATGTCAGCCAAAGTAGCACATCGCCTCTCTCTCAACAGTAGGCAAAAGTCATAATCAAAAGCACTGGCATAGATGAGTTTATCATAGGTAGTAGTGGGTTTTACTTCAGTTGGTATCTTGTTGTACATACGGTTAAACCTCTTATTAAAATCACACAGCAACTCACCATTTTCCCTCTTTAAGTTCCCATACTCAGTGTGGTAGTAGAGGAGATCCTTCTTATCCCCCCAATGCTTTAGGAATGTATCATCTAAAGCTTCAATATCTGTTATAGATCTTGGGGTTAGTTCTCTGAACCATTTTCTAGCCTCTCCATCTAGGCTTTGGACAAAGACTCTCATCCACACATCATCTTCACTAATGTCCAGATTATCAGCATAGCTATAGAATGACTCAAGATGTTCTTCAAAAGTAATACCTTTAGTCCCAGTGAACTTAGGCCTATATTTTTTATATTCTCCAGTAGGCATGGCATTCAAAGGAGTGGGCAATATTAGAGGTCCATACCTAGCAGCTATGATTCTTTCCATTTTGGTAGGTGCTTGTGGACCTGCCATAACTGTGGTGCTTAAAAGAGTACTGGCAGTATGAATGATAGATGGCTGAGGAGTGACTGACAAGACTAAAGGAGTATGATGGGTAGGAGGTGAGGTTTCCTTTGGGCTTAAAGCTAAAGGAGAACATACAGAATAAGGAGCTTTATGAATCTCTGAGAGTTTTTCTTCACTCCTAGTATTAGATGGTATACTCTCAACATGTATTTGTTCTATTACAAACCTTTCTTGAAGAGATATAGGAGATTGTCTAGGTTTACCTAAACCTGATGCTCCTTTCTGCAATACCTTTCTCTCTTTGACGATTTTTCCAGGGTCAGGTACTAGGTCAGCTTGTAGCTTTTGAGGATTTCTCCGAGTATGCCTCACAAACTAAGCTAGAACTATGAAGTGGAGTCGCCAAGAGGTTCAGCCTCCAGCAGAGTCGTGAGATAGATGATTACAACCAAAAAAGTGCCCAAACTTTGTCTATCATCAAAGTTGGATCTATGTCATTTCCTAGGGAAGCGGAGCTTCAGTTTCCTATCCCCAGCAGCGGCGCCAATTATGTTATCACTCCAAGAAAATCTCCTAGGTTGTAGCTTGGAGATGCCTAGTAACATATAATATTCAATATTGTTCTCTGAACTATTGGAATAAATGATGGTTTGGATCAAGTTAGATAACCATTTCAGCTCTGTTTTCACTCATTGTATGCATGAACACTCTCACCAATACAAGGCTTTAGACCACTAATGCTCGATAAGTTATAAATTCAATGAATAGATGGAGAACACTAACTACACCAGCAGATTGCATACATAAACATACATCTATGGCTAGATACAGGCAGCAAAAGAGAATACTGACTCTACTGGCAGATGCGTATATGACCACATATGGATGGCTAGCTACAGGAATCAAAGAAGCTTGAAATCTAATATATCAAAGCAGAGATAAGATGACAGTTATCTGGCCTTAGATGCAAAGAAAACATGAAAAAACTGTTCAAGTGCAAGCATAGAACAACAAAGAGAATGGACATTGAACATATAATGGCAAATAAAGCTTATATTGATAGAATGAAGATGAGAAGCTTGAATGAACAGAGTAGGAATAATCTCCAAAAGTTGAACCTCTATTACATCTTACTTTAAACTATTTATAACTTGTTTACAATGCTCCTAAGCTCTAAGAGGCTCAGAGTCTTAATCTACCTGATATGCATTGTTAACTAATTTGATGCCCTCTAGGTAAGCATGGGATTGGAGTTTTCTGCTTCTGACAGCAGAGTAACCGCATTCAGATATTTTTGGTGGCTTGTTGTGCTGTCTGGGAGTTTTCCTGTGCCATAGATGCTCCATAATGTTTGTTGGTGTGGCTGTTGCGCTGTCTGAGCTCCCTGAACTTTTTGTTTCGGGCTGCAGCGTGCTATGGCCCTTCTCTTTCCCTTTTCGGGCTCTGTTTCCCGGCAAACTGTCTCTTGGGCGCTGTTATATGGTGAAATAGGTCTTGGGGCCTTTGTGTTTCCCTTTAAACTACAAACAATGACTGTTTTGGTTATAAACAGTGAAAACGCTACAACACTGATAAATCCCACCCATCACTGTGTATTTTAGACTTCAAAAGTCCTAAAATATGGTTTAATTATCCATCAAGTCCGCCCTTGTCACCATCGCAAGTCGCATTTGGCCTGGCCTGTGTATTTCCCTTATATAATGAAATATGCGAAAACATTGAAAAATGCATGAAAGAATGCTTTTGTGGACTTCAACTATCATACATTCCACTTCCCGAAACCTTTTGGGTCCGGGCTTCATCGCAATCGGCACTGGCCAAAGGTTCCATCATATTTCGTTTAAACAACGAGAACACACAAAAACATTAAAAAATGGGCTTTTGCGGACCTGAAAACATATATATTTTGCTTTAGGAAACCCATCAAGTCCGGATTCCATCGCTATCGCACTGCCCCTATTTCCCTTTGTATTCGTTGAAACAACGAAAATACACAAAAAACATTGAAAATTGCTTGGGCACGGATCTCAAAGTTTATGAATTGTCGCATATAATTCTATCAGGTTTGGCCCACCAGGTCGCCCATATGTATGTTCATAGGTCTTGCCCCTTAGTATAGCGCCGATGCAAAATTTCTTGGGCACGGATCTCAAAATTTATGAATTGTCACATATAATTCCGTCGGGTTCGGCCCATCGGGTCGCCCATATGTATGTTCATAGCTCCTACCCCTTGGTATAGCGCCGATGCGATAGCAGCGATGCGATAAATCACAATCACTAATCGCTCAATGCTCGGGTCCTTTATATAACATAAACTATACTCCTCGCCGATGCGACCCACCAATCTGATCATCGGTGATCGCTGATCGGTGGTGTCATGCGCCCGCCTTTAGACTGTCCCCTCTGCTCAGCCAATTGCGATTAGCCGCTTAGATCTGGGCCATTGATCAGCCAGATCTAACGATGGCTATTCATTCCTCTGTTTAAGCCTACGTTTGTGGGTTTTTCATGGTTTTTTAAGCATTTTAGCCTCCCGATAGTGCATTTCTGCCCTTCCAAGGGCTTTCCTCTTGCACTGATTTTGATCATTAGATGATCTTTGAGCAAAAATTGAAGATTTCAAGGGCATTAATGGATCCATTGGCATGTTTCTAAGAAAATTTGGAGACTTCAAAAGCCTATATGGATCCATTTGTGGGCCTTTTGCCAACAAGGCTAACAATAACAATAGATGAAATGCATGGGAAAAAGAAAAATAAGGGAAGCACATATTAAAAGGAGCAAGAAATAGAAGAACCCGAGCAAGAATAAAGAATAAAAGAAGAAGAAAAATTAGAATAAGAGCCAATTGTCAACTAGGAAGAAACAAAAGATAATCAACAGGTAATTTCTAAAGCACCTAAATGATGGTATCAGAAGAATCACTAATAGGAGAAGATCATTGGAGATATGAATGTAGGAATAGAAACCAAAAGAGGCCGGAAAGTAAACATGCTAGAATAAGGATATCTTGGAGAAATATGATCCGGATTTTCCACAATATTTTGTTCATTAGATCGACATTTCGAACCCCAAAGGGGATCCATCATCAGGATAGAAAATGAGTGATAGACTGAGAAAAGAATTTTTCCGACCAGGACAGATAAATAGAAACCTAATGACTTGATAAGTTAAAGAAGAAGCCGACTAATTCTAAAATATATAACCTATTTAATTTTTATTGTTTTAATTTAATATGAATTATTAGATAATTAATTCATGAATTTATTTCATAAACTTATTTCTTCCTTCTAATTTGTTTTAATTTTAATTTTAATTTTTCTTTTAATATGAAAGCTTATTATATTATGTTACTTAATTAAATAAATAGTTTATGTTAATTTTAATTCAAATTATTTATAAATAATATTAATTCTTTTAATTGCCTCATTAATAAATTAATACTTTTAATTACCTCATTAATAAAGTAGTAAATATTAGATCTATTTTATTTCATTTTTAATAATTTATAGAATAGTCTTATTTGAATTTTATTTTATTTTTATTTATTAGTTGTTTAATATCTTAATGTTAATAAAATAGGTAATTTTTTTTTTTTAACCTATTTTTAATTTATATTATTTTAATTAATTAATTAACTAATGGAGATAGAGTTTAGAAATTAAGGAAGAGGTAGCAGACAAACCTGATGTACTACTCCTCGAAAGGTCTGGAGGGATTGATATGTCTAATTAGGGGGAGCTAGTTTCCACTAATCTCATTTCCATTGTCCCTATTGAGGTTATGTGGAACCTTCATAATTTCAATAGCCTCTCTGATTTTTCTCATTTGATAATGATCTTCCCTTGCAATAATCCTGGCATTCTCCAGACATACATGATGCTTGGTTTTGGAGGAGTGCTCTGCAAGAGTTGATGTACGAGATCACCCATTCTTAATATCTGCTCTGTGCTCTTTAAGTCTTGTTTTCAAAGACCACCCTGTCTCTCCAATATAACTTTTCCCACATGAACAATCAATCTTATACACACCCTTGAGCTGATGATGATCAATGTTATCTTTAACAGACTTCTTTTTCTGCCTAATTGTTCCACATGTTGTAAACTGAGTGAGTATGTCCTTCTTTCTTGAAATCTTAGCGATTTTATATGTGCTGCTATCCATGGTTGAGCATAGAAGTTTTGAAAAATCCAACCATGATGAACATTGGATCAAAGCCATGGAAGAAGAACTAAAGTAGCTTGAGAAGAACGAGACCTAGGAATTGGTTCCAAGACCTAAAGACAAAAATTTCATTGGAAAAAAATGGGTTTTCAGAAGAAAAAAAAATTGAATGAGGATGGAAAGGTAACCAGGAATAAGATAAGATTGGTATGTAAAGGATATGCAAAAGTTCAAGGGATATATTTTGAAGAAACATTTACACTTGTTTCCATAATGGAATCTATCAAGAAGTTCTTGGCTTACGCTTTCTCACGAAGGATCAAAGTGTAGTAGATGGACGTAAAATCAACCTTTCTGAATGATGGAGAGTTAGAAGAAGAAGTATACATAGAACATCCAGAAGGGTTTCTGCTAACAGGAAGGGAAGATTATGTCTACAGATTGAAGAAATACCTTTATGGTCTCAAGCAAGCACTTTGATGATCCAGGTGGATCTCCAGACACTACTGGCATGGAAAAGGCTCAAAATTCAGAGTGGCGGAAAAATAATTAACTTGACATCAGATCGAAGTGCTTGTTGCCCTGATTCTAATGGTGGGAACAACACTCCAATCCCGGTCCAGATGAAGAAGATAGAGGCAGTCAAAGTTGGGTTGACTTTTTGCTTACTGGGCAGGATTAACAAAGACACAATTTGAACTTTTCCGGCGGACGAAATCCGGCCAACTCAGGCTAGATTCTGGGTGAAATTTTTGCCTCGTTAAAATGACTCCTTCGGCTTAAAATCAGAATTTTTTTACAAACGACCATATTGTTTTATGTAACAAAAAAAATTATAAAAAAGGGTGGTGGACCACCATCCCTGCCACCCTAAAACTACAACATATATATATGTGGAGGGATAGGCCACTACCCTTGGCCCCTCCCACATAACATTGGAAAATAGCCACGAGAATAAGGGGAGCAGGCCACCGGACCGACAAACCCACCACCCAAAAACCGCTATTGTATGTTAAAACGGGAGGGGCGGGATTTGTTCCCCCGACCCCTCCTCAACCACTCCTTAATTTTAACCAACATGCCAACCAACTCCTTTGGGAAGTCCGCCAGCAAATTTATTATTTAAACGCAGTTTATCAGTGCCCCCAGGCAGAGGAGGTAGTGCACGCAGTTTGAGGTAGATTTTTGCAAGAGGGCCAAATTTTCACTTTGTCAGATTTTGACAAATTTTATATGGTTTCAGCATTTTTCAATGCCATGAACACAATGGCACTATCCATTTCTCCATCATAGTTCTGCATTTTTCGGCCATTTTTCAGTATGGAGGTATAAAACTCCTTTTTCAAATTGATGCTTGTACTCTTCTTTCTGATGCCACTTAATGAATGAAGGCCTCCCCATTGATCGAGCAAGACCCGAAGACGTAGTCCAAGTCAGACGAACTTTGTCATCAATTCTTGTTGTCTTCTTTCATGCTTTATGTGTTTCTCCTCTTCTCTTATGTGCACATTAAATTTCTATGTTAAGCTACAATTTATGCCTGTAATTATTTAACACATCTATAAGCAAAAGATTTTGGATCAAGTGGTAAGAAAGCAGGTCTTTTTAGATGTGAATTGCATGTTTGTATGCTAACAAGAAATAGGCTCTCAAGAGGCAAAGGGAAACTACAATCTTTCGATCTTGAAGCGGGGCGTGCACATCGAAGGAGAAACATGGCAAATGAAGAGGCTCGTCATGAAGAGGAGCACAATTTCCACAGAACCTTCTATACAATGGCAGAGAATGTTGGTCAGTTGCTTTCAAGGTTGGAGAAAGTAGAAGAGAGAAATCTAGAAGAACAAGGTTCAGTGCATGGAAATGGTGGAGAAGAACCCCCTCCTTCTCCTTCCACGAGTGAAAGTTCTTCTTCCTCTCATCACCATAATCATAGAAATTCAAGGGGTGAATCTAAGAAACCTTTATTTAAATTAGATGTCAAATTTAATCTTCCCATGTTTAATGGTTAAAGTAATGCAGAAAAGCTTAATAACTGGATTAGGCAGATTGAAATCTACTGCGAGATTCAACTGATCGAAGAGGACGAGGCAAAGATTCAGCTGACCTCTCTTCGGCTGAGTAGCACCACTCTCGTTTGGTGGGAGAGTAAATTGCGAAGCAGTAAGAGTGTGGGTAATCTTCTTTCCTCATGGCCTAGTTTCATTTATGCATTAAAGGAACAATTTTATCCCTTGGGTTATAAACAAAAAGCCTTAATGGATTGACAATACTTAAGGCAAGGCAGAGGTCAGGATGTTCAAAGATTTACAGAGGAATTTAGAAAACGGGCACTTAATTTGGGCATTGCACTTGACTCACTTGAAGTAGTAACTAAGTATATTGGATCATTACATAGTTACCTTAGACATTAATTATTATTGTTTGAACCAACTACTATTGACTCATCCAGTGTAAAGGCCATCCATCTTGATAACAGGGGAAAAAATGAAAGAGATGATCATTTCAAGAAACCACCTTCAAACCTCCAAATGGAAAACCAAAAGTGAAAGGAAAAGGAAAGGAGAAGAAGACGGAATCAACCAAGAAAGATGAAGGAGAAAGACCTTATTTCACTTATTGCAAAAAGGAAGGTCATGACGACAATCATTGTTAGAAAATGTACCCGGAAAAGAGACCAAAGAAGTATGGAGGAAAAGGCAAGCAGATGACAGTGGCAACTGTGTAGCAAGACCTTGGATCTGATTCTGGAGATGAAGAATTGATCACAACAGTAGGAACAAAAGGTACTCTTACACCTCATGTTAATTCTGAATCACATGAAGGCACTAGTTCAATAGATGAGTCTCTTCCTAATGAACGAAAGAGAATTGAGTTATTTCATATTAGAGTTATCATAAATCATACAAAAGTGGAAACTCTATTCGATGCCAGATCCCAAGCAAACTTAATTTCAGAGTCTTGGTAAAGAAGCTAGGCTTAGAAACCCAACCACATCCAAAACCTTACCCACTTGTATGGATACATGATAAAGCAAAATTGAATGTAACTAAGCAGTGAAAGGTTAAATTTGTGATTGCTTCTAAGTTAGTGGATGAGGTAAAACTTGATGTGATACCATTGGATATCTGTGGCATGGTGTTAGGGAGTCCATATATATATGATAGAAAGGCAATCTTCTTCCATCATGAAAACAAATACCAAATCACAAAAGATGGGGTGGAATATATTGTAAGGGCTCATCAAACTAAAATCAATGCCAGCCTTGTAAGTGTAGGACAAATGAAGAGGTTGGTGAATTCCAGTAAGGGTTGCATGCTTATGGTTGTAAGGGGAAAAGATGCAAAATTTCTGATGCTTTCTAGGGTTGTGATCATGTGCATAAAAAGGAATCATGTGAATTAATTTCTAACTATGATGAGATGTTTTAAGAACCAAGGGGATTACCTCTGAAGAGGGAAATCTAACATGAAATCCATTTGCAGCATGACGCTCGTTACCAAATATTGGCATGTACAGGATGTCAACCACTAAGATGGAGGAGATCAAAAATAAGGTGCAGGAACTATTGAACCAAGGGGTCATCAGACTGAGCACTTCTCCATGCAGCTCATTGATTATCTTAGCGCCTAATAAAGATGGCACATGGAGGATGTGCATGGACTATCGAGAAATAAACAAAATCACGATGAAAAATCGTTACCCTCTTCCCCACATTGATGACTTATTAGATCAGTTAAAGAATGCTATCTATTTCACCAAATTCGATTTGCGTAGTGGTTATCACTAGGTCTGAATTGCAGAGCAGGATGTGTGGAAAACTGCCTTCAAGACCAAACAGGGGTTGTTCGAATGGATGGTGATGCCATTGGGACTTTGCAACGCTCCAACCACTTTCATTAGGGTCATGAATGATCTCTTTAGGCCTTTCATTGATGAATTTGTTCTTGTATATCTAGATGATATTCTTATCTTTAGTAAAAGTTGGAATGAACATGTATACCATGTGAAGAAAGTGCTTGATGTATTGAAAAAAGAAAAACTCTATGTAAAATTGTCAAAGTGTGAGTTTGGGAAAACCTCTTTGGTTTACCTAGGTCATATTGTTGGTTATGGATTCAATAGGGATCAAGTAACCCAAAGAACTTAAGCTAAGAACCCCATATGGTTCATATAATGAAAATCCATCATGTATAACTACAACAAATAAATGTATGAGGTAGATGAAAGAATAATTTCCAAATTTAGGTTCAAGGTAGTTAGGGCTCAATCTAAACGCTATGGTTGACTTATATAGGATCAAATAAGTTTCCCAAACACACCAAAAAAGGAAATATTTAAAACTATCATAAACTAGGATTTTAAATCAATGAACTACAATAATACAATAGTTTATGACAACAACAAATCTAGCTCACAAAATTATGAATAAACAAAAATAAAATGAATTCTAAATTAAGAAGTAAATAAGGAACTCAGTTATAACAAATTTTGATCATTAGTAAGGTATATAAAAGCAAATAAAAACCTTGATGTCAACCCTAGAAAATGGTTGAAAAGGCATGACAACTAACAATTTCACTTATCCAATGCATTTTTCAATAATGTCTAACCCTAGGACATGGATCATTAAGTCATTAAATGTTGAAAGTATTAGATTTTATTGTGACTTAATCCTATATAACACAACAAAAAATAAAAACAAATTTTATTATTTAAGTGAATGTTACAAGAGATGGACAACTTCCTTCTCTATCTAGGGCATATGGAGGCTAGGAATCAAACAATTCTAGGGTTTTCGAGTGATGACAATATCCAAAGTAACTATGGAAAATAAACCACTTACCCTAGGGTTTGAGATGAAGGCTCTTAAATATTCAATATGATTAAGGAGAAAACTATCTTTATTCCTCGAATCAATGGAAGAAGGGTTTAGTTAACAAGGACAATGAAGTAAATACCAAACAAATTAAATTAGCACATGAACATTGTTCCAATAAAACATAATACCAACATAAAGCAAATAAACTAACTTACTTCACCATGCATCATCCAAGATCCATCTTAAGCATCCATGAAAATAGACCACATTATATCACAATTCCATCCAAGAAAAGTCGCTCAACTAGGCCTCCATATCACACAAAAGAGAAAAAGACTAATCAAGATACAAATGATCTCAATTTGTGACAATCATTCAAAGATGTAAATTACTTCCCTATATATATGAGGAAACTAAGCGATTTGATCCTCCAATTAAGCTAAGAGACACCTAAAAATACAAAATCCACAATATAAGGTGGATGGGTCATCAAGACAACCACCAAAAACAACCTCTCTAATAAATAAACATACAAATAGCCTCACATAACCCACAAATGTGACTAAAAATGTCTCCAAGAATTATGTCATCATAGAAAAGGCATGTCTCTCCATGAAAAAGTAGTGCAACAAATGGATCAAAGGGTTTTGTCTCATCTCATAAGTCACCTCATCATCCAAAAGTGGTGCCTCATCATCAAAAGAGCCCTCTCAAGCCAACGCCTTACTCCAAAAATCCTACGTCATCATTAAATGCAGGCTATGACATGATGTCATCAAGCTAGGGAATGCCATCATCATGGGAGAAAATGTAATCTCCCATCCAAAGGGGTCTCAATTCATGTCATCGTCATTAATGATCATTAAGAGAAGAGAAACATCCATCAAGAAGGTATATTTCAAACTTAGGAGTGTCTTATCATCTCAAAGGAACATCTACTTTGAAGAAAATGTCCTATCCCAAAAAGTCAATGTCCAAGGTTTTAAGGATGGTGGAGGGTCTCATCATTGTGTCAAATCCTCATCAAGGTCAACACTCCTCAAAGGTGCCCCAATGTCCTCCAACAAGTGTTCCATTCCATCATGGAATGTGTTTTTATGTACCCTATGAAGTGTTGGAGCATCACATCATCCCTCAAGGGATCCTAGCTACGCTTGAAAGAACCATCTACAACAAATCAATGAATCAATTGAGATTAACATAATGGGTACAAGAACCATAAGAACATCAAATTGGACCATATTTAATGTCAAACACTTCAAATTACTTCACACAAGTTTATATTCAAATTTATCACTTACTTAAGTCTGTATACAAGTTTCTAGATTTAAGTATGAGAGGGTTACCATGGGTCCCTGTTAGGTGCTTCCAACCCTAAGAGAAATAGTTCCTAGGACTTTCAAATGATAGGTGAAAGGGATGTGTGTTATGGCTTGGGTTTTACTTCATGAAAGGTGTCAAATTATTATACTAGGTTATGTAAAATCATCATCCATGAGTGCCTCCGTAGAGGGAGTGCTCAATTATTTGAGTTACCATGCCTTGCCTTTGTTTTCCAAGCCCCCAATTTGCCTTTTAATTTGTTTTAATTATATTGTTTAACAAGATTCATTGATTATCGTATAAACATGATGTAATCCCTCTTTTATGATGGGAAATTCATTGCTCCATTAAGGTTGAGACATTGTTTGAGAGTTCCTTTTACTTTGATAGGCATGAAATATGCATGGTACTTTAGGAACGAGTGAGGAGGATTTTGTTTTGCTTTACATCCCTTTCCATTCTTTTGCATTTTAACATTTTTCTTATGTTTTTTCCTTTTTTGACAATTTCATTTCCCTAAGGCACTTTATCCCCTTCTCATTGGATGATGTATATAGGTTACCAGTACAAGCCATCAACAACAACTAGTCAAAATATGGGAGAGAAAAACACTAATATGAAGGAGGTCGAGTTTATGAGAATAATTGGGCTTAATTGTTTCATGTTTTTATGGTGGTTTTTTCATTGGAAAAAGATATATTTTTGGCTCTATGAAGCAGATTTTCTAAGGCCTATTTTCAACCCTTTAAGTCAAAGTTCATGAGGCCTATTTTTTAGCCCTCTGAGGCAGGATAGATCGAGTTCCTGAGGCCCTATTTTCGGCCTTTCTATCGGAAGAATTAGGGCTATTTGAGGCACAAATTTGGTCATCTCTAAGGCCATATTATAAGGAACATATTCATACCTCCTGAGGAAAAATCCAAGTCCTATTTTGATCACGTCTGAGGCACATATTCAAACACTTTTAAGGGCATTTCTAAGGCAAATTAGAGGATTGTTATGTGGCTAGTGTGACATTGCATCCAACCAACACGACTAAGTTGTTTAAGGATATAATTGGGAATAAGGAATCATGTAAGGGTAATAGACAAAGGGATTTTTTTAATCTGATTTTATATTATTCTTGATATTGTTTGTTGTAGGGCCATTCTAAGTCTAAGAAAGGGTTGCATCAATACCATAGGAGCTGTAGATGTAAGGGTGAGTTTAAGGGTGAAACAATCAAAGTTTGAAGGTTTGATCCAAAGTGTGATATTGGCAGAAGTTAGAGGTTGATTATAGTCTAATTGAAGGTAGAGAAAAAGGTCATTGGCTATAGTAGTTGAAGGACTAATTCGACGCGAAGGACAGATCTAACGAGAAGTATTAGGCTTGTTTCAATCCACCTTTAAAATCATACTTTTTTTTAAACTAGAAATAGTAGTGGATATATATTAATCTACACCCGTACGCGGCCAAAAACCGAGAAAATTACATCAAAGTGCTAAGCCTGCTAAGGCCTTTTGTAATTACATTCTTTTCATCCCTTCCCATAGTATCTTTTCCCAAAAAAGCAAAAAACATTCCCCTTGCTATTAGCATATGGATATACATTCTAAAGTACTAGTTTAACAAATATTTATAGGCGAAGTTTTCCATAAAAAACATGCATGAAACAAACAAAAATGACTTTTTACTCTTCCATCAGCGTTCGACTATTGAGATCAATTCTTGTGTTTTCTTCGAATGTACTCGAGCTGTTATCGACCATGTTGAGCTTCAGTTTCTCAATTTGTTGTCTTAGAGTGTCCACTTCATCCTCCAATTTCCAAATGCGATCATTCTTCTCAATCTGATGCTCCTGCATTTCTAGTGCCTCCTTCTGTTGCTGGTGGATGCATCTTTTCACAATTGCGAGACCATCCTTGATTTCCAAATGATACTTCTCAGAGTTTTCACACGTATGCTTAATGTTGGCTTATTGGGGCCTGACCCAGGTTCAGAAATGTTTTAGCCAAACAAATCCCGAAACTACCGGCCCTTTTGGCAATAGTTCACAGAGCGTGGACTGAGGTCTCACTCGAGGTAGTATGGGAGGGTGTTGGAACTAGGTTTCCGCACCTTAGGTATGTCTTGATGAGGTCTGGAAAGGTCGCAAACCAATATTTTACACTTGTACTGCTTCATGCAGCTATCCATCCTTCGCGTAGCCCTAGTACCGAGCGCGAAGAGGCGCTATCTCGATCCCTTATCCTTAGTATGTTTTTATTATAGATCTGACTTAATTCAGTAGTTTTATCAATCATTCAATATTTGTAACTAGTGCATGAAAACATAAACCTTAAAGAGATGTAGAAAACCATAATAGAAGAATAACCACACAGATCTACAAACAGATGCACAATATTTCAGAAACACTTATCTTTTATTAATCTTTTGTTCCAGTACAATCCAATTCCATCCTGCACACTCAGCTGCAGGGGTCCGTGCACACAACTACGGACTCTACCAGGCCTCTGCGCACATAGTTGCAGAGCCTACTCTTACTACTACCACCTACAACTCAGACTTACAGACTCAGAGCGATTATCACTTTTAGAACCCAGCTTTCAAAAACTGTCTTCTACACCTAGAGCCTCGCTCTATTTATACATTCCCATGGTCCGCTGACCATGGGTAGGCTGAGAAATTCTATATTAGATTACAATATTTTAGGGCAGACTACCCTTTGACTTGACTCATTACAACTCACGCTCCGTGCACTTCATGGAGCCTTTACAATACCAATACCCAAAATTGTGGGCTTTAAGCCCAAAAACTATTACGTGGGGGATCTGCTGCCCAACAAGCCCCCAACGCAAACATCGTGACTCATCCCGAGTCACTTGGCCGGTGGGGCGATCTTTGGTCGGATTCCATCCAGCAACCTCTGCGCTTCATAGATGTCTGCCACACATTCCACTGTTGTCTGCTGTATCAATTATGCACGACTCTCTGATGCATCGTTGTCAGAGGCACCCTCTTGCCTTTTTGCATATGTGTCATGCATCTGAGCCAGCTTCCCCTCGATTGTGGCAGTGACCGTGAACGCTTCCTCAAGCCAAGGCTAGATGCATGCTTTAAGCCTTGCTTCTTTTTGGCATGTGGCATCCACCTGTTCTTTCAGATCCTGGGCCTCCCTTATCTTGGCTAATTGCTGGCTAAGGTCAACCATCTGCACGGTCCTCCGAACATTGTCGTAGGCCTGCTACAATTCCCGTGCTTCTGTCTCTAACTGTTATAGCATTGGGTCCTCCTATAGTGAGGTGAGCATGAAGAGGGACTAGTCCAACAATCCTATGTAGTTTTGTACAACATGATCTATCTCTTTCAACCCCGATTGAATGGAACGGTGGGGCTGCTCTCTGACTTCTGGGAGTGTAGAGGACTGCGCCTTCAGTTGTAGCTTCGCAATCTGCAGGTTCAGCTCCAATTGAACCTTCGCAGCCTCCTCCTGGGTCCTGCGAATTCCAGCTACCAATTGATGAATATTTTCCATGGTGGGGAGTGTCGCTGGCACAGCCAACTCTAGAATGCTACTACAGGCCTCCTCCACTGCCTGTTCTAATCCCTGCTTTTGGGCGACCATGTTGTTGCACTGCAGGTTGAGTTTTTCTAAATTTACCTTCTTCTCACTCAAGACTTGGAGAGCGCGGCCCTCCCTGGCATGAAGCTCAGCAGTTACCCCATCCTGCAGCTGGTATAAGGTTTCTTTGGGAGGGGCAGCCAAATTCAATCCCTAGCCGCTCATCTCACCTTCGACTTCTACTAAGACGACGCCTTCTAGTAACACCAAAGTGTTCATTGTGCATGTGCATACCATTTGCTTAGCTTCGGCTATACCTTCTACAAGGTGCGGTGTCATCACTCCTGGGGTTCACACTTGTAATGCCTGCAACTGTGCTCTGAGCGCCCCCAACACAGTTTTCTTCTCCATCATCAACTCTTCCAGAGCATCCTTAGTGACATCACAAACTACTTTGCTACTGTCAATAAGGTCTCCCTCCACGATCTTCGTTGTCTTTGTCTTTTTGCGCGTGGGTCGCTTCTCCTAGACGTGCAGCCTCTTGAGTTGGGTCAATTTTGTTGTAAGGTCCGTGCATTCCTGTGTCTCCACCTCCCCCTATATGTCCTACTCTGTGGACATTTCCTGGCCTTCCTCAGTCTCCTCAGTGGGTGCGGTTGTGATTTGTACCATCTTCTCTAGTGCTGCTACCTCAGCTTCCTTCAGCTGTGTGGCCACTTCCTATCCCTGATGTTGTCTTTCTACCAGCTTTGCGATGCGCAACTTGGTCTCCCTCTTCCTCTGTTGCGTTGTGATCTTTTACAGTGCTGCCAAGTCCAGGGCGCACCACTTTGGAGACCATGATGCCATTACTTTGAATATTGCATCATCTGTGGCAATGAATGAAAACTTTTCCCATGCTCGGGCTCGATCCTTGCACACTCGGATATATAAGTTATGCATATCCGCCTTGAATTCTATCGTGCTCTGCAAACTATTATATACTGTCAGGGATAAGCGCGGCCTACGACTGATCCATGTTCGTAATCTTTCCTCTACGAATGCCCAAAATACTTTTATTTCCCGAATCCTCGTCGCATATTTTGTTGCCCAGAGCGAGGTGTACCTCACGGCCTCGGATAGGTTCCTCTCAATGGTGGGAAATTGGCTATCCGCCGGTAGCTCCCCAGCAACCAACAGGATGGATAAGAGCAACCATGTGTAGTGGAAGGTCTTACCCTACTGCTAGGCTTCCCTACAATTCATCAAAAATTCATCGCAGAGGAACTGTGACCAGTTGAACTGGACCCCTCTGCACACTGCTTCGCCAACGCAATTACAGATGCTAGCACTTCGTCTGCTCAGCATTTCCTCATGAACTTGCTAGCCAGCAGCTGGGTGGTGGCGTGCACCCCTCAGTCCTTGATGCTTGCTATTACATACCCTCGCTTCCTTTTCTCTAGCTTATATTTGGCCTTCATAGCTTCTGCGAGACCCAAGTCACTGCTCTTTCCTACAATGTTTGTGGGATTGTTTCCTTTAATGGGTAGCTGCGAAATTTGGTGAATTAAGTTGGATGTGATGGGAATTAGTTCCTCCATCCAAAGATACCCATCATGTACTAGACACAGTAACTGCTGAATGACAAAGCTTGTGATAGGTGCGCGGTGGTAGTGGGGTATCCATTGCAAATGGAGTAACCCAGCCTTCTCCACACTGCGCAACCATTTCTGCTGCAGTAATTTCTCTGCGGCCAACTGTGGGAACTTCTCGCTATTCGCGAGGTCCCAGTATTCAAACTTTATATTCAGTACCCATCCCAGCGGCAGATCGTCAAACCTTATTTCATCCGAAAGAAGCGGGGTCTGGAGCGCACTCTTCGTGGCCTCTAGGTCCTTTGGTATCTTAGTTGTCCGTCTCCACGGGGGAATGTAGGGGGGTAACTCTATCGCTGAAGGTACTTTGGAAACATTCTCCACCTCATCGTCCTATGCCTCAATTTGAGTGATTAGAGCTTGCAAATCTTCCTCCTCCTCCTCTGTTCCGTGGTGATACCCGGACTAACCCCATTGGCTACTTGTTGTTTTGTGGCAGCGACGTGCGTGTGGACTTTGGTACTTCTGGTATGCCTGCTGCCTCTCTAGGCTCCTCCTGGGTCACACGGGGCTCTGAGGTAACTTTCGTGAATCTCACTCTGGTTCTTGCAGCCGACATTGTGTCTACACTGGATTCACTCGGTCGCGTACTCACAAGTGGCAAGGTAGATTGGTGCTCGCTGCTCTGTACTGGCTCAAATCTCAAACAACCAAGTGTTGCTTTGAAACTACCTTGTGGAATTTTATAGTAACATTTGGATTTGAATTCGGCCATTCCCTCCATTTCTGAGTCATTAGTACCTTCTTGGCAGTAGATCATCTCGAATCTAGCTCGTAATTCTTGTCTTAATGGCCCGCCGCCTGCTCCTTTCTACCTTAAATTAGCCCTCTTTTCATGAACAGTGACATCAACAGTCACCTCCCAGCCTACCCACGTAGCCCTGTATGCGCGATCGCGATCCCTGTGATAGATTGGCCCTGCGTAGAACCTTCTTTCCATGCAGCTCTCCTATAGACTTGTTTATAGTCCTGTGCCTTCTTTCAACTGCTTGGAGCGCTAAGACTGTGCGTCCTACAGATAGTCAGGTGGTCGCACCCCTGGTGTGAGGCTTCGATTTTCCTGCTAGTCCAGGCTGTAGGCACCCTTCACATACCCTTATGTCCAGTAATGTGTCACGTTCCTCTTTGTATGGTACACTACCTTATTTAGTAAGGTGCGGTTGCAGCCATGATAGCAAGGTCGCAACTCTTTCTAATGAAGTAGTAGGGATGGCTAGACTCAATCTCATCCTACTTAGTTTCTCGCGGCCCACTTGCGTGACTTCAGTTTCCAGTTTACTGATTTCTTCATCCAATATCATACTTCTCTTCCTCATCCATGCCCACTCCTCATCAAATTCACAAAGTTTCATGTTTCCTCGCCGAAGGTCTTCTTGCAACTGCCTAATTCCTTTGCCCAGGTCCTCGCGTCTTGTCCTTACTGTGGGAGCCGTGGTCTAGGGATTCTTCTTCGTCCTCCTGGTTTCCTCTCTTCTTGTCACTATTGAGATCATTTCCGCACTCTGGTTTTTGCTTATGGTCCTATAGGCCCATCGAACCACTGGTACGCGCAAGTCCCAATCCGTTCGTCCCACCTGGTAAACTCTATTCATGATTCTGTGTAGCCTTGTGAATGTTTCGTCGTGGGGTATTTATGGTGTGCATTTCCCTTTCTACTGCCGCATCAGGTTCTGATTTTTTATCCTTAGCTTGGGATGTGCCTGCCCAACACATGACTGCACCCGTCAACACAGGTGGGCTCGCAAACTGCTTTGTATTGGCTGCCTGGCTCACATTTGACGTTGGGGACTTCCAAACCGTAAGTGCATCATTCTTTTGCATTCACTCCAGCTCCCAATATTCTTCTGGTGTTTCTGCCACCATTGTGCGAGTGTCGCGTGCAACGCCCATTCCATCGCACCGTACCGCTGTTGTTTTGGTATTGAACTTTCAACTTTGTTTAAGAATTCATCCACACCTGTTTCCCTATCATATGTTGGCAGTTCCCTTGCTTCAGTCATCACACACCATAGTGATCTAATCATCATGTTGCAATTTAGCGTTGTTACTTCGTGCAACCGATTCTGCCAGCATTCTATTTCTTCGTCTAAATCCAAAGTACAGGAACTATCGCGCTCCCTTGAGATTCTCCCATCTTCAGTCGAGTTCACCTGATCCTGGTCTTGCGCCGTTATCTATTAAATGCAATCCAACTCATCCTCGCACACAGGTTCAGTGTAGTGTGCTCCTTCAGTTGGATCTAGCGGAACTACTACGCATATGGACTTTTTCTCTAAAGTCATTTTCCACTTCTTCAGGTTGATGACTCCATTCATATCCATGGCATAGTATATCCCTAACAACACAGGCTAAGGGTTTCTGTCATCCACAGTCTCTATTACCTCAAAGTCCATCTACATGCTCGCACCTTCGATATCCATTGTTACCCCTTGCAATCTTCCCATGGGCAAGATCTTTTGTTGGTTTGCCATCTATAATTGAATAGGAGACCACTGTAACGTAGGTCTGCCCATGCATTCCCATGTTTGCTTTGGTAACACATTTACATTCGAACCCAGGTCTAGGATTACCTGATCCATCTCATATTCGCCAATTTGCGTCGTCAATCGCATTTCCCTCCCGGTGCGCAAAGCATGCTTCCCCATCTTTTGAACTACGTGTGGTTCCCCTGACCCTGTGCACCTAGTGATCAGCTCTTGTAGTCCTTTAACTACCTTATTGTCTCGTAGCAGCTTCATGCATGTCTCTAAAAAGGTAGTAAGCATAGAAGGATCCATTCCCGGTTCTGGTTGATCCTTACTACTTGAAGTAGAGGCCTCCACGAAGCTCTTCTTAGCTTCCATAAACGTTCCCTTTGCGCATTCCAAGTCAAACTCAGGTTCCTTTGTAGGAGCCTGGCGAACCCAAGTATCTTCCTCAAGCTGCTTCCCCTTATCTTCCCCTGTGGTCACGCCACTTCTGAGCATCATGCTCACATTGGGGTCTTCTTCAAATGGTTTGGACCTCATCATTTGGATATTTTGAGTTGGAGTAGGGTGTAGTACCCCTTTTTCGCACATTTGTGCAATCAGCGTCGGACAATCTACCACTTCATGATCAAACTGATAATAATACGAACAACATGTTATGGTCGAATTTGTAAAATCACGCGCGTAGTGCCCGGGTCCTCTGCAATTATAGCAAATTAACTATCTACACCCTCGATCAGGTCCCATTCCTCCTCGTCCTCGACCTCGCCCTTGAAATCCATTGCACGCTATTACTGCGGCTAGATCCTAACCTTGCGCCTCGATATGCATCCTATAGACAGGTGTTCGATCCATCAAAAATTAATAACTTCGACAGTTTCACTCATCGTGGCCCACAAATCTACAAAAATTCAAAATAGCTGTTGCGGAGTCTATGTGTACTTCTGCAACAGGGGACAGTTGTATGTCGTGTGCTTTCCTCCCACTTAACAGATCGCGCACCAGAGCGTGGGTGCCACACTTGGGCCCACCTTTTCCTATGGTCTCAATGGCATTGGTCCCCCTACCGCCAAATAGTTCACGAATACTGGATAGTGATCCTTGGCCTTTACATTTTATGCACTACACTTCTTCTCACGCTTCTGGTCGGGGCACCCTATCCTGCTTCAAACTCTGCATCTCCAAGCATAGGTTTTGTAGTTGCACATGGATTTGTTGGACTCCCAACCCTGGATCCTGTATCGGTGTTTCATGCAACCTCATCACCATTTCCAATGCTTCTGCCTGGGTTGAGAGTTTTTGCTGTGACAGTGCCGTCCTCAGATGTGGTGTCAAAGATGCCACAAACCGTGCACGGTGCTATGCATCCGTCAATGTCATATTAGCCTTGCAAATCGTACCTTTCAGCCTCTGATCTAGATCCCAAGGGGTCTTGCTTGGAAGCATCATGATCTCCTTAAATCTGATAATCAACTGTGTTTCTGATTTCGGCTGGCTAAATTCTCTGTTCAACGCGTTCTGGATCTCCGATATTCCTGCATTTGGATGATCATTCGAGTGCTTAATATACCATGTCAGCGCGCAATCCTGTAGCACACTTACTAGTGTGGCCTTCTTAATGTTTTCATCCGTGACCCCATGTGCTTCCCACATTGCTCTTACCACAAACCAGAACTGATCCGGGTCCTCGTTCCCTACTCCTCTGAATACAGGTAGCTTGATCGCGCTTGCCATGCTGAAATGCGGGTTTGGTGGAGGTGGGGTGGCTGAAGATGGAGGTGAAGTAGGTGAAGTGGGTGATGGCATACATGGAGGTGATAGCTGTGGAATGCGCTGCCTTATCAAACTGACCGCACTTCTTGGGGAAACCCGAGCATGCTCTTCCTCGCTCTCTCGCGAAGGCGAAATTAAAGGACTATTCCCTAACCCTTCGATCCCTTTGTAGCTTTTTCTACTCCTTGTTGCTCCACTCATTAATGTATTCGCATAACCCGCTTTTCACATAACAGCATCTTAATCCAAGTATTCAGGCATCTGATGTACCTACCTCGCGGTCCCATGAGGAAATGTCATTCTGCTTCGCTATAACTCATAATTGTGTCTATTGCAAATTTAGTGATAAACCCTCCTATTATCCGATCGAGCCAATGGTCTACGGCTCGTGCGATCTTATCTTCTGATGCCTCTAGTCTGCTCACTGACTCTGGAGTCCACATTATTGGTTGATCGAGCTTGCACCTTCCCTAGTTGTCAGCTAGCCTTGCGATCCAATCATACAACTCTGAAGAGAAGGTCACGAAGAAGATCTCGTGGATTTCCGTATATATGTAGCAATCTAGCCACATCTTCTCGGATATTTGCGGGGTTTTGTTTTCCTGTATTACGAACTTGTGAAGCTTCTAATCCAACCAATCTTCAATTTCCTTCTTCGTAGGGTTCCAGTGTTCCAACATCAGACATCCCTTAGGTAGATCCCGGTCCCAGCAATGGAACCACTTGTTGGCTTATTGGAGCCTGACCCAGGTTTAGAAATGTTTTAGCCAAACAAATCCCAAAACTACCAGCCCTTTCGGCAATAGTCCGCGGAGCGCGGACTGAGGTCTCACCTGAGGTAGTATGGGAGGGTGCTGGAACTAGGTTTCCACACCCTAGGGATGTCTTGATGAGGTTTGGAAAGGTCGCAAACCAATCTTTCGCACTTGTACTGCTTCGCACAGCTATCCGTCCTTCGTGTAGCCCTAGTATCAAGCACGAAGAGGCGCTGTCTAGATCCCTTATCCTTAGTATGTTTTTATTATAGATCTGACTTAATTCAGTAGTTTTATCAATCATTCAATATTTGTAACTAGCGCGTGCAAACATAAACCTTAAAGAGATGCATAAAACCATAACAGAAGAATAACCACACAGATCTACGAGCAGATGCACAATATTTCAGAAACACTTATCTTTTATTAATCTTATGTTCCAGTACAATCCAATTCCACCCTGCACACTTAGCTGCAAGGGTCCGCTGCAGGGGTCCATGCATACAGTTGCGAACTCTACCAGGCCTCTACGCACATAGCTGCAGAGCCTACTCTTACTACTACCACCTACGACTCGGACTAACAGACTCAGAGCGAATATCACTTTCAGAACCCAGCTTCCAAAAACTGCCTTCTACACCTAGAGCCTCGCTTTATTTATACATTCCCATGGTCTACGGACCATGGGTAGGCCGACACATTCTATATTAGATTACAATATTTTAGGGCAGACTACCCTTTGACTTGAATCACTACAACTCACGCTCCGCACACTTCGTGGAGCCTTTACAATACCAATACCCAAAATTGTGGGCTTTAAGCCCAAAATCCGTTACGCGGGGGATCCGCTGCCCAACACTTAAGCATGCCACCCTCTCGTGCCAAACGTCCTAGCAACCCACCCAACCGAGGTCCATGGCAGCCCCAAGAACCAGACACCGAGCGTTCTTCTTTCAAATTTCTCATCATATTCATATTTTATATAGGGGAACCCACAAAGATGTTGCGACAACCCACATAGATGTTACGAAGACCCACAAAGATGTTGCGAAACCCTAACCCAATTATGCTCCAATTATGCTTCTTACAGACAAGAATAACTAACGTTGAGTCGCTATCGATCTTATTGACTGTGTTTCCACCCTTCTCGATGCATAACACCTTCCCCCAACTACCCTAAATATAATTTACCTCCACTATGTCGAAAAATCTGGCATTGACACTACACATGTTGCCTAAGATCCTCTACCACGGCCATTGGACCTTAGCATAAAACACCGGAGCAGAATCTGACTAAAGACTGAAGTAGAAGATCATACCGTTACTCAATTTAAAGGATATGTTGGTTCAAACTCTGATGTAAAATTTATTATGGGTACTCATGATGTTGAAATCGCAATGCTCCACAATAATTTCTCTTCTCTTAGAAGCATCCATCATCCTATCCCACACCTTCATCCCTCGCACAGACTGACCATTTTGGAGTAGAGGGATTAAATGATTCTCACCGTCTCTCAAATTTCGCACGGTGCCCTCACTAAATCTATGACCACTGAACTGGTACGATGAGGTGAAGTCTGATTTCTCACACTGGAAGACCTCCCAAATCCAAGTGTAGGACGAATATAATGAAATCATCCACAATACAACCTTATCTCGATCAAGAAGATGCCATGAGGTGCGAAGAAGGGCCAAGAGAAATTAAGGGCGATGGGACAGGGTCCAAGGGATAAGGGATAGTGCGGGATGCAATGTGGTGTCTAGGGTGGCAGAGGAGAAGGGTGATGGGGGAGAATGGGAAGGGTGATGAGGGTGATGGGGGAGGAGAAGGGTGATGGGGGAGTAGAAGGGTGGTGGGGGAAAGGGAAGGGGAGGGGTCGGGGAGATAGGGTAAGGGGGAGGAATGGGGGAGGGGATGAGCAGAAAGGAGGAAGGGAAAGAGGGGAGAGCAGGAGGGATAAATAGGAAAAACAAATTAAACAAAAATTTTGATCCTACTAAGAGTACACTCCATGATCAAATTTTTGAAATTCATAACCATGATTAAGGAATGAACATTGTTTCCTCTATACCATTCACATTGCTTCTTTCCTCATTCATATGGCAAGCCAAATTTTCTTGTATGTCCGCTTCCTTATTATTCCTTCTTAGGATGTGGAAAAATGTAACACAACTAAATAGAGGGATCATGCATTGGGAGCACTTTATAATTGGTTTAGGATCATGTTTTGTGTTGTTGAGTTGTATCTCATGTTCTTTATTATCAACATGGAGTCATCTAGAATTTGCATTTCCTTGATGCCCTTTTTTTGAACCAGTGAAAACCCAAGGAATAACCCATAAGCCTCAAATTAGTTATTTGTCTTCCTTCCTAGGCCCCAAGCATATATGTCTTCTATGATTCCTTCGGGATTAATGAGAATACATCCCCATCTTGCCACCCTATAATTACCTTTTGATGCTCCATCAAATTGGAGAGTCCATTTTTTCGAAGATCTAATCCATTCCACTAGCCCCTCTGAAGACAATTTGAGGATCCAAGGGGGACATGAAGGAGAGAATTTTGCCAGAAGGTGAGGGGATGGGGTACATACCCAAGGTGTGATCCATTCTATTTCAATTTGATCCATAGAGGGATATAATTCTGATCGATGTAGCTCCATACACGATGAGAGGGCTTTCATAACTGTAGTACTGGCAGAGGGTCGGGTCATTCTGAAGAGCGCTTTGTACCTTGTTAGCTATATTTTCCAACAAAGATACTTGGGTAGAGCATTCTAGATTTCATTGAGGGTGTTTTTGGCCCAAAGGGAGCCCGAATAGAAATTAGGCCAAGAGCTAAAGACACGAAGGAGGTTAGATGACCATGAAGTCTTGAGGAAAAGAGGGCCAAGAACCACTGACCATACTTCCTTAGCCACCTGACAATGGAGAAAGATATGGGGAATAGACTCTTCCGAATTTTCATAGAGAGGACATCTGAAAGGTCTGATGTGACCACATTTTTGAAGGTTTTATGCTGTGAGAAATTTTTTATGAGCTAGTAACCAACAAAAAAAATTTACCTTTGGAATATCATTTGATTTCCATATTTTATTCCAGATGGAGGATTTAGGAGGGACGTGGCCTTTAAATAGCATGTGAGAATATCCTTCTTTTACTGTGAAATTTGCATTTTTCCATCCCCACTTGTCCTCAACTGAAAGAGCTATGGGTGTGCAACCTATTAACTTATTGATGATTTTTTCTCTTTGTGGAAGTAAAGCAACCAGGATGTTATCCAACTTCCGCCCCTTCCACAAACCTTGTTGGTCCCATTCTAAAATCTAGTCCAAGTAAACCACCCCAATTTGCCTCAGGAAGATATGGAGCACATTAAGGGAATGGTTCGAGCCAGGGGTTGGAGGCCCAAAATCAAATATGAGAAAATGTTGATGGAGGCTCCCTTTCCCGAGACTTTTCATATATTATTCTTGATGATGTCAATAAAGGATTTGATCAGTTTCCAGATAGGAGAGCCCATAACTAGCTCCACTCTCCCCTCCTGGTCATTTTGCTAATTTAAATACTTTTCCCTTGTCACTTGCATCCACCATTGATTTGGCTTCATGGTCATGATCCAATAGAACTTAGCCCCCATCACCATATTCACCATCCCTGGTGTTAGCGCTCAAATTTGCCTCAGGCTAAGGAAGGCGAAACTCAAGGCAACATCAAACCAAGCTCAGCCTCGTAGCTAGCCCTACGAGGACAGGAGAGGGCTCTCTCTAGGTCTATCTCAGAAAAAGGTCTTCAAAGGGGCTGAGATGACCAATATGAATACTAATTTTAGGCTAGTAAATTGATTAGATAGTTTGATTTAAGATTTTTAGGGTTTTGTTGGAAAACAGGGAAAGGCAATTTTGGGTGCGGGGATGTGACACAGTTTTTGCAGAGGTCTTTTTGGGGCAAGGTAGGCAATCGTCCTGATGTCTTTAAAGGAATTGAATGGATAGAAATGACTGGTGAGGAGCTAAGGAGAGCGAGAAACATTCAGGATTTCTCCTTAAACAGATGAAAACATAGATATTAAACAAACTTAAAGGCAGAGCATACAAGATTATGAATTCTACCTTAACACTTCATTTATTTAATTTGCATAAGAGAATAGTAGGAAAATGATACACATAACAAACTTACAAGTACACGAGAGAAACACACCATCAACACAAATAACCACAAGAATCCCAAAAAGTGCTGCAAAACCCTGGTCTTTCCTTTGCCAAAATTGCAGAGATACAATGTGTAATACAGTCTAAGCTTATCCCCCAAGAGTCCAACCTCTGCTACTGAATGAAAATTTACATATATAGACCAAGTTAACCTCATTCCCTACCCTCTAGGGGTCGAGCTCCTCCTTCTAGGGGTTGTTTCAACCAATTCTAAACATGGAGCAGGAATCTAGTTGACCAAAACAACCTACCACTAAAAAGAAGGAAACTGATTTCATTACATTAATTTCTTGGTAATTTTGTGAATGAACCATCTAGAAGGAGATAAAAGTGCCATATTACCTTATATACATCAATTTACATCATGGTGAGTAAAAAATAACATCAAGGAGAAAAACTAGTGAAAACTGGCCGATTTCCTGAGGTGAAAGATGAAAACTGGACCAAAAACCTCAACGCGCAGCGCACATTTCAGACTGATTTTGAGGCACTTCCCGGCATGCAAATTGAGCTCAAGATAGCTCTTTGGAAATCCCTGGATGTCTACTTTCCAACCTAAGTAGAATTTCTCAATTTGGAGCTCATTTGCCCCCTCAAAACTGCATTTTCCCAGAGGTACTTCCTGTTGTGGCAAAAGGTGGCAGCAAGGTGGTTTTTATGGTGTTTTTGAGCCTTTTGACCGTCCAGATATCGATGAAATGCTTCGGCAATAGCTGAGCAGGCATATTTCATCATGACAAATCCAAAAATGCAAACCGTTTGTGATTTGGACCTCCCAATCTTACGGGCAGCGCGCTGCGCGTTGAACCAAAAAACCTGTTTTTAGGACAAAATTTTCAAAAATGAAAAAAATTTCTCCAAATTTACCCAAATTTCGAGTAATGACCCTCTATCATGTATGTTGCCCCACCAATGAAGCCTCGGCCAAAATTTGGAGTGGGTCGGGCTTTTTCTGCCGTTTCAGTGCCTTGCTTAATCGCCTCTTAAGGATCTTCATCTTCGCTTTGCAAACATGCATGCGGGCCCAGTAATGATTTTTCATGTGACAAAGCAAGTCTTTGTCTCTATTGGCCTTCGCCAGCAACCCCTCCAAGTTTCGGTTGACCTTCTCAAGCACAAATTGCCGCGCAACGGGTGTCAAATCACCCGGTCTTTTACGGGCCAACCTACGGTCTTCACGGATTCGTTGCAGCTCTACAAGTGTGTGCTCATCCTCTAACTATTTATTGCGCTGCTCTAGATACCTGATATATGAAGCTGTCTCATCATGACTAGTAACAAAACCCGATGGCTCGCCTGAAGGCCTCTCCTCATGCTTGGGCTTCTTGCCCTTATCCTGTACCTGCGGTGCTGCTGTCGAAAGCGAGGCCCCTTCCACACGAGGTGGAGATAACACTTGCTGTGCTGATGAAGTCAACGAGACCCCTTCCACCCCGGGTGAAGATAGTACTCGTCGTGCAGATGCAAATAAGGCCCTATGTCCTCGCTGATATGTTACACATGCTAGAGCGCTGACATGCTCTGTCTCAGGAATGTCAAACTGATGTGAAGGCCCTGCCTCATCATGAACTATCTCTGGAGATGGCTAAGGTGTTGTGAAAAGGTCACGAGAAATAAAATCCTCCAAAGTGATGCCCTGTTGTGCCAACTGATGAACCACTACGATCTTGATCAACGCGTAATGATAAATACTATTATGCTGATGTGCTAGGGTCTTCCTTTGTACAAGAGGAACCATCTTCTCTATGTTGTGAAACATGAAGTATGGAATGTTCATCATACGTACCCTTGTAAAATGCATCAACAAACGGACATGGTACGCATAAAGACGGGAGAATCTGCCCTCACAACTGAAATACCGAATGATGAGTTTCATCAAAGGTGCAAATTGATCTTTGAGGTATTGAAAAGGAAAAATGCTGCTCAAGTGCCTCATATAACCAGGTTTGATGTATGGTTGATAGTAAGATTTCTCTAACTGCTGACGTTTATTCCATTGCTCTCCAATATTTGGTATCCCAGTGGCCTCTGCAATAGTCTCTGGTGACAAAATGAAATCCACTCCGGCGAGATTTACATGGTCATCATGTAAATGTAGAATGAACAAGCGAGCTAATTCACGATGATGCTGAATTTGTGAAATTAGCTCACAATAATGATAGCATGACTGTCGACGAAAACAATCCATTGCAAGCGGGCAAGCCTGCAATTGCTCCAAAGAAGTAGGCTCTTCCTTGCGAGGCTTACCACCTTTGCCACCTTTGCGAGACCTTCGTGGCACACTACCCTCTGTTGTAGAATCACTGTCATACCCCTGCTCATAAGATGAATTTGTGTCCGACATAGCTCTGAAAATACAATGTCTGAAAAATGTATGTTGTCTGCAATGGTAGGTTGTAGGTGTGGTGAAATTACTTTTTCAATACATGCTCAAAAACCAACCGAAATATCATGAGAGTTATGCAATAATAGACATTCTGTTTTAGGTTGTTGAGCATAAAACAGTCATAAGGGCAGTTGGACAAATGGACCAAAATGTGATGTGTTGCTGGCTCAAAGCTTTCAAATGGGCATGGAGTTATGTTTCACCATGGAGCTAATCTTCATCAATCATCCATAAACACCCTTAAGGCAGATTTTGGTGAGACCTAGGGTTTCATTTGATGACCTAGGGTTTCATTTGTTTCTCACATCCAACACATCACACCTCTCTTCAAACACACCATAAATGATATGAAATTGATTGAATCGATCATAGAACACCTACTTGCAAATTTGGAGGCAATTAGACACGATTTGGGCGCTTTTCCTGTGACTGTGATTCAACGCACAGCGTGCCACCCCAACGCGCAGCGCACCTCCCAACGCGCAGCGCCTGTGTAAATTTACACTGGCTCCAGTTGCCCAACGCGCAGCGCTCCACCCAACGCGCAGCGTGCTCTTTCTACGCGTAGCGCGCACTTGTAAGACTGTCCACAGGTATATAAACTTGGTCTTTCACCTTCCAATGCTTGAACATGCTCTTGCCTTGATTGTTGGTGAACAAATAGACTTGATTCGCCCTTTTATAAGCAAACAAAATATCTCATTTGAATTAAATTGAACCAAAAACCCACTTTGTAAGGTTTGGCACTTTTCACTTTTGGTCCTTTAATACAACACTGTTTTTTTATTTTTCTTGCTTTTCTAAGGTTTGGACTGATCAGTTTGGCTGATTTTTGCAAGGATTTGGCGTTTTGACTTTGGAGAAGATCAGAGACTTGCTCTGAAATCCTTTGGGATAAAACAAATATAAATATTTACATTAACAATTTTTAGGTCCAAAACAGAGTTTTGGACTAAAAATGTTTTAAAATGCTTTATGAAAAAATTATTTTGAACTCAACCTCATGGCCTGCAGGGTTGTTTTATGTATATGCAAAGGACTAACAACTCTAGACTCTATGACTAAAGACCCTAATCATGTATGATGATGAATGCAATGACCATGTACTTGTAACTTTTAGAGAAATTTTTGACTAACCCTGCAGGGACAAACATGAGGGAACACAAGACAACCAGACCCCCTCGTCAGTAAAAGGCATGCCCCTAGCGGAATGCAATGGAGTGGAACAAGCGAGACACCTAAAAATGATATGCAAAAACGAAAAGATCTCTGACGGAGGGCTGTAATAAGGACCGACTCTAACATTGGCTCCAATGGGGATGGTAGCTCCTTGGAGATGCCAAGAACCTCAGACCTCTGGGAGAGCAGACCAGTGCCTTTAACCATTGGGCGATGGAGTCATTATTTTCACATTTGACACGAACTTTGATAGCTTTATTGACTGCAAATTTGACTGAAAATTGGACACAACTTTGACCCAAACTGACTCAATTTTGAACAGAAAATGGACTGATAAAAAACAACTTGAAAAACCTGAAACCAACTAACCTTCATCTCCAGAATTATAGCCTTCACTGCGGGCCCCAGACTGAAGATGAAAGATCAGTACACACATGCGATAAAACAGAAGTAAAACGGTATGTACAATGATGATGACAAGAGCAGAAAATGCTCAGACATGGTACCTCTTTAGCAGCCGACCATTGACCGACCCTCCGGGGTAATCATCTCCGTTCATTTCTTTGAGAAGAAAAGCATTTTGGCCACGATATGCTGCGATCTTGTAGGGACCCTTCCATAAATTGTCAAATTTGTTGTGCTTCCCTTTGTCTTCATTCCGAGCATCCCACCTCAAAACCACATCATCTATTTGGAAGTCATCTGGTTTTGCCTTCCTATCATAAATCTTCTTTATGTGCTCTTGCAACTTGAGAGTATTTTGAATTACTTCCTCCCGTGTCTGTTGTAAATGGATCATTTGATTAATCCGCCTCTGCATGGGATCTTCCTCACTACCAGCTTCTTGAAGCAATTTGACCACCGGAATAGCAAGCGAAGTAGGAAACACCGCATCTATCCCGTACACCAACTCAAAAGGAGACATGCCAATTGACTTTTCCTGACTTACCCTAACAGCCCACAGTGCATTCACTAACTTTTTTTCCAGCTCTTCTTATTGATTTCCAGCAAATTTTTAATGATATTTACCAAGGACTTATTTGAAGATTCTGCCAGCCCGTTTCCTTGCGGATGGTAGGCGGTAGAATGCCCCAAGCTGATATTGTATTTGTAGCAAAAGTAAACCATTCTCTTTGATTTGAATGCTGCCGCATTATCTGTGATTAACTTACTAGGACATCCAAAACGTGACAGTATATTATTTTCAAGGAAAGAAATAATTACCGCATCCGTGGCCTGCCGGGTGGGAATGGCTTCAATCCATTTTGTGAAGTAATTTGTAGCTGTCAATATCCATCTATGTTGTCCTGACGATGGCGGATGAATTTCACCGATTAAATCCAAGCCCCACTGCTGAAATGGTGCGCTGACCTCAACTAGTTTGAGGGGCAATGGCTGTAATTTCTGTTTTCCTTGAAAAATTTGGCACTCGTGACAATTCTTAACAGCTTTATATACATCTGAAAACAACGAAGGCCAATAAAAACTTGCCCTTAGAATCTTATTTGTTGTAGTTTTCCAAAACAAATGGCCCCCGCAGTCACCTCTATGAAAATCCTCCACAACTATTTTGGCTTCCTCCTCGACCAAACAATTCAACAACATTCCACCGGGGTCCCTCCAATATAATGCAGAATTTAGGGTGCAAAACTTGGCAGCTTTCAATTTCAATGTCCTACTTTTATTTCGGGGCATCCCAGGAGGTGAAGATAAATTTTGAAGTGTATATATAATATCAGAATACCAAGGGGAGGAAATAAAAATATCGAATACCTGTTGTGCTGAATTCTCCTCATCTTCATCGGACATAGCAGCCATCAAATTGATATCTAGGACATGCAGATTTGTTTCAGCCATTAATTTAGCGAGACCTTGACCTTTGATCAGCTTTGTTGGTTTAATCTCCACGTCATACTCTAACAATGCAGCGATCCACTTACCCCGCCTTCCTTCTGGTTCTACCTGTACCAAAACATCCTTTACTGTCGCGTTAGGAACATATGCTATAATGTGGGAATGCAATATATACACACGGAAATCCTTCAAGGCCTTCACAAGCGCAAGTGCTTGTTTTTCAATGATGTTATACTTTAATGCTCCATCCCTTATAATACGGCTGAAAAAAGCAATAGGCTTCTCAACTCCATCTCTTTTTTGCATTAGTACAACTGCCAATGTGTGCTCAGAAGCAAATGAAAACAAAATAAAGTCTTGTTTGTAATTCGGACTGATTAGAGTAGGGGCTGAAGATAAAACCAACTTTACCAAATTGAAAGATTTTACCGCCTCTTCTGTCCACTTTAATTGACTATCCTTTTTCAGCATGTTTGTGATTTCTCTAAGATGCTCAGCAAGATTTGGAATGAAGCGACGCAGAAAATTCAGTTTCCCGTTAAAGGACTGTATTTCTTTCTTGTTCTGAGGCTGCTCAATTTGCTGAATAGCTTCAACACGTGCAGGATCTATACGGATGTCGTCTTTGGAAATGATGTGACCCAAGAGCTTGCCTTCACTCATGGTGAAAAGACTCTTCTTTGGATTCAGCGAAATACCATATTTTCTGCACTTTTGAAAAACAATTTTCAAGTGATATAAATGTTCTTCATCAGATTTCGAAAATACAGACAAGTCATCAAGGTAAACAACCAAAAAAACATATTTCTCGTTGGCGAAAGCCATATCCATTGCACGCTGAAAAGTGGCACCTGCATTTTTCAAACCAAACGGCATCTTTGCATAATGAAAAGTTCCCCATGGAGTGGTGAATGCAGTTTTGTCACGATCATCCTCATGCACCAAAATCTGATTGTACCCGGAATAGCCATCGAGTAGCGACATCCTTGATGCTCCAACTACTCGCTGCAATATATGATCCATCTTGGGCAGCGGATAATTGTCTTTTAAAGACACCTTATTCAAATTTCTAAAGTCAATGCATAAACGGATCTCACCGGTCTTCTTTCTTACGGGCACCAAATTTGATATCCAATCGGAAAATCTGATAGGCACTATGATTCCAGACTTGTACAACGTGTTCACTTCTTTTTCTATCAATGGCAGCAATTTAGGATTGATTCTCCTCAACTTTTGACGGAAAGGTTTCTGATTTGGCTTTATAGGAATAGTATGCTGAATGATATTGGTGTCATATGTTTTCAGATCTGAGTAATCCCATGCAAAAACATTAGAAAATGAAGATAACAATCTGATATACTCTTCCTTTACCTTTGGTGACAATGACTTAGATAGCTTTACCATCTTAGGATTTTCAGCTGTCCCAATATTTACATCTTCAACATCTTTTTCAGTCGGTCTTAATGTCGGTTTGCAGGCCACGCCATCTTGATCAAACAGCTCCTCTAAAGGAATCAATCCCTTAGGAATAAAATTATCCTTAAGTTGCATCACATCCATTTGATTTACTTCATCTAATTCTGTATCTATGGAGGTATCTTTAAACTCACCTTCAATCTGCAGAAAATCTTTGATTTCTTCATCATTCTGAAAGACTTGCCAACATCGTTGATTATCCGGAACTGTGGGGCGGTGTTTCACATAAATCTCGAATTTGTTGCTGGAATTCATTGGAATTTTTAAGTTACTTGCTGTCTTGGCCAGTCCGCAACACCATTTTGTATGCAGGGCACACATGTCAAAGTATGCTCAGAAAATAATTTCAAAATATCTAGGACAGCATTTCGATATGCCCTCATATGAGGATGCTTGGCCTAAAACTCACCTTTAACTTGTTTTATCACCAACTCGGAATCACCATAGACTGCAATCTTCTTTGCTTTCAGCTTTCGAAGAATTTTAAGGCCAGCAATGAGAGCCTCATATTCCACCTCATTATTTGAACAATCGAATGCTAGTTTATAAGAACACACTCTCACCTTGCTTGGGACTTTGTCTTGGGCGGAAAAGCGACTTCGAATCCACACACCAATACCAGCACCATCCCTGCCCACGGTGCCATCAAAATCCATGGTCCAAAGACCATCTTCATCTTCCTCCAAGTGCTGAAACTGTGATGGCTCTGTTTTTTCTGTTTGATGCCCCTTATCTTCAGCTATTTGCTTCATAGCAGCTGGCTTTTCTTCTCTTTCCTTTTGCAGAACCTCTCTAAAATTTTCGGTAATCTCTGGTATATCTTCTGCCTGAACTAACTGACTATCTATCTCATTAAAACTATCAGCAAACAAAACAAACGACTCCAAATCTGTATGTACATAATTTACAGGATGATTGATTGGCTTCTCTTTGCTGGTTATCATATATTTCATCTTTTGCTCCCGATATAGCTTTCTCATTTGACCGAAGACTGGAATTGTAGCATAAGAAAAATCCAACTAAAGTGTACCTTTCAACTTAGCTCCCCAAGATCTTGAAAGCAGCATACCAAAACGCGGAGGAATATCCGCCACAACCACATCCATCAAGACATTCTTAGCTGGAATTTGATCTAAGCTTACCACCAAGTCCTTGATCAATCCGATACACTTTACCAGGCTGGAATCAAATGAATACAAATCATGGTATTTTCTTGTGATGTCTAATCCCGGCTTTTCCATGATTGCTTTCGGCATCAAATTGTGCGAAGCACCCGAGTCAAACATAGCATTATGTAAAACATACTCGTGCAACCTCAAACTGATATAGAAGGGAGGAACATCACTTTCAGGAGACTCACCATCTAAAGCAGGCCCAAAACTAATTCTGGCTTATCATTTTCTACATTTACCATGTCAAGCATTGGGTCAAAATTTAGAATTTTGGAGATTTGACCTCAGTAGCTGCTGTTTTCCATTATTTCAGTCAAAGGAATCGACACTTTCAGCTTTGAAATTTCATTCTCCAAACTAAATGTTGAAACCTTTTCACCCTCCTTGGCCGGAACTTCTCTTCTTTCAACTTTATCCTTCATTGTGCTTGGTGGCTGGTTTACCTTATCTGTTGATGATGATTGACCTGCTGCGGGATCACTTATCTCTTTTCCTTTTTTCTGTGGGACAGCTGAATCATTTTTTGCTGAAGTATCTTTCTTCTTCTGAATAGGATTTATGGGCACAGCTCGATTTCTTAATTGTTTTTGCTAGGCAGACAAAGCGTTCGGGTATCCTCTTTGGTACTCCTCTGATTCTTCCTCAAGCGCTGCATCATTTGATAAGATATAATTCTCATCTTGGTGGATGATGGAGTTTCTCACAAATTCTTCCTCTTCCGTAACATAGGTAGGCAGATCATCAGGAGTAAAGAAATGATTTTCATCCCCTACAATATCACCTTCATCCTCGGATTCTTGGCTAACAAAATTCTGCTGAAGAGGAGTTTTTACTTGCTGCTGAACTGCTGACTCTTGTGTCCTTGTTTCACGCTGCTTAATTCTGTATTGTGGCTGCTGCGGACCTCGGAAATTAGGATTGCGAATCTGCGGCTCTGGCTTGTCGAGAGTGGCCTTTTCGAGCATCCTCTCTACCTTGCGAAGAAGCTGATCTGATGTAGAGGATTCTTCTTTGATTGTTACTCGCTTTTCAGCTTTCATCCTTGCTCTTTTGTCATTCAAATTTGCTTCAACACTAACAACAATTTTCTGCATATCCTCCAAGGTAGGCGGATCTCTATCTCGCAATGAATAAGCCATCTCCGGATCAAAGCCATCCGGGAATTTGAGAAGAGCTGATTTTCTAGATGGTCTTAAGTCATCCGGAATAGCATTATAAACTGTGTTAAATTTGACAATATAATCTTGGACAGACTCACCATGATTACGTTTGAGATTGTTGTACTCGGTATTGATCTGAAGTGGATCCTTTCTGATTTCCCATCGGTCTAGAAACTGTCTCTGAAGTTCATCCAATGTGGGTATGCTTCTAGCTGTCAAACCTCTGAACCATTTTCTTACTTCTCCTCCGAATGTTTGCACAAACAAACGCATAGTTACATCTTCTTCATCTATCTCATATAAATCAAAAAAAGTTGCCATTTTGTCTATATGTTGCTGAGCGGAAACACTTTGAGGAGTGCCATCAAACATGGGAATTTTGCTCTGATAATCAGCTGGCATATCATGCAGATTTTGAGGAAGAGCAAGAGGAGCAAACCGAGCAGCCATTGCTTTGGGTAGATTGGGTCTAGGAGTAGTAGGTGGAGTAGGTGTAGCTATAGTATGAGGGGTATGGGGAGGTGTAGGCGGAGGAGAAGCGATATGGGATGAAGAGGGAGAATTGACTGTAGATTCAAGATGTGTGACTATAGGGGAAATAGAAATAAAAGGAGGATTGGTCTGCTTGTGCGGAACAGAAGCCGTGATAGTAGATCCAATATTGACAGATACAGTTTCGAGGAAATCAGCAAGATTAGTGACTTGGATATCTGTCTGAAGGTGTCTTAGGATGAAATTTTCAACCAATTTATTGTGTCTCTCGATTTCAAGGGTAGCAGCAAAATCAGGGTTGGGAACTAGAGAATCAAGTGCACTTTCAGATTTGGTTTTGAACAGGGACAACTCGAAGCTCTCGTTAAAATCAATGTCTTCAAAATACTTAAAAACAGCCGGACATGAATGAGATTTAAATATATGACAAGGATCTGAAGCCAGCTTGTTATTCTCAAAATATCAAGGAACAAATAGCCAATCAGCCTATGAAAACTCTCAACTTATCATCAAAAGTTCATATTTTACAAATGTACTGGGGTAAAATGAAAATGAAGTGTTGTATTCACAAGCTCACGGAGATTGACTGAAGCAGCATTTATCTACTTTCGCTTATGCAAAGCAAAAGCGTTTCAAAGGCTACCTGGCATAACTTCAGGCTCTCTCTAAGACTTATGAAATAAACACATCAACTGGCAAACAATTTGTTCTCCCCAGTATGGTCGCCAATATGTTAGCACTCAAATTTGCCTCAGGCTGAGGAAGGCGAAACTCAAGGCAACATCAAACCAAGCTCAGCCTCGTAGCTAGCCCTACGAGGACAGGAGAGGGCTCTCCCCGGGTCTATCTCAGCAAAAGGTCTTCAAAGGGGCTGAGATGACCAATATGAATACTGATTTTAGGCTAGTAAATTGATTAGATAGTTTGATTTAAGATTTTTAGGGTTTTGTTGGAAAACAGGGAAAGGCAATTTTGGGTGCGGGGATGTGACACAGTTTTTGCAGAGGTCTTCTTGGGGCAAGGTAAGCAATCATCCTGATGTCTTTAAAGGAATTGAATGGATAGAAATGACTGGTGAGGAGCTAAGGAGAGCGAGAAACTTTCAGGAATTCTCCTTAAACAGATGAAAACATAGATATTAAACAAACTTAAAGGCAGAGCATACAAGATTATGAATTCTACCTTAACACTTCATTTGTTTAATTTGCAGAAGAGAATAGTAGGAAAATGATACACATAACAAACTTACAAGTACACGAGAGAAACACACCATCAACACAAATAACCACAGGAATCCCAAAAAGTGTTGCAAAACCCTGGTCTTTCCTTTGCCAAAATTGCAGAGATACAATGTGTAATACAGTCTAAGCTTATCCCCCAAGAGTCCAACCTCTGCTACTGAATGAAAATTTACATATATAGACCAAGTTAACCTCATTCCCTACCCTCTAGGGGTCGAGCTCCTCCTTCTAGGAGTTGTTTCAACCAATTCTAAACATGGAGCAGGAATCTAGTTGACCAAAACAACCTACCACTAAAAAGAAGGAAACTGATTTCATTACATTAATTTCTTGGTAATTTTGTGAATGAACCATCTAGAAGGAGATAAAAGTGCCATATTACCTTATATACATCAATTTACATCATGGTGAGTCAAAAATAACATCAAGGAGAAAAACTAGTGAAAACTGGCCGATTTCCTGAGCTGAAGGATGAAAACTGGACCAAAAACCTCAACGCGCAGCGCCCTGATCTCAACGCGCAGCGCACATTTCAGACTGATTTTGAGGTACTTCCTGGCATGCAAATTGAGCTCAAGATAGCTCGTTGGAAAGCCCTAGATGTCTACTTTTCATCCTAAGTGGAATTTCTCAATTTGGAGCTCATTTTCCCCCTCAAAACTGCATTCTCCCATAGGTACTTCCTGCTATGGCAAAAGGTGGCAGCAAGGTGGTTTTTATGGTGTTTTTGAGCCTTTTGACCGTCCAGATATCGATGAAATGCTTCGGCAATAGCTGAGCAGGCATATTTCATCATGAAAAATCCAAAAATGCAAACCGTTTGTGATTTGGACCTCCCAATCTTACGGGCAGCGCGCTGCGCGTTGAACCAAAAAACCTGTTTTTAGGACAAAATTTTCAAAAATGACAAAAATTTCTCCAAATTTGCCCAAATTTGGAGTAATGACCCTCTATCATGTATGTTGCCCCACCAATGAAGCCTCGGCCAAAATTTGGAGTGGGTCGGGCTTTTTCTGCCGTTTCAGTGCCTTGCTTAATCGCCTCTTAAGGATCTTCATCTTCGCTTTGCAAACATGCATGCAGGCCCAGTAATGATTTTTCATGTGACAAAGCAAGTCTTTGTCTCTATTGGCCTTCTCCAGCAACCCCTCCAAGTGTTGGTTGACCTTCTCAAGCACAAATTGCCGCGCAACGGGTGTCAAATCACCCGGTCTTTTACGGGCCAACCTACGGTCTTCACAGATTCGTTGCAGCTCTATAAGTGTGTGCTCATCCTCTAACTGTTTATTGCGCTGCTCTAGATACCTGATATATGAGGCTGTCGCATCATGACTAGTAACAAAACCTGATGGCTCGCCTGAAGGCCTCTCCTCATGCTTGGGCTTCTTGCCCTTATCCTGTACCTGCGGTGCTGCTGTCGAAAGCGAGGCCCCTTCCACACGAGGTGGAGATAACACTCGCTGTGCTGATGAAGTCAACGAGACCCCTTCCACCCCGGTTGAAGATAGTACTTGTCGTGCAGATGCAAATAAGGCCCTATGTCCTCGCTAATATGTTACACATGCTAGAGCGCTGACATGCTCTGTCTCAGGAATGTCAAACTGATGTGAAGGCCCTGCCTCATCATGAACTATCTCTAGAGCTGGCTGAGGCGCTGTGAAAAGGTCACGAGAAATAAAATCCTCCCAAGTGATGCCCTGTTGTGCCAACTGATGAACCACTACGATCTTGATCAACGCGTAATGATAAATACTATTATGCTGCTGTGCTAGGGTCTTCCTTTGTACAAGAGGCACCATCTTCTCTATGTTGCGAAACATGAAGTATGGAATGTTCATCATACGTACCCTTGTAAAGTGCATCAACAAACAGACATGGTACGCATAAAGACGGGAGAATCTGCCCTCACAACTGAAATATCGAATGATGAGTTTCATCAAAGGTGCAAATTGATCTTTGAGGTATTGAAAAGGAAAAATGTTGCTCAAGTGCCTCATATAACCAGGTTTGATGTATGGTTGATAGTAAGATTTCTCTAACTGCTGACGTTCCATTGCTCTCCAATATTTGGTATCCTTGTGGCCTCCGCAATAGTCTCTGGTGACAAAATGAAATCCACTCCGGCGAGATTTACATGGCCATCATGTAAATGTAGAATGAACAAGCGAGCTAATTCACGATGATGCTGAATTTGTGAAATTAGCTCACAATAATGATAGCATGACTGTCGACGAAAACAATCCATTGCAAGCGAGCAAGCCTGCAATTGCTCCAAAGAAGTAGGCTCTTCCCTGCGAGGCTTACCACCTTTGCCACCTTTGCGAGACCTTCGTGGCACACTACCCTCTGTTGTAGAATCACTGTCATACCCCTGCTCATAAGATGAATTTGTGTCCGACATAGCTCTGAAAATACAATGTCTGAAAAATGTATGATGTCTGCAATGGTAGGTTGTAGGTGTGGTGAAATCACTTTTTAAATACATGCTCAAAAACCAACCGAAATATCATGAGAGTTATGCAATAATAGACATTCTGTTTTAGTGTGTTGAGCATAAAACAGTCATAAGGGCAGTTGGACAAATGGACCAAAATGTGATGTGTTGCTGGCTCAAAGCTTTCAAATGGGCATGGAGTTATGTTTCACCATGGAGCTAATCTTCATCAATCATCCATAAACACCCTTAAGGCAGATTTTGGTGAGACCTAGGGTTTCATTTGATGACCTAGGGTTTCATTTGTTTCTCACATCTAACACATCACACCTCTCTTCAAACACACCATAAATGATATGAAATTGATTGAATCGATCATAGAACACCTACTTGCAAATTTGGAGGCAATTAGACACGATTTGGGCGCTTTTCCTGTGACTGTGATTCAACGCGCAGCGTGCCACCCCAACGCGCAGCGCACCTCCCAACACGCAGTGCCTGCGTAAATTTACACTGGCTCCAGTTTCCCAACGCGCAGCGCTCCACCCAACGCGCAGCGCGCACCTGTAAGACTGTCCACGGGTATATAAACTTGGTCTTTCACCTTCCAATGCTTGAACATGCTCTTGCCTTGATTGTTGGTGAACAAATAGACTTGATTCGCCCTTTTATAAGCAAACAAAATATCTCATTTGAATTAAATTGAACCAAAAACCCACTTTGTAAGGTTTGGCACTTTTCACTTTTGGTCCTTTAATACAACACTGTTTTTTGATTTTTCTTGCTTTTCTAAGGTTTGGACTGATCATTTTGGCTGATTTTTGCAGGGATTTGGCGTTTTGACTTTGGAGAAGATCAGAGACTTGCTCTGAAATCCTATGGGATAAAACAAATATAAATATTTACATTAACAATTTTTAGGTCCAAAACTAAAAATGTTTTAAAATGCTTTATGAAAAAATTATTTTGAACTCAACCTCATGGCCTGCAGGGTTGTTTTATGTATATGCAAAGGACTAACAGCTCTAGACTCTATGACTAAAGACCCTAATCATGTATGATGATGAATGCAATGACCATGTACTTGTAACTTTTAGAGAAATTTTTGACTAACACTGCAGGGACAAACATGAGGGAACACAAGACAACCAGACCCCCTCGTCAGTAAAAGACATGCCCCTAGTGGAATGCAACGGAGTGGAACAAGCGAGACACCTAAAAATGATATGCAAAAACGAAAAGATCTCTGACGGAGGGCTGTAATAAGGACCGACTCTAACACCTGGGTCCCTTATTCTCAATCGGCCATGTTGTTTCATAGCTATAACAATTTTCCAATTTACGAGATGGTATTTTTTTGTTTCTATTTTCCCTCCCTCCCAAAAAATATTTCTTATATACATCCCCAATTCATGTAAGAAGAACTTAGGGGATTTCAGGTTATAAAAATGATACAAAGTGATTACTGACAAGACAGACTTCACCAGGGTTTCCCTACCCACATGGTTGAGCCAGATACCTCCCCAATTCACTATTTTTGTTTTAGTGTTGTCCAAACCATTTTTCCACGAATATGGAGCAACCCGTCTTAGGAAGATAGGAACCCCTAAATAATTAAAGTCTTTCAAGTCCCTCACTACTCTGAACCCAAATATTTCTTCTATTTTTTTCTCTTTTTGGATGGAGATGGTCCAGTTGTAGATATGACTCTTGTTATCATTGATGGCCCCTCCCGAAGCACTAAGGAATCGATCGAGGTTTCCTTTGAATCGTCAAGTAATTACAACAGAGGCTCCTCCCATCATGATTGTGTCATCCGCGAACTGACAAACATGTGTGTTTCCGAACGAGGGCCTTGGCTTCTCCCATCAAGATTGTGTCATATGCGAATTGACCATGGTTTATACTTATGATTCCTTCTTTATATCTAATCTCCGGAAGGAGGAGAGAGGCTCTATCTTGTTCCAATTTTCAACTCAGAGCATCAACCATGATAATATATAGAAAGGGGGAGAGGGGGAAGCCTTGGCACAACCCTCTGGAGGTTTGAAGAAGCCAACCACATGACCATTGACCAATGGTGTGATCCAAGGGGTAGAGATACAAAGGCCTATCCATCTGATGAATATTTCATCCAACCCCATTTTCCTGAGAACCTTCAATAGGAAGTCATGCCTGACTCTATCAAAAGAATTTTCCATGTCCAAATTTATTATCATACATTGATCACTCCTTTGCCAGCTCGAGTCTATGGCCTCTTGAATCAGGATAATGTTGTCAAACATTTTCCTTCCCGGAACAAACCCCCCCTGGTTAGCATAAATTAGAGAAGGAAAAAGAGGTTTGATCGTAAAGTCTGCAAATTTGATAAAAAATTATAGGAAACATTACAAAGGGATATGGGACGGAACCTGCAGAAGGAGGAAGGATTAGATTCTTTGGGGATCAAAGCTAGGAAAGAAGTGTTTATCCCCCCCCGCCATAACGAATCTCTTGAAGGAGTATCCAACCAATCTACAAATATCTTTCTTAATTACCTCCCAAAAATTTTGAAATAAGTTGGCTGAGAACCCATCTAGGCCAGGGGCCTTATCAGGGGGAAAAGAAAAGACAACCCCCCTAGTCTCCTCAACCAAAGGTGGTAAGAGTAGGACTTTATTCATGTCCTTCATTACCATAACAGGGATACCTTCCAAAAGAAGTCCTTGTTCTCAAGATTCTGCATAGGGTCCCCCGTAAAGATATTTCCAAAATGTTCCATCGTCACTCTCTTCATTTCTTCAAAATTCTTGATGCTTCCCCCCCGTAATTTATCTGAGCTATGTTGGTTTTTTATTCCATGAACTTAGCTTGTTCATGGAAGAATTTTGTGTTCCTATCCCCAACCTTCAGCCAATTATTTCTCGATTTCAGTCTCCAATACTCCTCTTCCCTCTAGAGGTTAGTGTAGAGGGCCTTGAAGGTCTCAACTCTTTTTGGAAGCCAGACACTCTTACCTGAGAATTTTCCATATGTCCTTGGATTGAGCCTAGGTTTTCTTTCATTTCCTTGATGTTACATTGTCTTTCTAGCTTGTTTTCCTTAAGCCACTTTTTAATATCTCATTTCAACCTTCGAATATTTAACTCCCAAATAGTAACCGGGCTGCCTTCGGCCCACCTTGACCAAGAGAGGGATACAACACCTAAGAAATTAGGGGATTCCAACCACAGGAGAGAAAACTAAAAGGGGATACGGCCAAAATCAAGGGATGGGAGATCATCAGGCTGATCAGGCGATGGTCAGAGCCAGACCACGAAAAAATAAAGGATTTAAGGTACAAGTTCAGGGCAAGAAGGTTGTTTGGGGTGAGAAAGCGGTCTAGTCGGGCAGTGATGTGGCCCAAGCCTGACATTTTATTATTCCAAGTATAAAGAAATTTCTGAGGCTTTACATCAAAGAGGTTCATGTATAGAATGAGATCCTCCATATGCTCCTAGAGGGCATCAAGAACAATGGATCCTCCTATTTTTTCATGTCTTCCCATTGTGGTCTTGAAATCTCCTCCCAATATACACTTTTGACCAAACTCTATACCTTTTAGCTCCATCACGGATTTCCAACATTCTTGTTTATCTCGAAAATGAGTAGGCATGTATCCATTAATCATTGTGAAATTTTGATGCATCTCTATTATATTAAAAGAAGTTTATATCGAATGAGTAGTTTTTATACAGCTTACCAATTGTAGTTTGGTAGGGTTCCACATCGTGCATAGTCCTCCTGATGCCCCTCTCGAACTAACCGCTTCTAGATTACTGTGGCTCCAAATCTTGTTGTGGAGTGAGTGAAGGGTCCTGTAGTAGAGTGACTACTGGTATTTCCTTTTGGATTAGAGATTTCACTTCCAATGTTCTTTTTCTGGATCCTAGTCCCCTACAGTTCTAGGAGATTATATTCATTAATCACGTTTTTGTAGTTACCACCCCCTTAACAGGGCCCATATTTCATTTCTTCCCTCCTTTGTTCCCCACTCCAGCTAGCTAGCGAGGTATAGTGTGTTGGAATCCCAACTCTTTGTCTTTTTCAATTTTTCCCCTCTCAGGCTAGTTGGAAAGGTATAGTGAGTTGGAATCCCGACTCTTTGTCTTTCTTAGTTTTTTTCTTGCCTTATTTCTTTATTTATCTTTTTCCTGATATTTTTCCCTTATACTTTCTTATTTTTCATCTAATAAACTTTGTGGCACTAGTGCCCCTGGTCCTTCCTTTGATGATAGAAATCCTTCTTCCTCCTCTTCTTCTTCTGAAGATTCTTCTGTGCTACTAGCAGTTTCCGAGCTAAAACTTATGACCTTTTGGATTTTTGAGGCTTGAGCATGGGAGGAAATCATATTGGCAAGGACCTTTGGGGAGGTGAGAGGGGGAGTGGGTAGGAGTTGTCAACTCTAGGAGTAGAGGCCAATACTTCAAAGCAATTTTCTGCATCCATCCTAATGCCTCCCACAACCGCCGAACCCGGGGGGGGACAAACTTGGGCTAGCATCCTTAGGGATTGTAGTGGTGCTACAGGCAACCCCATTACGTTTTTTCTACAAGCTCTTCCTTCTTTTAACTTGTTTCCATTGGTCTTTTGGATCCCCTGGATGTAATTCCAAGACTTCCTATCTTTTAGGGCCACTTTTAGCAAAGTGTCCATATTCATGGCACAACTTACATTTAAAAGGCAGTTGATCATAGTCAAATTACTGCACATGTTTCCAACTATCCATGCAAAGATTAACTACTGCAGGAAGCCCTTTCTCTAAGTCCACCTCCACACAAATCCTTGCACAAGAGAAGAGGTTGTCTTTCGGCTTAGAGCAATCAATATACCTGCCTAGGGAATTCCCAATAAGCCTAAAGTCGCGTCATTCCAAGAGTGAAGGGGGAGGTAAGGAAGCTTCACTGAGACATGAACTGAGGCTGGCACATCACACTCTGGATTAAAGCTTGGACTCCAACGATCCAGATACAACCCCTAGGTCCCCATAAAGTATGGACCACTCCGGAACACCAAATCTTTGTCTACTCTATTCTTAAAGTAAAAATTATAAAAGCCTTTGCCACAGAAAGAGGAAATCACCTCACCTTTAATAAGAGGCTCCCATTTCTTCCTGATCCAAGATTTAACCAATTGAGGGGACGACCATAGGCCCATAAATTGACCAATAAGCCCCCAGTCTGCAAGTTGCAAGGCGCGAGAGCAAGCCTGAGGGGTACATATCTCAATCTTTGGAATTGCTTTCACTCGTTTAATAAACTTGGAATCGCTTTGGTTTTGAAACTTGGGAGCTGAGGCAACCAAGACATTGAAATCTGCAATTTACACCAGCAGAGGCTTCGCCTAGGTAGGTAATGCCATCGTAAAGGTGAGCCCAACCCGCAAGGAGCAAGAGAAATATTTAGAGGATCAACAAGAGGCTACCAGAGCACTCACAAAGTGAGCAAGACCAACCACCCCAAGAACTTGAGAGAACCGAAACAAAGGAGCCGAAGAACGAGCAATAGGAGGGTGGAGGGCCCTCAGTGGGAGGTTGAGGAACCGCCGCCGAAACTAGATAAGCGCACCAACTCCAACCTAGACCACCTTTGTTCTCCTAACTCCACCAGTCGTCTTTCCCTTTCCTTCAAAAATCATACTTAAGGACAAAGTTTCAAGGAAATACATGAGGTCAATTCTAAGCAAACAGTGGTAGCAGAAGGAAAATCAATGACAATAAGTTGATGCTCATATTTCTCTATGATATGATCCCTTACAACATTTTTGAGGTATGAGGCATAATCTTATGTTTTGAGCTATATTCATATATCTTTCTTTATTAAAGTTTGATCTACAAGAAACATTTAAAAATCTAGTCTTGGAGTTTGTTTGGAACACCATTGCATATAATTTTGTGATCGGAGCACATATCAGCATAAATAGTAGTGAAGTTTTATTTGTATATAATTGTAAGTGGGTCATTGTCCCTAGTTATATAAGAGCCCGCATTTTATTCTTCTATCTTTAATTTTAGGGTGACAAGGTGGTGCAAGGAAAAGTTTGAAGTCTCCTTCAGGTTGGAGCCTCAGAACACTTTAGGGTGGAAAGATGGTGCTAGGGCAGCAGAATTATGCTAGCAAGGTGTTAGAGCACCCTTCCAGTTGGAGATGGTAAAACCAAAGTGTTGGAGCATCCTTTCAAGAAGTTGGGGCTTCCTAATAAAACATAATGCTTTTCTAATTGAGTACTAGGGAGTTGGAGCTTCCCTTCAGTTGGAGATGATGAGTTATTGTACTCATTGTTTATACTAGAAAGTGTTCGGTAGTTTTTCTCCCAAAAGGGTTTCACGCAAAAATTTCTTGTGTATTGTTCATGTGATGTGATGTGTTGCTAATCATGTCTTTTGATCCGATTCTAATGATATTTAATTTTATGTAAGTTCAAAATTAACTAATTGAACTGAAATATTGATTCACCCCCCTAAGTATTTCCAACAGAAGTAATCTTTGGTAGGTTTTTTAGGAACAAGCTTCATTTCAATGGCGTTATTACGGTTTTTTTTTAAGGAAATCTTGTAGAAAATTGAAGAGATTATTGCCCACATTTGTGGTTGGTATCTCTAATAAACTCATGGCATAAACTAGTATGTGCCACCAAATGAGATTCAAACCGAATACGGTCTTGCACAAAACTAGCCCAACATCCTTGACAACAATTAGTTGAGCTAAATTATTAAACCACCTATCTCTTTTCTTATGGCTATGGTTTGTATAATTATTTCCATTTAAGAAATCTATCAAATTCTCTCCCTTATTATAGTAAGTTATCATTACACAAACAATAATTTGCATTTGGTATATAGTGTTATAAGCATAATAAAACATAATAAATGTAGTTAACTAGTTAATGACAAACATGTCTTCTCAAACAGACACATCCATTAGTAAAAAAACACTCTTTTCAAATAGACACATCCATTAGTAAAAGGCACTCGCCTCGATATTTATAATAGGGTCCGCATTGTAATTTTCATTATTTTACGAATTATTTATATATCAATACATTTATACAATTAAAAATATATTTTGTAATCAAATATAAACAAAATTATTTGTTACATTCATAACAAAGTTGGTTACCATTATGTTTAACTATGAAACTAATTTTTTTTAATGAATTAAAGGAAATCAATGAATCAAGCAAGGAATTACTACGAAAACAAAAAACTTAATTAAAAATTGGCCGAAGGATTTTAAGATGTCGAATTCCCCACCTCCAAAAGTCCCTCCTGTTAGGCCACACTCAAAATGCACCAACTATACAAAAAAAATGCACCAGTTCCATCGTTTTATCAACATCCTAGGCCTATTAATAATGTTCAATAGATAAACCAGTCAGGGAAACCATCCATCAAGGTGTTCAATTATCACAGATTAACAGTAGTTGGTTATCAGAAAAACATAGTGAAAATGAATCGAATGGATAGAAAAAAGGCCAGTCCCAATTTTGAAAATGATATTGAAAAACTCGTCGCACATTGCTCCACACAAACATCATAGCACCATGCGAAGGTTGAAATTGGTTAGTTTGGATTTGCAACACTGCATGAGAAGGAACCTACGAGAATTTAAAAGATGTAACAAACATGGTATTGTGATTTCAATGAGAAATTTCGTTTGATGATTTATTTGATGCAGCCACGATATTTTGTCGCGGAATTCACTCACTGCTCCTCTCTAATGAATTTTCCTCCCAAAAACCACAATCACAACAACTCGTTGTTAAAAATATTGTTTGCAATTTTCCATCACTTAAAAATTTTCAAATGCCAGACAACGTCAAGCAAAGGTCTCTGCCAAGCGTATTCAGTGTACAACACAAATGTGGGGGTATATGCAAAGAATAAATTTCATAGCCGCAATGCCATCACTTTGCATGAATGAGGAAGAGGCACATTAGTTAGGGCTTCAACATCAAATGATCAGTGTTCGTAAAGGAATTAATGAGGCACATTCACTAGGGTTTCAAAGTGAGATTGAACAATTGGCTATGAATTTCCACTTTAAGTGTGGTCTACCATATGTTGTGAAACCAAAGTTTATGTTGTCAAACATAGGTGTTCCGTGCCATGCCATCATTATAACGCTCACAAGTTTTATCCAAATTGTCTGAATAGGCATAGGTTCCACTAGAATTTGTGACTAAATGCAATGGAACTCAATCTGTTAAAATCACTATTGATAGGCATGAGTGGTATACAGAGCTTCAACTCTACACTCGAGTCGATGTGACTGGACTATGGAATAGGATGCTTGCAATACTATGATTTGCATCTTCTATTATCCAACCACATGGGCAAGGGGGATAATCTATCAAAAGTAATTTAAGAGTATGTCAGATTACACAAGTTTTTCTTCCCCTAGTTCATTTAACATTGTAAAAGTTATGAAGCCAACCCTTATGATGGTTAAGGTTGATATACCATCATTGGCTACAATGTTATAGGATGTGAGAAATAGCCTTCTATTTGTTACAGGGGTGGTGATATAACATTCTAAAACCTTGGAATAGTCGCAGTTGACAGGTATACAATATTTAATAAAAGAACTCAAACCCATAAAAAAGTGACAAACTTTATTTCACCACAGAGATGAGACGTGTCCAAGTAGAGAAAATCTTGTTTCCTATGTTTTGAGGACAGAGTATTCTTTGAGAGGGCCGCAATGTTACAAACATAATAAATGTTAGTTGATTAGTTAATGACAAATGTGTCTTATTGAAAAGACAAATCCACTAACGAAAAGGCAACCTATCTAGATATTTATAATAGTTCCCCTCATTGTAATAACCATAATTTTATCAATTATTTATCTATTAATATATTTATACAATTACAAATATATTTTTTCTTCAAATACAAATAGGAATTGTTTGTTACAAATATAAATTTCAATTGTTGGAAAAGATTGGTAGAAGGTTATAGAAAGTTGCATTTAGGTGGTTCTTACAGGTGGGGGTTTCATTGTCTATGGAGCAATTATGATATGTTCATGCATGTGTATCTACATGGGTAGTTTTTTCTTTGCCCCTAAAGATCTTGATTACACTGGAGATCAAAAAACTATGTTTTAATATGCAATTACAGTGTAGTGTAGAACCAGAAACCTTCCTACAGGGAATATTGAAAAAACAAAGATTATTCTCACATCACACGGTAGGAAAATTGATTCTTTGACTTGTATGGTGAACAATATTATTCAGGTTGTTGATGAAAAATAGTTTGATAACAAAAAATTGGAGATTAAAGAGCCTTTCAAACATAAATTTTGGTGGATATTTTTAAATTCCTTATTATTATTTATCAAGATCAAGCATTTATTAAGGAGAACAAATCTAGCTTAAAAAAATGAATTATATTGGTTGTACCATGGGAAAGAGTAGTTACTAGGGAGATATAATTATTAAAATTGAGTAGTTAACATCTCATTTATGTATCAAATATTGAGTGGAGGTTTCATTGTAGAGGGTGCCAATTTTGAATCTCCCTGAAAGGTTGAAAAAAATTTGTTGATCCATGCAATGAAAAAATCATCAAAGTTATCAATAATGCATTATTCTTGTTCACAGTTGAGTATTAAGAATATAATTTGAATATACAATAAGCTTTGAAATTTTTGTTAATAGTTATAAAATATTCCATTTAACATTTAATAGTGCTTTTAATTGTGAAATTAGTCTGGTGGATTCAATAGGTTGTACTCAATGTTTCTTGTCAAGCAAATCATCTAGTTGGGGGTGCAAAAGTAGTCAAACTATGTGTATTTTGAATCATTATATAAGCTTATCAATTTTTTTTATAATAATCATATAAATATTCCATGGTTAATGCTTTATTATAAATGTTACAACAAAATATAACACCTATTGCAGAGCGTAACTAAGCTACCTAGACAATGTGCAATACATGGGAATGTCGCCACTGTCAACTTAATAACTATTCCCGTAATTTTAGTGATAGACACAATACAACACAAGGCAAGTTTCCCTGATAGAATTAGGGATCAAGTAACCCAAAGAACTTATGCTAAGAACCCCATATGGTTCCTATAATGAAAATCCATCATGTATAACTACAACAAATAAATGTATGAGGTAGATGAACGAATAATTTCCAAATTTAGGTTCAAGGTAGTTCGGGCTCAATCTAAACGCTATGGTTGACTTATAAAGGATCAAATAAGTTTGCCAAACACACCAAAAAGGAAATATTTAAAACTATCATAAACTAGGATTTTAAATCAACGAACTATAATAATACAATAGTTTATGACAACAACAAATCTAGCTCACAAAATTATGAATAAACAAAAATAAAATGAAGGCTAAATTAAGAAGTAAATGAGGAACTAAGTTATAACAAATTTTGATGATTAGTAAGGTATATAAAAGCAAATCAAAACTTTGATTTCAACCCTAGAAAATGCTTGAAAATGCATGACAACTAACAATTTCACTTATCCAATGCATTTTTCAATAATGTCTAACCCTAGGACATGGATCATTAAGTCATTAAATGCTGAAAGTATTAGATTTTATTGTGAATTAATCCTAATATAACACAACAAAAAAGGAAAATGATTTTTATTATTTAGGTGAATGTTACAAGAGATGGACTACTGCCTTCTATATCTAGGGCATATGGAGGCTAGGAATCAAACAATTCTATGGTTTTTGAGTGATGACAATATCCAAAGAAACTATGGAAAATAAATCACTTACCTTGTTGTCCCTTAAGAAACCAATTTCTTGGCTGTGTAGAAATTATGCTTAAGACATTAATGTTTATTGTTTATGTCACTTAGTTGTATGTTGTATTCTCAAATGAAGGATTTGAAAGACCTGGTTTTAAACCCTCAATACTTTGGTGACATGAAAGTCTCAGAATGCCATTTGATTGCTAAATATAAATGTTGAATGAAGAATGGTTAGAGAAGTCAGAGACAGTATGTTGTTTTACATAGAAACTATTATCTATGACACTTAGGGAAGTTAAAGACAATATGTTGTTTTACACAGAAACTACTATTTGTAACTTAGAAGAATTGCAGAGGTAGGAACTTCAAGTATAGGAGTGCTCTTTTAAGGAAATTTAACTTCAATCACATAAGCAAACAAAGACTTGCAACTTCATTACCATACTTAAAGGAAAGAAGACATATGATGACACATAACAGAGAAGTTACAAAATCATACCCAACAATGTGTGGAAAACTTCTGATTCTTTCATTAATCAACAATTTTATCAAGAATACAGTGGCCTAGTCTCCAAGTTCTTCAAAATTTGAACCCTTTTTCTATAATTATTCCTCTTTTTATACAGCATGTGACTGTTGATAATATCAAAACTGTCAAACTGTTTAACTATCTCCTAACTATCTAGAGTAAACGTCATTACAAAATATTACATTGGAGGTTCGTTGTTTGGATATGTGGCTTGACTGCTGATGAAGTCTCTCTATAGATGCTCTGATAATAATTAAATTGTTTTAACACAACAAACTACATTTTAACAAAACTCTGTCCGCGGACTTGGACCCACGTATGTATCGGAAATGTTCTAATTGGATAAAACATAAAGAAACCCTCATGGACCACATATATATCGGGAGTGTTTCAATTGGCGGAAACACAAAGAAACTCAACCAATCATCGTTCCTTTGGAGTTTCAGTCATCTGCCACTAATTCTAGTTATTATGCTAAAACAACAAAATTGGTTGATTACATGGAATATGGCTTACCACGGAACTGAAAAGACTTCAGAATCTGGTTCATAATTTGATCACATCTGCCTTTTCCACAGACATTTGCCTTCCCCACGGACCCGATATGGAAACAAAACTACAATTTAAATATTTCTCGGGTTCGAAATTTATAATAAATTTCGTGCACTTTTCGACGTGATATCCGTCGGATCTCATCCTTTCCTAATGAGTGGTTGTGATTAATCTGGACTTCAACGGATTAAATCACATTCTATAAGCCATCGTGTCCATTTTCTGAATTAAACATCGTCCATGTTAATTGTGCGACTACCGTCGGATCTACATTATCCAAGCAGACGACCCTGATCAACTGAGGTTTTAACTCCATTTTATAATTTCTCACGTATGATTTAGAATTAACCCTCGTGCTTGTTAACCACACGACCATCATTGGATCTGTTGGTTGTCGATCAAACGGTTCAAACCTTCTGCCAATTTTCTCACATTCAAAAGCCGTCAATAAAATAAAACAACTCATTTCTTTTAAATTTCCACATTTTCTCTTATTTCTGTTATAACATAATATTTGATTTTTTTCCTTTTTGTGATAAAACTGAAAATAAAATTAAAAGGACAATGGATGCTACAACATCTGGCTCCACCTGGGGATAGTGCTTTTGCCACATAAGCACTAAGAACCGCAGATCAATGCCTTCACCTCGGGCATGGAGTCATATATTTCTTAGCCAATTTAAATTCTATGGAATTTGTACAATGAATTCACTCTGGTATCTACAATGATAGGATGCTTGTGCTTCAGAACTGGAAATACTACTTGAGGTACTGCCCATTGATAGGAAGCTGTAGAGTTTCACCATCAAGATTCTCCAGGAAGAATGTATTATTTGCCCTTGCTTCTATGATCCTGAATGGGCCATACCAGAGAGGATCAAACTTTCCATGTTTACCCTTATCTTCTCTTCTAGTATCCCACCTTAATACCAGGTCTCCAACTTTAAAATCAATTTCTCTGGCTTTTCTATCAAAAATACTCTTCATCTTTGATTGATACATAATCAAATTGTCTCTTACCTTATCCCTGCTTTCACTTAATTCCACTACCTTATGCATCCTTCTTATCAGAGCATTGGGTTCTTCTTTTGCCTCCTGAATCATTGCAATCACAGGCTTCACAAGCTAACTAGGGAAAAAAGCTTGGGTTCCATACACTAACTCAAAAGGTGATTTGCCTGTAGACCTTCTTGTAGTTAGTCGAAAAAGCCATAGAGCAACCTTAATTTAGAATCCCAGTCTTTCTGATTCTCTGCAATAGTTTTCTTAAGGATCTTCATCAATGTTTTGTTAGTAGATTCAGCCAATCCATTTCCCTGTGGATGATAAGTTGTTGAATGAGATAAAATAACATTATACTTCTGATAAAAAGCAACAAACTTACTTGAACTAAAGACTTGAGCATTGTTTGTTATGATTTTGGCAGGGCATCCAAATCTGCTAAAAGTATTTTCCTCTAATAACTTCATCACCACCTGGTCATTTTCCCTTTTAGTAGGTATAGCTTCTACCCACTTGGTGAAATAATCAGTAGCTGTGAGAACCCACTTGTGTTGTCCACTTGAAGGTGGGTTAATCTCTCCAACAAAATCTAGTCCCCATTGTCTGAATGGTTCTTCTATGAAGACTAGGATCAAAGGCAAGGGAGCTAACCTCTTCTTCTCAGCAAAAAGCTGACACTTTTGACAACTTCTAAGAAACTTATATGTATCACCAAATAGGGTGGGCCAATAAAACCCTGCCTAGAGAACTTTATATGCAATATCTTTCCAACTATAATTTCCGCCACATAACTTCTCATGATAATCTTTAATGGTCTTTGTAAATTCATGCTCTGTTAAACATAACAATAAAATTCCCACGGGATCCTTCCAATACAATCTACCCTCAACAATCACATATGGTTGTGCTTTGATATTTAATGCTCTATATTTTGTTCTATCCAAAGATTGAGGACAAGAGATAAAGCACAAATAATTGACTATGTGCTTGTACCATTCTGAACATAAAAACTTATATCTGATCTTCATACATGGACTTGATTTTTCTTCACCTTCTTCAATTATCTCCTCATTTGCAGGTGTCAGCAAGTTGATTCTCAATGCCTGAAAATTTGACTCTGTCAACATCTTGGCCAATCCCTGCCCTTTCACCAGCTTTGTGGGCTTTATGTCCAGGTCATACTCTTGGATCTTGGCTATCCATTTCCTTCTTTTGCCTTCCACATCACTCTAGACTAAGACATATTTTACTGTAGCATTTGGCACATAAGCAATGATCTGTGACTGCAGCACATAAGTCCTAAAGGCCTTTAGGGCTTTTACCAAAGCATATACCTATTTTTCAAGAATATTGTACTTTAGTTCAGCATCTCTGAGAATCTTGCTAAAGAAAGCAATTGGTTGCTCCTTTTCTTCATCATTTTTCTGTAACAAAACATCAGCTATTGAATTAGGTGATGCAAATGAAAAAACTTGAAAAGGCTTTTGATAATCAGGGCTAATTAGAACTAGAGCTGCTTGTAATGCTTCTTTAATCCTGGAGAATGACTCTCTGGCTTCCTTGGTCCAATGCACTTCATTTTCCTTCTTCAACATATTGGTAATTTCTTTTACAATTTCAACATAATTGGACACAAATCTCCTTAAAAAGTTTATTTTTCCCAAAAAAATTTGAATGTCTTTCTTACTCCTGGGCAGGGGTATTTTCTGCACAACTTGCACCCTTGCTGGATCTATCTTCACTCCATCTCTAGAAACAATGTGCCCCAGTAGTTTTCCCTCTTCTAGAGCAAAAATAGACTTCTTAAGATTCAAGGAAAGCCCAAATCTTCTACATTTCTCAAAAGTATTTTAAGATGGTCCAAATGCTCCTCATCAGACTTAGAGAAAATAGTGATGTCATCCAAGTATATCACTACAAACTTATCCCCTACAAATGCAATGTCCATAGCCCTCTAAAATGTTGCACCTACATTCATCAACCCAAAGGGCATTCGAGCATACATAAAGGTTCCCCAAGGAGTTGTGAATGCATTCTTTGTCTGATCTTCTTTATCAACAACCACCTAGTTATACCCAAAGAACCCATTCTGAATGATCATGTTACCTTCTGCAGCACATGATCCATTTTAGGTAACGAATAGTTATCTTTTAAGGAAGCCTTATTGAGATTTCTAAAGTCCACACATATCCTTATTTCTCCATTTTTCTTCCTCACAGGCACTAAATTGGCCACCCAGTCAGAGTACCTAAGTGGAACTATTATCTTGGCATCAAATATCTTTTTGACTTCTTTCTCAATCAATGGTAAAAGTAGAGGATTTATTTCTCTAAGTTTCTGCTTAAATGGTTTAATCCCCTCTTTCCAGGGAATCTTGTGTTGAATAACACTTACATCATATGTTTTTAGATCTTCATAGGACCAAGAAAAAACATCAATATAGTCCTTGAAAAGCTTAATATATCTCTCCTTGTAATTAAGTGGAACTCCATTAAATAATTTGACTAACCTGGGCTCCTTCTGGGTTCCAATATTGTGATCTTGAATCTACTCATCCTGTGGAATTTTCTCTAAACTAACAGCTACATCATTGGAGTTAAAAAGTCTTTCAAGAGGGACAAGTCCCCTTGGCAGAGTATTATCTTTCAATTGAATAATTTTTTGATTAACTATATAATTTTTCAAACCACTTACTTCTGCACCTTCTGTTGCTTCATATTCATCTTAATCAATCTTTGTGCCCTGAAAATCTTCAATCATAGTCAAGAATTCCTTAATCTGTTGATCATCCTCAAATATATGCCAGTTTTTTATATTATCAGGAACAGAAGGCCAATGCCTCATTTCAACCTCATATCTTAGCTTTGGATTAATAAGAGGCCTAAAAGTATTAGCAACCACAACCAAAGAATCTACTAATCTGTTTCCATCTCTTGGAATGAACTAAATGTTGAAAGCTTCAAAGAAGTCCTCAACCAAATCCCACACTTCATTTTTGTATGCCCTAAGCCTAGGGTGTTTTGTCTAACAATGGTTCTTTATTTTCTTTATAATCAACTATGAATCTCCAAAAACAGAAATTGACTGGACTCCCATTTGTTTTGTTGTTTTCAAAGCAATGATCAAGGATTCATATTTTGCCACATTATTTGTTGCCTAGAACTCCAATTTAAAAGAAAAAGGGAACATATTACCTCCCAGTGCAATTAGAAGGAAACCAGCACCTGTTCCTTCTTTAGAATAGGCTCCATCAAAGAAGCACTTCCACACCCCTTATGTTTGCAGCTCTATATTTACACTGGCTAAAGTAAGCTACCTCTAGTTATCTTAAGCCAACTCTACATTGTCATGTAGCACGAAGCAAGAAAAGTCATATTTCTCTTGACTATATACAGATGAATTCCTTGCTCCGTTCTTTGTGATTGTCTTTACAAATATTGTTTCTCTGTACAACCTCCTTTCTTCTCCACCAAAAATTGGTATGACAGCATAAGTAAAATCTAGTTTCAAAACACCACCCAATTTAGCCCCCCATGACCTAGATAGCAACATTCGAAACTTAGCAGGGATATCTTCTACCACTACATCCATTACCAAGCTTCTAGCTGGGATCTAGGTTAGTGACACCACCATATCTTTAATGACCCCCAAACACTTGACTTTATTTGAATCAAAAGAATACAAGTCTCTATAAGGTTTAGTAACTTGTAGGTTTAGTTGTTTCATCACTGATAATGGCATAAGGTTATGTGAAGCTCCTGAATCAAACATACAATTATGCAAGAGGAAATCATGAATCAATAAAGAAATGTAGAAAAGGAGGTGCTGAAGAATATACCTCCTCCACATGAGGACCAAAAACCACTGCTGGTTTATCTTGCAGATTCACAATGTCATTAATATTTACATTCTCTTTTAGATTGATAAACTCAGCAATCTCTCTCTGATAAACTGGTGTTTTGACCAACTCTGTGAGGGGCACTTGAATTCTGATTTTTTCTAATTCTTTAGTAAGACTAAACACATGAACCTATTTAGTATTCCTTTCATTTTCATCTTCACTTCTCTTCATCACTGAAACCTCTTGTGGAATGGAAACAAGTTTTTCTAAAGGAATTTTTTCACTTCTATCTTGAGAAGACTCACCTTGAAGTATTTGAGTCTTGCTATTTGTATTCTGTTATTGCTTTCCTTTATTCAATTGTTTTGCAGGCTATGGTTCTTGTGGAGTCGCCTTTTGTAAGGGAGCTAGAACTTGTTGCTCACCTTCATTTTCTTGACTTCTAGATCTTTTCCTTGATCTCAAGTCATATTTCTTATGTAATTCTACCTGCATAAAATCATAAAACTGCTTCCAATACTCATCAATTTCATTCTCATCATAAATGGCATATGTTTCAGTATATTCATATTCTTCTCCCTCAAAACCTAGTTCATCTTCATCTACTACATACAATGTGGAAATCTGATCATCATGGTCCCTGGAATGCTCTGGTACTTCATCAGGATCTTCCTCTAAATATAGTGGTGCTTGAACCTAATCTTGGTCTTTTCTCTCCTTCTGCAAGATTTGCAAAGGTTGTCTTCTATATTGAGGATTAATGTTTCTGTTTTGTTGTGCTTGCCTCTAAGATTCTTACTCTCCAATTCCAATTTCATCAATTTACTAGATAAAGTTTTAATTACATTATTCATATCCTCTAATGTTTGTCTTTGAGAGCCTACGGGGCTTTGGATTGACGGTGAATGGGTGTACTGTTAAGGCACTCCTTGTGATAATTCACTGGTTCAAATCCCTCGTGGGTGCTTAGGTAGTATTATATAGAAAAAAAATGTTTGTCTTTGAGAGGATTCCACTTTAGCCTTTCCCTTATCTTGGATAGTCTGTGTCTCTGGTGCTTTACCTGCAATGACCAAATTTTCTTCTATTTCTAATGCATAAATTTGGATCTGATCAAGGGTTGTGGATCTTCTCTCCCTTAATGTGAATCAAAAATATGACTCAAAAGCCCCTACAAAATTTATTTTTGCACCAGCAAGAGGGGGCTTAATCTCCACTGGAAAACTATTGTACAATTTATTGAACCTTCTGATGAATTCAACAACACTTTCATCAGATTTCTTCTTAATAGCATTAAACTCTGTGAGCGAATACCCATGGTCTCTTTTCTCTCCCTATCTCTGGGTGAAAAGGTGCTCCATCTCTTCCCATGTAGGAATAGAGTTATTAGGAAGCCCTTTAAACCATTTTCTTGCTTCTCCATCCAGGGATTGCACAAAAAGTCTTAAAACAACATCCAGATGTTCAACATTTATATTTTCTGCAAAATTACAAAATATTGTTATATGATTCTCTGTTGTTTGTTCATCCTCCCTTGTGAAACGAGGAAGAATCTTCAAGTATTATTGTGGCACTTGATTCAAATGTTGTGGAAACTGAATAGGTGCATACCTATTCATCAAGAATGCAAGTGATGCCATGTTTGCTCCTAAACTTACTGAACCTTGAGTGCCAACAGATATAGAACCTGACTGAGGAGTAAATGGAGTATGAAAAGGTGGCAATGTAGTTATATGTTCAAGTTGAATAACTATAGCAGATACTGAGAAAGAAACAGACTCTAAATACTATTCTTGATATTTGGGTTCTTGAAATGAAGTGGATGTAAAAGGTGACTCTTGGTCAAACAAAGGTGAATGTTTGGATGAAAAATGTGTTAAACTTCTACCAGGTGTGGACAGTGTAGGACTTGGTGTAAATGGAGTTTTTTGCTTCCAACCCTCTTGGAAACTAGCCTCTCAGGGTTTGAAAGGGCTTGAACTTTCTGTTGTGAGGTATTTTTCCTCGTATGAGGCCTCTTTGAAGCTAGATTTTTTGCTTTCTGCTCAATACAGCAAAATATTTCCTCCTCACTGAACAACCAGAGGAAAATATTAAAAACCAAGGGAAAATTTTTCTTGACTTCTCTCCCGGGAAACGATGCCAATTAATGTTGTCCCTTAAGAAACCAATTTCTTGGATGTGTAGAAATTGTGCTTAAGAAATTAATGTTTATTTTTTATGTCACTTAGTTGTATGTTGTATTCTTAATTGAAGGACCTGAAAGACATGGTTTTAAACCCTCAATACTTAGGTGACATGAAAGTCTCAGAATGCCATTTAATTGTTGAATATAAATGTTGAATGAAGAATGCTTAGAGAAGTCAGAGACAATATGTTGTTTTACACATAAACTATTATCTGTGACACTTAGGGAAGTTAAAGACAATATGTTGTTTTACACAGAAACTACTATCTGTAACTTAGAAGAATTGCAGAGGTAGGAACTTCAAGTATAGGAGCACTCTTTTAAGGAAATTTAACTTCATTCACATAAGCAAACAAAGACCTGCAGCTTCATTACCATACTTAAAGGAAAGAAGACATATGATGACACATAACAGAGAAGTTACAAAATCATACCCAACAATGTGTGGAAAACTTTTGATTCTTTCATTAATCAACAGTTTTATCAAGAATACAATGGCCTAGTCTCTAGGTTCTTCAAAATTCGAACCCTCTTTCTATAATTTTTCCTCTTTTTATACATCATGTGAAAATTGATAATCATCAAAACTATCAAACTATTTAACTATCTCCTAACTGTCTAGAGTAAACATCATTACAGAATATTAAATTGGAGGGTAAAATACACCTGATTCTCAAGAAAAAAAAAGAAGTAACAGAAATTAGAAAACTGATGGTGGTTGCTCACTATTCGGATCTGTGGCTTGACTGCTGATGAAGTCTCTCTGTAGATGTCTTGATAATAATTAAACTATTTTAACACAACAAACTGCCTTTTAACAAAACTCCATGTGTGGACTTGGACCCATGTATGTATCGGAAATGTTCTAATTGGCTAAAACATAAAGAAACCCTTAGGGCCCACATATATATAGGGAGTTTTACGATTGGCAGAAACACAAAGAAACCTAAAAATCACCATTCCTTTGGAGTTTCGGTCATCTGCCACTAATTCTAGTTATTTTGTTGAAACAATGAAATTGGTTGATTACGCGCAATATGGCTTACCATGGAACTGAAAAGACTTCAGACTCTAGTTCATAATCTGATTGCATCTTCCTTTTCGATAGACTTTTGCCTTCCCCATGGACCTGATATGGAAACAAAATTGCAATTTAAAGATTTCTCGGGTCCGAAATTTATAATAAATTTCATGCACTTTTCGATGCGATATCCGTTGGATCTCGTCCTTTCCTGATGAGCGGTTGTGATTAATCCAAACTTCAACAGATTAAATCACATTCTATAAGACATCGCGTCCATTTTCTGAATTAAACATCGTCCATGTTAACTGCACGACTACTGTCTGATCTGCATTCTCCAAGCGGACGGCCCTGATCAACTGAGGTCTTAACTCCATTTTATAATTTCTCACATTCGATTTAGAATTAACCCTCGTGCTTTTTAACTGCACGACCACTGTCGGATCTATTGCCTGTCGATTGGACGACTCAGACCTTCTGCCTAGTTTCTCACATTCAAAAGCCGTCAATAAAATAAAACAACTCATTTCTTTTAAATTTCCGCATTTTCTCTTATTTCCGTTATAACATAATATTTGATTTTTTTCCTTTCTGCGATAAAACTAAAAATAAAATTAAAAGGACAATGGATGCTACAACATACCCTAGGGTTTGAGATCAAGTCTCTTAAATATTCAAGATGATTAAGGAAAAAACTATCTTTATTCCTCGAATCAATGGAAGAAGGGTTTAGTTAACAAGGAAAATAAAGTAAATAACAAAAAAAGTAACTTATCACATGAACATTGTTCCAATAAAACATAATAAAAACATAAAGAAAATAAACTAACTTACTTCACCATGCATCATCCAAGATCCATCTTAAGCATCCATTAAAATAGACCACATTATATCACAATTCCATCCAAGAAAAGTCGCTCAACTAGGCCTCCATATCACACAAAAGAGAAAAAGACTAATCAAGATACAAATGATCTAAATTTGTGACAATCATTTAAAGATGTAAATTACTTCCTTATATATATGAGGAAACTAAGCAATTTGATCCTCCAATTAAGATAAAAAGCACCTAAAAATACAAAATCCACAATACAAGGTGGACGGGTCATCAAGACAACCACAAAAAACAACCTCTCTAATAAATAAACATACAAATAGCCTCACATAACCCACAAATGTGACTAAAAATGTCTCCAAGAATTATGTCATCATAAAAAAGGCATGTCTCTCCATGAAAAAGTAGTGCAAGAAATGGCTCAAAGGGTTTTGTCTCATCTCATAAGTCACCTCATCATCCAAAATTGGTGCCTCATCATCAAAAGAGTCCTCTCAAGCCAATTCCATACTCCAAAAATCATATATCATCATCAAATGCAGGCTACGACATGATGTCATCAAGATAGGGCATGCCATCATCATGGAAGAAAATGTAATATCCCATCCAAAGGGGTCTCAATTCATGTCATCGTCATCAATCATCATTAAGAGAAGAGAAACATCCATCAAGAAGTTATATTTCCAACCTAGGAGTGTCTTATCATCTCAAAGGAACATCTACTTTGAAGAAAATGTCCTATCCCAAAAAGTCAATGTCCAAAGTTTTAAGGACGGTGGAGGGTCTTATCATTGTGTCAAATCCTCATCAAGGTCAACACTCCTCAAAGGTGCCCCAATTTCCTCCAACAAGTGTTCCATGCCATCATGGAATGTGTTTGTATGTACTCTATGAAGTGTTGGAGCATCACATCATCCCTCAAGGGATCCTAGCTACGCTTGAAAGAACCATCTACAAAAAATCAAGGAATCAATTGAGATTAGCATCATGGGTACAAGAGCCATAAGAACATCAAATTGGACCATATTTAATGTCAAACACATCAAATTAATTCACACAAGTTTATATTCAAATGTGTTATGAAACCAGCTCAAGAAAAGATAGAAAAGATAGATCAACGCCTTAGAATTCAGCCTCTTCGAGGGGGCAACCTCCTTTACATTACATAAATGAACAATTCTTGGATGATACAAATGAAAAGACCTCCTTTCAATATATAGGAGTCTAAGGGGTCATAACATAATCAGAGCCGACATAACAATAATAATGTAAGGGCACAATAATAACAATAGTGGGCTTCTATGGGGCACAATAGTAACAATATGGGCACTACATGGGTACATCAATATAATAAGTGGGTTATACTAATAACAATAAGGGGTTACACTAGTAGTATAGGGGCCTAACATGCCCTCTCCTTCAAAAAGCGTTGTCCTCAACGCTTGAGTAGTTCTTGATGCTTCTGTATAAAATTATTGTCCTCCCATGTGGAATATTCAGCGGGTAAGTTATTCCACTTGATGAGATACTCTGAAATTGATCGATTTCGTAGCTGTCGGGTTCTTATTTCTGTGACTACTCCAGGTTCCAATATGATTTTTCCTTCCTCTTCAATTTCTGGCAATATTGTTTGAATTGGGATCTTTTGCAACTTTTGAATAAGTGGCCATACTTCTTCGTCCTTCTTCCATTCATCCCTTGCTTCGTTTATCCAATCTGGTTGGATAATATAAATAGCACAAAACAATGCTTCCACATCCTCATCCTTGAAGAGTCTTCCCATTCAGTAAGGTCGCCATTTTTTAAGTGCATGTAGTATTGCCAACATTTCCTTCTCATAAATAGCTTGCTTGAGATGTAGCAGTAAAAATACCCAATCACCTACATCAAAACATTTTTCACTACGATGTTGATCTACCTGTTGTTTCGTTTGATTTTGCACTGAAGTGGCGTTATCCTTTAAAAGTTGGAGAACTTGTTGCTGATGCTCGATGTGATCTTTCACTGCTTGAACCATTTTCTTTTTGATATGTCCTTCTATCTCTAGAGTTTGAGGAGTGGTAATTTCTTCCAATCCTTTACAAGATATGGTCGGATTCATTTCTTGATGCTTGATGTGATCTTTCACTTCTTGAACATTTTTCTTCTTGATACGTCCTTCTATATTGATAGTTTGAGGAGTGGTAATTTCAAACAATGAATTACAAGATATGGTTGGATTCATTTCTTCTTTCTCGATGTGATCTTTCACTTCTTGCACCTTTTTCTTCTTGATATGTCCTTCTATCTTGAGAGTTTGAGGAGTGGTAATTCTTGCCAATGCTTTACAAGATATGGTCTGATTCATTTCTTCTTTCTCTGGGGTGGGGTCCTAGTGTATATCTTCTTCTTTTGATGTTTCTTGATCCTTTTCTTCCTCCTCTTCATATTCTATGTAAAATAATTTCTTCTTAGCACACTTATGACCTTTAGTGCATTTGCTATCACAATTGTAACAAAGCCCTTTTTCTCTTTTTTCTTCCAATTGTTGTGGTGTAACCCTTGTAGGTTGTGGAAGGCTAGGAGAAACAACACTTCCATCTTTATATTTGTGAGGGGTACGCTTCCTGGTTTCCATAATTTTTCTTTCCAGTATGTCACAAAGCCCTTTTACTCTTTCCAATTGTTGTGGTGTTGCTCTAAAGAAGGTGTTGCTCTTTGTATCCTCATAATGTGCTATCATTTCCTCCGTGAAAATTGACCACGTAACAAGTTGTTTACGAGAACAAAGCCCTTCGTACCATAAAAATTGATCTGGTTCTAAATATGAAGATGCAATACATACCTTTTGTAACAGTTGTACACCATGTAGATCAAAATATTGCTCCATCTGAAGTATCCAATTTACCGGATCCTTGCCATCAAACTTCCTCATCTTGCTTTTTCTTTATTTTAGGAGCTCGAACTTGAAACGACTGTAACTCTGTACTTTCAGATATTTAAGTTCTGAAATTGTGACCTATAGTAGCCTTCTGTGTCCTCTTTCCAATGCCACCAGTCTGATCCAAATTGGATTCTCTAAGAAAGAGTTACGCACAATCTCCCAAGATGACCTGATTATAGACCTTTCCAGGAGAGCAAAATTGTATGAAGTGCCACGTGTCACTGTTTCGACCTTTGGATCTGAAAAATGCATACAAGAAACTACAGTCCATCCTCTTTCTGTACCTTGTTACAAAATTTCAATCTGATCCCCAGAGAGAAAGTTATGACAATTTTCCCCAGGTCACTTGTTTTGAATGTAATTCAGGAGTCTGCAAAAAGACCAACTTCCTCAGATCATATCTCCGCAAATATCGCGCGAAAAGCTCTGAAATTCAGACCCAAGGTTCAGCACGATTTATTCTCAAATGGGTTTGTTTTGCGACTTCTGAAACGTCACATAAAAAAAGTTATAGCGAAAATTCCACGATGACCTGTTTGGAGCAGCGAAACCCTAGAATCCAAAGCTCTGATACCAAATGTTATGAAACCAGCTCAAGAAAAGATAGATCAACGCCTTAGAATTTAGCCTCTTTGAGGGGGCAACCTCCTTTACATTACATAAATGAACAATTCTTGGATGATACAAATGAAAAGACCTCCTTTCAATATATAGGAGTCTAAGGGGTCATAACATAATTAGAGCCGACATAACAATAATAATGTAAGGGCACAATAATAACAATAGTGGGCTTCTATGGGGCACAATAGTAACAATATGGGCACTACATGGGTACATCAATATAATTAAGTGGGTTATACTAATAACAATAAGCGGTTACACTAGTAGTATAGGGGCCTAACAAAATGTCTCACTAACTTAAATTTGTATACAAGTTTCTAGATTTAAGTATGAGAGGGTTACCATGGGTCCCTATTAGGTGCTTCCAACCCTAAGAGAAATAGTTCCTAGGACTTTAAAATGATAGGTGAAAGTGATGTGTGTTATGGCTTGGGTTTTACTTCATGAAAGGTGTCAAAGTCTTAGACCAAGTTATGTAAAATCATCATCCATGAGTGCCTCCGTAGAGGGAGTGCTCAATTATTTGAGTTACCTTGCCTTGCCTTTGTTTTCCAAGCCCCTGATTTGCCTTTTACTTTGTTTTAATTATAGTGTTTAACAAGATTCATTTATTATCATGTAAACATGATATAATCCCTCTTTTATGATGGGAAATTCATTGCGCCATTAAGGTTGAGACATTGTTTGATAATTCATTTTACTTTGATAGGCATGAAATATGCATGGTACTCTAGGAACGAGTGGGAAGGATTTTGTTTTGCTTTACATCCGTTTCCATTCTTTTGCATTTTAACAATTTGTTTATGTTTTTTCCTTTTTTGACAATTGCATCACCCTAAGGTACTTTATCCCCTTCTCATTGGATGAGGTGTGTAGGTTACCAGTACAAGCAATCAACAACAACTAGTCAAAATATGGGAGAATGAATAAAGGAAAGATGACAAGTTGTAAGCATTAGTAACATGGAATGTTGAAAAAATTAGATCCTCCTATTTAGGTCTATCCTAGACAGTGAAAGATAAATCCATAAGGAAGATCACACTATACTAGAAGAAAATGATGACTACTAAGGTGAAATAAGGGAACAAATATACATCCCAAGCATCACAATTTATAATCAAATTCAACCCATGATCCATATTAGAATGCCAAACACATTAAATGAAAGCACTTGCATGAAAAAATGGATAATGTACCTCATAATAGATGACCCCACCTTCACCAAATGAATATGTTATACAAATGAATATATTGAATAAAGAATGGGTGAGAGGCATTTGAGGCTCATAATTTAAGAATCATGGTAGGAGCTATTGACTGGAAAATTGTGTCATAGGAGAAAAATTTTCTCCTATGGTTACCGATGTATATTGATGGATAATATGACCTATTACCACAAAATATAGCAAGGCTAGTGCAAAGCCTCACTAAGAAGCCTAGGTCTTATGGAAACAAAGAGTCCAGCCACTACTTGTTAGGTCCATATAATACTAGTGGTTCCCCCATTTACTATTTTCATTATATCTCTTATTTTTATTGGTGTACCCCTATTGTTCCCATATTGTTATTATTGTGCCCCATAGAAGCCCACTATTGTTATTTTTATGCCCTTATATTATTATTGTTAGGTCGGCTTTGGTTATATTGTGACCCCTTAGACTCCTATATATAGAAAGGACGTTTTGTCATTTTTATCATCCAAGAATTGTTCATTTATGTAATGTAAATGAGGTTGCCCCCTCAAAGAGGCTGATTTCTAAGTCGTTGATCTATATTTTCTATCTTTTTGTGAGTTCGTTTCATAACATTTGGTATGAAAGCTTTGGATTCTAGGGTTTTGCTGCTCCAAACAGGTCTTCGTGGAATTTTTGCTATCACTTTTTTCTACAACGTTTCAGAAGATTAAAAAAAAACCCATTTTATACGAAATCGTTCTGAACCTTGGTTCCGAATTTTAGATCTTGTCTCACTATATTTTTAGTGATATGACCTAAGGAAGTTAGGGTTTTTGCAAGCTCCAAAATTCCATCTCAAACAGATCATCGTGGAATTTTCGCTATAATTTGTTTTCTACGAAGTTTCTGAAATTAAAATCCATTTGAGCCGAAATCTTGGTGAAGCTTAGACCTGAATTTCATATTTCTCTTTGCTATATTTTCGGAGATATGGCCCAATACATTTAGGGTTTCTGCAGACCCCCGAATTACATCCCAAACAGGTGACCTTGGAAAAATCGTCATAACTCTCTCTTGGATCATCTAATTCAAATTTCATAAGAAGTTACAGAAATAAGACAGATCGTAGTTAGTTGGAAATCATTTTCAGAACCTAAGGTTGAAACAGTGACACGTGGCATGTCGTACAAGTTCTCTCTACTGAACTAGTCTATAATTAGGTCATCGTGGGATATTTGGCATAAATCTTCATTGGAGAATCCAATCTTGATCCGATTTGTGAGGTTAGCAAGAGGACTCATAGGGTTACCGAAGGAAGAAATTTCAGACCTTGAAGATCTAAAATCACAGAGATACAATAGATTCAATATCGAGCTCCTACAAAGTGAAAAAATGTGTGTAGTTTTTTAAAATTTTTGCATAAGTTTGGTTTGAAAAATTATTTTGAAGGAATTCAAAGAGCATAGTGAAGAATTATTATCATTAATTGATGCCCCGAAGAAAGAAAATGGAAACACCTAGTAAGAAAACTAAAAGTTCTAGCATGACTCATGAAGAAGAGGAAGAAATGCAACATGATATATCAAAATTACGAGACCAAGTGCAACAAAATTCACTCACACAAAAAGTAACAAAAGCTAAGATGGAAGGTTTAAAGAAAGACATAGAAGCTAAGATGTATGGTGTGGAAGCTAATATGGATGGTTTAAATAAAGGCGTAAAATCTAAAATTAATGATGTGGAAGCTAAGATGGATGGCGTGGAAGCTAAGATGGAAGATTTGAAGACATATTTGACAAAATTTCTACAAGAAATGCTGACTAATGGTGAAAGGGTAGTAAAAGAAACTCATGATGAGAACAAAATAAATTTTAATCATGATTTCATATAGGCTAACGTTGGATCAAAGACCCACCATGTTCCAAAGATCAATATTAGGAAGTTTGATGGCAAGGATCCCGTAACATGGATACTACAGTTGGAGTAATTTTTCGATCTCCATAATGTGCAAAACACACAAAAGGTATGGATTGCAACTTTATATTTGGAACCAAATTAGTTTGTATGGTATCGATGGCTTTGCTCTCATAAACAAATTGTCACTTGGGCTATTTTTACTGATGAAATGATAGCACATTATGAGGATACAAAAAGAAACATTTTTTTAGCCAATTGATAAATCTCAAACAAAAGGGTTCAATGATGGAGCACATTGAAGAATTCCAAAAATTGAATATAAGGGTAAAAGATATTCTAGAGGATCATAGGATTGATGTGTTCATAGGCACTTTAAAGGATAACATCCAACATGAGGTTCACCTTTGGGAACCTGATTCATTGGAGAAGCCATTCAAGTTGGCAAGAAAAATGGAAAGAAAAATTATGGAAACAAGGAAGCCTACCACTCACAATCATAAAGATGGAAGTGTTGTTGCCCCTAGCCATCCACAACCTACAAGTTTGACACCACAATAATTGGAAGAAAAAAGAGCAAAAGGGCTTTGTTACAGTTGTGATAGCAAATACACTAAAGGTCATAAGTGTGCCGAGAAGAAATTATTTTACATAGATTGTGAAGAGGAGGAAGAAAAGAACAAAAAACGTTAAAAGAAGAGGATATACACCAGGAAAAAACCTCGGAGAAAGAAGAAATGAATCCAACCATATCTTGTAATGCATTGGTTGGAGTTACCACTCCTCAAACTATCAATATAGAAGGGCATATCAAGAAGAAAAAGGTAATAGTTTTGATTGATTTGGGCAGTACCCATAATTTTATTCATTGTAAGATAGCCAAGGAATTGCATTGCTTCCTATATCCAGCACCAGAGTGTCAAGTGATGGTTGCAACTGGAGGAACCATAAATTTCTCAGGAAAGTGCCATAATATCAAGTTATCCATGGGAGAATATGTATTGAATAGCCCAATGCTTTCCATTCCAATGGGTGGTGTTGATGTTGTACTAGGAGTCCAATGGCTACAATCCTTGGGTACAATAGCTTTTAATTTTCAAGAACTTTCCATGAAATTTTCTTCAAAAGGAAAGGAAGTTGAATTAAGGGGCATCGCAGGGAAACCGGGAAAGATAATCAACTCTAACGAAATGACGAAGCTTCTAAAGAAAGAACAATGAGGCATAATTTCACAATTATGTTCACTAGAGGTTCCCTCATCGAAATCATCAATTTATCCGGATCTCCAAAAAGTATTGGACAATCATTCCAAGGTATTTGATACTCCCAAAGTCCTCCCACCTATTCGTGATCATGATCATGCTATTCATTTGATTCCAAGAAGTGTTCCTCCAAACATCAGGCCCTACAGATATCCCTATGCCCAAAAGAGTGAAATTGAACGTATGGTTGGAGAAATGTTAGAGGCTCGTATAATTCAACCTAGTCAAAGTTCTTTCTCTTCTCCAGTAGTATTGGTCCACAAGAAGGATGGATCATGGTGCATGTGTCCAGATTATAGGGAGCTCAACAAGCTCACTATTAAAGATAAATTTCCAATTCCTGTCATTGATGAATTATTGGATGAATTGCATGGATCAATTTACTTCACCAAGTTGGATCTGCATTCAGGATATCATTAAATCAGAATGAAGATTGAATACATTCCTAAAACAAAATTTAGAACATTCCTTTTGGCCTTACCAATGCACCTTCCACATTTCAAGGTTCTATGAATTCCATTTTCAAACCCTTCCTTAGAAAATTTGTGTTAGTATTTTTTGATGATACACTAATCTACAGCAAGTCTTGGAAGCATCATGTTCAACATGTTGGCAGGGTGCTCAAACTATTGGAGGAGAAACAATTATATGCAAAAACCTCCAAATGTTTCTTTGGAGTACAAGAGGTGGAATATCTGGGTCATATTGTTTCTCATGAAGGTGTTAAGGTGGACCCTAGAAAAATTAAAACCATTAAGGAATGGAAAATCCCCACAGCCATAAAGCATATGCAAGGATTTCTCAGGTTTATAGGGTATTATCACAAGTTTGTTAAGAAGTATTGGAGACTAGAAGCACCTCTAACAACATTATTGAAGAAATATGCATTTTCATGGACTCCAGAAACAATGACGGCCTTTGAACATCTTAAAGAGGAAATGTGCCAAGCACCGGTCTTAGCTACACCAGACTTCAAAAAAACCTTTATTGTGGAATGTGATGCCTCAGGAAAAGAAATTTGTGTTGTTTTAAGGCAAGAAGAAAGACCCATTGCTTTCGAAAGTCATCCAATCAAAGGAAAGTATTTACACAAATCTATTTATGTGAAGGAAATGTTGGCAATACTACATGCACTTAAGAAATGGCAACCCTACCTAATGGGAATACACTTCAAGGTAAAAATATATCATGATAGTCTTAAATACCTTTTAGAACAAAGATTATCTTCAAAAGAGTAGTAAAAATGGGTCACAAAGATGTTGGGTTATGACTTTGAAATCATCTACAAAAAAGGGAAGCAAAATGTTGTGGCAGATGCACTCTCAAGAAAGGATGAGGTGTGGAAGCATTTCTTTGTGCCATTTCTATTATCCAACCAGATTGGATAAACAAAGCAAGGGATGAATGGAAGAATGACGAAGAAGTGTGGGCACTCATTCAAGAGGTACAACAAGATCCCAGTACATCTGATACATTTAGCTGGAAAAAATGATTCGTTATGGTACAAAGATTGATTATACCTATGTAAGAATTCCCAACTCAAACAAAATATTCTTAGGGAATTGCACACCTCTCCCTTAGGAGGGCACTCAGGATCTCTAAAAACTTACCACAGGGTTAAGAAGGAATTTTTTTGGGATGGCCTTAAATCAGATATTCAAAAGTTTGTGGCGGAATGTTTGGTTTGCCAACAAAATAAAGATGAAACCATTAAGACCCCAAGTCTATTACAACCTTTATCCATTCCAAGCCAATGTTGGGAGGAGGTTTTAGTGGGTTTTATCACAGGTTTACCCAAGTCCGAAGGAAAGAGTGTTATCATGGTGGTAGTAGATAGACTTACCAAGTATGCACACTTTTGTGCATTATCTCATCCATTTAAAGCAAGTACAGTTTCTACTGCATTTATGGAAAAAATTCAAAAGCTACATGGAAACCCAAAGATTATTGTAAGCGATAGAGATCCCATTTTCACTGGAAATCTTTGGACAAAAATATTTTCTTGTCTTGGTACTCAGTTAGTTCATAGCTCATCTTATCATCCTCAATCTGATGGAAAAACTAAGATAGTAAACAAATGTTTGGAAGGATATCTTCATTGCTTTGTATCTGATAAATAGACACAATGGGTCAAATGGTTGCCTCTGGCTGAATGGTGGTATAACACTTCCTTCCATGCTACAACAAAAATGACCCAATTTATGGCACTTTATAGATATAATCCACCATCCATCACGTCATATTTAAGATAAAATTCTAAGGTTCAAGCAATGGAAGATCACATCGAGCATCAACAAAAAGTTCTCCAACTCTTAAAAGATAACCTCACGTTGGCACAGAATAGAATGAAACAACAGGCAGATCAACATCGCATTGAAAGAAGTTTTGATGTAGGTGATTGGGTATTCCTATGGCTACAACCATATAAACAAATGTCCCTCAAGCAAACTAAGAAGGATAATAAATTATCACCAAAGTATTATGCTCCGTACATGGTGTTGCAAAAGATAGGTACTATGGTATACAAATTGGAGCTACCTGCAGCTTCTTAAGTGCACCCATTTTTCCATGTTTCATGCTTAAAGAAGGTTATATGTGACAAGCTCCCAGTTCAAACAATATTGCCAAAAATCAAAGAGGAGGGAGAAATCGTATTGGAACCTGAAGCAGACAAAGAAACAAGAACTCGACAACTACGAAATCGATCAATTTCATAGTATCTAATCAAGTGGAAGAAATTACCCGTTGAATATTCCACATGGGAGGAGGAGAATTTTATACAGAAGCATCCATAATTACTCAAGCATTGAGTACAACACTTTTTTGGAGGAGAGGGGCATGTTAGGTCCCTATAATACTAATGATTCCCCCATTACTATTGTCATTGTATCCCTTATTGTTATTGTTGTGCCCCTATTGTTCCCATATTGTTATTATTGTGCCCCATAGAAGCCCACTATTTTTATTTGTTATGCCCTTATATTATTATTGTTAGGTCGGCTTTGGTTATATTGTGACCCCTTAGACTCCTATATATAAAGGAGGTTTTGTCATTTTTGTCATCCAAGAATTGTTCATTTGTGTAATGTAAAGGAGGTTGCCCCCTCGAAGAAGCTGATTTCTAAGTCGTTGATCTATATTTTTTATCTTTTTGTGAGCTGGTTTCATAACACTACTATCACCTCAGTGGCCTCTCTCCAAGTATTTAGTTGTGGATGTTATCCCCACAAGGGAGACTTCCCTAAAGAAATCACCAACAATATATTCAACAAATAAGGATTCAAAGGTGATATAAAACATAATGGTTGTAGGTAAAGGATATGGCAAGGCCATGATGGCCATGATAGGACATATAAGCAATCAAATACACATTCCACCAATTCTAATAGAGAAGAAGAGAATTGCTATAAACTAGGGTTTTATTGGTAGGAAAATTTAGAGCATGCAAAGCATATATCATCCAAGAAATAGCCTCAAGAGGTCGATTCAATAAAATATCAAAGGATATCAAGTGGTAATACATGGAAAAGGAAACTTTTGGAGATTTTAATGGTTTATTATGCATACACCATCGAACAAAACTTAGGTGCCAATCCTAATTTTGGGATAAAGATGCAATAAATACTAGATTTTCTCTGTTTAATTTATCCAATGCAACTTTTATCAACTGAATAATGACATATAGATGCAAATTTACCATTACATGCAAATTTAATCCAAACTCTAAACTTAGCTACCAAGAATTTAAGAAAAGAGAGAAAGTTAGGATGATCACCATAGCTAGACTAGCACCTTCTCTCAATTGGGAAATGGATTCAATTAGGGTAAGGTTGATGATAGAGGGAATTGGATGAAGAGGGTGGAAGAGTAAGTTTTTTCTCTTAGGAATTGTACTAACTTCTCTATGCGGAAGATTTAATTTCAAGGGATGCATAAACCAAGTTCCCTCGATGGATTCTTGCAAAACAAATTTTACATACCATATAAAATCAAGACTTCAAAAAATATATTGCATTTTTTAATATGGCACAAATAGAAACCCTAATTTCAGAAATATAGGATGCAAAATGGAAGATAATAACAATAAATTTACACAATTTCTACAAGAATGACTTCATCCATCCCATACAAGTCTCTCCATGCACTGAAATATCTCTCCCAAGATAATTCGCTCAACTAAATATCCATTATGTCAAACAAAAAAGAGAGATATAGTGAGCGCTTCTTAAGAGGAAGAGAAGTGAGCCATTGTTTGATGATACAAATGAAAGTGAATTCACTATATATTTTAATGAACCTCCAAAAACACACCCTAAAAAAAATTTCTTATTGACTAATTTACAGTATACAAACATTACTCCACAAGATTATCATTCAATGCTATGATACTGACTTATTTATTAACCAAAATTTTCCTTCATGGTATTTGAACATAAGTTAGTTTTTAAGTTTTACCCCCAGCTAAGATCATCTCATTTCTATTTCATTTAAGTGTGCCCTTAACCTTGTCACAAGGTTCGATATGGGGACATTTAACCCATTACATCCTTCACTTAATATGTTTTACAAAAATAGTAGGCTTAAAGTTATTTTAATGTCCAAGGTAGAATTTTTATACAAAAATATACACCCCTTTAATGGATCAATGTGAGGTTTGATTCCTTATCTTGTTTTGTAAAAATATTATTATAAAACTTATGGTTTTTCACCCTCTTCATTCCTTTATGATAAAGTTCTAAGTCACTTTACTTTAAATCCTATGCTAAGGTATATGGTGTGGTTTTATAGGTTATATGTTTTAATCACTTAAAAATTGTATGGTTTGATGTACCCTACCAATGGCCACCATGATATTCAATCTTTCGACTTTCTCGTTAAATTATAGATAATACACCATTAAATCAAGCTTTGATAAGCTTTACATTTGACATACGAGTTTAATTGCAGGAACTGTGATTTACAAATGGAAAACAAATTTCATTTATGTCGAACCTACTTATCCACATGGTTCATTTCTATTTATCCACACAAGTCTTACCCCACCTAGCCTCATGTGACTCCACTTGGTAAAATGTAAACTTTTTATCGACGACTATTATTTAATCTTCTCAATCCATCAATGATCATTGTTAGGGTTTACGATTTGGCCTTATCAACCTTCTCTCTGTTAGTTCATTCAATCGTTCTCTTTTGGTTTTTTGACAAAGCTTCACTCTACTCTGCTACAAGGCTCTCTCAACTCACCAATTTATACTAGGTTAAGAATAATGGAATTCACTTTGTCCTTTAGGCTTAAACCCTTCACCTTTGACAGAGATACATGACTCAATGTTGTCGAGCAAATATAAATAAAGTTGTTTATTTCTTATGAGATTTCTACATTTCTTTTGCTATTTGATCGAATGGTTTATTTTAATTGTTAATTTATTTGCTAGGGCTTGAAGGTTACGATATCGAGAGTCTTCTCAGTCTCTGTCACAGGTGAGGAAAAATTCTTCCACTAGCTTGTGTTTTAATTGAACTTGTTACAGGAAAGTGCTTTTGTTCCCTATCTTTCTAGGTAATACTTTGTTTTCCATTCTTTTCTGTAAATGGCATTTTGTGTGTGAGAGAGAGAGAGAGAGAGATACAATTCAAGGTTCTGAAATGCCCCTTTTCATTTCTATTTTCAGACTTAACACGAAGATATTGAGTTGTTTACAGCTTCCTCTCGACAAGATTTCAATATCGGAAAAAGGGTTCATTTCCAAAAGGTATGAAGTTCTGTTCCTTCAAAGTAATTAAAACCACCATTGCTCGTCTTATGTTCTTGGTATAATTTCTTGGTCTATTTATGAATTTTGGGGTTTCATAACTGAAAACCTAGCATACCCTGGTCTTTTTAGCCATGGGTAAAGCTTGGCATGAATCTTTGTACAATGGAAGCGATTAGATATATTATGTCATGGGTTAATTTTTTCTTATACATAAGTTCTATTGTTCACAGGGTTTTAACCCTTCCCAAAATTATTAATTTTAAAATTCCTTTGCATAATTTTGACATAATTTGTAACTCCAACAAGTAAAGGATATGGTTCCTTGAACCTAAGGTTCTCCTCAAATATATTGGATACCAACTGTCTCTTTTTTCTTCGTTGTTCATGTTTATTTTTAATGCACCACTACTTATATTTTGGTATTGTTGGAAATTCACAAGTACATTCCTTCTTTGGTGTTTTTCGATAGTTTTTCTTTAAACATGTTGTGGAACCTTTCCTGTCCCTTAATGAGTTCGGTGTCTTCCCTTACATGTTGAATGCTCTTGAACTCCTGGTTTCTTCATGTGTATGTTGTTGATTCTCCCATCGAGGATAGTGATACTAAGGTTTTGTTTCTAAATTAGTTACTAGGGTTCTATTTGAAATTAGTTTCCATGGATATTATGTAGGACATTATCCTAAGGGGAAATTTAAGGTTAAAGGAAAATATGCCTTGTTTGTAATTTTCTAAAATGACCATGGTTGGAAGCCTTTGGTCAATGGGTATTGGTATTATTACTTTTTTCACATAGGTCTTTTCAACCATTCTCTTAGCAACTAAATTTCGTAAAAACTATATTGTGTGTTGGGTCTTTGTTTAATAATATAGAATGGATTGGTACATAAACTGTGGTTTCTTTATTTATCTACTATTTTCAGAATTTACAATATATTCTATTGTTATTATTTCAATATTTTCATGCTTTTAAAGAAATTCTAAGATATATATTGGGGTGGCGGAAGGGGCAGGTATTCTTGTTAATCCCGATGGGGTAATTGTTGAACGGTATGCTTGGGATTTGGGCAGGAACACAAACAACCAAGTAGAATCCTATAGGTTATATTTTAGATTCACTTTAGTTCAACAAAAAGGAATCAAGTATATGAACATATTGGGTGACTCTCTCTTAGTATAGAACACATGAACTCAAACATTGTAGCCTAGAACAAAAAGATAAATCAAATTCTAAAGATAGCCCTTGGCTTTCTCCCTCTCTTTGGGCATCTGCAATTCTTTCATATCTTAAGAAGTCTAAATAAGGAGGCAGACATGCAAGCCAATTTAGCTTTCCAAATGAAATAAAGTTGCAACCAGGTAAATGGAATTGAAGACTACCTTCCCATCCTCTAAACCTGAGCATGAAAGTCCTAAATTTGAAGACAAATCCTTCCTCCTATTTGAAAGATCTAACTCAAAATTCATGCACCTTGGAGTTAAAAGGTATAAAATCCTATGCTACCCCTACCCTCCCTTGCGATGAATTATGCTTGTCTCCTTATGTTCCCTCCCCCCTTCTTCTCCTCCACCTCTTCTCCCTCCTTGCGTCCCCCTCTCTGAATCCCTTATGTCGTCCACTTCCTCAACCTCCTCATTTCCCCCTCCCCCTCTGCTCCTTCCCCTCACATTTTTCTTGTCACATCCAACATCCCTATTGGCGTCCCCTCATCCTCCACATCTGGCATCTGTCGTGCATCATCCTTACCTCACTCTTGACTTGTGGTCACATATCTCAGTCACCCTGGACACTTGGTGAGGTGAAAGGAATAAGTGTGAGAACTCTATGTGTTGAGTTTCGTAATCGGGCCCGTAGCATGAACCAACAAACCAGCTTCATGGTAGAATCCTCATAGTGTGAGCCTCATTTAATTCCTCATGGCTAGATTAGATGGCTCGAGCGAGGGACAATTAATTTGCATCAAGTGGGAGTCATTTACGGCTTCAAGATAATCATGGCAGGAAATTGGGACCCCAAAGGTATGTAAGAAATCTCTTGACCCAAGTACTTCTATAAATTGGGGAATAATGGTCTCAATTTCTGCAATAGAAAGGACTCTACTAAGAAGGTTGTGGGTGGAAGGATTCTCTGGAAAAGCTGGGATTGTTTGTGGGAAATTATAGTTGTTGAGTGTTACCCCTAGGTAGATTTAATTTCCAGAAGGTTCCAGATAGGTGAGTGACATTTCCTTAATATTATTACCAAAGAAATCAATGTTGGGGATCATATGTCATGTTATTGTAATATTCTGGGCGTTGTGGTGTCAATTGGGTCATTGTATTTAGTTCCTCTGTGTCAATTTGGGTCTTTTTCCTCCTCAATGCCATATGGACAATGTGGAGTCTATTGGGTTCTTATTCCTCCTCTGTGGCATTTGGGTCATTGCCTCTCAGGTTGGTGTTAATTGCAAGAGAGTTCCAAACTTGTGTGTGCCATTTTCTATAGTTAATAGCTAAAGAAATCATTGTTGGGGATCATGTGTCATGTTATTGTGCGATTATGGGCGTTGTGGTGTCAATAGGTCATGGTTGTTAGTTCCTCTGTGTCAATTTGGGTATATGTTTCTCCTTAGTACCATCTAGGCATTGTGGAGTTAATTTGGTTATTGTCTCTCCTCTGTGGCATTTGGGCCATGACCTTTGTTCCTTCGTCGTAATTAGGTCTCGGGTTTTACCTTGGATTATCTCTTTCAAGTAGACAACATGGATTCTGAATCTTGGGGATATCGACTTTGACACTCGGGTCGAGTGGTGGGTCATTCTAACCGAAATTGAGAGAATTTCCCTCCTCTGGCCACTTTCTCCCCTCATGCCTATGGCCCTTGTGAACATGAACATTATGAATTAAGGGCGAATCTGCCAAATCTTCAGAAAATTTTTCAAAGACAACGTGAAGAAGCCTGCGAAATGCATGAGAGAAGCATCAAGAAGAGCCAGGAGATACATCAACTGGAAGATGAGTTGTGTGCACTGCACAATGAAATTGAAGAACTGCAAATTAAACTGGTTGTGAAGAAATTTTAGAATGCAAAGGAATCAACTGGAATTGATCTCAACAAACCTGTTGAACCGGATGACTAGACTTCCTCATTTTCTAGTATTTTATGATAAATTTTAACTGCATTTTTATTTTAGGGCAGTACTGTAAGGATTATCCTAGTATATATGTAAATGCTTAGTGACATTTTAAAAATTTGAAAAGCAAATGTGATTGTACAACTAGTCTGCAAACAAATATGTCCATGGATGGCAAAGAAATCAAATTGTAACATCCCGTTTTTGTTGCGACCGAGCGTGGAATAATATAAATCTACTACTCTTTATGGTTAAAAAAAAGTTCCACCCATTGATAGGTTCCTTTCTATGTTGGCTATAACCCATATTTTACTTACTAACTTTATTATACTGGACTTTCCACAGATTAACTATAGAGCATTCTACTATTTTCTAAATTTTTATTATGTTTATATCTTTTAGTGACAATATCATATTTGGCCTAAGGTCGTGACTCAAATTTCCTTCTTTTCTGATGTATATTAAACCGATTCGACCAAATCTTTGGTCTTTATTTTATTATATAACTAATGTATCATCTTAGCTAGAATTAGATACAAAAAAAGGATTGTTTCTAGCGTATCCCATGTAAACTATCTCAAATTCTTACTGAGATATGCCATTATCTATTAACTTATTTACAGGCACATTGAACTTTAAATTATTGTATATACATTCAAAGATAAATATTTCTCACAGAATACTCCAGAAATTCATTATGTAGTAAAATAAAATACTTTTTCTATTTAGATATTTGTATTATGACCTTTATTATTCTTTGTATATACAAAATGCTTGAACCTTTTCAAATAGTTGAAGAATATAAATTCTATTTTTTTCATTTGCATGCATATTCAGAAAAACTTGCAAACTATAATAATAGTCCCGCTACACAAATTTTCACAATGAAGCACTTCGCAAGTAACACCTACTTAAACGTACACATTATTTAGTGTACCGAATTGTCAAATTCTTTCTGGAAAGTAATACCATAGTTGCAATGCTCCTCCCAACCTTGAATCCCCCTCCTGGATGAGTCCCTGTGAGCTTTATGTTGAAGAATCTAAGGCAATCAGAATTAAAGTGATTCTTCTTAGCATGATAACAATTTGTGAAGTGTTTTTACAATTTTATCTTAGCTTGATCTTCTTGTCATTATTAGTGTGTGTGTTTACTTCATCAAACTGCTACCAAGAACACAAGATGTTTGGCATTCTTCCAGGGCCAAAAGCTCTCCCTCTTGGAGAGGAAAACCCCGCACAAAAATTCTTCTTATAGAGATCTTCAATTGACGAATACCAAGACCAAGACCATTGACCTATTATGCCACTCCAATACCAAAACACCAATCCTCTTCTATGTCACTACTGAGATCATCATCATCAATGCTGCTACACTGATGTCATCACATTTGCACTACTATTGCACCTTCACTAAGATCATCCTTGTTGCTCCTTCACTGAGACCATCATTGCTGCAATATTGAGGCCTTCACAATAGTATCATTGAGATCATTTGCTACTACATCTTTCCTACACCTTGTTGCACTGAGATCAATGCTACACCCCAAGATAATGAGATCACTAAGATATAAGAGTTGTATCAAGATCAATATCGTGATCTACGATCTCATCTATGCCTGGATCAATACTATGTAGGCCGAGAATGTATTACAAAGATCCTCTTTATCACAAGTGTATCAAGACTATGACTATGTTTAATATGTTGAGACAATGATCACCAAGTATGTGACTGTGTCTAGAATGAAAGCTAATATAGTGTGTTGTTGTGAGATCACCAAGTTACATGTATTCTAAGGTTGTTAGGAGACATGTTTGAATCTTCTCAATGTGATATACTCCGAAATTTTGTTTGTCACAATCATTCTGAGAATTTTAGTGCTACTCTAGGATTCCAAAGTTCTTCTTTACCATAGAAGAACAATGACTATGTTCCCTTCACTGAGATGTGCACCACCGAGGAGGAGAGGACAATCATCTTCCTCACTGTGATCATCACTGAAGATGTAGAGACCACCGATATCCTATACCCAATTAATATCTCCTTTCTGCACCTCATCTGAGACCCTACAACACTATGCTTGACCGAGAATGTGAGGAGGCCGAGATGTTATTTGTGGTGCCCATGTCAAACACAAATATACTAGCCCGAAGTCCTTCTTCCTACACCTTCAACCCATCCGAGGATGCAGACAAATCCGAACTTTTGTACTTCATATTTGCAGATACCCTAGCCACATATTTATAGTGGTTGCTCCTTGAAAATAAGCTGACTTGTCAAGTGAAACATTGTGTCTCCTAGTTTTGAGCCGACATGACATTTAAATATATATATTTGACGCTGACATGATGTTTTCTTCAACGTTTTTCTTGTTGCCTTCTATAAGAGGATTGTGCTTGTCTTTGGAGGGCTTCTACACACTTTTGTAGACTTGAGTACATTACACATAGGCTCATGACATGACTCTTTGACATATTAATAAATCCTAAAGACATCAAGAAGAATTATTTGACCTAATGACACTTCTTTCTCATGAAACCCATGCAGCAAGGCATACAAAATAAATTTATTCTCTTTTATTACATCATTTATAAAGATAATATCATTATGAAAACCGAGCCTAGTTACACTTTCTTCAACATTCCCTCTTAACGAGGGAGGTATTCATAATGGTACTTGGTCATTCCCAATCTAAAGAATTTCTCATAAGAAGAATCATATTTGCAATCCATCTGTTATAGCATCATTTCAACCAACATTGTTTTCATTTAGCGAGGCCTTGACTAGCATCTCTATCTCTCACTTAGATCAAAGAACACAATGTTGGCGAGACCAATGACTGATAGACACGCATCATCATTGTCTCTCTTAGGGTCATACCCACCCGAGTGTTCTCTGAGTATGCCCTACTAGGACTATTCTCATCTTGGGTTCCCAACCCTCAAGAATATCAGTCCTCTCGCCCACTCTTGTCTTGGATACCCTACCACATCCTCAAAGAGTGTCGGATGTTAGATGATTACACAATCCTCCATTCTTTCTTCCAAAATGAAGACAAGAATGTCATGTCTAACTCTCCCTCTTAACTAGGGATGAATTCCAAGTTTCTCTTTACTCAGAAACTTACTCATGTTCCTTTAATCTTAGGAACCTTCCAGAGCTCCCTCTTAAACAGGGACTCTATCATCAGTACTTTATAGGGTCTTCTAGTTGATTGATGATCCAAGACCTCGATGTCATCAATTTCTTCATATGTAGGGTTTAGCCATCCATCACTTTCCTCCATCATGTCATTCCTTCTTTCCCAGAAAGTATCCTCCCTAGCTTTACATCTGGGGCCTCCTTCATAGGGCCATCTATCTTCACTTTTCCTTCAATGGTGATTGCTCTAGATCACAAGGTACATAGTTGTGACACCCTTCACAACTCTCATTACCTTGGCCCTACACACATACCCAGAAGTTCTCCAAGAGGTCAGAAACCAAAAACAAATCACATATTACCTTTTTGGTGATGGCCTTTTCCAGTGACATCTTCTTGTAGGTATCAACACCCTGCATACATATTGACACATCTCCCAAAGATATATGTTGTTCAGGGTCATCTTTTCAAACTTCCATCAGAGTCTTCATATCTTTTTGGGAGATTTCATAGTCAAATCTTCCTGATCCTTTGAATGTTGATTGCCTTCATCATGGTTGTATATTTTACGATCTCTTCCATCCTCACACCTTCCATTCCCAGGAGATTTCAATTAGAGTTTCTTAATTGTAGTCAGCAACCTCATACTTCATCTGAGGACATATTATGTTGATTTCATCTAGTTTGACTTAAGCCTTCCAGCATCCTTTCAAAGGAGCAGATCTTTTTGCTGGAAACGATACTGAGAGGGGGGGTGAATCAGTATTATCAGATCAATAATTTTTCATTTCCCAAACAGATTTATATACGCTACTTCTATGAAGTGAACTAGCTTGTACATGCTACTATGATTAGTGAAACCAATGTATACCGAGAGAACTTGTGATTTATTTAATTTATCATGTGTTGATCTATAAACAGTGCATCAGTAACTTATTAAACAGTGGAGTAAAAACATAATAAACCATCACACATAAGCAACACATATGAACACAAGGTGGAAACCCAATGTGGGTGAAAACCACCTATTGCTAATGTCTCTGTCTTCTTTTAATAATAAGAAAATATGTTTACAATCTTGTACTGGTACAGACTCGTACCAGTACGCAGACACCCACCTGCAGAAGGCTACAACCTTATTTCATTTTCTAGCTTCTACTAGAAGGAAGCTACAACCCCCTAGCTCTTGTACTAGCAAATGTGTTTACTGGTATGTAGGCACTCGCCTATAGAAGGCTACGATCTTCTCTCTTCCTCCAGGGACCACATTTCATAAATTTTCAGATTGGATGCTCTTGGTACACAAAAATACACATGAAGGCCTTGTTTCATCAAATTTTCATACTGGACCCATCAGAACTTTCAAACTGCATCAACCAATAATCAGTTAATTTGAACAGTCAGATCACTGTCACCAGAACACTATGCTAAACCTAGAAACCTACATCATCATTCAGAACCATCTGCAACCTCAAAAATCATACATCATAATGTATATGCTACTTTACTAAACCCAACCTGTGTGTATACGCTACCTCCTTTAATCAAACTTGCGTATACCTTCAAAACTACTAAAACATAGAACTTTTGAATCAAGTTTGTACTAACCAGCAATATATTGAACATCTACTGTCAATTTATAGAGCTTTACACAGGCAGTAGCAGAGATCACCCTTCTCACTTATACAATCAATCAATCAGATAGCAAACTCCTTATGCATTCAGTTTTTCATTCAGATCTAAGAAGAATTCATTGACAGACAATAGTAAAACAATAGAACTGATCAGATAGATCAGTCAGGCCTAAAGAAAGGGATTTTACTTTATATATGCTACTTGGAAGAGTAGAACTTGTGTTTACACGCTCTTTTACCGAGATGAACCAGCATACAAATATGAAAATATTAACTCATAACTTTGTTGTTATTCAGGATTTCAGACAAACTTGGATCATGACATTTAAATAATAAAACAGGTGTACACAATTAGATCTAGCCCAACCAATATCAGATCATTCAATGATAAGTCATTTCAGGTCTCATGATCTTGATCCAACATTGAATTCAAGGTGCACAAAATATTTCAAATCAAATTACCAACATAGCCCCTGCAACATAAAATATACTTCAAATAGAAGTATTCCTTAGAAACCCTTTTCACTTGCACACCTTGGCCTTATGATCTTCTCCTCCTTATATAGTTTTAGGCCTTTCTCAATACCTCAGACCAAAACCACTTAGGACCCGTGGTATTCTTGGGCGGGATCAAATAGTCGTTACTCCACTCAATATTGTGGGTTAATACCATGGTATTGACCCCTGGTATTCTCTACTCTTGAAATTCCTTGATTTTCCAACCTGTACGCGTTTTTCCTCTTGCAGGAGTGCGTGTATACGTATACATGCTTTTTGTTCTGTGGACCTGCGTGTATACACTGTTTTGACTAAGTGGACCTACGTATACATCTTAAACTGCTTTTCACCATCCTTTACCTTCAACTTCTTCATTCTAATTAGTAGAATTTGGTTCCATCTTCCTGTTCTTCTGTACCAATGCCCTGTTACATCTAAATGGATCTGTTACACTTTGGGTTGCCTTTCATCAAAACTGAACTGACCTGTGAATGAGTTTCCATCAAGGACAACACTTGTATAGTAATGCCAACAATCTCCCCCTTTGGACTTGATGGAAACCATGCTAGTGTTGATTACTACAAGTTGTAGACACTGTTAGAGATAACAAGAAACACCAAAATACTCTCCCCCTTTGAAATAAAGGGCAAAGGGTGGACCAAGTTATTCTCCCCATTTGATATACATTATGATGTCCATGCTCCCCCTGAGTACATGTTGAGTCTGCAGACATATGTTTCAAAAGAATTACATGACTCTATAACTCAACTAAGCGAGTATGACCTCCCCATGACCAATGACTCATACATACATCAATCACCCAACCAAGTGGGGATAAATCATATTTGACTCATCCACCCAACCAAGTGGGGATAAATCATATTTGACTCATCCACCCAACCAAGTGGGGATATGCCAATTATTTTTACATGACATAGATACAACAATTATTACATCATCCATCCCATGCAAAATGGGGATACAAATTACATCATATGTCCAATAGGACTCATTGAAATATAGACCATTACAAAAGAAGTCATATCACACCCTAGATCTTTACATGACTTATGCAACAAATGATATAAGTATTTGAAGCCATAGTTGAACTCAACAACCATGATACCAACAATACTGAATGTGAGTGAAGGCCAATGCTCCCCCTGAACCTGTGCTACCTGTGCATTGTCAACAAATCATTCATCAATGCATCTTTGTCAGTCAAATAAAAATAAATGAACAAAGCATACTATCACACTATAATCATCAATATCAGACGGAGCACCCATATTAGAGTCTGACTCACTATTTTTCTCTCAGAAAAACATATACGCTCCTTCAGCCACAAAAACCCACGCATATACACGACTATACTTCATGAAACCCACGTATAATAACTTTACTATGAAAACTGGATTTAATAGCAGGATGATGCAGCAACTATTCTCAGCTTTTGTCTGAGATATTAAAATGTTTCTCTCGCAAGCGGTTTAGTGAATATATTAGCAACTTGTTCTTTGGAGGGAACATACTCCAATTTAACCTTTTGTTCAAGAACTTGTTCTCATAGAAAATGGTACTTAATGTTTATGTGCTTGGTCTTGGAGTGCATGACATGATTTTTCGAAATACTGATGGCACTTGTATTATCGCTAAAATGGAGATGGGTGGAGTACATGTGATCTAAATGTCTTGCAATGTTTGCATCATCCAAAGTAGTTGTGTGCAGCAAGATGCAACAACCACATATTTTACTTCAGCTATAGATAATTCAATCGTTCTGAACCATGACACTAACTAATAACCCATATATAATGCACCTCCACTAGTGCTCTTTCGATCATCAACATTTCCTGCCCAATATGCATCTGTATATGCACGAAGAGTAAGGTATGTATCTTTAGGATACCATAGTCCTGAGTCCTGAGTTCCTTGAAGATATTTGAAAATTCTTTTGACTGCTTAGAGATGTGATTCCTTTGGATTTGCTTGGAACCTTCCAAAAATTCCTACTGCATGCATGATATTAGGTCTAGTACATGTTAGATAAAGAAAACTTCCATTCATATATCTGTAAGTTGTTTGGTTTACTGCTGGTGATTCATCATTAGAACTGAGACTGCATCATGTTACCATTGGAGTACATACTGGTTTAGAATCTTCCATTCCATACTTCTCCAAGATCTGCTTGAGATATTTGGTTTGTGAAATAAAGATACCATCTTTTCTTTGTTGTACTTGTAGACCAAGAAAATAAGTAAGTTCACCAAGTAAGGACATTTCAAATTCTTGTTGCATCACTGAAGCAAAATTCGGACTCATGGATTCTTTATTTCTACCAAAGGTGATATCATCAACATAAACAACAATAATTAGTAGTTTATTATTTTCAACCTTTATGTATAAATTGCTATCTGCAGAACCTTTTATGAAACCTTGTTGTTGTAGATATTTGTCAAGGTGGTAATACCAAGCCCTTGGAACCTGTTTCATACCATAGAGAGCCTTTTTAAGCTTGCATACGAGTTTTGCATCATTTCCAAGAATGAATCCTTCTGGCTGTTCAATATAAACTTCTTCTTCTAAATCTCCATTAAGGAATGATGATTTTACATCTATTTGATATAATTTGAATTTTCAAAAACTAGAAAGAGCAAGAAACATCCTTATGGCTTCAAGTCTGGTAACAGGTGCAAAATTTTCTTCAAAATATATACCTTCTTGTTGAGCATACCATTTACAAACAAGTATAGCCTTGTTTCTAATAACTTCTCCATTTTCATTTAGCTTGTTCTTAAATATCCATTTTGTTTCTATAACATTTTTATCATGAGGTATAGGAACTAACTCCCAAGTATCATTCTTTTCAATTTGCTCAAGTTCATCATCTATGGCCTTGACCCAACATTCATCTTTGTAGGCTTCATTTACATTCTGAGGTTCGGTGGAGGATAGTAATGCTAGATAGCCTGAGGTCCCTGTAAGAGTTCTTCTTGTTTGTACTCCAGCCCCCTTTTCTCCTAGAATTTGAGATTCTGGATGATTCATATGAACATCCCTGGATGGAGACTTTTCCCTGTCTGTTGTATCTTCTTCTGGTGCTTCATTGGTTTCTTCTTCTATATCATTTTGATTTGATGCGGGAAAGAATTCCCCAACTTCCTCACTGTCATTTTCCTCTGTTGATTTCATTTGTTCCGGATTTTTGCATGCTTCATCAATTACAACATCAATGTTTTCAACAATTTTCCGAGGTATTTTATTATAACATTTGTATCCTTTACTTCTGGATGAATAACCAAGAATAATTCCTTCATCTTCTCTGGGTTCGAACTTACCAAGTTTTTCATCAGTCCTTTTCATGAAACATTTGCTTCCAAACACTCTAAAGTGTTTTAAAGTAGGAGGCTTACCATACCAAAGTTCATATGGAGTTTGATTGCTATTTATCCGAACATTTTCTTTGTTGAGAATAGTCACAACAACAAATGCAGCTTCACCCTAGAAGGTTGCAGGAGTTCCAGATTCATCAAGCATTTGCTCGAACCATTTGTTGAACTGTTCTGTTGATTCTTTCCACCACGCCATTTTGCTAAGGAGTTCTTGCGATGGAGAATTTCCTATTTATTCCATGTTGTTCACAAAAGTCAAATAATTCATCTAATATGAATTCTCCCCCTTGATTAGATCTAAGACATTTTATTTTTCGATCTGATTCATTTTCAACTAAAGCTTTGAAGGCTTTAAACTTTTCAAATGTTTCATCTTTATGCTTTAGTGGACCTATCCAACACATCCTGGAAAAATCATCAATAAATAAAATAAAGTATTCTTCTCCACAAGGTGACATTTTCCTTGTTGGTCCACATAAATCAATATGGATTAGTTCAAAAGGCTTACTTGCTGATCCTTCTTTTTCATTGAATTGAACTCTAGTTTGCTTACCGACTTGACATGGTTTGCATATGGTATTTTCTTGGATGCTAATATCTGGAAGATCATGAACCGCCTTGAGCCTACATGCTTTTCTTATTTGAGAAAAGCTTAGGTGTCCCAATCTTTTATGCCATAGCAAGTTTTCATGGGTTTTGCTTAGATAGAAATTTTGTTGTCCTCCTTTGAGCATGTATAAGTTTTTTTGAGTTCTTGTTCCTTTGATCACGGTCTTTCCTGTATCAAGCTCATGAACCACACATCCATTTGATCTAAACACAACTTCATTTCCTTGATCACACATTTGACTGACACTCAACAGGTTATTCTTTAAAGCATCTACATACATGACATTTCCAGCTTTAACCTTTTCTTTCAAGAAGATAAAACCTTTACCGTTAATGATAGCTGGAGTGTCATTTCCAAATGAGACATTCTTTTCTTTTGCTAACGCATTATATGAATGAAGTTTCTCTTTATCACCTGTCATGTGTTTGGAGCATCTATTGTCGATGTACCACTACTTTTCTTGTCCTGCCACATCTTTCTGATTGAGATTCCTTCTTTCTCCATATCCTTGGATTCAATGATGTTTGCTCCTTTTTAAGTGATGGCCAAAATTTGCTCCTGCATTCAAATTCTTATTGACCAAAGTTGTTACAAATCGAACATTCTAATTCATTTTCAAGAGGAGAAAAGTTCTTATAGGAACTTTTATTGATTCTTGTTACACTCTTTTGATTCCATGCTTCTCTAATCATGATGGTTTTGTAAGAAACACATTGAGCAGCCTTATGCCCTAAGTTATGACATGAAAAACATTACCCATTAAAGAAGTTTCTACGATCATAGAATCTTTTGGCATTGTTTACCTGTTGGTTGAAGCTTCTACTGATATTCATCCTTGGAGTAAATTGGGTATGATTTCCCTGATGAGTAATTTTAGGCCTTTGTTTACGATTGACATACTGTTCACTGGTCTTTGCTGCATCAAGATAGCGTCTGGTGGAGGCTGACGACTTCTATGATTGAGATGATTCTTCTGTATATCCAAGACCTATCTTTATCAGAGGAGAACTGTCACACGGAATTTGTCAAGGGTGCGGACACGACTGACCTTCCTAGAAGTCTAAGACGTTCTAATGACAAACAAGACAAAATGGAGTGATCTTTCTCTAAATACACCTTTTACAACATGAAAACTACAAGTGTTTAGGCTTACCTTATTCCAAAACGCTGTTGTTGAAGTCCGTTCTTGACGATCCGAATGAGCTCCTCCTTCAAGTCAATTCCTGCAACCACAAACAATCAAACAATTACCAAGCACTTGCATTTCATATAATAAAACATATATTCAACATGCAGACCAAGGAACACATGAAATAACTCATTAACACAAGCTATTGAGAAAAATAAACCAGTTTGTATTAATAACGAAACAAAGAAACTCTTACAACCTGGCCTTGGTGTTGTGCAAGTTCCTCCCAGGGTCCATCAAGGGTTTTCCTCTACTTTGACAAAGCTCACCCTCTCCCAAGTAGAATCAAGTGAAGACAATCTCTCCTCACAAAGGCTCTAATGGAAGACCTAAATCCTGCAGCATTTACCCAAAGAAAATGTATAGCTCCAACCTCTTCTCCTTCTGGCTCAATGCCTTTATTTATAGTGCTGTAAAGAGGTTATTCAGGTCCACTATCAATGGGATCATCCCCCTCTTTGGGTGGGATAGCTCCCTTATTGATGGGATAAGTTCCCTCTTAATAGAGATACATGAACCAACTGGAGGCGCATCCATTTCATCAAACCGACCTCTAGAATGTTCTAGAAGTAACCACAAGTAACTTTTTCAAGATAAAACTCGCGCATTTTGCCTTTTACAGAGGGACGCACCTGTCCCTTAACATAAAGAGCGTCCATGGACGCAGATTTTGTGAACATGGTCAGCGTCCCCGCAGGTAAGGCTAGAGAGAACCTGCGACCCCAGAGATAAACATAGTTTTTACAAGACTTTCTCTCTTCTTTGAGTTTGAGATGGATAACAGAGGCATGAGACTTGCCTAAGAGGGTAGCATGACTGTTGATTTGAGCCATACTAACTGTAAGTAGTCAAGGTGACATTTTTTAGTGTAACAGATTGCCCCCTAAAGTGCGAAGCCTGGAATAGAATAGGGTTTTGTAATTCTAGGAAGGGTGAAGCGCTTTATCATTTCAAGGATTGTCTTGTGGATGGCCTGGTTGGAACCTGCAATTTTCAACACAAAATACATGGATAAGATTATATCATCACTGAGGTAGGCATTCCCATACTCAGATTCAAAACTTTAACTAATGGACTAACTATTCTGATACAGGAATGATCTTGCAGTACATCATTTTAATAGACTTTTGTAGACACAGTATGGACGCAGCCATCTGTTTATGATTAGTCTACATAGATAATGAATACAAAACTCCTCGCAGCCTGGATGGTAGAAACTAGATCCAGGGTCTTCACTTCTACTTCCCGAATTGGTACGATTCTAGCCATGTGATTAAATGATTCGATGTCGAACATGGTAGAAACCACTTGATTACCAGTCAATGATGTAAACTGTTAACAAGCGTGAGAGAAACCACCAGTAATGTCAATGGTTCTCAAAGTACCAAGCACAACCCGTGAAATGTGAATAGATGTTTTGATGTCGAACACTTCACGGAATCCTTTGATCGAAAGTCAATGATGTAAACTGACGTCAAAGGCGAGAAACCTGCCATTGATGCATGCAGACTTCAAGGTACTGTCGATTCCTAAGTCATCTTTCTAGATAATGTGTCGATGTCGATAGAAAGCGACCCGTTGCAGGCAAGCCCGCAACACGAAATCATTGTTCAAGTTGAAGAAATGTTGCTGTAAGGACTGACTCAGGGATGGTCAAATGGATGACAAGTATTTTGCAGATGAAAGTTTTGCTTGCAGACCTCTTGAACACATAACGACACAACAGATGGCTTGGTGACGAATAACTCAAAGTTAATCCCCGAAACCCGGTTAAAGACTTTCAAAGTGATTTGGTCAACTGTGAGGTAAAAGATTTCCCAACCCAGGTGAATGAAAAGTGTCGTGTTCAAGAGTGGTAATAAAGTTTCTTCTGAGACAAAAGGTGACAAACAGGTTCATTCTTCTCTCTTTTCCCCCACCATTTCTGGCAAGTACCTCTTTATTTTTAACAAGCTTGAGGAGGATAACATATGCTTGATTATAAGCTCATCCTTCGGACGAGTCCAACCTAGTTTAAATTCGAACCCTAGGAAGGAGTGGTTCGTTCCTGTTTGTAATTGAACAGGTCCTCTACTGTAAAAGTTTAACGAGCCCAGTATAGGAGAAACTCGGCGTTTTTCAATTTTAGAGAGTCTGAAAAAACTAAAGGAGACTCCACGTTGAACTTTTTCGTATATTTGTGTCCCTCAAGCCCGAAAAAGTATAAAATAATACCTGGGGGAACCGCTTGATCTTGCGACCAAGGAGTACTTTCATAATAGTGTCGTTGACCTGAAAAGTAAAAAGCGATCAAGGACACGTCGTTTTATTTCCTTATCGAGTTTGAAACGACAAAAACCCGGCAATCTTTTCCTGATTTTGCGGTCAGAAAAGAGCTAAAAGGGGACCGTCTTTTAATTCCGTTTTAACGAGTGAAAAAGAAACACTCGGCGATCTTTTCATGTTTTAGGAGTCAGAAAAGGGCTTAAAAGATGACTCTGATATTTTTGTTTGTGAAAAATTACAATTTCCCTCGAAATCCCTTTGTCCTGCACAAAAGCAACACATTACTCATACCTGTTTAAAATAGGCAAAAATACATTCAAAAACATCTTTTCATGGTAAAAAATGAACTAATTCATCCAAAAAACCTATAAAAAGACCTTTTACCATGTCATTTTTACCGTTTCACTGTTGAGGTTGAAAAAGGAGCTTTTGACAAGAAACTTCCCGTGGTCGCTGCGGAAAATCTGACCGTCGGAATCGAACGCCGTCTCATCCAGGTATTTTACACATCCTACTCTGCATTTCTATCCGTTTAGAATCAATTTTTAGGTTTTAGTTTCATTTTTTGGGGGGGTTTTGGTTTTGGAATGCGCCTCTCGGCGGACGCAGGTGCCCTTCGGGTGACCTGCGTCCCCCGACTTTTTCTCATACGGGAAAACGGTCGGAAGACGCAGCCCGCCTTCAGGCCAGCTGCGTCCGGGCGCCCTGTGCTACAAAGCCGGGGTGCGTCCTCCGAGAAACGCGCATTTCAAAACCCCAACTCTCTCAAAAAACCACCAAAAATTCCCAAATCAATTTCTAATTGCTATTTTTGATATGCAGGGCATTAATCATGTTAGACTGGAGAGAAAGAGAGCATGTAGAGGAAGATGAAGCTGCAATAAATCATCAACCTTCCCTGGATGCCCTAAGAGCATGCGGATTATACAAATATTGGACCATACCGGGCATGAGGGGCCAGGTAAGATTCTTGGAATGGCTGGTTGAGCGATGGAACGTTCAAGAACAATGCTTTTACATAGGAGGGCACCAGCTCGAGATAGAGCCCTCGGATGTATACTTTCTCACTGGCTTGCCAAACAGAGGTGAGCAACTCAGTCTTGCGGGGACTAGGCCGGGTGGCCAATCCCTTGATAGTCTCCGCGAGGATTGGTGCACACGTGGGGCTCACCATTCAAAAGGCATAGAGATAAAACACATCACTCTACCGGAACTCAAAGTCATAGCGTTCACGGTTACCAGAATTTGCGGCGCGGCCGCTTTACACATTGCTTCCGGATCCCAAATGCGGATGGCAATTGACTGTTACCAAGGCACCATTTTCAACTGGTGTGAAGCTGTGTCGGCTCATATGAAGAGCCAACTGACCAAGGCAAAGAACGGACGACTAAAGACTTTTGGATATGGGCCTATAGTCGTGAGCTTTGCCTTGGAGAGAATTCCAATGCTGATCCCTCAGCAACTCACTGTTGATATCTTGGGTCCTCGGCAGCCAAAGCTGATACGATGGGTTGCGGTGATGGCCCGGCATCCTGACGAGGGCGCGACAGTAGTTCGATTCTCAGATAGTTATTTTGACTGGTTAGAGGGCCAGCTTTTTGTGATACAGGACTTTCCGTATGCCGGAATGGATTTCAGAGGTGATCCGGACATGGTTCTTCCACAGGGAGAACAATGGGACGACAGAGGTACTTTTATTTTCACAAGTTTTCTAGTTATGTATTTTTTGTATTTTTTTTTATATATATCGTCTCAAAACTAATAGTAAAACTTTTTCAAAATGCAGATGTTGGTCCACAGCGTCCAGCCAACCTCCGGCCTTATGATAGACTACATCCAGCTGCACCGGTACCGGCCCCACAGGACGCGACAGCAGAAGTACTAGCTGAGTTGGAGCATGATCTAGAGCGTCTCACGGCAGATATACCTGAGACTACTATGGACGACATTCCTATCAGGCTTCAGCGCTTCGTAGTCGCGGTCCCTGGACCGTTTAGGAGATTTTTGCGTAAGGTAGCCCGCGCAGTGGTGTCGTACAGAGAGCACCACCAGTGATTGACTAGTCACTTTTGTAGTCACATGTGACATTTTTGACTTTTTGTACTATCATTTTGCCGATCATAAGGTGTTTTAAACCTATGATCGAAGACGATGTATATATTTTTTGACACACTTCTATCTATATATATATCACTATTACCGGCTTATCTTGTTTAACATGTATGATGAAATGTTTTTAAATTTACTTGCATGATTATTATAAATGTCTGTCCAACACTCGAGAAGCAATTGCATCTGCTAATGTATTCAAAGACCTTGGAATATGTTGATATTCAATGTAATCAAATTCACGTTCCAAGAGACGCACTCTCAAAAACAACCTTAATAACACAGGATTTCTAATGGCATAAACTCTATTAAGCTGTAATACAACAAGTTCAGAATCTAACCTCACTATCAAACGTCGAATTCCAAATGAAATAGATTCGGATAATAATTCAACCACTGCACTGTATTCTGCAATGTTATTCGTTGTTTGACCGAGGCTTACCCCATGCATAGAAACTAACTCGTCAGAGGGCGAATAGATAACCCAAGCTGCGGAAGAGATATTCCGTGTATTACGACAAGCACCATCAGCAAATCCAATGTATGTTTGGAGAGGCGTCGACATCTACAATATCAAGAGTAAAACCAAGATAAGCCAGAATAATGACGAAAAACCACACTCGCTAAGCTAAGCACACTGACTAAACTAACACACTTGCTAGCTAGAAAGGAAATCTAACCTATCTAAAAATTTCTCCATACCCATCATTTTAAGCATAATACCTCTTTAGGTAAAGTCCATTTCTGGGTTTACCCAAAGAGTCCCCATCAAAATCAACTAACTCATAAGCCCCTTTTGCTAGCTTTCGCTTTACAATGTAGGGCCCATGCCACATGGGAACGAATTTTCCGGCACCTAGCTTATCGTTAGCTTGATCATATAATAGTACTAGGTCTCCTTCCGAAAAACTTCGAGGGGTTACATTTTTATCGTACTGAGCTTTCATTCGTTTCGCGTGAGTCTCGATAGCTAAAGTAGCGTCACGTCGAGTCTCATCTAATTTAGCCAAGTATAATAACCGTTTCTCCTCTTCGGAAGTAGCTGGAAGTAATTCGACAGCCATTTGAAGTGATGGGATTTCGCATTCAATAGGTAACACAGCTTCTAAGCCATAAACTAGCTGGAAAGGGGTGAAACCTGTTGAATTTTTCACTGAAGTTCGATATGCCCATAGCGCCGAAAATAACATGTTATGCCAATTCGTTCGATGGATACCAATGATCCGTCGAATCATGATGACTAGAACTTTGTTGATTGACTCAACCAAACCGTTGGCTTGCGGATAATAAGGAGTAGAGCTATCGTGGCGCAAACCAAGCTGGCTTGTAAGCTCAGTCATCATGACGTTTCGAAAATGGCTCCCATGGTCAGTAATGATTGCTTGTGGGACACCAAACCTAGTTATGATATGATTGAATACGAAAACTGCAGCTGTCTTGCCGCTTGCGTCGAATGTAGGCATCGCCTCGGCCCACTTTGTAAAATAATCAACCGCGAGGATGATATACGCATGCCCCCCGGCCGAGTGAGGGTTACAAGTAATAAAGTCAATGCCCCATTTGGCGAATGGACCAGCGGCAATTATAGGGTGGAGAGGAGCAGGTGGAGCGCGCATCTTTCGATCAAACACTTGACAGTTGTGGCATGTTCTGACAGCAAGGATACAATCTTTAAACATAGACGGCCAGAAATAGCCAGCGCGCAACACCTTCTGAGCTGTGGCATACCCAGACATATGACCGCCACATGCTCCAGAGTGACAATCATTCAAAACTCTCTCAGCCTCTTCGTGAGTTAAACAACGTCGAAAAACTAAGTCTGCCCCCGGCGATAAAGTGTATCTCCAATAATTCTGTATTGCTGGGATCGAAACCGAATTTTTCGACGGTCTTCCTTGGAAGCTTCAGGCCGAAAGGTTTGGGTTTGGAGATAGATGATTATATCCCCATACCACGGATCTAAAGTGCTAATAAGAAACAAAGATTCGTCCGCAATGGACTCCTCTGCCACAGTCTCTGTGTCAGCACTCGGGAAATCACACATCAATTCCGCAAAAACTAAAGATTTCTTAGACTTGGACTTCTCGAACTCCAAGTCGAACTCTTGCAGGATAACAATCCATTTAGAGTACTTGCCCCCTAGCAGTTGTTTTGTCAAAATATAAATCATAGGGTTGCAATCCGAAATAACTGTAGTCTTGCGGAGAAGAATGTAGTGACGAAAACGCTGGACAGCTTGAACGGCTGCCAGGGCCAATTTCTCCACATGCGAATATTTTAACTCAGTGGGATTTAAGGTTCTACTAAGATAATATATCACATGCTCTGCTTTGAATTCATCTTCTTGAACTAACACCATTCCAATGGTGGAATGCGAAGCTGCGAGGTATAAGAAGTAGTCCTGGTTGTAGTTGGGAGGATGCAATAACGGTGCATGGGTCAACGCGTGTTTTAGTGCATCAAAAGATTGTTGGGCAATCTCGTCCCAAAAGAATTGTGCGTTCTGTTTCAACAACCGTGTAAAACCTTTAGTGACCTCGGCGTAGTTTGGGATGAATCGGCGTAAAAAGTTCGCTTTCCCTTGCAAACTTTGGAGTTGGCGCAAACTCGAAGGAGGAGGCAATTTGATGATAGCCTCGACTTTCGAGGGATCGACGCGAATGCCGGCTTTTGAAACAACAAATCCCAGCAATCGACCTGTTTCTATACAGAAAACACACTTGTGGGGATTCAACCGAATTCGATAATGCCTACACCTCATAAAGATTGCTCGTAGGTGGACAAGGTGATCAGCTCGATGTAAAGAATGAGCAGGCAAATCATCGAGATAGGGTTGCACAATGTGCTTGATGTCATGAAATGCATAAGACATTGCCCGTTGAAAAGTGGCCCCGGCATTCTTAAGTCCAAAAGGTAATTTGCAATAAGCAAATGTCCCCCATGGACAAATGAATGCCGTTTTTGGTTGATCGGCAGGTAGAATATTGATTTGATTATAGCCTGAGAAACCATCCATGAAGGAAAACATCTCACTTCCGGCACAATCATCAATAATTTGATCGATATAAGGCGTAGGATAGTTGTCTTTTGGACAAGCTCGATTGATATCCCTATAGTCGATACAGATTCTTATTGTTCCTTGTTTTTTATTGACGGGAACAATATTCGATACCCAATCCGTTAACGGGATCGGATAAATGAAACCTGCTTTCAACAGCTTTTCGACTTCTGCTTTAATCGCAGCCGCTTTTCGAGGGTGAATCTGACGCAACCGTTGCCGAATGGGTTTAGCATCCGGGTAGGTTTTGATTTCATGAACAACAATGGCAGGATCAATTCCCGCATTTCCTCGTAAGACCAGGCAAACACGTCGCGGAATTCTTGGAATAGGGCCTTGTAAGTTTGGATTTCTTCTTCAGTACATGCGGCACCTATATGAATGTTCTCCTCGATTCCGGGCTTCACTGAAATATCAATGGGAATAGTACGAGAAATATTCCCTAAATTCAGCTCTGAATCAGAATGTTTCGTTGGATCCTGAGCGTCTTTGACATATTCAGCGGTAAAGATAGATGAAAAATCATTTTCAAATGCATCATCCTTAGGTAAAAACGAAGATCTGTGATGGAGATCTTCCCATGGTAGATCATCTACACTTAGGATTTCGCGAAGTTGTTCGTCAGATGACACTTCTTCGGGAAACGTTATCCGTTCTAAGGGTGAGGTGAAAAGTGACTCTTCACTGACCACATTCATTTGGTGGTTTCGGTTGAATGAAAGTCGGTAAAAGACATAAGAGCTTCATAAGCAATCTCATACGGACTCAACGGCATAACATCACCGAGTGAGTCTAGCTCAGAGTCAGATGGAACATACCAAGGATCATCATAAATAATGTTTTCTGACGTGATCATATGAATTGTTGCAAACGAAGGGTCTGCATTGAGTGGAGGGAGAGGAAAAGTTCCCAGTAAACCGGAATCCTTAACTAAACCTACACCAATGTCCCTATAAGGGATTGTCGTTTTACCAACATGCTGGATAGTTTCTGAAGAGGTTGGGTCGGATGAAAAGTATGTCAGCTGATCAATAGTCACGATCTTACCGTTATGTGGAAACTTAATGACTCTGAAGACCGATGAAACGACCGCTGTCATAGCATATGACCAACTTCGACCCAAAAGAAGGTTGTAGTCTAGAGGGGCATCAACCACTTCCACATCCAGACTAACGGTTTTACCTTCGACCCCTATAGGCAATTCTTGTAGAATACCAAACGGACGGAACCCACGGCCATCAAAGGCCTTAAGGATGGTGGGGGATTGGTTCAACGAAGGAGAACCAAGCGATCTCCAACATTGAATCGACATAATACACGTAGAAGCTCCCTCATCAATCACAGTCCGATGAATAGGCCTGTTTTTGACTATCACTGGATTTGGAAAGCCATTTGATGGGGGAGACGCGGTGTACTACTTTCTAGATCAAAGATCATTAGGTTCGGGTCCTGAACATCGACAGCTCCAATAGCCGACAAAAGCAATTTTCGTTGCGCTGGACATGATTGCAGCACTTCGAGTGCCGACATTGCTGAAGGTGAAACAGCTAAGTCTTCAACAATGTTGTAATTCTGGGCTGCTCTCGCATGTGGATTGAAAGCAGACCTTCGAAGTACACCCTTGGCGGGCGGCTTAATCACTAAGTCTGGGTTAGGTTTTTCGATCTGTAGTGGATCGGAACCAGGAGCTGAGGTTGATGGGTTAGAGTGAGAAGATTCTGCTTCCTTACCATCAACAGGAGCCTTACTACCATAATCTTGCGATCGAGTCGCAATCCTGACATGAGACATCATCAAAATGGGTTCTTCACTGGCATTCGAAGAAGAACCTATCATCTTATTCTCCTGCTCTGGAAATGGATTTTTTAACACAGCAGGAGTGGGAGAACCTTTGACTATTTTCACTACCTCGGCCCGATGAGGGCAGTCTCTCGTAAAATGATCTTCTTCACAAATGAGACAAGGATATCGAGGTTTGCGTTTTTCGTCATTGGTTTCCGACTTTTCCGTTTTCTCCTTTGGAGCCTTGTCTGCTTTAGCCTTCTTCTTTCCTTTCTTCTTTCCACCGTTTTTTGATTTGGCCGTAGATGACTCTACAGCGTGAATGTCGGCGGTAAGTTCAGGAGGAGAAGACTCTCCTGTCGGAGAATCAGGCAAAGTGATAATTGGAGTATTGGAGGCCTTGGAAGACTTCTTCTTACTCTTCGTAGTCACGATACCAATCATACCATCAGCGGCATGAGATCCCGAAGGAGCAGCAGCGATTTGGTTTGACTTTGGAAGATCCGGAATTTTCTCGTGTAACGTACCCGACTGAGTGTAAACTAAGTCAAGGTATTGTGCCTGAGCAATGACTTGCTCCTCAGTAACTACTCCGGCCTTAGCTACATCTTCAGTAATTCTTGGTAATAATGATTTGACAAACCATTCAGCTAAGATTTGGTCCGGGATAAAAACTTTCACTAATCTTCTTCGACGTCTCCACTCATGGATGTGATCAGAAATGTACGTGGATGTCGATTGTTTTAGCGAAGTTAATAATTCTGTACCATTATCGTATCTGACTGGTAACTGAAAATGAGTTAAGAACGAGGTAGCTAACTGGCTAAAGTTGTAAAAAGAGGCCCGTGGTAACTCAATGTACCACTTGGCTGCGAGACCAATGAGTGTACGCTGGAAAAGACGTAAGCGGATGGAATCATCTGAGATGGAATTTGATGCACACCAGAGGTGGTAAGTCATCACGTGATTAGACGGATCCTCTCCAGACTTACCTTCGAACTTGGGTATATCGCTGGGCAACTTATTTGGCATTGGCGGCCAGAACTGAAGATATTGAATTGGATCGTTCGTTAGGCGCGTCAAGTCGGGTAAATCTAAAGTCGCAATAAACGGTAACTGCCGGTTAGGATCTCTAAAACTCTGAGTCACAATACCAGCCCCAGGAGGAGGATATCCAGGATAACTAGGAACAGGAGTCGCATTTGGGATATTATATCCTCCTGGAAAACCAGGATTAACCGGACCGTACTGGGGTTGCTGAGGTGGTTGATAAGTGTACCCAGGATACGGTTGATACTGGTAAACCGGTTGTTGGGCAGCTTGCCCAGGTTGATACTGTCCCTGGTACGGAGGTTGAACAAATTGAGGTTGAGTAGTAACAACCGTACTTGTACCAGGTTGGCCTGCAGGCATCTGGACTGTGGTTTGAACCGTAGGTCCAGACAACGGTACAGATGTCTGAGGAGTGGTTACAGGGACAGTAGAAACCGGAGCTGCCGATACTCCAGAAGTAAGCATGGTAGATGAAGCGGTAGTTGCTGCAGCCGTGTGAGGTGGAGTACCAGGTGCAATTGGCGGCTGAGTAACTACGGAAGTTACAGGGGTCTGAACACTTGACTGGACAGGTTGCGGTTGCTGGGGTGGACCAGGAACTGCAGGTTGTCCTGCTTGAGGTACCGACTGTATACTTGGTTGCGACATCTGTTGACCCTGTGACGGATCCCATGTTAACATTCCAGGGTATTGACTCGTAACAGGTTGAGGATACTGAGATCCATAGCCGTATTGAGGATAGGGTTGATAACTGTAAGGTGCAGTCCCATATGATTGCCCTTGAGGTGGTTGATAACCTTGACCAGGGTATTGACCCGTAGGTTGATAACCTTGAGGTAAATACGAGTACTGGGGTTGACCTTGACCTTGAGGTTGGTATCCTTGAGGTTGATACCCTTGGGGTTGATACCCTTGGGGTTGCCATCCTTGAGGTTGCCATCCTTGAGGTTGATATTGATACTGAGGTTGACTTTGGGGTACATATTGAGGCTGGGGTTGATACCCTTGAGGTTGCCCCCCAGTCACGAATGAAGTACCTTGAGGTTGCCCCCCAGGCATTAACGAAGGTTGCCCCCCAGGCGGTAATTGGCCACCTTGAGGTTGGTTAATGGGAGTTGAACCTGACATCATATAAACATCACCTATACTCAATGGTACATTACCACTGTTTCCAACTAATAACCCATGATCAATGGGTTGAGGAGATGCTCCCGCAAAGGTACCAGAAAGTGATTGATACCCAGTAGGAACAGAAGGACCGCCATGTAAAAATGATTCAGGACTTTGTGAAAACACAGATGACTGACCAGACATATTTACAGGAGAATGAATTCCTCTAGGTGGAATAGGAGTACGAGGTGTAGAAAAACCTACTGAGTTGTCTAAAAAATTGGTTAATGCAAGGTACCAAGATTCACTTCTAGGAGGACTGTAAAAGATGGATTCACGCTCCCTTAGATCAAGGGTAATTAGATCTTCAGAATCAGAAACGCCTATTTCTTCCTCTGGAACAAGTTCTTCTATAGCAATTAATCCAACAGGAAGATTTTCGGTGATAATTCTTTCTATTCTTGGTGAATCAGGAACACTAGGAGTTGGAGTAACAGGTTCGGAAATTTCAGGTTCTTCGCCTGTTTCACTGGCAGATGAAAAACTACCAGCAAGCTCGGAAACTGTAACAGCTTCGGGATTGTAACCTGTTTCTAAACTTTGGTAATCTGGATGGACTACCAAGGAAAATTCTCCTTCTTCAGGTGACCCTACTCTACTGCCACTAGGAGGAGTTACAAGGACCTTTAACCCTTCTAAATTACCTGGGTCGTCTCGAGGAGGGGATCCCCTAAGTCTACGGGATCTTCTCAACAATTCGGCCACGGAAACAACTTCAGGAGACTGGCCCGCAATTCGACGGGACCTTCTCGGTAATTCCGCCACAATTAAAGATTTTTAACTACAACACACGAAAACAAAGTAAAAATTTCAAATCAAACCACCTAAAGTCTTCTAAAGAACCAAACAAATTTGAAGCACACGCCTAAATAATCTAGAGCGTCAAACCACACACAAACAGTAGTCTTCCGGACCAAAAGCGCTAGTTGGTGATTAGGCCCAACCTCGCAGGATTCAGTACAGAAATGGCGGGTGGAACAGTTACCCCGGCAACCTGCTTAATGAATAGACTGGACCAAGTTCCTCCACTTTAACCGTCTCGAAGTGAAGCGAACCCCCCAGAAAATCCAAGTGAGTATAACCGACGTCTGCTCCAGGTACAGTGGGACCTTCCCTCCACCGTCACCTTGGGTAGAATCCTAGATATTATGGCCACTAAGGTTACCAATCACAACAATTACACCTGGGGGAACAGTCTAAACTCCGACAGCACGCAAGGGCAGAGTAGCAAGCTCCAATCCCCTTACCGGCTCCTTGACAACAATCCAAGGTTTACCGATAAGTGACCCCTGGCTCCTCGACAATGGTTAATCCGAGGTTTACCGTTTGTAATACGTACTGCCTGGCGTCGTTCCCAACGAGGGAGGAATGATCCCCTCACTGGTTCGGACACGAGCTCGTGCTTCTCCTTTAAGAGGAGCTTTCCCAGAATGTAACTGAAACAATTGGATTTGTTCTACTCAAGATAGACTATCTGTTTGGTTTTGTAGTCTTGGAGAGTTAAGTACTCACCTACTCCAAGACCCTAGCCTAAGCTATGTTGGTGCTTCAGAGCCCTAGAAAAATAAAGATTACTAGATTGATTTTAATTTAAGCGTTACTTTTAAGGTTGTTTCTTAAGTCAAAAGGTGATGGAAGTGAAACCAGTGGTGTGTTGACTCGACTCGAAACCACTACAAAATGCACCTAGAATGATTTATCCACTACTTTACTTTTTCGATGAATTGCTTAACTAAAAAGTTGAGAGAATGCAATCTTTATAAAAGCAACTTCTTAATTGAAGACAATCAAAGAAACAATTCGTTTTTCTTTTCCAAGCATAAAAACATAACCTCTCTTTACATGCACGAAAAAAAAAACTCTTTTCTTCTTTCAAAAACAAAAAGCTACTTGAAACAAGACTTTTTAAAGAAGATGTTTTTGTATTTTTCTTTTAATAAAGCAAATAAATCTAATATAACCAAAAATCAATCTTAACAACTCTTAAAATCTATGAAAATGCACTCATAAGCAAACTAAAGGCAAATTTACTCTAAGCAATCTTAACGAGGCCAAAACTAACAATGATTATTTCTAAGGTGTTTTACTTGATCACAATCAAATCAAGGACTAGCTTATTGCAGAATCAAAAACTAGCCAAAACAAAACTCTAATCTTTTTGTTCTTTTTGTAAAATGGAAATCAATACTTTATAAACAAGCAATTCGAAATTTGACCCAAAACAACTCAAATGGCAAGTTGCTCACACAAAGAGACTTTACGACAGGCCCGACTTCTAAGAAGGTTGACTAACCAGAGAGATCTAAGGCTGGACAACTTTCTACTATCAAAGTCACTACAAAACCTATCCAAAAATCAAACCCTAGGTCTAAACTTCGTTGAAAACCACTAAAACACTCAAAGCTCACAAAACAAGTTCAGGTGAAAATTCTTGACAGGGTACTAAAGGATCTGGGCAGAAAACACTAAGGAAAATCAAAATCTAAAAGGAATTTAAAGCAAAAATGGAATTTTCTTAAGTTTTACAGGAAGACGCAGGCAACCCGTTGTCACAGGTGCGGCCCCGCTCTGTGCAAACGGAAACAGCGCGTCCAAAGACGCACTGTGCAGTACTCAGAAGGTGCGTCCTTCTGGAAAAATGAAGAAAAACCAAATCTAACTAAATCTAAAGCTAAGCCACCCAAATACTAATTCTCACAGTCAAAAACCAGAAAATAAAAATGATTTTCTCAAAGCAAAGTTCATATAAAGGAAAAGACTCTCTCATTAATGGATTCCCCAGCGGAGTCGCCAATTTGTCACACGGAATTTGTCAAGGGTGCGGACACGACTGACCTTCCTAGAAGTCTAAGACGTTCTAATGACAAACAAGACAAAATGGAGTGATCTTTCTCTAAATACACCTTTTACAACATGAAAACTACAAGTGTTTAGGCTTACCTTATTCCAAAACGCTGTTGTTGAAGTCCGTTCTTGACGATCCGAATGAGCTCCTCCTTCAAGTCAATTCCTGCAACCACAAACAATCAAACAATTACCAAGCACTTGCATTTCATATAATAAAACATATATTCAACATGCAGACCAAGGAACACATGAAATAACTCATTAACACAAGCTATTGAGAAAAATAAACCAGTTTGTATTAATAACGAAACAAAGAAACTCTTACAACCTGGCCTTGGTGTTGTGCAAGTTCCTCCCAGGGTCCATCAAGGGTTTTCCTCTACTTTGACAAAGCTCACCCTCTCCCAAGTAGAATCAAGTGAAGACAATCTCTCCTCACAAAGGCTCTAATGGAAGACCTAAATCCTGCAGCATTTACCCAAAGAAAATGTATAGCTCCAACCTCTTCTCCTTCTGGCTCAATGCCTTTATTTATAGTGCTGTAAAGAGGTTATTCAGGTCCACTATCAATGGGATCATCCCCCTCTTTGGGTGGGATAGCTCCCTTATTGATGGGATAAGTTCCCTCTTAATAGAGATACATGAACCAACTGGAGGCGCATCCATTTCATCAAACCGACCTCTAGAATGTTCTAGAAGTAACCACAAGTAACTTTTTCAAGATAAAACTCGCGCATTTTGCCTTTTACAGAGGGACGCACCTGTCCCTTAACATACAGAGCGTCCACGGACGCAGATTTTGTGAACATGGTCAGCGTCCCCGCAGGTAAGGCTAGAGAGAACCTGCAACCCCAGAGATAAACATAGTTTTTACAAGACTTTCTCTCTTCTTTGAGTTTGAGATGGATAACAGAGGCATGAGACTTGCCTAAGAGGGTAGCATGACTGTTGATTTGAGCCATACTAACTGTAAGTAGTCAAGGTGACATTTTTTAGTGTAACAAGAACGCTGAACTTTGATGATTTCATTTAAAGTTTCAGATCCTTTAGCAAATATAAGATTAAGAGATTTTGTCTTCTCAAGTTCTTTTCTTAGACCCACAATTTCACATTCTAGATTTTCATTGTGTTTTTCTCTTTCAGTGAGTTGGTGAGTCAATGTATTGATGATCATATTCTTTTCTTCTAAACAGATTCTGAGTTCAATAATTTCTTCAATAAAGTCTTCCTCTTCTAAGGCATCCAAGAAATCATCATTGTCATAAGCCATGAGTAGTCTATAATCTTGGTCAGTTTCATCTTCATCACTATTGGATAAGCCATCACTATCTTCATGCATATAGTAACTCCTTTTATTCACAACATGTTTTCTATTTGCTTTTGCATATTCCTTTACTTTTTCATATTTATCTTTATGAGGAAATTTGGCAGCATAATGGTCGACTCTACCACAAGAAAATCATTTGAAAGGTAGCTTACCTTTGAATCTTCTGGAACCCCATTGAAGCTTCTTAACAAAATTTACCTCATCTTCTTCTTCTAAAATTTGTTCTGATTCATTGTGCTCTTCCTTTTCTTTTCCCTTTGCTGACGCTTTAAAAGTAGCTTCTCTCATATCTGATGGAGCTCTTTTTCTCATTTCAAAGGAAATTAGGATTCCATGGAGTTGAGTCATAGTAATAGTTTGAAGATCATGTTTTTCTTCTATAGCAGACACTTTTGACTAAAATTTAGAAGGCAAAGATCTCAAAATTTTCTCAACTAAAGTAGCTTCCTTTATCTCTTCACCCAGATTCTTCATACAATTAAAAATCTCATTTATACGTAAAAAGTAACTAGCAACACTCTCATCACTATGCATCATAAGAGTTTCACACTGAATTCTGAGAGTTTGAAGCTTAGCACGTGTTACCTGAGAGTCTCCTTCGTAGCTCTAGATGATTTTGTCCCATATTTCTTTGGCTATCTTAAGCTGCATGACTTTGAAAAATTCTGATTCTGACAGACTTCCCAATAATGTATTGATAGCTTTGGCATTGGTTTCGTATAACTTCTTACCTGCAAAGTCTGTAGGAATTGCTGCTAGAAATTGATATCCTCCTTCCACAATTTCCCAAACATCGGCTCCAAGTGATTGTAGATAGGCTCTAGTTCTTATTTTCCAATATACTAAGTTGCTCCCATTGAATATTGGTGGTCTGATGGATCCCATGCCTTCGTGATTATTCATCTTGAAAGATCTTCCTTCAAGTGATCAAGCTTCTTCTGAAGTACCTGCTCGAATACCAATTTTTGGAAATAATATTGAGAGGGGGAGTGAATCAGTATTATCAGATCAATAATTTTTCATTTCCCAAACAGATTTATATACGCTACTTCTATGAAGTGAACTGGCGTGTACATGCTACTGTGATTAGTGAAACCAGTGTATACTTAGAGAACTTGTGATTAGTTAATTTATCATGTGTTGATCTATGACCAGTGCATAAGTAACTTATTAAACAGTGCAGTAAAAACAAAATAAACCATCACACATAAGCAACACACATGAACACCAAGGTTTAAGGTGGAAACCCAATGTGGGTGAAAATCACCTGTTGTTGTCGTCTCTGTCTTCTTTTAATAATAAGAAAATTTGTTTACAATCTTGTACTGGTGCATACTCATACCAGTACATAGGCACCCACCTGCAGAAGGCTACAACATTCTCTCGTTTTCCAACTTCTACTAGAAGGGAGCTACAACCCCTAGCTCTTGTCCTAGCTAATGTGTTTACTAGTACGTAGGCACCGACCTACAGAAGGCTACAACCTTCTCTCTTCCTCCAAGGACCATGTTTCATAAATTTTCAGACTAGATGCTCCTGGTACACAACAATACACATGAAGGCCTCGTTTTATTAAATTTTCATCTTAGACCCATCAGAACTTTCAAACTGCATCAACCAATAATCAGTTAATCTGAACAGTCAGATCACTGTCACCAGAACACTGTGTTGAACCCAGAAACCTGCATCATCATTCAGAACCAGCTGCAACCTAAAAAATCATACATCAGAATGTATACGCTACTTTACTGAACCCAACCTGCATGTATACGCTACTTCCTTTAATCAAACCTGCATATACCTTCAAAAATACTGAAACATAAAACTTTTGAATCAAGTCTGTACCAACCAGCAATATACTGAACATCTACTGTCAATTTACAGAACTTTACACAGGCAGTAGCAGATATCACCCTTTTCACTTATACAATCAATCAATCAAATATCAAACTCCTTATGCATTCAGTTTTTCATTCAGATCTAAGAAGACTTCATTGACAGACAACAGTAAAACAACAGAATTGATCAGATAGATCAATCAGACCTGAAAAAAAAGGCTTTTCCTTTGTATACGCTACTTGGAAGAGTAGAACCTATGTGTACACGCTCTTTTATCGAGACGAACCAATGTACAAATCTGCAAATATTAACTCATAACTTCGTTGCTATTCAAGACTTCAGACAAACCCAGATCATGATATTTAAAGAATAAAATAGGTGTACACAATTAGATCTGGCCCAACCAATATCAGATCATTTAATGATAAGTCATTTTAGGTCTCATGATCCTAATCCAACATTGAATTCAAGGTGCACAAAATATTTCAGATCAAATCACCAACATAGCCCCTGCAACATAAAATATACTTCAGATAGAAGTATTCCTTAGAAACCCTTTTCACTTGCACACCTTGGCCTTATGATCTTCTCCTCCTTATATAGTTTTAGGCCTTTCTCAATACCTCAAACCAAAACCACTTAGGACCCATGGTATTCTTGGGCGAGATCAAATAGTCATTACTCCACTCAATATTGTGGGCTAATACCATGGTATTGACCCCTGGTATTCTCTACTCTTGAAATTCCTTGATTTTCCAACATGTACGCGCTTTTCCTCTTGCGGGAGTGTGTGTATACATATACGCGCTTTTTGTTCTGTGGACTTACATGTATGCGTTGTTTTGAATAAGTGGACCTGCGTATACATCTTAAGCTATGTTTCACCATCCTTTACCTTCAACTTCTTCATTATGATTAGTAGACTTTAGTTCCATCTTCCTGTTCTTCTGTACCAATGCCCTGTTACATCTGAATGGATCTGTTACACTGTGGGTTGCCTTTCATCAAAACTAAACTGACCTGTGAGTGAGTTGCCATCAAGGACAACACTTGTATCATAATGCCAGCACTTTTTTCTCTTGATCATGCTCGATCCATGTTACTTGCAACCATATGACATGTCATCTAGGCTCCTTCTAGCAGCTTCCTTGACTGAAAATATCTTCAATCCCTTGATATTCTTCATTTCTCATGTCATCAAACCTTCATCTCATGAATTCCATAAGTTGGATTTCCTGATGAAACACTTGCTGCCTTCCTAGATTAGTGGATCCTCCATTGAGGTTTCTATCAAAGAATCTTGAGGATCTTGCATGTCTCCATCTGGCAAATGTTTTCCCTTTTGACTTCTTGTCCTTTCCTATTATATCCAATGAGATTCCCAAGAGCTATGTCCTTCATGTTCGACTGCCATGGATTTTGTCCTTCATGATTCCCATGGTGATATTATGAGCCCTTGCTTCCATGATGCCACGATGAACATTATCATTATGATCATATCTGCAGAAAATTTGGAGCTTGTGATAGCAATCTTTTGTGAGGGACACCATCTCACTCATAGTATAGGTCCGCTACTCCCTCTTTCCTTGGCCTTTTTCTTCAGCTTCCTCTATCCTTCCGACAATATGAGATTCTTTCCATAACATTGAATCTTAGATATACTATTATGTCTTGAAAACTTCCATTGCCTTTATGCACATGTTTAAGTCTTTTTAACCTTCAACACTTTTGACCATAACTTTGCCATCTTCCATCTTGCATAGATACCACAAGTTGTTGCATGAGGAAACTTCAATCTCCCAAGGACACTTGTCATCTTGCTTATTAAGAACATAGATGTTAGTCCCCTAAATTGTCCCCATTCTTGTCCTTTTTCCCTTTATAAACCACATCTATTTACCTATGTTTTACCCTTTTCACATACCCTCATCCTGCACTAGTCCAAGCATGGTGATATATTTCACATGTACTTTATTTTTCATATTTTATTTCAATTTAGAATTTAATTAATTATTTAATTCAGATTTCTTACTTTTAATGCACTTTTGTAACTTATCCTTATCTCCGATAAATACTTGGTAAATAAAGACAATTAACATGATTGTTGCTTTAAGTGCAGGGTCGGATCTCGCACTATTGCCAGCATAGAGAATCTGCACGGCAGATCCAAACTTCCTTAACCACCGTCACATTTTGTGCATCATTGGCCACGAAGACCAGATGAGCCAAAGACAAGACTGAAGTTGCATATTGCTTGAACAAAGGCTGAAGATTTGGCCCATGGCCAGCAAATTCAATTGTCTATATTTAAAATTCGAGAGGCTAAAATCTACAATTTGTTATGTAAACGGTTGACCGAATGGCCTGTACTAAGTTTAACAGTTACGGCCTTGGGCCGACAGTCTATAAATCACATAATGTAAATAGAATTAGGGGATTAGTAGATAGAGGAGATAACAGCATTGTGTTCCAAGTGTATTGTATATTTGTGTTATCGCCCAAATCTGGGCTGGACTCTGTATTCCACGACGTATTTTGCCTTTGCGAATTAATAGAAAGAAGGAGATCTACCTCATGTGTTTCAAATATTATCTGTTCTTTTAAAGCCAATGAGTCTAATCTGAATTACTGAGTAGCATCGTTTCTTAGACGGGAAACGAGTTGGCTTGCTAGGGCCCAGCCAACCCAGCTTGTTTACCCTATTTTCAGTTTCGTATTTATTTATGTGTTCTTATTGTTAAAGTGTGATTTAATTGAATTCTATTTCCATGCACATATATTCCTGCCAAAGTGTGAGTGGATCCGTCGTGTGAATTAGTTAGATTTACTTTCCTGCAATTTCCTTTCATGCAATTTATTTCAGTTGGTTTTCCCCGCCTGGTCCAAGCAGGAGAAATGAACCTGCACCAGTGCACGTTGGTGTGATTAATCCTTTCCTACAATTTATTTTCATGCAATTCCTTTTGGTTGGATTTCCTTGCCTGGTCCAAGCAGGAGAAATGAACCTGCACTAGTGCACATTGGTGTGATTAATCCTTTCCTGCAATTTATTTTCATGCAATTCCTTTTGGTTGGATTTCCTCACCTGGTCCAAGCAGGAGAAATGAACCTGCACCAGTGCACATTGGTGTGTTGCAGCAAGTATTTCTAGTCTCTTTCATGCATTGTTTCTTTTCCGTTCTTCTAAGTAATATATATGCAGATGGTAGGTTGATTCTTTAGTGGTTGTTTCTAGTTATGGTTATTTACTTTCATTTTACATACAGTTAAGATTGGAAACATCTACATGTGCAAATTATTTCTGCAATTAAGTTTCATTTGCAATAGTTAATGCTTATTTTTAGAACCGATAATGAAGTGCAAGGAACTCTGCTCAGGTGCAAGAACTGGTTTCTTGTCACAGGATCCGAGTGCTCAGAACCCTTGAGGTTCGAGCCCTTGCATGAAGTCAAGAATATTTGGTAAGACACAACTTATACCTCTTGCATAAATATTTGCGCCTGCACTAGTGCAAGCAAATTATGATAAGTGCAAGACTGACTAGTGCAAGAAGGAAATCCTTAAGAAAGAAAGTTTAAGGGCCCACTTTACGAGACTGCTAAAGTGTTTCTACTAAAGAGAAATATAAGCATATACTCAGTGATTAAACATTGATTAGTTGGAGTGATTGTCTTTTTATTTTGATTCCTTTGCAAATGCATTCTTTCTTGTTCCAGCACTAGATTACTTTGATGATCTAGTTGTCCTTTACTCTTTCCAATTCGATTCTGCAAGTTCTCATTTAATAAGGTAGGAATTTACATCAGAAAGGTTCATACCATCTCTGGCATTTCCTGTGCTTCGTCTCTAAGTTTATGGATCCCCCGGGTTGACAATTAAGTGTTGAGGAGTTTCTTAAGTGCAATTCTTGCACCCAACATTTTGGCGCCGTTATCTGGGAGGCGATTTGATTTGGTAAGAATTTTTGTTTGATGCAATAGGGGTAAGTTTTCTTTTATCTTTTTCTGCAGTGTGCTTCTATTGTTTGGGAAAGTTTTTTTGAAAGAATTTTATTGGTGTTGAGTATTCTTTGCAGCATTTTATTAGAAGTTGCTTTGTTATTTTTCTTTTGAGATGAATGCCCAGAAGAGGTAGAGGTCCGAAGCCCACTAAGGGCCAAGGAAATACTGATAAATCAAAAAACAAATTTCATATTGGGTCTTCTCCTACAGGCAGGATGTCCAAAATTCAAACCCATCACGCAGGAACATTCCACTTGGACTCTGGTGACAATAGCTCGGGTGTGGTTCAGCCCAAAGAGGGGAATGAGGAGACTACTAGTATTCTATCTTCTCAGCCTGTTGACAGCAGTTCACGTGAAGGGGAAACAATGGCATATCATGAATATCATGCAGAAGGAACTGGCGAAAACCGGGTAAATGAGGAACAATCCACATTTGAGTTTCCAATTGTGGATCCCAATACTATTTCACAAATGAATAATATTCCACCATCAGCTCTTCCTCATTTCCATGGAAAAGTTCATTAAGATCTTGACTCTTTTTTATTCGAGTTTGATATTTTGTGTAGAAGTTATGACTATTCAACTGAAGCTTGGAAGTTGAGATTGTTTCCTACTACTCTCAAAGACTCAGCTTTGCACCGATTTATGGGGATAGGAGGGAACAACATAACTTCTTGGGATCAGATGAAGAGAGTCTTTTTGTCAAAATATCAAGAATATTGCAAAACTTGGGACATGCAAGATGAAATCTTTACAATTGTGCAGAATGATGATGAAACTCTTGAGGATTACTTAGAAATATTTTTGTATATTTTACAAAGGTCGAAGCTTAAGTTTGATTCTGGTACTATTAGAACTTTTTTCTTGCGTGGACTTACTGATGATGCTAGAAATAATTTGAACATGTTAGGACAAGGTGATATTTCTCATAAACTTTTGATCAGATCTGTGATTTGTGAAGGAAATTTTCAAGGAATCAATATAGATCTGGTAGAGGAATTCGGAGTAGAAACATAAAAACTGAATCTACTGATGCTATGATTATTGGACTAGAAAATAAAATGGAAAATATGAAGATTGAAATAATGAATACTATTAGAAAACAGTTAGACTCTTTGAAATTTCAGCAAAAACTTATAAAAGAACAAGAGTCATTATGTATTTTCTGTCCTAAATGTAGAGATAAGCATCCTCCTAAAGAGTGTCCTCTTAATTTGAAGGAAACTAATAAGTGTGCTATTTGTGCAGAAGACCATACCACAGAAAAGTGTCCCTCTATACCAGGACTTAAAGTTGTAATCAAAGGGGGACAGCCTAAAGTTGAATACTTATATGCCATGGGAGCAAGGAGGAATTGGCCTTAGGTAAGTGCGAGTATGGCTCCTGAATTCTCTCCACAATATTTAGGTTATAATGCACATGCATATTCTTATCCTAATGCTAATCATTCTCAGCAGTGGTAGTATGGGAATCAATATCAGCATGGCCAACCTTCTCCACCATGGCAACAAGGTTGGAGAGGGCCAAATCATCCTCAGTATTCCTACCAGCCACCTATGCAGTCATATCCACCTACATATGCACCTTATCCAATGCCTCAGCCATCTTTACCTCAGAGTCAGTCTACTCCACCTTTGCCTTTACCCCCACCATTTCAACCTCCTCAGTTGCATGCTCAACCTATACCCAAACCTAATAATAATAAAGCAGTGCAAATGATCCATGTAACGAACCCACCTTTACCATTCAGGTACCAGTCTATTCCAGTTGGGGTTCATGATATCCAATTGAGATCGGGGAGGACTGTAACTTCAGAAAACCAAAAGCACCCTATGGTGATTATTGAAGAGAAAGGAGAGGAGGAGACTCCTAACCATTCAACGGCAGTTGTCACCAAGCAACCCATTCCCTTACCTTCTGAATCCTTACCATCCTCTTCCAACCAGCCTCCCTTTCCAAAAAGGCTACTTGTGGAAATAAGTGAGCCTATTTTTAAGACTAGCTTGGTTTCTGAACTCAGGAACCTTTTTATTAAGGTACCTTTGATTCGGGCCATTAAAGAGATCCTCATTTGTATTAAGATCATTAAGGAACTTTGTCTCAAGAAACTAGGGAGGAAGAGATTAGAACCCCAAACCATTCAATTCGTTGGTAGGGCAGCAGAGTTGATGACGGGATGTGTGTCTATGGAGAAATATATTGATCTTGGAAACCCTGTTGTCTTAGTTAAGATTGGTGATGTCCTAGTCTCTAATGTTCTTATAGACCTAGGGGCAGCCATTAATTTCATGACTAAACAAACCATGGATCAACTTTGGTTATCTCATCTTTGTCCTACTCCCATTGTGCTTGAATTGGTGGATAGATCTAAAATCAAGCCAGAAGGAGTATTGGATGATGTGATCATTGCATTAGATTCTTGGGAATATCTTGTTGATCTCATTGTGCTTCATCCAAAGAACCCAGTGGGAGGACATCCCTTGATCTTGGGTTGACCATGGGTTGCTATAGCTGATGCATATATTGGATGTTGTTCCAGTGACATGTATATTTCTCATGGAGATTCTAGGAAGAAAGTTACCTTGTATCCTCTTGCCAGATCCATTCAGGACCTCCGAGATACCTTATGGTTGGATCAAAGCAGTGATGAGGAGACTCAGTCCATTTCTCTTATACATCATTATACTGGGCCTTCAAAAGAAGATGAGCTTCAAGATTTCCTGAATAATCTAGACACTATGCCTAATTTTGAGCCATTGAGCCAGATTTTCAGCCTCGATTTTCAAGAGAATCATGATTCTCATTCTTCTGTACCGTTTCCTTTGACCACCCCCTTGAGTGTTCTCGAGCCTGATACTACTCTTGTTGAGATTAGCCCTGGTAAACCCTTGCATATTTGTTCAGATCTAGACTCATCTCAACAAGAGCAGCATGTAAACTTGTTACATAACCATCTCGGTGCCTTTGCATGGGGTTATGAGGATATGAAAGGCATTCCTCCTAAAACCTATACACATCATATTTACATTTAGGAAGGAGCCCGACCTGTCCAACAGTGCTAGAGGCATATGAATCTAGCTCTAAAAGATGTTGTGAAGAATTACAAAAACTTTTAAATGTTGGTTTCATCTATCCTATTTCTGACATTCAATGGGTCTCTCCATTAGTTTTGGTTCCTAAGAAAGATGGGAGATGGTGTATTTGTATTTACTATCGAGAATTAAACAAATCCACTATCAAAGATTACTTTCCTCTTCCTTTTATTGACCAGGTGCTTGATACCCTTGTAGGAAAGAAATACTTTTCCTTTTTCGATGGCTTCAGTGATTACAACCAGATACAAATTGCACCCGAAGATCAGGACAAAACTACTTTTACATGTCCTTGGGGAACCTTTGCTTATAGAGTGCTCCCCTTTGATTTATGTAATGCCCCAGTTACCTTTCAAAGGGAAGTCCTGGCTATTTTTGTTGATCTAGAATGTGTAGAAATTTATATGGATGACTTTTCTATGTTTGGTGACTCTTTTCAGGAGGCTCTTGAAAATCTAGAAAAAGTACTTCTTCGTTGCCAAGAAGCCCATCTTGCCTTGAGTGACAAGAAATTCAGGTTAATGTGCAAGGCAGGAGTGGTGCTTGGCCATCTTATTTCTGATAAAGGTATCCAGGTTGAACCAGCTAAGATTAAGATCATTTTGCGTCTTCCTGCACCTAAGACTCAAAGGGAAGTAAGAGGCTTTTTAGGACATGCTGGTTACTATAGGAGATTCATTGAAAATTTTCTAAGATAGCTACCCCTCTTTTTCAACTTCTAGCTAAGGATAGTGAGTTTTCTTGGTCCATAGCTTGCCAAAAGTCCTTTGAAACATTGAAGGAAAAGTTAGTACAGGCACCAGTTTTGAGAGGTCCAAACTAGTCCCTACCTTTTCACATTTCCTCTGATGCTTCAGATTTGGCTATTGGCATATCTTTAGGACAGGAGGAAAACAAGAAATCCTATGCCATCTATTTTATTAGTAAGAATTTGTCTCCCGCTAAATTAAATTATACAGTTACATAGAAATAGTTTTTAGATGTGATTTTTGCAATTAACAAGTTCAGGCACTATCTTACAGGGTATGAAGTCTTTGTAGATACTGACCATTCCGTAATTAAATACTTGATGAATAAACCAATGACTAGTGGTAGAGTGACTAGGTGGTTGTTATTGTTGCAGGAATTTAATATTACTATTGTTGATAGACTAGGAAAATCTAATGTGGTAGCAGATTTTATTTCAAGATTGAATAATCCTGGTGAAGTAACTCCTGTTAATGATGATTTTCCTGACGAACATCTTTTTTCTATGTCAACAGACTCCCCATGGTTTGCTGACATTGCTAACTATTTAGTCACTAGAAAGACACCACCCCACTTGTCTGCTCGTGAAAAGCAGAATATTATTCAGAAAAGTGTTGCATACTCCTGGATTCAAGGAGATCTCTTTTACACTGGTCCAGATTTGATTATCTATAGATGTGTAAGAGAGGAAGAAGTGTTTGACATTTTAAAATCTTCCCATGATGAACCTTGTGGAGGCCACTTCGGTGATAAGCGGACTGCATATAAGGTATTGTGCACTAGCTACTTTTGGCCTTCCTTGTTTAAGGATGCCAAACAGTATGTCAGGTGGTGTGATAGTTGTCAGTGAATGGGCCAACCTAATCAAACCAATGAGATGCCTTTATGCCCCCAAGTTATGATTGAGCCTTTTGAAAAATGGGTTATTAATTTTATAGGGCCAATAAAACCAACTTCATTAAGTAAAAAGAATATTTTGGTTTGTACAGATTTTGTTACAAAATGGGTAGAAGCTAAAGTTGTTTCCTTTGCTACAGAAAGGGTTGTTGTTGATTTCTTTTTCATTGAAATTTTTACTAGATTTGGTGTGCCTAGAGAGATTGTTTCTGACAATGGTCCGCAGTTTATTTCTAATCTGGTGTAGGGTGTGATGGAGCAATATAAGATCTGGCATAGGAAATCTACACCATATCACCCACAAGCAAATGGCCAGGTGGAATCCACGAACAAAGTCATCGAGTCTGTTAGAGTCGGTCTTGTAGCCCTCCATCAGCGATCAAAGCTCTTTGCATTTGCATAAGTAGGTGTCTCATCAGTGTCAATTTTTGCATCCCATTAGGCATGCCATAACCCTGATGGAGGAGCTGGTGTCTTTGTCCCCCTCTTGGCATTGCTGAATCAAGTCATTTCAGTCCTTAGTCACTTTCAAGCTTGTCTTGTCTTGGCTTGAGGTCAAATTCCTAGGTCTAGGGTTTTGGTCAAGTTATTTACAAAGTCATGTCTTTGAAAGGTCAATAAGTGCCCAGCAAGCCAGAGGGATGATTTCAAAGGTGTTTCTTCGCAAATTTCTATCTTGTACAGTAAATTTTCACCTTGGATTTAAAAACTCTGTTTTTAAAGCCAAGGTCATTTTTCAAAATTTTGTAAAAAAGTGATGAAATTTCAAAAAACTTCCAGAGACAGCATGTAACCCTGGCTCCCTTGCCAAGATTCCTCAGATGATATCCCTGCAAAAAGTATCGAGCAAAAGCATTAAATCAGTCAATTTCAGGACAAAGGAAACCAAAAGGTCAATTTTATAAAGTGTCAAAGAAAAACATTATAAAGTGGGTTTGGGCATGAAATTATTTCAAACCAAAGCTATAAAGGCCCAATCTCCCTCCATCGACCCTCATTGTGCATCAAAGTTATTTGCAAGAGTGATTGAGTGAAAGTTTGAGCGAATTTGGGAGTTGGATAGGCGCGCGACCTGTCAAGCGCGTTCCGGCAGTGTATTTTACAACGGGCGGGACCCGTCAGTGGCGCGCGACCTGTTGGGTGAGGCGCGCGACCCGTCAGCGCCATCCTTACAAAACCGCCTGCAAATTCATCCAAGGAGCCAACAAATCGCTAAATTGCCTGAGGTAGGCCCTCCAAACTTATAAATTGCTGCTTGTTATGATTAAAGACACCATGAATTCATTTTTAAAGATCTCCATGTGCAAGAGAAAAGCTCCTTGTTGCTGTAGTTTGAACTTGTAAAAATGCCTAGGGTTTTATGTTGTTTTAAGAGTATTCCCTTGTAATCATTTTTTCCCCATTCCCATTTCTTTTTCTTTGATATTCCATGTAAATTTCCCTTGCTAAATTCTAAAGAAAATCCAAACCCTTCCCTTCTTCCCTAAAAAATTAAAAAATCAAGTCCTAACCCTACCTCTCATTACCCATGTAAACAATGTATATAATGATGCATATGCAATGATTTTTGCAATGTTTTTTCCCTTGAATCCCTGTTTTATACATTTATTCCCATTTTCCCTTTAAAAGTGCCCCTCCCCTAACATTCCCCTCATGCTCCTTGTCCCCTTGAAATAGCATATAAATCAACATTTTACAAGGCAGAAACAGCAGTACATTTTGGCCACTCTGCTCCTTAAACAATGTCAGAAACCGAAACCTATGAGCAGAGTGATGACCAGGCATCAGCTTCAGAGATTGAGATACAGAGGAGGCCTCATAAGGGTGGAAAGGGTGGTCACCATAGGCGAGAGGAGCCCACTTCTTTAGCAGATTTACAGGCTTGTCCCATGGCAGTCTCATGTTTCCAGTACATGTCTTGTTATGAGTTTTGTGAGAGGATCTCTCGGATTCAGCACCACAGAGAGTTGGCTCGCCTATTTTTTTTACACTTGCATGATGGACATGTCAACCTTGCCGGGGTGGACTTTACATTGACACCCGAGGTGATTTCACAGGCCACAGGGATACCTAATGTCGGAGAGGTATGGAATAAGCGTAAGGTGCTGGACAGTGTTCATTTTGAGCCTTTTGTTAGACCAGCACTCATGAGGCACTTGACAGGAGTGTTTCCCTTCAGATTTCTCAGGAGTGAGTATGCTCCCATGATGAGGCTCATCATGCTCTATTTTACCTGTGAGGGCGGATTTTCACAGGTATATTCATACCATATTCGCCTCTTGATGCACTTCACACGGGTACGGATGATGAACATCCCTGTTTTCTTCTATCAGAACATTGAGAGGATGGTGTCCATGATGCAGAGGAAGAGCTCGGCACAGCAGTATAGGAGCCTTTACCATTATGGTTTGATTCAGCTTGTAGTATTACATCAGTTGGCTTAGCAGGGCATCTCATGGGAGGAGTTCATCTCTCGTGAGCTTTTCACAGTACCATCACCGCCACATCCTAAGGTTATTCATGAGGAGGGAGGACCATCACAACAGCATGACATCCCCGTCACTAGACATGTCAGCTCCTCACCTTTGGTTACTTATCAGAGAGGCCAGAGGGCATTATTTGCAGCAGCTCGGCGAGTACTTTCTCCACATCATGTGGAAGGGGTCTCGCCTTCTTCATCGGCTCAGCGAGTGTTATCTCCACATCAGGTGGAAGGGGCCTCGCTTTCTTCAGCAGCATAGGTACCAGGGAGGGGCACACAGCCCAAGATTGATGAGGGACCATCAGGTGTTCCGGATATAGAGCTTATTGATCTTGATGTCAGTTCTCCGAGTCGAGAGTCAAAGGAGATCATTCAGCACCTTAGAGCTGAAAATGATGCATTGCAGAGGAGGTTAGAGGGGGCACAATGGACAATCTCATACCTCGAGCAGCGCAACAAACAGTTGGAAGATGAACAAGCTCTTGATGAGTTGTGGAGGATTCGTAGTGACTGCAATTTGAACAGGAGAAGACCCGGTGATCTACTGCCCGCTGACCGAGAGTCCATGCTCATCCAGGTAAATGCACACTTGGAGAGGCTATTGGCTAAGGCTAACCAAGAGAAGAAATTGCTGAGGAACATGAAGAACCATTATTGGGCAAGAATGCATGTGTGCAAGGCAAAGATGAAAATGTTCCAAAGGCGGTTGGCCAAGGCACAAAAAAGGAGAAAGAGGCCCGATCCCCTCCATATCTTGGCCGAAGCTTCACTGAAGGACCAAGGCACTAAATAGCCCAGCCACAGCACAAATTCCAAGAAATTTTGAAAATTTTGGGTCGATTTTGATTTTTCAGGCAATTTACAGGTTTTTGTCCATTAACGGGTCTCACCCTCCACGCGACCCTTCATCTCGACAACTCCATTTTGCAAAAACTCAGCATTTCCAGATTTTTCATGAGAAGTTACATATGCTCATCAATGGACTTGAGATTTTATGAAGTTTTGGTGCTCCAGAAAGTCAAAAAACAAGCAAAAGATGACTTTCTGCCACATTTTTGAGACACAGAAAGCAGTCTTGGGAGATTGCACTTTTGGAGGGGCAAATGACCACCAAATTCAAAAATTCTAGTTGGGTTGGAAAGTAGACTCACAGACCTTTCCAACAAGCCTACTCTTGCTCAATTTGGACACTGGGAAGTTCCCCAAATGTGGTCCTAAAGGCACGCGACCCGTCAGGCAGAGGCGCGCGACCCGTCAGGCAATACAGCTCAGAAAAACGAAGTTTGACCCTGTTTGACTTTTTGGGGTGGATTATTATGCTCTTTGATGTAATTAATGTAATTTTATGACACTTTTACTCTTATGTACCTCTTCTAGAAGATTCATTCATGAAAAAGGTGAAAATTAAATTAATGAATTGGTTTCCTAGCTTATAGAGGCAAGTTGTTTTGACTGCCTAGTTTGTAGTGCTTAGTTTAGAAGTGGTTGAAACAGCTCCTAGGATAGTGAGCTCGACCCATGGAGGCAGGGAAAGAGGTTAGATGATCTATATTATGTGCTTTCTTGCTCATTTTCATGGTTGGACTCTTGAGGGAGAAGCTATCATTGTATTATTCACTGTATCTCTGCAATTTTTGGCTAAGGAAGACCAGGGTTTTGCAGTCCTTTTTGGGATTCTTGTGGTTACATGTATTGATGGTGTGTTTCTCTATGTACTTGTAAGTGTGTTATGTGAATCATTTCCTTTCTTTTCCTTCTGCACATTAAACAAATGAAGTGTTAAAGTAGAATTCATGACTGTCATGCTCTGCTTTTAAGTTTGTTTAATTTCAATGTTTTCTACTGTTTAAGGAGAATCCAAAGTTATTGTTTGCTCTCCTTAGCTCCTCACCTGTCTTTCTCATCCATCCACTTCAATCTAAGGCATCAATACTGTATCCTATCTCGCCCCAAAGAACCCCCTGCAGAAACTGTGTCCTATCCCCGCACCATCAAAATTGTCATTCCTCAATTTGTCACCAAAAACTCTAAAAATCCCAAATCAACCCTTTTGATCAGTTTACTAGCCTAAAATCAGTGTTACCCTATTGGTCATCTCATCCATTGAAAATTTCACCGAGATAGACCGGAGAGAGCCCTCTCCAGCCCCGTAGGGCTAGCTACGAGGCTAAGTGGTTTGATGTTGCCTTGAGGTTTACCTTTCTTAGCCTGAGGTGAAATTTCAAGCGTCGCCATATTGGCGACCATACTGGGGAGAACAAATTAATCGTTTGCTCATTGATGTGTTATTTCATAAGTCTTAGATGGGGCCTGAAGTTACGCCAGGTAGCCTTCGAAAACGCTCTTGTTTTACATCAGCGTTAGTAGATAAACGCTGCTTCAGTCAATCTCCATGAGCTTGTGAACGTAGCGCTTCATTGACACTTTATCCCAGTATAATTGTTAACTCTGAGCCGTTGATGATAGGTTGAGAGTTTTCACAGGCTGAATGGTTTTTCTTTCCTAGTCTTTTGAGAAAAACAAGCTGGCTACAGATCCTAGACCCATTTTCAAATCTCATTCATGCCCAGCTATTTTTGATTATCTCGAAGATCTAGATTTTGACGAAAGCTTTGAGTTGTCTCTGTTTAAAGCTAAGTCTGAAAGTGCGCTCAATTCTCTAGTCCTTGACCCTGACTTTGCAGCTGCTATTGAATTTGAGAGACATAACAAATTGGTCGAAAATTTCATCTTGAGACATCTCCAGACACATATTCACGCTACTACCCTTGCTGATTTTGTTGAGAATATCTCTGATCATATTGGATCCACTATCACGGCTCACAAAGAATCTTATCCTCCTTATGTTTCAGTTTCGCCTATAATCACCTATCCTGAATCCACAGTCGGTTCTCCTTCTACACCCCATACCCCTCCTACTTCTCCTACCCCTCCGACTCCCCCAACTCCACAAACTACAGCTCCTCTTATTATAGTCCCTGCTATCACAACTCCTCCTCCTCATACTCATCCTACTCCTCCTCCTAAAGCAATGGCTGCCAGGTTTGCCCCACTTGCTCTTCCCCAAAATCTTCATGATATGCCAGTTGATTATCAAAGTAAAATCCCTATGTTTGATGGCACTCCACAAAGCATTTCTGCTCAGCAACATATTGACAAAATGACCACTTTCTTTGATCTATATGAGATAGATGAATAAGATGTTACCATGCAGTTGTTCGTACAAACATTTGGAGGAGAAGTTAGAAAGTGGTTTAGAGGGTTGACAGCTAACAGCATTGCCACCTTGGAAGCACTTCAGAATCAGTTTTTAGATCGATGGGAAATCAGAAAGGATCCGCTTCATATTAATGTCGAATACAACACCCTCAAGCGTAATCCGGGTGAGTCTGTTCAAGATTACATAATCAGATTCAATACAGTTTATAATGTTATTCCCGATGATTTGAGGCCTTCTTGAAAATCAGCACTTCTTAAGTTCCCGGATGGCTTTGATCCGGAGATGGCTTACTCATTGAGAGACAGAGATCCACCTACCTTGGAGGATATGCAGAAAATTGCTATTAGCGTTGAGGCAAACTTAAATGATAAAAGGGCAAGAATGAAGGCAGAAAAGCGAGTCACAATCAAAGAAGAAGCATCCACATCAGATCACATTCTTCGTGAAGTTGAAAAGCTTAAAAGGGCATTTGAAAATGTTCGTATTGAAAAACCGGAACCGCAGATCCGTAATCCTAATTTCCGAGGTGCACAGCAGCCACAATATAGAATCAAGCAGCGTGAAACAAAGGCACAAGAGGTAGCAGTCCAGCAGCAAATGAAACCTCCTTTTCAGCAAAATTTTGTTAGCCAAGAATCAGAGGATGAAGGTGATAATGTTGGAGAGGAAAATCATTTCTTCACTCCTGATGATATGCCCACTTATATTACAGAAGAGGAAGAGTTGGTGAGTAATTCCATCATTCCCCAAGATGAGCATTATATTTTGTCAAACGATGCAATACTTGAAGAAGAATCCGAAGAGTATCAAAGAGGGTATTTGCATGCTTTATCAGCTCAGCAAGGACAGCAAAGGAAATTGAGAAACCGAGCTGTTCCCATAAATCCCATTCAGAAAAGGAAAGATACATCAGCAAAGAATGATTCGGCTCCCCCACACACAACAGCCAAAGACATAGTTGGTCCTTCAACAAGTCAATCACCATCAGCAGCCAAGATAGATCAGCCATCAAACGCACCAAGAGATAGAGGTGAAAAAAGAGACAATCCAGCTAAAGAAGGTGAGAAGATTTCAGCTTTCAGTTTGGAGAATGAGATTGCAAAGTTGAAGGTATTTATTCCCTTGACGGAAATCATGAAGAACAGCACTTACCGAGGCCAAATTTCCAAGTTGCTGAATTTCGATCCAATGCTAGACACGGTGAATGTAGAAGATGATCGGCCTGAGCTGATTTTTGGGCCCGCTTTAGATGGTGAGTCTCCCGAGAGTGATGTTCCTCCGTTCTATATCAGTTTGCGATTACATGAGTACGTGCTACACAATGCCATGTTTGATTCGGGAGCTTCACATAATTTGATGCCTAAAGCGATTATGGAGAAGCTGGGACTTGACATCATAAGGAAGTATCATGATTTGTATTCGTTTGATTCCAGCCGGGTGAAATGTATTGGTTTGATCAAGGACTTGGTGGTGAGTCTAGATCAAATTCCAGCAAAGAATGTTTTGATGGACGTGGTAGTGGCGGATATTCCTCCGCGATTTGGCATGTTGCTTTCGAGGTCATGGGGAGCCAAGCTCAAAGGTACACTCCAGCTCAATTTTTCGTATGCTACAATTCTGGTTTTTGGTCAGATGAGGAAGTTATATCGGGAACAAAAGATGAAATACATGATCACTAGTAAGGAAAAGCCCGTCAATCATCCTGTAAATTCTGTACAAACAGATTTAGAGTCTTTTGTTTTGTTTGCGGATAATTTCAATGAGATAGATAGTCAGTTAGTTCAAGCAGAAGATATACCAAACATTTCAGAAAATTTCAAAGAAGTTTTGAGAAAGGAAAGTGAAGAAAAGTCTGATGTCATAAAGCCAACAGCTGAAATAAATGGGCAGCAAACATAGAATGCATTGACATCACATTTTCAGCACTTAGAAGATGATGAGGATGGTCTTTGGACCATGGATTTTGATGGTGCGGTGGGCAGTGATGGTGCTGGTATAGGTGTGTGGATTCGAAGCCCATTTTCAGTTCGAAACCAAGTTCCAAGCAAGGTACGGGTATGTTCATATAAATTGGCATTTGATTGTTCAAATAATGAGGCGGAATACGAGGCTCTTATTGCTGGTCTGAAAATCCTTCAGAAGTTGAAGGCAAATAAGATAGCGGTATATGGCGACTCCGAGTTGGTTATCAAGCAAGTGAAAGGTGAATTTCAGGCCAAACATCCTCGTATGCGAGCATATCGGAATGCTGTCCTAGATATCTTAAAACTGTTTTCAGAACATACTTTGACATGTGTACCACGGATTCAAAATGGTGTTGCGGATGCATTGGCTAAGGCAGCAAGTAATCTGAAAATGCCCATGAATTCCAGCAATAAGTTTGAGATATATGTGAAGCATCGTCCTACAGTTCCAGATAATCAAAGGTGTTGGCAAGTTTTCCAAGATGACGAAGAAATCAAAGATTTTCTGCAAATTGAGGGTAAATTCGAAGACATCTCAATAGACACGGAAGCTGAAGGAGTAAATTAGATGGATGTGTTGTAGCTCAAGGACAATTACATTCCTAAAGGATTAATTCCTTTAGAAGAATTGTTCGATCAAGATGATGTGGCCCGCAAACCAACTTTGAGGCCAACGGAAGAAGGTGTTGAAGATGTGAATCTCGGGACAGCCGAAAATCCAAAGATGGTGAAGCTCTCGAAAGCATTGTCGCCCAAGGTAAAGAAAGAGTATATCAGATTGTTGTCTTCGTTTTCTAATGTTTTTGCATGGGACTATTCAGATTTGAAAACTTATGACACAAGTATCATTCAGCATACCATTCCCATAAAGCCAAATCAAAAGCCTTTCCGACAAAAGTTGAGAAGAATTAATCCTAAGTTGCTGCCATTGATCGAGAAGGAAGTCAACAGGTTATATAAGTCTGGAATCATAGTGCCAATCCGATTTTCTGATTGGATTTCCAACTTGGTGCCCGTGAGAAAGAAGACTGGTGAGATTCGCTTGTGTATAGACTTCAGAAATCTGAACAAGGTGTCACTAAAGGATAATTATCCGCTGCCCAAAATGGATCATATATTGCAACGGGTAGTTGGGGCATCAAGGATGTCATTGCTTGATGGTTATTCCGGGTATAATCAGATTTTGGTACATGAAGATGACCGAGACAAGACAGCATTCACTACTCCATGGGGTACATTTCATTATGCCAAGATGTCGTTTGGATTGAAGAACGCGGGTGCCACATTTCAGCGGGCAATGGACATGGCCTTCGCTAATGAGAAAGATGTCTTTTTGGTTGTTTATCTTGATGATCTGACCGTGTTTTCTAAATCTGATGAAGAGCATTTGTTTCATTTGACTAAGGTGTTTCAAAAGTGCAGAAAGTATGGTATTTCGTTGAATCCGAAGAAGAGCCTTTTTGCTATGAGCGAAGGCAAGCTGCTGGGCCATATTATTTCTAAATATGGCATTCGTATTGATCCTGCACGGGTGGAAGCAATTCAGCAATTAGAGCAGCCCCGAAGCAAAAAAGAGATTCAGTCCTTCAATGGCAAATTGAATTTTCTGCGTCGCTTCATTCCCAATCTTGCCGAACATCTTAGAGAGATAACCAACATGCTCAAAAAGGACAGCGAGCTCAAATGGACCGAAGAGGCGGTAAAGTCTTTCAACTTGATAAAATTAATTTTATCTTCAGCCCCAACTTTGATCAGTCCAGATTATACACAAGATTTTATTTTGTTTTCATTTGCTTCTGAGCATACGTTGGCAGCCGTGTTAATGCAAAAGAGAGATGGAGTTGAGAAGCCCATAGCCTTTTTCAGCCGTATCATAAGGGACGGAGCGCTGAATTATAATATCATTGAAAAGCAAGCATTGGCATTGGTGAAAGCTTTGAAAGATTTCCGGGTGTACATACTGAATTCTCATATTTTGGCCTATGTTCCCAACGCAGTTGTTAAGGATGTCTTGGTACAAGCGGAACCGGAAGGAAGAAGGGGTAAGTGGATTGCTGCACTATTAGAGTATGATGTAGAAATTAAGCCTACCAAGTTGATTAAAGGTCAAGGTCTTGCTAAGTTGATGGCTGAAACAAATCTTCATGTCCTTGACATCAATTTAATTGCTGCCTTATCCGATGAAGACGAAGAGAATTAAGCTCTACAGGTATCAGATATCTTTGTTTCTTCTCCTTGGTATGCTGATATAGTATATGTGCTTCAAAATTTGTCTTCACCCCCTGGGATGCCTAGAAACAAAGCTAGAACATTGAAATTAAAGGCTGCCAAATTTTGCATTATCAAATCTGCACTTTATTGGAAAGACCCCGGTGGCATATTGCTGAATTGTTTAGTTGAAGAAGAAGCTAAGACAGCTGTAGAGGATTTTCATAAAGGTGACTGTGGGGGTCACTTGTTTTGGAAGACCACAGCCAATAAGATCTTAAGAGCTAGTTTCTATTGGCCTTCTTTATTTTCTGATGTATATAAAGTAGTTAAGAGTTGTCATGAATGTCAAATTTTTCAAGGAAAGCAGAAATTACAGTCGTTACCTCTCAAGCCCATTGAAATCAGCGCACCATTTCAGCAATGGGGCTTGGATTTTATTAGCGAAATCCACCCAGCATCTTCCGAGTAGCATCGATGGATCTTGACCGCCACCGATTACTTCACGAAGTGGATTGAAGCCATTCCCACCCGGCAGGCCACGGACTCGGTCATTATTTCTTTTCTTGAGAATAACATATTGTCACGTTTCGGCTGTCCACATAAGTTGATTGCAGATAATGCAGCAGCCTTTAAGTCAAAGAAAATGGTTGATTTTTGCTACAAATATAACATCAGCTTGGGGCATTCGACCGCCTACCATCCGCAAGGTAATGGGTTGGCCGAATCTTCGAACAAATCTCTAGTGAACATCATAAAGAAATTGCTGGAAATAAATAAGAAGAGCTGGCACAAAAAGTTAGTGAATGCATTATGGGCTGATCGAGTAAGTCAAAAGAAGTCAATTGGTATGTCACCCTTTGAACTGGTTTATGGGGTAGATGCAGTGTTTCCTACTTCACTTAGTGTTCCAGTAGCAAAGTTGCTTCAAGAAGCTGGTGGCGAGGAGGATCCTATGCAACGGCGGATTAGTCAAATGATTCATTTACAGCAGACATGAGAGGAGGTTCTTCAAAATTCCCTTAAGTTGCAGGAGCGCATAAAGAAAATTTATGAAAAAAAGGCCAAACCGGATGATTTTCAGATAGATGATGTTGTTTTGAGATGGGATGCCCGAAAGGAAGACAAAGGGAAACATGGAAAATTCGACAACATGTGGAAAGGTCCCTACAAAATTGCAGCATACCGTGGTCCAAATGCCTTCCTTCTCAAAGAAATGAACGGTGATGATTGTCTCGGTGCACCGGTGAATGGCCAGCTGCTCAAAAGGTATCATGCTTGAGCATTTTCTGCTCTAATCACTCTCATTGTAATTACCATTTTACTTTCATTTTGCAGCAAGTGTGAACTAATCTCCCATCTTTAGTCTGGGGCCCGCGGTGAAGGCTATAATTCTGAAGATGGTGATTCGCTGGTGTGAGTTTTTCAAGTTGTTTCAGTCAGTCTATTTTCTGCATAAAGTGAGTCGGTTTGTGTCAAAGTTAGTTCAAATTTCAGTCAATTGTCAAAATCAATAAAGTTGTCCAAATTTGGGTCACATGTGTAAATATTGACTCCATTGCCCAATGATGATAAAGCACTGGTCTGCTCTCCCAGAGGTCTAAGGTTCTTGGTACCTCCAAGGAGCTACCATCCCCATTGGAGCCAATGTTAGAGTCGGTCTTGTAGCCCTCCATCAGCGATCAAAGCTCTTTGCATTTGCATAAGTAGGTGTCTCATCAGTGTCAATTTTTGCATCCCATTAGGCATGCCATAACCCTGATGGAGGAGTTGGTGTCTTTGTCCCCCTCTTGGCATTGCTGAATCAGGTCATTTCAGTCCTTAGTCACTTTCAAGCTTGTCTTGTCTTGGCTTGAGGTCAAATTCCTAGGTCTAGGGTTTTGGTCAAGTTATTTACAAAGTCATGTCTCTGAAAGGTCAATAAGTGCCCAGCAAGCCAGAGGGATGATTTCAAAGGTGTTTCTTCGCAAATTTCTATCTTGTACAGTAAATTTTCACCTTGGATTTAAAAACTCTGTTTTTAAAGCCAAGGTCATTTTTCAAATTTTTGTAAAAAAGTGATGAAATTTCAAAAAACTTCCAGAGACAGCATGTAACCCTGGCTCCCTTTCCAAGATCCCTCAGATGATATCCCTGCAAAAAGTATCGAGCAAAAGCATTAAATCAGTCAATTTCAGGACAAAGGAAACCAAAAGGTCAATTTTATAAAGTGTCAAAGAAAAACATTATAAAGTGGGTTTGGGCATGAAATTATTTCAAACCAAAGCTATAAAGGCCCAATCTCCCTCCATCGACCCTCATTGTGCATCCAAGTTATTTGCAAGAGTGATTGAGTGAAAGTTTGAGCGAATTTGGGAGCTGGACAGGCGCGCGACCCGTCAGACCAGGCGCGCGACCCATCAGAGGCACGCGACCCGTCAAGCGCGTTTCGGCAGTGTAATTTTACAACGGGCGCGACCCGTCAGTGGCGCGCGACCCGTTGGGTGAGGCGCGCGACCCGTCAGCGCCATCCTTACAAAACCGCCTGCAAATTCATCCAAGGAGCCAACAAATCGCTAAATTGCCTGAGGTAGGCCCTCCAAACTTATAAATTGCTGCTTGTTATGATTAAATACACCATGAATTCATTTTTAAAGATCTCCATGTGCAAGAGAAAAGCTCCTTGTTGCTGTAGTTTTAACTTGTAAAAATGCCTAGGGTTTTATGTTGTTTTAAAGAGTATTCCCTTGTAATCATTTTTTCCCCATTCCCATTTCTTTTTCTTTGATATTCCATGTAAATTTCCCTTGCTGAATTCTAAAGAAAATCCAAACCCTTCCCTTCTTCCATAAAAAATTAAAAAATCAAGTCCTAACCCTACCTCTCATTACCCATGTAAACAATGTATATAATGATGCATATGCAATGATTTTTGCAATGTTTTTCCCTTGAATCCATGTTTTATACATTTATTCCCATTTTCCCTTTAAAAGTGTCCCTCCCCTAACATTCCCCTCATGCTCCTTGTCCCCTTGAAACAGCATATAAATCAGCATTTTACAAGGCAGAAACAGTAGTACATTTTGGCCACTCTGCTCCTTAAACAATGTCAGAAACCAAAACCTATGAGCAGAGTGATGACCAGGCATCAGCTTCAGAGATTGAGATACAGAGGAGGCCTCATAAGGGTGGAAAGGGTGGTCACCATAGGCGAGAGGAGCCCACTTCTTTGGCAGATTTACAGGCTTGTCCCATGGCAGTCTCATGTTTCCAGTACATGTCTTGTTATGAGTTTTGTGAGAGGATCTCTCGGATTCAGCACCACAGAGAGTTGGCTCGCCTATTTGTTTTACACTTGCATGATGGACATGTCAATCTTGCCGGGGTGGACTTTACATTGACACCCGAGGTGATTTCACAGGCCACAGGGATACCTAATGTTGGAGAGGTATGGAATAAGCGTAAGGTGCTAGACAGTGTTCATTTTGAGCCTTTTGTTAGACCAGCACTCATGAGGCACTTGACAGGAGTGTTTCCCTTCAGATTTCTCAGGAGTGAGTATGCTCCCATGATGAGGCTCATCATGCTCTATTTTACCTGTGAGGGCAGATTTTCACAGGTATATTCATACCATATTCGCCTCTTGATGCACTTCACACGGGTACGGATGATGAACATCCCTGTTTTCTTCTATCAGAACATTGAGAGGATGGTGTCCATGATGCAGAGGAAGAGCCCAGCACAGCAGTATAGGAGCCTTTACCATTATGGTTTGATTCAGCTTGTAGTATTACATCAGTTGGCTCAGCAGGGCATCTCATGGGAGGAGTTCATCTCTCGTGAGCTTTTCACAGTACCACCACCGCCACATCCTGAGGTTATTCACGAGGAGGGAGGACCATCACAGCAGCATGACATCCCCGTCACTAGACATGTCAGCTCCTCACCTTTGGTTACTTATCAGAGAGGCCAGAGGGCATTATTTGCAGCAGCTCGGCGAGTACTTTCTCCACATCATGTGGAAGGGGTCTCGCCTTCTTCATCGGCTCAGCGAGTGTTATCTCCACATCAGGTGGAAGGGGCCTCGCTTTCTTCAGCAGCACAGGTACCAGGGAGGGGCACACAGCCCAAGATTGATGAGGGACCATCAGGTGTTCCGGATATAGAGCTTATTGATCTTGATGTCAGTTCTCCTAGCCGAGAGTCAAAGGAGATCATTCAGCACCTTAGAGCTGAAAATGATGCATTGCAGAGGAGGTTAGAGGGGGCACAATGGACAATCTCATACCTAGAGCAGCGCAACAAACAGTTGGAAGAGGAACAAGCTCTTGATGAGTTGTGGAGGATTCGTAGTGACCGCAATTTGAACCGGAGAAGACCCGGTGATCTACTGCCCGCTGACCGAGAGTCCATGCTCATCCAGGTAAATGCACACTTGGAGAGGCTGTTGGCTAAGGCTAACCAAGAGAAGAAATTGATGAGGAACATGAAGAACCATTATTGGGCAAGAATGCATGTGTGCAAGGCAAAGATGAAAATGTTCCAAAGGCGGTTGGCCAAGGCACAAAAAAGGAGAAAGAGGCCCGATCCCCTCCATATCTTGGCCGAAGCTTCACTGAAGGACCAAGGCACTAAATAGCCCAGCCATAGCACAAATCCCAAGAAATTTTGAAAATTTTGGGTCGATTTTGATATTTTCAGGCAATTTACAGGTTTTTGTCCATTAACGGGTCTCACCCCCCGCGCGACCCTTCATCCCGGCAACTCCATTTTGCAAAAACTCAGCATTTCCAGATTTTTCATGAGAAGTTACATATGCTCATCAATGGACTTGAGATTTTATGAAGTTTTGGGCCTCCAGAAAGTCAAAAAACAAGCAAACAATGACTTTCTGCCACATTTTTGAGACACAGAAAGCAGTCTTGGGAGATTGCACTTTTGGAGGGGCAAATGACCACCAAATTCAGAAATTCCAGTTGGGTTGGAAAGTAGACTCATAGAAATTTCCAACAAGCCTACTCTTGCTCAATTTTGACACCGGGAAGTGCCCCAAATGTGGTCCTAAAGGCGCGCGACCCGTCAGGCAAACTTCTCCAAATTTCACTGTACAGCTCAGAAAAACGCAGTTTGACCCTGTTTGACTTTTTGGGGTGGATTATTATGCTCTTTGATGTAATTAATGTACTTTTATGACACTTTTACTCTTATGTACCTCTTCTAGAAGATTCATTCATGAAAAAGGTGAAAATTAAATGAATGAATTGGTTTCCTAGCTTATAGAGGCAAGTTGTTTTGACTGCCTAGTTTGTAGTGCTTAGTTTAGAAGTGGTTGAAACAGCTCCTAGGATAGTGAGCTCGACCCATGGAGGCAGGGAAATAGGTTAGATGATCTATATTATGTGCTTTCTTTCTCATTTTCATGGTTGGACTCTTGAGGGAGAAGCTATCATTGTATTATTCACTGTATCTCTGCAATTTTTGGCTAAGGAAGACCAGGGTTTTGCAGTCCTTTTTGGGATTCTTGTGGTTACATGTATTGATGGTGTGTTTCTCTATGTACTTGTAAGTGTGTTATGTGAATCATTTCCTTTCTTTTCCTTCTGCACATTAAACAAATGAAGTGTTAAAGTAGAATTCATGACTGTCATGCTCTGCTTTTAAGTTTGTTTAATTTCAATGTTTTCTACTGTTTAAGGAGAATCCAAAGTTATTGTTTGCTCTCCTTAGCTCCTCACCTGTCTTTATCATCCATCCACTTCAATCTAAGGCATCAATACTGTATCCTATCTCGCCCCAAAGAACCCCCTGCAGAAACTGTGTCCTATCCCCGCGCCATCAAAATTGCCATTCCTCAATTTGTCACCAAAAACTCTAAAAATCCCAAATCAACCCTTTTGATCATTTTACTAGCCTAAAATCAGTGTTACCCTATTGGTCATCTCATCCATTGAAAATTTCACCAAGATAGACCGGAGAGAGCCCTCTCCAGCCCCGTAGGGCTAGCTACGAGGCTAAGTGGTTTGATGTTGCCTTGAGGTTTACCTTTCTCAGCCTGAGGTGAAATTTCAAGCGCTAACAGAGTCCATCCTCACAAAAATAGTAGATATGCACTGGAAGGATTGGGCTAAAAGATTACCCAAAGCTTTGTGGGCATACCAAACCACTTGGAGAAATAGCACGGGACATACACCATATGAGTTGGTATATGGCAAACAAGTCCTATTGCTAATCGAATTCCAGATCAAAACCTTCAGAACTGCAGCTCAGTTGGGGCTAGATCTCTCCAAAGCGCAACAACAACATCTCCTTCAATTGAGTGAGCTAGATGAATTTCGAAGCGATGGTGTTTAGCAGAACATATGGATTCAGTAGCAATGCAAAAGGTGGAATGACAAGTCTATTTAGAAAAAGCAGTTTCACCCACGTGATTGGGTACTCCTTTATGATTCTAGATTTAAATATTTCAAAGGAAAATTCCATATGCGCTGGATAGGACCTTATGAGGTGGTCTATGTATTTGAGAATGGAGTGGTAGATATTAAAACTATTGATGGATAGAGCTTAGCGTTCTTGGTAAATGGACATAGATTAGAGAAATATTTTCATCCACTTGCCAAGAAGGATTTTACACAGCAATTCCAACAGCAATTTGGGACGGTAGTGATGGATGGTAATACCAACCTGTTGAAAACATGAACTCTTCTTCTTCTAAAAATAAAAAAATGTAAAAAAGGAAAAAAAAAAAAAATATATATATATATATATATAATAGTAAAGAAAAAAAAAAAATTCCTGTAATTATGAAAATCAGTTTTTTGACATGATTGCAGAAGGATCAACCTAAAAACCAGCTTGTTGGCGGGAAGATCAAAAATTTCTAATAAAAGGAGAATGTTGCTTGATCTTTAGATGTGCTAGCTACCACCAAGAAGAAGCAAGTTCAGCAGAACCAGCCCTTACACAAGTTTGGGGTAACTAGCATGGATATTTTCATTCAAGTAACATTTAATTCTTGCTACAGTATTTTTTTTCTTGCACAAGTGCAGGCAGACTTTCCAGAAAATTTTCTGCCTTTCTTCATATTCCTTTTTTGTAATTCCCTGTCAGTTTTATTCTTCAATCCCAGAATGATTACCTTCCCATATTATTCCGAATTCACCCTATCCATTTCATAAATCCCACTTTTATCCCTTGAATTTTTTCCCTATCCCACTTCTGTTTATGCCCTCTTAATGGTATTGTTCCTAGAATCCCTGTCATAAACTTCCTTCCCATTCTGAATTTTTTCCCTTTCCCTACTTCTTTGTTCCCCCATGAGCTTATTGCAGAATATAGAGCAGAAAGAGTAAAAGGATGTGCTCAGAAACATCAAAGAAACAATGAAGAAAACCTTCCATATGATTGGGAAAGTCATGTTAAAGTCCAACCTATGATCTACCAAAGTTTCCTGTTTTCTTCAGCATATTTTCTGCTTGCACCAGTGCAAGCACGTTACAATATACAGTAGTGCAAGCAGAATAGTGCAAGCAGAGCAGCGCAATATAGGCGGTGCAAGAAGATCAGTGCAAGAAAGCATCCTGTCAGAGATATAATGCATTTTGTTCTTTCCATGCAATATAGCGTGCGTCATAAAGAAGTGGTTATTATGAAAATTTAAAAGAGGTCTTTTCATTCAATCATTAAGTACTTTATGTTATCATGTATTAATTAGGGAGAAAACTATTTAAGTACAAAGTGTTTATGGTTAGAAATCGTGATCATTTTAATGAATGCTAAAAGTATTTTTAATGAATTATGAAGATGATGTGGATTATGTAACCATTGCTTGACGATGATTACACCCCTTGCAAAATGATCCTTTATGTCTTCCATTTGAAATCATTACCTTACCGATCCGTTAAATCACTACCACAAAGTACCCCTAATCAATCCGACACACCTTTCAAAAGATGTTATGCATCCATGGCGATTTAAGGGATGTATTAAGTGATAATTTAAATGATTGGATGGTGAGTTGGAAAAGGGCGGTGGATGGTTGGGCCCATATCCATAAGAATCCATCCTCCTCGTTTGTTTCATGCAGAAGAGAGTTGGACTATTCATAGCTGTTAAGCAACGATGCCACCCGTTAGAAGTGAACAGTCATCCCTCAGGAAAGTAGAGAAAACCGTTGAATACCGCAATAGTCTTGCACTATTGCAGGAATCAGGGTTTCTTCAGTTTTTACAGAGGTTTGATGGGCACGACAGGGAGGTGGCCCTACAATTTGCCAAGAGTTTTAAGGATGGTCGAGTCAAAATTGGCCCCTTGAGGTTCAAGGTCACAGAAGAATTCATCGCAGAGGCCACAGGGTTAGAGAAAATTAGCGAGCAATGGTTCAAGAATCAAAAGTTAGATAATAAGTGGTGGCGTAGATTTGTCCTTGACAAGGAAATGTAGGTGAACTGGAAGAACGGCATCCCCCGCTGCACCCTGCTTGATCAATGGCGAGATCTCATTTATATTTTGCAGAAGTTTTTGACCTGCGAGGGACAATATTCCTTCACATTTGTTTACCATTTCAGAATATTGCTACATTTCGAAGCAAGCTGACACCTCCGATGGAAAATCAATTTCCCCCACTTCTTTCTCAGGATTTTAAAGAGGATGGCCAAGGGTGTGCAAACTGGACGAGAAGACCAGGCCGACCGAAAATTATACCATCACAGGTTAATCAAGATCTTGTTCAAGAAGGAGTTGGAAGCCAAAGGCATGACCTGGGCAGCATTATTAGAGCAGTTACACAAAGAGACATCCGTCGGGAAAAGGACAAAGGACCCTGCTAGTCCAAGTACAAGCAGCGGTTTGGTTAAAAACAACGTGGGAGTTTCTTCTCACACAAGTACAAAAAGAAATAGACCCATAGAGAGAGCGAAAGAGGAAGCCCCATCTCTAACGGAGAAGGTGACCAGTGCCTCCATTGAGAAGAACCCCTCCCCTCAAACTACCTCTCTAGTGCATACAAGTGCCTCTGAAGGGCATAATTTGTCAGTCGTTGCAAACACGGCAGTCCACTCCAAAGAAACAGAATTTGAAGAAATTGATGATGATGCCTTACTGGCTAATCTTATTTGGAAACCTCGGAGGAAGAAAGAAGAATTGAGTGCAAGCAAGGATTTGGTTGAAGGGTCAGATGTTGATATGGCGCAGTCCCCATTTTGACAGGGTACTGAATCCCCTGCCACAACAGTTAAAGAGAAGGAAGCACAAGGTACTGAAATTCCCCCACCCAATGAGTCAGAGACACAAGTCTCTCATCTTAGTAGTCGTATAGCCGAGATGGAACACCAAGTTCAGGATTTAGAAGAGCTTATGGTTAAAGAGCAGGATGATAGGCAGCATAGTAAGGAAGAATTGACCGCGAAGGTCAAGAGGTAGAGAAGAGAAGTTAGGGTGTGGAAGTATCTAGCTTCACAGTGTTTTAAGCATCTCAAGAAGGCGACAAAGAAATTTAAGATCAAAGAGAATAAGTCCAAGACAGTGCAGACCGGCACCAATATTACAGTACAGGATTGAAGTGAAGCTCTGCCTCATGCTTTTCAAATCTTATCTATTCTTTTAAAGCTAATGAGTCTGATCTGAATTACTAAGTAGCATCGTTTCTTAGACGGGAAACGAGCTGGCTGGCTAGGGCCCAGCCAACCCAGCTCGTTTACCCTATTTTCGGTTTCATATTTATTCATGTGTTCTTATTGTTAAAGTGTGATTTAATTGAATTCTATTTCCATGCACATATATTCCTGCCAAAATGTGAGCGGATCCGTTGTGTGAATTAGTTAGATTTACTTCCCTGCAATTTCCTTTCATGCAATTTATTTCAGTTGGTTTTCCTTACCTGGTCCTAGGAGAAATTAACCTGCACCAGTGCATGTTGGTGTGATTAATCCTTTCCTGCAATTTATTTTCATGCAATTCCTTTTGGTTGGATTTCCTTGCCTGGTCCAAGCAGGAGAAATGAACCTGCACCAGTGCATGTAGGTGTGATTAATCCTTTCCTGGAATTTATTTTCATCAATTCCTTTTGGTTGGATTTCCTCGCTTGGTCCAAGCAGGAGAAATGAACCTGCACCAGTGCACATTGGTGTGTTGCAGCAAGTATTTCTAGTCTCTTTCATGCATTGTTTCTTTTTCGTTCTTCTAAGTAATATATATGCAGATGACAGGTTGATTCTTTAGTGGTTGTTTCTAGTTATGGTTATTTACTTTCATTTTACATACAGTTAAGATTGGAAACATTACATGTGCAAATTTTTTTTGCAATTAAGTTTCATTTGCAATAGTTAACACTTATTCTTAGAACCGATAACGAAGTGCAAGGAACTCTGCTCAGGTGCAAGAACTGGTTTCTTGTCACGGGATCCAAGTGCTCAGAACCCTTGAGGTTCGAGCCCTTGCATGAAGTCAAGAATCTTTGGTAAGGCACAACTTATACCTCTTGCATAAATCTTTGTACCTGCACTAGTGCAAGCAAATTGTGATAAGTGCAGGACTGACTAGTGGAAGAAGGAAATCCTTAAGAAAGCAGGTTTAAGGGCCCACTTTACGAGACTGCTAAAGTGTTTCTACTAAAGAGAAATATAATCATATACTCAGTGATTAAACATTGATCAGTTGGAGTGATTGTCTTTTATTTTGATTCCTTTGCAAATGCATTCTTTCTTGTTCCAACACTAGATTACTTTGATGATCCAGTTATCTTTTACTCTTTCCAATTCGATTCTGCAAGTTCTCATTTAAGAAGGTAGGAATTTACATGAGAAAGGTTCATACCATCTCTGGCATTACCTGTGCTTCGTCTCTAAGTTTACAGATCCCCTAGGCTGAAAATTAAGTGTTGAGGAGTTGCTTAAGTGTAATTCCTACATTTAACAGTAGATGATTATCTTCTTATCATCTTTCTCAGATCTCCCAATTGATATCTCATGAAGATATTTATTTATTCTTTGATGCCTTCTTTTACTGCATTTCAGTGAGTATATCTTCTAGTATTTCGTGTATCCCCTTTATCTCTCCTTTCTTGCTACATAGGAAATAGAGAACCTTAAGAGTTCTTATGAATTCAAAGGAGACCTTGATATGTTCACTGACTTCTCTTCTCCATAAGGATTATGACAATCCTTCTTATTCCATGCAAGAACCTATAGATCTTCTTGCAATCATGAAGTCATAGAACAAAACTTGATTATAGAATGAAAAGATACTTACTGGATTGTGAAGATGAAATATTCACCTTGATCATGTTGGAGTAGTTGGGGCAGATCTATTGACGCTTCATCTGGATGAGGTCCTTGATAGGAAGATTTCATTCTTTGACTTCGAGCTATCTTGATTTATATATCCAACAAATTGTTGATATAATTGTGCTACATAAGGAACCTTGTAGTATGCAGCATCGAATTGAGGTTGCTTGCCATGATATATAGAGACCCATTAGTTAGTATAGCCTCAAATATGTATCATTAAGTTCTGAGAAACCGAGATTTTAGGATTGTGTTCTTTATAGAAAAGGATTCAATCTGAGATAGTGACTATCACTGGAATGTTTTAGATCGAAATTGTGGGAGTCACCAAAGTTGTTGCCATGTATCTTGAGATTTTAACGCTTCATATTTTGACTATTGTTCTCTAAAACCCTTGTTGTTGTATGTTGCTTCTTTGATCTAGGTCTTGATTTGTGAATGTAGATCTTGATTCCTACAACTTTCCTTGATGCTTTGCTTGACACTTGATCCTTGAATGTCTCTTTTCTTCCCTTCTTATGACTTATGATCCTTCCCTCTTATACCATTTTGAAGCATCTAGGGCAATCAAAATTAAAGTGATTCTTCTTATCATGATAATAATTTATGAAGTGCTTTTACAATTTTATCTTAGCTTGATATTCTTGTCATTATTAGTGTGTGTGTTTACTTCATCAAACTGCTACCAAGAACACAAGTTGTTTGGCATTCTTCCAGGGCCAAAACCTCTCCCTCTTGGAGAGGAAAAACCCCGCACAAAAATTTTTCTTATAGAGATCTTCAATTGACGAATACCAAGACCAAGACCCTTAACCTATTCTACCACTCCAAGACCAAAACACCAATCCTCTTCTCTGTCACTATTGAGATCATCATCATCACTGCTGCTACCCTAATGTCATCATACTTTCACTATTGTTGCACCTTCATTGAGATCATCCTTGTTTCTCCTTCACTAAGACCATCATTGCTGCAATATTGAGGCCTTCACAATAGTATCACCGAGATCATTTGCTACTACATCTTCCCTGCACCTTGTTTCATTGAGATCAATTCTACACCCTAAGATATTGAGATCACTGAGATATGAGAGTTGTATCGAGATCAAGGTCATGATCCGTGATCTCATCTATGCCTGGATCAATACTGTGTATGCCGAGAACGCATTACAAAGATCCTCTTTATCATAAGTGTCTCAAGACTATGACTATGTTTAATATGTTGAGACATTTATCACCAAGTATGTGACTACGTCTAGAATGAAAGATGATATAGTGTGTTGTTGTGAGATCACCAAGTTACATGTATACTGAAGTTGTTAGGAGACAGGTCTGAATCTTCTCACTGTAATATACTCCAATATTTTTCTTGTCACAATCATGCCGAGACTGTTAGTGCTATTGTAGGATTCCAGAGATCTTCTTTACCATAGAAGAACAATGATTGTGTTCCCTTTCACTGAGATGTGCACCACCGAGGAGGAGAGGACAGTCATCTTCCTCATAGTGATCATCACCGAAGATGTAGAGACCACTGATATCATGTACCCAACTAAGATATCCTTTCTGCACCTCATCCGAGACCCTACAACAATGTGCTTGACTGAGAATGTGAGGAGGCCGAGATGTTATCTGTAGTGCCCATACGAAACACAAAGATACTAGCCCAAAGTCCCTCTGCGTACACCTTCAACCGATCCGAATATGCAGACAAATCCGAGCTTCTATACTTCAGATTTGCAGATACCATAGCCACATATTTATAGTGGTTTCTCCTTGCAAATAAGTTGACTTTTCAAGTTAAACGTTGTGTCTCCTTGTTCTGAGCCAACATGACATTTATATCTATATATATATATATATATATCTATATATATGAGGCTGACATGATGTTTTCTTCAATGTTTTTCTTGTTTCCTTCTATAAGAGGATTGTGCTTGTCTTTGGAGGGCTTCTACACACTTTTTTAAACTTGGGTATATTACACATAGGCTCACGACATGACTCTTTGACATATTAACAAATCTTAAAGACATCAAGAAGAAGTCTTTGACCTAATGACACTTCTTGCTCATGAAACCCATGCAGAAAGGCATACAAAATAAATTTATTCTTTTTTATTAAATCATTTACAAATATCATGTCATTATGAAGACTGATCCTAGTTACACTTTCTTCAACACTTTAATGGACTGCAAACCTGCAAAAAAAACTATTCTATTTTTCTTTTTTTGTCCACGATAACTCCTCACACTAGCTTTGCACTTCGTGAGTCTAACTACAATATATAAAAAAAAATATCCTTTTCCAAGATTTTGTTGGTAGTTAGTAACTACCTCCTCCCTTATCCATTAGGTGGCAAGTAGTTACTTTGCTCATTAATGATCTCCACTCTCCCCAACTTCCTCAGACAACATCCTACCTTTCTGGGAGAGTTATTGATTAGTTTAATATTCCGAGATTAATAATTTGATCCTCCAATTAGATGCCTAGGTATTACATCATCGAAGAGTTAATAAATCCAACCACTAGGTTGCAGTCCATAATTTATTTTTATCCATTTGCAACCTCATAATTATTTTCAATATTTTTATTAATAACTTAATAAAATATATTTACATAAAATAACTATCAATAACAAAATATTGATAAATTAGTTCCATTTAAGTCTTAAAGTCACAACATTATTACACTTGACATATACAATATTCACAAATAAACAAATTCAAGGGAAATCACACCCTCCCGGCTTGAGTTTGACATTGTCTCGGTGTTTGCTCTGGACTTCAACCCAGTTTCAAAATATGGATATGCTTCTTTAAAAGTATCTTCTAATTCCCAAGTTACCTCCTCCGAGCTGAAGTGTTTCCACTGAACTTTGACTTGAGCTATGACTCTATTATGGAGTGTCATTTCCCTCTAGTCTAGTATGCATAGTGTTTCTGCCATAAACTATACCTCTAGTTCTACCTTCACCACATTTCAATCAATAATGTGAGTTAGAACATGTACATATTTTTTAAATAAAGACACATGAAACATATCATGAACTTTTATGCTTGATAGAAAAGTAAGTTGGTAGGAAACTTAACCTATCCTTGCTAACACTTCAAAGGGTCCACAAAATCTAAGTTATAGCTTGGAACAACTACCAAGTCTAAGATTATTTTTCTTAAGTTTCACTTTCAAATAAATGTGGTCACCAACATTAAACTCTTTGTGAACTCTCTTTAAATCTTCGTAACATTTTTGTCGATCCTGCGCTATTCTCAAATTCTATTTCACATGTTTGAATATTTCCTTCATTTATTTCAGCATATAATGTTTCTAAAACCAATCTATGTTCAAGATGATCCAACTTAAAGGAACTTTACACCATCTCCCATAAATTACTTCAAAATGACTCATCTTTAGGGAAGTCTGATAACCATTATTGTAGGCAAATTCAACTAAATGCAAATAATCTTCCCACTTAGTCGTCCTATCCATAACATACATTCGCAGCATGTCCTCTAGGATTTGATTGGTCCTTTATGTTTGACCATCAATTTGAGGATGATAAGGTGTGCTAAAATTTAGTTTTGTACCGTACAAATATTTCCAAAACTTAGAGGTAAATTTTGCATCTCAATCTGAGATTACAATCTTAGGCATACCATGTAGTGTAAATATTTCCTTCATGAATATCTCTGCTATATTTATGGATTTAAAAGTAAACTTTACATGTGTGAAATGTATTTCCTAACTAATTTTGTCTACTACAACCATTATAGAGTCATGTTGTTTCTAAGTTTTGGAAAACCAATTATAAAATCCATGGTTATTACCTCCCATTTCCACTCTGTAATGGGTAAAGGTTGTAACAATCCAGACGGATGATGATGGGAAGCTTTAACATGCTGACATTCTAAACAATTTTCTACAACTCTATTATTTTTGACTTCATATTAGGCCAATATAAGTCCTTTCTTAACGTGTTTATTAGCTTATGATAGCTAGGATGTCCAGTTGTAGGATTTTTATGTAATTCATCAAGGATAAACAACTTTATGTTTTGATCATTGAGTATAGATTTTGTCTCTATACATCAACAAATCCTCTTCCTTAATTGAAAAATCAGTTTTTTCCTCATCTTGAGGATCTTATTTTTGAAGTGTTTCCTTGGTTTTAACATATTCCTCATCAGAATCTATAGTTGTCCTCACTTTTTCAGTTGAATTTGTTTGCAAACTACTTGCAGAAATGATCCGTTAATGAAAAAGGTATTATAGACCTTATGTGAAGTTCGCTTATGTTACTTGGTGCAATGGATCAAAAATATTGCAAATAACATAAAGACATAAGCAAATTGAAACATAATCAAACATATCAACACAGCGACAATTTGATAACGGAGTTCACCAGACTTCCTAGCTACCTCTCCAGGTCCTTAGCTTCCAATGTGACTACTTTATTAGTCTTCAAAATGATTTTACAGACATGAGCTCAAAAACAAAGACTCACCATTGCATTCAACTCGAAATTTCCAGTCAAATGAGTATAAACTTGCCCATATTTGGCCACTATGACCTCTAGACCCCTTGGAATGTGCAAAAACACCTCTGCCTTCTAGAAAACCACTTTTCACTGACAAAAAACGCCCTTTGTACTGTGGAAACCACCTCGGTCCGAGCGCCCTAGTTTTGGCGGGTTCGGCTCTACAACAAGTTAATAAAAATTTGGTTCGGCTCCATTTCAACCCCGAACAAATGGTATGTTGGTTATCCCAAAGGTATGAAAGCATTTGTATATAACGTTGGAGGTTGGCGGGTCGAAACCCCCGCCTGACACTCCGGCATTTTGATATGGATTGACATTCATATATAGCAACATAAATTCACATGAAACTTTGGTGGCATACATCTCTACGCTTCGTTGGTTTATACGTTGAACATATGGTTATATATACCATATATGGATGTGTCTTGCGGTGAATGTGGGATAATACTTGAAACAAATTAAGGGGTCCGGCGGTCGTGGGGTTGACCCTGGCCGTCAGCCCTTTTTTTTCGGCGCCTCCAATCCGCTACCATAAATACAAAGTCATCCATAAGCCTAACAAGATCCACCATAGCCCGTCCAGTGCGGCCCTTCCGTGAAAACTCAACCTTCCAGGAGGTCAGGGGTTCAATCCTCCCTGATCCCCAAAACTTTGGAAATAGGTGATATTGGGCAAAATCTGGGCTGCCACGTGTCAGCCCCGGATTGGCCCATATTAACCAATCATATTGCGACACGTCATAAACCTGCAAACATCATCCTGGACAAGTGGTGTATTCCCAGGACAACACATGTCCTGATGACATCATCCTATTGACCGTCGATTGTTGAACTTTGACTTTTTGACTTTCGCCCTAATTTTCCCAAAAAATTTGACTAGCTCTAACTTCTTCATCTGGACTCGGATTTATGTGTCGCTCGCACCATTGGAATCATATTGATGAACACCTGACTTGATCCTACTTTCATCTACATTTGAAGACTTTGATCTAGAGGAAAAACTGGATCCATTTTGGATCACTCCTCCCCACTGGAAGCTTTTGGACCACCAAAAGTTGGTTTTAGTTGTCGAGTAAGTGAGGATAAAGTTCCTTCACTTTTCCAATCTCATTCCATCATGCTTTACTTGGATTTGTACCTTTGAGTCCAACTCGAAGATACTCAACATTTCCTCATCGCGAAGTCCTTATCCTCCTGTCAAGAATTGTATCCTCCTGTAGCTCATTGAGATACTCAAGCAAAATATCTTCAATGGAAGGTAATCAACCTTGCTCTTCAGGATCTTCAATCAATGAAGGCTCATACAATCACAAGTTTTCAACATCTATGACGGAATAGATCTGCATATAAGCTGGTAGATCTAGGTGAAAAGCATTTTTACCAATTTTATCAAGTATTTTGAAAGGACAATATCTAATTGGTTTCAACTTCTTTCCTTCCCCTTACAGTCTTTCTTTGCTGATGTACAACCAGACTTGATCACCAACTTGAAAACTGTGCTCAACTCGATGCTTGTCATGTCGCGCCTTATACTTTGCTTGGCTTCTTTCCAGTTGTTCCTGTACTGCCTGGTGAATTTCTTGGATTTGTTTAATGAACTTGGTTGCTTTGTTCACATCACGGTGTCCATCAACTGCTATGCCTTTACCAAAGACAAAATCCAAGGGATACTTTGGTATAAAACCAAAACAATTCTCAAAATGAGATCTCTTAGTAGAAGAATGTTTTACATGGTTGTAAGCATGCTGCACATAACACAAATGCTCATCCCAAAGTTTGGGATGCTTGCTGCAATATCCTCGAAGAAACTGTAACACTATCCTGTTGACCACTTCTGTCTAACCATCTGTTTTTGGATGAAATTTCGTGCTCTTCTTTAACTTTGTGTCCATTAACTCCCATAGACTTGACCAAAATTTCCCAACAAATCGAGAATCTCGATCGGATACAATAGAAGTGGGTAACCCAAAATGAACCCATACATTTTGAAAGAACAACATTGCAGTTTGTTCAGTTGTGACCTGTTTATTACATGGTGTCAAAATACACATCTTACTGAACCTATCCACAACTACAAACAAATAATCATGACCCTTTCTAGACTTTGGCAATCCCCCAACAAAATCCATGGAAACACTTTCTCGAGGACGAGAACAAATTGGAAGTGGAGTATATAGGTCTCATTTTCTATTACTTGGCTTGCTTGTAGCACACATAGTACATCCTTTAATATATCTAGAAACTATCTCATTCATTCGTGGCCAATAGTAGAATCTTTGTAATTGTGCAACTATTTTACTTACACCAAAATGACCTGATATGAGAGAAGTATGTGCTTCTAGAATTATATTAACTCTTTCAGTTTGTGGAATGCATAACTTTCCCAAATGATATAAGAGTTTGTCCTTTATGAAATAATCCAATTCTTCTACCTGTTTGCCATGACTTAAAGTTGCATATACATCCTTAAAATCTGTGTCTTGAGCATATTGTTCAATGTAACTTTCTTGAATTACTGAATTATGCTTAAGTATTGTGGATGCTTTTATAATTGGTCTTGATAACATGTCGGCAACCTTATTATGTATGCCATTCTTATATCTGATAACAATATGAAATTGTTGTAGAAAACCCATCCACTGATAGTGTCTTAATTGTTGCAATTTAGTTTGTGAATGTAAGTATTGTAGTGGTTGAGGATCTGTGTGTATGATTGTTTCTTTACCCATTATGTAATGTTTCCACTTTTTAACACTCTGAACTAATGCATACAATTCTTTATCATATGTAGGATAGTTAACTACTGCTGATGTGAATGTCTCAGAATGAAAGCATATAGGCTTTATGTGCTGCATCAACATTGCCCCCATGGCATATTCACTTGCATCTGTCTCGATCTCAAATGGATGTTGAAGATCTGGCAGTGCTAGTACTGGCGTTGTACTGATCCTTTCTTTCAATGTGTCGAAGGCTCTTTTTTGTTTGCCTCCCCACTGAAACACTTGTTTCACACTTGTCAAAGCTGTAAAGAATATGCAATCAAAGAAAAGTTAGCAATAAACTTTCTCCAATATTGTGTTGCCCCTAAGAAACTTCTAACTTCTGTAGCAATATTAGGCTTAGGCCAATTTACAATGACTTTGACCTTAGAGGGATCTATCTTCAATTCACCACCCTCTACAATATAACCCAAATAATTCAAATATGTTCTGCCAAATTCACATTTTTGACAATTTTACATAGAGATTTTCTCTTTTCAAAACATCTAAAACCTGCTTTACATGCTTTACATGTTCATCCCATGTTCTACTGAAAACAAGAATATCATCTCAATAGACTATTACAAAATCATCAATGAATGGTCTGAATACATCATTCATGACTCTGTTATGAAACCAACTCACAAAAAGATAGAAAAGAGAGATCCACGCCTTAGAATTCACCCTCTTCGAGGGGGAAACCTCCTTTACATTACATAAATGAGCAATTCTTGAATGATTCAAATGACAAAACCTCCTTTCTATATATAGGAGTCTAAGGAGTCACAATATAACCCAGCCGACCTAACAATAATAATATAAAGCCACAAAAATAACAATAGAGGGATTCTATGGGGCACAGTAATAACAATTTGGGGACAATAGGGGCACAACAATATTAATAAGGGATACAACTACAATAGTAATGGGGTAATCACTAGTATTATAGGGACCCAACATGCCCCTCTCCTTCAAAAAAGTGTTGTCCTCAATGCTTCAGTAGTTTTGGATGCTTCTGTATAAAATTCTCATCCTCCCATGTGGAATCTTCAGCGAATAAGTTCTTCCACTTGATAAGATACTCCGAAATTGATCGATTTCGTAACTGTCGAGTTCTTGTTTCTGTGACTGCTTCTGGTTCCAATATAATTTTTCCTTCCTCGTCAAGTTCTAGCAATATTGTTTGAACTGGGAGCTTGTCGCCTATAACCTTCTTTAAACATGAAACATGGAAAACTGGGTGCAATCAAGAAGCTGCAGGAAGCTCCAATTTGTATGCCATAGTACCAATCTTTTGCAACACCTTGTATGGACCATAATACTTTGGTGATAATTTATTATCCTTATTAGCTTGCTTGAGGGACATTTGCTTATATGGTTGTAGCCGTAGGAATACCCAATCACCTACATCAAAACTTATTTCGCTGCGATGTTGATCTGCCTGTTGTTTCATTCTATTCTATGCCAACACGAGGTTATCCTTTAAGAGTTGGAGGACGTGTTGTTGATGTTCGATGTGATGTTCCACTGCTTGAACCTTAGAATTTTCTCTTAAATATGATGTGATGGATGGTGGCTGATATCCATAAAGTGCCATAAATGGGGTCATTTTTGTTGCTGTATGGAAGGAAGTGTTATACCACCATTCAGCCAGAGGCAACCATTTGACCCATTGTGTTTGTTTATCAGATACAAAGCAACGAAGATATCCTTCCAAACATTTGTTTACTATCTCAGTTTGCCCATCAGATTGAGGATGATAAGATGAGCTATGAGCTAACTGAGTACCAAGACAAGAAAATAATTATGTCCAAAAATTTCCAGTGAAAATGGGATCTTTGTCACTTACAATAATCTTTGGGTTTCCATGTAGCTTTTGAATTGTTTCCATAAATGCAGTAGAAACTGTACTGGCTTTAAATGGATGTGATAATGCACAAAAGTGTGCATACTTGGTAAGTCTGTCAACTACCACCATGATGACACTCTTTCCCTCAGACTTGGGTAAACCTATGATAAAATCCATTGAAACCTCCTCCCAACGTTGGCTTGGAATGGATAAAGGTTGTAATAGACCCGGTGTCTTAATTGTTTCAACTTTATTTTGTTGGCAAACCAAACATTCCACCACAAACTTTTGAATATCTGATTTAAGGCCCTCCCAAAAAAATTCCTTCTTAACCCTATGGTAAGTTTTTAAAAATCCTGAGTGCCCTCCTAAGGGAGAAGTGTGCAATTCCATAAGAATCTTTTGTTTTAGCTGGGAATTCTTACAGAGGTATAAGCGATCTTTGTACCATAACAAATCATTTTTCCAGCTAAATGTATCAGACGTACTGGAGTCTTGTTGTAACTTTTGAATAAGTGCCCACACTTCTTCGTCATTCTTCCATTCCTCCCTTGCTTTGTTTATCCAATCTGGTTGGATAATAGAAATGGCGCACAACAATGCTTCCACATCCTCATCCTTTCTTGAGAGTGCATCTGCCACCACATTTTGCTTCCCTTTCTTGTAGATGATTTCAAAGTCATAACCCAACATCTTTGTGACCCACTTTTGTTGCTCTTCAGAGGATAATCTTTGTTCTAAAAAGTATTTAAGGCTATCATGATCTGTTTTTACCTTGAAGTGTCTTCCCATTAGGTAGGGTCACCATTTCTTAAGTGCATGGAGTATTGCCAACATTTCCTTCTCATAAATAGCTTTGTGTAAAAACTTTCCCTTGATTGGACGACTGTCGAAAGCAATGGGTCTTTCATCTTGCATTAAAACAGCACCAATTCCATTTCCTGAAGCATCACATTCCACAATAAAGGTTTTTGTGAAGTCTGGTGTAGCTAAGACTGGTGCTTGGCACATTGCCTATTTAAGATGCTCGAAGGCCTTTGTTGCTTCTAGAGTCCATGAAAATGCATCTTTCTTCAATAATGTTGTTAGAGGTGCTACTATTCTTCCATAATTCTTAACAAACTTGCGATAATACCCTGTCAACCCGAGAAATCCTCGTAGATGCTTTATGGATGTGGGGATTTTCCATTCCTTAATGGCTTTAATTTTGCTAGGGTCTACCTTAACTCCTTCATGGGATACAATATGACCCAGATATTCCACCTCTTGTACTCCAAAGAAACATTTGGATCTTTTTGCATATAATTGTTTTTCCTCCAATAGCTGTAGCACCTTGTCAACATGTTCAACATGATCCTTCCAAGACTTGCTGTAGATTAGTATATCATCAAAAAATACTAACACAAATTTTCTAAGGAATGGTTTGAAAATGGAATTCATCAAACCTTGAAATGTTGAAGGTGCATTGGTAAGGCCAAAAGGCATGACCAAAAATTCATAATGACCCTCATGAGTTCTAAATGTTTTTTTCGGAATGTCTTCGGTCTTCATTCTGATTTGATGATATCCTGAACGAAGATCCAACTTGGTGAAGTAAATTGATCCATGCAATTCATCCAGTAATTCATCAATGACAGGAATGGGAAACTTATCTTTAATAGTGAGCTTGTTGAGCTCCCTATAATCCGAACACATGCACCATGATACATCCTTCTTGTGCACCAATACTACTGGAGCAGAGAAAGAACTTTGACTCGGTTGAATTATACCAGCCTCTAGCATTTCTGCAACCATACGTTCAATTTCACTCTTTTGGGCATAGGGATATCTGTACGGCCTGATGTTTGGAGGAACACTTCCTGGAATCATATGAATAGCATGATCATGATCACGAATAGGTGGGAGACCTTTGGGAGTCTCAAATACCTTGGAATGATTGTCCAAGACTTTTTGGAGATCTGGAGAAATAGATGATTCCAATGTGGAAACATCTAGCGAACATAATTGTGCAATTACACCTCTTTGCTCCTTTTCTAGAAGCTTTGTCGTACCGTTAGAGATGATTATCTTTCCTAGTTTCCCTGCAATACCCCTTAATTCAACTTCCTTTCCTTCCACAGAAAATTTCATGAAAATTTCTTGAAAATTAAAATCTATTGTACCCAAGGATTGTAGCCATTGGACTCCTAGCACAGCACCTCCCATTGGAATGGAAAGCATTGGGCTAGTCAATACATATTCTCCCATGGATAGCTTGATATTATGGCACTTTCCAGAGCAATTTATTGTTCCTCCATTTGCAACCATCACTTGACACTCTGGTGCTAGATATAAGAAGCAATTCAATTCTTTTGCTACCTTACAATGAATAAAATTGTGGGTACTTCCTGAATCAATCAACACTATTACCTTTTTCTTCTTGATTTGTCCTTATATCTTGATGGTTTGAGGAGTGGTAATTCCCGCCAATGCATTACAAGATATGGTCGGATTCATTTCTTCTTTATATAGGCTTTGTTCCTGGAGTATATCCTCTTCTTTTGACCTTTCTTGCTCCTTTTCTTCTTCCTCTTCACAATCTATGTAGAATAATTTCTTCTTAGCACACTTATGACCTTTAGTGTATTTGCTATCACAACTGTAACAAAGCCCTTTTGCTCTTTTTTCTTCCAATTGTTGTGGTGTCAACCTTATAGGTTGTGGAAGACTAGGGGCAACAACACTTCCATCTTTATAGTTGTGAGTGGTATGCTTCCTGGTTGCCATAATTTTGCTTTCCATTTTTCTTGCTAACCTGAATGCCTTCTCTAATGAATCAGGTTCCCAAAGGGGAACATCATGTTGGATATTATCCTTTAAAGTCCCTATGAACACATCAATCCTATGCTCCTCTGGAATATTTTTTACCCTTATGTTCAATTTTTGGAACTCCTCAATGTGCTCCATTATTGAACCCTTTTGTTTGAGACTTATCAATTGGCTAAAAAAAGTGTTTCTTTTTGTATCCTCATAATGTGCTGTCAATTCTTTCGTAAAAATATCCCAAGTGATAATTTGTTTATGAGAGAAAAGCCATTGATACCATACAAACTGATTTGGTTCCAAATATAAAGTTGCAATATGTACCTTTTGTGTGTTTTACACATTATTGAGATCGAAAAATTGCTCCATCTGTAATATCCATGTTGCGGGATACTTGCCATCAAACTTCTTCATATCGATTTTTGGAATATGGTGGGTCTTCGATCCAACATTAGAGTCTATGGAATCATGATTAACATTTCTTTTGTTCTCATCATGAGTTTCCTTTACTACCCTTTCACCATTAGTGACCATTTCTTGTAGCAACTTATTCATATTTATCTTCAATTCTTCCATCTTAGCATCCATGCCATCAATTTTAGCGTCCATGCCATTCATCTTAGCTTCCATGCCATCCATCTTAGCTTCTACGCCTTTCTTTAAACAATCCATCTTAGCTTCTACACCTTTCTTTAAACCATCCATCTTAGCTTCTACATCTTTCCTTAAACCATCCATCTTAGATTCTGTTGCTTTTTGTGCAAGTGACACTTGTTGCACTTGGTCTCGTAATTTTGATATATCATGTTGCATTTATTCCTCTTCTTCATAAGTCATGCTAGAGCTTTTAGGTTGCTTACTAGGCGTTTTCATTTTCTTTCCTCGGGGCATCAATTACCGATTCAAACTAATTTTTCAAACCAAGCTTATGCAAAAATTTAAAAAAAACTACACACCTTTTTTCACTTTGTAGAAGCTTGATATTGAATCTGATGTATCTCTGCAATTTCGGATCATCTAGTTTTGAAATTGTGACCTGTAGTAGCCCTCTATGTCCTCTTTCCAATGCCACCAGTCTGATCCAAGTTGGATTCTCCAAGGAAGAGTTATGCACAATCTCCCAAGATGACCTGATTATAGACTAGTTCAGTAGAGCAAACTTGTACGACATGCCACGAGCCACTGTTTTGACCTTTGAATCTGAAAAATATATAAAAGAAACTACAGTCCGTCCTCTTTTTGTACCTTCTTACGAAATTTCAATCTGATGCTCAGAGAGAAATTTATGACGATTTTCCCCAGGTCACCTATTTGGAATGTAATTCAGGAGTCTTCAAAAAGACCAACTTCCTCAGATCATATCTCTGCAAATATAGTGCAAAAATCTCTGAAATTGAGATCTAAGATTCAGCGCGATTTCTTCTCAAATGGATTTTTTTTTTAACTTCTGAAATGTCGCAGAAAAAAAGTTATAGCGAAAATGCCACGATGACCTGTTTGGAGCAGCGAAACCCTAGAATCCAAAGCTCTGATACCAAATGTTATGAAACCAGCTCACAAAAAGATAGAAAAGAGAGATCCACGCCTTAGAATTCAGCCTCTTCGAGGGGGAAACCTCCTTTACATTACATAAATGAGAAATTCTTGGATGATTCAAATGACAAAACCTCCTTTCTATATATAGGAGTCTAAGGAGTCACAATATAACCCAGCCGACCTAACAATAATAATATAAAGCCACAAAAATAACAATAGAGGGATTTTATGGGGCACATTAATAACAATTTGGGGACAATAGGGGCACAACAATATTAATAAGGGATACAACTACAATAGTAATGGGGTAATCACTAGTATTATAGGGACCCAACAGACTCGCATGAATGTAGCTGGAGCATTAGTTAAGCCAAAAGGCATAACCTTCCATTCATAGAGTCCTTGCTTTGTTTTGAAAGCAGTCTTCCATACATCCTGTTCTGCAACTCTAATCTGATGGTAGCTTCTTCACAAGTCTAATTTAGAGAAGTAAACTGCATCTTTTAACTGATCTAACAAATCATCAATATGAGGAAGAGGATAACGATTATTTATTGTGATTTTATTTAATGCTATAAAATCAATGCACATTCTCCATGAACCATCTTTCTTTCACACTAACACAATAGGTGATCCACACGGTGATATGCTCAGTCGAATAAACCCTTGATCGAGCAACTCTTGTACCTACTTCTTTATCTCTGCATTCTCTATAGTTGATAACCTGTACATTCCAATGTTAGGTAGTGCAGCATCTTGCTACAAATAGATCTTGTGTTCTATCTCTCGCTTGGGTGGAAGCCCTTTAGGCTCTTGAAACAGAATATCATAATCAGAAACAACTTTAACTAGATTTAACTTCTGTTTAGGATTACATCCTTGGAAAGCATCGTATTTATCAATATCCTTTGCTTTTACAATCATAAGTAAAAATTGTTGACTTGAATTTACAATTCTTTTCATCTGTCCTGAGTTTATGAGAGAGAAATTATCTTTAAGTTTATGAGCCCTTATAATATATTCAATTCTATCTTTAGTGAATTCATACTTATTTTTAGTTTGATAGAAGATAGCATTTCTATCGTACAAGTATGGACTTCCTAATACAATTCCACATATGTCTAATGGGACTATGTCTAACTCAACCTCATCTACAAACTTTGACCCAATAGCAAAATGAAGTTTACATTGTTTCATAACATGTAGCTTAGTTTTATCACACACCCAACCTAATGGATATGGATTTTTATGAGGTTTTGTTTCTAGACCCAACTTCTTTACAATTGCTTCAGAAATCAAATAAACTTGTGAACCACTATCAAATAAAGTATCAATTTTAGTATTCTTGGAAATGAATCTAATGTGAAATAGCTCATTTCTTTTCCTCTCATCATTATCATTATCAATAGAATGAGAAGAAGTACTTGTAGATGCTTTAGAATCTTTACCTTTTATACATGTAGTTGTAACCGTTGTCTCATCACCTAAATCTAATCCCAAGTCCTTTTGAATAGTAGCAACATTCTTCCGCTCCTTACTCCCAAACTTCTTAGGCTTCAATTCTGGATGCAATGACCACCAGTGTGCCTCATCATGGCCTTCCTTCTTACAATGAGTGCATGAAGGTTTATATTTCTTCACAGTGTTCGTTGTCTTCTCCTTCCATTTAAGTTTCTTCTTGCCTTTATTCTTGCTTTCAATAGGTTTGGATGATTTCCCAACATCTTGGGTTACATTTTCGCCTCTAGCTTCTAGATGAGTTGCTTGGACTGATACATCATCTAAGCTAGTTGGATTAAACATAAGTATAGTATGCCTCAAATAACTATGAAGAACATCTTTGTATTTCAACAATGTCTCTGGTGAGTCCAATGATATGCCTAATGTTAAAGCTCTCTTATGGAATTCCTGAGTATAACTTTGAACACTTTGACCTTTTAATTGATGTAGTGTTTGCCAACTCATCATTGCTTGTTGCATATAAGCCAAAGTATAAAATTTCTTTTTAATAGCAAAAACAAATACATTCCAAGTTGAAATGATTTTACCATGCTTTTTGAGATCTGCTTGTGGCTTTCCTTCCCACCATACAAGTGCGGTTCCTCCAAGTCAAAGGCTAGCAAGCTAGATCTTTTTCCTTTCTAAGACAACTTTCTGCACCCTACAATACACTTCAATTTGTCTTATCCAATTATCAAGCTTTTTAGCGTTAAGTTCTCCATCATAAATTGGAAAATCAAATTTTACATATAATTTGATCAAAGAGGATTTCTTCTTTTTCTTCTTAGAAGGACTAGATTTATGAGAAGAAGAGGATGATGATGACGATGATGGTGATGATGGAGGAGATGGTGGAGGAAGCATTTCTCCCTTTCCCTTATCTTCTTGTTCTTTAGGTTATGAAGTTCCTTCACCTTTGTTCTTCTTAAACTCGCGATACATCTCTTCCACCATTGCACGTATCGTCATGAAACTATCCAGGAATTGAGATTTTGACCCAAGTGGGGTTTCATCCGCCATCCTTCTTTGTGAAAAAACCCTTCTAATCTTTGGATTCGCCTCAACAAGTTCACCTTCACCTCGTTCGAGCCTTAACATAGCAAGCATTCAAATCTTCACACAATCTTGTCAGACCTTAAAAACCTTGTTGCTCTGATACCACTTGATCCGTTAATGAAAAAGGTATTATAGACTTTATGTGAAGTTTGCTTATGTTACTTGGTGCAATGGATCGAAAATATTGCAAATAAAATAAACACATAAGAAAATTGAAACATAAGCAAACATATCAACACAGCGCAATTTGATAACGAAGTTCACCAAACTTCCTGGCTACCTCTTCAGGTCCTTTGCTTCCAGTGTGACCACTTTATTAGTCTTAAAAATGATTTTACAGACATGAGCTCAAAAATAGAGACTCAAATGAGAAAAAGGATCTCACCATTACGTTTAACTCAAAATTTCGAGTCAAACGAGTATAAACTTGCTCATATTTGGCCACTGTGACCTCCATACCCCCTGGAATGTGCAAAACCACCTCTGCCTTCTGAAAAACCACTTTTTGCTAACAAAAACCACCCTCTGTGTTGTGGAAACCACCTCGGTCTGGGCGCCCTGGTTTTGGCGGGTTCGGCTCTGCAACAGGTTAATAAAAATTTGGTTTAGCTCTATTTCAAGCCTGAAAAAATGGTATGTTGGTTAGCCCGAAGGTGTGAAGGCGTTGGTATATAACGTTGGAGGTCGGCAGGTCGAAACCCCCACCCGACACTCCGGCGTTTTGATATGGATTGACATTCATATATAGCAACATATATTCGCATGAAACTTTGGTGGCATACATCTATGCGCTCCGTTGGTTTATACATTGAACATATGGTTATATATACCATATATAGTTGTGTCTTGCGGTGAATTTGGGATAATACTTGAGACAAATTAAGGGGTCCAATGGCCGTGGGGTTGACCCCGGTCGTCAGCCCTTTTTTTCCGGTGCCTCCAATCCGCTACCATAAATACAAAGTCATCCATAAGCCTAACAAGATCCACCGTAGTTCGTCTAGTGCAGCCTTTCTCGTGAAAACTCAGCCTTCTAGGAGGTCAAGGGTTTGATCCTCCCTGATCCCCAAAATTTTGGAAAATAGGTGATATTGGGCAAAATTCGGGCTGCCATGTGTCAGCCCTAGATTGGCCCATATTAACCAATCATACTACGACACGTCATCAACCTGCTGACATCATCCTGGAAAAGTGGTGTATTCCGAGACAACACATGTCCTGCTAACATCATCTTGTTGACCTGGGTGACCGTTGAGTGTTGACCTTTGACTTTTTGACTTTTGCCCTAATTTTCCCAAAAACTTTGACTGGCTCTAACTTCTTCATCCAGACTCGGATTTACGTGTCGTTCACACCATTGGAATCGTATCGACGAGCACTTCGACTTGGTCCTACTTTCATCTACATTTGAAGGCTTTGATATGGAGGCAAAACTGGATCCATTTTGGACCAAGAAATAACAAAAATCTGATTTAGTTTCCTACTAAGAGCATCTTCTATTTTATTTACTCTTCCATTAATGAGTATTATTTTGAAATCATACTCGCTATGGAATGCCAACCTCCAGGCTTGCCTAGCATTTAAGTTTGGCTAGTTAAAAATATATTTAAGACTTGTATTGTCAGCTTTCAGCTAAAATCTCCTTCCTATAAGGTAGTGACTGCACATTTTCAAGGCATGAATTAATACTTGGGTTGCATAATTTTTCTCATGCTCTTCAAGTTTTCAAGATTCATAGCTTACCACATGACCTTCTTGAATTAATACTCCTCCAAAACCTTCTTTACAAGCACCACTATAGACTATAAAGTCTTTTTTTAGGTCAACTATCTTTATAATTGGAGTAGTAGTCAATAATTGCTTCATTTTTTCTAAGTTATCCTAGCATTTCTAATTCCAATTGAATTTAATCCCCTTCTTCTGTAAAGAAGTAATTGGGTATGACAATTTGGAAAACCCTTCTATGAACCTTATATAATAACTTGTGATCCCCATGAAAGACTTGATGTTAGCCACATCTTTAGGACTGGTCATTCCATAGCAACTTTTATTTTCCTTGGATCCACAACAATCCCATATTTAGATATAACATGCCCCAAATAATGAAGTGTTTGGAAAAATACACATTTGTTAAACTTGGCATACAATTCATTTTCTCTAAGTGTTTGGAGAACCATTTGCAAGTGTTGGTCATGTTCCTCCATGTTCTTTGAATAAACTCAAATGTCATCAATAAACACAATGAAAAATTTGTTTAAATATGCCCCGAGTACACTATTCATCAAACACATAAAGTGGTTGTAGCATTAGTGAGTCTGAAAGGAAGTACAACAAACTCATAATGTCCATACTGTGTCCTAAAAGTTGTCTTATGAATGTCTTCATCTTTGATTCTGATTTGATGATATTCAGATCTTAAGTCAATCTTTGAGAAGATAGTGGCTCCTTTGACCTGATCAAACAGGTCGTCAATCCTAGGTAATGGATACTTATTCCTTATTGTCATTTTTTTAAGTTGTCAATATTCTATGCAAATTCTAAGGGTTTCATCCTTCTTCCTCATAAATAAGATCGGTGCACCCCGAGGTGACACACTTGGTATAATATATTTCTTGTCTAAAAGCTCTTCTAGTTGCGTTTTTAGTTCCATCAACTCTTGAACACTCATTTGGTATGGATATTTAGATGTTGGGACTGCTACGAGAATAAGACCTATGGTGAAATCTATATCCCTTTGTGGAGGTAGTCCTGGGATTTCCTCTAGAAAAACATCTTTATACTTTTCTAAGATGGGATAATATTCCATGGAAGGCTTCTGATTACTTTTAGAACTATCCTCAATCTGAATGGCATACAATTTACATCCATTTCGAATGTGTTTCTTTAATTGTAAGGAAAATATTTTCCTTATTGAAATAGCTCTTGGAACCCCTTTTACTATATAAATTACTCCATCATTGATGCATGTAAAATAGTTTTCCAAACAGTTCAAGACTACCCTGTGTTGTTCTAGTCAATCCATGCCAATAAGGATATCATATGATCCTAAAGGCAGAATATTCAAGTTCAGTTAACTATGCAATCCGTTTAGGTCTATTGAATAGTCTTTGCTAATCTCAATAACCATTCTTTTGGTTCCTATAGCTAATTTCACTAACCAAGTTTTAGTCTATTTTTCCTTTTTAAGACCACATTTTTCAATCACAAAAGGAGAAATATAACTCAAACTAGAGCTAGGATCAATTAACACAAATTTAGATTTTTTCCAAAGATTTTACCTTGAATCTCCACTAAGGCGGACTAGTGGTTAACTTGTCTATCATCTAGCATTGCACTAACCCTTGGAATATTGCGAGCAACATTGTTTTTTGTAGAAGCCCCCTAAATATTGTGCATTATTTCCTTCTTATTCAAAGGATTTTGTGGACAATTCCTCATTACAGCCCCAACACTTGATCGACGGAATAATATACTCATCAATTTTTTGGTTCCTTGTTCCTGTTACCTGCCAACTTCCCTTATTTATATTTCTTTGTTGATTCACATTCCTATTGTAATTTCCCCCCTGAACACTTTTAGAAGTATTGGCAAACATAGGTTTCTTAAACCCTTTCCTTTTAGCATTAAATTTTCATTGTTCTTTGCCAACCAATTCTTCGAATTTTCACTTTTCCACTTATTCTAGGTGTAGTACAGTTTTTTTTTCTTATTGTTTTTAGAATATCAAATTCAATCCTCACTTTGTAGGATAAAGGTAAACATTTGATAAACCTTTGAACTTTTGTTTTTTCTTCTTTAAGATATGGCAGATACCACAACAGGCTCATATATTTATTCACAAATTCATCCATTGTTAACTGACCCAATCGTAATTCATGGAATTCCCTAGCTTTCTCATCATAATACCTCTCTATTAAGTACTTCTTCTTGAATTCATTCTTGAATAATTTCCAAGTCAAGTTTTTGCCTCTAATTTTCTTTATTGCTTTGTTTTCTTCCCACCACAAAGTTGTTTTGCCAGTCAATTGGTATGTAGCCAGTCTGGCTTTCAGGTTACTAGGGTAATTATAGACTTCAAAATATTTTGACATATTACGAAGCCAAGCTTCTACCCCTTCTTCATACTTTCCATCAAAATTCAGAGGTCTAATCTTTTTAAACTCACCTTGCAAGTAGGATACAATTATTTTCTTCTTAGACACAGAAGTGTTGCTTCCTAACTTTTGTTCTTCCAATTCATCATTAAACTTGGTTGTTTGACTCTTACTAGAAGTTATAGGTTCAATTTTGTCTAGAGACTCACTTCTAAACTTTTTCTTTTGAGTTATTTTAGCGTTCATAATGCCTCTATTTTCTTGTAATCTCTTGAATATGTACCCATTTATGTCTTCATGTTCATCCCTTTCCTTAGAAAGTTTCTACTTATTAGCTTTAACAATGTCTAAATCTGTACAATGATGTGTGGTTTGACGGTAAGTCTACTTGGGCGAAGCATGGGAGACCGTAGTTGAAATCTCATTGAGTACACTGGCCTGCTGTGTAGATGCTCAAGAAGCAGATTCCCCACCCCCGCCTTGGCAGCACGAGAGTCTCGCTTTGCTAAAACCATCAAATCTTAGTATATCTACTTATAGGTAGTTGGATGTACTCTTGGTGTTATAGTGGTAGCTACGAGGATTGATCTTGGGTCTCCCATAGATTAGGACTGGCAGCTACCGATTCACCATGTGGTTAAAAAAAAACAATGTCTAAATCTGTTTTTGGACTACAAACTACTTGTAAAATCTTAGATTCATGTTTATTTTTATTTCCAATTTCTCCCCTCATCATTCCATGTTTAGAATCGTGCTCTCTACCCCCTTAAGTGATCCTACAAAAGTTTCTCTATTACTATCTTCAACTATTCCTTAGTTTTTCTTTCTGGTAGTAATTTTTACTTTTTGTATGTTACACAAAAAATAATATTTTCAATTAGGACCCATAAAGGCCTAGTGTTGTAATCTACAACTCTGATACCACTTGTAATGAACCTCCAAAAAAACACCTTAAAAATAAATTCTTACTAACTAATTTACAGTATTCAAATAGTACTCCACAGGATTATTACTCAACGTTATGACACTGACTTATTTATTGATCGAATTTTTCCTTCGTAGTATTTGAACACAAGCTAATTTTTAAGTTTTACCCCAGCTAATCTCATCTCATTACAATTTCATTTAAGTATGCCCTTAACCTTGTCCCAGGATTCGATATGGAGACTTTTAACCCACTACATCCTTCACTTACTATGTCTTATATATATAGTAGGCTTAAACTTATTTAAATGTCCAAGGTAGAATTTTTATACAAAAATATGCACCCCTTTAATGGATGAATGCAAGGTTTGATTCCTAATTTGTTTTGTAAAAGTATTATTATAAAACTTATGGGTTTTCACCCTCCTCTTTGTTCCTTTATGATAAATTTCTAAGTCATTTTAGTTTAAATGTCATGCTAAGGTATATGGTGTGGTTTGAGATGTTCTATGTTTTAATCACTTAAAACTTGTATGGTTTGATGCTCCATACCAATGGCCACCACGGGATCAATATTTTGGCCTTCTCATTACATTAAAAATAATACATCATTGCACCAAGTGTTGATAAGCTTTACATTTTTCATACGAGTTAAATTGTGGCAATTGTGCTCTGCAAATGGCAAATGGCAAATGAATTTCATTTACATGGACCTGCTTATCCACATGGTTCATTTCTATTGATCCAAGCAGGTCTTCCTCCACCTGGTCTCACATGAATGCACTTGGTAAAACGTGAACTTTCGATCGACGACTATGATTAATCTTCTCAATCCAATGGTGATAAATGTTAGGGTTTAGGCTATGGCCATATCGATCTTCTTTCTGTTCGTTCATTCAGTCATTCTCTTCTTCTTTTTTCTGACATTTCTGAGTCCATTTATGCTTTTTTGGGTTTCAAAACAGAAACCCTAGCATACCATGGTTTTGTTTAGCCACAGGTAAACCTTGGCATGAATATTTGTACAATGGTCGCGATTATAAATATTGTGTCATGGCTAATTTTTTCTTAACAGAAATATTCGTTTGCATGGTTTTAACCCTTCCTAAACTAGTTAATTTTAAAATTCCTTTGCAAACTTTTGACATAATTTGTTTCTACCACAGGTAAAGGATATGGTTCCTCGAACCTAGGGTTCTCCTCAGGTATATCGGTTACCAATTGTCTCTTTTTTCTTCATTGTCAATGCTTTATGTTAATACACCACCATTTATATTTTTGGTATTGTTGGAAATTCACATGTACATTCCTTCTTTGGCGTTTTTCAATGATTTTTCTTTAAAATCATTACGGAACCTTTCCAATGCCTTAATGAGTTCAACTTCCTCCCTTATAGGTCATATGCTCTTGAACTCCTATCCACTTCATGTGTATGTGGTTGATTCTTTCATCGAGGATAGTCATACCAGGATTATGTTTTTAAATTAGTTACCAGGGTTATCTTTTAAATTAGTTACCATGGATACTATGCAGGACATTACCCTGAGGAGAAATTTAAGGTTAAAGGAAAATAGGTCTTTTTTATAATTGTCTAAAATGACCATGGTTGAAAGCCTTCCGTCAATGGGTATTGTTATTATTACATTTATACATACATTTCTTCAACCATTCTCTTAACAACTACTTTTTGTAAAAACCATATTGTGTGTTGGGTCTTTGTTTGATAATATAAAAGGGATAGTTACATAAATTGTGGTTTCTTTCTTTAATTACTATTTTTACAATTTACAGTGTATGCTCTTGTTAGTCTTTCAATATTTGCAGGTTTTTAAAGAAATTCTAATATAGATGTTATATAATAATTTTCACCCATTGATAGGTTCTTTTCTCTGTTGGCTACAACCCCTCTTTTACTTCCTGACTTTATTATACTGGACTTTCCAATGATTAATTGTAGAGCATTCTACCGTTTTCTAAAGTTTTATTATGTTTATATATTTTATGTACGAGATTATATTTGGCCTAAGGCTGTGACTCAAATTTCCTTGTTTTCTAATGTATATTAAACCAATTTGACCATACCTTTGGTTTTTATTTTTTTATATAATTAATGTCTCATCTTACCTAGAATTAGATACAAAAAAGGGTTGCTTCTAGCGTACCCTATGTAAATTGTCTTGAATCTTATTGAGATATATAATTCTCTATTATAAATTATTTAGACACACATTAAACTTTAAATTATTGTTTATACATTCAAAGATAAATATTTCTCACGAGATACTCCATAAATTCATTATGCAATAAAATAAAATATATGTTCTATTCATATATTTATATTATAACCTTTACTATTCTCTGTACATACAAAATGTTTGAACCCTTTCAAATATATGAGAAGAATAGAAATTCTAATTTTTTCTTTTTCATTTGCATGCATATTCAGGAAAATAAATAAATAAATATTTGCAAACTATAATAACAGTTCTGGTACGCAAATTTTCAACAATGAAACACTTAGCAAGTAACAATGACTTAAAAATACAAGCTATTCAATGTAACGACTTGTCAAATTATTTCTAAAAAATATTACTAGAGTTGCAATGCTCCTCCCAAACTTGACTCCTCCTCCTAGATGTGTCCCTCGAGCTTTAATGAACTACAAGCCAAGAAAACATTCTATTATATTTTTCTCTTTCTGTCCATTATACCTCCTCACACTAGCTCTACACTACATGAGTCTAACTGCAATATAGGAAACAAAGACCCTTTTCAAGGACTTTGTTGGCAGTTAGTAACTACCTCCTCCATTATCCATTAGGTGACAAGTAGTTACTTTGCTCATTAATGAGCTCCACTCTCCCCAAATTCCTAATACATCATCTTGCCTTTCTGGGAGCGTTATTGATCAATTTAATATTCCATGATTAATAATCTAATCCTCAGATTAGATGCTTAGGCCTTACAACATCCAAGGTTTATTAAATCCAACCACTAGCTTGCAGTCCATGATTCCTCTGAATTATTTACCAAATTTTTATTAATAACTTAATAAAACATATTTACATAAAGAGCTCTTAGTAACAAGACACTGATAAACTAGTTCCATTTAAGTCTTAAAGTCAGAACATTAATACATTTTACATATATAATACTCACAGATAAAACTAAGGCAGGGGATATCATATATATATATATAAGGGCAACCTAGTCAATTTTCATAATTTTACAAGTAAAAGCCTTAAAAGTTCGCTTGCACATTCAATTAATCCTAAAGGTCACAAGTTGACCTTAAGATAACTTTAGAACACAATAAATACATCAAAATCCCCCACAAGTGTAGGAATAAATACTCTCCACCATGAAGTCATCCTCCTAGAACGGACAATATACATCAAGTGACAAAGTGGGTCCATGAGTGCTCCTCTCTCCAGGGAAAACACCAAAATGCATGGGTACATTTCCAAGTAACATCTCCACCATGACGTAGTCTCCAAGAAGCACATCACCCTTCTAGGACATGTGGGGATGATGTGGCAAGATCTGCAACAAGTATTGGAAGCTAAGCATGATATGTTATCCCTCCCAAGTCATCTCAATGATCTCCATCATCATCTAGGCTTTGAACAAGGAAACGACCATCAAACAAGGTCAAAGCCAACCTAGTGGTGTCCTAGGTCAATCTGGGCACACCATCAAAAATCCAATGCCTTTGCTTCCTAATACAACATTTCAACATTTCGAGGTGTAGAAAGGGGAGTACAACCATGTGGAGGCTCCTCAAAGCCCAATGTTCATATCAAGAGGGAAACATTAGGACTGCAGGGTCATCTCTGCGCTCATAGCTAGGCAAACCATCCTCTGAATGGTGTTGGATGAGTGTCAATTCATCCTTCAAAGGATGTCTACTACATGAGTAATGAGCCACCTGAAACATACCCTCAAGATCAAGTGAGATCAACATCATTAGGGACAAAAATCATTGAAGTAACATAGTGGACCATATCCAATGTTAGGGATACAAAATAGTTCACACAAACCTTTCCTTCAAATGTATTTCTAGCTTAGGATTTGTAGGCAAATTACCATACTTGTGTTAGGGATGATTATGACTTCAACTCTATTAGGTGCTTCCATCCCCCAAGGGGAAGGACATTTTGTAGGTAGACCCATCAATACATATGTGCATGTGATAATGGTTGTGGTTGAATGGGAAAAACATCGAGGATGGTCATAGCCATGGTACCAGTTGAAGGAGGTCCAACATCTCTACAAGCTATAATGAAAAGACAAAGATATCATGGAGGCATGAGTTACCCTTTTCCTCGCCCTACTTTTTGCACCCCTCTAGTGCACCTTTTACTTTAATGATTTATCTTTCGTTCTTGTATAGCTTAGGTGACATGTCTTGCTTTATGCTTTTCAAATTCTAATTGAAGATGTAGAATTTTTTCACTCATTGGGGTTGGGAGAATCAAGAGTTTCTTTGACATAGCATGAGATGTTGAAGAACTGGATGATGGTTGATGAGGGGGGTAGAGCTCATCCTAGGCATTTACACACATGCTTACTATGTCCCATCCACCTTTTACAAATTTATTTTCTTTAGTTGTAGCTACATATGTTTTTGTCTTTCTTTCAACTACATCAACCTCTTAAGGCAAATTTTCAAGCCTTGACTCAAAGATGAGGTTAAAGGGTTCTAGTACAAATGACAAATAACAATCAACATAATGAATGAATGTGGATAATAAGGAAAATATGGAATGTGGTAAAAATGGATTACCTTGGGCATGTTACTTCAATTAGTGACTCCTATTAGTGCCATTCTTAGAGGAAGGACCTAAGGGGAGGTCAAATTAGATTAGGGGCAAAAGATAACCTCTCAAGCGGAGCATGGGAACAAAGGTACAATCAAGGGAGGTCAAATTAGACTAGGGCAAAAGATAACCTCTCAAGTGGAGCACGGGAACAAAGGTACAATCAAATGCAGTCAATCACCTAGCGTGGCCTTAATCCATATTGGTATGCTCCAAAACATTAATTGAAAGTACATTATTACAATAATAGTTAATGTACCTTCCAATAGATGACCAACTTTTCTTCAAGAAACATGCCAAGTGGGAAAGAGAACTTACAGGAGCATAGGTGGAGAGTTCTAATGTAAAGTTATATTTGGCCATCATAGGGTAACTCGTTGGTTGGTTGACAAATGAGGAGAAATTTTTTCTCCTATGATTTACCCAATTTTGGTGGGTGGCAAGACCCAAGGATCATATTGAATGATATGTTGTTAATTGAATTGATTTTTCAATTCTCATCTTTAACAATGTAATGGAACCTTTTTACATATAAAGAAAATAGGTTAAAGATATGAGTTTTAAAAGGAAAAATTATATGGAAACATGAAAAATTATTTGAATAGTTTTGGAAAGTGAGAGAATAGCCTATACTTTTTTTAGGCACTTTCAATGAACTCTTGAAAGAACACCTTCCTACATAGGATATTACGATGAAGCAAATACATATCATTACTATTAGACACTACTTTTTCCAAGACTTACACCTAGCCTTAATGGCATAAAACGATGTACTTTCACAGGGGAGATGGTGCATAAGGAGAACATGTCACTAGAAGGATTTAAATCTTGGAGAGTAAAACACCACCCCTACTTTACCAAGCAACCAACCTTTTTCTAGTGAAATAGCAATGTGTTATGAAGTTAACAAAAGAATGTATTGGATGATGAAGTGAAACTTGCCATATGCTCTTGGAAATCACAATATGAAGTGCAATAAACGGAAATCCTAAGGGCACTTGAAGAATGAGAATTATAATAAAGAAGAGCACTCTTTTAGCATAACACTACAACCCCCAACCAAGAGGATCAAAATCATTACATCCAAGGGGCATAGCATGAAAAAAGAGGGGTAATGTTTTGAAGTTAACCATCTGCCTAACGAACAATAGGGCACATTTTGTCTTGCAGTACATATATTGCAGAGAACTATAGAAAAATGAGACATAAGAATTGTCGTTGATAGTGATGTCTGCACTAGTGCAGGGGGATGACATTGTGTCTTATCTACAAGCATACAAAGAACAATGAATGGAAAGAGAGACACATTGTTTGATTTGTAAATTGAGCCCAATAATACAGGGCAACCAAAAATATGGTTCCAGACAACCCGACATTGATGCATAGAATAAATCCATAAGCTCAATGAAATATTTGCAAAATAGCCCAAGATTTATGCATCGAATAAATGTAGACACTCAATGAAATCTCAAAAAATATGGTTCCATACATCCCGACATTGATGCATAGAATAAATCCATAAGCTCAATGAGATATTTGCAAATAGCCCAAGATTGATGCATAGAATAAATGTAGACACTCATTGGAATCTTTGCAAACAGTTCACTGTGTGAACAAAACCGAGTATACAATTCCCATTATTTTGTTAGATGTTACTAAGACACAGATATGCCCAAGAGAACTTCATGTTGATGTATTAAGGTTTTCAAAGGTTTTTGAAGCCAATAACAACATAGACAAACATACTTATGATTTGCATCTATTAATAGACAAGAAGATACACATGATCAAATATTTGCTTTATTTTTCAAATGCAAGTCACTAGTCCATGTTTATATTGAAAAAACCAGAAGTTGTGTGGAAACTTGTATTTAATTTTTGATTTTGAAAATGTTTGTAAGAAATGATGTGTATACGATATGTCAAAGATGTTCGACAATCTACTCAGATATCACATTTTAGATGGAAAGCACTCATGAAAAATTGAGTTTCAATGACAATAAAATTAACCGACCTTAACCAAAATAATTAAATTACATTATATTGGTCACAGTTTTCACATTTATTAAGATTATTTATCTGAAAATTAAACACTCTTCCGGGTTACCTACAACAAACATTTTCAATGTATCCTCGTATTATGTTTTATCCAAGGGGCATGAAAGAGGAATATGTGAAACATTATGATATATTGAAACCGATAAAGACAATTTTTCTTTTTGTAAATTCCTGCAAATGATTTCTATTATAATGAAAACATATTACATTGATATCTATTACAAACAAGTCTTGGCTTGCCAAAACACAACTAGTTCAAAAGTGGAGACAAAATCTAGTAGTCTTGTGTTTCATTCTCAGAGGCATAGTTGTGCTATTCAAGTGATGAAAGACTATACAAAATAGAGTCTCATTATTCCTACTTGCTAGCCAAAACACGTGTATACACTTCCTATCGCCATTCAAAAAAACTGAGGTCACCTTATATACCATAAAGTGTTACATGCCAAATGACTAAACTCCAAAAAAGAGATAAGGAAACTATGAAATTAAAGAAACCAGAGTGTTAAGTCCTTATGCTACTAGTGTAACCCCTTATTGTTATTAGTGCAACCCCCTTATTACATTGTTGTGCCCATGTAGTCCCCATATTGTTATTATTGTGCCCCATAGAAGCCCACTATTGTTATTATTGTGCCCTTACATTATTATTGTTATGTCGGCTCTGATTATGTTATGACCCCTTAGACTCCTATATATAGAAAGGAGGACTTGCCATTTGTATTATCCAAGAATTGTTCATTTGTGTAATGTAAAGGAGGTTGCCCCCTCGAAGAGGATGACATTTGGTATCGAAGCTTTGGATTTTAGGGTTTTGCTGCTCCAAACAGGTCATCATGGAATTTTCGCTATAACGTTTTTTCTACAACGTTTTAGAAGCTAAAAAAAAACTCATTTGAGACGATATCGCGCTGAGCCTCAAGTCCAAATTTTAGATCCTGTCTCGCTAACTTTTCGGAGACCTGATATGAGGAAGTTAGGGTTTTTGCAAGCTCCAGAATTCCATCTCAAACAGGTCATCATGGAATTTTCATTATTTTTGTTTTTCTACGATGTTTCAGAGTCTGAAATTAAAACCCATTTGATCTGAAAACTTGGTGAAGCTCGAGCCCAAATTTCAGATCTTGTTTCACTATATTTTTGGAGATACAGTCCAAGACATTTAAGGTTTCTACAGGCTCCCAAATTACATCCCAAACATGGGACCTTGGGAAATTCGTCATAACTTTCCTTCTAAGCATCAGATTGAAGTTTTGAAAGAGGTTACAGAAAGAGGATGACCTATAGATTTGTGTGTATTAGTTTCAGGTCCGAAGGTCGGAACAGTGACACGTGGCACTTTGTACAAGTTCTCTCTTCTAAAAAGGTATATAATCAGGTCATCTTGGGAGATTGTGTATAAATGTTTCTTGGAGAATCCAATTTCGATCAGACTGGTGGCATTGGAAAGAGGACGAAGAGGGCTACCACATGTCGTAATTTCAGAACTGGGAGATCCGAAATTACAGTGTTACAGTCATTTCAAGATCGAGCTCCTAAAATCAAGAAAAGGCGATATGAGGAAGTTTGATGGCAAGGATCCGCTAAATTGAATACTACAGATGGAGCAATATTTTGATCTACATGAGGTGAAACTATTACAAAAGGTACGTATTGCATCTTTATATTTATAACCGAATCAATTTTTATGGTATGAGGATCTTTGTTCTCGTAAACCACTTGTCACGTGGTCAATTTTCACGGAGGAAATGATAGCACATTATGAGGATACAAAGAGAAACATCTTCTTCAGCCAATTGATAAATCTCAAACAAAAGGGTTCAATGGCAGAGCACATTGAGGACTTTCAAAAATTGAATATAAGGGTAAATAATAATCCAGAGAAGCAAATGATTGATGTCTTCATAGGGACTTTAAAGGACAACATTCAACATGAGGTTCGTCTTTAGGAACCTGATTCATTGGAGAAGGCATTCAGGTTGGCAAGAAAAATTGAAAACGGAATTATGGAAACAAGAAATCCCGCCACTCGCAACTATAAATATGGAAGTGTTTTTGCTCCTAGCCTTCCACAACCTACAAGGTTTACACCACAACAATTGGAAGAAAAAAGAGAAAAAGGGATTTGTTACATTTGTGATAGTAAATACACTAAAAGTCATAAGTGTGCTGAGAAGAAATTATTTTACATAGATTGTGAAGAGGAGGAAGAAAAGGATCAAGAAACATCAAAAGAAGAGGATATACAACAGGAACCAACCCCGGAGAAAGAAGAAATGAATCCGACCAAATCTTGTAAATCATTGGCAAGAATTACCACTCCTCAAACTCTCAAGATGGAAGGACATATCAAGAAGAAAAAGGTTCAAGAAGTGAAAGATCACATTGAGAAAGAAGAAATGAGTCCGACCATATCTTGTAATGCATTGGTCGGAATTACCACTCCTCAAACTATCCAGATAGAAGGACATATCAAGAAGAAAAAGGTAATAGTGTTGATTGATTCGGGTAGTACACATAATTTTATTCATTGTAAGATAGCCATGGAATTGAATTGCTTCATATATCCAGCACCAGAGTGTCAAGTGATGGTTGCAAGTGGAGGAACCATAAATTGCTCTGGAAAGTGTCATAATATCAAGCTATCCATGGGAGAATATGTTGGAAATAATACTGAGAGGGGGGGTGAATCAGTATTATTAAGTCAATTATTCCCTTTTTCAAATCCAAATCATATACGCTACTTCAGTTAGTTAAAACCGCGTATATACGCAACTACGTATAAGGAAACCCGCGTATACCATGCAAACTTATAATTTACTTTATCTTATAGATGTTGATTATTAATCTGTGTATCTGAATCAAATAAACAGTAACCAGAAACAGTGAAATGGAGCAGAAAACAATCACACACAAGAACACAAGATATAAGGTGGAAACCCAATGTGGGTGAAAACCACCTGCTGCAATTCGTCTCTATCTTCCTTTTAATTAGAAACTTCTTTTTACAATGATTCTGTACTGGTGCAGTATTTTACCAGTACGTAGGCTTCTACCTGCAGAGAGCTACAACCCTCTCTCGTTCTCCAGCTTCTCCTGGAAGGGAGCTACAACCCCCTTAGCTCTTGCACTAGCCAAGATACTAGTACGTAGGTGCTGGCCTACAGAAGGCTACAACTAGGGACCACGTTTCATAAATTTTCAGACTGGATCCATGAACATCAATCAATCATCAAGAATCAAACAATCTCCTTTTCACCAATTAGAACTGAATCAAGTAGACACCTCTTTGACAGCTGTACCCAAAGCACAGTAACAGTAACCACACACCAAATTCTGAACCCAGAACACTGCAGCAATAAACAGAAGCAGCTAGAACACAACTCAAGAGATGTACGCTACTTCAGTAACCAGAAACCTGCGTGCATACGCTTCTGTGTTTGGACCAACCTGTGTATACGTTGTTTTTATTCACAGAACCAACGTGTATACGCGCCTTCGCTTCACTGAACCTGCGTACAGGTCTATAAAGGATAATTTCAAATATTCATACCTTAATTAACCCAGATTACCAGATTTATAGATCAAGCATGCGCCACATATAACGGATCAAAATCATACAAAGATACTATTATTCAAGCCTTAAGATTATGACCCATCAATAGAACTTATCCTTCTCTTTGCGCTAAGGTTCCTCCTCCATTCAGATCCAGATCTGCACCATAACCCAATCAATATTTCAGATCTAGCACTTTATCAGATATTCAATAATTCAGATCATACTTTGCCAAATGATCTCCTTCCTCTTTTATAGTCTTAGGCCTTCCACAATACCACGGTCCAAAACCATAGCAAAACAATACCATGGACCCAATACTTGGGATCAACACTCTTGACGAGATACCATGGCCCAAAACCATAGGTTCAATTACCAAGGACTAAATACCATGGACCAAAAATAAGTTCTCCAACATGTACGCACTTTTCCTTGCGTGAAAGTGCGTGTATACGCATATGCGCCTTTGTAACGTCTAACCCGCGTGTATACGCGCCTTCGTCTAGGTGAACCTGCGTATATATCTTTTCCTTCATTCTGAGAGCCTGAACTGAGATCTATCACCAAAGTGAGTTTCCATCAAGGACAACACCTGTGCCATAGCTCCAAACCTGTGTCATAATGCCAACAGAATATGTATTGAATAGCCATGTTATCACTCAGAAGTATTCCCTAGAAGTTATCAAAAGAATGAATAATCTGAGGTAACCACAAACCAATCTTCAGACTCTTCTAACCAACCTAAGTCCAGAGAGGGCTCTCTCTTTATAATTTAACTTTGTTTGGGTAGGATTTTAGGCTAGTTCTTAGTGTTCATAAGGTTTTGATTTTGGTTGGGCGGTGGAATTCTAGGAACAAATGGATAGAGCTTATTTCTTCAAGCCATTGGGCTATGGAGTCAATAAAAGGATAGCATAATTGGATCAGATCATTAAAGGGAGTGTTCACAGGGAAAGCTAGCAAAGCAAAAGGAAAATCTTCAAGGGTAAATGTTACGGGTGAAGGGCACTTAAGAATCCTTGGACCGGGATTAGAATGAGGAATAGAGGGTGATCATCAACAAAGAGCAATTAAGAATCCTTTGCTACATAGACCAAAAGGAAAACCACAGAAGCTAAGGAGCCGCTAAGAATTTCCTAGCTAAGATAGTTTAGCAGAAAACATTAAGAATGTAAACAATCAAGACAGAGTGCATTTAAGCAAGTTCTGAAATATCATTCCTAGTTTAACATTCAGATTTCATAGAAACACATATGATTATTAAGAAACATAAGGAAAAACAATAATACACATGAGAGAATACTTATTTGATTTTCACTTTACACAAGAATCCTGAAAATTTTCTGAGCTTTATTCCATGATCCAGCAAGCCAATTCAGTTTTTTTATACAATAAGACTTTGATTTGAGAGAAAAGTCTACAAAAATGTCTTTGAATCCACCCCACATACTTCGAAATATGAAGTATTTATACAAAAAATATTTACAAAATATCTCATAACAATATGAGATTTAATCTAGGGAATCAAAATATCTTCAAGCATGAAAGTAGGGACAGATGGAAAATTGCATCATGTTGTCCCTCTTATTGTGGTAGTGCTAGTTGTTGCAATTGAATTTGAGCCCTTTATGCTCGCTGATATTTGTACGCTGGGATCATCTTTATCTTTAATCTTTCACTGATACTCTTTAACCTGCTACTCTTTGACCCTGTTGATATGTCTTTTACCTATTTTACTTGGTTGCCTTCAAATTTACTATGGTAACTTATAGTAAATCTGTCATCTTTTCCCACCATTCATCCTCAGGTAACTTTACTTTCAACATTCTTCTGTAGATTTCGTCTGCCTCTGTGTATTTGGCAAAATTAGGCTTGGTGACAAACAAATGTTTCACCTCATGCTCTAGAAAAAACAGATTCTCCAAAGTATCATACAATACTTTTCCAGTTGGCAAGGCTTTGATACCTGAAGTGCTTGCTTGTTCCTTGGCCAACTTCCTTAGTCTATCAGTGTAGTCCAATTGGGTCATAAGTTTATCATGGATGACCATAGGACTGGGAAGGCCTTTGTCCCTCAAAATTTGAAATTTGGCCATGAATCTATCAATGGCCACCTGCATATTATGGCATTTTTCTTCTAAGTTAACCATAAGGTTTCTTTTGGAAAGAACCTTTTTGACTTCTATGATGGCTTCAGTCCTATCCTCTACACCAAGCTCATTAAGCTCGTGTCTGTTCTTACTATTCAGGAAGTGGATGAGTTGATTTGCATCCTCAGGTTGGTCTCCTAAATCTTCCTTTACTTTCTGAATAGCTTCAATGGCCACTTTTCGAATTCAGTTTGCTCAAATATAACTTAAATTAATGGCCAAATATCATTGACAGAGTCAATGATATTGGCCCAGAGCATCTCTTTGGTCTGTCCTAGTGGCTTCTGTAGTGTTAAATCTTTGTCTAGGACCTTGATCTTTTCACCCATCCTTAGGGCTTTCTGTGTTTCTTCTCTCCACTGAATTTGGGCGAGCTTACAGTCAGTTTTTAAGCTTGCTACTTTCACTTTTAGCCTTTTGAGCTCTGTTGCCTGGATAGACATCTCCTACATGGATTTTACTAGCTCTGTTGTCTCCTCTGTTGAAGTACCTATTGTTGTAGATTCAGTGGTGATTCGCAGTACGATGGCAGGTGGAGCTGTGGGTGCCAATGATGCTGCCAATGTTGAAGGAACTGCAGTAGAAATAGTGGAAAAGTCAATTAATAAGGATTTCACCCTATCCTCCGAGGCTACGTCTCCAGTCTAGCTTTCAGTGGTAGCCTTCTTTTATTGTGTCTTTAAAGCAGAGAATTACAATGAGGAGCTCAATTTGAGACTCCTGAAGCAGAGAATGTTTGGTAAGGTGGTTCTTGGATCCCCCAACCCACTAGAGTGCACAGACTCTTTTCCTTACCAAATCTTGACCTTTTTGGTCTTTAATGGGAGGAGCCCAGTGTGGTGCTCAATTCCCGACAAATCCTCACAGGGATTACTTGTCTGCTCGATGCTACCTTACACTACAGGTCAGCTCGGCTCTCTGTCTTTCTGCTTCTTGCTTTACTGTTCTCTTTTCTTCTGTCTCTGTCCTCTCTGTCTTTCTTTCTTCTCCTTTTTTTGTTATATCTCTGTTCATGGCTTAAAGCCAGTCTGTCTCATGACTTCTCGCCTCCTCTTCCGCCCCTTCGGTTCACCTGCTATTGTTCGCTTGGAGTTCCCTACCTCTGCGTCTTCGCCAATGTCTCACAGGGAGTGGCCACTTGTCCTCTCATGAACTGCGCCAACTCGTCCTCAACGACTCGGTAGTTTCAGTTACATTGTGGAATGAGTCAACCGCCATCTCAACGGTCAAATCGAACTTCAAATTCTTATGTGTCGCGGCTTAATCCCCTATCAAATCCGATTCCTCCATTGAGCGTGATCTCCACCGTCAGATCTGGAGCCCCCAGATCCTATGACATTCGCTCATTTCGCGCGGTTGACTTGCTCGATCGTTAGCGCGCAATGAGCGGCGGTTTTCTCTCTCCTCCACCTGCCATGTGTTGGGCGCTGAATCGAATCGCTTGTTTTTCTCCAAATTTGCTTACCGCCCAAAGATGCCTCCGATATATACCACCGGTTTTCGAAGCGTGGGACCCGCCTTTTGCCTTAGTGCTTTTCCCATGGTTTTTCTGGCTTCCATGCGACCGAGTGCTTCGGGGCTTTTCCTTCTCGAGGGGTTTTCCAACGATGCGCAATTAATCACGCATCAGAAATGCCCTCTGTTTCCCGATCCAGGCTTCCCAAGTGCCAGTTTTGCCACCTGCGCAGTCTCCATGGGCCTCAATCAGCGCGCTTTGACTGAGGTCCGCGTCGTTCCTTGCTGGATGCAAACTGCTACCGTCCAAAGGTTTCCCTGATCACTCTTTGTCCATAAATTCGAAGTCTGCCCCGATTTGTTACAATCATGGCACTTTGATTATTTTTCATGGATCCAATTTGGATCACTGGCAATAAATGGTTTGCATAGCTTTTGGGCGCTTGGTGGTATTGGGGGGAGGTCGCCCGATTCCATTCATCGAGTGTCACGTCGCCTCAGGGGCCCAATGGAAAACAGCCCCTTTCGGGTGGGTAACGTTCAGATTCCGGGCACTTCCGAAATCAACATGGGCCGTCAGATGGGGAGGGGAGATATCGTGTGGTGGTCGAGCAATGGAGTTGCACGGAAGGTAATGGGGGGGGTTGCGGGCATTTAAGCTTGGCAGTTTTGGTTTAATGAGGGATTAAGGCGGGGATTAAGGTATCGGGCGGGATTTAATTGGGTTTTTAAACTAACTTAATCAAGGATCGATTAGTTAGTGGGTTCGAGGTAGAAAACCTTAGTTTATATAATTAATTAATATTGTGGGAGTTAATATATATATATATATATATATATATATATATATATATATCTATATATATATATATATATATATATATATATATATATATACGGGAAACGGGTTTTCACTAAGGATTTAATAAATAAGTTAATAATTTAGTCAAATGAGCAGAAGGGGCACCATACCCTAAGCATATGATTTTCATGTTTTTAATGCTTTCCAATAAAACTTAGGATATAGTGTTTTTTGTGGGTTTTTGATATGAAACTGAGTTATATGGGGGAACAAATACTTTTCCTAAGTAAAAGTGATTTAACCTTAGGAAAGAATAGTATTTAGGGAAATTGAATGAACTGAAGGGGGAAATGAATGCTTATGAGGGGATTTAGTACTTATTGCCTATAAGCCATTAAGCCAAGGGTCTAGTTCCTCCAAAAGTCAGAGAAATTCTCTGAGCCTCTTTGACATGGGGTTTTTAAGTACTTTGATCTTTATTGTGGGGAATTAGTTAAGTAAAAAGTGAAATGAATGAGGGAAATTAATTAATTGACTTTGATATCCATCTGCATGCTTGAGTGCCCATTCACATTTGGAACTTTTATGATGAAAAAGATGATTCACATGATTTTTTCTAATCAATCACCAAAACTCTACAACCTTTCTACTACTTACCCATCTACTCATCCTACCATTTTTACCTTTCTTTATTAGGGTGCATTTAAGCTAGCAAACCCTTATCAAAAAATTTTCTTTTTCTTTACAATAGTAAACTAATTAAATCTAACCTTATTACATCCAAGTGTTCAGATTAGACAATTGAGCTCCCTTTATTTACTCTCCCTATCTACTTATCTACCAAGATTAAACAATTTGGTCAGATTTTATTCTCTATCTATAGACATGAAATTTAAATATGAAATAGTCAAGTTTAAACATTTTGACTATCATGGATTGCGGCAAAGATTACAAACTGCACATAATCATTTATTTTGCACAAAAAGTAAATAGTAGTGGCATTTTGGCTTGCTCACTTTCATGGTATTTTTATTTTCTTGGGGTTCATATTTTTCATTTTTTGGACCTTTTTATTCTTTTTGACCTTTGATTCTTTCAAGACATACCCTTTTTACATTTTTTAATTTTTTTAATATGGAAAACATTTGCAGAAAGCAAAGGTATGTACATATTACAAGGCTTAACCTTAGCCATTCAAAATTATGACTCCTATTGGTATAGGAACCTAACAAGCCCAATGCCTTCCATTCCAATGGTTGGTGTTGATGTTGTACTAGGAGTCCAATGGCTACAATCCTTGGGTACAATAACCTTTAATTTTCAAGAACTTTTCATGAAATTTTCTTTGGAATGAAAGGAAGTTGAATTAATGGGTATCATAGGGAGACCAGGAAATGTAATCAGCTCTAACGGACTGACAAAGCTTCTAAAGAAATAATAACGAGGCATAATTGCACAATTATGTTCGCTAGAGGTTCCCACATCGAAATCATCTATTTCTCCAGATGTCCAAAAATTCTTGGACAATCATTCCAAGGTATTTGAGACTCACAAAGTCTTCCCACCTATTCGTGATCATGATCATTCTATTCATTTGATTCCAGGAAGTGTTCCTCCAAAATCAGGCCTTACAGATATCCCTATGCCCAAAAAAGTGAAATTGAACATATGGTTGCAGAAATGCTAGAGGTTGGTATAATTCAACCTAGTCAAAGTTCTTTCTTTGCTCCAGTAGTATTGATGCACAAGAAGGATGGGTCATGGCGCATGTGTCCAAATTATAGAGAGCTCAACAAACTCACTATTAAAGATAAATTTCCCATTCCTATCATTGATAAATTATTGGATGAATTGCATGGATTAATTTACTTCACCAAGTTGGATCTTCGTTCAGGATATCATCAAATAAGAATGAAGACTGAAAACAACATTATTGAAGAAATTTGCAATTTCATGGACTCCAGAAGAAATGAAGACCTTTGAATATCTTAAAAAGGTAATGTGCCAAGCACTGGTCTTAGCTACGTCAGACTTAACAAAAACCTTTATTGTGGAATATGATGCATCAGGAAATGGAATTGGTGATGTTTTAACGCAAGAAAAAAGACCCATTGCTTTCAAAAGTCGTCCAATCAAAGGAAGTATTTACACAAATCTATTTGTGAGAAGGAAATGTTGGCAAGACTACATGCACTTGAGAAATGGCGACCTTACATAATGAGAAGATCCCAGTTCAAACAATATTGCCAGAACTCGACGAAGAAGGAAAAATCATATTGGAACCTGGACCAGTCACAGAAACAAAAACCCGACAGCTACGAAATCGATCAATTTCAGAGTATCTCATCAAGTGGAAGAGCTTACCTGCTGAAGATTCCACATGGGAGGACAAGAATTTTATACAGAATCATCCAAAACTACTCAAGCGTTGAGGACAACACTTTCTGAAGGAGAGGGGCATGTTAGGCCCCTATACTACTAGTGTAACCCCTTATTGTTATTAGTGCAACCCCCTTATTATATTGTTGTGCCTATGTATTCCCCGTATTGTTATTACTGTGCCCCATAGAAGCCCACTATTGTTATTATTGTTCCCTTAAATTATTATTGTTATGTCAGCTCTAATTATATTATGACCCTCTAGACTCCTATATATAGAAATGAGGTCTTGTCATTTGTATTATCCAAGAATTGTTCATTTATGTAATGTAAAGGAGGTTCCCCTTCAAAGAGGCTAATTTCTAAGGTGTTGATATTTCTTTTCTATCTTTTTGTGAGCTGGTTTCATAACACAGAGAAAACAACAGAAAAACCATGCCAAAAGTGCATCCAAAATGAGAGCCAAGAGTGTCATTGCGACTGAGGAGAACAAAAGCCAAGAGTGCAAGAGGAGGTAGCCCACCATAACAATGCCTTCACATCATTTGCAAGACAAGACCGATGCAAGTAGATTAGTAGAAGATGAGGACATGTGAGGAAGGCATTAAAGGGAGCGATCAGGAGTGCCATAGCTAAAGGCACGTTGTTTATAACCACCGGAACCTCACGGTTACAAAACATATTTCTCCAAGGTAGAGACAACATATTTCTCCACTATAACCAGCCTGGTGTCAATATCATCGAGGTTGAAGAGAAGATTCCTTAGGATTCTTTTGATGTCTTCTTGTCTTGCAAACAAATGATAATTACTGACTTTTTTTTCCCTTATACCCATGCGTAAAAGGATATCAAGTTGTTTGTGAAAATTGATGGAGTGAAGAAAATGGAGGCGACATTTCCTGAACTATCCTGGATCTAAAACCCAATTACATCGATGTCCAGAGACTTCAAAATTTGAGAAATAAGATTTCCCTCCAAACTCTTTTGACTATAATAGTAGGACCTCTCTTATGACTTCCAAATGGACAAAGTCAAAGAAGTTCACCATTGAGTCCCATCCAAAGAGCCCCTTGTGTTGATGAAGAGGGGGTTGACTGCCTACCCCTCTGACTAAGTTAACACTGTCGAGGAGCCATGAACCTGGAGGTGCCCCTCGAAACCACAATAATTGGGTGACCAAAAGTGGAAACCAAGTATTAACTGCAGAGACTTGTGAGAGAAGGTGACAACTTGAGAAAAAGGAAATAAGGTATTACCCCAAGAAGCAGAGAAAATTTAAATGGTAGAGGAAATGAGTAGCATGGTTTGCAGCACCTCTGGATAAATCAAGTGGGTACCCAATAGAGGTCAAGCCCCAAACCAGAAACCCTGGGAAGAGAGCAACCGTAGAATTAGACAGTTAACATTGGGGTAAACAACTAGGGAAGGAGACGGAACATGAGATGACACCCAAGTCACCCTTTTAGAACCAGATGGAAAAGGAGCCCAAATACCAAACCCTACATACCAAGACAACGAAATTCAAGGATACACCAATGGGTTCAGAGCTATTAATGCAAGAACACAACAATTAATAAAGAGTTCACCCTATCCTCCAGGGCTACGTCTCCGGTCCAGATTTCAATGGTGCCCTTCTTTTATTGTGTCTTTAAAGCAGAGAATTACAATGAGGAGCTCAATTTGAGTCTCCTGAAGCAGAGAATGTTTGGTAAGGTGGTTCTTGGATCCCCCAACCCACTAGAGTGCACAGACTCATTTCCTTGCCAAATCTTAACCTTTCTGGTCTTTAATGGGAGGAGCCCAGTGTGGTGCTCAATTCCCGATAGGTCCTCACAGGATTACTTGTCTACTCGATGCTTCCTTACAATGTAGGTCAGCGTAGCTCTTTGTCTTTTTGCTTCTTGCTTTACTGTTCTCTTTTCTTCTTTCTCTGTCCTCTTTGTCTTTCTTTCTTCTCCTTTTTTATTCTGTCTCTGTTCATGGCTTAAAGCCAGTCTGTCTCATGACTACTCGCCTCCTCTTCCGCCCCTTCGGTTTGCCTACTGCTAGGCACTTGGAGTTCCCTGCCTTTGCGTCTTCGCCAACATCTCACAGGGAGCGGCCACTTGTCCTCTCACGAACTGCGCCAGCTCGTCCTCAACGGTTCAGTAGTTTTGGTTACATTGTGGAATGAGTCATCCGCCATCTCAGCGATCAAATTGGACTTCAAATTCTTATGTGTGTGGCTTAATCCCCTGTCAAATCCGGTTCCTCCATCGGGCATGATCTCCACCGTCAGATCTGGAGCCCGCAGATCCTACGACATTCGCTCATTTCGTGTGGTTGACTTAATTGACCATTAGCACGCGATGAGCGGTGGTTTTCTCTCTCCTTTTTCTGCCACGTGTCGATCACTGAATGGAATCGCTTGTTTTTCTCCAAATCCGCTTACCGCCCAAAGATGCCTCCGATATATACTGCCAGTTTTCGGATCGCGAGACCCGCCTTTCACCTTAGCGCTTTCCCCATGGTTTTCCCGGCTTCCATGCGACCGAGTGCTTCAGGGCTTTTCCTTCTCGAGGAGTTTTTCCCAGCGATACGTGATTAATCGTGCATCAGAAATGCCCTTTGTTTCCCGATCTGGGCTTCCCAATTGCCAGTTTTTCCACCTGCGCAATCTCCATGGGCCTCGGTCAGCGCGCTTTGACCAAGGTCCTCGTCATTCCTTGCTGGTTGCAAACTGCCACCGTCTAGAGGTTTTCCTGATTGCTCTTTGTCCATAAATTCGAAGTCTGCCCCGATTTGTTATAGTCATGGCACTTTGATTATTTTTCATGGATCCAATTCAAATCACGGCCTTCCCACTGAAAAATATTTTGAACCACCAAAAGTTGGTTTTCAAGCATCGACTAAGTGAGGGTACGATTGTCTCACTTGTCCAACCTCTATCCATTTTGCACTGCTCGGCTTTGAACCCTTGAGCCCAATTCTGAGGTACTCAACATCTCCCCTACACGTCATCCTCACCTTCCTGTCCAGCACTATGTCTTCCTGCAATTCATTAAGATATTCAGGTAGCAGGTCATCAATAGAAGGCAATTGAATCTGCTCTTCAAGATCCTCAATTAATGAAGGTTCAAACAATCTCAAGCAATCTGCATTTATGACCGAGTAGATGTGCATGTAAGCTGGTAGATCAAGGCGAAAAGCATTCTCACCAATCTTCTCAAATATCCTGAAAGGTCCATACCTAATAGGCTTCAGCTTTTTACCTTCACCTTGCATCCTGTCCTTGTTGATGTACAACCAAACTTGGTCACCAACTTGGAAACTATGCTCCACCCGATGCTTGTCAAGCCTTGCCTTGTATTTGGCTTGGCTCTTTTCCAGCGGTTCCTGTATTGCCTAGTGGATCTCTTGGATTTGTTCAATGAACCTAGTTGCCCTGTCCACATCACTATGTCTCTCAACTATGGTATCTTTACCAAAGACAAAATCCAAAGGAGACCTTGGTGTGAAACCAAAACGGGTCTCAAAAAGAGATCTTTGTGTAGAAGAATGTTTTGTTCTGTTGTAAGCATGCTGCACATAACACAAATGTTCATCCCAAAGTTTAGGATGCTTGCTGCAATATCCTCTGAGTAACTGGATCACTGTCCTGTTGACTACTTCGGTCTAGCCATCAGTTTGTGGATGAAAAGCTGTGCTTTTCTTCAATTTGGTGTCCATCAGTTCCCACATATTTGACCAAAACTTCCCCACAAATCGGGTGTCTTGATCAGATACAATGGAAGTGGGTAATCCAAAATGAACCCATACATGTTCAAAGAACAGTTTTGCAATTTGTTCAGCTGTAATTTGTTTATTACAAGGTATCAAAATACACATTTTGCTGAACCTATCCACAACAACATACATATAATCATGACCTTTCCTAGATTTAGGCAGTCCTCCAACAAAATCCATGGAAACACTTTCCCAAGGGTGAGAAGGAACTGGTAATGGAGTGTACAAGCCTAGTTTTATGTTGTTGGGCTTGCTCTTAGCACACATAGTACACCCTCTTACATATCTAGAAACTGTCTCATTCATTTTTTGCCAATAACAAAATCTTTGCAGCTGTGCAACTGTTTTACTTACCCCAAAGTGACCTGATATTAGAGAAGTGTGTGATTCTCGATTTATCTTTACTCTTTCAGTTTGTGGAATGCATAACTTCCCACAATGGTATAAGAGTCGGTCCTTTACATGGTAGTCTAATTCTTCTACTCTTTCGCCTTGACTTAAAGTTGCATATAAATCTTTGAAATCTATATCTTGAGCATATTGTTCAATGTAGCTCTCATGTAACACAGAATTATGCCCAAGTATAGTAGATGCATTTATAATGGGTCTAGATAACATGTCTGCAACTTTATTATGTATGCCCTTTTTATATCTAATGACTAAATGAAACTGTTGCAGAAAACTCATCCATCTATAGTGTCTTGATTGCTGCAACTTAGTTTGGGAGTGTAAGTATTGAAGTGGTTGATTATCAGTATGTATTATTGTCTCTTTGCCCATTAGGTAATGTTTTCACTTTTTCACACTCTGTACTAATGCATACAATTCTTTATCATATGTAGGATAGTTAACTACTGCAGAATTAAATGTCTCAAAATGATAACATATGGGTTTACCGTGCTGTGTCAACACTGCTCCCATGGCATAGTCACTGGCATCTGTTTGGATCTCAAATGGTCTCTGAAGATCAGGCAGTGCTAGTATAGGTGTTGTACTAATCTTTTCTTTCAAGGTGTCGAAGGCTTTCTATTGTTTTCCTTCCCACTGAAACACCTTGTTCAATCTTGTTAAAGCATGTAAGGGAGCTGCAATTGAGGAAAAGTTAGAAATGAACTTCCTCCAATATTGTGCTGCTCCTAAGAAGCTTCTAACTTTTGTAGCAGATTTGGGTTTAGGCCAGTTTACAATCACTGCCACTTTAGAGGGATCTATCTTCAATTCACCACTCCCTACTATATGACCCAAATAATTTAGAGATGTTTTGCGAAATTCACATTTTGAGAGTTTAACATGAAGTTTTTCTCTTTTCAAAACATCTAATGTCTACTTAACATGCTTTAAGTGTTCTTCCCATGTTTTGCTAAAAATCAAAATGTCATCCAGATACACAATAACAAAATCATCAAAAAAATGTCTGAGTACATCATTCATTAATCTCATGAAAGTAGCAGAAGCATTAGTTAAGCCAAAAGGCATAACCAGCCACTCGTACAATCCCTGCTTTGTTTTGAACGCAGTCTTCCATGCATCTTGTTCTACAACTCTGACCTGATGGTATCCACTATGCAAGTTTAACTTGGAAAAATAAACAGTTTCCTTCAATTGATCTAAAAGATCATCTATGCGAGGAAGGGGATAACGATTTTTTATTGTTATATTATTCAGTGCTCGATAATCGATGCACATTCTCCATGAGCCATCTTTCTTTCTCACTAAAACGATTGGTGACCCACATGTGATGTGCTAGGTCTGATGAACTCTTTCTCGAGCAACTCTTGCACCTACTTGATTTCAGCATTCTCTAAAGTAGACAACCTTTTATACATGTGGCTGCAATAGTTGTTTCATCTCCTAAGTCTGACCCCAAATATTTTTGAATAGCTGCAACAGTCTTCTTCTTCTTGCCCTCGAACTTCTTAGGTCTCAGCTCTGGACGCAGAATCCAACAGTGCTCATCATCATGCCCATCCTTTTTACAGTAAGTGCATGAAGCTTTGCTCTTATGTGCAGTGTTAGTCTTCCTTGCTTTCCATTTCTACTTTCTTTTCTCCTTATTCTTGCTTGCGGTGGGTTGGGATGATCCCCCAACTTCTTAATTTCCATTCTTTCCTCTAGCTTCTAGATGAGTAGCTTGTACAAATACCTCATCTATACTAGTGGGATTAAACATGAGGATAGTGTGTCTCATGTAGCTGTGTAGACCACCAATGTACTTCAGCAGAGTCTCACGTGAGTCTAATGAGATTCCTAGAATCAATGCTCTCTTTCTAAATTCTTAAGTATACCCTTGCACACTTTTCCCTTTCAACTGTCGAAGAGTTTGCCAACTCATCATGGCTTGCTGCATGTAGGCCAATGGATAGAACTGTTTTTTGATTGCAGAAACAAATTCACTCCAGACAGAGATAGTCTTACCATGTCTCTTCAGGTCAGTGTGGGTCCTGCCTTCCCACCAAACCAAGGCAGTGCCTCCAAGGCGTAGGCTTGCCAACTGAATCTTTCTCTTGTCTGATTCAATACTTTGCACTCTGCAATAAACATCAATTTGTCTATTCCAATTGTCCAGTTTTTCTACATTCAACTCTCCATCATATATAGGCAAATCAAATTTAACATCTAGTTTGATCAAAGATGCTTTCTAGTTCAAGGCTATTAGGAGGTGTGAGAAAGTGTTCTTCTTTCCCTTTTCCTTTTGAGTGGTCAGGGAAGTGAGACTCATCTTCTTCTTTGTCTTGTTTAGAGCCTGATGAATCTTCATCTATGTGTTTTCTAAAGTCCCTATACATTTCTTCTACCATGGACTTTATGGCTAGGAAACTATCTACGAATTCAGGGTCAGGCCCCATAGAACCTTCCTTTGACATTGTCTTATGAGGATAGACTCTCCCAATTTCAGGATTAGTTTCAACCAACTCTCCTCCTCTTAATTTGAGCTTTGATCTAGTTAGCATTCAACAGCTAAACCAACACAAACTTGTCTAACCTTAACAGCCTAGAGCTCTGATACCACTTGATATGAAAATCACTCGTATGTGACCTCAGTTAAATAATTATTATATGAAGGTATTACAGACTCATGTGCTGGTGTGTGTGTCTATGTTATTTTAGGCAATGGATCGGTCACGTTGCAAAATACACAGACACTGGAAAATGGAAAACAGCAAGAGAAACACAGTAAGCAAATGCAAGAAAACAACAATTAATAAGGAGTTCACCCTATCCTCCAGGGCTACGTCTCCAGTCCAGCTTTCATTGGTGGTCTTCTTTTATTGTGTCTTTAAAGCAGAAAATTACAATGAGGAGCTCAATTTGAGTCTCCTGAAGCAGAGAATGTTTGGTAAGGTGGTTCTTAGATCCCCCAACCCACTAGAGTGCACAGACTCTTTTCCTTGCCATATTCTTGACCTTTCTGGTCTTTAATAGGAAGAGCCCAGTGTGGGGCTCAATTCCCGACAGATCCTCACAGGGATTACTTCTCTGCTCGATGTTCCCTTACACTGCAGGTCAACTCGGCTCTCTGTCTTTCTGCTTCTTGCTTTACTGTTCTCTTTTCTTCTTTCTCTGTCCTCTCTGTCTTTCTTTCTTCTCCTTTTTTGTTCAGTCTCTGTTTATGGCTTAAAGCCAGTCTATCTCATGACTCCTCGCCTCCTCTTCTGCCCCTTCGGTTCACCTGTTGTTGTTCGCTTGGAGTTCCCTGCCTCTACGTCTTCGCCAACATCTCACAGGGAGTGGCCACTTGTCCTCTCACGAATTGCGCCAACTCGTCCTCAACGGTTTGGTACTTTCGCTTACATTGTGGAACGAGTCATCCGCCATCTCAGCGGTCAAATCGGACTTCAAATTCTTATGTGTCACGACTTAATCCCCTATCAAATCTGGTTCCTCCATCGGGCGCGATCTCCATCGTCAGATCTGGAGCCCTTGGATCCTGCGACATTCGCTCATTTCGCGCAGTTGACTTGCTCGACCATTAGCATGTGATGAGCGGCGGTTTTCTCTCTCCTCCTCCTGCCACGCGTCATGCGTTGAATGGAATCACTCGTTTTTCTCCAAATCCGCTTACCGCCCAAGGATGCCTCTAAATATATACTGCCAGTTTGCGAAGCGCGGGACCTGCCTTTCGCCTTAGCACTTTCCCCACGGTTTTCCTGGCTTCTATGCGACTGAGTGCTTCGGGGCTTTTCTTTCTCGAGGGATTTTGCCCAACAATGTTTGATTAATCGCACATCAGAAATGCCCTCTGTTTCCCGATCCGGGCTTCCCAAGTGCCAGTTTTTCCACCTGCGCAGTCTCCATGGGCCTCAGTCAGCGCGCTTTGACCGAGGTCCTTGTCGTTCCTCGCTGGTTGCAAACTGCCACCGTCAAGAGGTTTTCCTGATCACTCTTTGTCCATAAATTCGAAGTCTGCCCCGATTTGTTATAGTCATGGCACTTTGATTATTTTTCATGGATCCAATTCGGATCATTGGCGATAAGTGGTTTGCTTCGCACAACATTTGGGTGCTTGATGGTATTGGGGGGAAGCCGCCCGATTCCATTCATCGAGCATCATGTCGCCTCAGGGGCCCAGCGGAAAACAGCCCATTTCAAGCAGGTAACGTTCAGATTTCGGGCACTTCCGAAATCAACATGGGCCGTCAGATGGGGAGGGGAGATATCATGTGGTGGTCGAGCAATGGAGTTGCACGGAAGGTAATGGGGGGGGCCTAGCGGGCGTTTAAGCTCAGCGGTTTTGGATTTATGAGGGATTAAGGCGGGAATTAAGGTATCGGGCATGATTTAATTGGGTTTTTAAACTAACTTAATCGAGGATCGATTAATTAGTGGGTCCAGGGTAGAAAACCTTACTTTATATAATTAAACTAGGGTGGGATTAATTAATATTATGGGAGTTAATATATATACGGAAAACGGGTTTTCATTATGGATTTAATAAATAAGTTAATAATTTAGTCAAATGAGCAGAAGGGGCCCCACACCGTAAGCATATGATTTTCATGTTTTTAATGCTTTCCAATAAAACTTAGGATATAGTGTTTTTTGTGGATTTTTGATATGAAACTGAGTTATATGGGGGAACAAATACTTTTCCTAAGTAAAAGTGATTTAACCTTAGAAAAGAATATCATTTAAGGAAAATGAATGAACTGAAGGGGGAAATGAATGCTTATGAGGGTATTTAGTACTTATTGCCTATAAGTCATTGAGCTGAGGGTCCAGTGTAGGAATTTACAGGGTAAGTTCCTCAGATAGAACACCAAAGGACACCGCTCACAACCAGATCGCAGATCAATACACCAGTATTTTTGACATGGTTAAAACCCTCAAAGAGGGAAACAGTCCACGGCCTGAGCCAACGCGGCCACTTCAGGCAATTTATTAATAAAAGAATGAAAATTTACATAAGCTTCTCTCATAGACGGATTACCCTACAAATGACTCTCCATGCGCTTTAAATAGAAATCATGGACCAATCGGGTGTTAAGCCACGGATCAAGTGTCGGTAATACCGAGGAGAGAATGAACCGTCGGATCACTACATATCGTGACCGTCGGATTGTAAGTTACAAAATGTACAAGGTAAAGAAACACACTTTACCTAACTCTATACTAGACCAAGTTGTACTTAACTATTTCCTATGTGTCGGAATATCCTAACATCCCCCCTTAAGAACAACTTGGGATAGGATTGAAGGATTTACAAATATGACACAATAGGATAAGGAAGGAGGCACTAGAGCCTATCCCCCCTTAGTGACAACTTCCTGATGTTGGACTGGATCTTTGCATAGCTGAATGGCACTTTGATTATCACACCAAGTGTAGTCGGATGCTGCTGCTGAAAGCCAAACTCTGACAGGATCTGACAAAGCCACAAGGCTTCCTTACTAGCTTCTACGGCACCACGATATTCTGCTTCTGCTGAAGAAAGAGAAATGGCACCTTGTTTCTTGCAAGCCCATGTAATAGGTCCTGAACCAAGAGTGAACACATAACCTGCAGTAGACTTCCGATCATCAGGGTCACCAGCCCAATCGGAATCAGTGAAACCAACCAATAGAGGAGATGCTTCGGCACTGTAATGAATCCCAAACTGAATTGTACCTCGAACATAACGAAGTATTCTTTTAGCTGCTTTCCAATGACTTTCACGTGGGTTTTGCATAAACCGAGCAACAAGGCCAACAGCAAAGGAAAGGTCAGGACGAGTATGGATTAGATACAAAAGTTTTCCTACAAGTTGACGGTATAAGGTAACATCAACTTTAGGAGAAGTACAAGTGACTGAAAGTTTGACTCCACACTGAAAGGGAGAAGGGGCTGGCTTACAGTCTTCCATGTGAAAGTGGCATAGAATATCACAGGCATACTTGGACTGAGAAAGGGAAATACCTTCCTTGGATTGCAAGACTTGAAGACCGAGAAAATAATGTAAGTGTCCTAAGTCTGTCATTTCAAACTTCCTTTTAAGGCTAGACTTCACATGGTTTATAAGGTTGGGATCACTACCAGTCAGGATAAGATCATCAACATAAAGAACAAGAATGATAAGAGACTTGTCCACTTTCTTGGTGTAGACAGTGTTGTCAGAATGACACCTAGAGAAGCCAGATTCTAAAAGAAAGTTATCCATTTTGGCATACCAAGCTCGAGGAGCTTGCTTGAGACCATAAAGGGATTTCTTGAGCCGACATACAAGGCTGGAGTCTGTTTTTATGAGGCCAATGGGTTGTTCCATGTAGATTTCTTCATGCAAGTCCCCATGCAAGAAGGCAGATTTAACATCCATCTGATGGACTTCCCATTTGAACGAGGCAGCAAGGGAAAGAACAAGGCGGATAGAGTTCATTTTGGAAACAGGGGAGAAGGTTTCAGTGTAGTCAATGCCTTCAACCTGTGAAAAACCTTTAGCAACAAGACAAGCTTTATGTTTATCAACTTTCCCATCTGGTCCATACTTAGTTCTGTAAACCCATTTGCATCTAACAAGTTTTCGTCCCTTTGGTAGAGGAACAAGATCCCATGTATCATTTGCCAATAATGAATGATATTCTTCATTCATAGCTGCTTCCCTACCTGGATGGCCTGAAGCTTCTGCAAAGGTGTCAGGATCATAATTTACTGGAGCTTGAGCCAGTAAAGAAGAGGCTATGTCAAACTGAGAACGTGTGCGTCGCTAATCTGTAGGATCACCAGCAAGATCACCTGCTGCATCTCGAGTAGCACGAACCCATTTTGGAAGCTGAGGAGCTGAAGGAGGATCCTGAGATGGTGGGGGAGGATTGTCATCCTCACTTTCATCAGTTGAAGAAGAAATGTTTTCAAAAGTGGAAGAGATAGGGAGAGGTGGCACATCCGTTGGACTAGGCTCGCAGGCCAATAGATTTTCATCAAATTTTACATCTCTTCTAATGATAACATTTTTGGACTTAAATGGAATAATTCTATAGCCTTTGACCTCTTCAGAATATCCAACAAAAGTACATTTTTCACTCTTAGGTTCTAAAGCTTTATGCTTTTCATCTGGAATATGGGCCCACGCTTCACTTCCAAAAACACGAAAGTGACTTACATCTGGTTTGATTGAGCTCCATGCTTCTTCTGGAGTGATATTCTTTAAAGCCTTAGTAGGAGTGCGATTTATTATGTAATTTGCACAGTTAATTGCTTCTGCCCAAAAACTAAGACCAAGTCCTTTAGATTGTAGCATACAATTAGCCATTTCCTTTAAGGTGCGATTCTTCCTTTCAGCTACACCATTTTGTTGTGGAGTATATGGAACAGTATGTTGCATTTGAATTCCATTCTCAGTGCAAAAGTTGATGAATGTGTTTTTAACATATTCTCCGCCATTATCAGATCTTAGCTTAAGAATTTGATGTCCAGATTGTTTTTCAACAAAGGCCTTGAAGGCCAAAAATGTGTTAAATACTTCACTCTTGAGTTTTAAGAAGTATACCCAAGTGCGTCTGGAGAAATCATCAATGAAAGTTAAGAAATACTTGCAGCCAGAGAATGAAACAACTGGAAGTGGACCACATAAATCACTATGCACAAGCTGTAAAGGGGCTGAGGCGTGCCAAGAGGCACATTTTTCAAAACTGTCCCGATGATGTTTTCCGAGTACACATCCGGAACAAACACCATTTCTGCAAGATACCATAGGAAGACCTATCACCATATTTTCTTTACATAGATGCTGCAGGGAGCGATAGTTTAAGTGACCAAATCACTCATGCCAAAGTTTGTTCACTTCATCGTTATGAGCAACAAATACTGAGGAAAGATTTGATGACCCAAAGTTGTGAAACTTATACAACCTTGTAGAGTCATCAGCAATGCCAGTAGCTAAAATCTGTTTAGGATCTCTTAGGTCCTTGATTACAACATCATGAGGTGAAAATTCAACGATTTTACCTTCACCTGAATGAGTTATCTGATATACAGATAGAAGGTTGCAGGATAAGGTTGGAACGCATAATACATCATTAAATTGACCATTGTCTAGATGAACAATTCCAGTCCCTACAACATTAAGAGATCTATCATCACCAACATATATATTTTTGGTGTTACAATCATTTAAAGAAGAAAACATGGCTTTGTTTTTGGCCATGTGATAAGAAGCTCCAGAATCAATGAGCCACTCATGAGAATGAGAAGAAGAAGATACATTTAATGCATAACCAGACCGAGATGATTGACAACCACATGCAGAAAGTGCCATTCCTGAAGATGAAGTTGAAGTTGAAGAATGCTCCAAATGGATGTTATGTTTCTTCATCGCTGCTTCCAAGGCTTCCATCTTCTTAAAGCATTTAAATTCTAAGTTGCCATCTCGATTACAAAAATTGCAATGTCTATCAGTCTTCTTCCATTTGTTTTTATTTGTCTTATCATTTTGTTGAAATGATTTTTCATTTTAAGGCTGAGATTGCTTAGGACCCTTGTTTGGTTTAGGACCATTCTTTTTAGGATATGACTTCTTAGGATTCTTTGAATTTGGTTGCTGCTGGGTGGCTAACGCTTTCTTGGAAGAGTTTCCAAGATTAAGAAGACCAAGGTGTAAGATTTTTTCTTCTTCTCTTATTAAAGAATCACAAAAAGAGTCAAAGGAAGGCGACTTGTAGTTTGTTCCTTGAGAAATGAAGGCTTCTCTTGTAGAATGGAAGGTGGAAACAAACACAGAGTAGGCTGGTCCCAACTTAGTAAGAATGGAATAGATAAGGTTACTATCTTCTTTCTTAACCTTAACACCTTCCAAGAGATATCTAAGGGTCTTGAACTTGGACAAGAAATCTTCAATGCAAGAAAAATTATTAGGGTCCAATGTAAGCAACTCATTTTCAAGTTGATGGGCTCTAAGTTCATTTTTAATCCCAAAAACTTTATTGATTTGTTTCATTGCTTCATCAGGAGTATCAAGTTCTGCAATATGGAATCTAAGATCTGGAGAAATAGACATCCCTATTAATCCACATGCTTGATCTTGCCTATTTTCCCATTTAGCAGCCTTATCTTCATCCTTCGGTTTCTTTTCTTGGCCTGAGGCTATTATGTAGAGACATTTACTTCTAAGTAAATCCTCAATGTAGGACAACCATTGGAAGTAGTTGGTGCTGTCAAGGGTAACTTGGTATTGACTTTCCATTTCAACGGAAACTGAAGCTAAAGATGTTGAAACTAAGTGTTCTAATGGATAGATCTCGAAAAATTAGGTTGGTTTAAAAAAAAACGGCTCTGAAAACGGCTTCCGGATGAAGAAGTTATGGCTTTTTGAAAAAAAAATTGATGAAGTCGCCGACAAAGTGCGGAATGTGCGGAAATGAAAAAGTCCGCCCCCAAAAAATGGAGACTTGAACCCAAGACCTCTACTCTCATAAATTAGCTTTGCACCAAGTGAGCTATACAAAAAGTTTGAGAGAGAGAGAGAGGGGGGGGGATGCTTTGGGTTGCGTGCTTGCTTTGAGAAGGCTCTTTTTCCCTACAAAACAAAAAACACAAAACCCAACACGGACATACAAAAAAAAACGAACCTTGCGGCTCGAAGTTAGCTTTAGCCGAAAAACTAAATATTTTCAAAAATGAACCTTGCGGCTCAAAGTTAGCTTTAGCCGGAAACTAAATATTTTCCTCAATGTTTCTGATTTTCCGAGATCACACTAAGGCGCAGCGGAAAAGAGCATACGCATGAGAAAAATCCTTCCTTTCTGTTTCTGATTTGCCCAGATCGCACAGAGTCGCAGGGCAAAAAGCATACGCAGAAATGAAAGGTATAGATCCGGTAATAAAAAAGGTAAATAAACCGAAACCGAAATAAACAGAGAGAAAATAACTGTAAACTGCAAATAAACACTGTATACCTCCAGATCTTAAAAATGACGCAGCTAGGGCTACCGGAAACCTTTTCGCGTGAAACGAAAGGGGTTCCTCACTGGAACAGATGCTCCCAACACAACAGAGCAGTCCTCTCGGCCCGAAAGCAGTCAGAAACAGTAGATCTAGGAAACGGCAGTCGGATGCAGTTCTACCGGCTTCAGATTTGGATCACCAATGGACGCGACCCTCAAATAGCTCTGATACCATGTAGGAATTTACAGGGTAAGTTCCTCAGACAGAACACCAAAGGACACCGCTCACAACTAGATCGCAGATCAATACACCAGTATTTTTGACGTGGTTAAAACCCTCAAAAAGGGAAACAGTCCACGGTCTGAGCCAACACGGCCACTTCAGGCAATTTATTAATAAAAGAATGAAAATTTACATAAGCTTCTCTCATAGACGGATTACCCTACAAATGACCCTCCATGCGCTTTAAATAGAAATCATGGACCAATCGGATGTTAAGCCACGGATCAAGTGTCGGTAATACCGAGGAGAGAATGAACCGTCAGATCACTACATATCGTGACCGTCGGATTGTAAGTTACAAAATGTACAAGGTAAATAAACACAGTTTACCTAACTCTATACTAGACCAAGTTGTACTTAACTATTTCCTATGTGTCGGAATATCCTAACATCCAGTTCCTCCAAAAGTCAAAGAAATGATCTAAGCCTCTTTGACTTAGGGTTTTTAAGTACTTTGATCTTTATTGTGGGGAATTAGTTAAGTAAAAGGTGAAATGAATGAGGGAAATTAATTAATTGACTTTGATATCCATCTGCATGCTTGAGTGCCCATTCACATTTGGAACTTTTATGATGAAAAAGATGATGCACATGCTTTTGTCTAATCAATCACCAAAATTCTACAACCTTTCTACTATTTACCCATCTATTCATCCTACCATTTTTACCTCTCTTTATTAGGGTGCATTTAAGCTAGCAAACCCTTATCAAACATTTTTCTTTTTCTTTACAATAGTAAACTAATGAAATCTAACATTATTACATCCAAGGGTTCAAATTAAATTGAGCTCATTTTATTTACTCTACCTATCTACTTATCTGCCAAGATTAAACAGTTTGGTCAGATTTTATTCTCTATCTATAGACATAAAATTTAAACATGAAATAGTCAAGTTTAAACATTTTGACTATCATGGATTGTGGCAAAGATTACAAACTACACACAATCATTTATTTTGCACAAAAAGTAAATAGTGGCATTTTGGCTTACTCATTTTCATGATCTTTTTATTTTCTTGGGGTTCATATTTTTCAGTTTTTTGACTTTTTTATTCTTTTTTCCCTTTCATTATTCTTTCAAGACATACCCCTTTTACATTTTTTTATTTTTTAATATAGAAAACATTTGCAGAAAGCAAAGGTATGTACATATTACAAAGTTTAACCTTAGCCATTCAAAATTATGACTCCTATTGGTATAGGAACCTAACAAGCCCAATGCCTTCCATTCCAATGGTTGGTGTTAATGTTGTACTAGGAGTCCAATGGCTACAATCCTTGGGTACAATAACCTTTAATTTTCAAGAACTTTTCATGAAATTTCCTTCAGAAGGAAAGGAAGTTGAATTAAGGGGTATCATAGGGAAACCGGGAAAGGTAATCAGCACTAACGGACTAAAAAAGCTTCTAAAGAAAGAAAAACGAGGCATAATTGCACAATTATGTTCGCTAGAGGTTCTCACATCGAAATCATCTATTTCTCCGGATGTCCAAAAAGTCTTGGACAATCATTCCAAGGTATTTGAGACTCACAAAGTCTTCCCACCTATTCGTGATCATGATCATTCTATTCATTTGATTCTAGGAAGTGTTCCTCCAAAAATCAGGCCTTACAGATATCCCTATGCCCAAAAGAGTGAAATTGAACATATGGTTGCAGAAATGCTAGAGGCTGGGACAATTCAACCTAGTCAAAGTTCTTTCTCTGCTCCAGTGGTATTGATGCACAAGAAGGATGGGTCATGGCGCATGTGTCCATATTATAGAGAGCTCAACAAACTCACTATTAAAGATAAATTTCCCATTCCTATCATTGATAAATTATTGGATGAATTGCATGGATTAATTTACTTCACCAAGTTGGATCTTCGTTCAAGATATCATCAAATAAGAATGAAGACTAAAAACAACATTATTGAAGAAATTTGCAATTTCATGGACTCTAGAAGAAACGAAGGCCTTTGAACATCTTAAAGAGGTAATATGCCAAGAATTGGTCTTAGCTACATCAGACTTCACAAAAACCTTTATTGTGGAATATGATGCATCAAGAAATGGAATTGGTGATGTTTTAACGCAAGAAGAAAGACCCATTGCTTTCAAAAGTCGTCTAATCAAAGGAAGTATTTACACAAATCTATTTGTGAGAAGGAAATGTTGGCAAGACTACATGCACTTGAGAAATGGTGACCTTACATAATGAGAAGATCCTAATTCAAACAATATTGTCAAAACTTGACGAGGAAGGAAAAATCATATTGGAACCTGGACCAGTGACAGAAACAAAAACCCGACAGCGACGAAATCGATCAATTTCAGAGTACCTCATCAAGTGGAAGAGCTTACCAGCTAAAGATTCCACATGGGAGGACAAGAATTTTATACAGAATCATCCAAAACTACTCAAGCGTTGAGGACAACATTTTTTGGGGGGCATGTTAGGCCCCTATACTACTAGTGTAACCCCTTACTGTTATTAGTGCAACCCCCTTATTATATTGTTGTGCCTATGTAGTCCTCATATTGTTATTATTGTGCCCCATAAAAGCCCACTATTGTTATTATTGTGCCCTTACATTATTATTGTTATGTCGGCTCTAATTATATTATGACCCTTTAGACTCCTATATATAGAAATGAGGTCTTGTCATTTGTATTATCCAAGAATTGTTCATTTATGTAATGTAAAGGAGGTTTCCCCCTCGAAGAGGCTAATTTCTAAGGTGTTGATATTTCTTTTCTATCTTTTTGTGAGTTGGTTTCATAACACAGAGAAAACAATAGAAACACCATGCCAAAAGTACATCCAAAACGAGAGCCAAGAGTGTCATTGCGACTGAGGAGAACAAAAGCCAAGAGTGCAAGAGGAGGTAGCCCACCGTAACAACGCCTTCACATCATTTGCAAGACGAGACCGATGCAAGTATATTAGTAGAAGATGAGGACATGTGAGGAAGGCATCAAAAGGGAGCGATCAGGAGTGCCACAGCTAAAGGCACGTCATTTATAACTGTCGGAACCTCACGGTTATAAAACATATTTCTCCAAGGTAGAGACAACATATTTCTCCACTCTAACCAGCCTGGTGTCAATATCATCGAGGTTGAAGCGAAGATTCCTTAGGATTCTTTTGATGTCTTCTTGTCTTGCAAACAAACGATAATTATCGATTTGTTTGTCCCTTATAACCATGCGTAAAAGGATGTCAAGTTGTTGGTGCAAACTGATGGAGTGAAGAAAATGGAGGCAACATTTCCTGAACTACCCTGCATCTAAAACCCAATTACATCGATGTCCAGAGACTTCAAAATCTGAGAAATAAGATTTCCCTCCAAACTCTTTTGACTCTAATAGTAGGATCTCTCTTCTGACTTCCAAAGGGACAAAGTCAAAGAAGTTCACCATTGAGTCCCATCCAAAGAGACCCCTGTGTTGATGAAGAGGGGGTTGACTGCTTGCCCCTCTGACTAAGTTAACACTATCGAGGAGCCATGAAACTAGAGGTGCCCCTCGAAACCACAATAATTGGGTGACCAAAGCAGAAACCAAGTATTAACTGCAGAGACTTGTGAGAGAAGGTGACAACCCGAGCAAAAGGAAATAAGGTATTACCCCAAGAAGCAGAGAAAATGTAAATGGTGGAGAAAATGAGTAGCGTGGTTTGCAGCACCTTTGGATAAATCAAGTGGATACCCAATAGAGGTCAAGCCCCAACCTCGAAACCCTGGGAAGAAATCAACCGTAGAATTAGACAGTTAACGTTGGGGTAAACAACTAGGTAAGGAAACGGAACATGAGATGACACAAGTCACCCTTTTAGAACCAGATGGAAAAGGATCCCAAATACCAAACCCGAATACCAAGACAACGCAATTGAATGATACACCAATGGGTTCAGAGCTTTGTAGCAACAAAGGTGACAATATTGCCACCAATTCGAAGGACGGCCCCGTGCTAGTGTTATGGAGGAACAAGACGAAGAACATTGACCTAGCTTCGGTGTGACAAAACTAACAAGAACATTCCAGACAACGATTAATTGAACTGAAACATCATCTACCATAAACCATAGAGTAATCATAAGAATGGCAACAAGTGATTGAAGAGGGATAAGTGTACTAGAGATACTAGAGTTCGCCTGAGCTTGCAAGATGTGCTTTGCCACCCCAATTGTCGTAACTAATTTTCCATTGAGGATAGAACCCCATGCTGCTATAAAGCTCAACCAAGCATGCAGTGACCAACACGAGAGGTGAGCCTATGGTGAGTGTTGGGTCACTGAATAGACATTTGGCAAGCCCACCCCACTCTTCAACACCTTCCAACCGTTCAGGCATCATGCTCTCATGAATAGGCGTGAAGAATGTGATGTCAAAGATCCCAATAGATTTCTCCAATGGATCATGTATGACAGGTGCCATAACTCCTCCCGCGAGACACTATAAAACCATACACCCTCGCACTGCCCTGTAACACCTACCCAACGATCACATTTATAGCGACGAGACTTGGTAAGGTAAGTCAGAGGCGTGGGTTCCAACAAGAGCCACGCGGTGATTCCCGTCAAACATGTGGCAAGTGTTGCATAGATAATAAATATCACCAAACCTTGTGTCATTCTCTTCCTCGACATGTTAATCATGCTTGTTGTCAAGGTGTGGCTTGGTGATATCACCCCCATCAAGGGAAAACCATTAAAGACAACATGTTTGAGTCACAAGAAAGAGATTTTAGGCAAAGGGCATAGGCGTTGGAAAGAAGGCACGAGGGTTATGGCAATCTAATGGAGTTCGAAGACTATCACTGGTGTTCCTTACAAAGTTCTTTGTCGGGCCTGCGTGCCCTGTTTCTTGTCTTTTTTACACAATGTTTGGTGCCCTTGGGCTTCTTGTTAGGTTTTTCCCGTAAGATGTTGAATATCAATCATATGTTATATGGAGATATATTGGCACGGAAGCTATATGTATTGTATATGTAAACATATTTTTATTAATAGAAAGTTGATCTTTTCTTTCTTGAATAAATAAATAAAAATCTAATGGAGTTTAAAGATTGTCTAGTGGGTTTGGGGGATTTTGCATTCAAAACGAGGGAAAGGGAACTCTCAGATAGCATCAATGAAGAGACCCAAATCTAGAGATGAAAAGAAGTTAAAAGACATGACATATAACTAAGTTACCATCTTAGAAAAGCAACAAGCACTACAAGCAATTAGAAAAGTGATTCGGTGGATGGTGTTAAACCCATATGCCATCTTCAAATTTTTTGGAGTTATCTTGTATTTGTTTTGTAAAATTCTTGGCCGTAGAATTTCAACTTCCGTATTAAGGGAGGCAAGATCTAAGAAATATTATTTTCATGTTTGAGGAAAGGCATTTAGAGAAAATTTTCCTTCTAAATGACGAAGTGGGCAGTGCAATACAGTCTCTACAAAGAGACCCAAATCTAGAGATGAAAAGTAGCTTTGGAGGGGGGTCATTGCAGTATCAACACTCCAATAATATTTATTCTAGGGGTCATTTTATATGTTAGTAACATGTGACACTCCAATAATATTTATGTTAGGGTCATTTTATATGATAGTGGCATGTTAATTGTGATTAGGAGCTAGGTGGTTTACATCATTGTTCATTATTGTGTGAGTATGTGGAACACATGGTTGTAGTATTAATAAAGATAGTTCTTTATTTTCTCTTCCCGCCATTGTCCGCCACTGTCTGTAGGAATATGTGTATCCTAAGTTCTCACAATAAAGTAGTTTCTTAATAAGCATACAGTTACGATTGAACCCTAAGCTTTGCCAATTCAAAATTAAAATTGGTAAATATTTAATATGTCAAATAAAATTTTGACCTATTTGAATCTCAAATTGTATTAGTGAATGTTGTGTTGCATCTATTTATGATTATATCATTAGTAAAATTTGAATGAAATTTGGAGCATGTCTATGTGTGTCCCAGAACTTCGTCCCCACATCCTCAAACCTCAGCTAAACATATATGGTTTCTCAACGACATGCACAGCATCCAAAAATGACTTTTGTGAGAGGAAAGAATCATTCTCACTGCACCATACACAAATCTGAGGTATGGATGAGCTTTTCCTAACTGGAATTGACAGTTGATCAATCAACAACAAACTCTGCTGAATATTGGCAGAAAGAGAAAAGGGGAAGCAATGTTAGCGTTTATAAAGCTTGCATGCTTGACAGCAGCACAAGAAAAGAATGGTTATGCATTACTGAGTGCTGTGATCATCGGAACACATTCTACATTAAATGGCATCCTATTGCTTATTGTTCATGAAATGGTTTGTTTATGCATAACCGGTTCTTCATTAATAAACATTCAAGTATTGCTCATTTGAATTTTAGAAAGGAAGATACTGGTTGCTGAAAATGATACTTGGAAAAACCATAGAACAGTAAATTTGACCTTACAGGCTATGAGACCTGCTCAACCTACACTAATTAATACCACTTCCTTGGTTGCCCAATCAGGTCACAACTGTTGGAATCTTGAATGATAGGAACTGAAAAATGCACAAATGTGTTATATTATTTTTCTTAGGAAAATTGGTATGAGCAATTAATTGCAAAACATTACATTCAATAGGAACTGCCGTTGTAAGCATAAAACAGAAACCCAGACATACTAAAATATCTTGGAAACAAAATATTTGGATATCATAATTTTTACACTTTCATTGCACAAGATACCAAAGTGGCACAGCAAAAATCTCCTCGTAAGTGAGGAGTCACTGTAATCATTTCTACAACTGTCACCTGAAACTGATCTGCTTTGGCAGAATAAATGAAATGTACATTAACTGAGTCAAGCTATACATTGCAAATGCCCCTTTTCTAAGACACTAGAAACTGTGACTGATTGTACATGTATGTACAGATAGAAATCGAAATCAACTAAAGTCATTTTAAAGCCTAGATTGAAACCTCTTAAATTTTATTATTAAGAGATAATGTAGCATTCTCAAGAATGAACCTTCAATAATCATGTGCAGAGTTGCAAAACCTGCCAGCTTACTCTACATATACATGAGTTTTGGCAAGGTTCATTTCATTATGGCAACCTTACTACCTGTTACCCGTCTATTGTAGGTACAATGAAGATAGCCATTGAGAGAGAAGTACAAATTCGCTCACGACCACAGCAGGCGATCTGATCCCAAATAGTGGAACTATGTCTACCTGTAACCATGATTCCACTACTCCTCCAAGTACTGCTCCAGCCACAAGACTTCCAACAGTTACTACAGCTGCCTTTCCTGTACACATGAAGATTAATTATACGAGCAAAATATCAGCTTCAACATCTCTAATGGTTTAGATCTCAATCAAAGAAGCTAAGTCCAATTATACCCGATTTACTGATGGAAAGAGGCTTCCCATCCAAAAGTATATCAAGTTTATGAAACCATGTAGACCTTTGGAATGGCATTCAAAGTAGAAACTGAACTTCTACAAACCACTGCAGAAGGGATCATCAAATCAAATCAAGATGAAGAGACCAAATATGGAACATTTTAGTTCAGTGACCTCCAGTGATTTAAATCAAAGTAGATTTTCCCAGAACCTACCTCTCAATACCATCAAGCTGGAAGACAGACTGAAGGTTATGAAAACTGTCGAAGCTTTGGAATCAGAAGAGGAGGAGGACCTTTTATTTGCCACCAGTGCAAAACAGATGATTGCCATGGAGCATGGAAATCTACTGCAAACTTAGAGGCAGTAGACATGATTGACAAGGAAAAATGCATTGCATGCCAACATAAGGAGAATGAGAATGTAGAAAGGGACGGATAAAACTTGATGTTTCAAAAATGTATCACAATCCAAAGAACCAAGCAGATTAATGGCAATAGAAGAACATATTTTACAACTATTTTAAGATGAAAGAGAGGGCATGCTCTAATGTAATTCTGCTTGCAATACAAAATTGGCTAGCCAGTATATGATGTCTCATTTGAATTGGGCCAGGAAGCATCATTCAATCCATTAGAAGCATGGATGGCAGCAAGATTGGTGTTTAATATTTATGTATAGCATTAAGGTTTAGCTTCTTTAGCATGGTTTACAAAGTGGACAAGGTGTGGTTTGATGTTTTTTACACACGCCTGCCATATATCTGGGAAATATTATGGCAGTACAGTTCATGTAAGCAGATGATACAGATTATGTTATTTCATAGGCAACCTGTGTTGCTTTACAAAATTTTCAAAGAACTTAGCATATCCTGCCGTATCCAGGATCTAGGGAAAAATGTTGAGGGATGAGAAGTATTACTCTTTATAGCAGATTAACAGAAACAATGAGTATAAGCTAGGCAGTAGATTAAAGGTGGCAACCTTGACTACAATCAACAAGTATTTTAAAGGGAAAAGATATTCAAATTCTTGATAGTAAACAAGTTACAACGTCAACCTTCAAAAGAAGCAATTTCCATTTGAATAATGAGCAAATTTTGGTCAAGCCATAAAAACTTGTCACCATTCCAGATTGGTTGCAAAAGCAATTACAAGCAAAGCTAGTGCCGGACATCAGTTTTAAAGTCCTTGTGGAAAATTCACCAAGAGAACTTATGTACTCAATTGAAAAAGAATTGGAAAAATGATTTGTACCTTGGGGAAAAATCTCTGTATTTAGCCCTTGTACCAAAAAATCTAAGCTTTTCTTTATTCAAAGGATCGATATCATGGCATGTAACCAAAACTAAAAGAAAAACACGAAAAACCTAGAATAAGCTTTACTTTATTATGGCACTCAGTTGATGTGATTGACACCGCAATGTTGGCATTTTCCATACTGGCATAAGGAGTTTCACATCCTACTCGTTGAGTCGTTCATAATTGGCCGCACACTGACATGGAGGGATGAGGCAAATTGGTCATCCAATTTACTTTTCCAGCAAAAAGCACCCCTGTTAGAACAAATTTATGGTACATCTGAACAAGGCGGCTTCAGGATGATCTATGCTGTAAAAATTTGGCAATGCCCCTTCGCACATCTTGGTAGATTTTTTCGTAGATTATAGAGGTAATTTTGCATCACGAATAAGCCAGTAATTCATGTAAGATTATATAAGTGGTTCTTGTCGCTAAAAAAATATAATTTGCAAGCAGTAGTGGGACCAAGAGATCTCCATATTGTTGAAGATAACCTACCAAGGATTCAACAAAAGGAGCACTCGTCAAAGTATATAACAAGCTCCTAGCTGCTACAATGGATTGTTTGTGAATAATGTAACATAGAAGTCAATGGAGTAGTTTATAGGTATGCATCATAAGTCGAGTCAATATTATCCTCGAGCAAATGAGTAATTAAAATATCCAATAAAATTTGGTGAATGTTCTATATAACACATGATATCAAAGAATAGGGTTGGGCAGAGAAGTTGCCAGCTACTCTTTAGCATTTTGGAAATTGTTCAAGGTAACTACAAAGTATATGCCTTTTCACACGATATAGGATTGAAATGCAGTATTACTGAAAAATCTAACAACCTGGTGCAAAGCCTCACTAGGCAACCTAGGTCTTAGGAGAACAAAGATATCAGCCACCATTGTCACCTAAATGGCATCTCTCCTGTTTTTGTGGTTGGATGTTATCCCGACAAGGGAGGTTTCCTTGGCAAGTCTTAGAAGATAGATGACTTAAGTTTACTAAGACAAGTAATTCTCCAAGGATCTTGCTAACGATATCAACCAGAAAGATCTGCAATAGAGGATGCCTCAAGGGTGATAGGAGCTTAATGGTTACGGAAGAAGGTACTGGCAAAGCCTTGGATGCCAAGATTGGATTTACAAGTTTTCAAGTAGAAACCCCACCAACCCCAATAAACTAAAGAAAGGCTGCTATGAGTTAGGGTTTCAAAGATGGGCAGATTTATAGCATGCACAACCATATAACAGCCAAGAAATAGCATATTAATGATATGATCAACAAAGAATTAAAGGATATCAAAGAGATAAGCAAGGGATAGGTCAACTTTAAGTTTTTAATGGCTGAAAATGCACAAAACAGCAACATAAACCCTAGACGTCAGCCCTAAATTTGATGGTAAAACATGCAATAAATGATAGATTTTTCTTTTCAAACATTAATAAATGCAATTCCTACCTAAAGGACAATAACATATAGGTGCAAAAATGCTATTAAATGCAAATTTAGACCAAACCCTAACCCTAGCTACCATGAAATAAAAAAGAGAGAAATTTTAGAATGATCAACACAACAAGACTAGTGCCTTCATTCAATTGGGCAATGGAGTCAATTAAAGTGAGGTCAAGGTAGGAGGACCCTGGATGAGGAAGGAAGGGTGGAAGACAATTGCTTCACTTGGAAACCCTAGTGACTTCTTTCATAGGAGATTTAAGGTCAAAGGATGAATGAAAACAAGTTCCTTTGATGGATTCTTGAATGAAAATTTTTGTGTAAATGAATAGAAATAAGATTTGATGAAAGATGTTGCAATTTTTAATATGGCACAATATAAACCCTAATTTTAGAAATTACATGCAAAATGGAAGAAAATAGCATTAAACTTACACCATTCATGCAAGAATCACTTCATCAATCCACAAGATAGTCTCTCCATGCAATAAATATCCTCCCCAAGACAAGTCACACTCTTATTTAGCTATCGTGTCCAAGAGAAAAGAAGAAAAACCTAGTGTGCATTGTCTCAATAGAATAGACGTGAGTGGGTGTGATGATGATCCAATGAAAATGACTTCCCTCTATTTATATGAGGGAAACCAAGTCATTTTCCATTAATTTACAGTAAAAAAGCCCTAAAATTTGCTTGAAGCATTCAACTAGGCTAATAGGTCACAAGTTGACCTAAAGATAGATTTACAAATGATAAATCATAATAAAAATGTTATAAATCCTCCACAAGTGTGGGAGAAAAAGGCTCTCCACATGACATCATCCTCCAAAAGTGGACATCTCCATTAAGCAAGTGATAAAGTGGGTCCTAGAGTGCTCCTCATTCCAAAGGATAGAAAACACCTAACTCCAAGTAACACCTCATTACTCCAAGTAACACCTCCTCAACCAAGACGTCATGATCAAGAAGGCTTACATCATCCTCCTAGGGCAAGTATGGGTGACGTGGCAGCTCTAAGGCACAGCATTAGCCTCAAAATGGAGTGTGCTAGCCCTCTCAAACCATCTCAAGTGATCTCCATCCACATTTGGGCTTTGGAGCAAGGAAATGCCCATCAAGTAGGTACAACGCCAACCTAGGGGCATCCTAGGTCCTCTGGGCACATCATTAATCAAGCTAACACCCTACCTTCCTGGCTTAGCATCTGGAGGTGAAGAAGGGGTCCATACATCCATGTGGGGCTCCTCAAGGCCCAACGCTGATCTCTGGAAGGGAAACATTGGCTTCGCAATATCTCAAGTGCCCTCTCATCTGGTTTGGACATCCTGATCAATGTGTTGGAAAGATGACAAGCAATCCCTCAAGGGACATCCAATGTATATGTGTGAAACCACCTTAAACACACTCCCAAGATCAAGTGAGATAACATCATTAGGGATGGAAACCATTAAAGTATTATAGTGGACTATACGCAATGTTAGGGGCATAAAAATACTTCACACAAACCTTGCTTTCAAATGTCTTTCTAGCTAATGATTTGTAAGCAAGTTACCACACTTGTGTTAGGGATGATTACGCTATTAGCCCTATTAGGTGCTTCCAACCCCCAAAGGGAGGGACATTTCCTAGGTAGGCCCATCAATCCATAAATGCATATGATAATGTGGTCAACGAATGGGAAAGACTTCAAGCAAGATAGCAAGAGCCATAGTACCAGCGAAAGGAGGTCCAACATCTTAAGATTCGAGAATAATCGTGATAAGACAAAGCAATCATGGAAGCATGATCTACATCTTTCCTTAACTTGATTTTTCCACCTCTCTAGTGCGCCTTTTGCTTTAATGATTTGTCTATTTTTCTTGCATAGCTTAGGTGACACAACTTGCTTTATGCTTTTCCAATACCCCTTAAAGATGTGGTGATTTATCGCCCAATGACGTAGGGACATGCATTAGGATGCCCTAGCTGCAGGTCTTGTGAAGGTTTGGCCACAGTTCAAAGGGAGATCTGTCCATTGTTTAAGGGAGCTTCAATAGCCCTAATCTTGGAGCCCTAGCCGCAGTCTATTCATAGACTAATGCAGTCCTATCATGCCCTAAAAGCAAGTCATATCAAGCCCTAGCTAAATGCAGTCATGCCCTAATCCATATGCTATTTTGGAAGGGTTTGAGACAGCCCTTAGATGCAGCAAAAAGGGATGCCCTGGCTGCAGTAAAAAGACTCCTATACACTGCCTATAACTGCTCCTATACGCTGCTCATACCTACTCCTATATGATGACCTAATCTATACACAGCAAGGTAGCCCTAACCACAGCAAGAGAAGAGCCCTAGTGACAGCATGAAGAATGAATGTGTATGGGTGCTGACAAGTGCTATTAGTTAGGCATTTGGATGCCACAGCTGTGTTAGGGAGATAGGTAAAAGTGTTGGGCCTGAAACTACCTCAAAGGGGCAGCATGGAGGGCAGCATCTCTGTGGAAGACAACATCAGTCATTAAGTGCAATTCTGGGCTAGTTTTGATGGGCTGTTAGGGACTGTGGTTAGTACCCTAAGCAGTCTCAGAATTGCAGCAGTGCACAGTAAGTACAGCTGCATAATGATGTGATCGGTGGCTGCATGATGAAGGCAACATCGAGACGTATGGTGCAGCAATGGGACAGCATGGTAATGATGGACATGCAGCTGTATGGACAGCAAGAAGTATGGTGCAGCAGTGGGACAGCAATGCTACATGGTGCTGCAATGATAAGCAATGGGACAGCAAAGGCAACTTGGTGAAATATGGTACAGCAATGGGACAGCAATGGTCAATGGCATATAGTGCACAACGGGACAGCAATGGTACAATGGTACAACATGGGACAACTAGTACTTAGTGCTGCAATGTTTCATGGTGGATACATAGGACAGCAAGTACATAGTGCTGCAATGGTTCATGGTGGATACACAGGACAGCCATGACATTGTGCAGCAGTGGCACAATGGGACAGCCATGACATTGTGCAGCAGTGGCACAATGGGACAGCAAGCATGTGCAGCATGGTGCTGCATGATGAGGTGCAGCATGATGACGAGATGCAGCACAATGATAGGTGAAGGAGTCACCTTGGAGAATCAGTTGAAGCAGCATGTCTTCAACTGATCTCATGTATCATCTTGTTAGAGATGATCTATTCTCTTATCTAGAAAGTCAAAGTGTTGACTTCTGTTGTAAATGTACTATCTCTCTCTCTCTCTCTGCTGAACTATTGAAGAACATATAAGAAGAATTGATCAAGGGTTTCCCCACATTGGGGTTTGTCCTTGGCTAGCGCCACATCTTGTGTCCTCTTGTCTTGGCTTGTCTTCTACGATTTATATTTATGTTCTATCTGCAATTTACTTTAATGCTGATGTGATTGCTAATCTAGAAAAGATATTGAGCTAACTATGAAAATTGAAATAAATTGCTTTAGCATAGAACATACCTAAACTTAACATGGTATCAGAGCTGAGGTGAAGACAATGCCCAAAGCAAGAGTGAAAGAGCAATCATCGAAGACAGTTGGGAAAGGACAAAAGGATCAATGGGTTCCTCATCCCTCTTCAAATTCACCGATGGTGAAATCGAAGCAGAGAATATTATCAAAATGGCACATATGGCCTACCTAAAGATCACTTCATTGGGAAGACCGGATCTCAGGGTTGAAGGAAAGGCAGATAACTAGTTCGGCCATTATGCGAAGAAGTGTTCGAATGGCAGGGACATGTCACTTGATGATGATAACAATCATTCCAGGGACATCTTCAATGGTCAGAGGAATGACAGGTAATGCGGGTCATCAAGGAAATGGCTGACTCTTCAGAGAAAGCAAGGAACCCCAAGTATGAAGAATCAAATGTTGTTTCTGATAAGATAAAGAAGCGCTATCTTGTATTGGCCCACTCCTTCAGATTCTTTGGGAATCTGGCTTATTGATTGTAGTGCTTCAAGGCACCTCATCGGATAAAAGGGTGCTCTCTCGAATCTAGTAGAGATGGAAACAATCGTGGGATTATACTTGGAGCCGATGCCACCTATCCCGGAAAGGGTGTAGGGAATGTTACCCCTCAATTGAATTAGGGTAACTCGATTCATTTACAGAATATCTTTTATGTACCTGATCACAAGAAGAACCTAGTGTCCATTTCGGCAATGGAAGTCAAAGGTTTCAGGGTGGCATTCATCGATGGAAAGATGACGACAAGGATGCCTGAATTCAAAAGGAGCATGAAGGGACATGTCTAAGATGTACCAAAGGAAAATCTCACAAAGGGACGATTCCCCTCATGTGGTAGGTCCACAGGTTTGGAACAACTCAAGGAGTTTGAGATTCATGATCGGGAATCTCATGTATACAGGTGGAAGAAAGCCCTCTATGGATTGAAGCAAAACACCTCGGACATAGTATGAGAGGATTGATAGATGTCTGATGAAGTTGAGATTCACTAGGAGTGAAACCGATCCAAACCATTGCTCGAAGGTTGTGGATGATAGACCTCTCATACCGGCACCTTCTGAGGACGACCTATTTCTGACAAGTGCAGACCCTCTCACTTGCAGAAGTAAGAGGGAGTTGGATTCCGGATGTGGAATGGTAAACTGCAAGCCAGTGACTACCTCGAGGATCTTAACTTTCAAAAGTTATATGGTGGTGATGACAGAACAAGGTTGGAAAATGCCTCTGAGTTTCATAAACTCATTTGCATTGATGCTCTTGGTGAACTTCCATCCGTATATATGTTTTGCAGTTAGCATGGTGAGATCATATTTGGTTGAGCCTCACTAGACTGGTGCCAAGAATCTTCTGAGATACCTTCGAGGCACAATCTCTCATGGATTGAGATACGCTGCCGGAAATATGAAACTACATGATTATTCGAATGCTAACTGGGCAGGCAGTGTGGAGGATCACTAGAGCACTTCTCAGTGTTGGTTCTCTTTGGATTCTGCTTCGATATCATGGATGAGCAGGTAGCAGAAGTCGGTTGCTATAAGCACCACCGAGACCGAATACATAGCTAGGAGTATGATCTCGTGTGAAGCTCCCTGGTTGCGAAAGCTCTTTAGTGAGCTGTTTGTACACATGATGAATACCACTATGATTCTCTGTGACAACCAAAGGGGGGATTTGATTATTGAGGAATCTTGTATTCGATGATTGCTCCAGCAGATAGACATCAAATTCTACCTTATCTGGGATATGGTAAGTCAATGAGCGAGGAGGCTCCATCGCATTAAGACTAATGTATAGGTCGCAGACACTTTGTCAAAGCTGTTATAGATCTAACCCGAAAATATTATAGATCTGATATGAAAATATAAGACAATGCAAATAAACCCAGAAATAATATGAAATGATTCTTTATTGATCAAACCCTTAAGGTAGGGCAACACCATACATTCACTCCTTAAGGAAGGAAAACACTCCACAAGCCATATGCCTGTTCATACAATAATCCTTCACACACCTCCTTGACACAGAGTTTCTAGCCTCTATATAGGCCTCATACATACAATATTACAATACCATGGGTCATTACCATGGTTCCCTCATACCATCAAACTAATACCATGGGCCCATTACATTATTACTAACTACTTGTGGTCCCTCACATGATATGGGTTAACCACCTTATTTATTACTATGGCCCATCCCATTATTACATTATTACCTTGGGTACCTCCCTTGGTACCCCATATTATCCCCCCTAGGTATATAACAAAAGCCCTAGGGAAAGGTCAAATCTGTGATTTTCCCAAACGACTTGGAGTCGTTGAGAGACCTTCGTATAAGGGAACTACATGTTGCATGCATTGAGCTCTAGGAGCTCTAGGGGGCTTGGAGTACTTACTGGAGCGACATACGACCACAGGGTGACTCACCCTCCCCTAGTGGTGCGCTATGTACAGGATGACAGGTTCAACCTTTCCCTGTGATACGTCATGGTGACTATGGAACAGGATGATTAGTTCTCCTGTGGGCCAGGATGATTAGTTCTCCCATGGCAACTATGGAACAGCATGATTAGTTCTCCTGTGGGCCGGGATGATTAGTTCTCCCGTGGAAAATGTGAAACAAGATGATTAGTTCTCCTGTGGGCCGGGATGATTAGTTCTCCCATGGCGACTTTGGGACAGGATGATTAGTTCTCCTGTGAGAGTGGATGATTAGTTCCCCTATCGAGGTATCCTACCCATACAGTCTAGGACTCATGGGAAGTACCTCTCATCTGATCAATGAGCAGGGAAATGGGGGTAAGGACCATAGTAGTACTATCGATGGACGCATCGTTGTATCTACCATACTCCCTATGCTAGGATGACCGCCATTGATCTGGGACCAATGAAACTGATCTGGGATCAGTATGAGTGGTTTGAGACACTCTTGTGATATTGATCTGGGATCAATAAAACTGACTTCGGGTTAGTAAGAGTGATATGACACACTCTCTTCAAATGAAACTGACTTCGGGACAGTAGAGAATGGTATGAGACATTCTCGATCAATTCTTCTTCTTCATGGTTCAGCAAAGCAAAGCTCAGCAGAGCAGAGCCCAGCAAAGCAAAGCAGTACAGGGCACTGATGGCAGAGATAGTACAGTCGGACATATGGATCAGTGGATGGAGTTCTCCCTAGTTGAGACGGAGTGTTAAAATTGGCAACTAGGGCCAAACTCCATTTGGGTCATCTTATTTATGGCAGCTGATATTTTTCTTGGATCCCTCTCATCGAGAGGTGTAGGATTGATCTAAAGATCATCCAATTCCGATAAGTATTCATGGAGATATGAATTTCTTTGTGTTATGGGACAATTCGTCAAGGTCGACCAGCAACTAAACTGCCCCCACTTGTGCTCCATGTTTTGGTATAAATACAAGTGTCTTGCAAGTCATTTGAACACGCAACTCTCTTGAGATTTCTTCTTCTCCACTTGTTTGGGTTTTAGTGGAAAGAAGAATCTCTAAGAGAAAAACGCAAGTCTAGAAGGAGACCCTATACGCAGCAAAAGAAGGATGTCCTAGCCGCAGGTCTTGTGAAGGTTTGGCCGCAGTTCAAAGGGAGCTTTGTCCACTGTTTAAGGGAGCTTCAATAGCCCTAATCTTGGAGCCCTAGCCGCGGTCTATTCATAGACTAACACAGTCCTATCATGCCCTAAACGCAGGTCATATCAAGCCCTAGCTAAATCTAATCATGCGCTAATCCATCTGTTGTTTTGGAAGGGTTTGAGACAGCCCTTAGATGCAGCAAAAAGGGATGCCCTGGACATAGTAAAAAGACTCCTATATGTTGCCCATAACCGCTCCTATACGCTACCCATACCTGCTCCTATATGCTTCCCTAATCTATATGCAGCAAGGCAGCCCTAACGACAGCAAGAGAAGAGCCCTAGTGACAGCATGAAGAATGAATGTGTTTGGGTGCTGACAAGTGCTATTAGTTAGGCATTTGGATGCCACAGCTGTGTTAGGGGGACAGGTAAAAGTGGTGGGCCTGAAAGTACCTCAAAGTGGCAGCATGGAAGGCAGCATCTCTGTGGAAGACAACATCAATCATTAAGTGCAATTCTAGGCTAGTTTTGATGGGCCGTTAGGGACTGTGGTTAGTACCCTAACCAGTCCCAGAATTGCAGCAATACACAGTAAGTACAGCGGCATAATGATGTGATCGGTGGCAGCATGATGAAGGCAACATCGAGACGTATGGTGCAGCAATGGGACAGCATGATAATGACTAACCAGTCCCAGAATTGCAGCAATACACAGTAAGTACAGCGGCATAATGATGTGATCGGTGGCAGCATGATGAAGGCAACATCGAGACGTATGGTGCAGCAATGGGACAGCATGATAATGATGGACATGCAGCTGTATGGACAGAAAGAAGTATGGTGCAGCAGTGGGACAGCAATGCTACATGGTGCTGCAATGATAAGCAATGGGACAGCAAAGGCAACTTGGTGAAATATGGTACAGCAATGGGACAACAATGGTCAATGGCATATAGTGCACAACGGGACAGCAATGGTACAATGGTACAACATGGGACAACTAGTACTTAGTGCTGCAATGTTTCATGGTGGATACATAGGACAGCAAATACATAGTGTTGCAATGGTTCATGGTGGATACACAGGACAGCCATGACATTGTGCTGCAGTGGCACAATGGGACAGCCATGACATTGTGCTGCAGTGGCACATTGGGACAGCAAGCATGTGCAGCATGGTGCTGCATGATGAGGTGCAGCATGATGATGAGATGCAGCACAATGATAGGTGAAGGAGTCACCTTGGAGAATCAGTTGAAGCAGCGTGTCTTCAACTGATCTCATGTATCATCTTGTTAGAGATGATCTATTCTCTTATCTAGAAAGTCAAAGTGTTGACTTCTGTTGTAAATGTACTATCTCTCTCTCTGTCTCTCTCTCTCTCTGCTGAACTGTTGAAGAACATATAAGAAGAATTGATCAAGGGTTTCCCCACATTGGGGTTTGTCCCTGGCTAGCGCCACATCTTGTGTCCTCTTGTCTTGGCTTGTCTTCTACGATTTATATTTATGTTCTATCTGCAGTTTACTTTAATGCTGATGTGATTGCTAATCTGGAAAAGATATTGAGCTAACTGTGAAAATTGAAATAAATTGCTCTAGCATAGAACAATCCTAAATTTAACAGAGCGCAGTTCACAAGTTCTTCGAATTTCTAGTTTTATTTTATCAATCATGATATTTCTAAATTTATATTTAGTAGTTTCTTTTGTGTTTGAACTGTGAACACCATTGATGTAGTATATTAATAAACTCACTAGTAACTTACTAAATACTAAGTAGATATCTTCATGATTCATATCTGTAGATGTTCTAATTTCTAAAATATATATATATATATAACATGTCCCTCGTGTCCTGTTTCTGGGGTTGTTGTGTCTTATGTCCTCGTGTCATATGACTTAGGCTCATTGTGATATGATTGATGGAAAAACAATCTGCAAATATTGCCAAAAATCTATTGAAGGATGGGGTATTTACAGGTTGAAACAACACTTGGTTGGTAAGAGGCCACGTAAATCCATGTAGAGCACCGAATGAAGTAATATGGAAAATTAGGGCAGAAGACCTTCAAAAGTTAGACTCAACCAGCTGAGTTTCATCATAATGAGAAGTGATCATGTTGATCACTAATATGTAGACTTGTGGTAGGCCAGTGGCCCCATAGCTTGTAACATTCTTTTGGACTCTAGAGGCCATTTAGAGCCTCATTAATTATGTATTTTGTTGCTCATATGTATTGTACTCGGTGCCATTTTGATATATTCACCTTTACATGGTATATAGATGAGTAAACTTTGCATATTTTGTCTCTATTGGTTTGGAATCATGGTTTTAAATCTTTAAAATAGTTTTTTTCAATACAAATTAATTATTTCATGTATTTTTAAAGACTGGTTCATTGACATCTAACCAATCTAGTTTATCCGGTTCTGGTTCAAAAACCGGTTTGATAGGTGGACCAGTCTGGTCACCAGTTCCGGTTTTTAATACTATGGTTTGGAGTAATATGGAATATAGAAGCTATCATCTTTGGTGTAGTCCAATCCATACTGATTTTTGTTGAATGAGATTTCTTCCCAAAGTCTTATAACCATCTTGGAAAGACCGTTTTCTTGTTATTTGTCTTCTTCAGAATTGTCGTTGTTGCTGATATTTTGTGCTCAATTCATTGATTCCATTAAGTCATCTGTATCACACTATGCATCAATCACCTATATTATGTCTTGATTATCACAAGTTACATCAACTTTTTCCATTATTTCAATTGTATCAGATGTTGCATCAAACTTTTCAATAAGAATAAGGTCCTTTGTAATATGTATCATATGTTGCATCACTTTGCATTATCAGCTCTATTGTGCCACAACTTGCATCAGTTGTCTGGATGAATTCATGTGTATCACAAGATGCATTAACCTTTTCTATTAGATCTTTTGTATCACAAATTGCATCTATCTTCATTGTAGATGTTGCATCAATCATATCATCAATCTGATCTTGCTTTTCTCTTAACTTAGTTTGAAAAGCATCAAGCAATTGGTCCTTCATTTCTATTTATCTTTGAAGATCTTTTGCAGCTGCTAGTGTGTCAGTCATTTGATCAATTATGGTTTGATTTTACTTTAATTTCCACTCAAGTACTTTAATTTTATTGTGCAATTCATGGTTGCACTCTTGCAAATCTTTAATTTCGTAAGTAGCATTTTGTAGATGTTTTCTGCCTTTACCAATTTTTCACTGGACACCCTTGCTTGATTATATGCTTATATGTCATGCTCGCTTGATTTATACGTCACCTAAGGGTGTCAGGTACTATCGATAATGCACCCTGGAGTTCGATGACTTGAGTCAATTGACCCTCTTATTCAATTTCAAGACAAGTCTTGTTACAATTCCTTATTGAAAGCCCTTGGAATTTAAAAGCAAATTAAAAGTACTGCCCTAAGCACTCACTTGACTAGAAAATTTTGAACAAAGGTTGAATGATGCCATTTGAAAAAAAATTCCCTTCAACTTGAACTAAACTAGTTCAAGTAACAAAATTAATTGTGAACTTCTTTGAACCTTGATTTCTCTTAGAAATGGTAACATAGAGAACATTGATATATAATAATATGACAAAATTTCACCTTTTGAAAAGTTTCCAATGCCACTATTCATTTACAATAAAACAAAGATTATAACCCCTTCACATTTACCCTTATCACTCCAAGTTCATGTAAATGGTATTAAAAAACAGTTTTCAACCTTATAACTCCAAAATATATATATATATTGTAATGTTCCATACTGTTAAATAATAAAAGAAAGGCCCAATGATGATTGTGGATTATGAATCCCTGAGGGATGACCCGTTGCATCTGAAGCTTCTTCGTAGTGTGAATTCTGGCCAACATGAACCCATTGCAAAATCTTCAAATCAGTTTGCATACAGAATCAATGTTGGCTATCCTAGAATTTACAGGAACTAATGGGTGACTTTCCGGGGGCAGCTTATAAAACAATAAAATATGCCATGCCTTTCTAGATCAATTTTGCAACAGGGTTTTTTGCCCTCACGACCGCATTGACAACTTCCTCGAGTTTAGCAAATATTTGACACCAATCTTATTCTACTCACAATGCTTTTTCTCCTTGTCATCAACAGATCCGATCCAATCTTATCCAATGAACAGTCTTTGATCCAAGTTGATCCAATGAACAATCTTTTTCTCCTTGCCTCGTTTCTAAGACATAAGGTAGACCCATCTTGTCAATTCTCGTATCATTACTCCAATGTTAACCGGTTGGATATTTTGCAATCGTGTTTATGGGGGTTTCAAATGGGAGCCGATGAAGGACTTGAAAGATAGTCCTAAGGTAGAAATGGAAAACAATGATAATGATAGGATCCTAGGTCGATTCTTTCACATCAAACAAGATATGAAAGCAATGCAAGAGATATTTGGAAAACTGCAACATGCTTGGCTACGGGGCAGATTCCCTTCAATAGTTAGGGTTGCCTTGTGTGTGTGAAACACTAAGGTCAATGCCAATCTTGGTCGTGTTGATCCCAACGAGAGATTGTGAAATACAATTGAAGAGGCAATTGTCAAGCACAGTACCATGACCCAACTTGATTTTCTTTAATTGCTTTCTTGCACATGCTCGCGACAACAAACTACATTGAAAGCCACCTCAATGAACCTCAACACACAACCTTCACCCCCACTTTCTACTACAGATCCCCTTCCAGTTGCTCACCAACAAATCTAAGATCTAAGGAACCTTCAATGGAATACTCTTAGAATCCCTCCACGACTTCGATTGGAATCAGTCTAGTGTTACATGTGAAGAGCAGGAACAATTCTAGAAGTGCCCAAATGGAATAAATTTGTGAGTCCGAGAGTAGAGCCAGGGTTCTAGTGGGGAAAATATTCCTAAGATTATGCAATTCATGGGCACTATGGAGGCTAGGTTTTTGTCGGTGTTGGGTTCCCTGCAACCCACCACAGTGATCAATGGCTCCACTTCAAAAACAGTGCCAACAATATGGAACGGTAGGAGGCTTAAAGGGTTCCCCCTGTGCAAGGTCCATTGTTGAAGAAAAGGGTAACTAGGTTCGGTATTTGTCAAGGTAATTTTGATCTTTGTACTTGTCAAGAAAAATTCTAAATTATAAATTATATGAATGAGTTTCTTGCTCATTCCATAGGTCTAGGAAAGTCAAAGATTCAAAAGAAAATTCAAGATCTCTTCTTGAGCCTATGTGTAATGTATATGGGACAAACCGAATGTCTAGAACAACCCTCCAAGACAAGCACAATCCTTTGGATGAAGTCGGCCAACAAATGAACTAAATAAAAGTCATGTCGGCTTGCAAATAGAGACACATATGTTCACACTGACAGGTCGGCTTAATATGTGGGTCAAACCACTATAAATAGGCATGTAAGTTCAGAATTACAGTCAAGGAATTTCAGACATCTCTCTGCAACTCGGATCTCTGAAATCTCGGACAAGTATAGGGGTCTGCAATCCGCATTACAGAAGGACACATTTTTGGATGTCTCTGAAACAAGTCTCGGTGTAGGAAGATCTCGGTGCAGGAAGAATACTATCACAGTCTCAGTGGATATCAGCAGTCTTTGCATATATGTGATGAGAAGGATCTCAGTATTACTGTCTCGGCATGGTTAAGGATCACGATGATCCCACAGTAGCACACACAGTCTCGGCATATCTGTTATGAAGAGGATAATACACTCTTGACATACTCACAGTCAGTCTCATTGTAATGATAAGAACCTCAGTGATCCTACAGTAATGTTCTCTGTCTTGGCATACATTCTAAGTACAGCTATACTCTCATAGAAGTAATCATGTAAATACAGTCATGATCTCGATGAAGACAAGGTCAGTATAGAGACCTAGTTGACATGGTGATGATCTCAGTGAAGGTGCAGCAATGGTACTATTGTAATGCAATAATGATGACCTCAGTGAAACAACAGTGATGAAGATGATCTCAGTAGTAACAAAGGAAGAGGATTGGTGTCTTGGTCTTGGAGTGGCATAGAGGGTCAAGTATAATGGGTACGAGTTTCCAAAACGGGCACGGGTACGAAACATGACCCCCCCAAATTTTGGAAACGGGGAAATGCGAATATATATATATATATATATAAAGACATTTAAGAAATATGTGCAATCATAAAGCATAAATGATACATTCTAATTTATTACATTATGATAAAATTGTCAATTGTCAATGCATAAACTATAAGTCTCTAAATTCACATCACATTTACTCATGAATGATCACATAATGAAAATAGAAATATCCAAAATCAGCCACGAGAAATTTCTAATTTCTTGTCTCGTGCTTGATTGGGAGTCTCCTCCTACATAGTCGAACGACCTTAGTGCTCTTGACTAAATACAAGTTTCATACCCTGGTACCCTACATGCTCTTGATTATTGGGAGTCTCCCCTGCATAGAGGGCTTGGTTCTCTTGATTAAATACAAGTTCCATACCCCAGTACATGATAAAATCCAATGGAAATATTGCAATCCCCCCAATCCTGAAATCCTGAAAAACAAGTAAGTCTGTTGGATTTTGAGTGAGATCTAAAATTCTACTTTCTCCATATGAAATCCAATGAGGGCGAAACCACTCTCAAACATCCTAAGTCATTTCATGGTAATGTTAAAAATTTAAGTAAAAGGATGAAAATGAAAAATAAAGGAGAATATCACTTTTACTTTAAGAATTTAACATTACCATGAATTGCATTTGCCTCAAACTTCTTGATGAACTGCATATCAACACTAGGGCAAAAGTTCATTTTTATAACTTTAGACAGGCATCTAGAAGCAACTAGAAGGCATTAGAAAAACCTAATTAAAAATTAGAAGACAAAGTAATTAAAAAAAAGTCAAGTTGCATGTGGAAACAGCGTCGTACAGCCCAAAAACGCGTTTCCGGCCATACTAGCCACGTTTCCATGTCGAGAAACACGCCAGTACAGCCAGAAACGCGTTTCTGGGCCGTACCGTACGCGTTTCCGCGTTTCGTTTCCGTTTCTGTATGGAAACTCCTCCCCTGCCAGCGTTTCCTGCAACTTAGATACTGGTCTTGGTGTTCGTCAATTAGAATCTCTATAAGAAGAATTATGTGTGGGTTTTCCTCTCCCTCTTGAAGAGGTTTTGGCCTTGGAAAAATGCCAACTTATGTGTTCTTGTCTCTTTGTTTTGGTAGCAGTTTGATGAAGTAAACACACACACTTAGAATAAGAAGAAGATCAAGACAAGATAAGATAAATAGTAAAATCATTTCACAAATTGTTATCAGGTATAGAAGAATCTATCTAATGCTAATTTCCCTAGATTCTTCAACACGTATTATCCAGTTGTCATCGTTCCAAGGGAGTTTTTCCGTATTGGCCATGTTGTTCATTTAATATCTGAGGAAGTCCATGGGCTAGAAAAAGGTCGTACCAGTCATATTGTGTGGGTAATAGCCCTTTTTCATCTCAATGTCTCAATTTATTGCTCTGAAAATGATTACCTTGCTAGGCAATTATTTTTAAAGCTAGGATTTAACATACTAGGGGTTTTCTCCTCGGCCTTTGTTTCTGCTAGTTTTCTATATCTGATATGTTATGTATTATGTTCTATGGAATTGGGGTTGGCGTTTCCGCCTACGCTTCCTCTGGGGACCCTTCGACAAAAGTGCCCCTATCTTTCCCCTTTGGCCTGAGAGCCCATCTCCATAGACAAAGGAAGATTTGAAAATTTGTTTCCAGATTTTTATAAAAAAACACCAGTGGGAAGACCTCAACCTTTTAGGTTAGAGATAGAGACTTTGTCTCTTACCTAAAGCAATTTATTCATGATAAATGGGGCTTTCCTTTACATTTCCAAAGTCTGCAATTCGAAGGGAAGGTTCTCCATGACCCCCATGAGCTCAAAACCTACAGTGTTAAAAGGAATTCAACCATTATTCTAAACATTAGGTAGTGTGGGGATGCAAAGGAAGCCAGACCCTCAAATGGGAACTCAGTCTCATTCAAGTATTGCAAGGGAAGAATTCATCCTCTGCTGATAAAAACCAATATATTCCAAGCCCCTATATTATAGAGCAAATGGAGGATGCTCCAGCTATGGAAGTCAAACTAGATGAGGTATCATCCCTCTTCTCTGTCCTCCAATCCAAGATAGTTATATGCAGATCTAATGGCTTTGGGCCAAAACCTGAAGCCTTATTCCAATGGATTTTCTCCTTATGAACACTTATTTGTGACATGTACTTGTGTTCAAAGGCCTTCTTCATAGTCCAATTTGAAACACAGAAGGATGTGGATTTTGTTTTAAATGAAGGGCCTTCATCCTGGGGCAAAAGCCAGTTTATTCATCACTCCATGGTTCCTTGAGTTTGATGCTACAACCATGGTATGCTCTACTAAGTCAGTTTGGGTGAGGCTCCCTAACCTCCCCCTCCCTTTCCAGCATCACAAAGTCTTGGAGGATACCAGAAACACTCTAGGTAAATTCAAAGAAATGGCTTTGGAGAGGACAGTGGTCTCTTTACATTTGCCAAAATATGTGTGGAGATTGATCTCAGCAAAGGGCTCCCAAATCATATTATATTGAAACATAAGAACTTTCACTGGTCTCAAGTTTTAGACTATGAGAACACCGCATTTCGATGTTGTGTATGCTTCCAAACAAGGCATTTACAGAGCACATGTCCACCGGAAAAGAAGAACCTTAAGAAGAAGAAAGGGGAGTCTAAGAGGCCAAAAGGATGGCAGTTCCCAGAGCATCCTCCTTTAGAAGATCAAGTTGGAGAAACCAAGGAAAGTCAACCTGACAAAGAAGAAGTGGCAATCATAGCTCAACAAGGATATCTTCCGAATGGTGATGCTATGGTTCAGTCAATCCCCAGCCCCCCTCAGATAGGACTGGTCATACAAATTCAGCACGGCTCCCCTCTTGTAGGCATGTTGATTTCGGATGGGCTCGGGGGATCCAAAAGAGCCCGTGTATTAGAGATCTTTGATTCTGAGAAAGAAGCCCCCAGGGAGGCCGCAAACAAAACATTGGCACTGGTTCCTCTCGAAACAACTTCTGAGGGTTGGTGCAAGGAGCGAAAAAAGAAGGGTAAAAAGTCTGGTTAATCCAGAAAAATGTCAGTTTACATTATCTGTTTCCATTGTATGTGTCTTATGTAGTCCATTTTGTTATGTTGTTTTATGCTCTATGCTTGCATGGCAATTATCTATGGACTGCTTCATAGCATATGCAAAATGTGATTTTATTTTTCCTCGTGATAAATAAAATTACGCGTCTTTTTCTACGGAAATAAAAAAGAGCTAGGGTTCTAGTGGTCGTCAGGTCGATTGTCAAAGAGATCCTTGATGGAAAGCTTCTCAAAGCCTAGGTTGAGAAACTAAAGGATTCAGAATTTCAAATTGTGGATGTTAGCAGTGGGTTTTTAGAGATTTTTGTTAAGGATGAAACATACCAAGAAAGAGGAAGGGGCTAATTTATGGAACTAGAGGCGTGGATCAATTGCCATTGAATAGAAACAATGGGCAATGGGACTAACAGATTAATGATAGGAAGTTTGGCACATTTTCACTCCATAAATCAATAGGTTGATCACAGAAATAATTTAAATCACATTTAAATCCAAATACAAAGGTGTTATGTAGATCTCATCTAATATATGTCAAATTGTTGACAAGTACCATATCTGAAACCATAAGGTGAGAACTTAGAAGCTCTACACACATAATCAAATCTGCTCTTTTATAAACACGATCTACACTAGATCTACGATACCATTAAGAATTCAAGGATAAAAAAAGCAAAAATCATGACCTCTTTATTGCCATTGCATGTTAAAATGAATGGAGATCTATGTTTTGTTGGCATAGGCAGCGTGGCTTCTCTCAAAATCCACTGCCATGGAGCAGCTTCATAACATCTCGTCAACTTACGACTTTACCTCTCATAGCCTCGTCATGCTCTCATAACCTCACTTTGATAATGCCAGCCTCTCATAAATCACACCATGGCTTTGATACCAAGTTAAGAATTAACATAGGCAAGATGAGACAAGCAAGATGGCGAAAAAGGCCTAAAGCCCTATTGTAGTCCTTTGGAAAAGGACTCATGCCATTGTGTTATATTGTATTGATCTCAATGTCTAAATTTATAATACATCAATGGACCTTCTAGATCTTCTAGATCTAGATCCAGATCACACTGATAACTCATCAGTGGATCATCATGACAACTTGTTAAGATAAGAATCGCAATTGTATTCTTAGACTTTATGATTGTCTAGGGACTCGGTCTAACATAGAGCTCACACTGGGCTTTTACCTACGTGCTTATTACATGTCCTAGCCATCTTTTGCGTTTTTCATTTTCCTTCATTTGTGGCTGCATACACTCTTATCTTTCTTTCAGTTGCATTCAATGTTATCAAAACCGAACAATTGACCAAACTAGTAAACCGCCGAATCAAGAATTGATCAAAACTAGACAAGAACTGGTAAAAAAAAAACATAAAATATTTAAATTTTAATAAATTTATACATATATAATCATGTGCGTCCATATGAATCCAACTCATTTATACACAAATGTGCAAAAGTTTCTCATTGATATAGTAAGAGAGCATATAACAAAAATAGCACTTAGTGCAAAACATCTTTCAACCAAAAATACATCAACAAAGAGGCTCTAGATGGCCTCTAGTTTCAAAAAAAAACATGCTACAATAAATACCTACATATCATCAAAATAATTGCCTAAATTGGGATCCCCATCATCAATATTGCCCTCTAAGCATTAAAATAAGATAGAAAAAATTTCACATGTCAAATTGAGAGTTTGTTTGAGTGATGGGTACATTTTTACTAGGGTAATGATAGAGGAGATCAACAACCAATGCCACTAACATCAAGGTACATAAAGGCTTGGTGCTCTTGATTAAATGCTAGTTCGACACCGTTGTACATAACAAAATTCAATGGAAATGTTGCAATCTCCCAATCATTAAATCCTTAAAGCTATTAAGTCTATTGCATTTTGAGTGGGATCTAAAATTCTACTTTCTCCATATGAAATCCAATGAAGTCAAAACCACTCTCAAACATCCTAAATCAATTAATGGTAATGTTAAAAATTTAAATAAAACAATGAAAATGAAAGATAAAGAAGAATGTCACTTTTACCATTAACTGCATAGCAAGAGGAGGGCCCTACGCTTGAATATCACAATGCCCAACTCAAAAATTATTGTTTTAAAAAAAATTGTGTTTTGAATGTCCTTAGAGCCATTGTACTGAACTAGTTGGTTCGGTAGAAAACCAACCGGTTTGGTACCAAAACTGACCTTTTCAAGTACCAAACATAGAATCTGACCAATTTGGAAGTCAAATCAGTCAAACTGCCCAGTTCCACTAGTTCTAGTCCAGTTCCAATAATAATGGTTGCATTAACCTCTAAGGGCAAATTAGTGGGCCCTGACTCAAAGATGAGGATATAGGGTGCCAATCCCAATGACCAATGACAAGCAACCCAAAGAATGGAAGTGGATGTAAAGGAGAAATCGAAGATGGTAAGCATGGATTAACTTGGGCACGCTATATCAATCAATGCCTCCTATTAGTGCCCCTCCTAACAATGGAAGAAAGGGGCCTCATGGGAGGTCACACTAGAGTAGGGGCAAAGGAAAATCTCCCAGGTGAGATATAGGAACAAGGGTACAATCAGGAGTGATCAATCATCCAGCTTGGCTTGTGATCCATCTTAGTATACCCCAAACATTAAATGGAAGCACATGATTACAAAAATGGTTTGTGTACCTTCTGACAAATGACCCACCTTCTTTCAAGAAGTATGCTAGATGGGAGAGAGCACTAACCAGAGCATAGGTAGAGAGATTTGATGTAAAGCCATCTGTGGATCATCATAGGGTTGTTGGCTGGCTGGTTGACCAAAGGACAGAAGAATTTTCTCCTAGGGGTTACCCACTTTTGGTGGGTAATAATCTCATTTAAACTTGGGCCTCCTAGCCTCCCAATACAAATTGAGAATCATCCTAGTGACAGTCGGAGTGAAACATAGTATGAAACAACTATTCTAGCCATACAAAATGAAGATTTAATCTAAATTGGCAACGGTTGGCTCAAAAAAGATGTAGATAAACATGATAAACATGTGTAAACAAATGATTAAGGCACAATGATCCATTAGTACGATGGAAAATCAGAGATCAAACCCAAACATAATTGCATCTAAAGTGAGTTGGACACTTCAAAGTGACAAGGTCTACAAAATAGGGAAACTGCTTTGGAAAAACAGGGTGGCTCTCTCTACTAAGGGCCAACAAAATAGCACTTCGATGAAGAGTAGAGGAGTCAGGACAATTAGCAATATTAATATGTTGTCTCTTGCTCATTATTATTCAATTGGAAGGGACTCATTAACAACCTTCCAGTAGGCCCACTGAATTTGACCCCACATTTTCAAAATATGAAACTCAGGTATGCAAGCATATGACATATTTCTAGAAATGAAATAATCAGACTTTTTGAACCATCATCCAAGTTCATTCCCATTATTGTGCTGGAATTATATACTATCAAATTTTTCGATGTTCTACAATTTGTGCAAAAGTTGCAACCGAGTTGTTGATGTTTGTAGCTCAATAAAGATACTTCTACACAGGCCTTAAATGTATAAGCGTGCTCATGTCGCCTAATACACCCCTAACCTTAGCAATTACTTTAGTGATTAAGTAATTTCTTTTATAAGACAAAAGTAAGTTAATGTAATGAAATTCAAAGGTTTTTGCATTAGTGAATTAAATGAATCTCAACAATCAATCACTTTGGGGATTAGGGTTGTGCATTCAGTCAACAACTCAAGCTTATTAAAGGAAGGCTAGACCAATGGAAGACACACAATGCACAAGACATTCAGAGGAGGACATCTCAGTGATTGGGTGGAGAAGGACTTCTATTCAAGTGTTCAAGTGCACAACGCAAGACACAGTGAGAGTGAAATCTCAATGATTGGATGGAGAAGGACTTCCATTTAAGTGTGCCAGGTCCGAGGAAGGTGCAAGGAGCAGCAACGGAGATCCATATCAGCCAAGAGATAGATCGAATGACAGATCTAGTGTTAAAATTGGCAACTAGGGCCAAACTCCATGTGGGTCATATTATTTATGGTAGCTGATATTTTTCTTGGATCCCTCTCATCAAGAGGTATAAGATTGATCTAAGGATCATCTGTTTCCGATAAGTATTCACGGAGATATGAATTTATTTGTGTTATGGAACAATTCGTCAAGGTCGGCCAACAACCAAATAACCCCCTCATGTGCTCAACGTTTTAGTATAGAAGGAGATGACTTGAGAGTCATTTCACACACACTTCACTCTTGATTTCCCTCCACTCGCTTTGGGTTTTAGTGGAAGAGAAATCTAGGAGAGGAAGCCCTAATGGAGATCAAATCTAAAGCCACGTAAAGAAGCCCTAGACGTTGTCCTAAAGAATCCCTAGACGCAGTCCTAAGGAAGCCCTAGACGTTGTCCTAAGGAAGCCCTAGCTATAGTCCTAGAATACCCTAGATGCAGTCATCTAAATGAGGTATGTTCACACTAGGGTAGGCCGCATTTCATAAGGGAAATTCTGGGCCAAATTTGAGGACAGTTAGGGACTGTTGTGTGCCCTAACCAGTCCCAGAAATTACAACAGTAATGAAGTGACAAACAGCAGCGTTTGTATGGTGTGTTGGCAGCAAAGGAAGATGGGACAGCAAGGTCACATGGTGCTGCAAACACAAATGGGACAGCAAGCAATCATAGGAGCAGCAGTCACTAACAGTGGGACAACAGTGCTAGGAATGTGACAACAAGGTGACCCATGAAGTTTGAATGCATGATAGTGCAGCAAGGTGCATGGGCAGCATGATAGCAATGATGGCATGGTACAACAATGTTTTTTTTTGTGTTACAATGACAACATGATAGCAGCAATGTTACAATGACAGAATGATAGCAGCAATGTTACAATGATGGCATAGTACAGGAATGTAACAATGGGTCAGCAGCAAAGGCATGCTAACAATGAAACAGCAGTATGGTAAGCAAGGTGCAGTAAGCACATGGTGGCAAGCATGGAAGCACATGGGACAGTATGGCAAACATGGTGCAGCAATGGCATATGATGGTACATGATGCAATACAGCGATGGGTACAGTCATGATTGATGAAGCATGATGAGATGCAGCATAGTGATGATGGGTGTAGCATGGTGCAGCACAGTGAGGTGCAGCATGATGATGAGGAGCAGCACAATGATAGGTGCAGCATGGTGATGGAGTAACCTAGGAGAATCAGTTGAAGCAGCATATCTTCAACTAAGTTCAGCTACCTCGTGTATCATCTACTTAGAGATGATCTATGCTCTTATTTAGATAAGTCAAAGTGTTGACTTTTGTTGTAAATGTACTATCTCTCTCTCTCTCTGTTGAACTATTGAAGAACATATAAGAAGAATTGATCAAGGGTTTCCCCGCATTGGGGTTTGTCCCTGGCTAGAGCCACATCTTGCATCCTCTTGTCTTGGCTTGTCTTTGGTGATCTATGTTTATGTTATATCTGCAATTTACTTTTAATGCTAATGTGATTTCTAATCTGGAAAAGATATTGAGCTAACTGTGAAAACTCAAATAAATTGCTCTAAGCATAGAACATACCTAAAATTAACATGGTATCAGAGCTGAGGTGAAGACAAAGCCCAAGCAAGAGTGAGAGAAATCACCGAAGACAGTTGTGAAAGGACAAAAGGATCGATGGATTCCTCATCCCTCTTCAAATTCACCAAGAGTGAAGTCGAAGCAGAGAATATTATTAGAATGACGTAGCGGAAGCTTCTGATGGCCTACCTAAAGATCACTTCATTGGGAAGTCCGGATCTAAGGGTGGAAGGAAAGGCAAATGCGTTGTTTGTAATAAGTTCAGCCATTATGCGAAAGAGTGTCTGAATGGTAGGGACACATCACTTGATGATGATAACAATCATTCCAAGGACATCTTCAATGATCAGAGGAATGATAGGTAATGCAGGTCATCAAGAAAACGACCAACTGTTCAAAGAAATCAAGGAACCCCAGGTATGAAGAATCAAATGTTGTTTCTGATAAGATAAAGAAGCGTTAACTTGTATTGGTCCTCTCCTTCGGACTCTCTGAGAATCTGGCTTATTTATTGTAGTGCTTCAAGGCACTTCATCGGATAGAAGGGTGCTCTCTCTAATTTGGTAGAGATGGAAACAATCGTGGGATTATACTTGGAGTCAATGCCACCTATCCCGGAAAGGGTGTAGGGAATGTTACCCCTCAATTGGATGAGGGTAACTCGATTCATTTACGAGAATCTCTTTATGTACCTGATCACAAGAAGAACTTGGTGTCCATTTTGGCAATGGAAATCAAAGGTTTCAAGGTGGCATTCATCGATGGAAAGGTACATGTTTGAAAATAGAATTTTCAAAGATGCTTTTACTCATGGGTTTAGGATTTGCAGTTTGTATCAAGTTGTAGGATGGTCCATTGGGCACCATGTCAGTTGATACATCTCATCTATAGCATTGGAGGTCTACTTTATGGGGCCCTACCCGATGTGAGTCAGATGGTGATAGGGATGCCTGAATTCAAAAAGAGCATGAAGGTACATGTCTGAGATGTACCGAAGGAAAATCTTACAAGGGGACCATACCCCTCATGTAGCAGGTCTACAAGTTTGGAGCAACCCGAGGGGTTTGAGATTCATGATCGGAAATCTCATGTATGCAGGTGGAAGAAAGCCCTTTATGGCTTGAAGCAAAACACCCCGGGCATAGTATGAGAGGATTGATAGATGTTTGATAAAGCTAAGATTCACTAGGAGCGAAGTCGATCCAAACCATTGCTTGAAGGTTGTGGATGATAGACCTCTCATATAGGCACCTTCTGAGGACGACCTCTTTCTGACAAGTGCAGACCCTCTCATTTGCAAAAGTAAGAGGGGGTTGGATTCCGGAATTGGAATGGTAAACTACAAGCCTGTGACTACCTCGATGGAGCTTAACTTTCAGAAGTTATGTGGTAGTGATGCCAGACCAGATTTGGGAAATGCCTCTGAGTTTCATAAACTCATTCGCATTGATGTTCTTGGTGAACTTCTGTCTAGATAGATGTTTTGCAGTTAGCACGTTGGGCTCATATTTGATTGAGCCTCACTGGATTGGTGCCAAGAATCTTCTAAGATATCTTCGGGGCACAATCTCTCATGGATTGAGATACACTGTCGGAAATGAGAAGCTGCATGATTATTCGAATGTTGACTAGGCAGGCAGTGTGGAGGATCGCAAGAGCACTTCTGAGTGTTGGTTCTCTTTGTGTTCTGCTTCGATATCCTGGATGAGCAGGAAGCAGAAGTCAGTTGCTTTAAACACCGTTGAGACCGAATACATAGCTACTAGTATGATCTCGTGTGAAGCTGCCTGGTTGTGGAAGCTCTTCAGTTTGTTTGTACACATGATGGATACCACCATGATCTTCTGTGTCAACCAAGGGGGGATTCGATTGTTGAGGAATCTCGTATTATATGATTGCTCCAATGTATAGACATTAGATACTACCTTATCTGGGATATGGCACATCGATGAGCAAGAAGGCTCCATCGCATTGGGACTGATGTGCAAGTCGCAGATATTCTGTCGAAGCCCCAAGGAAAGATCAAATTTGTGACTTTCCAAAACGACTTGGAGTCGTTGAGAGACCCTCTTAAGAGGGTCCTGCATGATGCATGCATTGAGCTCTAGGAGCTCCAGGGGGCTTGGGGTACTTCTTGGAGCAATAAGCGACCATAGGGCGACTCACCCTCCCCTAATGGTGTGTTGTGTATAGGGTGAATGGTTCGGCCTTCCCCTGTGATACCCCATGGCGACTTATGGGCAAGATGAGTGGTTCTCTTGTCGAGGCATCCTACCTATGCAGTTTGGGACTCATGGGAAGTACCTCTCATTAGGCCAATGAATATGGAAATGTGGTTAGGGACCATAGTAGTACTATCAATGGATGCATCGTTGTATCTACCGCACTCCCAATGCTAGGATGACCTCCATTGATCTAGGATCAATGAAACTGGTCTGGGATTAGTATGAGTGGTTTGAGACACTCTCTTTTCATATTGATCTGGGATCAACTGGAACCGACTTCGGGTCAGTAAGAGTGATATGACTCGCTCTCTTTTGGAACTGATCTGGGATCAGTAAAGAGTGGTATGACACACTCTCTTCATATGGGACTGACGTCGGGTCAGTAGAGAATGGTATGAGACACTCTCGATCAATTCTTCTTCTTCATGGTTCAGCAGAGCAATGCAGGGCACTGACGGCAGAGATAGTACAGTCTAACAGATGGATCAGCAGATGGAGTTCTCATTAGTTGAGAGGGAGTGTTAAAATTGGCAACTAAGGCCAAACTCCATGTGGGTCATCTTATTTATGGCAGCTGATATTTTTCTTGGATCCCTCTCATCAAGAGGTATAGGATTGATCTAAAGATCAGCCGTTTCCGATAAGTATTCATGGAGATATGAATTTATTTGTGTTAAGGGACAATTCGGCAAGGTCGGCCAGCGACCAAATATCCCCCTCATGTGCTCAATGTTTTAATATAAAAGGAGATGACTTGAGAGTCATTTCACACACACTTCACTCTTGATTTCTCTCCACTCGCCTTGGGTTTTAGTGGAAGAGAAATCTAGGAGAGGAAGCCCTAATGGAGATCAACTCTCAGCCACGTAAGGAAGCCCTAGACGCTGTCCTAAGGAAGCCCTAGACGTTGTCCTAAGGAAGCCCTAGCTACAGTCCTAAGGAAGCCCTAGCTGCAGTCCTAGAATACACTAGATGCAATCATCTAAATGAGGTATGTTCACATTAGGGTAGGCCACATTTCATAAGGGAAATTTTGGGCCAGATTTGAGCACGGTTAGGGACTGTTGTGTGCCCTAACCAGTCCCAGAAATTACAGCAGTAATGAAGTGACAAACAGCAGCGTTTGTATGGTGTGTTGGCAGCAAAGGAAGATGGGACAGCAAGGTCACATGGTGCAGCAAAGGAAGATGGGACAGCAAGGTCACATGGTGCTGCAAACACAAATGGGACAGCAAGCAATCATAGGAGCAGCAATCACTAACAGTGGGACAGCAGTGCTAGGAATGTGACAGCAAGGTGACCCATGAAGTTTGAATGCATGATAGTGCAACAAGATGCATGGGCAGCATGATAGCAATGATGGCATGGTACAGCAATGTCACAATGACAACATGATAGCAGCAATGTTACAATGATAGCATGATAGCAGCAATGTTACAATGACAGAATGATAGCAACAATGTTACAATGATGGCATAGTACAGCAATGTAACAATGGGTCAGCAGCAAAGGCATGCTAACAATGAAACAACAGTATGGTAAGCAAGGTGCAGTAAGCACATGGTGGCAAGCATGGTGCAGCAAGCACATGGTGGCAAGCATGGTGCAGCAAGCACATGGGACAGTATGGCAAACATGGTGCAGCAATGGCACATGATGGTACATGATGCTTAACAGCGATGTGTACAGTCATGATTGATGAAGCATGATGAGATGCAACATAGTGATGATGGGTGCAACATGGTGCAACGCAGTGAGGTGCAGCATGATGATGAGGAGCAGCACAATGATAGGTGCAGCATGGTGATGGAGTAACCTGGGAGAATCAGTGGAAGCAGCATGTCTTCAACTGAGTTCAGCTACCTCATGTATCATCTACTTAGAGATGATCTATGCTCTTATTTAGATAAGTCAAAGTGTTCACTTCTGTTGTAAATGTACTATCTCTCTCTCTCTCTCTCTCTCTCTCTCTGCTGAACTATTGAAGAACATATAAGAAGAATTGATCAAGGGTTTCCCCACATTGGGGTTTGTCCCTGGCTAGTGCCACATCTTGTGTCCTCTTGTCTTGGCTTGTCTTCTGCGATCTATGTTTATGTTATATCTGCAATTTACTTTTAATGCTGATGTGATTGCTAATCTGGAAAAGACATTAAGCTAACTGTGGAAATTGAACTAAATTTCTCTAAGCATAGATGATAGAACATACCTAAAATTAACATCTAGGCTGGGATCAACTGGATCAGATCCAGGGTATTCCTGTATATGTAATTTTCTTAGAGGGCCATTTTCCCAGCAAGGGAGCCTGACTAGGTTCTCAAATTAATAAATGAAGAACTGTCTGATTGGGCAGAAGATTTGTGTGTTTTGAGATTGGTTATCATTTTGCTTCTGCTGTTTAATTTTTGTTAAGATTCTAGTTGTGCCTTTATTCAGTAGATCTGTAATCTGCTAGGTAGTAAATTGCCAGGTTGCTGGGTTCAAGGAAATTTTAACACGAGTTCTCTCCAATTGACAAAGTCTGCAGAATTTGTAGCCATGTTATTTCCCATTAAATAATTCCATGCAAAAATTGTAGCTCAGAGAACCTCCCTAGAAAGCATCATTATCATAGATAAAAGGGTCTCCATTCAAGAGTCAAGACACCCTAATTGAAAGGACCATGTCAATTGAGGACCTTATTATTATTAAAGAGAATGAGATGGTGAATGTACAAGATGTCATTATTGCAACTGAGAAAACAACCATACAAGATGTCATAAGTGCAGGAATTAATATTTGTCAAAGCCATCATAATTTTAACAAGAGAACATCTGTACAGGAAGTCTCACTTACAGGCTACAGCAATGCCAAGAAGGGCATCAATACAGGAGGGCATTTATACTGAAGAACATCACCTATGACATTAACTGTGACATCATTCTCAGCTACATAACCTGTACATTTCATGCTGATGACAGCATCTCCGATATTATCCTTTGTCACATAGAACATCCATTTTTCTACCAACGTAATTTAATTTCACAAGTTGCCCATTCCCTGAAACTGGCCTCATCTAAATCAACTTCTTCTGCAGTGTACATCAGTATTACAGTGACCTGTAATCTATGTCACAAGGTTCGTCGAACTTTAACCTTGAGGTTTGAATTTTGGCGAGCCTTAAAAAAAATTTGAGGTTTGGCAAACCTCATCGAACATCATAGCCATTGACCAAGTCCATATATTAAAACTCATAACTTCATGTCACAACTCAACCCAAACCTGAACTCGAACCCGAACCATGTGACATCGCCTGTAATATGCATGAATTTTTCTCCTGAACTTGAACCCGAACCATGTGACATTGCCTGTAATATGCATGAGTTTTTCTCCTAAAGGAATTTGTGATAGCACCAAAGAAGGATACCTCAGTGAAGTTTCTCATCAATGTGACCAAACTAGATATTAACTATTAATTACTAAATAATTTATTTGAGGTACCAAAATTCTCCCAAAGGTCATAGATCCAATCAATAAAACTAAAAGAAAACCACAATCAGAACCCAGAAGATGAGGCAGTTGACTGGGATTAAATGGTAAAATGCAGAAAGGATGAGACAGTCGTGGAGGACCTTGGGACCTCATGCCAAACTGTGCAGATTGCTATCATCTGTGACATCATCTAACATCTATTTGCTTTTAAACAGATAACCCAGCAGCAAATATGAACAGAAATTGATAAACAATAGTTGGGACCTGGAAAATCAGAACTGTGAATGGTTGAATGCATGGGACTTCATTAAAGCACATAGACAATGGCAACCTAAAAGGAAATTTCTAGAAAAAATGCAAATCCCTTGCATCAGCAAAAAACATAAAGTTAGGCAGCAAAGTACAAGAATACTTCAAAGTCAAGACTTCATACTTATATGGATCCTTAGCAAAAACACCAGACCAGGTGTTTGGCAAGATACCTATTTCCTATTCTCTTATTCCTTTGTAAAATGTTAATTTCTAGTAGCATCAGATGTGCTCTAAGCCTCAAAATTTGCAAGGAGGCTTGGAAAAATGTATTCCACAATACCTAGAAATCGTTTTGGGAAATTCCACACGGAAACTGTTTTATTAAAATAATTAATTATTTTTAATGGGTGCATCTAAACTTAGAAAATTAAAATAATAAAAGGGTATTAATCAAACTATGGGTGAAACTTCTAAAAAAAGACGAGGATCAAGCCAAAATAATGTGAGCCATTGATTAGAATCTATGTTACCAGATCCGGCAACAGGGAGGCCAAGATCCACAGATCCTCAGATCTGATCCGGATTCGAATACGAAGGAATACGTATGAAATACGGCAGGTGGTGGATCTTTCTTCTTGGGAAACGGATCCTCCTCGCCAGAAACACATCCCGATTCATTTGCCGGAACCCGCAAATTTTTGGCCAAAAGCCAGAACCCGCAAAAGTTAAAACTTAAAGCATGTGCGGAGGAGTTTAGGGTTTTCATTTTTGACTTTAGCTAAAGGTAGTGTGGTCCCTCTTTGTCAGCAGTGCACCCAACATTCAACAGGCAAAACAAGCGGTGTTCGGATTATTCAAGCGCTTAGCGTTTCGGTTTGGCGTAATTCACTGTTCAGGGGTTCAACGTTTGTCGTTTGTTGGACCAAGTCACACCGCAAGCCTGCAAGGTATATTATATTAAACAGGCGTTTGTCTATTGAATATTCCGCTGATTCATTTCCGCCACAATGTTTCGGTTTTTCTCACGACTCAGTCACCACTGTCTCAAATCTCACAGTTCACTTGTTAATTGATCAGTTATAACCTATGATAAGTCGTATTCGGGCCAGCACCAGTTCACTGATAACGGGCTCATCCCCACCTTTAGCCACCCCATCAAACTTATTTGTAGCCCGTCAAAATTGTTCCACGCAGTTTTAAACTTGTTAAATTTTTAACTTTTAAACTTTGGCACATATTGATATGAGTCATATTTGTCACCATGGACATGAGCCCCATCTTTGGTGTTGTCACTCTCGATGCCTTTTCTACTTGGTTCACATATTAAAACACACACACAGTGACACACTTAGAAACCACCGAATTGAATGCAATACCAAAACAGAGGACTCAAAACCTTTTGAAAACTTTGTTTGTCTTAACCCCACTTAGTATAAGATTTTTCCAAATGATAGAGGAAGTACCTTAGCAGTTAGTTAGCACTATAATAGTCAGGCCAGTGCTTTCTACAAGCAATGGTCATTGACAGCTTCTTCAAGCAGAACTCAAGGTAGTTGGGCCAGCTTGTCTCACCTCCACAAGTTCTACAAAAGTACTCAAAACTACTATCTTGTTCGTTTGCCAAGAGTAAATTGCATTTTATGTCCAAGGTCTTGATAGTAGAGTGTATACATTGTACAATCTAGACTTAGAGGTTTCACTATCTTGAATCTTCTGCAAAGTTGGCTTGCTTCTGGGTTACAAGATCTGCCACCCCAATCCATGGATAAACAACTATGTACCTCAATTTAACTTGCCAATTAAATAATTGGGCTAGCACTATTAAATATGATTTATTTTTGTTTATCATATATTGGAAAGAATATATATGGCAGCAGAACATGGTTGGATCTCTACTCTTATCTTATTATTAGAAATATTAATAATAATTGCATTATTGCACCAAGAAGTGTTCTACCATTCAGGAAGATATTCATATTTTAGTGGCGTGTTAAATGAAGTGTACTTTAATTTTTATTATTTAATTCAAATTGTTTATTGATAATTATTAATATATTATAATTTGAACTTTATATGTAGTACTGAGTAAGATAACTTATAGGCCATTATCATTATGGAACCTGAACCATCACAGCATGAGCAGAGTGAAGGGGAAATCATCAAAATAGACCCAATATCTTCGCTAAGGCAGTATGTGGAGATTATTGGAAAATTTCCCGCAGATGGTTCATTTAAATGGAAGTGCACTGAATGCCAAGATATCAAAAATGGCTCATATACTAGAGTGAAGGCCCATCTCACTAGTCAAACTAACACAGGGGTGCAAGTATGTACCAAGCCAAAAGATGCAAATGGCAAACCTGACAAAGGTTTGAGTCTTGGAAAAAGAAGTTGTTGATAGGAAGTTTCTTAAGGGAAAACACCCTGTGCAAAGCTCTACAGCTAGGCCTCCATTGCCATCTAGGCCTGCTGCCACAACTAATAAAAGGCCCACTCTAGACCCGCTTGAAATAACTTTCAATAGTCAAAGTAGAGACATAGTTGATGAACATGTAGCTCGTTGCATCTATGCAAATGGGCTAGCATTCAATTTGGTGCATTCCCCTTATTGGCAACAAATGATTAAGGCAGTTAATGAAGCGCCAAAAGGGTACAAAAGCCTGGATATGAAAAGGTCCGCACTACTTTGTTGGCATCAGAGAGACAATCTATGGATAGACAACTACAGGCAATCTGGGATACATGGGCAAAACAGGGGTGTCCATCATTTTTGATGGATGGAGAGACCAAAAAAAGGTCTATTAATTAATGTTGTTGCAGTATGCCCCCAAGGGGCAATGTTTTTGAAGGTTGTTGATTGCAGTGGAATAGAGAAAGATTCATCTTTCATATCCACAGTTCTTATTGATGCAATAGAAAGTGTGGGGCCACATAATGTTGTCCAAGTCATTATGGACAACGCACAGGTTTGTAAAGCTACAGGTTTGATTGTGGAGGGTCAACATGATCACATCTTTTGAACTCCATGTGCAGTACATTCATTGAATCTTATGCTTGTCACTATTGGTGAGATTGAATGGATTAATGAAATATGTGTAGCAGCAAAAGAAATCCAAATGTTCATAACCAATCATTCAATGTCTCAGGCCATATATCAAAGTTTTGCATAGTTGGAGCTATTGAAGGTACTTTTTTTTAATCAATATTATTTCAAATTTCAAAATTAGTATTGGAAATTCTTAATTTTTATTACAAGTTTGTATATGATTTCTCATTTGAGATTTGACTTTTTGAAACTTGTAAGTTGTTGAAACTCGTTTTGTCTTCCACACTCTTGTCATAAAGAGACTTGTGAAGGTGAGACAAGCATTACAAGCAATGGTCATTGACCCTCTTTGGGAATCATGGAGGACTTCCACTTCTGATAGAGAGCAACAAATAAAGTCCATCATTATTGATGATGCATGGTGGGGCAAAGTCCAATACTTTCTACGGTTCACTGAACCAATCTTGACCTTGATCAGGGCATTTGATACAGATACACCTTGCTTGGGGGAAGTTTATGAAAACATTGATATTATATTAGAGAGGATAAGGGAAATTATCAGGCCAAGTGAAAATGACCCTTATGAAACATTCTGTTATTTAGTGAAGGACATAGTTACAGAAAGGTGGAACAAAATGACCACACCATTACACCTTTTGGCATATGTATTGCACTCTAAATACTATCATACCAAAATTTTGTCTTTACCTGGTAGAACAGCGCCAAACAAGGATTCTAAAATGGTACAAGGATACAAAACAACTTTGAGGAAAATTTATAGAGATATGGGAGTTACAATGGAAGTCCGCCAAGAATTTGGAAGGTTTGTACAGTCTACTGGTAGCTTTTCAGATCCAGTAGCTATGGACAATCGAGGGCATCTTGATCCTATTACTTGGTGGGGCTTCCATGGTGGGGATAGCATTCATCTCTCTACTCTAGCCACTGAGTTGTTATCATAGTTTGCTAGTTCCTCATTAGCTGAGAGGAATTGGAGTACATATGGCTTCATCCATTCAGTGAAGTGAAATAGCCTAGGAGCAGCAAAGGCTGAGGATCTTGTTTATGTTCATTCCAACCTTCGTCTTCTATCGCATGTTGAACCAGAGTATAAAAACGGTCCGAGCAGGATGTGGGATGTGGATCCTGAGATCTTTGACTTGAACCTGACACTAAATGCCATGACTCACCTCAACCTACTTGAGGATATTGTTCTGCCACCAGTCCAGCCTACTGATGCAACTTCCTACATTCCAGGACCCCAATCATCTATTCATGATGTAGAGTTGCAATATGCAGAAGATATAGATCCATTTAAGGATATGTAAATGTATTTACTATTATCATTTATGATATTATGATCCTTTTTGTTACTTTGTATGAGGGATGATGCATCATTTCAGTGTTTCAATGTTCATATTTATAATATATCTAATGGTTTCAGTTCTAAAAGTGTTTGATGGTTTCATGGAGTATTTGATTTTTGAACTATAAAGTGTTTTTTAAAATTTAAAAAATATTATTATAATTTTTTTTGTACGTGACATATCCTTGCCGTATCCGAATCCTGGATTTTCAAAAAACTAGCGGATCTGGATCTGGATCCTGGATTTTCAAGAAACTAGCGGATCCGGATCCGTATCTTGGTAACATAGATTAGAATCTAATATGGGTCGTTGGTTCTCAATTGGAGGATTATAAGAAGAGGCTCGAGGGGCATTTGGAAGATATCATCGAGTGGGAGATCAGATATCGAATTTCTGAAGAGAGCAGTGCAGTAGTTGCCAGTGAGATTCAAAGTGATTTCTTGTAGTGAGGGGTAGAGATAGTTCTAGTTGGATATTTCTCCTAATCCGGGAATACTCAGCAGAGGAGGCAGAGAGAGATCCGGGAGAGGCAGCACAGAGCCTTGGGGAGATCTGTATTTTTGCTGGAGAGATCGATTTCTAAAGTCGGAAGATGGAGTGTGAGACAGGGAGGACAGAATCGAAGTATCAGAGAGGCAAATCGATTAGCAAAAGGGGTGATGTTGTCCCTAGGAGCTGTGACATTGGGCCTATACAGTGACTGCGCAGAGGCAGCAAGGGACTAGCCATTCTGTGGTTGGATCAGTCGGGATCTCCAGCAATAGTGTGAGGTATTTCTCACTAATCTTCTGCCAGTCATATTCTTTGTACTAGATAGCCAACAAGGCATCCAGAGATTCTATTCAGAAAACTACTGCTTAATAGTACAAACCCTCAGTTGTTGCACTGGTTTTCCTACATTGGGTTTTTTCGGGAACATTTGTCCAAAAATAACTGTGTAGATGTGTGTGATGTTTATTTCTCTCCTGCACTGTATTTAGTTTCCGCAGTTTTTATTTGTTTAGGCTGCAGTGTATTTAATTCGATATTTGTCATAACACACGGCAAGTAAATTAGTTAATCGGCTTAACAATTAGAATAATTAGCATCAGTTGTTGCAATAGGAATCAGATAACCGATTTTTCACATGGTATCAAAGCAAAGATTGTGAGCAGAAGAACTCAGAAGCAAAAAGGAAGAGGAGTTTGAAATTACTGCAGAGGCAGAAATTCGAATCCCCAGTAGGCAACGTAGTCCTTGGGCTAGAAGGTCGAAGTTTTGAGGAGAAATCGATTTCTCTAAGTGAGTCGATAGAGAAATTCGATCTCCAAATCGAAGCTTTCCAAAGGCAGAAGGGAGCAACGTATTTTTCCTTGCAGAGAAGATCTTCAGCTGGGACGCAGATATTTTGCAGCAATTGCTGGCAGAATAGTGTCAGTGGGAGAGAGAGAGACATTGTTGAGGGAATTCTTCCTTAGAGGACTTCCAACCAAGAAGTCTGAATTCTCATTTGCTGAGTAGTAGCAGGGAGCAGCAGATCTACTAACTCCAACAGGGAGTGCGTAGGCTAGCCCAGCAACAACGCAAAGGAGAGAGGAGGCAGTTCGACATTTCATTGGCAGAGATGGCAGCTAATGGGTTGCGAGATCAAGATCAGTTGGAGGGTGCATCCAACTATGTGATCTGGAAGGCAAGGATCTCATGCCTTCTGGATGAGCACGATCTCAAAACTTACGTTGATAGTGTGGTAGTTGTACCCGCAGATCCAGATCCGCTCAAGAAGTACAAGGCCGAGATGGCGAAGGCCAAGAGGATGATCCTCGATGAAGTGAGGGATCATGTAGTGTGTCACATTGTCGACAAGGATACTACTCAACAGATGTGGGAAGCTTTGGCCACGTTATACGAAGGATCTTCCAGGCAGCAAAAGACGTACTTGGAGCAGAAGATGAGATCCATGCAGATGCAGAAGGGGGAACGCATTGATTTGTTCGTTACGAAGCTTCAGGAGATCCGAGACTCGTTGGCAGCTGTGGGGTCAACACCTCAGCCTACTGAGATGGTGAGGCTGGCCCTAAATTCAGTGTCAGAAGAATGGCAAGTGTTTGTCCAGAGCATCCTGGGCAGAGAGAGATTGCCAGATTAGGAAGGGATGTGGGCCACTCTTCAGCAGGAAGAGATGAGGAGAGACTTAGTCAAGTGCAAACTTGACAGTAGCAGTGGGATGAAGCCCAAGGAGGAGGATGAGAATGCAACCCTCGCATCTAAGGGGCAACAGGAGCAGTGGAAAAAGAAGAAAGATGTTTTGAAGATCAAGTGCTTCTGGTGTGGTGAACTTGGTCACTACGCTACACAGTGTCCTCTCAAGAAGAAGGACAAGGATGAGAAGCATGATCCGCAGGTTGCATCCGCACATAATGAGGAAGAGGATTTTGCCATGATTGCCCAAAGGTGGGGTGATATAGAACTATAGTTCGAAAGAACTACAGATGGGCAGGATCCTTGAGGAGTCCACCTCTTGGATCAATACCTTGCTACAGGAGCCCAAATCAGTAGTAGCAAGATGGACCAGTGTCAGTTGGTGCAGAGAAGTGTCAGAGTGACAGTTGCAGTGGCTAGGAGCGCCAAAGACTGAGCAACACAAAGCTAGAGTTGGCAGCAGTGCAGTGGGCACATAGCAGAGTCAGCAGCAACGCAGAGACTTCAAAGGGTCAGCACAGAGACTAGCAACAGTCAAAACTCCAGCAACAGATGCATCATGTTGAACACCTGTTCAATAATTTTGGATGCTTTTCCGTTGTTGATACAGTAGCAGCAACAGTTGGAGAAGGTTGCGGTGCAGATGCAATGTTGGCAGTGGCAGTGCCAACAGCAGCACAAATGCAATGTTGGCAGTGGCAAGGCCAACAGCAGTACAGATGCAGCATTTTCACAGTAGTTGGTGGGCAGCGATGTCAGAGATCAGCAACGTAGAGGGAGATGTTTCAGAGTCAGAGTGATGCTTTAGCAAGCTGCATTACTAGAGAACATTCCTCGCTAAGAGGGAGTGTTGATTTCTGGTAACAATGGATGTGCTCTAAGCCTCAAAATTTGCAGGGACGCTTGGACACATGTATTCCACAATAGCCAGAAATCGTTTTGGGAAATTCCATCCGGAGACGGTTTTATTAAAACAAATAATTGTTTTCAATGGGTGCCTAAGTCTAAACTTAGGAAATTAAAATAATTAAACGGTATTAATCAAACAAGGAGTGAAACTTCTAGAAGAAGACAAGAATCATGCCAAAATGATCTGAGCCATTGATTAAAATCTAATCTGGGTTGTTGGTTCTCAACTGGAGGATTATAAGAGGAGGCTTAAGGAGCATTTGGAAGATATCATCGAGTGGGAGATCAGAGATTGAATTTCTGAAGAGAATAGAGCAACAGTTGCCAGTGAGATTCGAAGTGATTTCTTGCAGTGAGGGGTAGAGATAGTTCCGGTTGGAGATTTCTCCTGGTCCGAGAATACTCAGCAGAGGAGGCAGAGAGAGATCTGGGAGAGGCAGTGCAGAGGCTATGATGGACAACGTAGGCTGACACAGAGGCACCGCAGAGCATTGAGGAGATCCGTATTTTTGCTGGAGAGATCGATTTCTGAAGCCAGAATATGAGACCGGGAGGACGGAATCAAAGTCTCAGAGAGGCAGATCGATCAGCAAAAGGGGTGATGTTGTCCCTAGGAGTTGTGACACTAGGCCTACGCAGTGACTGCGTAGAGGCAGCAAGGGACTAGCCATTCTATGGCTAGATCAGTCGAGATCTCCAGTGATAGTGTGAGGTATTTCTCACTAATCCTTTGTTAGTGATATTCTCTGTATTGGATAGCCAGCAAGGCATCCAGAGATTGTATTCATAAAAACACTGCTTAATAATACAAACCCTCAGCTACTGCACCGGTTTTCCCACATTGGGTTTTTCCAAGGACATTTGTCCAAAAATAACTGTGTAGATGTGTGTGATGTTTATTTCTCTCTTGTGTTGTATTTAGTTTCCACAGTTTTTATTTGTGTAGGCTGCAGTGTATTTAATTCGATATTTGTTGTAGCACACAGCAAGTAAATTGGTTAATCGAATTAACAATTAGAAGAATTAACATCAGTTGCTGCAGTAGGAATCGGGTAACCGATTTTTCACATAAACAGACATGTGCTGGCCTAGGTAGGCCTGCTGAGGAGTGGAACTGAAAGTGAATATTGAAAACTGAAAAATAGGACAAATTTGCATGACTAAAATTTAAATTTGGAAGATAGAAATGGCCAATGTACGAATCAAGAAAAGAGACTCACGATTGTGCAACTTAGACAATGACCATACCGACGACCATCCTATTCTTAGATGCTTCACCTACAACCATCTAAGAAGGTGATATACACTGGTTCTCATAACGAATTCCAGGTCTAGCAAGCACCCTAAGGAGGACAAACTACCGGACCTTTAACCTTTTGATTTAGACAACAGTCCTACTAGATTCCCTTCTGAAATAACCTGTGTAAGAACTCATGAAGTTTCACTCTAGAAACCCTTGTTACAAGTCCCATAGGCTGTACAGACTAGCTGACAGTAATAAAGTTCAAATCAGTCCAATTCCCGTCTAATCTCAAATGTGCTAATCCTTCAATTTGTATTTTTATTTCTTCTTTTTAATGCAGATTTATTGTGATATTTCATATATTTATAGTTCATAATCCTATCCTCTTGATTTGCCATAGATCTCAACATACAAGATAAAAATCAAGACAAATTTCTTCTTTGGAGCAATGTGAACAAAATAATAGATGGCTTATGTTCTCACCTAGTTTCATGTTTTTCTTGCGTAAAAAGTAAAGTGAAGCTCCAAACCCAGTAGCTAATATCAGACCAGGTACATCAGCTCCAGTACTGGCTAACTGCCCTCCTGTTGTCTGTGAAACCCCACTCACAAATATCCAAACCATAAGAGCTCCATAAACCCCAGTCTGTATACCCAGATCATTGGCAGATGGTGGTTCAACAGTAACTGCTGTATTCTTCAAAAATTTCTTTAGCCACTCTGGAGTACTACCAATACCAGCATTGCCTCTCTGTTTGACATCAGCAAACCGAATACTGCTATCTACAACTTTCCCGGCCCTGCGCTGCATAAAGCTTTGCATAAGAAGCATATCATATGCAGCCTCTACCTGCAATAGTCCCCAAACAATTGTCTTAGAGAAATCTTACAAGAACATTTCAACCTAGAGAGATCATTATTTCTCTTTGCATTTTATCACAAGACAGGACAATCATTCATAGGGCATCCCTGTGTTATTTAAAAATGGAAAAGGTGAAGACTAAAAACCCTTTCATAAAAGAATCAATAAGGAATGTTTAGGGACATTATTTTTATCAATATAAAATATTATCTTTAAGGCGTCCCCTCCACAGGACAAGAAAACAGAGACTATCTAGCATTTTCAAAACATGCAAGTAAGAAAAATGAAAGACAAAAGCTAACAACCAAAAGTCAATGAGATATCCCAGAGTGAGATGCCAGATTAAACCAATCACTTGAAACTATTGCAAAGTTGCATGGGTCCAGACAAGGGTATGGACCATGGTATCCAATTTGGATATGGCAATTTTTAGAAAAGTTTGGATACAATGCTTCTGGGATGACACATATAACAAATATGATGTGTAAATACATATGCAAAAAAAATTGTGAATTGTGGAAAGTTTAAATACAATTCATGGATTCGGATATGAGGCATCTACATACAGCTTGTGTAAACATGCACACACACAATATATGTAATTTATAATTTACGTATGAAGGTACCCAGGATGCATGAGAACACACCATCCTTCCACCCCCACCCTTTACTGAAGTGCTTTCTGGACAGAAGCGCACCAAGAGAGTGCTCCATGATCTCAGCAGGAGCACGCCCAGGAGCATTCATGAAGCAAGCATTGAAAGTGTTTTAGCTTCTTTTTTCTTAAATGTGAGAACTATGAGAAGGCCCTAATGGAGCTCACACCCTGTGGAAGAGGGAATGGGCTTATAAAATCCCTAATCCTTTTCTCATTCATTCATTTAAGTCATCTTTGATTAGATTTTGAGAGGGCAAAGTACAGGTTTTACAGTAGATTGAATTTGTTAGAGCTTGGAAGTGATAATGAAAGCTACAACAAACATCCTATTAATAGAGAGTTCAAGTGGTAAACTCTAAGCCTATGCTCTATTGGTTTTTTTTTTCTGTGTTATTTATTCATTTATTTGTTCTCTTCTCCTACTCCTTCCCATTCCTTATCCTCTCTCATTCTATTGCAAATTTTACATTGAATGCTTGAAAAAAATGATCCTTGTGTGGGGTGTGATTCAGTTTTTAATTCTAACACTGTTGGTAGGGAATAAGAACACATTCTTTAGCCTCTCCACCAAATTTCGTGGCTAGAACACATCCGATGCTACAAAAAATGGCAGTGGAGTGGGCTATGGAGATGGTAATGGACCGGCATGAAGCTCAATAGGAGCTTTCAGGCATTGGGGATACCAGAAGCCCAAATTGGCATTGGGATCCAGGTGGGACTACCTATTATTCCTCGGATATGTCAATTGACAGTGACCGTGGTGGTGTAGTTGGCCTAGCGGTTGAGCACACGCATTTGCTAGGGTAGTCTCGGTCAGCACCAATGGCCAACCAGTTTATGGATAGACTCCCTAGGTCGTTTTGGTATGATGGTCGTACATGGGATCACAAGATGACCAGCATACTCTGGCTGGATTTTGTCGGAGGAGGTGGCATTGGCAGGCCACCAAACAGTGCCTTGTATGGAGCTAGGGATTCCTCACACTTGTGTAGGGCACAGAGGACACAGAGGAGCAGAGCAATAGTGGCATCACTACTAGTACCTAGAGAGATTCACTTCTTGGGCCCCTCGGGGAGGATTTGGAGGGGAGATCCCCTCATCGGAGAGGATGGTGATGCAACGGTGGAGGCGATGATACATGTCGGGTGCGAGCAGACGCATATGGATACAACTTTAGGCCATCACATCCAGGGATGGCTAGGAGCATCTAGCTTGGAGCGGTGGTCTGCAGATGGGCATGGAGACACACAGGGGTGTGCCATAGTATGTTGGACTGTGTTGAGGAGTAGGAGTATCTCACATCGCATTGAGTACATGCGGGGAGTGACAGGTGCAATGACACAGGCGGGACACAAAACGATACAGGATGGTATAGCCATAGTTGGGGGTATCTAGTGGTGTACCGGGACAGGGTGTGGCTTACACTTGCATGTTGAGGGGTACGGTGATGCTGGGTGGTATGCAGTGACATATGATATGGTGTAGCGGGCTCTTGGAGTGTTGCCTCCAAGGAGACTTATGGACAGGGGTAATAGGTGTACTATTGGATGCAACTCACCTGGGATCAATGAGGGCATTGTTGAGCATCTGGGGACACCATGTTTAGTGGAGACAAGGCCTAGAGGGGAATATCAACAGATCGAGGCGGAGAGAGGGTCGTCAATAGGATTACTCTTGAGCATTCCGGCAAACTCTTGATCATACCCTTTGGGACATACCCACCCATCATCCTCCAGTGTTGCTTACAGTCGTAGAGGATTTGGTTGTTGCCCCTTGACACTCCATTCAAATAGCAAGGCATGGGAGTCTCACCCTAGGCAATTGGATGAGACACCGTGTGTCATGGGCCAGGAAGAGACTCTCCAGTGGAGAAACTTGATAGGTGCACGAGTTGATGGTTACAGGCTTAGGGATGGCATGGTTGATTGTCGAGGTAGCATATGTTCCACCCCAAGGCTCACACTAGGGGAGATGACCGAGAGGGAGTTGCATGGTGCTTTTTCAGCTAGACAGCTCGAGGCGTTAGGTGAGCATGAGGTGCGGGGGTTGGTAGTCCTTGTCGGCAGGATGACGTCTAGGCTTCTGGTAGTACTCGAGCACATCATCAGGAGCTAGGAAAGCAGATCTTGCTGTGTGATTTGGCAGGCACAGAGCAGCCGGTTATTCGTGGCACAGGTTCCTGATGCTTGGTGCCTACCTATTAAATGCCTACAAGAGGTAGAGACGGGGCACAAAGGGGCCCCAATAGCTAGCAGCATATCACAGCGACAGGCAGAGAGGATTGGGGGTTTTGGACCTCTAGTACGGTTATGGGATCTAGGGATCCAATGGATCGGTGGGATACTCCACTCAGTGAGCATGGTCAAGATAATAGGCAAACTGATTCATTCACATGCGGATGCATGGCGGATCACCAAATCCCTCACCATATGACGAGGTAGATCGTTGCTTAGGATTGCGGCCAACCATGGAGTGATAGGTGCTAGCACTGTTGAGTCACTTTGGCAGGATTGGCCTAGCCTCAATCATAGCATAGATTATGGTCGAGAGTTATGGGAGCGGAGGCTCTAGTATGAGCATGCTAGGTAGTCAGTCATGATCGAAGTGTCACGATGTCAGCAGGATAGGTTCCTTCTACAACGGGCAGGAAATTCTGGCATAGCAGAGTGGAGCGGTTCAGCTACCCGTAGAGGTGAGCTGGTTTCTACGGGGGAGGGTCATCCAGATCTTTTATTTGATTTCATTGATTCGCTAATGGTGTGGGGGACTTCATCAGCATGGCAGGTTGGCCAACATGAGGACTTGAAGAGGAGCTCATGCAGCAGAGAATTCATTCGCATGGGGATTGAGTTGTATCTTCAGGGGCCCATAATCAGAGTGCATGAGGTGGACTATTTGGTAGGGCAGCTTCATGAGGATTTGGACAGAGTTTTACATCGTCAGGAAGCTCTACTTATTGGTTGTCGACAAAGGGGTTCTAATGCCCATATCTGGCAGGATAGTGAGTGGAGCAAGGGGTGCTTCACGTTGATCAGGTTGGCTTGGGATCCTGGAATCAAGGGACTCCTTCACTATATGATAATACAGAGATCAAGGACGATCCAATGGCACATTTGGGAACTTGGTGAAGTTTGTAGTGACAAGTGGGGATCCACAGTCAGAGAGAGCCCTTCTTCAAGCATTGCTTGAGGACAAGCAAATTTTGGTGTACTGGAGGAACTTGCCAGATGAGGATGCCACCTAGGAGGGTGAACACATACATGAGCATCCAGCGCTGAAGTTGCTTGGGGACAAGCAACATTTGGGAGGGGAGGATTGTAATGTCCCTTCCTAAATTAATTTGTTACAGGTTTATCCATTTTACAATTTTGACAATTGTCATGTCCCTTCCCAAATGAATTTGTAACAAGTTTTGGTCTCTCCCCATTTTTGTACAAAATTTTGCTAAGTAAAGGACCCAAGCAATTTTGACTTAGGGACTTAGGAGAAATGAAGGCTGGATTAATTTGCTAGTGGAAGGTGGGGGCCACCTACATGGGAAAACGCATTGGGCAATTCGAATTGCCTTGGAGGGGAAATCGTATGGCTTATGGAGGGGCCCACATGAGGAAAGGGGAGGCCCACGAAGTTATAAGGAGGAAGAGCTCCTCACTTGGTCATTCATTCATACTTGCACATCGAACTCTCTTGTATGTTTGCTCGAGCTGCTTAGCCGAGTCAACTTGTTGTTTAGCCACGAATCTTTCAAGCGAGGGATTCAACCTTACCTTCAGGGGACTACGAGTGCCACCCTAGGAAGGCATTTTCAGAGTACCTTGAGGAGCACTAGGGAAGATTCATAGCCAGCACACTCAGCCCACAAACCAGCAGTGCGTATTTCTGGGCCACGCAGAGAAGGGAACACGCAGTTGTGATCAGGGGTTCATCTGGGCAACACTTGCCAAAGAAACTTGGAGAGTTGGAGCATATCAGGAGTTCAGCCTTGGGGAGGAGTTTTGGAGCAGGTGGGTGCAGCAATTGGGCAGTTCGAAACTCAGCCTTGGAGGACTACGGAGAGGGCCAAACTGGGCATCACATGGGCATTGAGGGAGAGAGCCACAACACCGAGATCAGATTAGAGAAGGGTGGATATTCATGAGGGATAGCATCTCAGTGATTTACAGCAACTTTCGAGAGCTTTCCTGACACATTCCAAACAGGTCGAGTTTGTCAGCTCGAGGAGGAGGACGGGCTCCTTGGAGGTCGATTTTCAGGGGTCTGAACTAGGCCAAACCCTTCCTGGTTTTTGGTGGGTTTTTGTCGAGGATCCGGGAGTTGAAGTTTCACAATTTTCTGAGCAAGGGAAGCAGGGGTTCCAGCGCTTCCTTTCTAGTAGACAACGCAATTTTCTGGGCAACATGGAACATTTCTTGAGCAGCAGTTGGGCAGCCCTCAGATCATCAATTGCTCACATGGGTTTTGTCATGCTTGTCCTTGGAGACAAGCCCTAGTGCACCATTCCATTCACTGTTGTATTTGCCCCATGAAGATTTATAAAATGGCTCAGAAGTTCTCTATTTCTAGCGATTTCATGGGTGTTTGGTGATTGCATCTCATTTCTGATTGTTGGTTTCTCTGCTTGCTTTGTTTGTCACTGAGTTTCCTATTTAGGAACATTACAACAATTTTGGGAGCATGGGACCCATGAGAATTTTGGAGAGACACCCACGAAGGAAAATGGGGGTCGAAATGTCTTGTTAGCCAAGCGTGGGGGCCACCCACATGAGGAAGTTCGAATGGCTAGAGAGAGAGGGTCAAATTGCTAGTTGGAGGGGGGCCAACATGGGAAAAGAGGCTCACGAGTTATAAATAGAGGAGGCCCAGCCTCATTTGGTATCTTTTGCCTATTGAACTCAATCTTAGTTGCTCGAGTTGTTTAGCTAAGTCACTTGTTGTTTAGCAACGAGCTCTCCAAGCGGAGAACTCACCCTCTCTTCGGTGGACTATGAGTGCCACCCTAGTGAGGTTCCATTCTACCATTCTAGAGGAGTGTTGGAGCATATTCAGGGCATTAATCTCAGTTGTCACTCAGCCAGTGCGTACTTCAGGACGCAGTAGAGGAACACGCAAGAGCTTTTTCAAGGGTCTTCCGGGGTGCAATTGCCGGAGGAATTTTTGGTGAAGGAAGTACAGGGAGACACTAGTCCTTTGGGGGATTTTGGGAGCAGGAGCTTGTTGTTTGAGAGCAGTGTGAGTTGCAGCACCTAGGGCCAGCACAGAAGCTTCTCACTGGGCACACGTGGGAATTTGTGGGTCAGTTCATGGAGCGAGTATTTGCTGGGAGAGATAAGGGGTAGTTCAGGGAAGATTATCTCAACTATTTGGGAGTGTTTGGAGGGTTCTTTCTGGAGTTGGAGTTGGACATGGCTTTTGGGAGGCCGAATTTCCGAGGTCAAACCAGGCCAAACCCTTTCTGGGTTTTTCTGGGTTTATTGAGGAGAGGCCAAGATTAATTTGGCAAAAATTTCTGGGCAAATTTGAGGGGTAAAACAGGGGTCCCAACTCAGCGAGCAGCTAGAAGAGCTAGGGGAATTTGGGCTGAAATTCCGAGGTCAACATTTGGCCAAATCCTTCGTGGGTTATTCTGGGTATTTGGTGTAGAGCCCGGGGTTAATTTCCCGGAATTTTCTAAGCACCAGAGGTGGGGTTTCCAGCAGCGTTTTTGTAGCAGACAACACAGTTTCACAAGGGCAGCGCAAAGCATCATTGCAACAGCTATTTCTGCCATCTGGGCTTGACATATTATCACTTGGGCTTGATCATGCTTGCCATTGAGGGAAGCCCAGGTGCACCTCTTCCACATTATTGTACTTTACTCCCAGATTATAATAAATTGGCTCAGCAAATGGTTACTTCTGGACTTTCCGTGGTTGTGCACTGAATGTTTCAATTTCTTGGTGTTGTTTCTATTGTTTGCTTTGCTTATCACTGTTTTTCCTAGTTTGGAACATTACAAGCTTGCTATTTCTACCTAGGGATTTCATTGAGGGGATAATTTGATAAACCAAGTACTTTGTAATGCTTTTATCTGGGTCAAAATGAGTCTAGTAGAAAACTTTATTGAGGTAACAAGGAGACTGATGAGATATCCAACAGGCAATTTTGCTAGAAAAAATGACAATTTCTAGATGAAGATTTTGTTGGAAGAAATATTGATAAAATTGCAACCCTGAGATTTATAAGAAACACTACCAAACTCCATTGATTGATCTTCAATGAAGGTTAAGCAATATTTTTTTATTGTATAACAAGTGTTAACACTTGTACCTGCACTCAGAATCTATGGAATGGATCAGTCCTCTTGACAGAGAATTCAGCACTTTCCAGGAGACTACTTTCAGAGAAGGCTGCTTTTATCACCACATATTGAGCACATCTCCAAATAACTGCTTCTCGAAGCTTTTTTGAGGCATGTCAATGCTATTTTGAGGTAGACCAGTGCTGTTGTTTGTACATGATAAGGTAGCTTATTTCTTAAGCTCAGTTTTGTGCGGCATGCATAATGTGAAAAATCGACAGGCAGAGGTTGCTTGCTTGCCAAGCAAAGAACAGCACTACTTTTAGGGGTTCAAATTTGACTTTTCTTGGAAGATCAGCAGGCACATGTTTTTAGCACTTCTAAAGGAGATAAATTCATTTAGGGAACAGCGCTGGCATAAGGATAAATTTGGCAGTCTTAGAGGTCAAAACCGGTGCATGCATAGTACCAAATTCAGTAAGACTAATCAACAAAGTTAGCAGGTTCCAAATCGGCTTATCACTTTTGTGGACGACAAATCAGCAGACAGCAAAAGCACTTATGATAGAATAAAATTAGCTTAAGGAACTGCACTGGTGTTTGGAGAAAACTAGAAGGTTCTGTTGGAAAAGTTATCATTCATGTCAAAGGGTGAATGGGCCAGCATTTGTTTGATGATTTGTGTGCACAAATCAAGCGAATTTGGGTACACGGACCCTCTAGATTATTAGCCCTTGTCACGCCATTTCATTTGATAGGTGGCACATCTTGAGGGTCCTTTTGGTTGGAGAGATATTGATTATTGAAGTTTGTGCCCCAAGGATGGGTATAGCACCAGCCCTTTTCCCCAAAAGTTTATGACCTTATCTCTTCATTGCAGCCCCTAGAAGAAGGTCAAAATTATAATTTAAGTTGACATAAATTCATGTGTCCTAATCAGCTTTGAAAGAAGATTATATGAAAGACAAAAATTGATTTTTAAGTATTCTAAACCCCCTCTAAACAGGTCAATTCTCTTCCTTAGGGTTGGCTCAAAATAAAGGTGCCTTTTCACATGAAATTACTCATATCTGCTCAGGTTGGCCCCAGTTAAGGGCTCCTCCAAAAACACATATATATATATCCAACTTGTGGCATCAAAATGTGGAAAGGAGAGACATCTAAAAAGGACAAAATCTTCTGTACTCTTACACAGGCCAAGTTTAAAAGACACATCCAAAGAAGGCTCGAGTTTCTGGAGTATCTTCTGAAACAAAGTTTGTAGATCATCAGAGTTCTAGTAGGAGAAATCTGTGTGCATTTTGCTGGATTTGAGGCCTCTCTAAGGCAGACCTTCGGCCTCTCCGAGGTAGATTCTCTGACATCCTATTCAATCCATCTGAGGGAGACTTTCGGGGTTCTTCAGAGGCTTGTCCTCAGGCTTCCTGATGCCTAAACAGAAGTTGTTTTGAGGTAACCTTAATGCCTATCTTGGATCTGTCTTAGGGAAAAAAAATTGTAGTAAATTAGGTCCAGATTAGGGCACATTTTTTTAGCTTGAAAAAGACCAAATCTGGGCTTGTTCTATAAAGAATTGTTGACTGGTGTAGTAGGCCAAACCCTACTGTTGATAACTAGGCCGATCCCTACTATTGATAACTAGGTTGAGCCCTCTTTGTTGATGACTTATGCTTAAATAAAGAGGACAAGTCCTACTGTACCTGAGGCAGCCCGTGACAAATCTGATGTTTTTGCTAGTTTTGAAGCTGGGGCAGAAAAACAAATTTTGGGAGCAGACTTCAATATTTGTTCTGAAGCAGACCTTTGAGAGCAGATCTTGAATTTATAGCAGACCTTTCTTGGAGCAGATCTTGAATTTGGAGCAGATTTTGATATTTGTAGCAAGCTTCTGTGCTTGTTCTGGAGCAGATCTCGAAGTTATCTTCGCAAGCAGACTTTGACATTTGTAGCAAACCTTTGGTGTTTGTTCTGGAGCAGATCTTAAAAGTCTTGAAGCAGCCCTTTAATGAAGTTGTGGAGCAGACTTTTGGAGCAAACCTTAAAGAACTCGTAAGGTAAATCAAACGCAGAGTAAGGGCACTTGTCTTGATGAATTGAGGTATGCATTTTATTGTTGAACTATCTACAGATTGCATATGACAAAGGGGCAGAATTGAATTTGTTGGAATGTTGTTGTAATTGGGCCATTGTCCCTGGTATGGGAGCCCAAGAAGATTTTGTTTTAACTTTTACTTTTACTATATAGGGTGGCAGGGTGGTGCTAGGGAAGTTGTAGCTTCCTTCAGGAGGTTGTCGCTTCCTTCCAGTGGTGGTTGGTAAATATCTTGGGGTTGTAGCCCTTCTAGTTGTAGCTGGGTAAACCAGAAGTTGCAGCTTCTCTTGTAATATAAATATATTGTTCATGTATATATATATATTGTGTTCCTTTGATGTGATGTTATTGGTTAATGGTTTTGATACTAAATTGTAAGAAAAATCCTAGAGCACACAATGGGTGCTTTGAGGCTTGAGCTATTGGCCAATGACCCAAGCATGAAACCCATGCTTTAATAAGTCAAATTTCTTTTACAAAAAAAAAAAAAAAAAAAAAAATTCCTTCTTTTGACAAATACAATACATCATGACTCAAATGCAATTATGAAGACCGACACAAGTAACATTTTTCAACACTTTGCCCCAAGAGTTTATGACTTTATCTCTTCATTGCAACCCCTAGAAGAAGGTCAAAATTATAATTTAAGTTGACCTAAATTCATGCATCCTAATAAGCTTTGAGAGAAGATTATATGAAAGACAAAAATTGATTTTTTGGAGTATTCTAAGCCTCCTCTACACAAGGCAATTCTCTTCCTTAATGTTGGCTCAAAATAAAGGTGTCTTTTCACATCAAAATACTCATGTCTGCTTAGGTCAGCCCTATTAACCACCACCTGTGAGTAGTGTATATAGGAGAAATTTTTTCTCCTAGAGTTGGCAGCCAGCAGCCCCTTGTAGCCCCCAAATAGCTTGATGTGCCATTTTCTCCGCCACCTAAGCCAGCCATGTGGTCCCTAGCCCATCTGTTATGAATGTATGTTTGAAGGTAGGCCTCCCGACCCTAAAGGTATGACTTTTGATTGGTTTGGTTAAGTTATTTTGTTTACTTTTCATGGGCACTTTTGGGCATGGATTGGTGGGGGGATTCGGCAGAAAGATTGGGTTGGGTCTCTATTCTTGTCTCCGTTGCCCGATTTCGTGGTTACCCTTGTATCCTAGTCCCGTGGGATTTCCTTTACTAGCCATTAGCTTTAGGGCTGGCACTACATGGGAAATCCTGATTTTGGTTCCATGGTCTCACTTCCCGACTCCATATACATCACCCCCCTTCCACTCATTTTAACCTCATTCATCATTCTTCCCATCCGGGTCCACATAGGGTTAGCCTCCCCTTCCCCTTGTCTACAGCTTGGGTTGGGCCAAAAACGATGCCCCGAAGGTTAATACTGCTAAAAAGAAAGAAAAGCATAATTTGGCGACTCTCAACAGGAAATGTACCACAAAATGCAAAAGATAGTCGGGACATACAAATTTAGCACGTGGGCAAAAGGCACACATGAGCTATACCCCTTATCCATGGCCATCACCCTGGTTCCTACAGGCCCTAGATGAGCCCTTGTTATATATTACACATCATACTCTCATCCCCTAGAGCCCTGAGCAGTTATGAAGAAAACTCAATAAAAGGCAAAAGGGATATGAAGAAAGGTGGAAAAACGAATGTCAGGGTAGCTCATGTACCACAATTTGCTCCCTCCTACACTCATATACCTAGGTGTGGGCTTCCCCTATTATAGCTACCTTTGTGCCATGACATGTAGTCTAGATGTTTCCAATGATCCCCACATAGTTCCATTATTATATCATTTGCCACCTGCCACTTGAGGGATGTACCATGGACATATCACCCCCTTTAAAGGTTGAAACCACCTAATAGGGTCCTCGATTAACCCCTTATTCAGCTTGGAGACACTTGTACATGCCAAAACCTACTATGGAAGGGCATGCCACCATGAAGTGCCCCATTGATTCCATGACTTGTGAGTGTTTTTCCTTGATTATTCTAATGATTTGTTGTATTAGAAGGCAAGGGAATGCATTGGATCTTATGCAAGATTGCAGGTGGATCTCTATTTGGGGCTTGGTCTCCCTATACGGGGTCCTAGCCCTCCAGAGGGCCACATTGACACTTGTAAGGTGAGCGTTGAGAGTCATGGGCCTCCACCATAGCAGAGAGTACTTCATGGATCCCCAGCACCATTCGTTGATTGCTCGTGTTCCACCTTTTGGATGAGGATGATGCACGTGTTTCACCATGCCTAGTCGGCCCCACAAATGCACCATTCACTTGGCAGATGTTCCAGAGTCCTGAGGATGTCCCCACTGCAGAGGGAGGGCTTATATCATCATTCTAGCCCTTACAGATGGTCTACAGGAATTTTCGATCCACTCGGAGACCCATGAGGATATCCTTGTATCCCCCTACACCCACTTGGGAGCACCACAGGTTCTTGCTTGGAAAACAAAGGGCTAACCCCTTGTCCACTATGTTTGGAGTCCAGTTCTTCATCATGGCACCCATTGGACCTAATTAAGCCTCCTCAAAGGCCCAAAGACTCACTTTGTTCATCATTCGACCCTCTTGAGAGGCTTCTTATTATGTTATTGAGCTATTTGGTGGGCTTGTCACCAAAAGTATTGTTTTTTTTTATAGGGTGGTTCACGGACACACTGGGCGGCCACTACATCCACGGGAAAATCTAAGTAGATCAACCCGAAGGGATCTTCCCGCTGGCCAAACTAGCAAGGCCTAACCCAAAGGGCGTCAAGGAAATTTGACCCCGTGACCTCTAGATAGGCGAGGTACTTAGCAACGGAAACTCGACCAACTGAGCTATCCCTTAGGGCTTTCACCAAAAGTATTGTTATTATGAATATTATTTTATTTTAGGGGCTCAATCAGGCCAATTTAGCTAAATCGAATTCATTAGAGAGAGTATAAATAGAAGTGAGATGATTCATTTTCATCATCATCACTTGGATTGGGTTCTTATCTCGTGTGAGATGTTCGATATTCCTTTTGGAGGAGGATTTTGGATGTAACGGTTGAACTTTGATGTTTGGATATCTCTCTTTTCTTGGAGCTTCGTTATTGGTAGTTTGGTGATTGGATATACTCATTACACATGTAAGTAATATTTTTCATGTCCATTTTTGTTACTTGCTTTAATACATGAACGTTGCTAGGATTTTCACTATACTAGATCTGAAATTTACTGCTTTTCTTATGCAAAATTGTGGAAATTTAAACTTTTGTAGCATTGCGTCATCTCATGTATCATGTGTGAAAGGGTGATTGTTCCTAGAGACTGTTACTATTGAACATATATTGGTAAGTCATCAATTATTGCAAATTGAAGTATAAATTCTTCTAACAACTGGTCTTGTGCCCTAATTGCCATGCGAAGTTGTCTAGAAGGCTCCTTGATTGGGTGTAGTTCTTCTAAATCACAAATTTCATCTTGACTTTGTCTTCCCCAAAGGATAAGGCACTGATCCTTCCATAGGTGATCATTTTCAAAGACAATTCCTCTCACCTTCCGCTCTTTTTCTAGGCCTAGCCTCCATAGGTCACCTAGGGCATCACTTTTCTCACGATTTAGCCATCAAAAGAATTTGATCTCTTGCCCACAATTGCATTGGTGTGTCTTCGAGGAGCCCTCCAAATTTCACAAAATTCCAATAGTGGGATCTTGAGATATTTCAAGCCCTAGCTTGAAGATCAAATCTTGCACTTAGTTTCCCATTGGCTAGTGACCTCACTGGGATCATAACATCAAAACATCAATATAAGGTTCCTTCTTTGATCCACTTCCTTTCCCTAATTACGTCAAGTGCATCCTTGATTGATCAACTCCATATCCTTGACCTAGTTTCAGGTCTGCTTGGCTCTTTGTGGTCCCGCAACTTGATGACTCCAATTCCACAAAGATCACTTAGAATCCAAGCATCCACAAGGCCTTTTGACACTAGGGCTTCCTTAACAAGGCATACTCACAAACACTATCCTCAAAAGCCCTCTTAGCTCTTCCTAAAGAGCCCATCACCTTACTTCTAAACCAAGCAACCCATTTAATTGAGTCTCTATTGCGAATAGGCTTAGGAATCACTTCCTTATCTTATCATTGACTATATATATTCTCGTCATTCCTCATATACTAGGACTCCTCCCATCGGTGAAAGTTCGTAAAGAGCAGGAAGCCTTAGCTGATGTGAGGGTGGACTATCGCTCCATTGTTGCCCTCAACCTAGTAGTTGCTCTATAAGATCCCCTCATAGGACCCTTGCTAGTTTGAGCGGTAACATTTTTGGCGTTGTTGTCAAGGACACAAGACATGTGTCTTGCTCCTCATACCACAATATTGATATATCATTCTTGGCAACTCCATTGGAGGAACGAAGCCCTAGTTCCTCATTGAGCTTCAAAGTCAATGCTTGTAGGGTGAAGCAAGCATTTGTAAAGGCATTTTAATTCACCCTGGCAACTCCATTTTGGCATTATATGCAAAATCATGAAAAATGGCTAGTCTTGAAAGAGAGAATGTTCTTTGATCTCCTTTCAATAAGCTTAATGATCAAGACCTTCAAAAATTACAAAAGGTTGGGGACCAATATGTTGAGCTTTGTGAAGATTTACTGGAAAACATGGATAAAGAATTCATGCTCAGGTTTCATAGGACAACACAAAACCAACTATACCTAGTAATGTGTGCCTATGAGAAGGATCCTAGTCGTCTCTTTGACTTTGCTTGCCAAACTTGTGCTCTTAGTATTTTCACTGACCTTATCAATGAAAAATATTATAATCAGTCGCAAAGTCCCATGAAATGTAATCAGTTGGATGATCAGGGTGACCTTGAAGAAAATTCAGATGTGGAAGATGATCATGAAAATGAGGAATATATGGAAGAATGGGATCCATCTAAAGAAGGTCGTGATAGCCATAAAATATCGTAGAGGGCCTTCAGGATGTAAATTTAAGGATTGAGAATATCCATGACATGAGTGAAAGCCCTATTGAAGTCCATGAAGATAAACACGATGAAGTGGGGACCTTCATTCAAGAAAGAGGGTTTGAAGATATGAATATCGTAGTTCCCTGTGAAGATGATATTTCTAATTTCTTGTGCATTAATGAGGGAAAATGGGATATGGGCAGCCATCATTTTGACAGTGACCATATTTATGATACTGACATGGAAAATGAGGTTGAATTTGACTCTCCTTTTCTCCAAGACATTACTCATGATGATAGGACTACTCACACCATTGAAAGGGAGGATCATTGTTTTCCCACACATGAAGAAGGTTTATTGGAAATAGTGGGCCCCATTTATGATATCAATCATGACACTAACAAAGGCCTTGTTTTCCCATGTCTTCCCCAAGATCCCGATAGCATAGCCACATTATCGACGAACCCTCACCCTGGTTATTCTCGCATTGTCACAACTATTGATGATTTGTTTCCCTCCACTAGGCATGATGCTGAGGAGGAGCTATCCACCAAATGTACCCCTCCTTTCCCCTCATACCTTCTGGATTGTGAATATGATCATCATGAGCAACCTGCCTCTTGTCATCAGTCTCCCTTTTCCCCCAATCATGACCTTACGTTGGCCATGAAGCATGATATTAATGATAAGGACCATGATGGCGATGATATGCTTGAGGTTTCTATCCATCGGAAGTTTATGAGATTGATTGTTGATATCTCTATCTTTTGGTTGGGAGAAAGGATCATGTGTAATGGATTATGTTGATTTGGGGTAGCATCGAATGTGCTCTAGCCTTGAAAATTGGTGGAGAGGCTAAAACACATGAGATCTCCAAGACCCTAAAATGGTTTGGGCAGAATCTAACCAGTTTGGGAGATATTAAAATAATTAATATTTTTAATGGAGTCCCTAAGTCTAAACTTAGGGAAAATAAAATATTAATGTGAATTAATATAAACTGAGTTAGAATGGTCCAAAAGTCATGGATCAAGCCAGATCTAATCTTAGCCATTGATTAGGGACTTAATCTCGGCCATTGAATTGTCAACGAGAAAAGTATAAGATGAAGCTTGAGGGTCACTTGGAGAACACACCAAGTTGATCAAGAGTTCGATTTTCTTGGGCAGGGCTCGCTGAGGAAATCGAAGGAGTGATCAGAGTTGCAGCAGAGGAGCAGTGAATGCAGTAGCAGAGAGGCAGAGCTAGTACCAGGAGCATTAGCGCAGAAGCCGGGAGAGGGTTGATGCAGAGCCAACTAGAGGCCACGCAGAAGCAACCAGAGGCCACGCAAAAGCAACCAAAGGTCACGCAAAGGCAACCAGGAGCTGCGCAGAGCCTGAGGAGGGCCAGCATGGGAGACACAGAGGCTCCAGGGGCTGTAGCAAAGCCCCAAGAGGCTGACGCTAGGCCAGAAAGGCTGATGTTGGGCCAGAGAGGCTGATGCAGACCCTAGAGGTTGACGTTGGGAGATTTCGTGGGGCAGATTGGGGCTGATATCTGTCTCCGACTGAGAGGTACTACTGCCGAGGGCATTCTCTGTTGGGTGAGCCATTTCTGGCACCTAGATTGTATTCTGAAACTGCTTAATAATAAAACCCTCAGATAGCTGCACCGGTTTTCCCGCATTGGGTTTTTCCAGGGACATTAGTCCAAAAATAACGATGTCACTTGTGTGCTTGTTTTTCCTTCAGTTGATGATCTGTATGTGTTGAAACTGTACTTGTATTTATTTTCAGTATTTACATGGTAAATAACTTGTTAATTAACAGAACAAGTAGGAAGAAATAAATCAGAAAGTACAGGAAGGATTTCTAACAGTTAGACTTAGAAATTCCAACAGATTCCATCCCTTTGCTCTCTCTTCCCCCATGATACTCCATAAGTGGTTACTTCGTTTTCCTGCCTCCCGCCCTTGTGACCTTCCATGTTATTATTCCTACCCTTGCCTATGGATTTGTTGCATGAATAAAAAAAGGGCAGTTGTTTTCAGATTCAGTGGATGATATGTTGGTTGCATTGGGTCTATGATTATACTTAGTATTTTAGTGATATAGCATGCATGTTAGGGTAGGATGCATTGCATGTTGATTTTTCTCATTCGAACTAACATCATATGAAAAATGATTTTACTTTCTTGTTGATTTTTTTGGCCTGATACTAAGAATGGGTGATCATAAGACACCACAAAAACATGTTGCCCCATGTGCTTGGTCCTTGATATGAGCAAGTTGTTGATTTTTGGTAGTGTCAGATGTGCTCTAGCCATGAAAATTGGTGGAGAGGCAAAGGCACATGAGATCTCCAAGACCAAAAAATTGTTTGGGGAAATTCCACCTGGATGGAGAGATATTAAAATAATTAATATTTTTAATGAAACCCTAAGTCTAAACTTAGGAAAATTAAAATATTAATGTGTATTAATATAATATGGGTGAGAAAGTTCTAAATAACAAGGATCAAGCCAGATCTAATCTTAGTCGTTGATTAGGGACTTAATCTCGGCCGTTGAATGGTCAACAGGAAAAGTATAAGAGGAGGCTTGAGGGTCAGTTGGAGACACACCTAGATACCAAGAGAGATCAAGTTCAATTTTCTGGGGTTAGGTTTGCTGAGGAAATCGAACTAGTGATCAGTTGTAGCAAGGGGCAATTCGGCAAAAGGGCGAGAATACATAGCAGTGAGGCAGAGAGAGTGTTGGAGAGATAGTGCAGAGGCTAGGAAGGCTGACACAGAGGCTGAGGAGGCTAGCACAGAGGACGCAAAGGGCCAAGAGGCTGAAGCAGGCAGCGCAGAGGGCTGCAGAACTGACGCTGGGCTGAAGAGGCTGGACTGAGGAATTTTCGTGGGGCAGACTGAGAGATGGTTAGCTTATGCAGAGCCGTAGAGAGGGTGACGCAGTCCCTGAGGGTGTGACGCAGTCCCTGAGGGTAGCTTGGAGGAGCTTTCGCTGTCCAGCTAAGGGAGCAGTCGAAGTCACTGTGGGGCTATTCATCCGGTTGTTGATTAGCCGGAATATCTGTCTCCAAAGAGAGGTACTACTGCCGAGGGCATTCTCTGTTGGGTGAGCCATTTCCATTTCTGGCACCCTAGTTGTATTCAGAAAACTGCATAATAATAAAACCGTCATATCTACTGCATCGGTTTTCCCGCATTGGGTTTTTCCGGGGACGATTGTCCAAAAATAATGGTGTCCCTTGTGTTGTCTTAGCTTATTTCAGTTGTTGATCTATAAATTTGTGAAGGCTGCAATTGTGTTTACTTCGATGTTTTTAAATAGCTTGTTAATGTAAATAACAAGTAGGAGATAGTAAACCAGATATTGCAATAGGGGTTTCTGATGTGTCAGACTTAGAAATTTCACATGGTATCAGAGGGGTTGCAGATCACAGGAGGACTGAAGACGCCAGCAGGAGAAATCTGAAAAATTTGCAGTCGAAGCAACAGTTCCAAGAGACAGCGTTGTTCCAGAGCTGAAGTGGCAAGAGAAGTGGTGACGTAGTGCTTAGAGGGTGACGCAGAGGCTCACGTAGAGCCTACTTCAGTATTTCGAGCAAAGGGAAGGGCCAGCGCAAAGGCAAAGAGAGGCAGAAGAGGCTCACGCAGAGCCACATCATCCTTCTCAGCCAGGTAGGATTGACACAGTTGGCCGAAGGAGCAGATTCAGCCTTTGTAGTGATTGCGCAGACCCTGAAGGGCTCAGATTCTTCAATTGTCGGGGCTAAGGGAGTTGTGCAGATTGTGATTGAGGAGCTGGTGCGACGCAGTTTCCGTCGGTGCAGAACAGTGCCTAAGGAGAAGGAACCAAGGTAGAGGGAATCACTACCTCGACGGATTTCTAGCCAAGGAATCCAGATCCGAGTTGCAGTTGCAAAGGAGGATTGGAGAGAAGTGGTTTGACAATTGGCCAAAGGATTTCCAAGAAGGAAATCAGGACTCAGAGGGAGTCTCGAAGAGGAGCAGAGATGTCAGTGAACGGATTGAGGGATTAGGACAGATTGGACGGGGCTTCCAATTTGGTCATCTAGAAGGCCATGATCCTGGCAATCCTGGATCCATCGCATCAAGGACTATGCCTTGAGAACAATAGTTGTCCCAATTGACCCGAATGCTAATGAGAAGTATGAGGAGGCCGAGGCGAAGGCAAAATGCATGATCCTAGACGGGGTCAAAGATCATGTCATACCACATATTGCTAAGAAGAACACAGCAAGGGAGATGTGGGAGGCCCTGACCACCTTATAACAGGGCTCTTCTATGCAGCAGAAGATGCTATTGGAAAATCAGTTGAGGTCATATCAGATGCAGAAAGGAGAGGAGATAGATCACTTCCTCCTCAGGTTGCAAGGAATTTGCGACCAGCTTACTTCCGTGGGGTCTACACCGGATCCAGAGTTTATGGTCAAGACTGCTCTGAATGCAGTCTCCGAGGACTAGGAGACGTTTGTCCAAAGCATTTTGGGCAGAGCGACTCTCCCAGTTGGGAGGAGATGTGGGCAACTCTTCGACAAGAAGAGATCAGGAGGATGACCAAGGCAGGGAGTCGTGGTAAGGGAGTTCGAGTCAAGAAAGAGGAGGAGGAGGATGCAACTCTAGCATCTGCGGGACAACAAGGGAAGAGGAAGACGAAGGACATCTCCAAGGTCAAGTGCTTCAACTGTGGGGAGCTAAGACATTATGCATCTCAGTGCCCCAAGAAGAAAGGAAAGGGAGAAGCTTTCGATTCAAAGGCAACTCCAACTAAGGCAGAGAAGAATGTCGAGACAGATGATGATTGTGCCATGAGTGCTCATGCACCTCTAGAGAAGAGGTGGGGAGACATCAAGTTGTAGTCAGGAGGACTACATGCTAGGGGCAGGATCCTCGAGGTGCCCAAACTCTTGGATCACATACAGCTACGGTAGCCCTTAACGACAGTAGCATGATGATAGGTGCCGGGTGGAGCAAGGTGTGATGGACCGGCAAGGCAGTGCTAGAGTGTAGAAGTCTATAGCAGCACAGTGGAGGTTGCAGCAGTGCGAGAGGCACAGAGGTGTTTGCAGCAGCGCAGTGGCAGCAGAGGGAGCACAGGATAGCAGCAGAGGTAGCTTCAACATCACGAGGCTTCCAGACTGACCGAGATGTCAGTGTTTGGGTGAAGTCAGTTACTTACTTCTCGGTAACTAAGTTGCAATGCAACATTGCAATCGCAGTTCTATGGGAAGCATGATGCAACATGTTGAGAGGAAGCTGCAGTACAGATGTAGCAGTGGCAGTGGCAATGTCATGGGCAGCAGTACAGGAAGCATCAGTGTAGAGGATGTGAGGTAGCAGGCCAAGCATCAGCGCAGGTACCAATGTGGAGGATCAGTGTGATGTTTCTATGGTGAAGCATTACTAGAGCACATTCCTCGCTAAGAGGGAATGTTGATTTTTGGTAGCATCAAATGTGATCTAGCCATGAAAAATTGGTGGAGAGGCTAAGGCAGATGAGATCTCCAAGACCAAGAAATCGTTTGGGGAAATTCCACCTAGATAGGGAATATTAAAATAATTAATATTTTTAATGAGACCCTAAGTCTAAACTTAGAAAAGTTAAAATATTAATGTGTATTAATATAATATGGGTGAGAAAGTTCTAAATAACGAGGATCAAACCATATCTAATCTTAGCCGTTGGTTAGAGACTTAATCTCAGCCGTTGAATGGTCAACAGGAAAAGTATAAGAGGAGGCTTGAGGGTAAGTTGGAGACACACCAAGATACCAAGAGAGATCATTCAATTCGATTTTCTGTGGCGAGGTTTGGTGAGGAAATCGAACTAGTGATCAGTTGCAGCGAGGGGCAATTCGGCAAAAGGGAGAGAATACATAGCAGAGAGGCAGAGAGAGTGTCGGAGAGACAACACAGCGGCTAGGAAGGTTGACGCAGAGGCTAAGGAGGCCAGCGCAAAGGACGCAGAGGGCCAAGAGGCTAACGCAGAAGCCGTAAAAGCTGACGCAGGCAGTGCAGGGGACTGCAGAGCTGACGCTGGGCTGAAGAGGCTGCATTGAGGAATTTTCGTGGGGCAGACTGAAAGCTAGTTAGCTGACGCAGAGCTGTAGAGAGGATGACGCAGCACCATATAGAGGGTGACGCAATCCCTGGAGGGTGACGTAGTTCCTAAGGGTAGCTTGGAGCAGCTTTCATTGTCCAGCTAAGGGAGCAGTCGAGGTCACTGTAGTCTGTGGGGCTATTCATCTAGTAGTTGATTAGCTGGAATATCTGTTTGCGAAGAGAGATACTACTACCGAGGGCATCCTCAGTTGGGTGATCCATTTCTGGCACCCTAGTTGTATTCAGAAAACTACATAGTTTAAAACCTTCATATCTGTTGCATCGATTTTCTTGCATTGGGTATTTCTGGGGACGATTATCCAAAAATAACGGTGTCCCTTGTGTTGTCTCAATTTATTTCAGTTGTTGATCTGTGAATTTGTGAAGGTTGCAATTGTGTTTACTTCAACGTTTTTCAATAACTTGTTAATGTAAAGAACAAGTAGGAGATAGTAAACTAGATATTGCAGTAAGGGTTTCTGATGTGTCGGACTTAGAAATTTCAACACATGCAACAGGTCAGTGCTACCAAGAGATCGTTGGTGTTCTCATGACCTCTCGTTCGAGTAGCTTCACGCACCTCTCCAAGAGATCATGTCCCGCTTGGAGCCATATGTTACCCACCACCTATGCGTAGTGTATATAGGAGAAATTTTCGCCTAGATGGTCCTCAGTCGGCAGCCAACAGCCCCTTGCAGCCCCCAGATAGCTCGATGTGCCATTTTCTCTACCACCTGAGCTAGCCATGTGGTCCCTCGCCCATCTATTATGAATGTATGTTTGAAGGTGGGCCTCCCGACCCCAAAGGTATGACTTTTCATTGGTTTGGTTGAGTAATTTTGTTTACTTTTCATGGGCACTTTTGGGCATGGATTGGTAGGGGGATTCGGCGGAAAGAGTGGGTTAGGTCACTATTCTTGTCTCCATTGCCCGATTTCGTGGTTATCCTGTATCCTACTCCCGTGGGATCTCGTTTACTGGCCATTAGCTTTAGAGTTGGCACTACATGAGAAATCCTAATTTTGGTTGCATGGTCCCCCTTCGCAACTCCATATACATCACCCCCCCTTCCACTCATTTTAACACCATTCATCATTTTTCCCATCTAGGTCCACATGTGTCCACTGGGTCCACATAGGGTTAGCCTTCCCTTCCCCTTGTCCACACCTTGGGTCAAGCTTGGAACGATGCCCCGGAGGTTGATGCAGCTAAAAAGAAAAGAAAAGAATAATTTGGCCACTTTCAATCGGAAATGTACCACAAAATGCAAAAGATGGCAATGACATACAAATTTAGCACGTGAGCAAAAGCCAAACATGAGCTCTACGCCTTATCCATGGCAATCACCCCGATTCCTATGGGCACTAGATGAGCCCCCTCCATCATTAGTGAACCCATGATTGTCCCAACCCCTGGTGGGCGATGAACTACCTCACCTTACGGGGGTATCCACTGCTATATATTACACATCATGCTCTCATCCCATAGAAGCCCCGTGCAGTGATGAAGAAAAATCAATCAAAGGCAAAAGGCATATGAAGAAGGGTGTAAAAACAAATGTTGGGGTAGCTCATGTACCATGGTTTGCTCCCTCCGACACTCATATACCTAGGTGTGGGCTTCCCCTATTATAGCTACCTTTGTGCCATGACATGTGGTCTGGATGTTTCCCCTAATCCCCAATCTGTTTCATTACCATATCATTTGCCACCTTCCACTTGAGGGATGTACCATGGACATGTCACCCCCTTTAAAGGTTGAAACCACCTAATAGGGTCCTTGATTAACCCCTTATTGAGCTTGGAGACACTTGTACATGCCAAAGCCCACTATGGAAGGGCATGCCACCATGAAGTGCCCCATTGATTCCATGATTTGTAAGCACTTTTACTTGATTATTGTAATGATTTGTCGTATTAAAAGTAAAGGGGATGCATTGGATCTTATGCAAGATTGCAAGTGGATCTCCATTTGGGGCTGGGTCTCCCTATACAGGGTCCTATCCCTCCAGAGGGGCACATTGGCACTTGTAGGTGAGTGTTGAGAGTCATGGGCCTCCACCATAGCAGAATGTACTTCATGAATCCCCAGCACCACTCGTTGATTGCTCGTGTTCCACCTTTTGGATGAGGATGATGCACTTGGTTCATCATGCCCAATCGGCTCCACACATGCACCATTCACTTGGCAAAAGTTCCAGAGTCTAAAGGATGTCTCCCACTACAGAGCGAGGGCTTATATCATCATCCTAGACCTTACAGATGGTTTACAGGCATTTTCGACCCGCTTGGAGACCCATGAGGATGTCCTTGTGCCCCCCTACACCCACATGGGAGCACCACAGGGTCTTACTTGGAAAACAAAGAGCTAACCCCTTGTCCACTATGTTTGGAGTCTAGTTCTTCATCATGGCACCCCTTGGACCTCATTAGGCCTCCTCAAAGGCCTAACGACTCACTTTGTTCATCATTCAACCCTCTTGATGTTGAAGAATACAGAGCAGTTAGCATTAGATAGATTCTTCTATACTTGATAACAATTTGTGAAAGCTTTTACTATTTATCTTATCTTGATCTTCTTCTTTTTATGAGTGTGTGTGTTTACTTCATCAAACTGCTACCAAAACAAAGAGACAACAACATCTCCCTCTTGGAGAGGAAAACCCGCACATAATTCTTCTTATAGAGATTCTAATTGACGAACACCAAGACCTTGGCACTTGACCTTCTATGCCACTCCAAGACCAAGACACCATTCTTCTTCCTTGTCACTATTGAGATCATCATCATCATTACTGCTTACCAAGATAATCATTGTTGCACCATGATTTCTAATTGAGATCACCATTGTGCCTTCACTGAGATCATCTTTGCACCTTCATCGAGATCACCATCATAACAACGAGGTCCACATCGAGATATGTATGCATATTGAGAGTATTCATGTAGGATCACTGAGATCTTTATGCTAAGATATATATACCGAGATCATCATCATGCTTGTGACTGTTACTTGAGATCATCATCATGCTTGTGACTGTTACTTCTAAGTTCGGAATGTAATTGCATCTTAAGTGCCGAGACTGAGGGTGATTCTTTAAGATCCTCTTCTTCACAAAAATACCGAGACTATATGCTTGAGACAGCGATATGCCGAGAGTGTATTTCACTGCATATATTCCAAGATTGGGATTGTGTTTTAACATGCCTAGACAGTGCTTTATTGAGATTGTGAGGTGGCTGAAACATCGCCGAAAAACACAGAGATCCATCCGAAAAACCTGAACTTCTGCACTTATCCGAAATTTCTGAGTCACTGTATCCGTCCGATATTTCAAAGGATCCAAGTTATGTACCCCTATTCTGCGTAGACCCTAATGGGGTATATATAGTGGTGCGTCTTCCATATTAGCCGACGTGTCATTGTGAACTGTGATGTCTATTTATTGAGCCGACATGTCATCTCTATATATTATGAAGCCGACTTGACTGTCTTTCACATCATGTTGCTGGTTGTCTTCTTTGGAGGATGGTGCTTGTCTTGGAGGGCCACTTGACACTAGGTTGACCCATGTACATTACATAAATGCTCAAGAAGAGCCCTTTAACATAATTTTGACTCTTTGACTTTCCTAGACCTATGGAATGAGCAAGAAACTCATTCATATAATTTATAAAAATAAATTTTTTTTTCTTGACAAGTACAAAGATCAGAATTATATTGACAAATATTGAACCTAGTTACACTTTTGTTCAACACTCCTTAACTAGGGAGGTATTTACAATGGTACTTGGTTATTCTCAATCTGAAGAATTTCTCATAAGAGGAATTGGATTGGTAATCCCATTTGTATAGCATCATATCAATCAACATTGTCATAGTGCAAGGCCTTGACTAATAGTTATGTCTCTCCACGAGACCATGAGCTACAATGATGGCGAGACCAATGATTTATAGACACCTTCATCATTGTTTCTCAAGGCACATACCCACCCGGGTGTTCACTGAGTATGACCTTCTAAGGCTATTCTTATCTTGGATTCCCAACCCTCAAAGAACATCGGTCCTCTTGCCTACTCTTATCGTGGATGCCCTACACATCCTCAAAGAGTATCAAATGCCAGATGATTACCCAACCCTCCATTCTTTCTTCCCAGGTGAAGACAAGAATGTTGTGTCTATTATGTGCTACATTTTCCATTCATGGCCTTCACCTAGACTTACAGTTGTTAGTCCTGGTCTAGTGCATGACACATGAAATAGAAAAACACAATTGTCACTGCTTTGTAATCAGGGGTGATCTAATTCAAGCTCCCTCTTGATCAGGGACCTGTCAAAGTTCCTTCTTAACAAGGGACTCTTCTTTTTATTAGCAACTTTTTCTTCGTGGCTCCTTTAGCTGCTTGACCAACTTCTTTCCTTGATGTCATAGAGTTCAGTTGAGCTTCTTCCTTGTAGGGCATCAGCCATCGATCACTATCCTTCTCGATTCGTCATGTCATTCCTTTCTTCATGGAAAGTGGCCTTCTTGATACATCTATGGAACCTTTTTTATATAGCTACTTCTTTCCCATCATGCTTCTTTCCAGAATTTCCATCCACCACATGAATGCTAGTTGTACTTGTACTTACAACTCTTGTTCTAGTAGTCCTGCACAAACTCATCCAGATATTATTCAAGAAATCAAAACATAACATTAAATCAAATCGTACCTTATTATATGGCTCTTCATCATGACATCTTCCTGTAGGTATCAGCATCCTGCATTCATGTTGACACATCTCCCAAAGATATCCATTGTCCAGGTTCTTCATCTTTTTCAGAATTTCATCAGAGTCTTCATATCTTTCCTGGAGATTTCCTATTCAAATTTTCTTTGTCTTCCAATCAGAGTTTCTTAATTGTAGTTAACCACCTCATACTTCATATGAGGACATATTATGTTGATTTCATCTAGTGTGACTTGTGCCTTCCTGCATCCTTTCAGAGGAGATCCTTTTTCTCTTGATCATGCTTCTCAAGATAGAAGTAATGATCCATGTTACCTCCAACCACATGACATGTCATTATAATATTAAACACAAGCATACATACCTTATTTAACCTTCAGCTCATCGAGGCTTCTTCCAGCAACTTCCTTAATTGAAGAGATCTTCAATCCCTTGATCTACTTCATGTCATCACATCATTATCTCATGGATTCCATAGGTTGGAATTCTTGTTGAAACACTTACTTCCTCTCTAGATTAGAGAACCCTTCAATGAGGATTCCATCAGAGAATTTTGAGGATCTTGTATATCCCCAACTGGCAGATGTTTCCTCTTTGACTTGATGTATGATGAGCCTTAGATGACTCCTTTCTTTTCTTCAATTTCCACTAAGGTTCCCAAGGGCTATATACCCTATATGTTTGTCTGCCTTGGATTTTGTCCTTCATGATTCCCATGGTGATGTCACGATCTCTTGTTTCTAATGCTTCCAAGATGCCATGATGCATCTTATTATCATTTCATATCTTATAACACAAGATTTAGGAGCTTATGATAGGACCCTTTTGTGAGGGATACAATCTTACTCATAGGAGATGATTGATACTCCCTCTTTCCTTGGCCCTTCTCTTTAGCTTCCTCCATCTTTCAGTGATATGAGCTTCCAAAATCTTTCTACAACATTGAATCTTAATTATACTTATTTTTGTGTTTGCTTGAGGGCCAACATTGCCTTTCCTTTCTGCACATGGTTGAATTCTTTTATCCTTTAATACTATAGACTGCAACTTGACTAACATAGAGACCAAAAATTGTCGGGTGAGGTAACCTTCTTTGTTCATTGATATTTGTTACCTTGCTCATCAATGATGACTACCTTCTTATCATCTTTCCTAGATCTTCATGAAGTTATTCCTTCATTCTTTGATACCTTTACTATTGTGTAGGTCTAAGTCACCTTCTTTACTTTAATTTCCGAGAGTATATCTAGCATTTCATATATCTCTCTTTATGTCTCCTCTTCTGCTATTTAGGCATGAGAGGGCTTTTGAGTGATATCATATGAATCCTATGAATCTCTTGATGGATTCAAACAATGATTGACCTTCATAGACCTTTTCATAGATATCAATGATTTCTCTTTTCTATGAGGATTATGACAATCCTCCTTATTCTATGCAAAGACTTTCGATTATCTAACCAATTTATAAATCCCCGTGCAATCATAAAAGCATTTAACCAAACCTGATTATAAAATTGAAAGATACTTACTTGGTGTGTGAAGAGGATATCTTCACCTTGATGCTTTGTTTTGCTTGAGCTGCCCGTCATTAGTATCCTTTCATCACGACTTCCTTGGAGACCTTCTAGCACCATGACATTAGTGGTCTTGACATCATCACAACTGTGTCATGACCTTCCCAATTCATCTTTAAGGTTTTTTTGACTTCAACATATTGTTGACATGCTAGTGATACTATGTTCTTATCTGAGCATCATGCTATTGAGATCATATTCATAGGCAGAATTTGAGACTGTGACAAGTATATTGATATGGTACTGCACTGAGACAGTGATGTCTATGTGCATAGAGTTGTGTAGAGATGCAATGTATAGAGAGCCCAAACTTGTCATTGAATAACATAACTAAACTGTGGGTGGCATTGTATAGAGACACTGTCTCATCACCGAAACTTCCTTGATGTAATAACTATACTGAGACAGTGATGCAATCATGGATTGTGAGAGGTATTCCTTGGATTACTTCTGCAATATGTATATATACCTGAGACTATCTTTTATGGCATGGAGAAAGTTCAATGATCAAGAAGTGAGGATCACTGATATACTGCATCAAACTAAGCATAAGTTGAGTGCATGACTGTAATTACTGAAGTTGATACTCCATGACTGTTGTAGACCTGCTTGTTGTATACTTGCTCCTTTAATCCTTTCAATCTGCTTTGATGTCCTTGAAGACAGATCCTTGTATGTCTCTTTTGCTGCCCTTGATTTGATTTCAACACCTTCGCTCTGATACCATGTTGAAGAATCCAGGGCAGTTAGCATTAGATAGATTCTTCTATACTTGATGACAATTTGTGAAAGCTTTTACTATTTATCTTATCTTGATCTTCTTCTTTTTATGAGTGTGTGCGTTTACTTCATCAAATTCTACCAAAACAAAGAGACAAAAACACAAGAAGTTGGCATTCTGCCAGGGCCAAAACCTCTCCCTCTTGGAGAGGAAAACTCGCACATAATTATTCTTATAGAGATTCTAATTGATGAACACCAAGACCTTGACACTTGACCTTCTATGCCACTCCAAGACCAAGACACCATTCTTCTTCCTTGTCACTGTTGAGATAATCATCATCATTACTGCTTTACAGAAATCATCATTGCTACACCATGATTTCTCATTGAGATCACCATTATGCCTTTACTGATCCGAATGGAAAATGGCATCAACCCATGGTACTCATCCACCCATATTATTCATCTACCCATGGAACTTACCTATGGTATTGTAAGTGACATCCATCCATGGTATTCATTCACCCATGGTAAGTGCCCGTGGTATTGTGACATCCACCCATGGTATTCATTCACCCATGGAATTGGCCCGTGGTATTGTAAAATCCACCCATGGTATTCATTCACCCATGGAATTGACCCGTGGTATTGTAACTGAAAAATACTATAAGTAACAAGTCACATTTTGTAAAAGGACAGGTTTTCCGCCATAATGTAGCCTTTACAGTTCAGAGGCATGTAGCCGCCACATCTCTTCTCAGAGATAAGCTACCGTTTCCCTAGCTGGTTTATTTCCACTTGGGTTTTAATAAAAAGTTTCTTTGTGGTTTTGTTTATTGGGCATTCTCCTCTCTTTTTTTCTTCTGGCATTTCAATTTTTTTCAGATCTTGGGGTCTTTCCCCCAAGATCCATTTCAATCTTTTAGATCTTGGGGGCCTCCCCTCAAGATCCGGATCAGTGGTATCAGAGCAGGTTATGATTCCATGGGAATGAGGGTTTGATGCATATTTCAGTTTCAAATTTTGCAGCAATATTCAACAAACTTCAGACATGTGCTACAACCTCCACAGAGCACTTTCTTGGGTCAAGCAGGAAGAATTTTTCTTTTTTCATTTTTTTGCAGGAATTTTTTTGGGCGGCAACTTTGTAGATCAGATCTGAAACATTTGGTACAAAATTTACAAAAACAAATACCAGATCTGGATTCCTCTCGAAAAATCACCCAATTTCAAAAAAAATGGGTCGAATCGGAGTTCAGATGTGGGAGATATCGCTGATTTAAAATCAGCTATTTTATCAGAATTTTTGTGACGGCGGAATTATTGCAGCGCGAATCTGAGATCTCAGAGTGTCCAAATAAGGATTTCCAACTCATGGGAAGATGCAAAATGATCCCTCTATTTCCAAAAACAGGTTATAATAAATATTCCGAGTTATATTGACCGAGTTATGTCCATTTTAATCTGGAGCAGCATTCGAAGCGGGTTCCCTTTGGAGACATGCCCTCCCACCCTCCTTTAGTAGTCACCTGCTTCACATTCATCAGTTTCAGCATAGCAGCATTCGGCTTGGGTTATTTGGAGACATGTCGTCCCACCCCAGGCAATGTAGGCACCTGCTACTTCATCAGCAACCAACATCATGGTTATGGGTCAACCGCATAAAATCCTTGTCATCGAAGTCCATTTGCTAGGCCGCACACTGTCAGAATCACAGTTGGTCACAAGCATTACAGGGTATCTCTATCCTCGGATATTCGTTTATCAGGGTTTTGGGTTAACCACATAAAACCCTTATCTTCAGTAGCTCTTCATATTCAACAAAGGCTTCGTAGGAGGGAACTTTACGCAATGGGGACCATTGCTTCTTAAGGAGGGAGGAATGATCCGAATGGAAAATGGCATCAACCCATGGTACTCATCCACCCATATTATTCATCTACCCGTGGAACTTACCTATGGTATTGTAAATGGCATCCACCCATGGTATTGTAAGTGACATCCATCCATGGTATTCATTCACCCATGGTAAGTGCCCATGGTATTGTGACATCCACCCATGGTATTCATTCACCCATGGAATTGGCCCGTGGTATTGTAAAATCCACCCATGGTATTCATTCACCCATGGAATTGACCCGTGGTATTGTAACTGAAAAATACTATAAGTAACAAGTCACATTTTGTAAAAAGACAGATTTTCCGCCACAATGTAGCCTTTACAGTTCAGAGACATGTAGCCGCCACATCTCTTCTCAGAGATAAGCTACCATTTCCCTAGTTGGTTTATTTCCACTTGGGTTTTAATAAAAAGTTTCTTTGTGGTTTTGTTTATTGGGCATTCTCCTCTCTTTTTTTCTTCTGGCATTTCAATTTTTTTCAGATCTTGGTGTCTTGATCCGGATCATTTACTGAGATCATCTCTGCACCTTCATCGAGATCACCATCATAACAACGAGGTCCATATCGAGATATGTATGTATATTGAGAGTATTCCTGTAGGATCACCGAGATCTTTATGCTAAGATATATATACCGAGATCATCATCATGCTTGTGACTGTTACTTGAGATCATCATCATGCTTGTGACTGTTACTTCTAAGTTCGGAATGTAATTGCATCTTAAGTGTATGCCGAGACTGAGGGTGATTCTTTAAGATCCTCTTCTTCACAAAAATACCGAGATTGTATGCTTGAGACAGAGGTATGCCGAGAGTGTATTTCACCGCATATATTCTAAGACTGGGACTGTGTTTTAGCATGCCTAGACAGTGCTTTATTGAGACTGTGAGGAGGCTGAAACATCACCGAAAAACACAGAGATCCTTCCATCCGAAAAACCTGAACTCCTGCACTTATCTGAAATTTCTGAGTCACTGTACCCATCCGAGATTTCAGAGGATCCGAGTTCTGTACCCCTATTCTGCGCAGACCCTAATGGGGTATATATAGTGGTTTGTCTTCCATATTAGCCGACGTGTCATTGTGAACCGTGGTGTCTATTTATTGAGCCGACATGTCATCTATATATATTATGAAGCCAACTTGATTGTCTTTCACATCTTGTTGCTAGCAGTCTTCTTTGGAGGATGGTGCTTGTCTTGGAGGATTTTGGATGTAATTTATGATTTTGATGTTTGGGTATCTCTCTCTTTTCTTGGAGCTTCATTATTGGCATAATTTGGTGATTGGATATACTCTTTACACATGTAAGTAATATTTTTCATGTCTATCGCTGTTACTTGCTTTAATACATGAATGTTGCTGAGATTTTCACTATACTATATCCTAAATTTACTTCTTTTCTTATGCGAAATTGTGGAAATTTAATCTTTTATAGCGTTGCATCATCTCATGTATCATGTGTGAAAGAGTGAATGTTCCTAGAGATTGTTTCTCTTACATATCTTGATAAGTCATCAAATATTGCAAATTGAAGTATAAATTCTTCTAGCAGCTGCTCCCATGCCGTAATTGCCAAGCGAAGTTGTCTAGAAGGCTCCTTGATTGGGTGTAGTTCTTCTAAATCACAAATTTCATCTTGACTCCATCTTCCCCTAAGGATAAGGCATTGATCCTTCCATAGGTGATCATTTTCAAAGAGAATTCCTCTCAACTTCCCCTCCTTTTCTAGGCCTAGCCTCCATAGGTCACCTAAGGCATCACTTTTCTCATGATTTAGCCATCAAAAGAATTTGATCTCTTGCCCACAATTGCATTGGTGTGTCCTCAAGGAGCCCTCCAAATTTCATGAAATTCCGACAGTGGGATCTTGAGATATTTCAAGCCCTAGCTCAAAGATCAATTCTTGCCCTTGGTTTCCCATTGGCTAGTGACCTCATTGGGATCATAGCATCAAATCATCAAAAGAAGATTCCTTCTTTGATCCCCTTCCTTTCCCTAATTAGGTCAAGTACATCCTTGTTTGATCAACTCCATATCCTTGACCTAATTTCGGGTCCACTTGGCCCTTTGTGGTCCCACAATTTGTTGACTCCAATTCCATAAAGATCACTTAGAAGCCAAGCATCCATAAGGCCTTTTGAGACTAGGGGTTTCCTTAACAAGGCATACTCTCAAACCCTGTCCTCAGAAGCCCTCTTATCCCTTCCTAGAGAGTCTATCACCTTGCTTCTAAAACAAGCAGCCCATTTAATTGAGTCTCTCTTGCAAATAGGCTTAGGAATCACTTCCTTATCTTATCATTGACTATATATATTCTCGTCATTCCTCATATACCGGGGCTCCTCCCATCGTTGAGGTGACAGTGGGCTACCACTCTATTATTGCCCTCGACCTAGTAGTTGCTCTATATGACCCCCTTCTAGGACCCCTGCTACTTTGAGCAGTAATAGGCCCCAGTTAAGGGCTCCTCCAGAAACACACACACACACACACACATACATATATATATATCCAACTTGTGGCAAGAAGAGACATCGAAAAAGGACAAGATCTTTTGTACTCTTACACAGTCCGAGCTTAAAAGACACATCCAAAGAAGGCTCGCGTTTCTGGAGTATCTTCTGAAACAAAGTTTGTAGATCATCCGAGTTCTGGTAAGAGAGATCTGTGTGCATTTCGTTGGATTTGAGGCCTCTCTGAAGCAAACCTTCCATTATCTTTGAGGCACATTCTCTGAGGTGTTATTCGATCCATCTGTGGAGACTTTCAGGGTTCTTCTTGTGAAAATTCCTAGACTCGAAGGAATCCCTACTGCAGCAAATCTGAATCTACTTCACCTACCTAATTTTTAAACTTACATTCATCTAGTTATTCTTTTGATACTGAAGCAAATTACTTATGCAGCCTACACTAATTAAATATTTGATTTCATGAAACAGAAAACAAGGCAAAGAACAAGATACATATGACACACTTATTTTTTGACACAATAGTCCTCAGAAAAACCCAATCCAGGAAAATCGATGCAATAGTTCTAAGGGTTTATTACTATGCAAGAGAAATATCTGAATACAAATCTAGGATGCTCATCTAGCAATCCTTTACAGAGAAAATACTGGCAGAAAATCTAAGTGAGTTTTACCTCACTTCACCCGATAGAATTTCGGTTGATCCGACACAGGACTAGCTAACCCCGTCTATTTCAGCGTTGGCCCTGCGTAGGCCTTTCAGTCTTGCGTCACCTCTTCTGCCCTCTGCATCAACTATCCCGGTTGTTCCGGCAATTCCAACTGTTCCCGGCAGTTCTGGATTCTGCGTGACAAGCAACTTTTCTGCTCTACGCTGGCCCTTCTAGCTTTGCATCAGGGTTGCGTGGGCCCAGAATCGCCCAGCGTCAGCTCTCTCGACTACTGCAATGCCTCTCTGCAAGCTCTCTCCACCTCTTTGTCAATATTCTCCGGAAAGTCCTTCTCCCGATTCTCACTGCCCCTCTGCTGCTGAATGATCACTTAGTTCGAATTTCTCAGCTTCCTAGCCCCAGAAATTGAACTCTAGATCAATTATCTCTCTCTGTGTTTTTCCAAATGAACTCCAACCCTCCATTTTATACTTTTCCTATTGAGTCTTGAACGGTCGAGATTAAGTCTCTAATCAACGGCTAAGATTAAAACATGACTTGATCCGCCTTCTAGATCATTCTCACCCATATTTTGATTAATACCCATTAATATTTTAATTTTCCTAAGTTTAGACTTAGGAACCCCATTAAAAATATTAATTATTTTAATAAAATACAATCCGGGTGGACTTTCACCAAACGATTTATGGGTTCTTTAGAACTCGTGTGCCTTAGCCTCTCCACCAATTTTCAAGGCTAGAGCACTTCCGATGCTACAAAAAACTAACACTTTTGAGGCTTTTCCTGAGGCTTCTTGAGGCCTGAACATTTGTTTTGAGGTTACCATAATGCCTAACTCGGATTTGTCTTAGGGCAAACATTCTGTGGTAAATTAGGCCCAAATTAGGGCACTTTTTTTAGCTTGAAAAAGACCAAATTAGGGCCTGTTCTATAAAGAATTGTTGATTGGTGTAGTAGGTCATGCCCCTACTATTGATAACTAGGCCAAGCCCTCTCTGTTGATGACTCATGCTTAAATAAAGTAGGACAAGTCCTACTATACCTGAGGCAGCCCGTGACAAATCTAAAGTTTGTGCTAATACTGACGATGAGGCAGAAAAACGAATTTTGGGAGCAGACATCAATATTTGTTCTAAAATAGACCTTTGAGAGTAGATCTTGAATTTGTAGCAGACCTTTCTTGGAGTAGACCTTGAATTTGGAGCAGATGTTTTCTTGGAGAAAACTTCGATATTTGTGGCAAACCTTTTGTGCTTGTTCTGCAGTAGATCTTGAAGTTGTCTTCGCAAGTAGACTTTGATATTTGTAGCAAACCTTTGGTGTTTGTTCTGGAGTAAATCTTAGAAGTCTTGAAGCGGCCCTATAATGAAATTGTGGAGCAAACAAACCTTTAAGAACTTGTAAGGCAAATCAAAAGTAGAGTAAGGGCACTTGTCTTGATGATCTGAGGTAAGCATTTTATTGTTGAACTATCTATAGATTGCTTATGACAAAGGGGCAGAATTGAATTTGTTTGAATGTTTTTGTAATTGGGCCATTGTCCTATTGAAATTCTGATGTTCTATGTTGATACAATCTCTTAAATCGAAAACTTATTTATGCTACAAAATATGTTAAGTAATTGTAGATAGAACATAGACCATATAAACCATATGCACAATGGAAGACAACCAAGAACTCAATGAGACACAGAGAAGTTAAGTCAATGACCTGGGCAAAACCCACAAGGGGAAAACCCAATGAGATTCTTCTTCTATTATAAATCAATTGTTCAACAGATATACAAATCACAATGAGAGAATGAAGAAGTTCACCCAAATCCGAAGAAGATCTCTAATAGCAGTAGTTGATGCAAGCACTGAATCACTTTGGCTCTCCAAGATCTGCTCTTGCTCTTAAAGACTCTCTCTCTCTCTCTCAATCTTCCTCTATACTCTCAAACTCTGTCTTTCTCAAGTTCGAATTCTCCTTTCACAAGCACAAGTAAGTGTGTCAAGTGAAGATGAAAGGCACAAATATATAGGAAGAGCAAGGAAGTTGAATTCATGAGGCAATAACTCCTATGCCTTGAGGAGGAGTTATAGATGCCAAAATAGGAGTGTAACTTATGCGATAAAGGAGAGGAGTCTAACTCATGCATTTAGGAGAGAAGTGTAAATTATGCGTTAAAGAGGTGTAAGAGGAATCTTTTTATGGCGAATCATTAAAGTGTGATTCTCCATCATATATATATGATTACAAGTTGATGAAAGGTGATTTACTATTTTTGGAAAGTCATGGTTGCAAAGATAGACATGACTTTCTAATTTTAGAAAGTCACGGTTGCAAAGATAGACATGACTTTCTAATTTTAGAAAGTCACTTTAGAAAGGTCAGTAATTAAATTTTATTCAAGCAAATTCATCCCATAGATGCCAATTTTCAACACTCCCTCTCAGCTATGTAGGAATTTCTTTTTAATACAAGGATCTCTGCTATCTTTGCTTTGGAACAATGATGTTACAGTCTAATGAAGAAGAGTCTTCATAGGGAAGATACATCCATCACCCTATACACACTTGGGGGATCCACTTATCAACACATGACAAGGATCTCGCACATCCAAGTCTCATCACTGCTTGTGGGGATCCACTTGTCAACACATGACAAGGATCTCTCTCATCGAAGGCTCATCACAGCTTAGGGGGATCCACTTGTCAACACATGACAAGGATCTCGCTCATCGAAGGCTCATCACAGCTTGGGGGGATCCACTTGTCAACACATGACAAAGATCTCGCACATGCAAGGCTCATCACAGCTTGGGGGGATCCACTTGTCAACACATGACAAGGATCTCGCTCATCCAAGGCTCATCACAACTTGGGGGGATCCACTTGTCAACACATGACAAGGATCTCGCACATCCAAGGCTTATCATCCATGACCACCCTCTTTAGGAAGGGTCACATATGTCAATCCAAGTTGCTCTCTAAAAACCAAGAATTTTCCTTTCGGCGAAGGCTTGGTAAGAATGTCGGTAATCTGGTCATCAGTCGCTATATGATGAAGTTTTACTGCTTCTCTTTGCACCATATCCTGAATATAGTGATATTTGATCTCAATGTGTTTGGACTTGTCATGGAACACAGGATTTTCAGCAAGTCAAATTTCACTCTTATTGTCACAATAAATTACTGTACTATCCAATACCTGCTCAAACAACTCTCCAAAGAGCTTCCTTAGCCATAATGCCTCACAACTAGCCATGCTAGCAGCAATGTATTATGTTTCAATCGTGCTAAGGGCAACAAACTTGTACTTTATGCTCATCCAAGATATCATGGCAAATCCTAAGCTGAAGCAGCACCTTGATGTGCTCTTTCTGTCAGTAGAGTTACCAGCCCAATCAGCATCAGAGTATCCATGTAGCCTTACGTCTTTGGCAGTATATCTCAATCCAAGATTAATGGTCCCACGCAGGTACCTCAACACATGCTTTGCAGCAACCCAGCGTGCATGAGCAAGCTTAATCATGTATTGACTCAGAGTATTCACTGCAAAGCATATATTTGGTCTAGTGCTCACTATGAATATCAGTGTCTCAATCAGTTAACGGTGCTTAGAAGGATTAGCCAAATCAGGTCTTGCAACTTTACCACAAAGCTTCTTGAAATTCATTTCCATTGGAGTATTCATGGACTTACACTCAGTCATGCCAAACCTTTTTAGTAGTTTGACAACATATTTTCCTTGAGAAAGGAAAATCTCACCAGATTTTTGCCATACGTCCAAGCCCAGAAAGTAGTGCATCAAACCAAGATCTTTCATTTCAAATTCAGAAGCTAACTCCCTCTTACACTGGAGAATAAGAGGTTCACTACCAGTCAAAAACAAATCATCAACATACAATACCAAAATCAAAAGCATACCTTGGACTGTCTTAAAGTAAAGATTTGGATTTGCATTGTTTCTGGTAAAACCAAGCTTCATCAAGAAGTTATCTATGCGAGCATACCAAGCTCTTGGAGCTTGCTTCAAACCATAGAGGGTTTTCTTCAGCCTACACGCATGAGTTTTTGGATCATGTACTTCAAAGCCTTATGGTTGCTCCACAAATACTTCTTCTTTAAAGAAGCCATGAAAAAAACCGGTCTTCACATCAATTTGGTGAAGAGACCATCCTTGGCTAGCAACTAGAGCTACAATAGATCAGATGATGATTTAATGGGCAACAAGTGCAAAAATTTCGTCATAGTTTATTCCCACTTTCTACGAGAAACCTCTAGCCACAAATCTAGCTTTATATTTTTCAATCCTACCATCAACACCATGTTTAATTTTATACAACCATTTAGAATATACAACAGATTTATCTTGAGTTCTTGGAACCACTTCACATACATCAATATGAATGAGGGATTCATATTCTTCAGCCATTACATCTTTCCACACTTGGGCCTTTACAGCTTCTTCAAAAGTGCACAGTTGAGCTTGAATAATGTTGCTCATGGCTACAACATATCCTTGGAACTGACAAGGTTTCTTGCTTTCTTTGAAAGTTCCTCTAGGGGCAGCATGTTTATCAACATCTTGAAGAGTGTCACGAAGCCATTAAGGTCTATTTTTAGAAGAAGGATCACATAGAGGATCCAAAGGATCCATGGGTTCATCAGCGAGATCAGTATTAGCTTCAGGATCTTCTTGTATTTCAAATACATAATCTTGACTATCAGCATTAGCAGGAAGAAGAGGAGTGTCTCTTAGTTTTCCAAGAGCTGCATCTCAATCAAATGTTACATCCCTACTAAATTCTATATTTCTATGACTAGGTATGAATATTCGATAAGCTTTAGAATTCTCATAATAACCAATAAACGTACCTTTCCTACTTGAAGCTTCCAACTTGTTCCTTTTCTCTTTTGGGACATGGAAGTAGACAGGACACCTAAAGATCCTCAGGTGCCCAACTTCGAGCTTCTCGCCAGTGACGACTTCTTCAAGAGTCTTGTTGTTTAGGGCACAATAAGGAGATCTATTTTAGACATAAAAAGTTGTGTTTGTAGCTTCTCCTCGTAGAAACTTTGACAATTTCTGATCATGCAACATAGCTTTGATTGTTTCCATAATAGTTCTATTATTTCTCTCGGCCACACCATTTTGTTTTGGGTTATATGGTACAATGGTCTCTTTTCTAATTCTAGCTTCTTTGCAAAAGTCAATGAAATCACTGGAAGTGGACTCTCCTCCATTGTCAAATCTAAAAATTTTGGTTTGCTTTCTAGTTTGTTTTTCTACTAGATCTTTGTAATCTTTGAACATGTTAAAAGCTTGACTTTTATTTTTCAGAAAATAAATCCATGTTTTGCAAGGAAAATCATCCACAAAGATAATATAATACAAGTAACCACCAAGAGAAGTTATAGGCATTGGTCCACATAAATCAAAATGTACAAGATGCAATACCTGACTGGTTCTACTTTTGCTTGAAGGGAATGGTCCCTTCACTTGCTTTCCGCTTGCACATCCTTGGCAAACACCATCATGATCAGATCTGATTTCCAGCATTTTGGAAACCATCTTTCTCACATGAGGTAATGCTTTGTAGTGCAAGTGAGCGAACCTTCGGTGCCAAAGTTCACTTTGATGATTGATGTCATGGATTAGTGCATGAATAGGTCTTCCATTGATTTTGTATAGACCTTCACATCTAGATCCCAGAGTGAGGGCATCTCTCATGTTGGATCTCGATGGCCAAGTCAGAACTTTACCATTTATGAAAGAAACATTCATTCCTTTATCTTCTAAAGTTGATATGGACACAAGATTCTTCTTTAAACCAAGTACATATACATATAAAATTTCTTGAAGAGTCAAAGTTTTACCTTGATCTAGATGGAAAAAAACGGAACCAGATCCCTTTATGGGATATGTAGAGTTATCTTCAAGGATGATCTTCAAATCTATCTCCCTCTCAACCATATTAGAGAGTACTTCTTTGTAACCAATAAAGTGCCTTGAAGCACCACTATCAACTAACCATCTATCACAAGAATCTGCAAGAGATGAACTAGAAAGAGTAGAAGCAAGAAAATACTCACATTGAGTCTCAGCTACGTTATTATTATACCTTTGGTTCCTTCAGGAACGATAGTTTTCTCTACGAGCAGAAGGAGATTCTCTTCTTTTGTAATCAGATTTGTCATGATTGCGACAGTAGTAGCATTGGACTTTTGATAAGTCTTTGGTCCATTAAGAGGAGTTGTTGGGAGCAAACTTTCTCGAATAGTGCATTCCTCTTCTTCCTTTCTTCTTCTTGCCTTGTAGAGCAAAGGCAGTAGGTTCTCCCAGTCCCTCCTCATGCTTGGGAATTCTCTCTCTAGATATCATTTTGGCTTCTTCTTGACTGCACTTTCCCAAGAGCTCATCAAATGTAGGAAACTTGTCATTATTACTGATGGTAGTAATAAAGGTTTCCTAAGAAGAAGGAAGACCTCCAAGCATAATCAGTACCAATTCTTTATCGGAAACAACTTCACCAGAAGTTGATAGCTAACCTTTGATTTTTGATATCCTCATGAAGTATGCTTGAACGGTTTCTCCTTTGTTCATATTAACATTCCTTGAGTTGATTCCTAAGAGCAAGAATTTGACTCAAATTGTTCACTTGATACATTCCAATCAACTTCTATTTTGTCACACATTTTGTAACAGCCCTGGTTGAAAATCCATGTAAATATATAAATATAAGACCACGGTCATGGGACACGTATTTCAAGCTGAATGGTGGGCAAAAACATCCTAGTTGGATGTCACTTCGGTTTATTATGACTAAGGAAATTGGCAAAGGCAATCGCATAGGTTTTGGAAAGGCATGAGGCATCTATTGGCATTTTATTTATGAAAATAAAGGAAATTAGAAGAAAAGGAAGGTGAAAGGTCACAGATTGCATGTGAAGAGGAAATTGAAGGAAAAAAATGGAAATGAAGAAAATAGAGGCCTCATTGATAAAAAGGCTTATGAGGATCAGTTGGCAAGCTTTTCTTGACAGGTTTTGGTGGAGCTCTCTTCTATTCTCTCTCTCTCTCTCATACTCTTGGATACTTGAGTTTTCTTGGAGCATTGTTGGAGGAGTGTGGCATACTTGGAATTTGGAGCAAGAAGGCAAAGGAAGAGCAGCTACAGTGGGTTTTGCTTGCAGGTACCGAGTTGCAAGTATGATTTTGTTAGTTTTGGCATGCATGGCATATGCATGTGGTTTATTGGTCATGATCTTTCATTGGCATGGAGAATTGTCTAGATTGACAGTGGATTTACCTAGCCTTGCCATTTCCTAGATAGCCATGTTGTTGTGGGTTTTACTTCTGTTTTTTGGATGGTTCTCATATTCCTCTGCTTGTGGGTGGAGTTATTAGTTCCTGGAGACTTGGTTGGACAAAGTTACAAACGCTCTGGAAGCCCTATAACGGCTTGGGCTGAGTTACTAGTCCTGGAGCCTTGGTTAGACAAATGCTCTGGAAGCCATGTAACGGCTTGGGTTTTGTTACTAGTCTCGGAGCCTTGGCTAGACAAACACTCTGGAACCCTGTAATAGTTTGGGTTGATTTATTAGTCATGGAGCCTTGGTTGGACAAACGCTCAAGTGCCCTTGGTGGGTTGAGTTACTAGTCTTGGATCCTTGGTTGGACAAATGCTCTAGAGCCCAGCAGCAGTTGTGGTTGAGTTACTAGTCCTGGAGCCTTGGTTGGACAAATGCTCTGGAGCCCGACAGTAGTCGTGGGTTGAGTTACTAGTCCTGGAGCCTCGTTTCAAACAAATGCTCTGGAGCCCTAGACAGCTTGGGTAGAGACCACTCTGGAGATGGTTAGTGATGTCCAACCGTGAGGTGGAATCACTAGTTGAGGATTGTGGTAAAGCTTGGTTTCTATTGATGAAGGTGAGGTGGTTTAGCCTCGGGATGCCCCGGTTGGTTCTTTTGGTTTGAGTCCCACATTCATGCTTGGAATATGACACGAGGGTGATTGGCTGAAGAGAGATTTGGCTCAGCCAATCTATGGTCAGGTGGAACGTGGTAGTCCTATACCGGGTTGGCTTTTGCATTCATTAATAAGAGGTTCTTTCTTTGGTATCTTATGTGTAAATGTATTGGTTTATATGTGGATTCTATGGGGCTACTTGTATGAGGCCATGGATAGGGCCAAAGAATCCATTTGCAACTATTATGATGATAAAGGAGATGGGGGGTTTGAGAAACAACAACTGATATGGGAAGTGATTGATGAGCGACGAAACAATACACTTTATCATCCCATTCATGTTGCAGGGATCTACTTAAACCCCGCATTTTCTTACTACTATAATTTCTTATTTGATGTTGAGGTCATGGATGGATTATTCACTTGTGTTCAGAAGATGGTGCCATCTCCAACAAAATGCACAGACATCTCCAAAGAAATGGAGATATATAAGATGGGGCACATTTAGCTTTGACATGGCTATTGTGGATAGGAAGACTAAAATGCCAGGTAAGCTTTAGTTTGTTTCAAATTTCATTGTCTCTTCATACTTTGCCTCAACTTTCAAATTTCAATTTTTTTCTTATATTTATTTTATTTGTTGTAGATGCATGGTGGAGAAGCTATGGTGGCAGAGTACCCAATATCCAAAGGTTTGCCTGCTCAGCGAAACATGTAGCTCCTCCAGATGCGAGCACAATTGGAGAGTATTTGAAAAAATACACACTAAGAAGCACAACAGGTTAAATAATAAAAAATTTCCAAGTAATTTTTTGAATTCATTAAATAATAAACAATATAATTTTTTATTTTAAATTTTTTATAATTATTATTTTATTATTTATAATTACGCCGAAGGCATTCTCTCTATGGCCTTTGATGTGCAAACATTGTTCACTTCCACAAATCAATGAACTTCAATTTCGTCCTCCTTCCACCTATTCAATTATAACACGTGGACGGTGATTTTATGGCGATTGCTTGTGTTAACACTGTCTGATTGCGATGCCGGCATGAATGCCAGGCACACCTGGGATCCATCACCTAGGTTCCTTCACCAAGGTTCCTTGTCCGTCAAGGGTGAGAACAAGAACGGCACGGGGGAAACGAGGAATAGATTAGCATTTAATCATTCTGGAGAGGTAGGGTCAAGCGGAGGTGGAGCGAATTTCTTCAAGCACTCGTTGGAAGCTGCGGGAGGTGTTGGCGTCACGGGTTCGAAACCGTTCCCTGTGAGCTCCTGTACCAGCTCTCGAAAGCACGATCGGTGAATGTGGTAAACCTTGGGAGCCGGGCGGGGCGTGGACTTCTTGGCTATCTTGGATGAGCCTTTGCTCACGCTCAGCCGTTCCGCCATTCTCAACCTATATGCCTGTGCTTTGTCTTCCAATTGCATAAGATTTTCCCGGGGAATCGAACCGTGTCCAACCTCTGTCGGCTCCGAATTAGAATTTGCTCGTCACACAGCTATGGCGGTGCGTTCATCCCATTCACTTCATAGTCAGAGGAGTACATCTGAATGACAATATTAGTTGGTGTATGTTGTTTCAGATACATCATCGAGAAGGGATGGTGTGTATCTTAAAATGTGGTCGTCAGAGCGTTCATGTCTCTTTTTTGTTTCCATTGGTACACAGCGCAAGTTCACAGAAAGTACTCACATCACAACAAACTAGAAAGGCAAGCTAAAGGTTCCCTCACCGGGGCTTTTCAGAATGAATTCGTACGTGAAATCGCTAGAGCCCCCAACAACGATGATGTGATTGTCGGATTTGGCTCCAGAGTGAAGTTTTCAAGGCATTGGCTTTGGTTTTCCTTTTCACCTTTCGGTGAAATTACTAGTATATTAATTTATGACCCTTGTACATGTATGAGTCCTAGTGCCTTAATGACATGATCTACGTCTACTACAATCTCTGATTGTGGGTGAGGCAACTTGAGAGAACACCTAATGTGGAGGTCATCCCATTGGATGGGGTTGACACCACTGTTGCATGGAGGGTTGAGGCCGAGAGGCCTATCATGAAGTCAATGCCTGATTGGTTATAAAAGGAGGTAGTGGAGGGGGTAGCAGTTGTTTAGGAGGAGGAGCAAGAGGATGAGGTGGCACCACCTACCATTGTCACCAGTAGAGGACGTGGTCTACCTCCTATAGCTCTTAGTTCTTCAGCTTCTAGGGCACAACAAAGTCCATTGCCAGCCCCAGGGCCTTCTTCATCTAGAGGGAAAGTTGTTATATTTTCTCACAAGAGGGGCAGAGAGAAATCAGTGGTACTAGTTACCTGGTTCATTTCATTGTATATGATATTATGACTCACGATATGAGATACATTATTATATTTTTGTTGATATTTTGAGGTTGAGTCAAAACTCAGGACTCAGTATTTAGGACATGATTCACTGTTATGTGTGATGTAGCATTACACAAATTACACATCTTATATATTAGTTCTTTTTTCATATTTATGTTTAATGCATTTATTTTATGTTGTGGATGCTTTAGATATTAAAAATAAATAAAAATAAAATTATTTTTTTTGCATTTGCCAATTTTTACCGATTTTTACAATTCTTCTGATTTCAGACCCTCGCCGATTTAATCCTGATCGCAATTATCGCAACATTGGTTCCAACACCCCTTACTACATGCCTAGCATCATTGCCAAACTCCACATGTAAATATGATCTTTCTCTATCAAATTTTTAAAGAGCTCTCGTGCTACTTTCACGTGGCATGATACACCACTATCCAAGTACCAAGCACTCTTGGTGGTGGTGCTAGTAGATAGCTAGGACACCAACAAGAAGTCCTTCTCGAACTTTGTTGCAAATTCATTAAGTTGTGTCTATGCTAATACTAATTTCTGTTGTGACTTCCCCTTCCCCTTCTTCTTCTCCGAACACTGTGATGCATAATGCCCATTCTTGTGGCAAATGAAGCACTCAATTTTACTCAAGTCCTTGCTCGATTGTGAGGTTGACCCCTCACCCTTACCCTTCTTGCCAGAACCCTTTCCTTTACGTTTCTTTTTCCAATTGATCAAGGCCAAGTTCTCCTCTCCATCTCTTTGCCTATTGGCCTTAAGACTCCTCTCAAGCCTCTTCCTAGATGCAATCATCCAAAAAGCTTCTCCCAATTGGGAAGATGCTCTTGAGCACAAATCCCCTTGACAAATGGTTCCCAAGACTTGGTGAACACATCCAGTGCCACATTAACCAATCATGTGCCCTTTATTTTCTCCCCAATGGCTGTAAGCTGATCACGTATTGTTAGAAAATCAGAAAGGCAGAAAGATTTTCTTATTCTTGATAATTACTTGTGATGTTTCTTGTTATTACAATTCTTTATATCTTCTTTCTTTTAGTTCATCAAGCAATTACGAAAGCAACAACACATAAAACAATAGACACCAGATGTAGGCACTATGCCAGGGCAAAACCCCCTCGAGGGGAAAACCCAATCAAGAAATTATTCCTTTCAATAGTATTCTTTGAGACTCTTCACCCTAGACCAAGACTAGACCTTCCCTCCACACCAAGTCAGCCTCCCAGAATTTTGACCCCTTTCCAGCAACTTCAACTAGGCAGTAGCTTCCGGCAACAATGAAAATTGGAAGACTTCGATCTCCCAATCTCGGGCACAAAACAAAGAGAGAGAGACACCAAAATTTCAATTTTTCCTTTCTCCTTAGACTTCCCCAAACTTGCACTTACTTCGGCTTCCCGGCAACAGACTTCGCACTTTTCCCAGCTACAAGAGATATTGAACTTCTTGTGAGAGAGTGATGCTCCAAATGACTTCGACTAGCTTGTATTTATAGGCTTCTTGTGGGTCGAACTAGGGTCCTTAGGCCAACTTGATCTCTCTTAGGCCGACTCAGTGTGGAGGATACATAAATTACATTTGACTCAATACTTAACCTTTTTACATGATTCAAAAGCCCAATAAGGGTCTCTTTAAAAGTACAATGACTCTATTGACTCATAATAAATCCTATAAGTCCTCAATGGAGACTTTGACGTAATACATGGTGACCCAAGCATGAAACCCATACTTTAATAAGTCACAATAGTAATCATAATAATAATTATTTTCTTTATATTTTTGACAAGTACATTACATGATGACTCAAATACATTAAATGAAGACCAAACCTAGTTACATTTTCCAACACTCCCTCTTAATTAGGGAGGTATTCATAATGTAAAATACAATGGGAGATCTCAAACTATATGAACCATGAAAAACTTTAAGCACCGCAATGCCATGGACTAGATTCCTGACCAGGTCAATCTATCCATTGGTCTCTTAACAATTTAGGCACTACAATGCCACGAACTAGATTCCTGACCAGGGCAATCTATCCAGGTGGGACTAAGATGGACTCAAGCTTTCAGCCCCTCTAGGTACCATCAGGCTTACTAGCTAAACATCACCCAAAATTCCAGGTGCGTGTCAGAGCCCAATGACCAATGCCACCTTTCCAACTTCAGGACATAGACATCAACACAAAGTGTCGGCCAGATGTCTTCCCAGGCAATGCTTCACTCACAAAGCCTCAACTCTCCTAAATCCAGCAGATCAAGGATAACCAATCTCTCCCAATCAAACTAATTGGTAACCAGCATGCTGTCAACACCTTCGAGAGATTCACCTGTACAGTCACAACCCCAATCAATAATATACTTTCACATGTACATAATCAAATAAAAACCTAGGGTCTGCCATACAACTTAATGTTGCTTCTCAACTTTGTAGGACTATCAACCCAATCTTTGACAAAAGATTCCTCAATCATACGCTTTTCCTACTTCTAAGTTCTCATGCAGCGACATATCCTCCGAAATTCATTCTTCAAGCAAAACCAAGCTATACCCTCCCTTTCAACCAGGGAGCATCTTATTATCCAAACTCCCTCTTAATCTTAGGGAGATCAACTTCTTATTTTCGACATCAGAGAACCATTCATGGCTTCCAACCATTTCATCAAGGTTATTATCATCTTCATCATGTTTATCACATTGAGCATCTTCATCAAATTGAAGATTGTGTACCAACACAAGTTAGTAGCAAGTACAACCAAAACTATAGAAGCATGAAGTTAGCCATATCAAAATCACGAAAGCATTTCAACTTTATACATATCAAATACCCAGACTTCCAAACAAGAGACATATACTCTTCAACAACTTGCTAGGGACTTTGTCATAAACCCTAGACTACTTCAAAACAACTTTCATTCCATCTAGGGTTTCAATGTTTCTTTCCAAACGTATGGCATTCCTTACTTCAACATATAGAAAACCCTAGAAACAAATCAAACAAATATAGATCTACAAAACATCTAACAACTTTTAGAATTCATATGTTAGATTACTAGAAAATGACTAAGCTTCCACTAGGGTTCGTTGCAAACCCTAGATTTTCGATCAACCATCAATCCCAACCAAAACTCAAATTTCAACAATCTTACACAAATCTCAAATTATCATACTGTCATCATACATTAGAGATTTTTACTTCTACTAAGATTCAACTACAAAACCCTAGAATTCCATTTCCACAATCTCAACAATAATTATATAAATAGATCTCATATTGTTATATCACACAATCTCGAGAATTTAATTCCTACTAGTGTTTAGCTACAAAACCCTAGATTTCTGAATATCATCATCCTAGAATCTCAGACAAGGACTTATATTAAATCCTAAGACTTATGACCATCAATAATCAGATCAACACACATATCTAGGAATTCATAAGCATATCATGTGTCTGACAACATTAATACATCTGACCTAGACCAAGCTAGGGTTTCAACCAAAAGGACATATCTATATATACCTAGGGATTCATCATCATGCAAAGGTATTTCATATCATGTGTCAGTCAAACCCAACTTCACAAAAATCAATAGAAGTTAGACATATAACAAGCTTGATTAGACTAGGATTTGATCAAACAAACACACACATACCAAGGAAATCATTTCTAAGACATTATAAGGGTCTTGCTTACTCATTCCACCAAACCCTAATGAGTTAGGGTTTCAACATAAGAACATAGCAAACCCAACATTACCAAAACTTCAAAGGGTCAGGATTTTAGACCTTATCATTCAACCCTAAGTTACGTTTTCCTGATCATACCGAAACGCCAAATATGACATTATCAATAGAAACTTCAAATAGCATTTTCTCAATAACCCTAAGCAGTTTAGGGTTTTAGTCATTCACATTAGCATTCCCTTGGGTTAGGGTTTTCTAGAATCTATCTAGGGTTCTACAAAATCAATTAAGAATATGAATGGGGTGGATACATTTATCAAAGTGATGAATCACCCAAAACAAGAATCACTATGATTCAATATAGCTAGACACAACAATTTTAGTAATAGATTGTCAAATGAATAAACAAAATAAATCAATGTTTAAAGCATACCTTTGTTCTTTGACAAACCTTGTCTTGAGAGGTCCTCTTTCATACTCCTTGAGAATATAACAGATGTCTTCCTAATCACGACAATAGAGGGATAATGGTGATTAGTATTAATATAATCAAAACTTTGTTGATCAGTGGTTGTCATTAATGTCAACCCAAGCAGCACCAGGGGCTACCTAGATCTTGCATGGGCATTTTGACTTGACAAATTACTCTATTCTGAGTCAAGGATCTTCTAGATGGATTCTACTCGTCAATATGTTTCCGTTGATATATGGCACGCCACGTAATTCTTCACGGTTTGAGAGATATTCGTGTTTGAAGTTAGTAACCCCAATTAGTGGGCTAAAACCCTATGGGGTTGTGGCATGGCACTCATAATTGGTTGTGGTCATTGAATAATCAATAATTAATAATAATAATAAAATTCCTAAAATCCCTCCAACGTTCACTTGTTGAGGACCCTCTCAACTCAAGACATTCATATAAATAGTGACCCTCATATCCTCCTCTAGTAGGGATTTTGTGGCTTCAAACAGGTCATCGTGGCATTTTCGCTATAACTTTTTTTTCTGCGAAGCTTCAAAAGCTAAAATTAAAACCCATTTGAGCCGAGATCTTGATGAACCTCGTGACCGAATTTCAGATCTTGGTTCGCTATATTTTCGGAAATATGATTTGACGAAATTAGGGTTTTTGCAGACTCTCCAATTCCATGTCAAATAGGTGATGTTGGGAAAATCGTCATAACTTTCTCTTTGAGCATTAGATTCAAATTTTGTAAATATTCATAGAAAGAGGACGGACTATAGTTTGTTGAGTAGCATTTTTAGGGTCGAAGGTCGCAACAGTGACACGTGGCACTTCGTACAAGTTCGCTCTACTGAACTGGTCTATAATCAAGTCATCATGGGAGATTGGGCATAACTCTTTCTTGAAGAACCCAATCTTGACCTGTGGGATTGGAAAGAGGACTCAAAAGGCTACCACAAGACAAAATTTTAGACCTTGGAGATCAGAAATTACATAGATACAACAGATTCAATATCGAGCTTCTAGAAGGTAAGGAAAAGCATGCATTCAAGGATCACTGTAGTAAGGACCACACATCAACAGTCAAGGGTAAGTTTCCTACAGCAAGGTATGTATGATTAGTGTTTACATTTGAATTTTGAGTATCATCTCTGACATATGTTTTTGTAGGACAACATAAGTATATACAGTGTCTCGGTTATATCTCTATGTCTCTATATGTCACAATTAGTTTTTCGGATGTCCTATTCTTGATACTACACATTTTATGCTACATATTCTTGATGCTACACCAAGTTTGCTAAATCTATATGATGTTGTAAGTTCATGTTACTTGTCTTGTCATAGTTGATAGAATGGTCTCTGTTGTTGTACTTAGAACTTGGTCCATCACAAGTCTAGGGTCTGTCATTAGTTTTTATTGTATATATCTTTAGGTCAGTTTTGGATATAGTCTTGCATAGAGTCCAGGCCTATATCAAGAGTGGGAGTCTTTGTCTACTGCTACAGCAAGTCAACAACAAAAGTGACAAGCACACTTCAGGTACGCATTGTAATTTTTAATTTGTATTTATTCATTATTATGCACTTACATGTGTTTTGCAGGTAGAGGTAAGTTGAAGGGTATTTTGTTTTGTTTTGGGATTGGTTTCACGGGACAAATTTTGCATGCAGGTAGAAGAAGATTCAAATACAACTTCAAGCAAGAATTCAAGAGCAAAAGTATCAAATCAAAGGAAGCATTGCAGCGGGACATCCTTTGAAGACATGACAGCGATCCGTATATTGTGAAGAAGTGTCAAGGCCAAGAGTCATCATAGTAAAGTTGTAAAAGAGTCATTTGTAAAAGTGTCATCATTGGAAGAGTCATTATTGTAAAAGAGTCAATCTGCCTCGAGTCGAAAAGGCATTATTGGGAGGTATAGGAGTCTTTGTTGGGAAGATGTCATGGTTGGGTTGCAGGTCATAGTGTGATTGGGTGTACGGTCAAAATCACTGTAAATCATATTGTATCATGGATCGTTGTCCCTGATACGAGAATCCACACTCTTGTCTCATTTCAGTCATTATAGGGTGGCAAGGAGGTGCTGCGCTGGTGCATGAAGTCACCCACAGGTTGGAGCCTGTGAACACTTCAAGATGGTAGGTTGGTCTAGGGTGTTGGGGCATCCATTCAGTTGATTACTGAAGAAACCAGGGCATTGGAGCGTCCTTCCAGTGGGAGCTGGAGAAGAATGCGTTTCTAGAATTATAAGAAGTTGTTGCTTTCATTTCAGTTGGGGCTAAAAATTAAAGAATTTATTAGAAAAGTGTTCGGTGGTTTTTTACCCGAGGGGGTTTTCCACCTAAAATTATTGTGCCTACTGTGTTCTTTTATTTACTATTATTATTGCATAAACATTAATAATAATTGAATATTAACTAATGCTCAAAAAGATTTAAAAGTGTTAATTGCCAAGGAATATTGAGTCACCCCCCCTCTCAGTATTTCCAACAAACTTAAACAAGTATGTGAAACCAAAAACTGAAAGGAGATAAGATACATATCTTTGGGAGTTGTTGGGGTATTGCCAAGGAATATTGAGTCACCCCCCCTCTCAGTATTTCCAACAAACTTAAACAAGTACGTAAAACCAAAAACTGAAAGGAGATAAGATACATATCTTTGGGAGTTGTTGGGGTCTCCCCTAAAGCTTGAGCGATACCTATACACTTATAAAACAAAAGAAGAGTCTTTTTCAAACATGTTAAAAACTATAAATTCTAAACATCAGAAATACAAAACTAGAATATCTAAGACTAAAGGCAAAAGACTTAATAGTGTAAGTCCCTTATATCAGATTCTTCAGGTTTTTCTTTCTTTGGGTCTCCTTCTTCAGCAATGTTAGCATAATCTCTATCTCTCTTCTTATTCTTTGGATTGTCGAGACAGTCACTCTTATAGTGACCCTTCTTATGACATTGATAGCACTCTATCTTGGACATGTCAACTTTCTTCCTTGGTCCTTTTGATTTCCTTCCTTTGTGTTGAGCAATGTAGGCATTTGATACTCCTTCAGGATTGGCTAATGAGATCCTCAATTCTTCCTGACTGCAGGCAATCCATAGTTCTTCAAAAGTGGGAGCTTCCTTCCAACTATTAAGACCTGCAGCAAATGCACCCCAAGAGGGTGGCAAACCTAATAGGGCAGTGATCACGAGTTCTTTATCTAGAACAATTTCGTCAATGGCCAAAAGATCATCCCTTATTCTTGTTATCTTCACAAAGAAGGATGCCACTGTGTCTTCTTGAGTCATCTTTGTGGTCCTTAGCTCTATCTTTAGACTTGCTACTTGACCAATGTTCTTAATAGTAAATAACTTTGACAAGACTCCATACATTTCCTGAGCATGATCAATGTTAGCTATGAATGGGACAAGGTTGTCCTTTATTCCTTCTACCATCAAAGTCATGGCCACCAATTCTAATTCACTGAATTTAACTTTGTCATCATCACTGGAATCCTCGATAGGCTTCTTTACTTTTCCTTTGACCAAGTCTAGTATCTTGTTCTTTTCAAGGATTCGGTCAATCCTCTTCTTCCAAGATCTGTATTTTGACGCCCCTTCAAGTTTTTTCTCTCCCTTGATTGTGTTAGACATCTTCCTTGAATATAGTAGATTCCTTCATCGAGATAATCCCTTGAATGGTTCCTTGATCAAGTGCTTGAGGCTGCCTTTTTCTTCCTTCTTTACCCAAGCTCTGATACCATGTTAGAAAATCAAAAAGGCAGAAAGATTTTCTTATTCTTGATAATTACATGTGATGTTTCTTGTTATTACGATTTGTTATATCTTCTTTCTTTTAGTTCATCAAGCAATTACCAAAGCAGTTGCACATAAAACAATAGACACCAGATGTAGGCACTATGCCAGGGCAAAACCACCCTCGAGGGGAAAACTCAATCAAGAAATTCTTCTTTTCAATAGTATCCTTTGAGACTCTTTGTAATATACCTACGGGAAAATTAACAGTAAATATTCAAAGCAAAATAGACAAACACACCATAAAATCAAAACAAACAATCAGGCCACGAATTTGCATCCAAAACAGCTTGTATACTCAGTTTATTAATCGAAAGAGGTGTACAACAAGGTGTTGGAATGAGTGTACCTGGGCTTGCTCTAAGCAAGCTAGCAAAAGCCCGATGATCAATGAATCACCCTCCTCCAACCTGCTATAAATTTGGCCCAAGTGTTGCATTGTAAATGCCTAGAAATGGTGTTGCTTACTGAACTGATCTGCTGCTAGAGCCCTCTCTGATGCTCAGAACATTCCGAGAAATTAATCATGGCCTCTACTCAAGAAACCCAGAATTATCCACGAAGGGTTTGGCCAAAGCTTGACCCCGGAATTTTGACCCTCTTGGGCTTGGTTTGGCTCTTTGTTGGGTAAATCGACCCACCTAAAGATTTTGCTGCAAAAAATGCCTACAAACCGTATTAGAAGGCTCCCCAAGACTTCCCTTCTGATTTCCTCCACAAACTCCTCTATCTCACAACTTCTCGGAGTGCCTCTAGCTATGACTGTGCAATCCCTGCGTTGTTGTAACTCGATTCACTGTTGCAGATACGACTTGGAATGAAGTAGAACTCCCTCCTAGGGTTGGCACTTGAAGTCTATCAAAGCAAAAACTGGGATTTCTACTTGGAAACACCCGGTGTGATGAATAGCACACGCAGACTTGGCTCACTGCCCAAGCATGCTCTTGTCAAAAGACAAATTCTGAAAATGATTGATGATGAGCAAAATGAGAGCCCCTCCTTCCTTTTGTCAATCTGCCTTGAAGGCTGGCCATGTGGGCCCACATCGAATTTTTCTCGCCTATTTCGCACCAATGAGAGCGTATTCTCCATGTGGACTGAAATTCCTTTGTGGTGGCCCCCACACTCCACCAAAGCCGCAATCTTTCCATCGAACTCTAATGTTGGGGTCCTTCTTATTACCCACCACCTTGTGGGTGATATCCCCAGGAGAAATTTTTCTCCATGATAAGCCTCAGCCAGCAGCCCCTTCATGCCTTCTACTAGCTCATTGTGCCTTTTCTCTACCACCAGAGCCAGCCATGTGGTTCCTCACCCACTTGTACTGATCGTATGTTTGAAGGTGGGCCTCCCAAATCGAAAGGTATGTCTTGTCATTTGATAATTGATTATTGAGTTTACTTAACATTGATACCTCTGGGTATGGATTGATAGTGGGGTTTGGCGGAAAGAGTGGGCCTAGTTTGTACTCTTTTCTCCTTGATATCTTTTGGTTGTTACCCTTGGATCTTAGTCTCATGGGATCCCCTTTATTGGCCATTTGGTTCTAGGGTTGTACTACTTGTGAAACCCCGACCTTGGGTGTGTGGTCTCGCTCCTTTACCCGCACATACTACTTTTCCACTCACTATACCCCCATTCATCATTTCTACCACCTAGGTCCACATTTCCATTCTGGGTCCACATAGGGCTAGCCTCCCTATCCCCTTTGCCCCCACCTTGCATTAGGTCTAGAATGATGCACCGGAGGTTGAAGCAACTATGCAAAAGCCGACACATGAGCTCTACCCCATCCATGGCCATCACCCTGGTTCCATTGGCCCTAGATGAGCCTCCTCTATCATTCAAGAACCCATGATTGTCCCAACCCCTAGAGCGCAATGAACCGCCCTTCCTCAAAAGGGGTAATCACTGCTATATTATACACATCATGCTCTTGTCCTTTGAGCCCCGAGCAATTAATTAAAGAAAATTCATAAAAGGTAAAAGGCATATAAGGGGTGGAAAAATCAAGGTCGGGGCACCTCATGTACCGCGACTACTCCCTCCTATACATTATATACCCAAGTGTGGGCTTCCCCTTATCTAGCTACCCCTATGCCCCATTATGTGGCCCACGGTTGCCCCTCTCATTCCCTATTCCATCTCACCTATTTGTCACTTACCACCCCCATTAGAAGGGTGTACCTTGGACATACTATCCCCTCTAAGGGCTTAAACCACCTAATAAGGTACTTGGCTAACTCCCTTTGGAGTTTGGAGGCACTAGCACATGCCAAAGTCCACTATGGAAGGGCATGTCATTATGAAGTGCCTATTTTGTTATCCATGGTTTGTAAGCTCTTTTATCCGATTATTCTAATGGTTGATTGTACTGGAAGCCTAGGGGACGCATTGGATCTTATGCAGGATTGCAGGTGGTTTCCATTTCGGTTTGGCTTCCCTATATGGGATCCTCACCCCCAGGTGTGCATAGAGATCCATGGGTCTCCACGGCAGCAGACCGCACTCCATGGATGTTCAGAGACTACTAGCGATCCACTTTTGGGACAATGGTGACAAGATAGGTACACTATGCCCAGCAGGCCCCCACAAGAGCCCCACACTCCTGGCAGATGCAACAGCTCTTGTACGATGTCATGGAAACATTCATTCCACCACTTGGACCATTGCCGAGGATCTACAAGCATCTCTAATCCATATGGAGACCCATGGGGTCATTGATGTGCCCTCAGACCCACTAAGAGCACCACAAGCCTACTACTTGGAGAACAAGGGGCCACCCCCTTGTCCATCATATTTCGAGGAATTTATTCCTCAATGTGGCACTTCAAGATGTTTTTGAGCCTTTCGAGGGCCCTACGACATGCATACATCATTATTTGGCCCCTTGTGAGGCTTGTTTTTACATTATGAGCTAGTATGGTGGGCTTGTCACCATTAGGAGTTATTATTTGCACATTATTTTATCTTTAGGGGCCCATAGGCTAATTCGAACTCATTAGGAGGCTATATATTGATGTTATATACATTCATTTGTATCATCGTTGGACTTGGGATCTCTCTCATCATATAGAATTTTCGCGCTTTCTTCTTGGTGGATATTTTTGGAGATGGATGAGAATTTTGATGTATGGATTTTGGTTATTTCTCTTGTCTTGGAGCTTTATTGAGCAAATGAAATGTTGGTTGGATATACACTATAACGTTGTAAGTAAATTTTGATGCTATTATTCTTGTTGTTGCATACTACTAAAACTAGGGCTAGTTGTTGCATTATTGAAATGTGGAATTGAGCATGTTTTAGCTAATTTAATGTATGGGCCAATGTTATGTGAATGAAATGTCCTAGAGATTTATTTATCTCAAGAAGCTTGCATCATTTGCTTTAAAGTATAAATGCTTAAAGGTCACTTTTCTTTTCCTTCTCTCAACATTGGATGAAGTTGACTTTCTGGGCCTCCTTGATCAAAGAAACCAAGTTCTTACTTATCATTATCCTTGACTCCATATCCCCAAGTGAACTAGGCATTGATCCCTCAAAAAGGGTGATCATTTTAACCCTCTTTTTACCATTTCCCCTTTTTCCCCAAGTCTAGCCCTAGTGGGTCACCTAGGGCATCAATTTCCCGGCAATTGGCCCAAGGAAAAATTTCGATCTCCTCTAGGCTACTGCACTGGTGGGTCCCCTCCCTCTCCTCCAAATTTGAGGCCATTCTGATGGTGGAATCTCCGGGAATCTCAAGCCCTAGCTCTAGGACCGAATTTTGCCTAGGCATCCCCAAGGCTAGACACTAATAGGATCAATTCAACCTTTTGAAGTAAATATTCTTGTTTGGTCCTTTCCCCTCACCTGTCCAGGATAGGAACATCATTGGTTGCTATATTCCATCCCCAAACCTGGGTTGGGTCCACTTGGCCCTGTGTGGTCCCACTTCTCAATAAAGACTATTTGTCAAAGACCATTTGGGAATCCAAGTTTCCAAGGATTATAGGGATTGAGAAACTCCTTTATAAGCCTATTCTTTCTCCCTCAACCCTCCAATCCTCACCCCTTACCCCTAGTGGACCAAGTCCCTTGCTTAAAGAGCAAGCAAGTTCCATTTTTCACTCCATCCTTGGGAAAGGGTTTTTAGGGTCACTTCTCACCTATCCATTGACATCTACTTTACAAAGTGATCCCTACACTACTGGAACTCCTCTCGTCAGTGAAAGTTTGTAAAGAGCAGGTAGACTTAGCTGTGGTGACAGTGGGCTAAGCCTCCACCGTTGCCCTTGACATAGCAGTTGCCCTCTTAGGAAGCCCTTTTAGGTCCCCCACTGGTTTGAGTGGTAACACTCTTCATGCCAAAAATCGAATGTGAGTCCCCTAAGACAATGTAATACACCAAAATTGAGCAAAATTCAATATTCACTTAGTGAAACACTAAGTAGGAATATCACAATCCTCCCCGCCAAAGCGTTGCTTGTCCTCAAGCAACTGCAAAGAAGGATGTTGTAGTCTTTGTTCCCCCTCCCAAGTGGCATCCTCTTCTGGTAGATTCCTCCATTGAATCAAAAACCCCCTGATGACCTTGTTACTTAGATGTCTCTCCCGGTTGGCCAAAATAGCCTATGGTTCCAACACCAGATGCCCTCATCGTCCATAAGGGGTTAACTCCGTAACAGTTGTGACTTGTTGTCCCAGTGCCTTCTTTAGGCAAGACACGTGAAAAACGTTGTGCACCCGGCTCCCCGGGGGTAGCTCCAGCTCATATGCTACCTCCCCCACCCTCTGAGTGACACGATAAGGCCCATAGAAGCGGGGTTTGAGCTTCTTGGCCCCCTTTTGCTTGAGCGTAGACTGTCTGTACGACTGGAGCCTCAAAAATACCAAGTCCCCAACTTCGAATTGCCTCTCAACTTTGCCCTTGTCTGCATAAATCTTCTGCTGATTTTGGGCCATTTGCAGGTTGTCCTTCAGAGCCCTCAAGATATCTTGGCTCTCCTGTATCCAGTCCTTGGCCCTTGGGGCCCTGCTGTCTCCAAACATAATGTCAGCGAAAGATAACACATCATAACCATACAAAGCTCAAAATGGCAACATACCTATAGACATGTGATGCGTAGTGTTGTAGCAGTATTCACCCAAGTGCAACCACCGTATCCACGCTCTCTGCTGCCCTGTCACATAGTTACGCAAGTAGCCCTCCAGCCACTTGTTAACTATCTTCGTCTGTCCGTCTATCTGAGGGTGGTAACTGGTACTCGAGGTGAGCTCAATGCCCACCAACCGGAATAGCTCCTACCAAAATCCACCCATGAACCTACTGTCCCGGTCACTGACAATGGTCTTCGGGAGACCATGTAGCCGAAACACCTCTCTGAAAACAATTCGGCCACCTGTGAGGCCGAGTACCAGGTTGGAATGGCGAAGAAGTGAGCGTACTTCGTCCAGAGGTCCACCACTACATAGATGTAGTCTTTCCCCTCTACTGTGGGCAGCCCGGTAATAAAATCCATCGATATGCGCTCCCATTTCCCCTCCAAAATGGGAAGCGGCTGCAACAAGTCCGTGGGGTGTGCCTGCTCTCTCTTGTTCCGTTGGCATGTGTCACACTCCTGGATATGCCTCAGAACATCATCCTTGAGGCCCTTCCATGCAAAGCACTCCCTGATGGTCTAATATGTCTTTGTGAACCCCTAATGCCCTGCTAATGGTGAATCATGAGCAGCCTGCAGAATCTTCTCCCTCAGCGAGGAGTTGGGTACCAAGTAAATATGGTCTTAGTAGTAGATCACCTCATTCATCACCCGATACTAATCATCCATCACCAACCCATCAAGGACCTCACATGCAAACTTTTCCTTGGAGTACTCCACTAGTAACTGTGCCCTCCAGTATGGGGCGATGCTCATCAAGGAAAGAGTGGCTAGCCTCCTAGACAATGCATCAACCACTACGTTGTGCTTCCCTTTGACATACTCAATGTCAAAGTCATACACCTGTAGTTTGCTCACCTACTTCCTCTCCTGTAGTTGTTTCTGCTCAAAACAAAACCCGAGGTTATTGTGATCAGTCTTGACCTTAAACCTGTTCCCCACCAAATACTGCCTGAACTTGGCCAATGCATGCATGATGGCCAGCATCTCCTTATCATAGATGGACTAAAGTAGCTCATGGGGCAGTAGCTTCTAGCTCTCAAACGCTATGGGGTGCCCCTTGCATCAATATGTCCCCCACACCCACTCTTGATGCATCACACTCCAACACTAAACTCTAAGTGAAGTCAAGAAGTGCCAACACCGGACAGCTACTCATGACCTCCTTGAGGTGATCAAATGCCTCCTGCATTGTAGTGGTCCACTCAAAGGCCCCCTTCTTTGTCAAATCTGTGAGGGGTGCAGCCAACTAGGAGAAGCCCTTCACGAACTTCTTGTATTAAGTGCAAATGCTCACGAACCCCCTCAACTCAGTCACATTCTAGGGCTCTAGTCAATCCCGGGTAGCCCTGATCTTCTCCTCATGTACTCTGACACCATCCTCCCTAATGATGTATTGTTGCTCCTCTAGAATGCGCAGTACTATCTCAAGGTGTTGCAAATGCTCTTCCCACATCTGGTTGTAAATCAATATGTCATCAAAGAACGCAAGCACAAACTTCCTCAACTACCCACGAAACACATTGTTCATGCATGACTGGAATGTCGCAAGAGCATTGGTTAATCTGAAGGGCATAATCAGGAACTCAAAGTGCCCATAATGGCACCGAAATGTTATCTTCGAAACATCTTGGTCCCTCACCCGCATCTGATGGTACCCTAACCGCAAATCAATCTTTGAGAAGAACTTAGCTCCCCTCAACTCATCCATCAGCGCATCTATACGAGGAATGGGATAGCGGTTCTTCATCATCTTCTTGTTGAGGGCCCTATAATCGATGCACATCTCTAAGGACCTGTCCTTCTTCACCAGCGCAACTAATGAAGCAAAAGGGCTGGAGTTGGGCCTGATGTGCCCAAGTGCCAATAGCTCATGGGTGGCCCTCTATCTCATCCCAATAAGCCTTGGGATGTTGATAAGGGGTAGTGATGACGACCTACACCCCTAGCTCCAACTCGGTAGTGTGCGCAAACCTCAGGTCAGGTGGTTGTCCCGATGGTATGTCCCCAAACACCATTGGATACCTGTCAAGAATAGCTTGTATCTCTAGACGTGGTGGCTTAGGCTTTCCCCTAGCCTCTGAGATTCTCAACTCCATAGCCCACTCAATGTCTCAAGTCAGCCTCCATCCTGTGGGTCGAAACAGCCTGTCATGGATATGAGTGCATCCCTTGAAGCAACACAGCCCTTGCCATCTGGCCCTACAAATTCCATCTCCAACTTCCTCCAGTATGTTGTGACTCTGCCCAGTGTATAAAGCCACAGGACTCCCAACACTACGTTTGTGTCTGGTACATCCACCACAAAGAAATGATCTGTCATGGAGTAGTTCCCCATGTTCACTGTCAAGGCTGGTACATAACGAGTGCACTGCATGGTTTTTCCCCAGGCACAAGAACTAAGAATCCCTCAAACTCCTTAGTTGTGATGCCCCTCCTCTGAACCAACTGAGCATCACTGAAATTGTGAGTAGCCCCACTGTCCACCAGACCTAAGACACACTTCTCTTGAACAGTGCCTCTAATCGTCATAGTTAAGAATTTGGGTACCCCACACAGTGATGCAAGGACCCCACACAATGATGCAAGGACCCCTCCAGTAGGAGTGAAGTAAACTCCCCCTGCTGGTGGTGGTGGTCCTCCCCCCTAAGGTGTTGCATTGTCCTCTCCACCCATCTCAAAATAGATCTCATCCTCTGCATCGTTGTCAGAGAAGACTTCATATAGTGTGCCTTGCCCGCTGCACACCTATGGCCTAGTGCCCACGATTCCTGATAAGTGAAGCACAGTTTCCTCCTCCTGAGGTCTCTCCAGGTCTCATCATCCAGCTTCCCACGTACCTAATTGGCTCCCGGTGGTGGAGCCCTAGTGTCCTTCCCCCGCTGTTGGAAGCCCTGTCTAGGGGGTAATGATGCCCATGCCCTAGGTAGGGCATCCTATAAATCTCTAGCTCTCCCAACCGCATCCTGGAATATAGTGGGCCTATTGGACCTCACTAACCCGTGCAATGGCTCTGCTAGCAAATCCACAAACATGAAGATCCTCCTAGACTCTAAGTCGTCAGGCACCATCAGAGACAATCACAAAAACTCTGAGATGTAGGCTTCTGCACTCCCGGTCTGCTTGAGCCTTGTTAGCTCCCCGAAATACTCCTCCAAATCCTTCCTCTCAAACTGCTCCAACACCCTCCTAGTGAAATCATCATAGGCACTCTCGGTCTGCTTGAGCCTTGTCAGCTCCCCGAAATACTCCTCCGGATCCTTCCTCTCAAACTGCTCCAACACCCTCCTAGTGAAATCATCATAGGCAATTACTCCCGCATGTCCCAACGTGGTCAATCCGTGGAACCACCAGTCGTGGGCTTCCCCTTCCAAATGCAATGTGGCAATGTTGATTGCCTCTCCTTCTGTCATTTGGTTCAGCTGGAAGTAAACATCCAGCTTTTCGACCCATGCCTTAGCCGAGCTCTTGGAGGACCCATCGAATGTTGGGAGAAATAACCTCCCCACCGTGCGTTGCAAATTTCTCTCCTGCATGTAACCTCCTCCAATTTGTCCCGTGGGCTTGTTGTTGTCCTTCAGCTGACAAAAATCTTTGAAAGTAATGGCCCTCCCAAAATCAAGCCCATAAGACTGATACTCCAGGAAATAGTCCCCATAAGGTGCCTCCTCCTGCTCTGGCTGCCCACTTGCTCCAAATTGTAAGAATGTAGGAATGGTGGATCTAGGGGGCGTATTCTAAATCAATGGCATGTTGGCCTGGAGAGATGCATGGTGATGTGAGGTGCCAAATCCTTCTCCATAGTGGAAATCCCCTTAGACTCCCATACCCTTGTTGCCAATGCCATTTCGCTGACCCATTCCTTCAATATTTCGATACAAATCCTACACTGCCTTCAATAGGAGTTGGGCAAACTCCTCCTCCTCCCTTTTGTCTCCTTCATTGTCCCCCATGTTGGTTTCTTCTACCTCCACTTCTATAGTCACAGGATCAAGGGTGATCTCTAACTGTCGTTCCTTGCTTCTATACCTCTGCCTCTGGTGTTAGATGATCCAAAATACAAAATTCATAGTTCACAAAGTTGGGATAGAATATTTAAATTATTTAGAATATTTAATTAAATATTGGAGACACTTAGAAATAGAATATTGTTGTAAAAGATATGACATCTAGAATAATGTCGTATCTTAGGCTCCAATTTAGGAGAAGAGTCAGTAGATTGGTTAGAATTGCATTTATTGTAAATGGACAATTGTTAATTTAATAAGTAGTCCATAACTAGAATAGGTTAGGAAATTAAGCTTATATATAGTTCATTCTCCTGATTGCAAGAGTGTTGCAGTGTGTGTGTAAACTCTTGCCAAATTATTATGTAATTTCTTTTCTGATTAATAAAATTGTGTCTCTGAGGACACTTCTACCATTATTGTGGTACTAGAGCTTCAATAATGCAGCTGATGTGAGGAGGAGATTCCAACTCTACAAGTTTTTGGAAAACTTCATTGAATTGATCAGCAAATGATTGGTATGAAAATTGTTTAGTTTTTGTTCAAAAGAAAAGAAATTTTATAATTTTATTGATTTTAGATTTTTAAATCTGAAAATCAATTTTTTTATTATTATCAAAATTTGCTCATGTGTCTTGAATTTATGTTATCTGCTCTGCTTCAACACGTTGTTTGGCCATGATAAGAACATTTCTCATGCTTTCAATAAGGTTGTAGGCAATGTCACCCAAGGCAACAATTCATTCAGCTCTTTGCAAAATTCTCATATTGCAAAGGGCTATGTTCTTGTGAAGGGCCAAACTGTGCTCAGTAGCAAAACGAGCAATGACCAAACATATAAATACAAAGCAAGTCTTAGATCCGCACGGGATTGTGTATTGTTATTGGTAGCAGTGGGGAATCAAGTCTGGTGCAAGCCTTAGATCTCTAAAACACTGAGGCTTGCTGGCAAAGCCCAATAACAAGTATTCTCCATGACACGGAAAAGAAAAAACAACAGAAAAAATCTTAAAACACTACCATAGCATCTCACATACTCTATATCAGGTGAAAGTATCCCAAATCAAGCAGCCATGAAGCCAGCGTGAGCCAACCAACAAGCAGCGTGGAAGTCGGCGTGAGCCAGCGAGCAAGCAGTGTGGAAGTCGGTGTGAGCTAGCCAGCGAGCAGCGTGAGCCAACCAGAAAGCAGTGTGGAAGCCAGCGAGACAGTGTGAGCCAGTTAACAAGCCAGCCTAAGCCAGCCAACAAGTAGTGTGGAATCTAGCGTGCAAAACCTGAATGTGTGGAAGTTGCTAGCCTGAAAGTCGATCAGAAAAATAGCAGAAACTGCGTGGTGGAAGTTGCGAGCCTGAAAGATTGGAAAAATAGCTTGGAGGATAAGTGAATGAATGCGTTCACTGTATTTTTGCTGTGCGTACATACTGTTTTTTGGTGCTGTGTGCTTTCACATTTCAAAAAGGAGATAAGCATTGGCTTTATAAATTACGTGTGTGCTTTCACATTTTAAAAAAGGAGATAAGCATTCACTTTATGAATTACCTCCATTCACTTTTTAATTCACATTTAAGATTTTCATAAAGTTCTTTTAAATGAATGAGTTTAAAAGAAATTAAAAAGGGATTAATGTTAATGGAGAGATAAGGATTTTTCTATTGTTTGTAATTTGTAATTTGGAGAGATAAGGAATTTTCTATTATTTGTAAAATAATATTTTTGGAGAAATAAGGTGTGAAGGGTTATTTGTAAATGTTTGGGGCAGTAATTTTTGGAGTAATAAGGAGATTTTATCTATAATTTTTTATTTGGAGAGATAAGTGTGGCATTGTAACTCAAAGTAATTTTTTTCTTTGAAGGGGGGTTAGAGTACATTTTTCATAAAACTTTGCAAGGATTGTAAATCAATCAAATTTTGAAAGATTTCATTGTAAAATTCTTAAGAGAAATTGACTAGAGCCAAGTGCAAAGCTCAGTCATTTTTCTCCTTCAACGACTATACGAGGGTCAAGGCCAAGCCCCGATAGATCGTTTTTGCGTGGGGTGTTTTGTGTGACGTGTTGCTCATCTTTCCTGTGCTTGATTCTTTTTGGTGCAAAGCTTCAAACCTATAATGTCCAAGTTAATTAATTGTTCTCTGATTTTGATAAGCTTGAAGGGGTAAAATCATACAAGACATGGAAATGTCTCATTGAAAGCACTCTAATATATAATGAATTGTAGCAAGACATATGTGATGGAGGCGTTAAGCCTAATAAACCTACAGATGTAAGTTCACTTGCAAAATGGGAAGTTAAAAATATCAAGGCACTAGCTCTTATAAAGTCTTCAGTTAATGATGAGATGTATATTCATATTGAAAACGCCTCAGATGCATGGACTGCTTTGCGTACTTTCAAAGATCTATTTGATACACAACCTGAATCAAAAAAGGTTGATCTACAACTTAAGTTGCTTCAACAAAAACTAACTGAAGGAGGAGATGTCCTTGAGTATATCTCCAGGCTTAAAAATATTAAGCAAGAAATAGTAAAAGCCGGATTTCCAACAGTAGATGACAATTTCATGACCACAATTCTAATTGCTGGATTGCCTTCTTCTTACACACATTTTTTGGAAACTCTACAAGTGACCGGAAAGTTAGATAAATTAAAGTTTGATGAGCTAAGTGAGATGTTGGCTCAACACGACAAAACTTTTGGGAAGAAGAAACAAGGGGAGGATGTTTTCTTCACAAAGGCCAGCACAAGTAAATCATCAACTGACAATTCTAGAGGAAGAGGACATTTCAATCAACATCCAGCAGCACATAGTGACAAGGTCGTGGAAGAAGCCAAAATAGAGAAAACTTTCAAAGAAGAGGAAACAATCAAGGCAGAGGAAACTTTCAAAACAGAGGCAACTTTCAAGGCTAAGGAAACAGTCAAGGAAGAGGTCAAAGTCAAGGCAGAGGGAAAACTCAAAGCAGAGGTCAAAGCAGAGGCAGAGGACAGTATCAAGGAAAAGGCAGAGACTTTAATCAAATCGTCTACAGAAGATGTAACAAAGTGGGCCATTTTGCAGAAGATTGTGGAACTTCCATTGATAAAATTCCAAAGTTATATCAAAACACAGCTCAATTTTCCACTAATCAAGATAATGATGGTTCGGAATATGTCTTCACATCAAGCCAAAGATCAGAATCATCAACATTAGTTTCCATTTTTTTCAAAGTGATTATGAAGATGCATGGATTTTCGATATAGGAGCAACTCAACACATGACTTTTCGACAAGACTTCTTTTGGAACTTCCAACCATGCCACCTTAGTTCAATCTTTCTTGCTGATGATACAAAACATACTCCTTATGGAAAAGGTGTCGTTAAAGTTTATCTTCCTGACATTGAAGAAAGATTGATTTCAAATGTATGGTATGTACCCACCTTTAAAAAGAATTTGTTGTCTTTAGTCTCGATCCGACAAGTTGAACATCAAGTGGTTTGGAGGATGGTCTAGTTAAAATTAATTCAATCAAACAGAACATGAAAACAGTGATGACAGGATATGAAGATGGAAAACTGTTACGAATGAAAGGAACAATTATTCCAAGGAATTTTGACTTTGCAGGGGCAGCAAGCACAAACATTTCACCTATCAAATTATGGCATGTGAGATATGGACATCTAAACTTTGACAATCTCTCTCAACTGCAAAAACAAGGAATGGTTAAGGGACTTCCTACCTTCAAGAAAGAAAATGCAAGATGTGAAGCTTGCATTTATGGAAAACAAAGTCGAGAAACTTTCCCGACAAGTTCATGGTGAGCAAACAAGCGTTTGCAATTAGTACACAGTGACATTTGTGGACCCTTGCAAGCTTCTCTAGGAGGTTGCAAATATTTCTTACTCTTTATTGATGATTTCAGCAAAATGACATGGGTTTACTTCTTGAAGCATAAGTCAGAGGCATTTGAAAAGTTTAAAACTTTTCGTCAACTTGTTGAAAATGAAGTCAAAGAAAAGATTGGCACTCTTAGAACTGACAATGGAGGAGAATTCACTTCAAATGAATTTCAAAGTTATTGCAGAGACAATGGGATCAAACGACATCTTACAAATGTCTACACTCCACAGCAAAATGGAGTAGTAGAAAGAATGAATCGCACTTTGTTAGGAATGGCGAGATCTATGTTAACTTTTAAAAAGTTAAGTCCTATTTATTGGGCAGAAGCAATCCATACAGTTGTTTACTTAAGGAACAAGTCTCCCACTGCTTCTTTGGATGGAATCACACCTTATGAAGCATGGTTTGGTTTCACACCTAAAGTTAAACACCTTAGAGTTTTTGGTTCTGTGTGTTATGCCTTAGTTCCAAAAGAAAAACGAACTAAGCTTGACTCACGAAGTTTGAAATGCACAATGATTGGATATTCGGATGAGAAGAAAGGGTACAAGCTTCTATCAAATGGGAAATTTATTGTCAGCAGAGATGTAATTTTTTATGAAACTGAGAGTAAGAGTGCTGAAGAAATAGAACATCTTCTTCAAAAATTGGAAACAAAAGGAGATAAAAGGAAAGGAAACATTCAAAGTCAACCAAATTCACAAAATTGGTATGAACTTGATTTTCCTTCCTCTGAAGATGATTCATCCAGTCCATCTACTTCACCAACACAGTCTGGGTCTTCTGGCAGTTCATCAGAATCTCCTAGTAGCAGTAGTTCTTTTGACAATGATTCTCCGCCCCCAGAATCTGCAGTTGATCAACATACCTCTGTTTACATTAATCCTCTTTATAATGATGGTGACTTTTCAGAATCTCAAACAAGTGAACATCAATTGCCAAAATGGGTTGTTCAACTTTTGAAAGATGTAAGGCCCAATGAGAAAAATAAAACAGGAACAAGGGGGTCAACCAGGAATGAAGGAAATTTTGCCTTGATCACGAATGATTTTACTGAACCCTCCACATACAAAGAGGCAATAAAATATAAAGAATGGCAACAAGCTATGATTGAAGAATATAAGGCAGATCAAGACAACAATACTTGGAAACTTGTTGATTGTCCTCAAAATGTTAAACCCATCGGATGTAAATGGGTTTACAGAATTAAGTACAACCAAAATGGAGAAATCGACAAGTACAAAGCTAGACTTATGGCTAAGGGTTTTGCACAACAAGAAGGCATTATGAGGAGACTTTTGCTCCTACAGCAAAATGGAACACCATCCGCTTAACACTCGCATTAGCAGCACAAAAAGGATGCAAAGTGCATTAGATTGATGTAAAGAATGCGTTCCTCAAGGAGATTTACAGAAGATGTATATATGACACAACCGCCGAGTTTTGAAATTGACGGGCAAGAACATAAAGTCTGTAAACTAATTAAAGCTTTATATGGGTTAAAACAAGCTCCACGTGCTTGATATGCCAAAATGGATGAATACCTTCAGAAATTTGGCTTTCAACGAAGTGAATCTGATGATACTTTGTATGTACGTCAACAGGGTCAAAATATGGTGATTCTTGTTATGTATGTAGATGATTTGATCATTACTGGAAACAATGATGATCATATTGTACAGGTGAAAAAGGAGTTACATGCAAGTTTTAAGATGACAGACTTGGGACTACTTCACTACTATCTTGGAGTTGAAGTATTCCAACGTCCACATCATATTTTCATTTCTCAGAGTAAGTATGCAGCAGAAGTTCTTCAGCGCTTCGGAACGCAGGATTGCAAACCCATTCTTACCCCCATGGAACAAAACTTGAAACTTTCAAAATTTGAAGGGGGAGAAAAGGTGGATAGCACTACTTATAGACAGTTGATTGGCAGCCTGATTGATCTGACAACGACTCAACCAAATCTATCTTATGCAGTTAGTATTTTTTCACGCTTTATGCAAGAACCACAAGACAGCCACTGGAATGCAGCCAAAAGGGTTCTACGATATATCCAAGGAACAAAAGATTTTGGTCTTCTTTACAAAAAGACTAAAAACTTTGTACTTGACGGATTTTCAGATGCCGACTTTGCTTGCAGTATTGATGATCGAGCATCCACCTCCGGTTATTTAATGAACATGGGGTCAGCTGCAGTATCTTGGAGTTGCAAGAAACAAGCTACAGTGGCCACTTCTTCAGCCGAAGCAGAATACATATCAACATGGGAAGCAGCATGTGAAATTGTTTGGTTGCGCAAAGTTTTGCAGGATTTGGGCATTCCTCAAGCAAAAGCTACATCATTATTCATCGACAGCCAGTCAGCCATAAAGCTTGCCAAGAATCCAGTTTTTCATTCCAAAACAAAACATGTGGACACCAAGTATCATCACATTAGATCGCTCATTGCCAAGGACGTCATCAAACCAATTTATTGTCCTTTGGAAGATCAGGTCTCCAATATTTTCACAAAACCACTTGGCAAGATCAAATTCACTAAGTTCAGAGATGAACTTGGTATCTGTTGTAATGTATCTTTGGATCATAGGGGGGAATGTTAGATGATCCAAAATACAAAATTCATAGTTCACAAAGTTAGGATAGAATATTTATTTATTTAGAATATTTAATTAAATATTGGAGACACTTAGAAATAGAATATTGTTGTAAAAGATATGACATCTAGAATAATGTCGTACCTTAGGCTCCAATTTAAGAGTAAAGTTAGTAGATTGGTTAGAATTGCATTTATTGTAAATGGGCACTTGTTAATTTAATAAGTAGTCCATAACTAAAATAGGTTAGGAAATTAAGCTTATATATAGTTCATTAACTTCATTCTCGTAATTGCAAGAGTGTTGGAGTGTGTGTAAACTCTTGCAAAATTATTATGTAATTTCTTTTCAGATTAATAAAATTGTGTCTGAGGACACTTCTGCCATTATCCGGTATGTCACATTCTGCCTATCCTCTGGTGTCATACACTGCGCTGCTCCCACATGTTGTGCCAAGTCTATAAGATCTGATACCACTGTAATATCCCTATGGGAAAATTAATAGTAAATATTCAAAGCAAAATAAACAAACACACCATAAAATCAGAACAAACAATCGAGGCACAAATTTGCATCGAAAACAACGTTGTATACTCATTTTATTGATGGAAAGAAGTGTATAATAAGGTGTTGGAATGAGTGCACCTAGGCTTGCTCTAAGCAAGCTAGCAAAATCCCAACATGATCAATGAATCACCCTCCTCCAATCTGTTGTAAATTCGGCCCAAGTGTTGCGTTGTAAATGCCTAAAAATGGTGCTGTTGTCTGGACTGATTTGCTGGTCAGAAAATTTCGGGACATTAATCTCGGCCTCTACTCAAGAGACCCAGAATAACCCACGAAGGGTTTGGCCAAAGCTTGACCCCAGAATTTTGACCATCTTGGGCTTGGCTAGCTCTCCTGCTGGGTAAATCGACCCACCTAAAGATTTTGTTGCTGAATGCTTCAAAAAATGCCTACAAACCCAGTTAGAAGGTCCCCAAGCCTTCCCTCCTGATTTCCTCCACAAACTCCCCTATCTCCACAACTTCTCGAAGTGCCTCTAGCTATGACTACACAGTCCCTGTGTTGTTGTAACTCGACCCTGTTGTTGTAACTCAACTCACTGTTGCTGGTACGACTTGGAATGAAGTAGAACTCCCTCCTAGGGCTAGCACTCAAAGTCTATTGAAGAAAGAACTGGGATTTCCACTCGGAAACACCCAGTGCGTTGAATAGCACATGCAGACTTGGCTCACTGCTCAAGCATGCTCTTGTCAAAAGACAAATTCTAAAAATGATTGATGATGAGCAAAATGAGCGCCCCTCCTTCCTTTGGTCCATCTGCCTCCAAGGCTGGCCATGTGGGCCCACATCGAATTCCCTCGCCTATTTCGCACCAATGAGAGCGTACTCTCCATGTGGACCGAAATTCCTTTGTGGTGGCCCCCACACTCCACCAAGGCCGCAATCTTTCCATCAAACTCTAATGTTGGGGTGCTTCTCATGCCAAAAATCGAATGTGGGTCCCTCCAGCCCACTTCTCCTAAGTGAAACAATGTAATATGCCAAAATTGAGCAAAATTCGATATTCACTTAGTGAAACACTAAGTAGGAATATCACACTCTTCACCCTAGACCAAGACCAACCTTCCCTCCACACCAAGTCAACCTCCCATAATTTTGACCCCTTTCCAGCAACTTCAAGTAGGCAGCAACTTCCAGCAACAGTGAAACTTGGAAGACTTTGATCTCCCAATCTCGGGCACGAAACAAAGAGAGAGAGGCACCAAAATTTCGATTTTTCCTTTCTCCTTAGACTTCCCCAAACTCGCACTTACTTCGGCTTCCTGGCAACAGACTTTGCACTTTTCCCAACTACAAGAGATATCGAACTTCTTGTGAGAGAGTGATGCTCCAAATGACTTCGACTAGCTTGTATTTATAGGCTTCTTGTGGGTCGAATTAGGGTCCTTAGGCCGACTTGGTGTGGAGGATACATAAATTACATTTGACTCAATACTTAACCTTTTTACATGATTCAAAAGCCCAAGAAGGGTCTCTTTAAAAGTACAATGACTCTATTGACTCAGAATAAATCCTAGAAGTCCTCAATGGGGACTTTGACCTAAAACATGGTGACCCAAGCATGAAACCCATGCTTTAATAAGTCACAATAATAATAATAATAATGATTATTTTCTTTATTCTTTTGACAAATACATTACATGATGACTCAAACACATTAAATGAAGACCGAATCTAGTTACATTTTCCAACACGTATATGGGTGATCTTCATGAGGTGTTGCTCTAGAATAAATCCACTAGAGCCTTGAAAAACCCCTAGTTGTTTTCTTTCCCGCTGAGTGAGGAATCAAGTGATCCTTCACAACATCCATAATGACTCATTGAGCTTTAATGTCATTCTTTTCAAGGGCTGCCAACAATGTTGCATTTGTTGGTGGCCTAATCTCCTTATCAACAATCTCCCAAATGTCAATCTCTTTCAGCAACAAGGTAACCATTGCCTTTCAGGGAAGGATGTTAGAAACCCAATCCAACCTGTGATCAACCTTGAGACTGGTTGCTGCCATTTCTAGGTCTAAACAAATAAGTTGTCATGTGTCAATTCCTTCTAGAACTCACACGAATTTACCACTGGTTTTCTACCATGCAAACTAGGAAATCAGCCACCCCCTATTCAAAGATGCTCTGATATCATGTTCATTTTCCAACCCCGGTAAATGACTAATTATTACCTAGTAAATTTTCCTTGCTAATTTAAATTAAATTTCAGCTTTACTAACTAAAAAGTACCACTGGGATTTTAACTGGAAAATAAAATTAATTTTCAGCAAAAGCAAAATAGCCAACTTTCACAAAAATATACAGAAATATTTGCCCTTCAAAATCTGTCTTTCATTCAATAAATATCCAAACATACAAGAGCTGCTTTACTAGGAAAATAACCTACTCAAAAAGCAATATTAGCTACAGCAAATTTCTAGGGACAAACGGGGCACCTGTACAAGTTGTACAACTACAACCCTCCCAAAGTTTCTGAATCACCCACAAACCTCTTGCTAAATGCTGATGTGACTCATATGGCCTGTATGACCTCTCTATGTTGCAGTATGGCCACACTGCTAATCAAACATGTGCCCTAGTCTGTTGTACAACAACCGTATGGCTTGACCTGCACCTCAACCTACTCAATCTACCCCTGTACAGTCATGGCATCCACACTTGGATGATTTCCCTTGCCACCACACACTGCTCTTGTCTCCTTTTGGCTGTTGCAAACTTGGATGAATGTCATTCTACACCCAGTCACTAAGATCTCACCGTCTCATTATGTCTTGTAATGTGTCTTCTCCCTTAACCTATCCTTCTTTTTATAAGTTTGAGTTATGACTAAATCCACAACTCTAATCTCCAAAGTGATTGATGGTTGAGATTAAATCTCAAATGCACTTGAGATCAATGGTTATTTATCTAATTCAGCAATGCATATAACCTTTGCATTTCATTAGAATAAACTCACTTTTCTCATAAAAATAAATTACTTTAACAATTAAAGTAATTGCTAAGGTTAAGAATCAATTAGACGACTTCCACACGTCTAGACACAGACCTATGCTAAAGTCCCTGTCTGAGCTACAAACATCACCATAAACAACACCCCAAGGACAGCATAAATGATGAAAGAATAGTGTCATCCAATTCAGTGCTCCATTAATATACATCAAGACAATTCCAGCAATAAGAGAGAGCATTAAAAATCTATAAGACATCCTCATCCACAAAACATTTCATTAATCCTCCAAAAGCATCTAGAGATATTCTACTAATCTCCAAGGGATTTCTTCCAAAATTCACCATACATCAAATGGAGAGAGTAAACCCTTATACAAAGTTTCAACTCTATGTCCTCAACAATAAAGAAGTATTTGTTTTCCTAAGTTCATTAGTTCTCCCAAGAATAACAAAAAAAAATCTTCTCAACAACTTCTTACTAAAAATAGCACTGAGTTGTTGATATTCACTTTCTTCTCCAAGGACAAATAATAAAATATCTAAGGAAAAAAATACAATAACATTCTCATGGAACCAACTCCATGAGGCAAAACAACGATAATAAACTAATGTTGGTTATGCCAACTGTCTTCTCCAAGGTGGTTAACCATGTCAACAAGCTCCAATGGGTGCTCTCAAGCTCCTTCGAGGTAGGTTGCTCCTCTAACAACCTCCATAAATGAACAAGAACCAATTCCCAATGGCACGTGTGGCCTGTTACGCACCATTTTGTGGGTGATATCCCTAGGAGAAAAAAAATTCTCCAAGATGGTCCTCAGCCGGTAGCCAGCAGCCCCTTGCAGCCACCAACTAGCTCGTTGTTCCATTTCTTCGTCACCTGAGCCAGCCATGTGGTTCCTCACCCATCCGCCAAAATCATATGTTTCAAGGTGGGCTTCTCGAACCTAAAGGTATGCCTTGTCATTTGGTAATTGAGTATTGTAGTTTGCTTATCATGGACACTTATGGGCATGGATTAATGGGGGGATTCAGTGGAAAGAATGGGCTAGGTCTGTGCTCTTGTCCCCTAGACCCTTTTTGGATGTTAACCTTGGATTCTAGTCCTATGGGATCTCTTTTACTGACCCTTTTGACTTAGGGATGGTACTTCATGGAAAACCCTGATTTTGGTTGTGTGGTCCCGCTCCCTCATCCACATATATTGCCCCCTTGCCACTCATTATGACCCCATTCATCATTTCTCCCACCTGGGTCCACATTCCTCCACTGGGTCCACATAGGGTTAGCTCTCCCCTTCCCCTTGCCCACACCTTGGGTCAGGCCTGGAATGATGCCCCAGAGGTTGATGTAGCTAAAAAGAAAAGTAAAAGCATAATTGGCCACATTCAACAGAAAATGTACCACAAAATGCAAAAGATGGTCGGGACAAACACATTTAGCACGTGGGCAAAAGCCAATACATGAGCTCTACCCCATCTTCATGGCCATCACCCTGGTTCCTACAGGCCCTAGATGAGCCTCCTTTATCATTTAGGAACCCATGATTGTCCCAACCCCTGGTGGGCAATGAACCGCCCTACCTTAAAAGGGGTATCCACTACTATATCTCACACATCATGCTCTTACCCCTTGAGCCCCAAGCAATTAATTAAAGAAAAATCACAAAAAGGCAAAAGGCATATAAAGAAGGGTGGAAAAATCAAGGTCGAGGCACCTCATGTACCACAATTGCTCCCTCCTATACATTATATACCCAAGTGTGTGCTTCCCTTTTACTAACTACCCTTGTACCCCAGCATGTGGCTCAGGGTTGTCCCTTTTCACTCCATACTCCATTCATCCCTCTACCACATGCCACCACTTTTTGAAAGATGTACCTTGGACATATTGCCCCCTTTAGAAGTAGAAACCACCTAATGGGATACTTGGTTAACCCCATTTGGAACTTGGAGATATTAGCACCAAAGCCCATTATGGAAGGACATGCCATTATGAAGTTCCCACTTGTGGTCCATAGTTTGTAAGCCCTTTTACTCGATTTCCTTGATGACTTCTTGTACTGAAAACCTAAGGGACGCATTGGATCTTATGCAGGATTGCAGGTGGTCTCCATCTTGGGTTTGGTCTCCCTATACAGGGTCTTAAGCCTCCAGAGGGATACATTGGCACATGTAGGATGTGTGTTGAAAGCCATGGCCCTCCACAGCAGTTGAAAACACTCCATGGATCCCCAGAGATGTTCAAAGATTGCTCAAGATTCACCTATTGGAAGAGGAAGATGCACCTGGTTCACCTTTGCCCAGCCAACCCCACAAATGTACCATGCATTTGGCAGATGACCCAGGGCTTGTATGTTGATGTGGCATCACTGAACCCTTACAAATGGTCTACAGGAATATTTGACTTACTTGGAGACCCATGAGGTCACTTGTGTGCCCTCGCAGCCATTGGGAGCACCACAAGTTTATTATGTGGAGAACAAGGTGCAACCCCTTGTCCATTACTTTTGGAAATCCAACTCATCATTTTGGCACTTATGGACTTCAACAGGCCTCTTAGAGAGCCCAATGACATGCATTATTGATTATTCGACCTCTTGGGATGCTTATTATTTTATTTATGAGCTAGTTTAGTGGGCTTGTCACCAATAGATAGTTATTTGCACATTATTTTAGTTGATGAGCTAATGTAGGCTCAAATTAAGTAATTCAAACTCCTAATGAGTGTATAAATAGGAGCGACATGAATTCATTTGTATGACCACTTTGGATTGGATCATTCTTCTTTCTTGAGAATTTCACACTTCTTTTTTGGAGGATGAATTGGAGCATGGATGAATTTTGATGTTTGGATTTATCTTGGAGCTTCTTTATTGTCAAATTATTGATGGTTGGATATATTCTCTTACATGTAAGTACACACATTTAAAGTTATTCTTGTTTTACTTTGTCATATGCATTGGAATGGGATTCTTGCTATACTAGGGCTAATTGTTGCATTGCATAATTGCGAAATTGTGGAATTATTGTTTCTACATAGCATTTTTCAATGTATGGGCCATGTATGTTGAATGAAATCTCCTAGGGATAATTCTACCATTGAATTTATCTTGATAAGCCATCTCTTTTTGAAAAGCGAAGTATAAATCTTTGAGGTCACTTCTTCTTGCCCTAAAGGCCAAGTGAAGTAGTCCTTAAGGCCTCCTTGATCGAGAAACGAAGTCCTTTCTCATTATTCTCCTAGACTCCATTCTCCCCAAGGGATTAGGCATTGGTCTACCAATAGGTGGTCACTCGAAGAACCATTTTTCTTCACCTTTCCCTTTCTCTTCTAGGTCTAGCCAAGTTGGGTCACCTAGGGCATCACTTTCCCGACAAAGTAGCCATAGAAAAAGTTCGATCTCCTAGCCTCTACTGCGTTGGTGTGTCCTCAAGGCCTCCTCCAAATTTGAAGAAATTCTGACGATGGGATTGTCAAATATCCCAAGCCCTAGCTCTGAGATCAAACTTTGCCCTGGTGTTCCCTAGGCTAGTACCTCATAGGATCAATTTGACACATTTAAGTGGAAATTCATGTTTTGATCCTTTCCCCTTGCCTGTCTAGGTTAAGATCATCATTGGTTGCTAAACTCCCTGCCCTTAACCTAGGCTGGGTTCCACTTGGTCCCCTGTGGTCCCATTCCTTTGAAAAGTGAAGTCTTCAAGAGCCACTTGGGATACCAAGTTCAATAAGGATTTTAGGGATTGGGAAACTCCTTTAGAAGTCATATCCCCTCAACCTAGCCCTTAAATCCTCACCTCCTTCTCCTAGAAAGTTGCGTACCTTGCTTACAGAGCAAGCTCGCTCTATTCTTGACCTCCTTCTAGGAAAAGAATCACTAAGGTCACTTCACATCCATTTGTTCATTCATCCTTCACAAGTGACTTTCCATATACTAGGTCTCCTCCCATCGGTGAAAGTCTGTAAAGAGTAGGGAGTCTTAACTGAGGTGATAGTGGGCTAAGTCTCCATTGTTGCCCTTGATCGAGTAGTTGTCCCTTAAGGAATCCCTTTTAGCCCCCCTACTAGTTTGAGCGGTAGCATGGCCAAAATGTGACAAGGGATTTACAACGACATATTTGAGATTACATAGCTACCTTTGCATTTATCAAGAATTTTTATTAACCAATTTTCAAAAATGTCACGCCCACTTAGCATCTAATGGTGTTGAACTAGTAATCAGGGCATTGTCATAATCTAGCACCAAAAGTATCCTCTCGCATGTCATCCAAAAATAGTAAAAACACCAAGTGATAAGCAAGTACAAGTGACAAAGCTCCAAGCCAAAACGTTGGAAATTTAGTAGCCATGGTCAGTATTCTCATTAGCTAAATCAAAGGAGAAATTATGTATTTTCAATTTGTTCAAGTCGGCCTAAATTTGTTCAATTCGTCCCCTCCTAAGTCATGTCGGCCTGCCCAACAGACACGTCTTTTCACATTAGACGAACAACTACATATTGAGCTTATTGGCTCCCCTTCAAAGGCGAATTCAGATCATCTTATCTATCTTTGTTTTGGTAAGTTAATATCTTTGAGGAACGCTGCAAATCTGAGGCTCATTATCTCATGTGGAACATTGTAGATATGTGCCACTTATCTATTGTGGAACCTCGCAAACCTGTGGCACTTATCTACTATGGAACCTTGCGAACCTGTAGCACTTATCTACTATCAAACCTCACAGACCTGTGGCACTTATCTATTGTGGAATAGTGTGGACCTGTGGCACATTCTTCTATGGTATGTGAGCCTCTCTGAGGATGTATTTTTTGTGGTTCATGCAAGTTTATATGTGGCACTATTCTTTGTTCATGTGAGCCTCTCTGTGGATGTATTTTATGTGGTTCATGTGAGCTTATTTGTGGCACTATTGTCCTATGGTATGCAAGCTTCTATGTAGGTATGCGAGCTTCTCTATGGCACTACTACCGGTGAGCTTCTTTATGGCTCCTTATCTCTGTTGTAAAGCAAAGTTCAATGACTCTATGACTGAAAAAGAAGATGAAGCTTTGTCCATATGATATGTTATTTTAATTGATGTACAATTGATGAATTGAACTCTCTATCATAAGGAAAGATTGATGGGTTTTCCCCTTGTGGGTTTTGCCCTGGTTGCTAGCCTAATATTTGGTGTCTCTTGTCTCTTGTCTCATTGTTTATTGTGATCTCTACTGCTCTATTGTAGAAGTGAATGGTTTAAATTTTTCATGTGTAATTGCTTGATGATTGAAATACTCTTAAGAAGTGATATTGTATCATTACAAGTAGTTATCGGTTTGAAAATTGCTCTAGTCTTGATTGCTCTAGAAAATCAACACAAAATACATTGTCAAAGAGCATTAATGAATGTGCCAAAGATATCCAATGAATGCTCACCCACAATGAAGATGAATAAGAATCCCACATGTGTGCATGCATGCTAAAAATAGGCAAATTCTCTCACACGTTTCCAAATAAAAACTCCAAGTTGAAACCATTTTCCTCAATAAACGTGCAAATGGCTAAGTAAAAGGAGGAAGATGTCAACATATCAAATAATAACCCTCAATCCATGTTGGAAATATTGAGAGGGCAGTGAATAAGTATTTCACTTACAATTAGTTGTTTTTCTTTCACAAGGACGAAGGAAATTACAGAGTATCACAAGAATATTTCATTAAAAACCCATACCCAAGGATAGATCGGATGCTCCTTTTTATAGTTTATGGAGGGGATTCTAAGAGTGAGCCATTGGAGCACAGTTGCCTTGAACTTTTGACCTTTATTCAGAATGAAATCTAAAGATGGGGTTGTTAGGATTTAATTTCCTTTGACTTGAGAAGGGGCTTCTAAGGGCAAGCGATTTGCACATTTAGAAGAGGAAATATTCAAATATAAAATTTGAATCTTATATGTCTTAAAGCCCAAGCAAGGAGGCTGCTTGGCTTTTTGGTGTAAGGATTGGGTTTTAATTTGATGTAGGACACCCTTTGTAAGTGAAAGACAAGTTTGAAGTCTTCCACAAAAGATTGCTCCATGAATCGTGATGAAAAACCCTTGACATGATTTTAATAGCAAACTGACCAATGATGAAGTGCCATGTCACCACCCCTTGGGGTTTTCACTCGCTAACTAGGGTCTTCAACGTTAAACACACATAACTCTCAAACCGTCTCTTGGGGCGTGCCACATACCACTGAAACCATCTCGACGAGGAGAATCCAATGGCGAGAATTTCTGAGGCAAGCTTTGTGATCTGCTTCTTCAAAAACCCTCAACAAGTGCAAAGTACGTCCTTAGTCCAAAGAACCCAAACCCTAGAGCTAGGGTTTCCAGCCATCCTTCAATGGAACTTACAATTTGATATAGTTTAGACATATATTAAGAGCGTTCATTAACTATTGTTGGCATCAATGAAAACACCATTCAACAATCTCCCCCTTTGTCATTGATGGCAACACATACTCCTTCTGCAAGTACAACTCCCCTGACTTTATGCCTTGATCATTTTTTATTTATCTCCCCCTTTGACATCAATGGCAAAAGGTGACTCCCCCTAACAATTGCTGTGCTCCCCCTGACGAAATGCCTTCCTCTGTCATCCTGCAAGATACCTATCAACTTCAAAATGCCTTCCTTAGTGTTTGTTGCAATAAACAACATATCTCCCCCTGACATGCCATGATTCATATAGATTGCCACAACTAATTGTACCTATCAATATGGATCAACTTGCCTGCCAAATCTGCTACTCCACTAAAACTGCCCACGACACTTCATATCTGACAATTGTCAGCCTTTCAAAGATCGATCTTCAAGCATGCAATTGTTGCTACTTAGAGTCGCCCTCTTCAATATTTAGGGAGTCATCAATCTGACATGCCATGCTTCATACAGATTGCCACAACTAATTATACATGTCAATATGGATCAACTTGCCTGCCAAATCTGCTACTCCAGTAAAACTGCCCATGACACTTCTTCATATCTGTCAATTGCCAGCCTTTCAATGATCGATCTTAAAGCGTGCAATTGTTGTTGCTTAGACTCCCCCTCTTCAATATTCAGGGAGTCATCATGCTGAATTTTTCAAAATAATGTATGAACCAGCTCTTCGATCAGATCATCCTTAATCTTGTCATCATCTAATGTATTCGTTGATTCCTCGTGATCTTTTGCCTTCACAAAACCTGAAGGCATTACTGCTAAAACTTTCTCATTTGCTTGGTCTTCTTGTATCTATTTTCTTTTCATGTACCTAATATTTGGGTTGTCATTCATGGAAGATTCCATCTTGTACCTGCAATCTCGAGCTACGTGCCCATAGTTATGGCATTAGTAACATTCAATGTTGGGCCTGACTAATGGAGCATGACACGTACTTCCCACTATTAAAGTCATCGTGAAACTTGTCTTGTGATCTTGAAAACCTGCTTCTAGGGTCTTGATTCCATTGATAGTGTATTTGATAATTGTACATGTCATAAGCCTTACAATCCCTAGCCATATGTCCAAAGTTAGTACATGAAAAACAATAACCATTAAACAAATTAGCATACCTGGATGAATTATCTTGTCTGGATGATCTTTTGTATTCATTCTTTCTTGGAGGAGGTGCAACCTCTTGTTGATCCTTGTCTTTGAATCCTTCAGCATTAAGTCTTGGAGTCGCAACATTTTTAATCTTCTTTTGTCCTTCATTTTGATTTGGCCTTTGACTGCTGATGGGCTCATCCAATGCTCTAGAGTTGCTTGCAAAATTCTGTTGGACATTTTCTTCTTGTGCTTCCATACGTAGGTAGACTATCTCTGCTTCTAAATCTTCCCTTTGTTATTTTCTTCAAGTTCTCTTCTGAGTGAGTCTTCAATTTTTTTTGGCTTCTTCCAATTGTACTTTAAGGCTGATAATGGCTTCCTTTGATTCTTCATTTTTCTTGTTGAGGCTTCTGGCATGTTCTTTTGCTATCTTCAATTTGTCTTTGAGAGATTTGATGTTCCCTCTTTCAACTTGACAATTTGTCAATTGCCAGCCTTTCAATGATCGATCTTAAAGCGTGCAATTGTTGCTGCTTAGACTCCCCCTCTTCAATATTCTGGGAGTCATCACGCTGAATTTTTCAAAATAATGTACAAACCAGCTTTTCGATCAAATCATCCTTAATCTTGTCATCATCCAATGTATCTGTTGATTCCTCATGATCTTTTGCCTTTACAAAACCTGAAGGCATTACTGCTAAAACTTTCTCATTTGCTTGGTCTTCTTGCATCTATTTTCTTTTCATGTACCTAATATCAGGGTTGTCATTCATGGAAGATTCCATCTTGTACTTGCAATCTCGAGCTACGTGCCCATAGTTATGGGATTAGTAGCATTCAATGTTGGGCCTGAATAGTGGAGCATATGACACGTACTTCCCACTGTTAAAGTCATCGTGAAACTTGTCTCGTGATCTTGCAAACTTGCTTCTAGGGTTTTGATTCCGTTAATAATGTATTTGATAATTGTACTTGTCATAAGCCTTACAATCCCTAGCCATATGTCCAAAGTTAATACATGAAAAACAATAACCATTAAACAAATTAGCATACCTGGATGAATTATCTTGTCTCGATGATCTTTTGTATTCATTCTTTCTTGGAGGAGGTGCAACCTCTTGTTGATCCTTGTCGTTGAATCCTTTAGCATTAAGTCTTGGAGTCGCAACATTTTTAATCTTCTTTTGTCCTTCATTTTGATTTGGCCTTTGACTGCTGATGGGCTCATCCAATGCTCTAGAGTTGCTTGCAAAATTTTGTTGGACATTTTCTTCTTGTGCTTCCATACGTAGTAGACTATCTCTGCTTCTAAATCTTCCCTTACTTTGTTATTTTCTTCAAATTCTCTTCTGAGTGAGTCTTCAATTTTTTTGGCTTCTTCCAATTGTATTTTAAGGTTGATAATGGCTTCCTTTGATTCTTCATTTTTCTTATTGAGGCTTCTAGTATGTTCTTTTGCTATCTTCACTTTGTCTTTGAGAGATTTGACGTTTCCTCTTTCAACCTTAAGCTCTTTTATAACTCTAATCATTTCATTTTGAAATTCAATCTCACTCCTCTCTTCTTCATCTCCTTCTTCTTCTTCAAGAGCTTCCTTCTTGTTGTCCCTAGCCATGAATAGTACTCTTTCTGTATTTTCTTCGTCACTATCGCTTTCTTCTTTAGATGAGAAGTTGTCTTTTTTAGAGAATAAGCTTTTCTTAAAGCCTTTCCTTTTACCTTGCTTATTAAATCTTCATTGACTCTTCTTCTGTTAATTTTAGGTATGTTCTATGCTGATAACAAATTTACTTCAGTTTTCCATATTAGCTCAATATCAATTCCAGATTAGCAATCACATTTAGCGTGATAGTAAAATGCAAATAGAACAAAAACATAAATCGCAAAAGACAAGCCAAGACAAGAGGACACAAGATGTGGCGCTAGCCAGGGACAAACCCCAATGTGGGGAAACTGATCAATTCTTCTTCTATGTTCTTCAATAGTACAGCAAAGAGAGAGATAGTACATATACATCAGAAGTCAACATATTGACTTATCTAAATCAAAGCAGAGATCTTCTCTAAGAAGATAGCATATGGGGTAGTTGATTTGAGCTAAGTAGAAGGCATACTGGGTCCACTGATCCAAGGTGACTCCATCACCATGTTGCTCCTCATTGTGCTGCACTCAATCATCATGTTGCACTTGTCACTGTGCTACACCCAATCACTGATCTGCTTTCATCACTGTGCTGCACCCAATCACTGATCTGCTTTCATCACTGTACTGCACCAATCACTGAGTTGCATTCATCACTATGCTGCACCCAATCACTAACCTGCTTTCATCACTGTACTGCACCAATCACTGAGTTGCACCCAATGCTACATCCATCATGCTGCATCCATCATGACATCCAATATGTTGCAACCATCAGCCATTGCACTCACCAGTCTTAGCTACTTGCTATGGCTTACAGCTTAGCAGAGCAGCTAGACTCCTTCAACAGGTCTAGAGTGCAGTCTCCTAATAGTCACAAAATCTGCCCAGATTTGTCTGCAATTGTCCTCGAAGGGAAGGTTGTCTCCTTTACAAGACCGTCCTTCACTTGTCATCACAGGATATGGCATACAATCATAAACCCAAATACCATTGTAGTAAGAACATTATTCAACGCCAGGATATCTAATCAATCATCACTAAATCTCTGTCCATTCATTACTGCATGTATATATCTTACATGCCATACATCAAACTGAATATATCACTGTCATATGTTCACAAGATTTTACTGCTATGCTTTACTGTCATTAGCACATGAGTTACTATCACACAACACAGTCATAACCTTATACTGAAGATAGTTTCCCACACATGGTAATTTCTTTGCTTTACACTCCATTGACCAAGGGCTCTCTATACTAGCCCAACACAAACTGTCCATCCAAAACTTGGATTAGGGCTCTTACCTTGCACTCCTTCCTGTGCAATCCGTTGTCCCAAAACAGTGCTAAACACATGACTGGGCTTCCTCTATACAGCGTATAGGAGCCTTCTTCAACAGCGGATGTAAGGCAGCATCTAATCCTTCTTTTGTTGTGGAGTAAGGCCTGCGGTTAGGGCACACTTGGACAGTGACTAGGGCACAAACTGAACTGTGGATTTAGTCTCATACATCAACGTTTAGGGCCTGTCTTCCACGTCTAATTAGGCCTCATTGTTGGCTGCGGCTAGGGCATGTTGAGGCCTCCTTTATACACCATTCATCTACGTCTATAGGGCTACATTAGTCCTTCTATTCTCTATGGCTAGGTGTCTTTTCCTAGGACAACGTTTAGGGCTTTTAAGGACAGTGGCTTAGGGTCTCTTCTAGACTTGCGTTTAGGGCAGTTAGAACTTCTCCTTGCTGCGCTATAGAAGTCTCCTCCATGACTGCGTTTTAGGGCATCATCTCTATGATTGCATTTTAGGCCATCATCTCCATGACTGCATTTTAGGGCATCATCTCCATTAGGGCAACATTATCTTCTTAGGATCTCTCCTCCCACCAAAACCCAAGACAAGTGGAGAGAAAGAGATCACAAGAAGTGTGTGTTCAAATGACCTTCAAGGCACCTCTATTTATACTAAAACGTTGAGCACAAGTGGGGGCAATTTGGTTGCTGGTCGACCTTGACGAATTGTCCCATAACACAAATAAATTCATATCTCCATGAATACTTATCGGAATCGGATGACCTTTAGATCAATCCTGTACCTCTCAATGAGAGGAATCCAAGAAAAATATCAATTGCCAAAAATAGGATGACCCACATGGAGTTTGGCCCTAGTTGCCAATTTTAACATCTTCCCTTGCCAAGGTGCTTCATCTTCGTTACCCTAGTCCTTATGAGGCCATTTCGCTGCAAAGTGACCAATCTCACAACAATTGAAACAAATTAATGGAAGTTTACCATTGAACTTGTTCCTCTTTTCGTCTTTCTCGCGAAGTTTGCAATTTCTTCATCTGAAAATTCTTCTTCTTTGCAACAACTGGAGCTTGGTTTTGATTCTTGTTTGTTTTTCCCAGTCTTCTTGGATTTTGTGAATGTTGCTTCTCGGTTAGATGGACCATCCTCTTGTTCAATCATCATTTCATAAGTTGTAAGAATCCTGTGTAGCTCGTCCATGCTAAGGTTGTTTAAGTCTGATATATCTTCTAAGACATAAGCTTTAAGATTAAATCTTGTTGGAAGAGATCTCAGGCCCTTTCTTATAATAACCTTTTTATCAGTTGGTTCTCCCACTCCTTCCAAGGCATTTGTTACTTCATCCACTTGTTGAAAGAAAGTTGCAATGTTCTCGTCTTCCTTCATCTTCAGTTGTTCAAACTAAGCTCTGCAAATTTGAAATTTTGCTTCTTTGACCTTTGGGTCTCCTTCATATATGTTTTGAAGCTTACCCCAAAATTCCTTAGTTGTTTTACAGGACCTTTCGTATAATAACCTTTTTATCAGTTGGTTCTCCCAATCCTTCCAAGGCATTTGTTACTTCATCCACTTGTTGAAAGAAAGTTGCAATCTTCTCGTCTTCCTTCATCTTTAGTTGTTCAAACTTCAAACTGAGCTCTGCAAATTTGAAATTTTGCGTCTTTGACCTTTGAGTCTCCTTCATATATGTTTTGAAGCTTGCCCCAAAGTTCCTTAGTTGTTTTACATCCCAACACCTTAACATAGACCGATTGAGTGAGTCCACTCATAATGGCATTTTTGGCTTTGGAATCATATTCGACAAGTTTCCTACATTTTTCATCTATTGGAGAGGCTTTTGCATCATAGCCTTGTTCAACTATTTCCCAAATATCATATCCTTATGCAAGTATATATACCTGCATCCTTACATTTCATAGTGCATAGTTTTGCCCATCAAACAGAGAAATGCCATTCTTGGCGTACTCCATGATCTCCCTTTAGCAGTTAGACTGATTGTGCAAGTATATATACCTACATCCTTCCATTCCATAGTGCATAGTTTTGCCCATCAAATAGAGGAACTCCATTCTTGGTGTACTCCATGATCTCCCTTCAACGGTTAGATTGATTATATATGGACCTGCTCTGATTCCAATTGTTGGAAATACTACGAGGGGGTGAATCAGTATTTCACATCCAAATAGTTATTTTTCTTTCACATAGCGAAAGGAAATTACAAAGTATCACAAGAATATTTCGTTAAAAATCCATACCTAAGGATAGATCGAATGCTCTTTTTTATAGTTTATGGAGGGGCTTCTAAGAGTGAGTCATTGGAGGAGTTTTAGGGGCATGGTTGACTTGAACTTTTGACCTTTAGTTAGAATGAAATTCAAAGATGGGGCTTTTAGGCTTTAATTTCTTTTGACTTGAGAAGGGCTTTTAAGGGCAATCGATTTGCACATTTGGAGGAGGAAATATTCAAATATAAAATTTGAATCTTATATGTCTTAAAGCCCAAGCAAGGAGGTTGCTTGGCTTTTTGGTGTAAGGATTGGGTTTTAATTTGATGTAGGACATCCTTTGTAAGTGCAAGACAAGTTTGAAGCCTTCCACAAAAGATTGCTCCATAAATTGTGATGAAAAACCCTTGAGCCTATATTAATAGCAAACTAACTAATGATGAAGTGCCATGTCACCACCCTTTTGGGTTTTTACTCGAGAACTAGGGTCTTCAACTTTAAACACACATAAATCTCAAACTGAGAGGCCTCTCGAGGCGTGCCACATACCACCAGAACCAAATCGATGAGGAGAATCCAATGGCGAGGATTTCCAAGGCAAACTTTGTGATTTGCTTCTTCAAAAACCCTCAACAAGTGCGGAGTACGTCCTTAGTCTAGAGAACCCAAACCCTAGAGCTAGGGTTTCCAGCCATCCTCCAGTGGAGCTTCCAACTTGATGTAATTTAGACAAATATTAAGAGCTTTCATTAACTATTGTTGGCATCAATGACAACATCATTCAACAATCCATGTGCAAGGACTAGATACATGCCAACTAACTCAATGGAAGAGGGGATGGCCCCATCATCAAGCAATAGACTACAATGGAATATGAATATGCCTTCAAATGTGTCTCAATAAGGGGAACACTCCACATAGATCAATGCTCCATGTCATAATAAAGTTGTCCAAGTGTTAATAACCCCCAAATAGGCTACAGTACTCACAACATAGGCTCCACACAAGCTCAACCATGCCTAATAAAACCATTGAAGGACATGGAAACGCCAACACATGGAGCAATAATTAATCATCAAAGCTTAGGGAAATCTTTACATGATGGATTCCTTATCCCGAAATGCACCTACGTTTAATTAAAAATGTGGGCACATGCTAAGCAAAACCCTCCAATACCCCTCATATACCCCTCATATACTAGATGTGAACCTCCAACCACTAAAAACATGCCATGTCACCATGATGAACATATCCATCAATAATTACCAGTGTGTTACATCAACAAGAGCCATAACATCCCACATTGTCATCACCCAACCCCTTGGGGGACTAGAACCATCATACATATGTGCAAGGAGTAATACCATGATACTAAGATAAGTCATATAAGTAGCAAGCATCACCATCAACTATCCACTAGCATGTTTATTTGTCAAAAAAAAGATGTGCAACCATGAAGAGAGAACTAAGCCATGATAATCATAGAAATGGAAAAATGAGTCTCCTCCAATCCAATGTACTCAAGTACCCCAATTGAAGTACCATCCTCATAAAGCTATCATCCTGCAAATCCCTGTAATGTGTAATGAAAATCACATGTGTAATCCCTGTGCTATCTGAGGGGCAACACTAACTAGGTAGGTTAGAAATCAGACTAGGATTATCACCATGTGCCAAAGAATTTTAACACACCTGCCACAAATTTGTAAAGGCCATGTTCCTTTACACCTGATGCAAGTACTTTTGTGGTCTTCTTCATAACAACAAAAGAATTATCTCCTCCCTTAAACATTACATCCAAATGTGGACTTTGACTGGTTATTTCACTTATTGGAAGAATATTATTTTTCAAACTTGGAATATAAAGGATTGTCTTAAACATGAATGTCTTACTTCCTGATTCAAACTGAGCATTGCCTCTTCCTTCCACATACTGTGTTTTGTCATAACCCATAATGGTCATGGCTGATCTTGATTTCTCATCAACAAACCGATCAGATCTGCTAGTCGTGCTTTGAAGTACTAGACTTGCCTTATGTTTGGAAAGCAACAAAGGCCACAAATTCCTTTTCTTTTTCCTCCTCTACCACAAAATTATAAATGATGTAATGTGAGATGAGATAGATTGAAGAATGGTAAAAGTATTTGGTACATGGGTAACATACTTTGGGCTAACCCTGTAATGTAAGTGATACAGCATTATTAATATGTGGTGTTACTGTTTATTATTCCCTCCATTTCTTCTGCTCAATGTGTGTACATAGGTAAAGTCTGATACAGTATCAAAGCCTAAGTTTTAACTTTTAGGCTAAGTAACTCGCCTATTGGGAGGTCACGGGGTCAAATCTCCTCGATGCCCTTGGGGTTAGGCCCTGCTAGTTTGGCCAGCAGGTAGATCCCTCTGGATTGATCTACCTAGATTTTCCTTTCTTTTGAAGTCCCAAGGGATAGCTCAGTTGGTCAAGTTCCTGTTGCTGAGTACCTCGCCTCTTGAGAGGTCACGGTGTCAAATCTCTTTGACGCCCTTGGGGTTCGGCCCTGCTAGTTTTTCCAACAGGTAGATCCCTCTGGGTTGATCTACCTGGATTTTCCCGTGGATGTAACGGCCACTCAGTGTCCATGAACCACCCTTACAACAACAACAACTTCAATTTTTTGGCCTATAGAAGATTGTCAAAGTTAGTGAAGAAGAAAGGGTTTGGCCTGGAATCTGTGTTTAAAGGTAGACCTCTCAGGAAGGAGAAGACACTATTGGAAAGTGGAAGACAATTGAAATCAAGGCAAGTTTTAATTAATTAAATTTTTTAAGCTTTAAAAAAATTAAAAGATGTCAAAATTTGAAGGTTGTTTTTTTATTTGGTTTTGAAAGCCCACAAAGGTAGATCAATATGTCTCGGCTCTTCCACATTCAACAGAGAGTCACAGCACTGGGCACGGCGACAGATACAAACATTCCTGGCCAGAAAGCAAAATCGTAGAGATAGTGACTATATACCAGCAAATATAAACACGGAGGAAGATTATCAGCCCAGCTATGAATTTCATCAGGTAACATAATTGTGACATTGTTGTGGGTGATCTATCCATGGCATCTGTTAACTGGTTCTAAAAGAATCATGTCAGGGAGCACCAGGAGGGTCAGTGTTATCTCCAGGCAAACAAAAATGCACGTGAGAAACTTGCATCTGAGGCAGATACGAATGTGACAAGAAGATGAGGAAGCGTAGCAAACATCCAAAAAGGCAGTGTGGATGCTTGATACTGGTGTAGACAGGCAACGTGGACAAATTGTTGACATCAATGAATTTATTCAGGTTGGCTCCGAGGTTTAAAACTTAGGGAAAATAAGAGTAGAAAGTTGAAACTAAAGCAACATCACACTGGAGCAGGCATGTACTACTTAATACAAGCAGACCATAACATTGTGGCAGTTGTTACAGGTGGACCACAATCTGGGTAATTCTGTTGGAGTTTACACAGGACTGCAAAAACATCTAGATCAAACCATGAGAGTAGACAGAAATTCATTGTTGCTCCTAAACAGAGGCATATGTTAAAAAGTCATAATCAAGAATTCACTAAAAGTACATCATTGATCCTCTCCAGGAAAGGAACAGAAGTCACAAAATTAAATTCCATAACTTGCACGGCACAATATACAGCTTGCCTTAAGAAATGAAATACAAGGTTAAAATTTCACCATGATTTGCTACTCTGGAGAGGAACCCAGGAATAAAGAAACTGGCTTTCTAATATGAAACGGTATCCATGCTGAGCAAGTTTTTACCAATAAATTCTTCATAAGATGGAATAGACATTTACCAAAACCTAAAATGTGTATTAATCACTTATATCAAAGACGGACATGACACAAAATTCCAAGTGAATGAGATTCAGAGATACATGGTTTGCATGATAATATCTCCAGCACTATTGGCAAGGGACATTTCCATCATCTCCGTGATCTGCTAAGTCAAGTAGATGTAAAAGCAATTTTTATTCTTGCAATGCTTGAGTTGGGTCATTGCCATCACATTTGTGCTGATAAACTCTGTACATATACTTTTATTTTACCACTTTTTTGCCAGGGTCATTACCAACCTCCATACCTTGTATATTCCACACGTGTAACATTATCCTTCACGTTTACCACTTCATCCGGACCATTGCCGCTCCTTCCGTGTCTGTATATCTATACAGGTAACAGTTTCACATTTACAAATTTTGACCAAGGCCATTCCAAACTTCTCTGCACCTTGGCCAACGCTATAAGCAAAATTGTGAATGGATAAACTGTGCTCATTGAAAGTCTGTCAGTGGTTGGTGCAGACCTCCAAATTCATGGTGAGGGCACTTGGGTGAGGAAGTGGATGCATAATAAGAACGGAGTTAAGTTTACTTGAAAACACGGGTACTTAACAATCACAAAGTTACATATAAGTGAGAAGGCAAGTGCCTACAATAACTTCACCAACTCAGAAATCAAAATATAAACACTCAGTACAGGACTGGGTATCGCATTGGAAACTTCATCCACGATTAGGCTGCCCTTAATAAAATCATCCATCAAATCCAGCACAACACGGCAATGACACAAATTACAAAATATGTAAATTATCAGATATCCACTCTGTATGGTGGCAGAGGCTGATATCTGAACTTAATCTGCATAAATGTAGTATTTAATATATTAACTTGAGCTACAGAATACAATATGCTGCATATTTTCGCTAGCATGGGCTGTCTGGCCCATGCAAACATGCCATTCTACACAGTTCGGCAAAGTACAAGCCCTGGGCGGATTCAACAAGTAAACACCCACCCGTGACTCTTGGCAGAAGAGATCTTCAGAGAGTGTTACAAGCCAACTACATTCTATCGTAACACTTCCAGAACGACTTAAGAGGAATTTGCAATAGAGTTAGTAACTTGTAATAATAAAAATGAAAACAAATTGAAGTAAAATTATATTATAAACATCAAAATTTAATATTCCCTGAGTAATATAAACACCAAAACAAAACTGAGGATTATCTTCTTTCAATTCACCTGCCAAATAGAAAAGGCCCTGAACTGTTATCTACCAGTGTGAAGTGGCTCCACAAATAAATTTACGCAAATCTACAAATATACTCAAAATTAACAATTTTACCTGGGCAGCGAGTTCCTGGTCCTCTCTATTCCTATCCAAAATCGAATTCTTCGCCTTAAGGATTTCTTCAAAAGAAGCCCCTTCTGCAACACCCAGAAGATTCAACGCAGTCTCAAAAGACATCTCAGACGGCACAGAATCATCTGCCTTAGAATTGGCATGTATCTGCAAAGCCCTTTTACCACTCTGTCCCCTATAATTCTCCTTCCTAACGCTTCTCCAGCTCGGTCCTGGCTTTCTTGAATACCCTCCTCCACAAACCACTATTCCACACCGTTTCGGAACCCTGCAACGAGCATCGCCCCGCTTCGCTCCCCAACCGCAGATAGGACCCTTCGGCGGCGCTTCGCCCACGCCAATCGACAGACCCGCCATTGCCATCTGCAGAATATACAATGAAACATATATACATTAAGTATATGCTTCTGTAAATTATTCAGCTGAATGACAGTTTATTGAGAATGCACCTATGGGTGGTGTTTCTTTTTGTTTTCTTTTTTCGTTTTACCTTGAAGCAGCTGAGGAAAGGAACGGTGCTGAATGGCACAAAAGGCTCCAATTATTGTTATATTACTTGCTTGGCCAGATTTCAGAGAACGGGGAATAACATGTAGGCAAGTCCGTGGATATTTGTACATTGTGGCTGGCGTAGGACGCTTGCAAACGACCGCTAATTTATGTGGGATGGAAATCCCCACGGGAGGCGAGGTGCGATTTTCACCCCTTGTTACACTTATCCATGATAGCAACGGGTCATCTCTTTGTCGAACTCTGGTAAAACAGATGTTTCTTTCTGTTTCACCCGACTCAGAAATTGTTCTGGGCAAGGTGAAATTCTATCGCTGAATTTTAGAAAAACACACTTACTGAAAACGCTTTTTTTTCCTCACTATAGTTGAAATGAAATTATATTTTAATATTCTATTATCGGTGTGATTAGATTTTTTTTAAAAGGAAACAAGTATTTGTATTATATAATTAATTTATTATTGGTATGTTTAGATATTTTTTTAAGGAAAAGAGTATTTGTATTATATAATTAAGTAGATAGGTTTTTTTATAGTGAAGTTTTTTCTCAAGACAATGTAGGAGATTCATCAGTCTTTAAGGAATATATTATTTTGACGATGTGATGTTTGTGGGTTTCGATTGTCGATCTCTCATAGGATGAGCCTTTTTGGTGCTTGGCCCTTGCCGCATTTCTCTCCATACCACATAGCCCTTGCCACTTGTCACTTCCATATGGCGCCGCTGCTATAATAATTAAACCTTCTTTTAATGGTTTTGCAGGAAGTTCACCCTATGCCATGTAGCTTATCGTTTTTCAACACTTGTCCTTTATCGGAACCAACCTTTATCTGCCACGTGTCCCTTTGAGGAGAGAGAAAAGACCTATTTGCCGAGAATTTCTTTGTTAACCTGTAATCGGCCCTCCTCGCCACTTTAACACTAGTAGTTTTGACAATATCGCATATCGCAACGGGCGCTATTTTCCTTTGTTAAATGCTTTAAGCCCAAGGTTCTTTGAGTCTTAATAATCGCGCGCCAGCCCAATATTGGAGCCCCTCTATCAGAACTTTTGAAATGGCACATGTTGCAAAACATCGATATGCGATCGACAATTGCAATCGCCCTTGGTTCTCAACCTCGCGTCTTTCCTTCTTTGTGACCGTGGGCCAACCCCATATCGAAGCCCCTTAATCGAAGGATTTCAATCCAAGATTTTACTTTGATGCAACAACATGCCTCAACCTTTGAACGTCGATCTCCAATCTATTACGTCATTCACTGCCACGTGGCACCTTGTAATTGGTGACACATGTCACCCTGTTTTGCCCCCCTTGGGGCCCTGAAAATGTCAAAATTGTCTACCACTTGTCCACTGTCCCACCACGATATGCTGATGTCATATGCCATGTGGCTTTATCGAAACCAATCTCTGTCCACCACACATCCCCTATCAAAACCAATCTCTGTCCACAACGTGTCCCTTATCGGAACCAATCATATTGCGCCACATGTCCATTTGGAAGAGAGACAAAAGGCACGTTCATGTTTGGTTTTGCAATGAAAATCCTTTGTTATCTTGTTTCATCGTTTCCCCGACGGTTTAACATTTTCAGTACTTTTATATCGCAACTTCACAATATCGCAAAATTTGAAAGATGTCACCCCTTTGATTCCTCGATTGTCAATATGCAATATGGACCTTCGACTACACGCAGGGCAATCGAAATATCGCATCCATTGTCATATCGAAATTTTTGAAATGCCACATATGTTAAATCGTTGATATGGCTTAATCCTCCGATTGTTGATTTGGGTCTGAACTTGATATAGTAATCGAAAATAATTTAATGGAATAGTGAATCCACTAGAGTTATATCGAAGTTATAACATCGCAGGAATTCTTTTAGAAATTTCCAATACATATAACATTGGTCCTATATAATAATAACCAAATATCTAAACTCTGAACTGTGATATGGACCTCCAACCACCAATATGCAGACCTGGTTGTTTTATCATATCAAACTTAAATGTAAAATCGTATCTGCCCCTTATCGTAACTTTTGCAATACAAGCTCCAATAAGATCCACTGTCTATGCACGTATCTTGTTTTTGTTGTCTATTTTATTCATTAATTAAGCCTGATTAACCGACTATGTGCATTTGCTGTCATTTTATTCTCCCTCATATGAAGATTGAATGTTTTATGCCCTTGTGCGGAACCACATTAGTAGGATGAATCGGATTTTTGCTTTCAAAGATTTCCAAAATATTTATTATGATGTCAAGGTTTCAATACGCGAAAAATTTGATATATGTTTAATCAATATGTCGAGAAAAGACCTCGTCTTTCTTTGGTTTTGCCGATAATTCCTTTGTTAACCTGTAATCGGCAATCCCCTCCACTTTAACAATAAACATAGTTACCAATCAAATGAAAAAATTTCCTAGTACCCGTTTTTTTAGATAACAAAAAGTCACTCGACTTTGAAAAGTGTTGATGCAGCATCAACCCTTTTTTTCTGGAGCATATTTTTAACACTTTAAATTATGTATCAAGTATGAACATTCTTTTTAAATGTTAGCAATTTTTATACTGATTTTGAAAAGTGTTGATGCAACATCAACTCCTTTTTTTAAAAGGTTTATTTTTTACACTTTAAATTTTCTAATGTATTGAGTGTGGACAATTTTTTTTAAATGTTTGTAATTTTCATGTGAATTTTGAAAATCATCATTTTTTTAGGGCATATTTTTTACACTTAAAATTTTGTGTTGTCCTAAGTATGCACAATTTTTTTCTTAAATGTTGATTATTTAACAATTGTTCAAGTTATCTTCTTTGTCTTGTTTTTCATTCTAAAATGTTTGGTTTTTTAAGGGATTTCCAAATATGTGTTTTTGGTTTTTTTTTAATGTTTTTTATAATGAAATTTTTAATTATTTTTGCAAAATTAAAAAATAAAATAATGACATTAATATTTTGAGATTAATATTTTTCATAAATTTATATATAGTTAATTAATATTTTAATAACAAAAACAATTGTTACTCAAATATACTAATTTTAAAAAACAATAAATAAATACATATGATGATGATGATGGTTAACGTCCACTAAGACCAAACTTTGGTCTATCGGACCTAAAGAAACGAATTATTTAGTTTGATTTAAGATTTTATTCATATGCTCAAAAAGCTTGGAGAGAAGCGTCCCGAGCTCACTGTAATTTTGACATCGTAAAAGGCTACGAAGGTTAGTATTGCAACAAAGATTTTGAAACTGAGATCTAATGTGGTTGTACACGGGGCACTCTAAGAGGAAGTGATTTTCATCCTCGATGTTCGTATTCTCACAGAGATGGCAGAACCTTTCCATCCATGGTGTTTTAGGAACTGCCCAACGACCCATTTCATTATGGAGCTCATGAGAGTTCATTCTAATCTTGGCTATATTAATTTTCTTCTTTGAGCTAGTTAAAACAGAGAGATACTTTTGATCTTCCAGGGTGGGGTTGATGACCTCTTTATAATATCTTAATTTTCTTTTAGCTGCTAAATCTTTCTCACACCACATTTTTTCTTTAAACTTAGAAGTAATAATATTTTTAATGTTATTAATGTTTTGCAATGCAACATCCTCGTCGATCTCCCAATGGTTTAACCAAGCCCTGGTGTCTTTATACCAAGCTCGTTTGAACCTTAGGTGGTTTTGGTTGGAATTTAAAGCTAGCTTAGGAAGTCTATGGTCTCCTATGTTATTGAGTTTGTGCTTATACAACAGAAGCCTAGTCATAGCTAGGCTCTCGATAGGGGAAAGACCCACTTCTATAAGGAGAATAGGATAGGGTGTGTTGCTTTTAATTTTGAGGTTATACGTTATAAAACGCTTCTAGATTTGCTCAATCTTTCTCCAGGATTCTCTAGAGATGCTACAACCCCAAACCTCACATCCATATAAGATAATCGGAGTGACTAAAGTTTCAAAGAGGAACTTCTTTCTATCCCACATTACGATGTTTGTCGTTTTACAATTTTTTTCAAGACCAAAATAAGTTTTCCATCCCCCATTAATCCTTTTCGCAGTGCTATAGTTCCAGTTGAGCTTGTGATGAATATCAATTCCTAGGTACTTGTAGGAAGACACTTCCTCCAAGTTACTATTGTCATACATAAAATTAGCGTAAGTGTCCTTCTTGGATTTGATAATCATAACTTTTGTTTTGTCAATGTTAACAATCATACCCATGGTAGAGCAGAAATCCTTAAGAAGTATAAGTTGCTTATCAAGATCAGATGGGCACCTTGCGAGAAGAACAATATCGTTAGCGTAGAGAAGAAGGATGATGACTATCCTAGCTAAGATCGTGTCAGCACATCCCGCTTCCTCTAAACAACCTTCTATCTTGTCGATGTAAATGCCAAATAGGGTAGGGGAGAGGGGGAAACCTTGTTTAACTCTGATATTACACTTCATATCTTTTGACCACCCCTCATTGCTCTTTAACTTGGCAATTACATTCTCGTATAACCTTATGGTGGCAACTCTCAACTCTAAAGGAACCTTTAGCTCTTCTAATTTGTTCCAAAGGTTGTTTTTAGGCACTGTATCGAAAGCCTTTCTAAAGTCCACAAAGCAACAAAGGAGATTAGATTTATCATTGCGGCATTCCTCCACAATGATCCTAAGCGTAATGAGCTGGTCTGTTGTTGAGTGTTGCTTTCTAAAACCCGCTTGGCCTTTAGCTCGCTTATCTTCACTCTCAAGCCATATGCTCAACTTCCTTTCCAAAATAATACCATATAACTTGGCTAGGAGAGGGCTGATCATAATTGTCTGATAATTAGAGGGGTTATTTGTATCCCCACTTTTAAAAATAGGGATAATGAGGCTTTGAGTCCATGGTTTAGGGAACCCTTGCTTGACCACTTGATTGAAAAGCTTGTGAATGTGGGGGATGAAGACAAGACCTCCAATTTTTAAGATTTCTACCTGGTAACCTTCAATGTCCTTAGCTTTCCCATTAGCCAAGCGATTAACCCCAAAATCAATGTCTTCTAATGAGAAAACTTCATTCGTTGTGAACAGGGTTTCAAAGTTATCCATGACTTTTGGAGATTCATAAAGCTTTTTAAGATCGGAATTCTAGTCGTGTAAAGCAATTTTATTATTATCTTTAAGTTTCCTAGTTAGAATCTACCTCCACAATTTCTTAGGAGCTACCTTAGAGAGGTGTAAGAGATTCTCTTGTCTTTTACAAATATACTGCCTTTTTTTCCTTTTAGTTAGGGCTTTGCATATTTTTATCTTGCCAATTTTAAGAGATTCATCAACAACTTCCTTAATTCCTCTCCTCGCACTTTTACAATCTTTGTCATACCATGGGTTGGTTTCATTATTTCATTTACTACTTGAAACTTCAATTGAGAAGTTGTTAATAGAATATGAGAGGGTTGTAGTAAAATTATGATAGAGATCTTCTATGTTGTCTATACTAGATAAAGGAAGCAAATTAGTTTTTGATTCATTTAGAAAGAGATCTTTTTTATTTCTATCAAAGATTAATTTCATTGGCTATAAGCATTATCTTCTATGGGATCTCTATACATGACAAAATTGAGAGTTATAAGTAAAGGCCTATAATCAGAGTCAGGCTCGTGGTCGTTTAAGATGTCAAAAAATTTTATTTCGTTGTATAGAGGGAGATCGGAGATAACATAGTCTACCACGCTGCTACCAAGCCCATGGATGCAGGTCATCTGCCTAGAATTGGTCCACTTCTTTAGATCGTTGCAAATTATGAGATCCTGAGCACTACAGAGCTTGACTAGCTCAGACCCAAACAAATTCTCCCCAAGGTCTTCAGAGCTCCTTTTTTACCAGCTAGCCAGAGGAAGGTATTTGTCTAACCAAAGAGGATTAGGGTTGGAATGATTGCTTAGAAGAATAGCTTGGTTGCTTGAAGTTCGGGCATTAAAGTCACCCATTAAAAAGACACTGCCTTCATTCATTAGGCTAGAAATATCATTCTTTAAACCATTGTAAGGCCTATTTTTATCTAGACTCTTTTTCTTATAGAAGTTAGAATTGATGGGAGGGAAATAACAGATAGCTATGTATGTCTTTTTATCATAAATGTCAATAATTTTTATCCAACTATATTGGTTGTTAGGGTTGTTTTTATAAATCCTACCATGGGGAGAGATGTTCTTCTTAATGTAACAAGCTATACCCCCAATGCCTCTACGGGAGGATCGCTTATTCCAGGTAGACCATAATGTAAAGCCATCTATGTTAGGGACCTTAGATTCTTCATGCTCCCAAGTTTCAACAAGCAAAATAATATCAACATCATTCGAGATCCAACTTAGCTTGGGGCCTTTGTTCCATGGAAAGCCCCGACAGTTCCAAGAAAGAATCTGGAGCATGTTGAATTTTTATTTATTATTATCTTTTTGGTTTCTATCTCGAATAACGGCTTTTCTATTTCTGATTATTGCCCATTTTCCTTCCTTCCTAGCTTCCTTTACCTTTTGAACCTCCTTTCTCAATTCTGCTTGATCTTCTGGAATGAGATCTTCATTTATAAATATTCTCGTTCCTTTTAGACTTGAGGTTTTACTAAGTATGTCATATTTATGGTTAGTAGAGCTCACCTTTATTCAGATCAACCTTCCTTTATTCTTAGTTAGTTTCCCCAACCTTGTTGCTTCTGTGAGACACGTTGTTTCAATTTGTAGTCCGTTATGTAATTATGTCTGGGCTATGGCTAAAGTATCCTCATCTACATCCTCTTTCAAACCGAAGATTATAAGGTTCAAGGCCCTTTTTTTACACTCATCGTCTAATTCTATCAATTTTTTCATTTCATCTTTAATTGGTTTGATATCTAATTTACCTGCCACACTATTTAGGGTGAGGCGACTATTAACTTTTTCTTCTAGCTCTTTAATCATGTTCTTCATTTTACTACTCTCTAAAGTCCACAAAGCAACAAAAGAGATTGGATTTATCATTGCGGCATTCCTCCACAATCATCCTAAGCGTAACGAGGTGGTCTGTTGTTGAGTGCTGCTTTCTAAAACCCGCTTGGCCTTTAGCTCGCTTACCTTCACTTTCAAGCCATATGCTCAACTTCCTTTCCAAAATAATACCATATAACTTGGATAGGAGAGGGCTGATCATAATTGTTCGATAATTAGAGGGGTTATTTGTATCCCCACTTTTAAAAATAGGGATAATGAGGCTTGGAGTCCATGGTTTAGGGAACCCTTGCTTGACCGCTTGATTGAAAAGCTTCTGAATGTGGGGGATGAGGACAAGACCTCCAATTTTTAAGATTTCCGCCTAGTAACCTTCAATGTCCTTAGATTTCCCATTATCCAAGCGATTAACCCCAAAATCAATGTCTTCTAATGAGAAAACTTCTTTCGTTGTGAGCAGGGTTTCAAAGTTATCCATGACATTTGGAGATTCATAAAGCTTTTTAAGATCAGAATTCCAGTCGTGTAAAGAAATTTTATAATTATATTTAGTTTTCCTAGTTAGAATCTACCTCCAGAATTTCTTAGGAGCTACCTTAGAGAGGTGTAAGATATTCTCTTGTATTTTACGAATATACTGCCTTTTTTCCTTTTAGTTAGGGCTTTGCATATTTTTATCTTGCCAATTTTAAGAGATTCATCAACAACTTCCTTAATTGCTCTCCTCACACTTTTACAATCTTTGTCATACCATGGGTTGGTTTTGTTATTTCATTTATTACTTGAAACTTCAATTGAGAAGTTGTTAATAGAATATGAGAGGGTTGTAGTAAAATTATGATAGAGATCTTCTATGTTGTTTATACTAGATAAAGAAAGCAAATTAGTTTTTAATTCATTTAGAAAGAGATCTTTTTTATTTCTATCAAATATTAACTTCTATTGGCTATAAGCATTATCTTCTATGGGATATCTATGCATGACAAAATTGAGAGTTATAAGTAAAGGCCTATGATTAGAGTCAGGCTCGTGGTTGTTTAAGATGTCAAAATTTGTTATTTCGTTGTATAGAGGGAGATCAGAGATAACATAGTCTACCACGCTGCTACCAAGCCCATGGATGCAGGTCATCTGGCTACAATTGGGCCACTTCTTTAGACTGTTGCAAATTATGAGATCCCGAGCACTACAGAGCTTGACTAGCTCCGACCCAAACAAATTCTCCCCGAGGTCTTCAGAGCTCCTTTTTTACCGGCTAGCCAAAGGAAGGTCTTTGTCTAACCAAAGAGGATTAGGGTTGGAATGATTGCTTAGAAGAATAGCTTGGTTTCTTGAAGTTCGAGCATTAAAGTCACCCATTAAAAGGATATTGCCTTCATTCATTAGGCTAGAAATATCATTCTTTAAACCATTTTAAGGACTATTTTTATCTAGACTCTTTTTCTTATAGAAATTAGAATGGATGGGAGAGAAATAACAGATTGATATGTAGGTATTTTTATGATAAATGACAGTAATTTTTATCCAAATATATTGGTTGTAAGGGTCGTTTTTATAAATCCTACCATGGGGAGAGATGTTCTTCTTAATGTAACAAGCTATACCCCCAATGCCTCTATGGGAGGATCGCTTATTCCAGGTAGACCATAATGTAAAGCCATCTATGTTAGGGACCTTAGATTCTTCGTGCTCCCAAGTTTCAACAAGCAAAATAATATCAACATCATTCGAGATCCAACTTAGCTTAGGGCCTTTGTTCCATGGAAAGCCCCAACAGTTCCAAGAAAGCATCCGGAGCATGTTGAATTGCTATTTATTATTATCTTTTTGGTTTCTATCTCCAATAACGGCTTTTCTATTTCTGATTATTGCCCATTTTCCTTGCTTCATAGCTTCCTTTACCTTTTGAACCTCCTTTCTCAATTCTACTTGATCTTCTGGAATGAGATCTTCATTTATAAATATTCCGTTCCTTTTAGACTTGAGGTTTTACTAAGTATGTCATACTTTTGGTCAGTAGAGCTCACCTTTATTCAGATCAACCTTCCTTTATTCTTAGTTAGTTTCCCAAACCTTGTTGCTTTTGTGAGACACGTTGTTTCAATTTGTAATCTGTTATGTAATTCTGTCTGGGCTATGGCTAAAGTATCCTTGTCTACATCCTCTTTCAAACCGAAGATTATAAGGTTCAAGGCCCTTTTTTTACACTCATCGTCTAATTATATCAATTTTTTCATTTCATCTTTAATTGGTTTGATATCTAATTTACCTGCCACACTATTTAGGGTGAGGCAACTATTAACTTTTTCTTCTAGCTCTTTAATCACGTTCTTCATTTTAAGACTCTCTAAAGTCCACAAAGCAACAAAAGAGATTGGATTTATCATTACGGCATTACTCCACAATGATCCTAAGCGTAACGAGGTGGTCTGTTGTTGAGTGTTTCTTTCTAAAACCCGCTTGGATTTTAGCTCGCTTACCTTCACTTTCAAGCCATATGCTCAACTTCCTTTCCAAAATAATACCATATGACTTGGACAGGAGAGGGCTGATCATAATTGTCCGATAAATAGAGGGGTTATTTGTATCCCCACTTTTAAAAATAGGGATAATGAGGCTTTGAGTCCATGGTTTAGGGAACCCTTGCTTGACCGCTTGATTGAAAAGCTTCTGAATGTGGGGGATGAGAACAAGACCTCCAATTTTTAAGATTTCCGCCTGGTAACCTTCAATGTCCTTAGCTTTCCCATTAGCCAAGCGATTAACCCAAAATCAATGTCTTCTAATGAGAAAACTTCTTTCGTTGTGAGCAGGGTTTCAAAGTTATCCATGACATTTGGAGATTCATAAAGCTTTTTAAGATCGGAATTCCAATCGTGTAAAGAAATTTTATAATTATCTTTAGTTTTCCTAGTTAGAATCTACCTCGAGAATTTCTTAGGAGCTACCTTAGAGAGGTGTAAGATATTCTCCTGTCTTTTACGAATATACTGCCTTTTTTTCCTTTTAGTTAGGGCTTTGCATATTTTTATCTTGCCAATTTTAAGAGATTCGTCAACAACTTCCTTAATTGCTCTCCTCGCACTTTTACAATCTTTGTCATACCATGGGTTGGTTTTGCTATTTCATTTATTACTTGAAACGTCAATTGAGAAGTTGTTAATAGAATATGAGAGGGTTGTAGTAAAATTATGATAGAGATCTTCTATGTTGTCTATACTAGATAAAGGAAGCAAATTAGTTTTTAAATCATTTAGAAAGAGATCTTTTTTATTTCTATCAAACATTAATTTCTATTGGCTATAAGCATTATCTTCTATGGGATCTCTATGCATGACAAAATTGAGAGTTATAAGTAAAGGCCTATGATTAGAGTCAGGCTCGTGGTCGTTTAAGATGTCAAAATTTGTTATTTCGTTGTATAGAGGGAGATCAGAGATAACATAGTCTACCACGCTGCTACCAAGCCCATGGATGCAGGTCATCTGGCTACAATTGGGCCACTTCTTTAGACTGTTGCAAATTATGAGATCCTGAGCACTACAGAGCTTGACTAGCTCCGACCCAAACAAATTCTCCCCGAGGTCTTCAGAGCTCCTTTTTTACCGGCTAGCCAAAGGAAGGTCTTTGTCTAACCAAAGAGGATTAGGGTTGGAATGATTGCTTAGAAGAATAGCTTGGTTTCTTGAAGTTCGAGCATTAAAGTCACCCATTAAAAGGATATTGCCTTCATTCATTAGGCTAGAAATATCATTCTTTAAACCATTGTAAGGACTATTTTTATCTAGACTCTTTTTCTTATAGAAATTAGAATGGATGGGAGAGAAATAACAGATTGCTATGTAGGTCTTTTTATCATAAATGACAGTAATTTTTATCCAAATATATTGGTTGTAAGGGTCATTTTTATAAATCCTACCATGGGGAGAGATGTTCTTCTTAATGTAACAAGCTATACCCCCAATGCCTCTACGGGAGGATCCCTTATTCCAGGTTGACCATAAAGTAAAGCCATCTATGTTAGGAACCTTAGATTCTTCGTGCTCCCAAGTTTCAACAAGAAAAAATATCAACATCATTCGAGATCCAACTTCGCTTGGGGCCTTTGTTCCATGGAAAGCCCCGACAGTTCTAAGAAAGAATCCGGAGCATGTTGAATTTCTCTTTATTATTATATTTTTGGTTTCTATCTCCAATAACGACTTTTCTATTTCTGATTATTGCCCATTTTCCTTGCTTCATAGCTTCCTTTACCTTTTGAACCTCCTTTCTCAATTCTGCTTGATCTTCTGGGTGTTGAGATTGCAACAAGATGATGGAGCTTAGTGAAAAGAGTCGCCTTCACTAAGTGGGCCCGCAGGCTATTTTTGGCGCAAGTCTATTTTTAGACTATGTCTATTTTTAGACATATGGATCATGTCTATGGATTGCAGGTTGATGTTTATGGATGATTGATCAAGTTGGAAAAAAATGGATGGACTTCTATTTTTGATGAAAGTGTGAGTGATCAAAGTCTATTTTTAGACTGGCTGTCAAAAATAGAAAAGTCAAATATTATTATCTCACAATAATATTTGGACTATAAACTTAATCTTATTCTCTTGGAGCACTTCAGTTTGAGCTACAGAGGTGGCACATGCAGCTGTCAGAAGGAAATACGCTTTTCTTATGAGTCAGTTGAGTTGTTGCATGCATGAATTCAGTTAGAACTCAATCAGTTGAGTTTGGTGGAGTTGATTGTGGAGTTGATGGAGTTGTGTTCAGTTTAGCTTTGTTAAACTGGTTGTATTTAGTCTAACTGGCAAATAGACTAGAGATGAGTTGGGTGAATTAGTTATTAATTAATTCACAAGTTATTAACTCATAATACAACTAATGAATACTTCAGTTAACTCAGTTGCATGTCAGTGCATGTTCAGTTCAACAGGGACAGGTGGTAGAGAATCAGATTGTTATCAGTTGTGACTATAGTTGTGCACCAGATCTTGCACAATAAAGGGATTGAGTATGCCAATGAGTTTGCTCACGTATTTGCCCACATTATAGCTTGTGCTCACGTCCAACAAAGAGTGAGTGACTATTTTGCAGGTGAAAAACGAGTTTGGTGAGCCATTCTCATCAGTTCTTGAGCAGGTATTGAGCAGTGGAGGCAGGCAAGCAGTGGAAGAGATTTGGAGATCAGATCTGAGCTGTATTGTGTGTAACAGAGGTGGAGATACTTGTGAGAAGTATTATGCTGTGTAATGTTACATGACTCAATCATTAATATACAGATAGTTGGGGTTTTTAGCGAGATGCTTTCCCCGGGATACATACTGTGTTAATGTGTGAATGCTCTTGATGTTTTATTGTTATTGATGCTGCTATATTGATGATCAACGTAGAGGAGCTTATGTATTGTGTATGTTTTCCGCAATAGTACATGATCAGGATAATCTCCATTGAATATGTGTTAAATTATTCAAAATTTCTACATGGTATCAGAGCGAGCTAGATAATTGTAGAAAAAGTTTCTACATGGTATCGGAGCTGTTGATCATCAGATCTACTATTCAGGAATTGTTTACATTCTATTTCTTTAGGTAGATCCTGTAATCGGGCCAGGTAGCCTCTGGATTCATCCTTCCTTTGGAAGGTGAAATATCCGGTAAAAGCCCATACAGTCAATCTCTGTACGAGAAATATTTTGTTCTCACGAATTCTAGATCGGAAGCAGTTGAGTTGGTTGCTGGTGGAATTCGAATTTGCAGCAGTGTTTTCTTGGTGACAACGCAACAATGTCTTTCAACGGATTGCGATTGGAGTATGCTCTTGAGGGTAGCTCAAACTATATTGCATGGAAGGACAGGATGGAGGTAGTATTGGATGATAACGGGCTGAAGGAGTTCATAGATACGGATATCCCAAAGCCTACTGAAGCTGCTGAGGCGGAAGTTTGGCAAAAGAAGACCGCAAAATGTCGAAGGATTCTGTTGGAGGGCATGAAGGATCACATTGTGTCCAGCCTCCATGGAAAGGCTACTCCATATTTGATGTGGAAATCATTAACAGAATTATTCCAAAGCAAGAGCGATCAGAGGAAGCTGGCGCTCAAAGATAAACTCAGAAACATCAAATGCGAGAAGGGTGACAGTATTCCCAAGTATCTCACGAAGTTCACTCAGTGTCGAGATGAGCTGGGAAGTGTGGGGGTTACTGTCGATGACGAGGACTTGGTGAGCTTGGCTCTCCTTGGTCTTCCGAAGAGTTGGCATTCCTATCAGGACTCTGTCAATGGTCGGGAGGAGTTGCCAGGATGGGAAAGACTATGGTCAGATCTTGTGCAGGAGGAGATCAGGCGGAGTACCAGGGACAGATCTTCGTCAAAGGGAGCTGATGAAGAGAATTGTGCTTTGGCTACCAAAGCAAAGAAAGGGAAGAGCAAGAAAGCTTCTCAGTCTGGTGCGAAAGGCAAGAAGCAGGATATGTCCAAGGTGAAGTGTTTTCACTGTCACCAGCACGGACACTATGCCACAAATTGTCCGCAGAAGAAGAAGAACAAGCAAGCTGCTGAATCTGCAGGGGGAGAGGCCTTAGCTTCTCAGTTTGAGCTTGATTTTTCATTGATCGCATGCTTGGTTTCAAGTGTGATGGGATCAGTGTGGTTCTTGGACAGTGGTGCGTCTTTTCACATGACGGGAGATAGAGATTTGTTCTCTGATCTGGAGGACAAAGATCTTGGAGTGCACATCGAGATGGGCGATGATGGTAGATACAGTGCGACCGGTATCGGTACCATTTCCTTTGAGAGGGAGTCTGGTAAACCCTTTGTATTGAAGGAAGTCATGCATGTTCCAGGATTGAAGAAGAATCTCATCTCAGTGGCGATGTTAGAAGACAAGGGGTATGATGTTGTTTTCAGCGAGGGAAAGGCCTTCCTGCGCAGCAAGACAACTGGTGAGACCCGGAAGATAGGGGTTCGAGTGAGGAACCTTTATCAGTTGCATGTAGATGGATGCGCAGCAATGGCAGGCAAGGCAGAAGGATTGGTGAGCCGGGATGATGGCGAGTTGTGGCACAGGAGATTGGGTCACCTTCACCATGGAGCCTTGAAGATACTGCAGCAGATCACTACAGGGCTTCCTAAAGGCACACTTGCGCAGTCAGATCAGTGCAAGGGGTGTACTTTGGGGAAGTTTGTGAAAGCCACCTTTCACGAGAAGGATAGTCGCGCCACGACGATCCTTGAGAGAATTCACACAGACGTGTGTGGACCTTTCTCAGTTGCTTCGACAGCAAAACACAGGTATTATGTGATTTTTGTTGATGGTTTCTCTCGTAAGTGCTGGATCTTCTTCATGCAGAAGAAGAGCGAGACATATTCAAAGTTCTGTGAATTCAAAGCACTGGTCGAGAAGGATTCGGGGAAGAAGGTGAAGGCTCTTAGGAGCGATAATGGTGGTGAATACATCTCGGACGAGTTCAAGGATTTCTGCAAGACAGAAGGGATTCGTAGAGAGCTCATAGCTCCCCATAACCCACAGTAGAACGGGGTAGCTGAGCAGAAGAACAGAACGATTGTGGGTGCTGCACGGGCAATGTTGCATGATCAGGGCCTACCCCTTCACTTGTGGGCGGAAGCATGCAATACAGCAGTTTATGTGCAGAACCGTTGTCCTCATAGGATACTTGGCATGAGTACACCTGAGGAGACTTATTCTGGTAAGAAGCCTGATCTTTCTCATTTGAGGATTTTTGGTGCTAACGTTTACATGCATGTGACGAAGGATGCCAGGAAGAAGTTGGAGCCGACCGCAGAGGTTGGGATATTTGTGGGGTACACTGATACACCCCACAACTATCGTGTGTATTTGCCAGACAGTGGTAAAACTGTTGTGCGACGGGATATAAAATTTCAGGAGGAGAAAGCCATGAAGTGTTCGCTTGAGAGGGAGCTACACTTGCATGCAGATGAGGAGCTATTAGTTCCTAAGGATGAGCTTCAGGACGTGGATCAGCCACAGGACGAGGTTCATGGAGTGGAAGCGACCACTCATGCAGCGCCAACCATCAGAGGGCGAAAGCGCTTGACAGAAGCTGAGCGACTAGCTCAAGATGCAGAGAAAGTTGTAGGACCACCTACAGCGCAACGCAGGCAGAGACAGTCACCTGATCGGTACACTGGATACATGGCTCTTATGAGCAAGTGTGTTGTGACTGAGCCATCCTCTTTCGAGGAAGCTGTGGAGGATCCCACATGGGTAGACGCCATGGTGGAAGAGTATGATTCTATTGTCAGAAACAGTGCATGGGAGATTGTTCCTAGACCAGAAGGGAAATCAGTGGTGGGTTCGAGATGGATCTACAAAGTTAAGCAGGCAGCTGACGGGAGTGTGGAGAAGTACAAGGCAAGATTTGTTGCCCGAGGCTTTTCACAGATTGAGGGGATCGATTATGAGGAGACCTTTGCACCTGTCGCAAGGTATTCTTCCATACAGACGATTCTTGCTCTCTCAGCGCAGATGGGATGGCACATTCATAAGATGGATGTGAAGACTGCGTTCCTCAACGGAATCATTGAGGAGGAGGTGTACATTGAGCAACCCGAAGGCTTTGAAGTCTTCAGCAGCAAGTCGCATGTGTGCAGGCTCAAGAGAGCGTTGTATGGGTTGAAGCAAGCACCACGTGCTTGGTACACACAAATAGACAGCTATTTCACAGGACTTGGATTCTCCAAGAGCGAGGCGGATCCGAACCTATACCAGATTGTGGTGGAGGGTAAGTTGCTTATCATTGTACTGTATGTTGATGATTTGATTCTAACGGGTGATGAGCTGTTGATACTGTCATGCAAGAAGGATCTTGCTACAGAGTTTGAGATGAAGGATTTGGGCCTCCTTCACTATTTCCTGGGATTGGAAATATGGCAGCGCAGTGGTGGACTGTTTGTTTCTCAGGGCAAGTATGCTCGGGAGATACTGGAGAAGTTCAACATGCATGGCTGCAAGCCTGTTGATACTCCTCTTCCTGGAGGTTGGAGGAAGGAGGATGCCACTTCGGGAGAAGAAGTGGATGGCACTGTTTATCGACAGTTGGTGGGGTCGCTGATGTATTTGGTCAATACACGACCTGATATATGCTATGCAGTTAACCAGCTTTCACAAGCTATGGTTAAGCCTACCAAGCTCTTCTGGAAGGCGGGCAAGCATGTATTGCGCTACTTGAGAGGCACATCGGGATATGGTTTGTGGTACAGACAGGAGGATGAGGTGAAGCTATGTGGCTTCACGGATGCAGATTGGGCAGGGAGCCCAACAGACAGAAAGAGCACATCAGGAGGGGTCTTCAGTATTGGATCGACAGCAGTTTCTTGGTACAGCAGGAAACAGAGATCCGTGGCACTCAGTTCAGCGGAGGCCGAGTATATGGCAGCAAGTTTGGCTGCATGCGAGGCTATATGGATGAGGAAGATCCTAGTTGGTTTGTTCGGTTCTCATTTGGATCCTATTGTGATTTACTGTGATAACCAGAGTTGCATTAAACTCTTGGCTAATCCTGTATTTCATGATAGATCTAAACATATTGACATTAGGTACCATCATATCAGAGATTGTGTGCAGCGGAGGATCATGTTACTTTCGTACATTCCAACGGAGGATCAGGATGTTGATATTCTGACAAAGGCTCTCACCAGGAGCAAATTCGAGTACCACCGAGGCAGGATAGGGGTTGCTGATAATCCATATCTTTTCGAGAGGGAGTGTTGAGATTGCAACAAGATGATGGAGCTTAGTGAAAAGAGTCGCCTTCACTAAGTGGGCCCGCAGGCTATTTTTGGCGCAAGTCTATTTTTAGACTATGTCTATTTTTAGACATATGGATCATGTCTATGGATTGCAGGTTGCTGTTTATGGATGATTGATCAAGTTGGAAAAAAATAGATGGACTTCTATTTTTGATGAAAGTGTGAGTGATCAAAGTCTATTTTTAGACTGGCTGTCAAAAATAGAAAAGTCAAATATTATTATCTCACAATAATATTTGGACTATAAACTTAATCTTATTCTCTTGGAGCACTTCAGTTTGAGCTACAGAGGTGGCACATGCAGCTGTCAGAAGGAAATACGCTTTTCTTATGAGTCAGTTGAGTTGTTGCATTCATGACTTCAGTTAGAACTCAATCAGTTGAGTTTGGTGGAGTTGATTGTGGAGTTGATGGAGTTGTGTTCAGTTTAGCTTTGTTAAACTGGTTGTATTTAGTCTAACTGGCAAATAGACTAGAGATGAGTTGGGTGAATTAGTTATTAATTAATTCACAAGTTATTAACTCATAATACAACTAATGAATACATCAGTTAACTCAGTTGCATGTCAGTGCATGTTCAGTTCAACAGGGACAGGTGGTAGAGAATCAGATTGCTATCAGTTGTGACTATAGTTGTGCACCAGATCTTGCACAATCAAGGGATTGAGTATGCCAATGAGTTTGCTCACGTATTTGCCCACATTATAGCTTGTGCTCACGTCCAACAAAGAGTGAGTGACTATTTTGCAGGTGAAAAACGAGTTTGGTGAGCCATTCTCATCAGTTCTTGAGCAGGTATTGAGCAGTGGAGGCAGGCAAGCAGTGGAAGAGATTTGGAGATCAGATCTAAGCTGTATTGTGTGTAACAGAGGTGGAGATACTTGTGAGAAGTATTATGCTGTGTAATGTTACATGACTCAATCATTAATATACAGATAGTTGGGGTTTTTAGCGAGATGCTTTCCCCGGGATACATACTGTGTTAATGTGTGAATGCTCTTGATGTTTTATTGTTATTGATGTTGCTATATTGATGATCAACGTAGAGGAGCTTATGATTGTGTATGTTTTCCGCAATAGTACATGATCAGGATAATCTCCATTGAATATGTGTTAAATTATTCAAAATTTCTACACTGGAATGAGATCTTCATTTATAAATATTCCCATTCCTTTTAGACTTGAGGTTTTACTAAGTATGTCATACTTATGGACAGTAGAGCTCACGTTTATTCAGATCAACCTTCCTTTATTCTTAGTTAGTTTCCCCAACCTTGTTGCTTCTGTGAGACACGTTGTTTCAATTTGTAATATGTTATGTAATTCTGTCTGGGCTATGGCTAAAGTATCCTCGTCTACATCCTCTTTCAAACCGAATATTATAAGGTTCAAGGCCCTTTTTTTACACTCATCGTCTAATTCTATCAATTTTTTCATTTCATCTTTAATTTGTTTGATATCTAATTTGTCTGCCACACTATTTGGAGTGAGGCGACTATTAACTTTTTCTTCTAGATCTTTAATCATGTTCTTCATTTTAAGACTCTCTAAAGTCCACAAAGCAACAAAAGAGATTGGATTTATCATTACGGCATTCCTCCACAATGATCCTAAGCATAACGAGGTGGTTTGTTGTTGAGTGCTGCTTTCTAAAACCCTCTTGGCCTTTAGCTCGCTTACCTTCACTTTCAAGCCATATGCTCAACTTCCTTTCCAAAATAATTCCATATAACTTGGATAGGAGAGGGCTGATCATAATTGTCCGATAATTAGAGGGGTTATTTGTATCCCCACTTTTAAAAATAGGGATAATGAGGCTTTGAGTCCATGGTTTAGGGAACCCTTGCTTGACGGCTTGATTGAAAAGCTTCTGAATGTGGGGGATGAGGACAAGACCTGCAATTTTTAAGATTTCCGCCTGGTAACCTTCAATGTCCCTAGCTTTCCCATTAGCCAAGCGATTAACCCCAAAATAAATGTCTTCTAATGAGAAAACTTCTTTTGTTGTGAGCAGGGTTTCAAAGTTATCCATGACATTTGGAGATTCATAAACCTTTTTAAGATCAGAATTCCAGTCGTGTAAAGAAATTTTATATTTATCTCTAGTTTTCCTAGTTAGAATCTACCTCGAGAATTTCTTAGGAGCTACCTTAGAGAGGTGTAAGATATTCTCCTGTCTTTTACGAATATACTGCCTTTTTTTCCTTTTAGTTAGGGCTTTGCATATTTTTATCTTGCCAATTTTAAGAGATTCATCAACAACTTCCTTAATTGCTCTCCTCGCACTTTTACAATCTTTGTCATACCATGGGTTGGTTTTGCTATTTCATTTATTACTTGAAACTTCAATTGAGAAATTGTTAATAGAATATGAGAGGGTTGTAGTAAAATTATGATAGAGATCTTCTATGTTGTCTATACTAGATAAAGGAAGCAAATTAGTTTTTAATTCATTTAGAAAGAGATCTTTTTTATTTCTATCAAAGATTAACTTCTATTGGCTATAAGAATTATCTTCTATGGGATCTCTATGCATGACAAAATTGAGAGTTATAAGTAAAGGCCTATGATCAGAGTCAGGCTCGTGGTCGTTTAAGATGTCAAAATTTGTTATTTCGTTGTATAGAGGGAGATCGGAGATAACAGTGTCTACCACGCTGCTACCAAGCCCATGGATGCAGGTCATCTGGCAACAATTGGGCCACTTCTTTAGACCATTGCAAATTATGAGATCCTGAGCACTACAGAGCTTGACTAGCTCCGACCCAAACAAATTCTCCCCGAGGTCTTAAGAGCTCCTTTTTTACTGGCTAGCGAGAGGAAGGTCTTTGTCTAACCAAAGAGGATTAGGGTTGGAATGATTACTTAGAAGAATAGCTTGGTTGCTTGAAGTTTGAGAATTAAAGTCACCCATTAAAAGGATATTGCCTTCATTCATTAGGCTAGAAATATCAGTCTTTAAACCATTGTAAGGTCTATTTTTATCTAGACTCTTTTTCTTATAGAAATTAGAATGGATGGGAGAGAAATAATAGATTGCTATGTAGGTCTTTTTATCATATATGTTAGTAATTTTTATCCAACTATATTGGTTGTAAGGGTCGTTTTTATAAATCCTACCATGGGGAGAGATGTTCTTCTTAATGTAACAAGCTATACCCCCAATGCCTCTACGGGAGGATCGCTTATTCCAGGTAGACCATAATGTAAAGCCATCTATGTTAGAAACCTTAGATTCTTTGTGCTCCCAAGTTTCAACAAGCAAAATAATATCAACATCATTCGAGATCCAACTTAGCTTGGGGCCTTTGTTCCATGTAAAGCCCCGACAGTTCCAAGAAAGAATCCAGAGCATGTTGAATTGCTATTTATTATTATCTTTTTGGTTTCTATCTCGAATAACGGCTTTTCTGTTTCTGATTATTGCCCATTTTCCTTGCTTCGTAGCTTCCTTTACCTTTTGAACCTCTTTTCTTAATTCTGCTTGATCTTCTGGAATGAGATCTTCATTTATAAATATTCCCGTTCCTTTTAGACTTGAGGTTTTACTAATTATGTCATACTTATGGTCAGTAGAGCTCACCTTTATTTAGATCAACCTTCCTTTATTCTTAGTTAGTTTCCCCAACCTTGTTGCTTCTGTGGGACACATTGTTTCAATTTGTAATCTGTTATGTAATTCTGTCTGGGCTATGGCTAAAGTATCCTCGTCTACATCCTCTTTCAAACCGAAGATTATAAGGTTCAAGGCCCTTTTGTTACACTCATCGTCTAATTCTATCAATTTTTTCATTTCATCTTTAATTGGTTTGATATCTAAGTTACCTGCCACACTATTTAGGGTGAGGCGACTATTAACTTTTTCTTCTTGCTATTTAATCATGTTCTTCATTTTAAGACTCTCTAAAGTCCACAAAGCAACAAAAGGGATTGGATTTTATCATTGCAGCATTCCTCTACAATGATCCTAAGCATAATGAGGTGGTCTGTTGTTGAATGCTGCTTTCTAAAACCCGCTTGGCCTTTAGCTCGCTTACCTTCACTTTCAAGCCATATGCTCGACTTCCTTTCCAAAATAATACCATATAACTTGGATAGGAGAGGGCTGATCATAATTGTCGAATAATTAGAGGGGTTATTTGTATCCCCACTTTTAAAAATAGGGATAATGAGGCTTTGAGTCCATGGTTTAGGGAACTCTTGCTTGACCACTTGATTGAAAACCTTGTGAATGTGGGGGATGAGGACAAGACCTCCAATTTTTAAGATTTCCGCCTGGTAACCTTCAATGTCCTTAGCTTTCCCATTAGCCAAGTGATTAACCCCAAAATCAATGTCTTCTAATGAGAAAACTTCTTTCGTTGTGAACAGGGTTTCAAAGTTATCCATGACATTTGGAGATTCATAAAGCTTTTTAAGATCAGAATTCCAGTCGTGTAAAGAAATTTTATTATTATCTTTAGATTTCCTAGTTAGAATCTACCTCCAGAATTTCTTAGGAGCTACCTTAGAGAGGTGTAAGAGATTCTCTTGTCTTTTACAAATATACTGCCTTTTTTTCCTTTTAGTTAGGGCTTTGCATATTTTTATCTTGCCAATTTTAAGAGATTCATCAACAACTTCCTTAATTGCTCTCCTCACACTTTTACAATCTTTGTCATACCATGGGTTGGTTTTGCTATTTCATTTATTACTTGAAACTTCAATTGAGAAATTGTTCATAGAATATGAGAGGGTTGTAGTAAAATTATGATAGAGATCTTCTATGTTGTCTATACTAGATAAAGGAAGCAAATTAGTTTTTACTTCATTTAGAAAGAGATCTTTTTTATTTCTATCAAAGATTAACTTCTATTTGCTATAAGCATTATCTTCTATGGGATATCTATGCATGACAAAATTGAGAGTTATAAGTAAAGGCCTATGATCAGAGTCAGGCTCGTGGTCGTTTAAGATGTCAAAATTTGTTATTTTGTTGTATAGATAGAGATCAGAGATAACATAGTCCACCACGCTACTACCAAGCCCATGGATGTAGGTCATCTGCCTAGAATTGGGCCACTTCTTTAGACCGTTGTAAATTATGAGATCCTGAGCACTACAGAGCTTGACTAGCTCCGACCCAAACAAATTCTCCTCGAGGTCTTAAGAGCTCCTTTTTTACCGGCTAGCCAGAGGAAGGTCTTTGTCTAACCAAAGAGGATTAGGGTTGGAATGATTACTTAGAAGAATAGCTTGGTTGCTTGAAGTTAGAGCATTAAAGTCACCCATTAAAAGGATATTGCCTTCATTCATTAGGCTAGAAATATCATTCTTTAAACCATTGTAAGGACTATTTTTATCTAGACTCTTTTTCTTATAGAAGTTAGAATTGATGGGAGGGAAATAACAGATTGCTATGTAGGTATTTTTATCATAAATGTTAGTATTTTTTATCCAACTATATTGGTTGTAAGGGTCGTTTTTATAAATCCTACCATGGGGAGAGATGTTCTCTTAATGTAACAAGCTATACCCTCAATGCCTCTACAGGAGGATCGCTTATTCCAGGTAGACCGTAATGTAAAGCCATATATGTTAGGGGCCTTAGATTCTTCGTGCTCCCAAGTTTCAACAAGCAAAATAATATCAACATCATTCGAGATCCAACTTAGCTTGGGGCCTTTGTTCCATGGAAAGCCCCGACAGTTCCAAGAAAGCATTTGGAGCATGTTGAATTGCTATTTGTTATTATCTTTTTGGTTTTTATCTCGAATAACGGCTTTTCTATTTCTGATTATTGCCCATTTCCCTTCCTTCATAGCTTCCTTTACCTTTTGAACCTCCTTTCTCAATTCTGCTTGATCTTATGGAATGAGATCTTCATTTATAAATATTCCCGTTCCTTTTAGACGTGAGGTTTTACTAAGTATGTCATACTTATGGTTAGTAGAGCTCACCTTTATTCAGTTCAAAATTCCTTTATTCCTAGCTAGTTTCCCCAACCTTGTTGCTTCTGTGAGACACGTTATTTCAATTTCTAATCTATTATGTAATTCTATCTGGGCTATCGCTAAAGTATCCTCATTTACCTCCTCTTTCAAACCGAAGTTTATAAGGTTCAAGGCCCTTTTGTTACACTCATGGTCTAATTCTATAAATTTTTTCATTTCACCTTTAATTGGTTTGATATCTAATTTACCTGCCACACTATTTAGGGTGAGGCGACTATTAACTTTTTCTTCTAGCTCTTTAATCATGTTCTTCATTTTAAGACTCTCTAAAGTCTAGAAATAAACAAAAGAGATTGGATCTATCATTGCGGCATTCCTCCACAATGATCCTAAGCGTAACGAGGTGGTCTGTTGTTGAGTGCTGCTTTCTAAAACTCGCTTGGCCTTTAGCTCGGTTACCTTCACTTTCAAGCCATATGCTCAACTTCCTTTCCAAAATAATACCATATAACTTGGCTAGGAGAGGGTTGATCATAATTGTCCGATAATTATAGGGGTTATTTGTATCCCCACTTTTAAAAATAGGGATAATGAGGCTTTGAGTCCTTGGTTTAGGCAACCCTTGCTTGACCGCTTGATTGAAAAGCTTCTCAATGAGGGGGATGAGGACAAGACCTCCAATTATTAAGGTTTCCACCCGGTAACCTTCAATGTCCTTAGCTTTCCCATTAGCCAAGCGATTAACCCCAAAATCAATGTCTTCTAATGAGAAAACTTCATTCATTGTGAGCAGGGTTTCAAAGTTATCCATGACATTTGGAGATTCATAAAGCTTTTTAAGATAGGAATTCCAGTCGTGTAAAGCAATTTTATTATTACCTTTAGTTTTCCTAGTTAGAATCTACCTCGAGAATTTCTTAGGAGCTACCTTAGAGAGGTGTAAGAGATTCTCTTGTCTTTTACAAATATACTGCCTTTTTTTCCTTTTAGTTAGGGCTTTTCATATCTTTATCTTGCCAGTTTTAAGAGATTCATCAACAACTTCCTTAATTGCTCTCCTCGCACTTTTACAATCTTTGTCATACCATGGGTTGGTTTTGCTATTTCATTTATTACTTGAAACTTCAATTGAGAAGTTGTTAATAAAATATGAGAGGGTTGTAGTAAAATTATGATAGAGATCTTCTATGTTGTCTATACTAGATAAAGGAAGCAAATTAGTTTTTAATTCATTTAGAAAGTGATTTATTTATTTATTTATTTATTTTCTTCTTTTTTTCTTTTTTTTTTGTTATTATTTTTATTTTTTTTAATTTTATTTATTTATTTATTTATTTTTATTTTTATCAAAGATTAACTTCTATTGGCTATAAGCATTATCTTCTATGGGATCTCTATACATGACAAAATTGAGAGTTATAAGTAAAGGCCTATGATCAGAGTCAGGCTCGTGGTCATTTAAGATGTCAAAATTTGTTATTTCGTTGTATAGTGGGAGATCGTAGATAACATAGTCTACCACGCTGCTACCAAGCCCATGGATGCAGGTCATCTTGCTACACTTGGGCCACTTCTTTAGACTGTTGCAAATTATGAGATCCTGAGCACTACAGAGCTTGACTAGCTCTGACCCAAACAAATTCTCCCCGAGGTCTTCAGAGATCCTTTTTTACCGGCTAGCCAGAGGAAGGTCTTTGTCTAACCAAAGAGGATTAGGGTTGGAACGATTGCTTAGAAGAATAGCTTGGTTGCTTGAAGTTCGAGCATTAAAGTCACCCATTAAAAGGATATTGCCTTCATTCATTAGGATAGAAATATCATTCTTTAAACCATTGTAAGGACTATTTTTATCTAGACTCTTTTTCTTATAGAAGTTAGAATTGATGGGAGGGAAATAACAGATTGCTATGTAGGTTTTTTTATCATAAATGTCAGTAATTTTTATCCAACTATATTGGTTGTAAGGGTCATTTTTATAAATCCTACCATGGGGAGAGATGCTCTTCTTAATGTAACAAGCTATACCCCCAATGCCTTTACGAGAGGATCACTTATTCCAGGTAGACCATAATGTAAAGCCATCTATGTTAGGGACCTTAGATTCTTCGTGCTCCCAAGTTTCAACAAGCAAAATAATATCAACATCATTCGATATCCAACTTATCTTGGGGCCTTTGTTCCATGGAAAGCCCCGACAGTTCCAAGAAAGAATCCAGAGAATGTTGAATTGCTATTTATTATTATCTTTTTGGTTTCTATCTCGAATAACGACTTTTCTATTTCTGATTATTTCCCTTTTTCATTCCTTCATAGCTTCCTTTACCTTTTGAACCTCCTTTTTCAATTCTGCTTGATCTTCTGGAATGAGATCTTCATTTATAAATATTCTCGTTCCTTTTAGACTTGAGGTTTTACTAAGTATGTCATACTTATGGTCAGTAGAGCTCACCTTTATTCAGATCAACCTTCCTTTATTCTTAGTTAGTTTCCCTAACCTTGTTGCTTCTGTGAGACACGCTGTTTCAATTTGTAATCCATTATGTAATTATGTCTGGGCTATGGCTAAAGTATCCTTGTCTACCTCCTCTTTCAAACCGAAGATTATAAGGTTCAAGGCCCTTTTGTTACACTCATTGTCTAATTCTATCAATTTTCTCATTTCATCTTTAATTGGTTTGATATCTAATTTACTTGCCACACTATTTAGGGTGAGGCGACTATTAACTTTTTCTTCTAGCTCTTTAATCACGTTCTTCATTTTAAGACTCTCTAAAGTCCACAAAGCAACAAAAGAGATTGGATTTATCATTACGGCATTACTCCACAATGATCCTAAGCGTAACGAGGTGGTCTGTTGTTGAGTGTTTCTTTCTAAAACCCGCTTGGATTTTAGCTCGCTTACCTTCACTTTCAAGCCATATGCTCAACTTCCTTTCCAAAATAATACCATATGACTTGGACAGGAGAGGGCTGATCATAATTGTCCGATAAATAGAGGGGTTATTTGTATCCCCACTTTTAAAAATAGGGATAATGAGTCTTTGAGTCCATGGTTTAGGGAACGCTTGCTTGACTGCTTGATCGAAAAGCTTGTGAATGTGGGGGATGAGGACAAGGCCTCCAATTTTTAAGATTTCCGCCTGGTAACCTTCAATGTCCTTAGCTTTCCCATTAGCCAAGCGATTAACCCCAAAATCAATGTCTTCTAATGAGAAAACTTCTTTCGTTGTGAGCAGGGTTTCAAAGTTATCCGTGACATTTGGAGATTCATACAGCTTTTTAAGATAGGAGTTCCAGTCGTGTAAAGCAATTTTATTATTATCTTTAGTTTTCCTAGTTAGAATCTACCTCCAGAATTTCTTAGAAGCTACCTTAGAGAGGTGTAAGAGATTCTCCTGTCTTTTACGAATATACTGCCTTTTTTCCTTTTAGTTAGGGCTTTGCATATTTTTACCTTGCCAATTTTAAGAGATTCATCAACAACTTCCTTAATTGTTCTCCTCGCACTTTTATAATCTTTGTCATACCATGGGTTGGTTTTGCTATTTCATTTATTACTTGAAACTTCAATTGAGAAGTTGTTAATAGAATATGAGAGGGTTGTAGTAAAATTATGATAGAGATCTTCTATGTTGTCTATACTAGATAAAGGAAGCAAATTAGTTTTTAATTCATTTAGAAAGAGATCTTTTTCATTTCTATCAAAGATTAACTTCTATTGGCTATAAGCATTATCTTCTATGGGATCTCTATGCATGACAAAAATGAGAGTTATAAGTAAAGGCCTATGATCAGAGTCGGGCTCGTGGTCGTTTAAGATGTCAAAATTTGTTATTTCGTTGTATAGAGGGTGATTGGAGATAACATAGTCTACCATGATGCTACCAAGCCCATGGATGCAGGTCATCTGTCTAGAATTGGGCCACTTCTTTAGACCGTTGCAAATTATGAGATCCTGAGCACTACAGAGCTTGACTAGCTCCAACCCAAACAAATTCTCCCCGAGGTCTTCAAAGCTCCTTTTTTACCGACTAGCCAGAGGGAGGTCTTTGTCTAACCAAAGAGGATTAGGGTTGGAATGATTGCTTAGAAGAATAGCTTGGTTGCTTGAAGTTTGAGCATTAAAGTCACCCATTAAAAGGATATTTCCTTCATTCATTAGGCTAGAAATATCACTATTTAAACCATTGTAGGGACTATCTTTATCTAGACTCTTTTTCTTATAGAAGTTAGAATTGATGGGAGGGAAATAACAGATTGCTATGTAGGTCTTTTTATCATAAATGTCAGTAATTTTTATCCAACTATATTGGTTGTAAGGGCCGTTTTTATAAATCCTACCATAGGGAGAGATGTTCTTCTTAATGTAACAAGCTATACCCTCAATGCCTCTACGGGAGGATCGCTTATTCCAGGTAGACCATAATGTAAAGCCATCTATGTTAGGGACGTTAGATTCTTCGAGCTCCCAAGTTTCAACAAGCAAAATAATATCAACATCATTTGAGATCCAACTTAGCTTGGGACCTTTGTTCCATGGAAAGCCCCAACAGTTCCAAGAAAGAATCTGAAGCATATTGAATTGCTATTTATTATTATCTTTTTGGTTTCTATCTCGAATAACGGCTTTTCTATTTCTGATTATTGCCCATTTTCCTTGCTTCATAGCTTCCTTTACCTTTTGAACCTCCTTTCTCAATTATGCTTGATCTTCTGGAATGAGATCTTCATTTTTAAATTTTCTCGTTCCTTTTAGACTTGTGGCTTTACTAAGTATGTCATACTTATGTTCAGTAGAGCTCACCTTTATTCAAATCAACCTTCCTTTATTCTTAGTTAGTTTCCCCAGCCTTGTTGCTTCTGTGAGACACATTGTTTCAATTTGTAATCTGTTATATAATTCTGTCTGGGCTATGGCTAAAGTATCCTCGTCTATCTCCTCTTTCAAACTGAAGATTATAAGGTTCATGGCCCTTTTGTTACACTCATGGTCTAATTCTATCAATTTTTCATTTCATCATTAATTGGTTTGATATCTAATTTACGTGCCACACTATTTAGGGTGAGGCGACTATTAACTTTTTCTTCTAGCTCTTTAATCACGTTCTTCATTTTAAGACTCTCTAAAGTCCACAAAGCAACAAAAGAGATTGGATTTATCATTGTGGCATTCCTCCACAATGATTCTAAGCGCAACGAGGTGGTCTGTTGTTGAGTGCTGCTTTCTAAAACCCGCTTGGCCTTTAGCTCGCTTACCTTCACCTTCAAGCCATATGCTCAACTTCATTTCCAAAATAATACCATATAACTTGGCTAGGAGAGGGTTGATCATAATTGTCCGATAATTAGAGGGGTTATTTGTATCCCCACTTTTAAAAATAGGGATAATGAGGCTTTGAGTCCATGGTTTAGGGAACCCTTGCTTGACCGCTTGATTGAAAAGCTTGTGAATGTGGGGGATGAGGACAAGACCTCCAATTTTTAAGATTTCTGCCTGGTAACCTTCAATGTCCTTAGCTTTCCCATTAGCCAAACGATTAACCCCAAAATCAATGTCTTCTAATGAGAAAACTTCTTTTGTTGTGAGTAGGGTTTCAAAGTTATCCATGACATTTGGAGATTCATAAATCTTTTTAAGATAGGAATTCCAGTCGTGTAAAGCAATTTTATTAATTATCTTTAGTTTTCCTATTTAGAATCTATCTCCAGAATTTCTTAGGAGCTACCTTAGAGAGGTGTAAGAGATTCTCCTGTCTTTTACGAATATACTACCTTTTTTCCTTTTAGTTAGGGCTTTGCATATTTTTATCTTGCCAATTTTAAGAGATTCATCAACAACTTCCTTAATTGCTCTCCTCACACTTTCACAATCTTTGTCATACCATGGGTTGGTTTTGTTATTTCATTTATTACTTGAAACTTCAATTGAGAAGTTGTTAATAGAATATGAGAGAGTTGTAATAAAATTATGATAGAGATCTTCTAAGTT